>OZ034802.1:60484152-61751652 GCA_964028335.1 Altica lythri
CGAAAAAATTAATTTATGAATGTAATAGTTAAAAATATTTAAATAAAATTGCACATCAACAGAAGAAAGAAAAAAAATAGTACGAGGGTTGTCTTTTTAGTTTTGCATATAGCCACTTAGAAGGCGCCACCCATAGACACAAATTTAACCTCAGTCTTTTGTTCACATAAATCCAAAGTTTCATTGTGATGCAGCAAGTTGTGTTGGTACAGCGAATTTTTGAAATTAGCGAGTTGGTCGAAAAATGGACTTTAGATAAGAACATTTTCGAGCAATATTTTTTTACAAATCTCAATGACGGATCCAGGCTAGGTCCACCCAAAACAGCAGTTATTAGTTAGCTAATAAAAACCCCTTCCACACGATACAATTTAATAGGCTACTTGACACATAACTAATTTCATATAATAAATGAGTATTTCTTACAGTATTTAGCTTACGAAAACGAAATATATCGATTTTAATAACTAAATGCGTAAGATTAATTTAAAAATTCAATTTAAAAAATGTGTTTAATTTGAATCGCCGAAAACGCTGTCGGCCATGTTGTGACGTCATACAAATTGTAAACAAAACGAGTAATTTGACGTGGTGTTATTACAAGTATAAATATTTCGATAAAAATTCCTTATCACGTTCTTAATTTATTTGCTTTATTGAAAAACAATAATAAATTCATTATGGACGTTGGTTTCACAAAAGCAGACAGCACAAATTTGCCAAAAATTGATACATTAATGGTTCGTAATTTCTTTGCCTCTAATCCAGATTTCTGCTCTGCCGAGCTAAGAAATGTCCAGACTTCTATGTAAGTACAGTGCAGTTGTTAAATAGTAGACATAAAAAGGAAGAATGAGTGTATTTATTCTTTTCAAAAGGGATTGAAAAGTACCTACTCATTTATGTCATAAGTATCGTAACCTCTGAATAATGTAACTAACATCTATTTGTATTTCTTGATGTGTTTTTGCATTCTCGGACGTTGCAATAACGATAATTGCTGTATTTTTTATGGAAATTAGTTGAAATCATGTTTTTAAAGGAAAGTAAACTGGAAAATTGTCCGTGTTTATATGTCAAATGATTGTTTACAATATGTATGACGTCATAAAATGGCGGACAGCGTTTTCACACCTACATGAAGAGATGGATTTTAAATTACAGTTTTGTGGTTTCATAGGTGTTGAAAAAATATAGTAATATTTTTTTTACCTTAGTAGCACAAATATTAACTATTTAGGACCTAGTTTAAAAAAGAGTCAACTAGCCTATTGAGAATTAGATTGTCGTTGGTCCAAACATAGCAATCTAATTGGTAAATTTTTTGACTATGAATTGCGCGCTTGACGGACGTATAGGTATTTAAAATGTCTCCATTAAGAAAAAACAAAAAATAGGATTGATTATCGCACTTACTACAAATTTAAACAAGAAAAAAAGAGGAGAATGTGGACAAAATAATGGCTATTGAAAAGAAATCAATTTAGCCATGTGAATATTTTTAGGGAATTGGATAGTGATAAGTGATAACTATCGAAATTTAATGAAAATAAGTTGCGAAACTTATAAAGAATCATTAATTTTTATAAGCGCGTGTTCTACATCCCATAGAAATGGTAAATCTTTATATAAATCGAGATTATCCTCCATAACTTCTCTTTCGATACGAATCAATGTATTTTCTTCAGCCATTGTAAAATACGGTATGTCTGTAAAATCTCAACTTAAAAATATAACGCGTTGCACTTCACTGTTCCACTTCTTAATGCAAACTAAACTAAAAATTATCTAATCAGCATCCACACCACCCGATTTGTTTCGAGTCAATCAAATCGTGCAGTCCCAACCATCCAATGTCCTTGAATTGGCCAATTTGACTCTACACGATGCAATCAAATTTCCAATTTAGTCAAATTATTATTTAAATTGTATCGTGTGAAAGGGGTTTTAAGATGATCACTGTGTAACATACTGGGAGATAGAGGCATCTTTGGGCATTTCAAAGACTTAGATCCAAAAGATCCTACAAGAACTGGAAATTATGAAGTTTGTTTTGTGTCGGAACCCTCAGATAGCAAAAAGCGGTTCGCGTCAATTGGTATCGAAAAACATTGGCACGGTTCAACAAAGGAAGTTTAAAAAATGTTTATACCTAGTATTGTTTATGAACGAGTAAATAAACGTCAATACGTTGTTTGGGTGAGGAAAATCCAACAAAAGTGATCCGTTCTCGAAGTGTGTCAAAGAAAATGGTCGCAACTGTTGTGTCAAAATGTGGTTATGTGGTAACACTTGCTTTAGAAAATCGAAGAACGGTTACTTCTGATTGGTATATAAACGTTTGATAACCAGAAGTTATCGCTAAACTCCGACAAAGCAACCTACAACAGCGACTCATTCACGTTTCCAAAGATCAAGAATTCAATGTGTGGGCAGCGTTTCCAGTTGTCAGAAGAAACCATCGATGCTCTTAAAACAGCGATTCTGGAGGTGTCAACTGAATACTGGAATAACTGTTTTACCAATTGGTTTGAACGTATGCAAAAGTCTATCGACCTTGATGGGACATATTTTGAATATCAATTAAGTACTTTAAATCTATATATTTTTGTCTTTATGGCTATATGCAAAACTACAAAGACAATCCTCGTAATAGCTAGGAAATTAAGAAAAAATCGACTGTTTCAGACAAGAGCAGAAATTAAATAAAACTGTATTCAAAATGAAAAGTAATCCAAGAGAAAAATTTTTTTTGCATAATATTGTTCTACTTCGCCTTTAATTATTACATTCAAATTTACATATATAGATAAAAAATTTATATTAAAAAAAATAAGTGCGTATATTGCGAAAACAATACTAGTACATTCCGCAAGTAATTGGGTCTCACAAAATCGTGACGGTATCTCTTTTAATTAAAGTACCTCCGATGAATACCAGTTATTATTATTATTTATGTTCTAGTTATGATAACTGAAACAAATAAAAATTACAGAATCACAGCTGAACCGAAACATAGGCGTAACTGTAATGTTAAATTGAGGACTATTAATCAGTAAAAGTTTTAATAGTTAACACAAAATAAAATAAAGTCAAGTAAATGACCGTAAAAAAGATGGGTTAGTTGCAAGTTAGTTTTTTAAAGTTAAAATTTCTAGCAAGACTAATATAGATTTAAACATTCATAGACATAACGGCGTATGTTTTGAACAGGTATAAAAATAACCCATTTAAAAGAAGAAGTGAGAAATAATTACAAAGCCGGATTCATTTTAATTATAAATAGATTATTAATACCGATGTACTTACCTATATGTGAATACGAACCAAGTATCGTATGTGCTATATAGTAAAAGGCCGTTCGCTCATAGATGTAACTTGTATGTAGGTATCAATTGACAGTTCGATTTAAATTGAATTGTTAGTTGTGTATAGAAAGTCATTAAAATTTTCAAGTAATCATGGAATGTGAGACAATATTCGATATAGTTTGTAGTTTTTTGAATTTTAAAAGAGAATAAAATTAAGGATATATAGAAAAAAATGTCGCATCCGGTAGGACTCGAACCTGCAACCTTTACCTATAGCCGGTAACGCCTCTAATCATTTCAGCCACAGATTAGTGTCACTTCCTCCTTAAGCACACGTTATTGAGTAAGATTATTTGTCAAATCGACAATTAAAATATCAAACTGGAAGTCACTTCTTTTGTGCCCCGCCCTATATTTTTATTTGGTTAGGAGACCGGAACCGTGGATTATTAGTCAACTAATTACTTAAATTTAAATGCGTAAACCGCTTGAAAAACAATTTTGTTTTAAAATAATTGCTGCAATGTTAAAAACTGATTACAGTAAAGTAGAAGTTACTTAAAGAAATTTGTGAACGCCACTGCGGTTAAAGCATGAACTAAATACCTGAGGACGGAAGTCATTATTCTGCTTTCGAATCGCTTCCAGGTGCAGCTGACTGCTTAACAATATGATTGATTTACTAGATAAGCTTTCATTATATTGCAAAAGATTATATTTTATTTAAAAAGTGCAAGATTCCATTTTCTTCTACTATTTTAACTACTTTAATACTATCTAGTAAAATATAAAATGAAAATAATTTTATAATGGGAGCAATGGGGTGTTTTAGACAAAAAGTCTTCAACATTTAAAATGTTACATATTAGCATACAGTATGATTTTAAAGAATTTTAAGGAAAAAAAAAGGGTGTGGCAGTCAGTGGGACTGCCGGCAGAAGTTATACTTCTATGCACTGTTAACTAATAAAACTTAATAACTACAAACACAGGCCAGTAGAAATAATTTTTTTTTTAACTAACTGTATTCAATTAAATAAATACTTAGAAAAATAAGACCAGTTGATGTGTGTCCTTACTTCAAACACGAAAACTAAACAGTAAAACGATCAATGTACACAAAAAGTGTTTACAAAACACCATAGTGCAAAATATAATGCAACCATGTGACGGTAGTTTGGACTACAATACAATACTCATTACTGAATATTATGATTAATATTATTAATATAAAATACTAAACTTTATATGTTTACTTACGTGACAGAATTATAAAGTAATCTGTCAAACACAATGTAATACACGTCACTATGATATTCCAAAACATTAGCTCAGATTGTTTTTTGTATATCTATCTCTTTTCAATGTACTGATACCTTATATGTGTTTCTGTCTCTCTCTTACTCACACCATTACATATGTAATGATTTTTCCCATTTAACCCCACACAAATCAAGTCCATGATAAGAAGTATAACTTCAAAAATTAGGGGTATATTATTAAATTAGAAGTTACCATAAATCTTTAAACAGATATAGGTAGCAGCTGTTTAAAAATATTAGAAAGTCGATTACAAGGAAATGAAGTTCAAAAATCTTAAACTTCGTTTAAAGATGTTGCCAACCAGTCTTGAATCAGAGATGATGTCGGTAATTCCCACTAATATATTTATTAATGTTGGAGTTGCACATACACACGACAACACATTATTCATTCAAATATTCATTTTATATGGGACCTTGAAAATGTTGATTTTTTCACTTTTATATGCAGAATATAAATTGAAATAGGTGTTATGTTGGTAGAAATTCTTGATTATAGGTTTTGTATTATATACTGGTGTCGTTCCAGCTCTTCTCTGTATTTTATCAAGAACTCTGAGCCTTGACTGTGATCCCCATACATGCGAGCAGTATTCAAGATTAGGTCTTATTTGGGCTTTGTAAAAGAGTAACTAAGTTTGATGACGAGAAATATTTCCGTGCTCTAAAAAGAAAGCCTAACTTCTTTCCTGTTGCAGTTGCTATGGATGCAATATGTTCATTCCAGACTAAGTCATGGGGAATCGTTATACCAACCAGTGTAAAAGAGTCGCTTGCTACTAGTCCCTGATCGTTCATTGTGATAAGAAATTAACAAGATTGTTTCTTTCCCAGTCGTGTACAATTCTCAAATCTTGATTGAGAGAAGCCGAGAATATCTAGAGATTTGGGATGGTTGTGCGCTTTGCTACAGTGCAGGTTGCTATCTGCAAAACCGTGTATAGGGTTATTAGTGGCTTTTAGTAGATTATGTGTAAAAGGAATAGAGTAGGAGATAGAGCCAATCCTTTGGGGAACTCCAGCGTTGATCTTGCAGAGGTTGGAGAAAGTTGGATATCCATCTGCAAAGGTTTGGCGAGAGTCCGTATGAAGGCAGCTTGTTCAAGAGAGCTGCATTCCACACTTGATCAAATACTTTTGACATGTCTAGTAATACTATTTGAGTCTCTCCATGGCGATGGATGGCATCACTCCAGACATGAGTTGCATATGCTAGCAGATCGGCTATTGAACTTTGTTGTCGAAAACCATATTGTCTGTCACTTAAAAGGTTGTGTGTCTCAAGGTAGCTCAGGATTTCGTGATTGACGTATTTCTCCATAGTTTTGGTAATAACAGATAGAAGAGCTATGGCTCTGTAGTAAGTAGGCAGGGTATGGAAGCCTTTCTTTGGGACTGTTTGTACTCGAGCAGTTTTCCAGGATTCTGGAAAAATACCAGTATTCGTAATTTGATTTTAGGCACACCAAAAAGGTTACAGGCATTACTTTAAATACTTGGGCGACTACCGTTATTAAAGAATGCAAATTTGCTTTTTTGTGTTTGTGTTTCCGTTTTGATTAATTTAAGATCATTTTGAACCTACACCAATTTGCGTTTAAATAAGGGTCCAATTTGATGTTAGAAAATACTTAAAATATGTTCTGTTTTGTGAGTTTAAAATAGTATAATAATAATAAAATATCAAAAAGTAGTAACATTTTAAGTTGTTTAAAAAATCAACTGCTACGTTGTTCGAGCTAGTGTATATTTTTATTTATTTAAACAAACACACCAAAATAAAATTTTTACTGCTATACGCATAATTTTAAATAGTAATTTAAAATGGTATAAAATCCGTTTGACTATGATAAATTCAATATTATTCATATTTATGTTTAGATAGTTCTCAAAACTATTTAGAATAGTAGCTTTTATCGTTTTGTTCTGTGTTCTAATATTTTTATTTTTGTTTCAGGAGAAGGTTGTTTTGAAAAACCTCTAACAACTCTTTGGAGAAACTACACACAGTCTTCCCGCCCTGATGTGAGAATGCAACTGACAGTAAGTGGTGGTGGTCTTAAAGCCACCACCAAGGACCACGGTCTTACTGAATACTGGGCTAACCGTCTTACAACATGTGCAGCACCCTCACAGTTTCCAAGGCTATTCTGCTGGGTATACAGACATGAAGGAAAAAGATTAAGACATGAATTACGGTGCCATGCGGTGCTATGTTCATCTTCTACGGTTGCGAAACAATTAGAAGCGGAATTGAAACAATCTTTATCGTTAGCTCTATTGGAATTTAAAAGAGAGAAAATATGTAGACAAAATGCTCGCCTGTCACTAGTCAACTCTGTATATGAAAACCCTACAATACCTAGAAGAAAAATACTGTTAAGTACTGGTTCTCATAACTATAGACCTCCTTTAGAACGATCTAAATCTGCTCCAAAACTAATGAGTATTGAAGAAATTATAGAAGAGCCCGAAGATGATAAATTACAAGAAACCAAAGAAAGTTTTAGGAAGCTCCTAAAACATTGTGACAGTACAGGAACTTTACTAGATCGAAGAAAAAGTTATCTTATAAATAAATTTAAAAACAAAACTATGGTACCTGTCAAGGAAAACTCGACTAGCTGTGATCAAATTTTAAAAGAAGAGGATCATATATTAGATGAAAAAAGTGAGGTACTATTAAATGAACTTGTAGAGAATACCTTAAAGAATGATTTATTAGAATCATGCGAAAGAGCTTGGTATAACGCTTTGAGTCAAAAACCAGATTTAATACCTGTAGAATGTGATGAGGGGTCTTTAAGTAGCGGCTGCGAATCAGCTAGTACTGTCACCTGTGATAACGATCAACCGCAATGTCCCACAATTATAGAATTGTGTGAATTGAAAGAGGAGGAGCAGGAAAAGAAGACTGAACTAGATTTTAAAGTTGGTGGAACTGTATTATCCCGAGTACGAAGTTTTGAACGATTATCTAACCCTGATATATTAAAATACTGTGGAATTAATAATAAAAAACAATATTTAGATCAAGATGAAGTATCGCTGGTGCCTGTGGGAGAGAGTAATCAAACAGATTTTAGTTCTCTTAAAGTTTTTAAAAAGAGGTCTTTATCCGAACGAGTTTATAGACATCACAGTGATGGTGGATCTGATGATGAACATGAAAGTGCCTGTAGTGATGAAAGTGGTTATGAAGAAGAAGAAATGGCCAGTTCTATTGGAAATATAGTTTTAGTTTAAAATTGGGTTGTTAAAATAAATTAAAAAACAAGAGCTTACGCCAAATAGTCACTAGAATATAAATGCTTTTATTGATAAAATTATTATCGCCGAAGTTAACAACATTATTTAGATATGTTTAATGTTAAACTTCAAATGGTTTCAATTTATTCGAAGGTGGTTTATTTTTTTTATATATATATTTAGAAGAAATTTTTCAAACAGATTTGTTTAATATTTTTGTAATGCTTTTCACAATTAATTTTTTATTCTGCTATGCATTTATTTTTGTAATGAAAGCTGCATTCTTCATATTGATCATGTACGAGGGTGGTCCGATATATAAGTACCTAGCCTACAAAAGAAAAATGCAAATTTTTGAAAAATGGTATTTATTTCTCAACATAGTCTCCTTTTATCTTGATACATTTGCTCCAGCAATACTTCTTTAACCCGTCTGAAAAGTACGTTTTCTGGAGGTGTACAAAGTAGGCAGGGCCTCCGTGGCGGCGGTAACCTTCTCATTCGACTCAAATTTCTGCCCAGCGAGTGACTTTTTCAAGTTTGGAAACAAAATGAAGTCACACAGGGCCAAATCTGGAGAATACGGTGGATATGGCAGCAGTTTGTAACCCAATTCGATCAATTTGACCGTGGCGACGGTGGAGGTGTGAGCCGGTGCGTTGTCATGGTGGAAGAGCACTTTTTTTTTAACAAATGGGGTTGGTTTTTTTTGTAATTCGGCTTGAATCGATCGGCATAGTAAAGCCATGTTCTCCAGGTTGTTGATACAGATTATACCTTTTGAATTTCAAAAAACGGTAGCCGTCACTGTTCCCACCGATGGGACAATCTTCGCCTTCTTCGGAGCAAGTTGGCCGGGTGCAGTCCACTATTTCGACTGTTCCTTGGTCTCTGGTGTTTACTAGTGGATTGCGTTTAAATAGCGTTAAACACTGCTCTGAAATGGTCTCACGGGGGCGCTTGTTCTCCGGAGTGTGCAAACGTAGCACACTTCGCGCCGACAGCTTTCTCATGCCCAAAATTTCATGCAGGATATAACCCACGCGGTCTTTTGAGATGCCTACTATTTCAGCTATCTCGCGCATCTGCAGTCGGCGGTCTGCCAATACGATATCATGGATTTTTGTCACGTTTTCCTCCGTGGTAGCCGTTTTCGGGACACCTGGGAGTGGCTCATCAAAAACCGACGTGCGACCACGTTGAAATTCGTTAAACCAATTTTTGGTGGTGACCATAAAAGAAGAAGAGTCGCGGTACACAGCATTCAAGTGCTCTTTGATTTCTCTGCGTGATTTCCCTTCCAAAAACAAGAATCGAACCACCAACTGATATTGCTCTATTTCCATTTTTCTGAAATTCACTGACACGCTCGCTTCCACACGCGGTAAACTATGAGTCTGATTCGGTTGAAATTATTACAGCAGCCGACTACGGGAATGTACTACGCGCTAGTTGTGCCATCGGGCGGTGAGGCTAAGTACTTATCGGACCATCCTCGTAGATCAGAATTCATCGTGTTTGATTAATTTTAAACACTTCATCATTGATCATTATTCATTTATTAATAAATTTGTCTCACATTATACATTGCTTACTTTATTTTTGAAAGTATTTATTTTATCTTTTATGAAACGTTTCAAAAGTGTTTGCCTTGATGTATATTTCTGTCTTTTTCTTTCTTAATTTCTAGTAAATTATTTTACATTAAAAAAGTTTTGTAAAAGCCAAATAATTTTTCATTATTTCTATTAAAGGAAAGCTTTTAATAAAAAGTTCAAAAAAGATGTGATAGAAAAATAATCACAAAAAATATATAACTGAATTTTTTCTAGCGAGTATATCTCTTGTTGCTCTCAACTTTCAAGTAAGCCAACGTCTTCTGCTTCTCTTATTTAATTTTTGCGTCTCAAGTTCACCAGATATCATTAAAAGCTTTGTTTCCATCAGAACTTATCCAGTTCCATACATTTATTTTATTTTTAAATCCGTGATAATTTTGTTCGTGTTTATTTGAATAGGTATTAAAAAATATGTTTTTGCATCATAATGCAAAGTAGCAACAATAATATTTTTATGACTATTTGGTGCTATAACTCTTATAAAATAAATCATTCAATTCTTTCATAAGAGGAACTAATCGTACTTCAAGAGTAATTTTTTGTTTTTAGTTAATAACGTAATAAAATCACGTAAATCGTAAAAAATAATCTACTTATTTAAAAAATATGTTGTGAATAATTAGGTAACTGATTACAATAATAGCTTTAATGTGAGATCAATTGTTAGAATATAGGTTGAAATAATTTATTATTACTGTTTTGTAATTTTAACAGAAACTGGCTGTAAAAAAATAAAAATTGGTTAGAAATAAGTTTGTATGTATATACAGTTACCTAGAGAAGTTTATTTAGAGATTTACCTCAGAATAATTTCTTGTGCTGGTATTTATAGTGTCTGATTATTTATAATACTATATGTATATACAAAAAGTTATTATTGTTAATAATTGTGTTGTTTTGTGTATATTTATCGATGGTATAGTGTTTTAAATGTATATTTTTATGCAGATTATATAATTTTAATTGTACATTTTTATATATCAATAATAAATGTGTTAAATCATTCATTTGTTTTTTAATTTACAATAAGTGTAGGATTGTAATAAATAAATTTGTCACTATAGTAACTATCAATAAATAGCTTAATAATCATATTTCTGAGTAGATGGTGCACTTTCCCCCAATGCTGAAATGTTAAAATCAGTCATTTGCTTTATAGGTTGAGTACGCCGCTTTTCATCGGTTTAGTACTCCAAAGTCCCACAAGCTAACGGCGTGAGAGATAGCAAATCCTAATATTTTTCTCTCTCTCATTTTTTTTCCAAAGGTACTGATTCTTTATATACTCATGGACAAAATGAAAGCACCAATTAACTAAAACAGCTCAAAGTTTCTGTATTAGACTGATAAGTTTGGAGCCTCTCAATACTTGTAAATGAAGCATTAGCTTGCATAAATACACAATTCGCCCCCACGAAGGGAGTAAACAGCATTACATTTACAAAAACGATATTATCGAGATAATAATCTGCAATCAGGAACTATCTCTGTGCGGCCATTAAAACAGATTCCTCCCCAAAACATTACAGTGCCTCCATCAAAAGGAAATATGGTGACAATATTGCAGCTCGAAAATCTCTCTCCAGGCCTTCGCCAATCATGCTCACGTTAATCCAAAGATTTTAAGTTGATCCTAGTCTTATCTGAGAACAAAACTCTCTTCCAAACGTCAACCGTCCAGTTTTGATGGTTACGAGCGAAACATAGTCTTGCAACTTTGTGTTAACTGGTTAACAAAGATTTTTTCGGCGGTCTTCTATTTTTCAATTCAGCTTCATTTAAACGTTTTCTCAACGTTCGAGACGACATCAGTACAATGCGAACAATAGCAAACTCATTTCGTACCGTTGTACCAGTGACTGTCCTGTTTCGAAGAACAGACACACGCAGAAAGCGTTCATCTCTTGCATCTGTAGACCTTTTGTCCAGGTCTGCGATTGTAAGAGTCTGTCTGTTTGAAGAATTTAACCATACGACTTAAAGTGGAATGATTGCTTCCTAACAAATTAGCAACATAACGCAGAGAGTATCCGTCTGCGGTAAAGTTGATGCCCTTACCGCGTTATCTACTGATAAATCTCTGCCACGATTCATTTTCTAAGACTAAAACTCTTAAAACAACCGCTACTAACAAAACAACACCTTCTAGCAATTGAAATTTTTTGCTAATCAACAATTTTTGTAACGACAATGTGCTCAACTTTAAACACAATTAAAATTATGAGATTTATTTTGAAATTTAAAGCAAAAAAAGAGGTCGTGTTTTAATTTTGTCCATGAGTTTATAATCAAAACTTCATTCTACCTTTTAGGTGTAGTGGTGTTACGGTTTTATTTGTAAACAAATTTAGTCCATTCTTTATTTGGTTTTGACTTTTGCTCTTGCTTGTAACCATGGATATCTCCCTTTTGATATTTCTAATATTTTCTTATTTCATGTATTTTTTGGTATTTCTCTTTTCGTCTTTATCTGAATTTTTGCCACCATTACTTGTTTTACAATTCGTTGTAAGTGTCCCCACCAACTCAATTGTCGCTTTTCAATAAACTTTAATAGTCCTTATATATCAAACTTTTCTCTAATTTGTATGTTTCTTATTCTATATCTTCGAGACACACTTTAACCCTTCTAAGAGATTTCATCTCCGTAGCTTGTAATTTGTTCTTCTGTCTTTGTGTAAAGCCGCAAGTTTCACATGCATAGGTCAATATTGGTCTGTATATGGCCTTGTATACATTTAATTTTGTTTTTCTTGATATTTCTCTCTTGCCAATAAAGCTTTTATTTAAAATGTTGATTTCTATCCCCCGGTATTTAAGATCATCTACCTGCTCTAGTTTTTGTTCTTCTATTTCTATGTTTAGTTATTATTGGCCTCCTATAGTCATCGTTTTTGTTTTTTCTTATTTATTTTCAAGCCATATTCTTTGCAAATATTATTCCTTATATCTAGATTTTTTAGTATATCTCGATCGTGTTTACTATATCGTATCCAAATGCTCCTTATTTTTACCTTTAAGTTTCTATACCCTTAGTGCAGTTTTTTAACTTTTTCTGTATATGTATTTATTATTTCACCTTCTTGTCTTAGTTCCTCCATGGTTATGAATGGCTCAGTATCTGTTTTTGCTTATAATTTAGTTCATATTTCTCGTAAACAGACTTTTATTGCTTGTATTAATTTATGTTTTGAAGAGTCTCCGAAACTTTATCTGTTAGGACTTTATCAAAAGCATTTTCAAACTCTATTAAGGCAAGACAAGCGCAGCTATTATTTTTAGGGTTGTTCTCGATTATTTATTTAATCGAAAAAATAGGATCTTGTGGGCTTCGGACTTTTCGAAACCATTTAGAGCTTTGTTGAGCCGTTCTGTAATTGTTTTTAGTTTTTTATCTGAGATCTTCTCATATACCTTCAACATTATTGACGACGAGTAATTCCCCTGTAGTTATCATAGTTCGTACGAACCCCTTTTTTTATGTATAGGTAGCAAAAAAGCTACGTTCAAGTCTTCAGGTATATTCCTCTCTATCTATGCCATGTTTAGTTATCTCAGTAAAAATAACAATGTCGCTTCCTCTCACACATTTTTAATCGTTTCTACTGTTATCTTATCATTTCCTGGAGCTTTTCTTACTTTTAACCGCTTAACTGTTTAAGTCAGTTCTTCTATTTTTATTTGTTCTTTTTCATTTTTGTATTTTCTTATGTTATGATGTTTAAGGAATATATTCATCTAAATCTTCGCACAGAGGTAGCTTTCAAAATATTGAATTTTTTATATTGAACAAATTCGCAAAATGAAACTACCCCGCCCATAGTCAACCCCAGACTTCCCACGTCCCCCAAGTCCCAAAAGTGGTTAAGATAAGTTGGTGTGAAACACCAAAACAGTTAAGGAAATGTGTGATATCCGGACAGTTAAATCAAAATGGTGTGTGATACTCATCTGTTACTGTATTCGGTACAATACTTAAGATACTAAGCTTAATTATTTTTTACATTAAATGATTACCTACATGCTTTTTCCTCGATATTTCTAGAGCTAGAGTCCTTTTCAGGTTAGGCATTATGCCTAGGGTATGCCTAATAACTGCCCATTTTAGGATATATATTAAGACCTTATTATCAGGTACATTTAGAACTTCAGTGCTTAATGTTCAATAGTCCTTTTCAGAATAGGTGGAGTTTAACTCAAATGTTTCCTCAATATTTATAGAGCGACAGTCCTTTTCAGGATAGTCACTACCCGAGATATTGTGGTTCCACAACATCGGGGTGTGTTTAATAAGTGTACATTTCAGGATAGATATTAAAACCTTAATATTAGGTACGCATAGAACTTCAGTTGGATGGACTTTAACATAAAGGTTTGCCTAATATTCCAGAGCGACAGTCCTTTTGGAGATAGTCCTTTTTTAAGGTGTCGGGTTATTTCACAACATCGGGGTGTGCACAGTAATAGTATTTTTTATGATATCGACTAAGACCGCATCATGGCAACAAGACAAAGATGCTACATTTGCAATCTCAATAATAATGTGGGTCAAATGCGCCGTTTAGGAGACGATTTGAATAAACGTGAGATTGCAAGTAATAGGCGCAATTGTTTTGATCTATCTCCCCAAAATATGCAAAATGACACTAGAATTTGCTTTAACGGCGATCTATTAGTGAACAAAGAAATAGCTGATCATGGAAATCCTGCATCAGTTCGCTTAAATGTTGCTGTTTAAGTTGAAAATCGAGAATGTATTATATGCCATCATATTGCTAATAGTATAAAACTATCTTTGGATTGTGGACTAAATATTTATATATATTTAGTCCGGGGTTGGCTATGGGGGTAGTTTCACTTTTGAGCCTTTGTTCAATATGAAAAATTCAATATTTTGAAAGCTATCTCTGTGCGAAGTTTCAGATGAATATATCCCTTAAACATCATAACGTACTTGAGGGCGTATGTTGAGAATTCAGGGTGGGGACGCGGGAGTCTTGGGTTGATTTTCTGTGGTTCTCCCATTGGGACTTTTGATTAGCATGCTAAAAGCTTCCTCTGTGCCAAGATTCAGATGAATATATAAGGGATATATACATCATAACGTACTTTAGGGTGCATTTTGAGATTTTGGGAAGCGTGGAGGGTCTGGGGTTGATTTTGGATGGTTGCGCCCATTGGGACTTTTGATTTTGATCAGAGTGCTAAGAGCTTCCTCTGTGCGAAGTTTCAGCGAATTTAACCGAGGGCACAACTTCATAACGTTTGTGCGGGGTCCTTAGTTATTATTATTATTACAGTTGAAAAAAAAACAAGCAGTTTATAACAGATAAGTCATTAGGATACCTTACGGGACTATCACCGGTAAAGCTGCAGATTATGTGACAGGAAACCTGAAACATTTAACACATTCTGTACCATTGCAGGGAACTGAATTGTAGAAGACAGTGATTTTGTTGTGACTCAGACCGATTCCACAAACATATGGCACCCATATTAGTACAGGATACCAAGAACCTGGAATGGGTACCACAGACCAATTGAACCAATGCAATAACCTCAATTAGTCTGCAGTATGACATGTGACTTTATGTCGGACGACTTTAATAAAGAAAATGTGATTTAATGTGTATTTCGTGCTTTCCCTTGAGTTAATTTTATATTCACTACTTTACACCAGCAGAATATTGCGCTGAAAACTTTTACACAAGGAATAAACGTACGTAAAAATATTTTTAGAACCTTACTGACTGACTGCACATATGGCACCCATTTTTAGACCCGTACAAATTAATAAAGGGTATCAAGATACTGGAACGGAAGCCATGAGCCAATGGAGAAAATGCGATAAACCCAATTAACCTGCAGTAAGACCTGTGACTATAAATCAGGCGGCCTCCATAAAGAAAATGTGGTATGGAATTGTATTTATACTTCCTTTTTACTAAATTTTATAGTTACTATACTCAGTGACATTAGAAGTTTAACACCCAGAAGGAATAATTTCTTAATCTTAATTTTTTGACAACAGAATGACTATATTTAAAGAATGCTATGATAACAATATCAATGTTTTATCTTTAATAGTTTTTGTAAAAATAAAATTAAAAAAAACGATTTATGAAGACCGGTTGGTAAAGAAATTTTTAATTATTGTTCTTCAGTCTAATTGTAGTCAGTGTAACAAAATGCCTCGAGTTCGAGGACATCAAAATTACCACCATGTTAGCGATTTTGACAGGGGTAGAATTGTTGCCTATAAAGATATGGGTTTGTCGTATCGCCAAATTGCCCTTCGTGTTAATTGTACGGCAATGACAGTAGTGCGTGTGTGTCGTGTGTGGACAAACGAAGGTAGAGGAACACGAAGAAGACCAACTGGCCAACCAAGGCGTACCACAGAGCGTCAAGATAGGCGCTTCAGACTACTTGCTCTGCGAGATCGTTTTGCTACTACGCGTCAAATCGCTGATCAATGGATTGGAGAGGAAAGTGGACCCGCTATGCGTACA
Source organism: Altica lythri (assembly GCA_964028335.1). NCBI lineage: Eukaryota > Metazoa > Arthropoda > Insecta > Coleoptera > Chrysomelidae > Altica > Altica lythri. Next base: position 60,500,166 of record OZ034802.1, read on the forward strand.
CTATACCGTCCCATTCGAGCCTTTGGACTGTTTTTATATCGCCCATGACTAGTGCTACCTTTTACCCAGGACCATTGCCATCAACGTTTGAATTGGTGCAGAGAACGGCAGCAATGGGTGGAAGAATTGCATAATGTAGCATTGAGCGATGAATCGCGATTTTGTTTAGGCATGCACGATGGCCGTAAAAGGGTAAGACGCCGCCGAGGACAGCGACGAGATATCGGGTTTGTTCTTGAAAGACATGTACATAGGACAGTTGGAGTAATGGTTTGGGGGGCTATTGCCTATGGTAGCCGATCACCACTTGTGTTCATTCGAGGTAGTATGACAGCTGCACTTTATGTTGATGATGTCTTACAAACCACTTTACTGCCTTATCTAGACGTCCTTTTTCAGCAAGATAACGCGCGTCCCCATATTGTTTGTCGAACTATGGACGTTCTCCAAGAAGCTGGCGTTAATGTTTTGCCGTGGCCACCCCGTTCACCAGATTTGAATCCCATCGGACATATGTGGTATATGATGGGAAGAAGACTGTCCAATTTACACCATCCTCCACAAACTCTGGCATAGTTAATCCATGAAGTTCAAGTTGCATGGAACGAGACACCACAAGCAGACATTGATCATCTCATTTTGCCAATGCCTAGACGTGTATATGAGTGTATTCAGGTACGGGGTCGCCAAACACATTATTAATTTTTTTTGTTATACGTTATTAAAAATTCTTGAAAATGTTATCGTTTTATTCTCGATGTAAATCTACCATGTTGTCAAAAAATTAAGATTAAGAAATTATTCCTTCTGGGTGTAACACTTCTAATGTCACTGAGTATATATTTTACCTCAGCGGAACGTTGCCCTGACGACTTGCACACAGCAAATCAACATATAAATATAGAAAAATATTCAATAAAATAAACCGAAAACAATAACAATCATATGAATTTTAGACATCTAAAAATAATTCTACAGCAACCGTTTTTCACAACATTTATTTAAAACACTTTTTTCTAATTTTTTTTCTACATTTTATATAAATCATTTACAATAATCAATATGGAACGTAATATAATAATATATGTATAATTAATATAATAATAATAAAAATTTGTATATATACGCAGCAATTTAAACATTATAATAGTAATTAATTTACGCGGAAACTGTCTCGACCATCGATTTTTTAATAATTTCTCCGAAGTTTTCATCGCATTCCTCGGAGTTACTACTAGTTGAGTTTTCATTATTCTTCCCAGTAGAAGAACAATCATCATTCAAAGTATTAAAATCAGCCTCGTAAGTCGAATAACCTCCATATCTTCCATTCAACAAATCAGAGAACGATTCTAATTTACTATTTGATTGAACGGGGTTCAAATTCGTGTATTGATTTCCCTTAGTTTCTGGAAAATTCTCATTGGGGAAATTTTCATACGGTATTTGGTGAAACGTGCCGCCATCTAGAGGTTTTTGGGAGAATTCTGGAGCATACATTCCTCCATATGGGGTGAAGAGTGTAGGGAATTCGGAAAAACCATTTTGGTACACTAAAAATATAAGAAAACATATATTACAAGTTGGTCGGTATATTTTATAGTGAATATTTAGTAACTTACAATTTAATTAAATCTACATAAAATTTACACCAGTTTGGTAATGGTTTCTTCAGATTCATAACCTGAAAAATGATTTAACTTTATCTACGAACTTGAATAGATTTCCGAGTTCCCGATATTCAGTTGCTGTTACAAATGAGCTTTATATGTGACCAAATCAAAATTAATAAAAACTAGTTTAACTCTTATAAAACGTAATTGGGATATTTAATTCAAATAAAAATAGAAGATATCCGGGTTACCTTTCAAAAGTTTATATTTCGATTTTTGAAATGGTATATATACTTATGCAGCCGTTTTTCGAAATTCCTTGGTATCCAAAATTTTCTGAGATTCATCCCGACTCCTCCTAATTTTTCAATACCTTCTATACAAAAGTACTATTATAAACAAAAATACTAGAAAATTAAACTACCTTGATTTTTTTCCATGTATGGTTGTGCATACTGATTTTGTGGTCCACTGACATAGTTACTAAATCCTACGTTAGCAAAATGAAAACCCTGGGATGAAGCAAACGGTTGTTTCCTCTCTTCCTGTCCATTTTGTTCAACATAACAATTTTCCCTAAAAGTGTACAGGTCTAACGAGTCTGCTCGATCTGGTAGCTGGCCCCCAGGATCTTCACCTAATCAATAACAAGTGAACATTAAGTAAATAGGATGTATTTAAAAAAAATGAAGAAAAATTCAACTTATAAATGAAAAACATTACATTTACATGAGGTAACAGATTATATTATGATAGGAACAAAGTTAAAATTTCAAGAATATGGATATTAATTAATCAAAATAAGTAATAACTTTTGGTTAAAAAATTAACAACAGCACACTTGTATTTTTGAGCAAATTAGGGGTAACAGATACACTTGCGACCTAGAAGATCTATTGTGTCCCGCTTTTTTTGCTATACTTATAGCAGCTCTTCTAGTCCTATCTTTCTTTAGCATATCGGTGGGTTTCAAGTTAGGTAGATCTACCTAGGTATTTGACCCAAGAATTACGTAAATCAATGCATTCTAAGAGCATGTGTATCGAGGTTTCATCCTTTACCTCACAGAATTTGCACTTTGCTACATCTACCAATCCTAGTTTCTTCATGTGTACTCTTAATCGGCAGGGCCCGGTTAATATTCCTGTTATAATACGGAGGTTCTTCTTACTAACGTTAAGACAGCTGAGAGATCTCTTCTGGTTGTAGTTTCCCAGGAGCGTCTTCGATTGTCTTAGTCCTTCTAGATCGTTCCATTGCTCTAGCGATGCATGCACATGCTTGTCTTTGAATCTACGAGAAGTTTGTTCTCGTAGTGGTCAGATTAGCTTTCGTGCCCCAAGCTACTACCTCATAGGTGATGATTGGTCTCACTATTGCCGTCTACATCCATTGCAATGATTTTGGGTTACAGCCCCAATTCTTTCTAGCAATGTTCTGCACACCACTGGCTTTGAGTATTTCGTTTTCGTGTTTGTTTCAGAGCAACCTGTTATCTAATCTACGGTTAGTCTTAGATATTTAACCTCTGTTTTCCACTCAACGATATTTCCACATATTTTGACGGTTTTTAAATAAGGTTTCTTTTTCCTTGTAAAGGCTACTACAACAAACACTTTCATTGATTTAAAATGACAATAAAAAACATACCAACAGAAACAACCAGAATGATATTTTTAAAGTCTGATGATTGTAATTGATTGCTTTCTGCGAAACATGCGTTTTTTTGTAGATGGGTGTTAAAAAAGGGGACTTATTTTACATTTTTATTCTCGTCCTACAATGGCGAATATAGGTACTCGAATTTAAAAAACTAAATGTGTAAACTTGTTAATAACTTACCTGGTGGTCCGTAATGAAAATTCGTAAAGTTACCAGTATGAGCACAATTTTCTGCCTCAACATTTGCTGAAAGCGTAACATCACGTAACAAACTATTATTGTATTTATTATTTGGATTCCTTGATGTCGATTGTTCTTGCGGGACGGTTAATCTCTCATTGTCCATCCAATGTGGGGTGTCTTTGTTTTCGGACTTTTCTTCTTTTTCTTTCTCTAATTCTAACCTGAAAAATATATAGTTCATCAATATCGACAATATAATACTTTAGATTATATCATTTACTTTGGATTTATGAATATTGAAAGAAAGGTGAAAAACTAAATGTCTATTTCCATAAAATTTTCCTAGATTATTTAACTGACGTAATCAAGTATATTGAATAAGTAGATGCAAATTTTTCAATCCTCCTTGCCGAAAACAACGACAGATCCACCTATTAAAGTTACCTATAAGGCTTAGGCTTCCTTTTTATATTCTACTTTTCTAACAGCTATTGTATAATTAATTATGATAGATTTTTAAAAATTCCATAGCTGGTTTTATTACATTTTATACTTTATAAAACGCCATTTTAACATAATGTATGTTTTTATTCCTTAAGAAGGCTAACACCGACCCCAACTAGACTTTGGATAAGTTTGAGAGAAAATGAATAAAAGAGTTTTATTCCTAGTGCAACAATATCGAATAATAAAAAAAACATTGTTTTAAGAGTTAATTTTCACAACTGACATATCTTCTCAATTCCTGTATAAAAACAACGTGGCAAGATTTTTAAAGTCCTCACTTTAAAGGCTAAAAAAGCAACCTAGCACGAGGTACTGGAGATCACAGGCATAACCATAGCTGCAAAATCATTAATCAATAGGAACATCACAGGCAGGAATATAAATATATACACAGACTGCCGACAAGCACTACTGACCTTGAATAGACCACGTTTCACTTCAAGTTTAGTACTAGAATGTCACCAAACTCTAAATGAGGCCAGCCAGAATAACGTGGTCACTCTCAGCTGGATCAAAGGACATGAGAACTCTAAAGGTAACCGCATTGCAAACAATTTCGCAAGGAGCGCTACGGGCTACAGATATGTTCGCCCTCGCCCATCTACCAAGCTAACATTGTCCGCAGTCGTGGACCTTATCAAACAGCACTCTCACCAAAACTTTATACAGTGCTGGGGTGAAACTACGAACTGTAGACTGACCAGAGAGTTATTACCTCATCCTGGCGAGGAAACAGCAAAAAGATTTAAGGCATTGACCAGACAAAATCTCCGAACAGCTGTGGGAATCTTGACAGGTCACTGCCAATTGCGACAACATCTCTTTAGGATGAAATTAACAGAATCGCCGCTATGCAGAGGCTGCGAACAAGAAGAGAAAACAGTAGAACACATAATGTATGACTGCTCTGCTTTTTCTGAAATCAGAAGATCCGTGTTGGGCGAGTACTGGCTTACACCAGCCGATGTCAGAGAGATCCCCCTCGGGAGCCTCATCACCTATTTTAAATCACTAGGCCTGGTGACAGCCTGAGGTGAGGATATCCCTACACACGGGAGGATGCACAATGGGTCATATGTGGCCTCAGTGCTGGCTGAGCACTAGCTTGCCCCTCGCCAAATTTCCAGATCCAGATACAGAGGTACTGGAGAAGTTAATACATATCAACTTATGACACAGGTCATATATTTTAATAATCTTATGTGTAAAGCGCATCGAAAAACATTCAACTACACAACTAGTAATTCATGTTTTAATTATTTTCACCTGACTTCTAATCATATTAATCTTATAGATAAAAGATATATTTTAATAAGCTGACCACTATTAACAATGATTTTGGCCACATAGAAGAGCTACTTTAGTGTATAGTTGCTTTTTAACTTTATATAGTATTTTCTGTAACAATTGATATTAAAAATGATTATTTCCTTCGATTCAAATTAACCAATAGAATGTCATAATTTTTTGAAACAAATTGATACTAAAATATTCTCGAAATCTAGATACCACAAAAATAGCCGACTATAATCAAGTTCTTGTTATATTACCCTTGAATATAGGAATATCATAAAAAGGATAGGATTACTGTGCTTACCTCATAAGTGTGTGTATAAAATGCGTTCGCACTCTAACAGGATTAAACTCGATTCGGCCGCTCGAATTGCCGCAATTGTCCCTCGAACAACCGCATGGAAAGTTCAACCTGTCAACTTGACACTTAATTCCTGCTTGACTACAAGAGCATGTATCGGGATCACAATAGCCCTTGCAGCCACAACCACAGAATTCGCGCGAAGTACGAATATTTCGACATTCGTCTTTCTCTACTGCGTCGATTTTTCGCACACCCGCGGCACGCAAAAGGGCGCGTCTTTGTCGAGTTGCAACCTAAAAACAAGTAGATATTTAGATTACTCAATTCAAAAATAATTCTCATGAAATAATATTTTAAATGCAATAATTGTAATGAAGTTATGCTTGCTTGTCTGAAACTAATTGTCTCATTTTCAACTGAGAAAACATCCTATTTTCAAACCATACAAATTTCTTCGTGTACCATTTGCATCAGTTTTTTTTTAACTAAATAATAAACAAATTACTATATGCACTGTTTTGTATTGTTACTTTTGTAAATACATGTTGAGCAATTATCAAACTATATATTTTATCAGATGAATAACCTAAAGATAATTTATTCTATATTAATAGTTTTAGTAATGATTTGACTTGACTTTTGCAGATATTCATATAGAGACCTTGGGAAATAGCAACTTGGACACTCACTGTAGCTAATGAACAAAATCTACGAGTCTTTGAAATGCGAATTCTTACATAATATTTGGTCCCATAGTACCTACCAAAACAGGACGATAGCAAATTCATACCAACAAAGAACTGGGGAGGCTATATGAGACTCTAATATTACTCGAGCAGTAAAGTCGAAGAAACGGGACATGTAGATAGTCGCAGTGGCGTGGGAGGAATCATCGGTTAGAAAAAGAGCACTAGGACGCCCACATTTTCAATGAAAACAACATTGTCAAACACATAAGGCAATGAATATTGAAGATCCATTAGATGTCATGGCAGACATAGAAAAAGAGGACTTTTGTGAAGTCGTCAAAGGTCTGCAAAGGATTGTAAACCAAGGAGTAGTAGTATAATTAAAGTTCGAAATGTGTGCAATAAACTAATTATTGATTATTATTTGTCTCTAAACTTGTATCATCTGTAGCATTGATTATCTTCAATATGTTAAAGATTTTAAAGATAATTACACAACAAGTAGGTACATACTGTTAAAAAATTAAATATTAATAAAAATCGACGAAATGGTTACCAATAAATACGTTTTTATCCTTTTAAATATTATTAAAGCGAAGGTTTTAATGTTAATTTCGAAGGGGTGCTTCAATAAAAAAATCGTCAAAAAAATGAGTAACGGGACTTTCTCTGGCGTATCTACTTCTCGTTACTCAGACTTTCGAGTAAACCAATGATCCTCCTTCTTTTTGTATTTCTCATACGCTCCCACTTTCGGGTACACCTAGCATCCTCCAACTCTGGCAACTTGTAATACGGATAATTGGAAAACACGTGCTTATTGTTGTCTACAATTTTCTCATATTAAATTACGACTATTTAAGCGGCAAATATCATTAAAATGATTCAAAACGTTTTTTTCAGTTCACTCTTCTGCTAAAAAAAATATTAAAAGCTTCGCCTCCATCGGATTTATTTTTGTTTGACTTATTTTGGTGTAAATGGGTAAATGAACTCAGTACCAAAATAGATTGCTTACCGGTTGAAGGAAATAATAATTATCTGGATCCATTTCCGTATCCGAAGCTTCACTAGCTTCATCTTCACTGTCACTTTCATCACTAGATGTCGCGTTGCCTGTGTTGACATTCCTTTCTGATCGCAATTGCTGCAGAAGCTGTCTGTGAATCCGACGCTGCTCTACTGCATGTTCAGCTATTGAGAATTTTTTTACATGAGTATGTTGTGCGCCCATACCTAATGTTGAACCACCTTGAGAGGGTACACAAGTAAAACCTAAAAGTAAATAAAATAAATATCGTGCCAATCTTATTTTTCAGGAGAGTAAGAGAAATTCTGAAACAATTGGGCGTTCTCATAGGTTTCAATTGAAATAGTTTATATCAAGTAAGTATAGACCTTTCAATTATAAATTAAAAACCTTATAAATGTCTTTATTTAATATCAAATTTAAGAATTTCAAATATTAAAAATAATGAATAATACACACCTAGAAAATGCATGTAAACAAAAATTAAATATCTTTAATTAGTTTATTTCAATATTCTAACTACAATTTTTTTTTTTTTTTTTGAAAAAGAATGTTTATTTCTATGTAATACTTCATTGAAAGTGTATAATTAATAAAAAAGGGCCATAACCCTTGATTAAAGTAATATAATTTCAAACTAATACCAATATAATTATTATTGGATACAAGTAATTTGGTTTGAAAAACCTTATATTCGGGAATCGTGGTCCCATAATAGAAAATTGAATACCTACCTTGTGCTCTGGGGAAATAAAACACAGTAACGCTATCAAATGCGATTGCTTTCCGTTTCTTGCTTTTCGGTTGTTCTTCATTGTCGTCGTTCGAACATTTACGTTTAAGATTGCCCTTCGATATTTTGATTTTTGATTGTGCATCGCCCAGAATTGATCCTAAATCTGATGAAGATTCTCCGCTGTACTGCGTGAATGTCGCTTGTCCAGGAAATTCCGGAAATTGAGTATTCGTTATAGTATTGTACAAAACCGATGATTCGCTATCACTTTCTAAGTTAGTTGGATTTTCTTGGGGTCTTTCTTCGCTCAACTCGGATCCCAAACCTACAAAATGACATGAAACAAAAATTATAAGCTAATAAGAACCTTGGTAAATATCTTATTAATAAAACCTGAAAATGTTAAAGAAATATTCTGCAAAAAATATTAAGTTACCTGAGTCAGATCCATCTGATCTATCATGGGTTTCCTCAATTAACTCTTCCGTAGTTGGTAAACTTTCAGTGGCAGAATCCTCGCCGTCTTCATTTTTTGTAACAACCTCACCCAAATCTGTCCTTTTATCACTAGCTATTGCTTTATCGTTTGATTTTTGCTCGGAACACTCTAAATTGTCTTTAAAGTTTGTACTACAAGTATTTAGAATACCGGCGGAAGTTTCTGTTTTATTAGAATCAGGTTCTGCTTTCGTAGAAAGCGCTTCTTGGTCCCGAGTGGGATTTTCTTGGTCGATTGACGATTCTTCGGAACCATTTTCGTTAGACATGTCGGTTGTGGATGATAATGATGTGTTAATAGATGAAGATGATGAATTATTAGAGCCCATTGATGGAGTCGTAGATAAAGTTAGTCGAATGGACCGCTAGCGAGGCCATTTGAACCTGAAAATGAACAAAAGAAAGAGTTAAACCTTGATATCATTTTTTTTAATATATGTAAAATATGTATTCTTCTTCTTCTTTCGGTGCCATATCAGGTCTCCCTAACGTTGGCAATTACATTGGCGAGTTGTTCACGATTTTTAGCTAATCTGAATAGTTGTTCAGCACTACGTATTCTAGTCCAATCTCGAATATTCTTTAGCCATGATATCTGTTTCCTTCCAATTCCTCTGCGGCCCTCAATCTTACCCTTCATTATAAGCTGAAGGATTTTGAATCGGTCTCCTCTAAGAACATGCCCTAAGTATGCTATCTTTCTTATCTTGATAGTTTTAAATAATTCACGAACGGCATTTGCTCTATTTAACACTGCTTCGTTGGTTTGCTAAGCTGTCCAGGGTATTCGTAGCATTCTTCTATGCAACCACATCTCAAACGCTTCTAGGCGATTAATCGTATCAGCCTTTAGAGTCCAGGTCTCAACTCCATATAACAGCACAGACCAAATATAACATTTAATCATTCTTTGACGTAATTTTAAATTTAAGTTATCGTTGCAGAAGAAAGATATCATTCTCAAAAAAGTTGTTCTAGCTGTTTCAATTCTGCATTTTATCTCTTTATTTGGGTCGAATTGTTCTGTGATGTAGCATCCCAGCATCGGCGTGTGGTTCGCGGCTGAATACCATGAATTTTGTCTTAGAGACATTAATTTTTAGACCCATCATCCGTCCTGTATTATTTACACAATCTAATAGCTCTTGAAGACCCTGGATACTGTCGCACAAAATGATCGTGTCGTCGGCATATCGAATAGTATTAATCAATTCATATGTATTACATTATAACAAATAATTTGAAAAGTTTGCTACTAGCGGACGTGAATATTTTAAATAAAAATGTTATAAATTTTCGCAATTTGCTATTTTTTTAATCAAAATATTAAAATGGAGGAAAGTATTCTAAAAAGTCACGAGAGTCAGATAAATCATCATCAAAATATAAATAAATTCGCAAAAATTGTGAATAATTAAATTATGATGTATCATAGAAGATCCGGAAAAAATGTGGTTTAACACTTCTTCAGGAGAATAGTCATTCTCAACTCATAGCGATAAAGCGATATAGTTTCAGTATATTTTGCAAGAATATATGTCTCCCTTGTATTGAAATGAAACAATTATTCACAACTTACAAAGAATCTTGAATATAAATAACACCAAACAAATGTTAATCTAGATTAGGAATCAATTTCGTGTATAATTATAGCAATATAAAAGCTATTTTCAGAAACAGTATGGTCTACATTTTGCAGTTTTAAGCAAAATTGTTATATGTAATTGAAATAAATAAAAATAAAATCCAAGACATATAGTTTTATGTTATAGACTAATAGAGTAATCCGCTATCAAGTCAATAAACAGTGTACAGATTTTTTTACGGAAATTAGATAAAGCTACGATACCTACTTAAAATTTTTTAAATATGTATTCAGTTATTATCATATTTCCATGTGGAAAATTTATTAAAACTATCGGCAATAGCAATATGAATTTGTATTAAAAAGATCAATAGAAACAATATTAGAATTATTGATCAAAACTGAACCGACCACGCGTTCTATAAAGTATTATTAATTTCCAAATCATAGACTAATCGCAAGTCGGGTGAGGTTTTCTCACAACACATCCATATTATACACACAAGTCTATAGTCTATGCATTAGTACATAAGCAGCTTCTATGTAGATTATTATAAAGTCACGATAACCTTGTACGATAAAAATATACACCGACGCGATTCGGCGATCGGTGATCAGTTTAACAATATTCTATATACAGCGTAAAGAGAAAAATTTGCAAACTGAAATATATATACATATACAGAGTGAACAATAATACGTAACGTCACGGAAAATTTTGTAGGTCAAGTGCTAACATTCACAAAAAACTATCAACTAAATTACTGTTGGCTTCTTGTAAATAGTTATAAAGACCATGAATGGTTTCTTTAGGGTTATTAGATAAATTTTGTATGATCCATAAAATCTTTTATACCAGTTTTATGTATTGAGACTTAGGTGTGAGAAGGCTGTAAACATACTAGGTTGTCTAATAAGCAACATCTATTGAAATAAAACATATTCTAAACAATTATTAATATTATTTGTTTTTCAATATGCTCTCCTTTAAGCTCAATAGGATTCCAGCGAATTTACAACTTCTCTACGCCATCCGAATATTACGATTCAGGAAGCTCTGCAAAATAGGTGTTTGTCTCGACAATTATCTTATAGTTCGAGTTGATATTCTATTTACAAGTAATCTCTTCAGATTTATGAACACATAATCGAGAAGGGAGGGAAATTAAGAGAATAAGCCAGATAAGGAAGGAAATTGAAAGCCAGCCTCTCAAATATGAGGTCATTTCTCACTGAGTTCCTGCTTCCTGTTTTATTTTTCAAATATGTACTAATGGCTACATTGCGCTAAAACTTTACATGTATGCATTAAAAAGTTACATTTTCTAGAAATATATATTTTTTTTAAGTCGCAGTACCGTCATCGGCGAAGGCTGTCAATAGTTTTGGATATTAGAAGATATTATATAATCGAAAAGCTTGAATACGGAGCTGTGTTGTTTTTTGCATTGAATATTACAACAACCTGTTTAATTGATCAGCATAACCCATAATAAAATTATAGTATACATAATATTTTCTGATCACCATCATCCGATGTAGTTAATTCTAAACAATTTACTTGCCATATGTTTCAACAGAAAATATAATAGGTATATTAATAACTATTAACTCGAATAATTCCACAATTTAAACAGTGTGCGAAAATGAAAACTTTCGTTTAGATTGTAAATTTCCCAAAGTGGTAGACCACATGAAGATCTACCTTAGTGTGAAAAAAAAACGGGGGTTCACAATTTTTAAGTAGAGGTCCACGAAAATGTATTTGGTTTTATGATTTATTGGGGGCTGGAATATTAAAACGAATTAATTTCACTGCTTTAATTTAACTTTATTTTATTTAAACCGCAAGAGAAAAGAATAACTTTATTCACAGAACTCTCTGTCACGACTTACTTCATAAAACTAATTTTTAAAATATATTTATTATCTTTTCTTAATTAGGGTTTGGGATCTTTCCCATGGTTATCTGATATTTAACACTAATTCTTTTAATGCAAACAAACAATTTTTCTTACTTCGACACTTATCCCGAGACTTATCCTTCGAGAGGAGCCTAATCTCGTTATAGGTATAAACAAAACATTAAATAGCACACTTGAAAATTTCAAACCCTGACATTATATAAACATAAAATAATATCCACCCCATTATACCGTAGATAAATTTTGAACTTATTGGTGTCATTTAGATAACTAAAATAATAATATTCCATTATATTTTTCAACAGTAAGAAACAAAAATGTTGACTTGGCTTTATCCATTAATATCATTACAAAAAAAAATTGAGGAATGTATTTTAAGGTCAGCGACTTTAACTTCCCAAAGTGTTCTAGGTGGACCCCTAGGGATCCATGGGAGACTCGATGGAGGTATATCTTGACGTGAGAAAAAAAACGGGGCTTCAGAGGTCTATTAAAATATATTTGGTTGCGATACTAACAAACAAAAATATTGACTTTATCCATTAATGTCATTACCCGAAAAAATATTTGGGTAATGTATTTTAAGGTCAACAACTGCAACTTCATAAAGTGGTCTATGTGGACCCCTAGGGATCCATGGGAGACTCGATGGAAGTCTATTTTGGTGTTAAAAGCAAACGGGGGTTCACAAGTTTTATGTGGAAGTCCACGAAAATGTATTTGGTTTCAATAGTAAGAAATAAAAATGTTGACTATGTATAGGCAGAATGTCTTAATCTTAATGATGATATTTAGATCTACCTTCAACACTCCATGATGACTAAAAAATGACTTGAAGATAATCTGACGATGAAACGACCATTTGAAGAAACGGAAGTAGTAAGAAAGTGAAATTACAACAGGAACTAATTGAGCTTAGCAAAAATCAGGAGCTGAAGATGAAATTTAAAAAAGGGTATCAAAAATTTTGGCTGGATGCAGAAATACCTGAGAAATTTTCTGAGCTGTGAAAAATTGCGAGAAAACTTTTCGAGTTTTAGTGTCATTATAAACCTATTAACATTTTTGACAATTTTTGGGATTATGTAAGAAATCTAGCAAAAGGGGGTTCACCGAAAAGAGTTACATGTTAAAAGTAGTCTACGAGAAAACAAAGTTTGGGAACCTCGGGTTTAGATGTTTGTCAAAACATTTTTGAAAGTGAACATTCGATCCTTATATTTTTTATGAAATCACAATATACTGACAGAGACCAATTTAAAGATCTATACCTTTAAGGAATTGATTTTTTTATATAAGTAAACTAGTGATACGTAGGATAAAAATCTGCATAATAAACAAAAAGTATTCAATTGGTTCAATACGAACCTACCCTCTTGTTTTATTTTTTATATACATAGTCGGTAAACTGTACATGAGAAAAAAACTATTTATAATGCGTTCACTATATTCCTGTTCTCAAAATTTATTTTGAATAAATGTAAATAAAGAATAGGACGATTGCGATTATTTTTTTACAATAATCGAATGTTAATAAATCTACTATCAAGAATCACCCAGTATACGTATCGCAATAAACGGAATGATTTATTTATTTGGTGCCAAATCGTACTGACGAATTAAAATAGTTGATATGAATTATTTACAATGTGAAATCAAAAAGGTAGAAATTTATGAAAATTACCTAACCGTGATGATAGATTCAATTAAATTGTTTGATTAGTAAAACATTAAATATCGCAAACATTTTATATGATTCATTTCGTATTATCATGCACACAAACATAAAATCTATTCCTGTTTTGAATACATTTGGTATACGTATAGTTGAAAATTATATTGTATTTTAAAATCTTGTCTAAACATACCAAGTTTTCCTTATCAATATGACGTTATAGATAATTATGATGTACACGATAGTTTAGAATTAAAATACCGATTATCATGCTTAAGTATTATCAATTAATATTGTAAATTTAATGATCAATTAGGTCATGCATACTAATTCACCGCTTTAAACTATGTATTAGTGATTACATACTTCATTGAACCAAAATTATCAGTTTAAATAAAATGACAACTCATAGCAACGTTACCAAACAGAATTGCAAAAGGTGCAAAGACACTGGCGCAATGACATCTTGTCCTAGTGCGGCCATGGAGATAATTGTAGACCTACCTTTCATTTATATGCAGAGAGGATTGTTTTGGAAAGAGCATATATGTTAACAATGACTAAGTTTCTGAAACTAGGTGATCTTACAGGATATCTTGGGATTCTAACGGTCGAACCTAATCCATAAAGATGCTAGTTGCGTTGAAGGCTCTACAATCTACCACGTTCGAGTTCAAAGCAACCTGTAACTGTAAACAGTCTCTTAAGCAACTTGCTAGACCCAAAAAAGTAACATTGTGCTAGGTAGTTACAAGAGAAACAAGCTCTCTCAAAAGAAGGGGTTAGTACTTCTTTTATCGGACCTAAACCTTTCTGTGGTATTCCAAAATGCCACATTACGGATTAAGTTCGTTATAAGGAAAAGGAACTCAGTGCAGTCTATTGGAAAAACATTCCATGCCAAAGACAAGCAAAAAGGTTAATACGGCCTCGACTTTTCCAGTATAAATTACACTTAGAGCTGAACATATTATCTATAACTGCAGAGTGATTGCCAACAACATAAATATAAATATATGGGATAGGTTGTTTTAGAGCCTGATCAGGTTACACAAAAAGTCAGAGTGTAATAAGGCCACCTTGGCTATAGCCTTAATTATAATATACAAATAAAACATTTTTCATCAAAAGTTATCTTATACAAAAATAAAATAAGTTAGGTTAATAAATAACATGACAGCTAAATTGCAGCAGTGCCGTGTTAAACAATTTTGCAAAAAAAAGTAGAAATTACCTTTCGATATACACTGTATACAAAACTATTTTTACAATAACTTGCACTAGAGCAAGTATGTTTTAAAATAAAACGAGATTATTAATAGCTTTTATGAATAAAGACAATAGAGGTCATTTTTGAATGTAACAATTCAGTGAATGTTTTACCTACTTTCAAACTCTTATATCTTACACTTGCACTTGGCATAGGATGCAGCTATTATAAGGAAAAGTTTTTAGAAAAAATAAAAAGTTTAGAAATTCCTTAGTACTATTTTTGAAACTGCTTGAAAATTTGAATGTTGATGCAAGCTGCAACGGTTATGACGTTACTAGGCGTATTAATACAAAACAAAATTATACAAGAAACATGAAATTAAACATATAATATTCACCTCATTATGTTCATTAAACGCCTACACTATTTAATTTATTTTTTTGCGATAAATCCTTCAAAAAGGTCGATTTACAACACCAGCTCTCTTGCGTCAAAAAATATAAACAATGAAAGTTTTGTGAACACGAACTGGAACTGACAAAAAAATACCACAGTTTTTCACTAATTAAAAGCACTGAATTTTTTAAATACTATTTGACAGTTTTAAATGTACTTTTTAAAAAAGAAGTAAGTTTATTGTACGAAATCTCACTATACAAGTATACATCCAAGCGGCACTTTTTAACTTGTGGACAAAACAAGCAGCTAGTGTGCGTTGAAAAACTTATTGGCAGCGCAGACGCACTGCGACTCTTTAGAAATAATTCGAATGCGGTGTTGCCAATGTGGAGAAAAAGTACACAAAAGCATTATAGAGAAAACGAATCACTGATGGATATATTTAGGATTTCAATTATTTAAAAACTAGCTGACCCGATGA
Organism: Altica lythri; assembly: GCA_964028335.1. Classification (NCBI taxonomy): domain Eukaryota; kingdom Metazoa; phylum Arthropoda; class Insecta; order Coleoptera; family Chrysomelidae; genus Altica; species Altica lythri. The sequence goes on from OZ034802.1 coordinate 60,515,959, forward strand.
ACTTCGTACCGCTCAACAATCAGTGATTGCTTATTATTTTCCGATGCTTTTAGATTTATGCGATTTTTTTCTCGTTTTTTAAGTTATACTTCTATTCATGGACCCGGTGGTGATAATTTGTATGGGATTAAATCTGCAAAATCATTACATATGTAATGGTTTAAGTAAGAGAGAGACAGAAACACATATAAGGTATATTGATCGGTAAAAACAAAGATAAAATATTTACCACATGTTATTAGTCATAATTATTAGTCTATTGAATTCCGTTTAAATATTCAGTACATTGAAAAGAAGTATACAAAAAACAGTCTGAGCTAATGTATTAATATCATAGTGACGTATCACATTGTGTTTGACAGATTATTTTATAATTCTGTCACGTTTTTATCATATTTTAATACTTAGTATGCTATTCTCGGACGAAGACAAATCCAAATAATCTTTTCAACCGAATCTAAGTACAACTCCATATAACGGGTATCTCCGCTCTCCGCAAACTAGATGTCAATAGAAAGTATTGATTAACTTAGACCGCCATCTATTAGAAATTCAGGCAAGTGAGCGATATCTTAGTTCCATTGAATTTCTTTCCTGGAAATTTTTATTTTACAATAACTCATTATTTGATTAATATAGTGTAAAAGATCTATTTTAAATACTTAACTTATCTAATGTATTTAATTGAATCATTTTAGGGTAATATTTACAAGAAAAACTATTTATTATGGGTTATCCTTGAAAGATAAATTTACACTATTGCGGACTCTCTTATAGATCTATAAAACAAGATAATCATATCATATATATTATTTTGTCATAACTTAAAAGGTTATGGCAGCGTTTTCGATAAAAGGTCCTGATCTGCTTAATTTTTTCAACATATTAATATATTATTATTTCATTAAATATACAGTTTTATGATGGTATTTCTTTAAAATTTATTTTTATTTTATTTATAATGAATTTTTTAATCTAAAAAATATCGTTAAAATAAAAATATATATTTTCCGGTTTATTCCTCTGTCAAAGATAGCATTAAAAGCTTCGCTTCCATATGAATTCCCCAAGCTCCACACGCCTTTTTTCGTTTGTTTGTTATATCTTTATTATAAGTTAGATTGGAACATTTTTTCTTATTTTTAGGAGTCTGGTTTTGCAAAATGCGATTTAGTACTTTTGGTCGATATCTTGAAAAGCTCCTTTTGTTTTCAGGAGTTTTTCATAAGGTCTCCTCCTGTGTGAGCATGACTGGATTTTAGAAAAAAAAAAATATATAAAAGAAATTGTAGCGAGCTTATTAAGTAGGTATTTTCTTTAACATAGGATGAGTAAAAAAAATACCACTCGAAGAGTGCCAGTAAAAAGGAAAACTTGAAATTTGAATTTTATTTTTGGGGTGGTCATCCGTCTTTACTATTAATCAAAAAAATTTGCACTAACCTATTTTTATATATTTTTAACTTCCCGCTAAAAAAATTAATAAAATTTTTAAAATCGGGAAGTTATTGGTTTCACCCCGTTTTTCGAAAATCGAGTTTTCATCGGATCTCAACGTTTTGAGGTATTTGGAACCTCCCCTGACTATTTTTGCGAGGGTGTCTGTATGTCTGTATGTACGTGTGGATGTGTGTGTGGATGTATGTAAACCTCTTATAACTTTTGAACGGCTTGACCGATCGGAATAAAATAAAAAGCGTTCCAAAGAGTTCCATCTAACTTAGATTCCCTGTAAGTTTAAACCGATTCGAACCGGTAGATTTCAAGAAATTTCGAAATAACCGAAAATCTTTTTGGCCATTACATTGATCAATTTCATAACCTAATCAGCTCTCAAGCTTAAAAAACCACGTCGAATGCCGTTTTGCAAATTAAAATCGGTTGATTCGTTCGTGAGATATCGTTGTCGAAAAATTTCAAAAAAGTGTTTTTTTTTCAATAACTTAGAGATTTATGACTAATCGATTTTGTGCTCCTAGTAACGTTTTTAGGTATCAAAAAACTGCGTCGAGTGCCATTTTGAACATCAAAAACGGATATGGCTTTTTAAACATTTCAAAAAAAATCAAAAACGTCAAAATACGTCACGTTACTATAGCTTTGCGGTTAAAACTAGCGGGAAGTTGCAAGGATGGCCTTTAAGGTCAACCTCTTTTCGAATTTTTTTTCTTGACAATTCACTTTGTACCTTATAATAATAAAAAAACTAAATCAAATATTGTAAGATTCCATGATCAGCTAACGATTTTAATGATTTTCTATATACAAATAAAGTTTCGATTTATGCCGAATTATCAACAACTGGCATATACAAGATCTCATCTATGAGTGTACGGCCTTTTACTATATAGCACATAAGAGACTAAGATTGTATTTATTACAGAATCAAATAGACATTTTTAATGTAATTACGTTTTGAAATATCAACTATACCTCGAGGCCCAATTGTTTGGCAGTGATGTCATTGTGAACTAAATGCAAGTGGAACCAATGCGAGTTTCGAATAAATGCTAGTTGCCATGTTTAACTTAAAAAAAAAGACTTACTATCTTTTTCTTATTAACGCGCAATAGAAAGTGATACTTTTAAGAAAAATGACAACGCAGGACAATATTATTAAGTGCGCTAGTAAGTGCCGCTTGACATCTTTCTTTAAAGTATCTCTTTCTATTGAGCGTTAATGAGACAATGATAGTAAGTCTTTCTAAGTTAAACGTGGCAACTAGCATTCATTTGAACCTCGCATTTGTTCCACTTGTATTACATCACAATGACGTCACTGCCAGACAATTGGGCCTCGAATTATAGTAGTGGAACTGGAATCGGAAATCTGCGGTACCGATGGATGTAACTTTTTACGTGCATCGGTCCCACAGATTTTCGATTCTAGTACACCAAATACAGTAACGGTACAAGTTCTAAAATTACCTTAGCAACAGATTGAAATATTCGACCTGTTTTATTTATAAAAATGCGTTAAGGTAGTAGGAGATTCCGTTCTTAAATACATGAAATAATCAGTCTCGTCGTGTTCTTTGTCTCTTTGTCTTTCTCTTTGTCATTTCCGTGGAATTTTGTTTTGTAATCGAATTTAAATCCATTTCCCGACCCCTAGAGCTCTGAAACTTTAAGGATAGCTAAGAACTGGATGACAATGCATGTTTCAACTGTGTTTAGGCATATACATATTTTGACACAATTTCACAAAATTCTAAATTTTATATGAGAAAATAGAAAGTTTTTTATTCTCGTCGTATTCTTTGTTTCTTTGTCTTTCTCTTTGTCATTCCGTGTGGAATTTTGTAATCGAATTTCACGACCACCTAGAGCTCTGAAATTTTTAGGATAGCTAAGAACTGGATGACAATGCATCTTAGGCATATACATAGAGATTTTGACACAATTTCAAGAAATTACAAAATAATTTATATAATAGTAATGTGACCTATAAATCAGTAAAAAAAACTTTCTACTATAAATAGTTATTTGTGACACAAGGACGGAAAATGCCATTTTGCAAGAGCGAGTAAAGTTGTGTAGCCGAGGGGCGTAGCACCGAGGCGAAACAATACGAGCACTTGCAAAACATTTTGCGGACGTGTAACACACACTATTTTTTGGTCCGACCAATTTTTAATATTTTCAAAAGTTCAAAAACTATTTACTTTGTGACATACAAGATTAGGTGTATATTGACATTATTGACATCTATTGCACGATTAAAAGAATTATAATAAGGAATGATTTTCTGATAATCGATATCACGATCCTTAATTTTTATACATACGAATACTGTGCTAATAAGCAGCACAGTAAAAATTGTTATATTGATAATATTAATATCTAATAATTTTATATAAAAACTAGCGACCGCCCGCGACTTCATCTGCGTGGACTTTAGTGTTTTGTCACCGAGTTTCATACAAATTTGCAACCCCTATTTTAAATCCTTAAGGATGGAATTGAAAAAAGTAATTTCTTAGTACACCACTACGTAATAAAACAAATTTATTCTCAAATTTTCAAGACTCTACGCGTCTATCGACAGTGGCATATCGGTCAGCAGCAGCGTGCTACCGTCTCACCGCTCCACACACCCCGCTCAGTAAAGCGCGAGTGGTATTAGACTATTATTATTATTATTTTAAAACTTTAAAAACTTGCATGCTATATCGTCGGGTTACTGCAAAAACAAGATAACTACACTTTTTTAATCTCCTCAGTTAAGTGCATCTCTTGGTCTAAAATTTGCATCTACTCATACTGCGAGAACGAGATACATTTCTTACAAGCATTAATAATGTTACGAGTTTGCAAAAATAATATAAATCCATTTTGGTCAAAAATTTAGCCAGCACAAAACAGATATGTGTACTTATGTTGTTTGGTACCTCATTTTGTTTTATATTATTCAATATCTTCAACTGCACAAAGAAGTTATAGGGCACTTATCTTCTTTAAGCTGTTTAATTCTGCCACCGATATGAATATTCCCCGGTTAAAACAAGGTAACTGCCATTTATCTTGTTTACGCTGTAATAATGTTTTACAAAGCAATATTATTACTACCGTTTCATTTAGATATTTGGCATTTAACTTATTTTTGCTGTAGCGTTTATGTTTTTTCGGTAACAGATGTATGTACTTGACTCAAAATTTTAGCATTTATCTCGTTCTGGCAGTATAGTTCAAAGACATAACCTATAAGTTTGTTTACAACTTGTTGCACACTTTCGCGCTATTTTGCCGTTTTCTCGTATTTTTATTAGTTCGAATAGTGAAAAAATTGTGCATAACTATGTCCAGAGGAGCAGCCATGGTTAAAATGGTTCTCAACCAAGAAAACTGTACAGGTATTTTCTTATAATTGATAGTTTAATAGCAAATTAATTGTGTTAACGTTATTTATTGTAGATGGCAGTGACAAGATTCATAATGAAACCCAGTCATTTAGATGCTAATGAAATTCCTATTTCGCCAAATAATAATACAGGTAGGTGCCCACTATGAACTAAATCTAATTGAGACCCTATAAACATCAACAAACTTTCAAGAAAGTTTGTCATAAAATACAGGCGATTAAAAAATGCTTGCTTCTAGTTATTTTAATTAGTTTTTGGACAACAAGAGTAATGTCTTTTATTTTATATTGTTTTTTTTTTTAATAGGAGAATATCAAGAGAATATCACATGTGACCCTTCGCCTTTTCCCCTGCATGTGGTAGCTGATTCTGGTATAAGAAGTGAATGCGTAATGTCAACCGACACGGAATATTTCAAAGAGTATGAAATAGCTGGTCCCTCGACAACTGATGGTGCTTTAGACAAAATGATGTCATCCGAACTAGATTGCGATCAAGAGCGCTTCGCTTGTGTATTACGAGATTTGCTTGAGGATTCCGATTGCTCAGTTAAGGACAAAGAGTATATTCCTGACAGTTCCACGTCAGAAAGCTCGGATGAGGAGCTGCATACAGCACCTGCGAATAACGACGACATTACAACGAATATTCCGGAAGTTATGGAAAACCCTTTGGAAAAGAGAACCCGTTGGAAGAAATCTGAACCTAATCAGTGGAAGAAAAATTTAGCTAAGCGTAGAAAAATCGAAGCTAAGGCGCCAAAACACATTGATTGCTCAAAATGCCGTTTTAAATGTACAGATAAGTTTTCTGAAGAAAATAGATTAACAATAGGTAAAAATTATTGGAGCTGTGATTTTAACAGAAGGAAAGATTTTATTTTAAACAATGTTGAAAGTAGGGTTCCTGAAAGACGTAAAGCGAATCGTACCAGCAAGAAAAAGCCAAGGGAAGACTCTAAAAGCTTTTTTCTCGACTCAAGTGACTCAAGAGTAAGAGTATGTAAAAGTTTTTTCATTAAAACACTTTGCATAAGAGGGGAGGTGATAGAACTTGCCTTCAAGAACAAAGGAGAAGGACGGTTATTTTGCGGTCAGGATAAAAGAGGCAAAAAGGAACCTCACAATAAAACCAAACCTGAAGAATATGAAAAGGTAAAAGCTCATATTGAGAGTTTTCCAGTTATGGAATCGCACTACACCCGAAAATCTACTAAGCGACAATATCTAGATTCCAAGTTGAGCATAACAAAAATGCATTATCTGTACCAACAAGAATGTGAAAGAGACGGTTCAGTGCCAGTCTCACTCATAACTTACAGAAGGATATTTTGTAAAAATTACAATTATTCATTCTTTGCTCCAAAGAAAGATCAGTGTCAGATTTGCATGCAGTATAAAACTTGCAAAGATCAGAAAAAAAAGGAACAACTGGATGACGATATTTCGTATGGCTAGGACATCTAGATCAAATAAAAAACCCTACAATGTCGTTGAATTAAAATTTGGTGATTTTATTGACCTAGAAAAATTATCACAACTAATAATGAAAAACAAACTTAAAAACACCTCTGGCGAAAAAATGAACTGGTTGAAAGTCAAGTGTTTTAGGTACCTTAAAAGTAAACCCTGGGTTCTTCAATATCGATACGACCATACATCAGAATACATGGAAATTAGTGTACTAGGTAAAGGCCGCCCTCCCAATTTAAGCAGCTTTAAACCTTCCAGAGCATACAATAATCCCAGACCCATTACGATGTCGAAAAAAGCAGACTTGTTGATGCTTTGTAAAAGTGAAGTGATTCCCAAAGACTTCCATTTCTACTATAAATCATTGCCCACATCAAAAGACGCAAAAGATTTGGTTCCAGAACCAGCAGACGAAGAAACTGATCCAGAGGCTGGATTGATCGAGTGAGCTCAAATACTTTATATGTCTGAATTTTGACAACCAAAATGAGATAAGTAATGTTTTTTGTTTATAAAAAAAATTATATCCAGTTTTTTCTATCACTTTAGCTTTGTTCATAATAATGAAGTTTATTAACAACGTAATGTGCAATAAAATGTTCTCCATTCCTATAAACTGATTTTTCATATCATTTTTAAGTTTAAAGCGCCAAAAACTCGGAAAGTAGAATATGTGACTTATCTGGTTCTTGCAGTAACCCGACGATATGCATGCAAAATCTCAGCCCGATCGGTTTAAAATTGACAAAGTTTCATACAAACTTTCATCCCTATTTTATCCCCTTGTGGGTAGAATTTATCAAAATCCTTTTTCTAAGGAATGCCTACGTCATAGTAGCTACATTCATGCAAAATCTCAGCCCAATCGGTTTAAAATTGACAAAGTTTTTTACAAACTTTCATTCCCTTTTTATCCCTTTAGGGGTGGAAATTATCAAAATTCTTTCTTAAGGGATGCCTACGTCATAGTAGCTATATGTATGCAAAATCTCAGCCCGATCGGTTTAAAATTGACAAAGTTTCATACAAACTTTTAATCCCTATTTTATCTAAATGGGGGTGGAAGTAATCAAAATTCTTTTTTAGGGGATGCCTACGTCATAGTAGCTATATGCATGCAAAATCCCAGCCTGATCGGTTTAAAATTGACAAAGTTTCATACAAACTTTCATCCCCTATTTTATCCCCTTAGGGGAGGAATTTATTAAAATCCTTTCTTATGGGATGCCTACGTCATAGTAGCTACATGCATGCAAAATCTCAGCCCGATCGGTTTAAAATTAACAAAGTTCATTACAAACATTCATCCCCTCTTTTATCCCCTTAAAGATGGAATTAATCAAAATCCTTTTCTAGGCAATGCCTACGTCATAGTAGCTATATGTATGCAAAATCTCAGCTCGATTGGTTTAAAATTGACAAACTGTCATACAAACTTTTATCGCCTAGTTTATCCCCTTAGGGGTGGAATTTATCAAAATCCTTTCTTAGGGGATGCCTACATTATAGTAGCTATGTGCATGCAAAATTTTAGCCCGATCGGTTTAAAATTGACAGAGTTTCATAAAAACTTTGATCCCCTATTTTAGCCCCTTAGGGGTGGAATTAATCAAAATCCTTTCTTAGGGGATGCCTCCGTCATAGTAACTATATGCATGCAAAGTTTCAGCCCGAACGGTTTAAAATTGACAAAGTTTCATACAAACTTTCATCCCCTATTTTATGCCCTTGGGGGTGGAATTATTTAAAATCCTTTCTTAGCGCATGCCTACGTCATAACCTGCATGCCAAATTTTAGCCCCATCCGTCTAGCGGTTGGAGCTGTGCGTTGATAGATCATACAAACTTTCATCCCCTATTTTATCCCGTTTGGGGTGCTATTAATCAAAATCCTTTCTTAGCGGATGCCTACGTTATAACATCTACCTGCATGCCAAATTTCAGCCCCATCCGTCCAGAGGTTTGGGTTCTGCGTTGATAGATCACTATATCAGTCAGTCAGTCAGTCAGTCATTCACCTTTGAGTTTTATATATATATAGATAGATAGCAGAGACAATGAACTATTATACCTAGTTCAATGAGCAATAATAAAATCGAGATATATGTATTTTCATAATCGAATGATAAGTAGTTGTAAATTGACATAAATGTCAAATTTAAAATAAAAGTTGTGAGAGAAATTAAATGTAAGTTTGAATCCTGCTTACCTTTAGAAAAAGTTATTAGTTTAGTATATTATACGCTGTTTTTAAATAAATTTATTTAAAATTTGTAGTATTTATTATGTATTTTTGATGATTCATAGCGCCATCTTTTAGAAAATCTAAAAGCTACTTTGCCGGCATAGGCCGGAAAATGTCATTTTCCGGACGATTTTGAAGTAATTAATAGTATTGTTTCTGGACGGAGGAACAAAAAAGTTATTTTTATAAATTGTGATTTTTTATGATCAGTTTAGTTTGTGTCATATTATTTAAAGTTATTAAATAATTAAATAAAAATTCAAAACATTACATTATATGCTCACACTGTTAATGCTATTAATAATTAGATAGTTTTTTTTGTTATGTTACAACACACTAGCTAAATATTTGTGATTAAGAAATAATCTATATTAAATAATATAATTTATTTCTATGTGATATGTAATTAGGATTTACGTAAGCTACGAAAATAATTTATGATTACATATTTCTTTTAGTTTTGTTTATCTGAAATTTGTCAACACTGTATAAAATGACGTATGTATATTCTATGGCTTGTTTAGGTGGAATTCGTTTGTTGGGATATTTAGAGTTGGGCGAGAACCTTTATTAATGCAGAGATGAGATTCACTATTTGAAAAGTTATTTTGTAATAAGAATGGGCAATGATATATTATAAACGTAATGTTTCAGTAAAAACAAAGTTACATATTTGACCTAATTTGTTTTAAGGAAATAGGGTCGTAACGCAAAGGCTCAAATATTTTCCTTAATATTGGAACAAAAAAAGTTGTAAAATTTTATCCCGTCAACCAAAATAAGACAAAATGCAACACCTGAATAACGGCGATAAACTTCCAGTCGAGCTGGATTCGGGTCGTGCAACTATTCTTTTATTATTTCTTTTCTCTCGATTCTTTAGCGTAGAGGAGGGAACGCCTATTTCAAAATCTAAATCCGCAATAATCCGCTTTAGCTTTCTCATTTCGGTGGCAATTGGATAAGATCGTTATTATTTGTTTGTTTTTCTATTTTAATATTCTCTGTTTTCTCAAAGATTCCAATATTTGAGAAGCAGTCATTCAAAATCTAGAAATTTAGATAGTCAATCATTATATTTTTCCCAAACACGATCGTTAAAAATTCCTTATGTTTCTTTTTAAACCATAAAGGAAATTGTGTATGTAAGCTTTGATATTAAAAAGATAGATACTATTTGAATATGACTATAAAACAGGAGTAAGCAAAAAAAAGAAATCGAAAAATCAAAAACACTCTCGTTATAGAATAAAAAACATGAAGAGATTGGAATTGAAGATAAATAGAAGCAATTATTAATACCATTATAATCAGAGGAACCCTGTACAGGACATAAGAAATTGTATAAAATCGTGAAGCACTTGGAAAAAACCTGATAATGAGAAAAATTGAAAAAAGATGTAAAAATCGTAAAAACAGATAAAAAGGGTTTAAAATACTAGAAAAAAATTTAAATAATAGTGAACGAAAAATACTAAAGCCGACAATTTAATTGTCGAATACCGTGTGTATTTAGTATTTAGTTCTATGAGTTCCTAATAGATGGAGAGATTATTTGGATTTTTCTTCGTCCTGAATAAAATAATAACTATAAAAATATGAAAAAGTGTCAATAAAAAATTAAGAAAGTCGGAAAAAATTGGAAAAAACAAAAAATGAAAAAACTCGTAAAAAAATAAAACCTTCTGAAAAAACGGGAAAAAATAAACAAAAACTGAAAACTAATGATCAAAAACTAGCACAATGTTGAAAAAACTGATTAAATTAGAAAAAAGAATTAAAGAGCGAAAAAATTAAAATAAAAATAAACTGGAAAATATAATTCACGGAAAACTCAAAACCATGGAAAATCGAAAAAGAAAATGGAAAAAACAACAAATCCTGAAAATTAAGAAAATATGACAAAGTCAAACAGAAAAAAACAATCGAAAAAGCGAAAAAAAAATTTTAAAAAAACCAAAAATGTGAAGAATCGAAAAAAACAGGAAAAATTAAAAAAATGGGTAATGAACTTGAAACAAACGAAAAATAAGTTGAAACCGTAAAAACAGGAAAAAATCAAGATAGAATCGAAAAATCAAGAAAAAATGCATAAATGGCGAAAAAATGGCTAAAATGGGAAAAAAAGAAAATTTAAAAAAACATGATAATAACTATAATAAATCAGAAAAATGAGTAAAAAGCTCAGTTGCCAAAACACGCGTTAGTTGGCGTTATATTTTAATTGTTAACAAACTTATTTCGATTTGTCTTTGTCTGGAATGTAGGAGTATAAAAAAAAATCGATAAATAATCCAAAACAAAAATCAAAAACAGGAAAAACTAGCAAAAATGAAAAAAAAAAGATAGAATTGGAAAAAATAGTAAAAAGCAGAATATACGGAAAAACTGGAACAGCTCACAAAATTTAGGTTAAGAAACGAAAAATGTGTCAAAACAAAAAACAGGAAGAATTGGTAAAAACCAAGAACAATAAAAAAAAGAAAAATGGTTACAAATGAGTGAAAAATTTATAACAAACGAGAACGTAAAGTAAAATGAAAAATAACCGAAATAACTGAAAAAACAAAGGGAAAAACTAAAATACAAACGAGACAATATGACAAAATCAACAAAAAAAAAATCATCAACCAAAAACAAAAATAGGAAACAAAATCGGTTATTAATATGCGGTTCGAAGTTCGTCGGATCTCGAAAAACCCGTAATAATTGTACAGTTAAAGTTATAGGATCTGAACCAAAATTTTCAAAGTTAAAAATAAAAAAACATTGTAGGTACCGAGAAGTATATTAATTTTTTTTTTATCTTTGAATACGAAAACTCAAAAGGGAAAATTATTTTAATTTTTGTTAGGCATTTTCAGTTTTAAAAACAGGACCCTTGACAAATTTGACATATCCATCAAGATAAATAAGCAAGGGCTAATTTCCACATATTGACTTATTATTTTGATTTTAGTGTCAAAAGTTCCTCAATAAAAGAAGTAAATATATACAGTTGATGCCACAAAGAAGTTATAGACAATAGTTAAATGTTATATATGGTAGTTATACAAAATAAATAATATCGGGCCCAATATGGAGCCCTGTGGTACTCCATTCTTATTAAAAATCGGATCAGACATTGAAATTTTGAAGTCATTTTTTATTTTAACTATTTGGTGTCGATCTTTAAAATAGGATCGAAACCAACTATGGGCAACTCCCCTAACACCGTATCTGTACAATTTATCGAGGAGTACATCGTGTGGCACACAATCAAAAGCACGATTGAGGTCACAAAAAATGGCAGTCGGATTTTCACTATTTTCAATTGATATTAAAACTTCCTCATAGAAACTATTAATGGCTGTGGAAGTAGAAAAATTATTTCGAAAATCATGTTGATGTTTTGTGATAACTTGGTTCATATCTAAAAATGATAAAAGTTGTTTAACCATTACGTATTCAATAATATTAGATAGCACAGACGGAACAGACAATGTTCGATAATTTGACATTAACTCAGAATCCACTTGTGTTAATAGTAGTGAAGTTTTTAGGAGTATTAAAACAAGGGGATTCTGAATCAACAACACCCTGCATATGATACAATTTCAACATTTATTAATAATTTGTAAAGACCTTCTAAAATAAATTCCAATCACGATTATATTCATATTAAAAATATCATAGATTTTATACGAAATGTTCTTATAACCTTGTAAACAGATGGGTACCTATATATTTCGAAGTTTGTCAACTGGGCCGCGGGCAGTAGGGGGTCTTTAATCCCCCTGGTCAGCTGGGTCGCAAAGGAAGGGTCTGAGGATTAGGATTTACAGGTAGACTTAAATTTAGTTGAAAGTTATTGAAAATCATTAAGTTTATACAAAAAACTTTAATAACAAAATATATACAATTATTTACAATAAGAAACACATTAAAATACTGGCAAATTTTAGAAAGCCATGATTTTAACCAATTTGGTTAAATTGTTAAGTTTATTTTCATACTCTTGCCTTTTAAGAAGTGTAAATTCATTTTTTCTCCGTTGCACCGTTGCTTAGATTGATCTTTTTTTATACATTTGTTGTGTCAATAAATGTGAAAATATTGGGATGCGAATTATATATTATATTTATTATTTTTTTTTTTTCTTCGACGGAGCACAAAAAAGATTCATTATGATTTGTTTTTACCTTATACCTAATCTTTTAACATTTTTAGTATCTCTTTTGATGTGAAACATCTATAGCCGCACGTGAATCAGATTTCTGGCGTGGTGACGGTGACGTATGAGTCGTATGACGTAAAAAACCTAACGCATCGATAATATATAATAAAGAGATGTACTGATACCTTATATGAAATTGGTCTCATGTTTTGAGCGACGGTGGCGCGCCAACAATAGGGGGAAGAAGCTCATCGATTCAAAAATTTGGCGGGACAGGGTATGAATTGTTTCATAAAAACCTAACTCGATTCCGCCTACTATCTATTCTATATATATAAAAATGATTGTTTGTATAGGCAACATAATATACCTACATATTTTGCTGACCTGTAAAATTGACAGCTAGTCAATCAAAATAGATTGTTGGTGAATAGTTGTCATATAGTTGTCCGCGTAAAATTTGTGTATAAGTTTTAAATATGAATAAACAAAGTGTTAATAAAGAAAGTGATGAAAAAATATTGAATAAAAATGAGTGAGTACCTACCTACTCTATATACATTGGGGTGTCCGTTATTTCCCAAATTTGGTTTTGTTCTCCAAACACCCATCAAATTTTTAGATTATGACCTAACAAAAATTGTCAGACCTTAACCAGCCCTTAATATTCACATTAACCCGTGCCTAAATCATAATACATTTCCCATTTAAATACCGTTTCAAAGTTATTCAACGATAAAGTTGTATTCATAGTTAAATTCATCATTTTCCTATTTTTTATTTAGTATCGCTTTTTGTTTGTACTAAAATTATGAAGTAACTACAATTATATTAATATAGTAACGTACTTCTATATAAATTTGTGTTTTAATAATTTCCTTTTTTAAGATCATTGAATTTAAGGCAATTAAATAAAAAGCTAAACGAAATCACTTTTTAAATTTATTCAATAAATAGTCATCGTTATCTGGAAAAAATCGTAATATTCATCTGAAATAAATAAAGAATATGTCAAATACTGCATGTAAAACTATTTGGTGCTATATTTGTAAGCAATAAAGAAAAACTTTAAAACACTTACCCGATCTTAACAGAAGATAGATGAACTTTGATGGCTTTTCATATAAATCTTCAGTTGCCTTACGTTTAATTGAATTACTTACAGCATCTCTAATTACATTTTCATTCTTTCTATGATTATGCGAACAAGATTACATTCTTCCAAAATAACTTTAGTTTTTTCGTCTGTATAAAGTTTAAATGCACATTTTCGATTACTGCATCTCCAACGTACTTTTTCTTTACCAGTACGATCTGTTTTAGAAAATTTAAAACCATTTACCAACAAAAGTTGAGCACCTCTCTGGCTAAATAAAATTTTAACTTCCATAATTTTTAGTTAGCGACTTTTTTTTCAAGAATTCTCTTTAAAATTATCCTCAGCCAAGAAAACCGACTTAACGTTCTTTTCCCACACTCTCCAAATCACCAATCACCAACCAAAGGGTAAAAATTGATCAAAAAAACATCAATGATATTTTTAGAATTAAGTAATCTTAGCAAAAGAATAATATTACAGGTAATTATAGGATTATTGGCAGGTATCCCGGCCCAGTTGAACGGATCACGGGGGTACGATAATCCCCAAGCGTTCAAAAAAGGTCATTTTCAGGTAAAAGCGGCCCAGCTGACATACGCCCATATATTTCTAACTCTCTTTAACTCATAACAACAAATTTTGATTTAAAATATGAAAATTAAGCAAATAGGTATTCACTTTTATCAGTACCTACTATACCAAAACAGAAAACAATCAACAGGTTGCTGACGCGTACTGATGAGATTATCTTTTAGCAAAAGTAGTTTTAAATTTTCGACAAAAACATATAAAAAGTAATGGGTCACTAATAACATTACAAAATCATTAAAATTACAAAAGTTAAATGAATAAAATAAAAATTTAGTTATTTATAAACAACTAGCAGCCCGCCCCGGCTTTGCACGGGGATTAAACGAAAATAACAAAAGCTATTAAATTTATTGGGTCAACGCTTCCCTGCAAACAATATTACATGTTGTTTTATTTTCTGGCAGCAAAATAAATTGATTTTCAGGTGTCCGACCCGCCTTAGGCGGTTGGCCATGAGGAAAACCGATCCCTACTAATTGGAAGGTTTGACCTTGAGACTTATTATTAGTAAAAGCGAAAGAGGTTTTAAATGGATTTGGTAGATCAGTTGGAATCATCGGTATCCTCAGTGTATGAGCTAGTTGACCAGCTGGTGGTTCAGTTATAATTGTCCTTTAATTCCTTTATAAGTAGCCTTGTCCCATTGCACATGCTAAAATCGTGATATCTGTCGTGATTATGAAATAAGTTATTTTGATAAGGATTAATACCAAGATAAAAACTTTTAAAAAATTAAAAAATAGTTATTGTGACGTAACTATAACAGTTAGACATATGCTGTCGCGGCATTTTTTGTAGATATTTATATATTCTTCGAAATCGTAGTATATTATTTTATTCTATAATCAATAGTATTCTCAGCGCACGCGATGTAAGGATTTTAAGGTCATTTTTGGTTACATTAATTGCATTTTAGGATCCCTATTTTTTTTGAAACCGAAACATAGCCTATGTCACTCGAGAATAGTACCTATAGCTTTCCAAATGTGAAAAAATGTTTAAAATCGGTCCAGTTGTTTCGAAGCCTATTCATTTCAAACAAACAAAAAATCAAACCTTTCCTCTTTATAATATTAGTATATATAGAAGTATTCTCAGCGCACGCGATGTAAGGATTTTAAGGTCATTTTTGGTTACATTAATAGCATTTTAGTAAGGATCCCTATTTTTGTTTGAGAACGAAACATAGCCTATGTCACTCGGGAATAGTGTAGCTTGCCAACGGTGAAAGAATTTTTGAAATCGGTCCAGTAGTTTCGGAGCCTATTCATTTCAAACAAACAAACAAAAAAACAACAAACAAACAAACAAACAAACAAAAAATCAAACCTTTCCCCTTTATAATAATAGTATAGATAATAAAAAACCATTTAAAAATGTACAGTAATGAAAAATGGCTGAAGAGTATCCTTCAAAATTGTTTTAAATATAAAAAAAACTTGAAACACTCTAAAATTATATTCAATATGTATAAGAAAAACATGAAACACACAAAAAAACATTAAAAATTGTTAACACCCTGATAATATCCTGATAAAATTATTATTATTATAAAAAGGAGCCCAGTGCGAGTCGAACTCGCCCATGAAGGGTTCTGTAGCGGCAAGTAACATAATATAAAGGTTGTCGTAGTTCGTTGTAACTTTGATCGATGTGTAAAAAAAACTTACTAGATCGTGGTCAAACCAATTTTCGGTGGAAGTGTAGGTACATGGTAATGTAATACATCAAATATTTTTTTTTAGTTTTATAAATCTCTTATTCCAGAAGTTACACGAGGTGTCACACATTCTACCACTCTGAAAGTATTTCTCGCGCAAACTATTCAGTTCAGAAAAAAATTGTATTAAAAACCTAAACATAGTTTTTGAAGACCTATCCATAGATATCCACACATATGAAAAAATTTAAGTATCCGTTTTAAGTATGGGGACCACCCATTTTTTTTCTATTTTTGTGTTAAATCTTAAGGTTCACAGACTACGTTATAGTTCTTAAAGATTCGGAAAAAACTGGCTGTGACATACCGACGGACAGACAGACAGACATGACGAATCTATAAGGGTTCCGTTTTTTGTCATTTGGCTACGGAGCCTCAAAAATGGCTAAAGAGTACCTACCTATCCTTCAAAATTGTATGAAATATAAAATAAAATATGAAACACTCTAAAATTGTATTAAATATAAGAAAAATCATGAAACACAGAGAAAAACAAAAAGTCATTAAAAGTTGTTAGCACCCTGATAACTTATTATTATAAAAACGTGAAAATTGAATAATCATTGAATAATAAAACACCATTATAAAAAATTCGAAAAGAGGTTGACCTTAAAGGCCATCCTTGCAACTTCCCGCTAGTTTTAACCGCAAAGCTATAGTAACGTGACGTATTTTGACGTTTTTGACTTTTTTTGAAATGTTTAAAAAGCCATAACTTTTTAACGCCTTATTCGATTTTGATGTTCAAGATTGCATTCGACGCAGTTTTTTGGGATCTAAAAATGTTACTGGGAGTATAAAATCGATTAGTAGAAAAACCTGTAAGTTATTAAAAAAAACACTTTTTTTGAAATTTTTCGACAACGATATCTCACGAACGAATCAACCGATTTTAATTTGCAAAACGGCAATCGACGTGATTTTTTAAGCTTGAGAGCTGATTAGGTTATGGAATTGATCGATGAAATAGCCAAAAAGATATACCCAAAAAACATCATTTTTACCAATTGTTTTTTTCGGTTATTTTGAAATTTCTCAAAATCTAATGGTTCGAATCGGCTCAAACTTACAGGGAGTCTAAGTTAGATGAAACTCTTTGGAACGCTTTTTATTTCATTCCGATCGGTCAAACCGTTCAAAAGTTATAAGAGGTTTACATACATCCACACACACACACACACATCCACACGTACATACAGACATACAGACACCCTCGTAAAAATAGTCAGGGGAGGTTCCAAATACCTCAAAACGTAGAGATCCGATGAAAACTCGATTTTCAAAAAACGGGGTAAAACCAATAACTTCCCGATTTAAAAAAAATAATTAATTTTTTTTGGCGGGAAGTTAAAAAAAACGAAAAATTGGTAATACCTGTAACTTTTTAATAAATTTATATTCCTACATTGAAAAAAATAATAAATAAGAACCTATAGTCTATTTTTTATTACGCTGGTACAATAAAACCGTCACAGTATCCTTTACTATTGAAAGTTCATAGGCGTACGAAAAAAATAAATCTATACATATCTAATAAAACTGTAGAAATGAAAATTCTGTACATAAAGATATTTAAAAACTAATTAGCGGAGGGTGTTACTACATCGTTATAGAACCCAAAAATCTTGTTAGATTTTTTTTTATCTGTCTGTATGTTTGTGCGCGCATCACATGAAAACTACTGATCCGATTCGAATGCGGTTTTCACAGATGTATTTGTCTTCTTTCAACTTAACATCTGGTGTATAAAAATTTCTCCCCTCACCTCTTTAACGGGGTGGAGGGAGAAATTTTTATACAACAATTAACACACTTTGCGAACGACGTCGCGGGTACAACTAGTATTATAATATAAAAATAATTTCTTGGATATCAAAGTTTTTAAATATTTAAAATCTAGCTCTCAACCTACACCTACGTTTTAGGTATTCAATTACAAAATTATTTAATATTTAAGAAAATGGCAATAGGAAGTTGGGATTTTTTGTGTAATAAATATAGACGTATGTATAAGAGTAGATATTTACCTGACTGTAACTGTAGTAAATAGATATTCTCTAACCTAAAACTAATAACATGAAATTCCCAGCATTAACAAATGTTCATTAAAAGCTTATTTTGGAAAACCCTGATAGGAAAGTGGTGTATAGGTATATAGTATATCTAATATAATGTTATTGGGGATTATTTTATTTGTGCTACAGAAGTGATTTAGTTTACAAGAACATTGCTAATCGAAATATGTCTTCTTTAAGTGCATCCTCGATCTGTGTTCCAGTTTTTAAGCGAAGAAAATGTGCATTATAAGACTTGAATCAACCAAGGTTATATTGTACATAAAATGTGGGACGACAAGAATGTCACTAGTCCCCGCCAAAAATTTTTAGATGGTTATTCAACAGAAATAAACCACCTTCAGGAAAAGGAAAAAGATTAATTATAACACACATTGGAAGCGTTGATGGTTTTTTAAAGGATGGATTGCTTCTTCCACCATTTGTATCCAATCGTACTGGCGATTACCATGAGGATATAAATGCCTATGTATTTGAAGTTATAGTTTATAGCTATCATTTCCGGAAACTTGAAAAAACTCCGGCCGAATTTTGGCAAAAGGAAGACATAAAACACTGGATGGCGCAAAAAAATATTCCTTATCCAGAAAACATGATAAAAAAAGAACTTCTAGCTATCACAAAGCCTTATAGCCGGCAATATTCCGAATATGTCGTCGACAATATGGCAAAACAACGAGGAATTACCTTTCTCCGATTACCACCTTATTACTGCAAACTTAACCCAAATGAATTCATATAGGCACAAGAAAAGCAGTATGTTGCTAGGAAAAATACGATATTTAATGTAAAAGATGTAAAAAAATATTTTATGGGGCATTAAGAACAGTGAATCCTAACAAATGACAAAAATGTGTTGAGCATGTTATTAATATAAGATCAAATATGTGGGAACTAGACAACTTAATTGAAGAGACAGTTGAGCCGCTGATAATTGCAGTTAATGGTGACACTTCTTCAGACGATTAATTCTAATTCACAGTACTATTATATAACTATTATTGTATAAAAATATATTTTAAAATTGTGTTGTATCTATTTGCTCTTATTCTTGTTACGCCAATGACCACAATTTTATTTCCTATTTTCCTTTCAAGACCCTATTATTATTCTCCAGCGGTCATAACGGTCATTACAGGGTGCGTGCGTTTAAAACCATTTCAGTGGGTTTTATTTTGCATGAAAAAGGTTAGGAACTAATCGGCAAGCTGAGTAGAAATATTTGGTCACTCTGTAAGGCATTTAAGGAATTAAAATTCGACGAGAATGATTTATTATACCAGCTTAATAAAAAATAGACTATAACAATATATTGGATTTTCAATTGTAAAACGATATCTTAACTAAACACGAATTGATTGTGAAATTTGTTAAAAAAAAAACATTTTTATTTATATATATTATTATCCTCCATGGGATTACATTTTTGATTAAATTAAAGTTTTTATAAAAAAATCCAATTCATTTATACATTTAGAAAATCTCGTGGAAATTCATTACTAGAAAACCCACTTCAAACGCTCGAAACGGAATGAAATCTATTCATAGATTTGAAAAAATTCATTTCTTTAATTTTCCTCATTTCCTTAGATATACAATGGCTTTTCTAACATTGCTCACAAAAAAATACCAAAGTAGACGTTCAGTATGTAGTCAAAGACATCCTATCGCTGCATGTTTTTGTGAAAAACAAATAGACAAAAAAAACGTTTTTGGTCCTCCGTCCAGAAACAATACTATCAATTACTTCAAAATCGTCCGGAAAATGACATTTTCCGGCCTAGGCCGGCAAAGTAGCTTTTAGATTATCTAAAGAGATGGCGCTATGAGTTTAAATTTTAAGTCATCAAAAATACATAATGAATAATACAAATTTTAATTAAATTTATTTAAAAACAGCGTATAATATACTAAACTTACCTATAACTTTTTCTAAAGATAAGCAGGATTCTAATTTACATTTAATTTCTCTCACAACTTGTATTATAAAATTTGACATTTATGCCAATTTACAACTACTTATCATTCGATTATGAAAATAGTTCATTGTCTCTGCTATTTTTATATAAAATTATTAGATATTAATGTTAATATTTTCAATATAACAATTTTTACTGTGCTGCTTATTAGCACAGTATTTGTATGTATAAAAATTAAGGATCTTGAAACCGATTATCAGAAAATCATTCCTTATTACTAATTCTTTTAATCGTGCAATAGATGTCAATAAACATCTAATCTAGTATGTCACAAAGTAAAAAGTTTTTGAACTTGTTGTGTTTGCAACATATGTTAATTAAAACACTAATAACTGCTGAAGCTAAACACGTATATTAAGTATTAAACAAGTTATTACACAACAACACAACTATAATATTAACATTAACATCCAATGTGGCGCTTATATATATCTGTCGGCTGTCTTCTAGTCACTGGTCTTAATTCAAGTAGCACAAGCCGTCAAGTCTTGAACATAACAGAACTTTTGAAAATATTAAAAGTTAGTCGGACCAAAAAATAGTGTGTGTTACACGTCCGGAAAATGTTTTGCAAGTGCTCGTATTGTTTCGCCTCGGTGCTACGCACCTCGGCTACACAACTTTACTCGCTCTTGCAAAATGTCATTTTCCGTCCTTGTGTCACAAATAACTATTACTCGTTTTGGATTTATATGACGTTCGTGGATTGAGTAAAATATTAATTTGATAAATTATGATTCTAAGACAAAAATAAAAATGTTATTCCTACTACTACAATTGATTTATTCTGCATACTTATGGCACACCAAGCAGAAATCTGAAAGTTGGTATAGAATGTATATCTACTTATATCTATACATATAATATAGCTGCAGCTCATGCCTGTCTGTCTGTTTGTATGTCTGTCTGTCTGTCCCATTGTGCGCGATAGACTTAAAAGTACTGGATTTTCTAACAGTTTTTAACATATTGCATCCATAGCAACTGGAGCAGGAAAAAAGTTAGGCTTTCTTTTTAGAGCATGGAAATATTTCACTCCATCCAACTTAGCTACTCTTTACAAAGCACAAATAAGACCTAATCTTCAATACTCCTAGCATGTATGGGGATCGGCGATCAGTCAAGGCTCAGAGTTCTTTATGCAACACAGAGAAGAACAGTTCGACTATAAACGACACCAGTATCACCAAAAACCTAGCCCCAGCAGTGTCTGATATTTCCCTGTTTTACCGATAATTAAACGGATTTTGCTCAGAAGGACTCCGCTCTATAGTGCCTCCACTTGCCAGACCAGCCAGAACACTTATACTGGTCGGTGCCAGACATTGAGAACGGATCGAGTCGATCGTTCCGTCATACCCAGGTTCTCCAGATTGTGAAACTTCTTACGTCTTACCTTCCCACGTCTTCCCCACTCGTCCTAACTTGCAGTACTTTAAATCCTAAATTAATAAATTGCCTCGTCTGCCTCAAGACATGTTCTCGATACATTTCTATTTAGGTCTACACGTATGAAGACATCTCTAAGTAAAAAAAAAAACATTAACAACGACAACTCTTAACTAAATATAATTTATTTTGTACTGGCAGGGTATATCCAAATTAAAAATAAATAAATTACAAGTCACAAACAATATGTTAGAAACAAAATAATTAAAATTTAAACAAATAATAAAAATCAACGTAGTTAATTTTGCTAGCAATAAAATGTAAGTAATAAAAATAAAATATTCAATATAAACAGTTCTATTAAATATACAAATACCCCCATTTATTAAAATTGAATTAAATTTAATATTTAAATAATTCTAATTTTAGTACGTATTATTTCAAAATAAAATAATTCTAAATTGATAAATAAATTAGTTTATCACTGTTAAAATTCCGTATTGTTATCAACGTTTTAAGGTATTTAATAAATGTTTATTTTGTTTAAACATTGAATGAACAATTTGTTAAATTTTAATAGCAATATTTAGTATCAGGCTAACAGAAAATGAGAGAAGGTTAAATGAAGTGCATTTTGTGTATGGGCAATGATAAAACTCGTTTCCGGTTTGATAACAACCGTTATTCTACATACAACAAAGTGCAATATACAGGAGACACTCCATTGGAGTTCCGCATTTTTAAACATTTATATTTATCAGATTATATTGATTCATATATATATACTTGAATTTTATATCGATTGTATTTAATTTTTTAATAAGTTAATTTATTTATATTACGATGTATTATTAATTTGATAAATTGTATCACATTTTGATTTATTTATCTATATAGTGTTTCTGGTTAAATAATCACAATTTATCAAAAGAACTTTTTATAGTAGAATTTTTTTTACTGATTTATAGGTCACATTACTATTATATAAATTATTTTTTTACTTGAATTTGTATATATGGGATTTTTGTAATCGATTTAAAACTCATATCAACCCGAAATTGTGTCAAAATCTCTATGTATATGCCTAAACACACTTGAAACATGCATTGTCATCCAGTTCTTAGCTATCCTGAAAATTTTAGACCACTAGGTGGTCGTGAAATAGGTTTAAATTCGATAACAAATTTACACCCGGAATGACAAAGAGAAAGACAAATAGACAAAAAACACGAAGAAAATAAAAAAAACTTTTTTTTGAAATTGGGTCGAAATTCCTATGTATACGCCTAAACATACTTGAAACATGTATTGGCATCCAGTTCTTAGTTATCCTGAAAATTTCAGACCTCTAGGTGGTCGGGAAAAAGGTTTAAATTCGATTATAAACTTCATCCGGAATGACTAAGAGAAAGAGAAAGAACACGACGACGAAAATAAAAAACTTTCTATTTTCCCAGATAGAATTTAGAATTTCATCAAATTTTGTCAAAATTACTATGTATACTGGAAATTTCAGAGCTCTAGGTGGTTGGGAAATAGTTTAAATTCGAGTACCAAATTCCACCCGGAATGACAAAGAGAATGACAGAGAGAAAGACAAAGAGAAAGACAAAGAGAGAGACAAAGAGAAAGACAAAGAGAAAGACAAAGAGAAAGACAAAGAGAAAGACAAAGAGAAAGACAAAGAGAAAGACAAAGAGAAAGACAAAGAGAAAGAGAAAGAGAAAGAGAAAGAGAAAGAGAAAGAGAAAGAGAAAGAGAAAGAGAAAGAGAAAGAGAAAGAGAAAGAGAAAGAGAAAGAGAAAGAGAAGAGAAAGAGAAAAGAGAAAGAGAAAGAGAAAGAGAAAGAGAAAGAGAAAGAGAAAGAGAAAGAGAAAGAGAAAGAGAAAGAGAAAGAGAAAGAGAAAGAGAAAGAGAAAGAGAAAGAGAAAGAGAAAGAGAAAGAGAAAGAGAAAGAGAAAGACAATGAGAAAGAGAAAGAGAAAGAGAAAGAGAAAGAGAAAGAGAAAGAGAGAAAGAGAAAGAGAAAGAGAAAGAGAAAGACAATGAGAAAGAGAAAGAGAAAGAGAAAGAGAAAGAGAAAGAGAAAGAGAAAGAGAAAGAGAAAGAGAAAGAGAAAGAGAAAAAGAAAGAGAAAGAGAAAGAGAAAGGGAAAGAGAAAGACAAAGACAAAGAGAAAGAGAAAGAGAAAGAGAAAGAGAAAGAGAAAGAGAAAGAGAAAGAGAAAGAGAAAGAGAAAGAGAAAGAGAAAGAGAAAGAGAAAGAGAAAGAGAAAGAGAAAGAGAAAGAGAAAGAGAAAGAGAAAGAGAAAGAGAAAGAGAAAGAGAAAGAGAAAGAGAAAGAGAAAGAGAAAGAGAAAGAGAAAGAGAAAGAGAAAGAGAAAGAGAAAGAGAAAGAGAGAAAGAGAAAGAGAAAGAGAAAAGAAAAAGAGAAAGACAAAGAGAAAGACAAAGAGAAAGACAAAGCGAAAGACAAAGAGAAAGACAAAGAGAAAGACAAAGAGAAAGACAGAAAGAAAGACAAAGAGAAAGACAAAGGAGAGAAAGACAAAGAGACAAAGAATACGACGAAAATAAAAATAAAACTTTCTAAAAATTGTTTAGATTGAGAACTGGTGAAAACTACTTATCTTTTAATAATTTTAATAAAGAGTTAAAAAACTTCCATAGGCGCGATAGAAGATTTTTTGTAGAAGAAAATCGTATGGGCTCGAGTCAGCAACATGTGTTCTTAGAAATTGACTTTAAAGAGAATACATCTGAGAATGCTAACTTTTATAAAAGTCGATCTATTACTAAAAGTAATATATTAGAATTTAAAAATGATAATAGATAGATATTTTTGGGGTTGGCTGTTAGCCTATATCACTGCGACCTTTGCAGATCTATTGTGAACTCCCACTATCTGTGGAATAGGATTAGAGCACCTTGTCCAGCTCTGCCCTCTTAATGAGACTTAATAGCCTTGACAGTGGCCACTCCGCGTAACTTGGAGCAGCCGGTTTCTCCTCTTCCAGTACTAGATACCGCGTCCTTGCAAGGCCTTCACATTGGCCTAGGACATGAACTGCAGTTTCCTCTTCCTCCTGGCAGTATCGACAAATGTCTTCATCTGCCCAAGTTTAGCTGACTCATGTGTTTTCTGAGCCTACAATGTCCTGTCAAGAGACTGACAATCATTCTGACATCATTTCGCCTTTGTGATAGCAGCTCTGCAGTAAACTTCGCCGAGTATCCCTTTATGAAGAGTTTAGCTTGTCGCTTGTCCGGTGATGTTTCCCACCACTCCTGGGCCTTTTCTAGCCTCCATTTCTCAATGGCTGCCTTTCTGAATGTATTAGCAACTCCGCCGAATGGTTCCGGGCCAATCATTGGAGTGTAAAAAAAATCTTTACACGGTTTAATGTTTACAGCAGAATGAATTTGAATCATCCTTTTAATAATTTATACAATATATTTTTATATCTACTATTTTGAGCTTAGGTTTCCCAAATATAAGAAACACATAAATAAAAATAGCAAAACATGGATTGCAGATAAAATTCTAAAGTCCAGTAATAATTTAAAAATTATCCATTCATTGTTGGCTACTTGTCCAAATGTTAGAACAAGATATAATGTCGAAAAGAAGAACCATACAAATCTTGTAAAAAAATCAAAAAAAGAATATTATAAAAATGATATTATGCAAAGTAAGAATAATTGGAATATAGTAATGAATTAACGGGTAAAACTAAAAGAATCTGTGGAACTCCAACAGAAGTATGCCACCAGGACCCTGCAGGGCCCCAACACCCGGGCCCAGGATACTCTTCTGACCCCTTGGAACAGAGGTCACAGAGTCATCCACAGGAAACCTCGAAGAAAACTTCCACTTCCCCAACTGAGGCTACTCCAAGCAGCAAGACAACAACTTCCAGAGGAGCTCCAAGACCACTTAGAAGAGGCCCCACTAGCCCTACGCTAATAATCATAAATATGTAATAAATAAAATATAAGCCAGGAACTTATTGTACAGAAAGTAGGCCGAGATTTTCTGTGGTTTCCCTCGACCCAAGTTCGACCTGTCTCAGTCTGGAAACAGACTGTTTGAGGAAGAACTTGCTAAATGGTCTTTTTTAAACAGAATAAAGTTGCCACAGACAACTCCTATAGTAAAAAGCAGGAAACATTATAATGTAGCACTACCCTAAAAAGGACACTAAGTCCTATAGCAGGGTATAGGGAAAAATTTAAATATTTCTATTTAATCTTAAGAAAACATGTAAACTTTATAAATAAACATTTTTTTTTAATTTTTTTGCCAGGATATTGTCGGCTCAGAAAACACATGAACTGAACTAAGCAGATGAAGACATCTGTCGATACTGTCAAGAGATGATGGTTGTTCACAATAGATCTGTAAAGGTCGCAGTGATACAAGCTAACATTGAATATCTATCTATCTATCTATTTATAACTAATCCAGAACTTCTAACTGATACATTTAACACATTTTTTTGAAATGCTATTTTAGAGTTAGTACCTAATAATTCTAACGTTGGTATATATAAAATTTGTTTAATTGTTTAATCTCACTGCAAAGTGTTATATTCAAAGTTTCTGAATCAGAACTGAAAAAAAAATTAAAATAATTCAAAAGCGTGACAACACAAAGTCAAAGAGTTGATCTCACACCTAAAAAATTTGACTGCCATCCAATAATTTACCTTTGGTTATTCCATCAACAGTCAAAATACCAGAACTTTATATATGGCTATCTAACTTTTTTTAAACTGATATTCACATTCCTATTTTATAATAAACTAAAAACAAAAACTAGTCGATGTCGCCTGGTATCGTCGTCATAGTCGTTTCTTAATCGGACCGTTTTGGCTAATTTTGATCTTAAAATATTTGTAAAATTATAGTAATGCTTTAAACGGTGATTAAAATTTATAATAAGTAACGGAAAATACGAAAAACGACAATTTAATTTTTCAGCACAAAATTTGTATTTATTATTTAATTCCATAAAAACCTAATTGATAACGGTGTAAGTATATCGATACAAAATTATACAATGGTTTAACATGTAGGTTGCGTAAATACCCGGTAGATGACGATGTATTTCTATTTCCAAATAATACAGTTAGAAAGAATATTTGTTCAGGATAGAATAAGTAAAGTATAAAAAAAATAAAATATGACAATTTACAAAATTTCTTCTTTTTTCGTGATTTTTTAATTTTTTTTTATGAATTTTTTGATTTTTTAATCTTTTTTTTAATCTTCAAAGTTGTACACAATTAAGGATTGTGGTAAATAGTCTAACGCTTATATATGTCGTTTTTTTTAACGTTTAGCATGATCCCAGAATATCCTAGGTCCTAGCATACTTTTAAAACTAATTGAAAAATAATTACTGTAATCTATAAAACCATACCTTTGTATGTCTTTCTCTTACCGCAAATTATATCCTTTGTAACGTTTTTTCTGTCGCTTTTGTTACGTTTACTTTGTCTGCCAAAACTTATTTAAAATTCTTACACAATTTTTACATGACTAAAAAAACTACATTTAGTAACATCGAAAAGTAATTTCGTAGGCGATTTTTATTTTAAACCAATATTTTTCCGCCTCAAAATACATTTTCAACTAGACGCAAAATAAAAAGAAAATCATCCTGCACTAAATAAAAATTAACCAAAAAAAAAAAAAGAAAAAATGATAAAACGAATGGGAGACTCATCTCCGCTATTTTATCGATTCGAATTTGTTTTTTTTACAACCAACGAGAGGCATACAGAGGCAGACATATTTTTTTTTATCAGAAAAGATATATGAGTAAAAAAACAACATTTTGTATTGGAATTTGATTATATGCAAAATAGACTACGCTAGTTTCTTGTAAACTTTTTATTAGTTTCAACTAGCCCAGACTATATATAATTTTTACCCACGGCTCATAAGTAAATTGCGTATTTTTTAACCTATAACTCTGTCAGTAAGTGTCAAATTATTGAGGAGTTGTGTTATAGTTTCATTTACTAAACTAAGGCACTATAAACATAGGTATTATCATCAGCCATGTTTTGTCCAATGTCAACCACAAAACCAGAGATAATAGAACAGATGTGTTGATGTCTAATATAAAGTTGGCAACAGGTTCCAACATCAGCGCACCATGTTTTTGTTTAAAATTTTACTTTAACACCCTTTTTATGCTTAAAGTACCTTAAATTTATTTTAAACTTAAACCACAAATAGTACTTACTCTGTTACTATACCGTTATAAGTACTTTTTCGCTTTTCGCACTACCAGCTAGTTTAGTTCCCATTTTCACCACAAAATACGATTGCACGTGTCTCTTTAATTTGTCTATGATCTGACACGTAAATTGATTGACATTGGAATAAAAATGGCTGATGATAATACCTATGTCTATAGTGCCTTAACTAAACTAGTGAAGTAAGTAAATAGAAACCTGTATTATTATGCTGGTTACCTACTTAAATTAAACTAACATTTGACATTTCTCAGACAGGACCGTCTGCGAAATCAAATATTTTTGACAACTTATGCCAAAATTTAAATTTTATATTTGTTATTTTTAGTTTTATAAAAAACCATGTGGTAAGTCGTGGGTAAAGCATAGTACTTCACTCGAGGAACAAATTGCATATTTAGCTCGTTTCTTTAGCCCCTTCGCTCGCAAGCTCGCTCATGGGCCAAACACACTCGCTGTAATATGCAATTCACTCCACTCGTAAATTAATATACTATTAATACTATACAAACTAATACAACCAAAAAGTAAATAACCTGAAATAGTATCTCCGAAAAATATAGCATCTGTAAAAAATTACTAGCACTCGGAAACTGCCGAAAAGGTTAAAACTTGGGTTTGATGTTTAGAATTGTCTTTACTATTAATAAAAAAAACAAAACATCTTAATAATTTTTCTCGGAAATTTAACACAATTTCCTCTACACTACAAAATATAGAGAATCTTGTTCGAAAAGCAAGATTTGTTATTTTCTATTAACAATAGAAGTTCCAATTTATAGCGAACTGACACTAACGGAACGGACCCATAAATATTTACATCTATAAGCGTACGGCCTTTTACTATATAGCATACAAGATATTTAGTTTGCACAAACTCTTAAAAATATTTTATTGAACATGTGTTTCATGGTTTATTAGAATTTACCCCCAAGGGTGCAAATAAGGAGTTGAAACTTTGTATTGGTACTATTTAATTTAAAACTTAAAGAAGTTGTTAAAAATTTAAAAAAATTTTGAAAATTGTAAAAAAATGTTGAAGGTTATAGAGAAATCTTGAAAAACGTGTATAATTGTAAAAAATTCTTGACAACCTTAAAAAATTGATAAAAATGGTCAAAAATTAAAAAAAAAATTGTTGAAAATTGTAAAAAAAATATGACAATCGTGAAAAATTGACGAAAATCCTAACAAAATGTTAAAAATCCAGAAAGATTATTGAAAAAACGTTAAACATTGTGAGAACCGATAATAATCTTTAAAACTAAAAATAATAAAAAATATTTGACAATCTTGATATATTGTTAAAAATTGTGATAAATTGATGAAAAAATAATGGCATCTTGAAAAATTGTTGAAAATGTTAAAAAAAATGTCGTAAAACGTACATAAATGATGAAAAACATGAAAAATTATTAAATTTTTTTATAAATTCTTGATAATCTTAAAATTGTTGAAAATGGTTAAAAAAATCTCGAAAGTCATACAGAAATCTAGTAAACCGTAAAAAATTGTAGAAAATTGTAAAAAATTGTTGACATTGTGAAAAATATTTGGCAATCCTAAAAAAACTGTGTAGCACGGTAAAATATTATTGAATATCGTGAATAATTTATAAAAGTGGTTAAAAAACTGTCAAAAATTAACAAAAGTTGTAAATTGTAAAAAATATATGACAAAGTGAAAAATTGACGAAAATCCTAACAAAATGTTAAAAATCCGAAAAGATCATTGAAAAAAAAAAATTGAATATTGTTAGAGGCGTTAATAATCTTTAAAACTTACTAAACATAATAAAAAATAATTGACAATCTTAATGTATTGTTAAAAATTGTGATAAATTGATGAAAAAATAACGGCATTTTGAAAATTTGTTGAAAATGTTAAAAAATGTCGAAAATCCTACAGAAATGATGAAAAACATGAAAAATTATTAAAAATTTTTGACAATCTTAAAAAATTGATAAAGATGGTTAAAAAATTGTCAAAAATTAAAAAAAAAATGTTGAAATTGTAAAACAAAATATGATAATCGTGAAAAATTGACGAAAATCCTAACAAAATTTTAAAAATCCATAAAGATTGTTGAAAGAAACTTTGAACATTGTGAGATTCGTTATTAATCTTTAAAACTTGCTAAAAATAATAAAAAATAATTGACAATCTTGGTATATTGTTAAAAATTGATGAAAAAATAATGACATCTTGAAAAATTGTTGAAAATGTTAAAAAAAAGTCAAAAATGGTATAGAAATGATGAAAAACATAAAAAATTATTGAAAATTATAATAAATTCTTGATAATCTTAAAATTGGTAATTTGAGAAAAGGCGTGCTTCTGCCAATGTATATCCGATATGGATATCCAAGAATGTCGTATCAAAGGCATTATACTGATGGCGCTTACTTGAGAGAAAATCGTTAAGAAGAGGCTGAGAGAAAAGACAAGTGTAAGAGAAGAGAAATTTGGATTTAGGCCTGAGAGAGGGAAGACTGATGCTGTTTAGCTATGAGTAGAATGGTAGAAATGCAGCAAGATATCCATGCTGTTTTTATAGTCATAGAGAAAGAGTATGACAAAGTACCGGGACAATAAGTGTGGAGATGTATTAGTGCAAGAGATGTATGAAGGAACAAAAACGAAAATAAATAGCAGTATTGGGGTTACGGAGGAATTTCTGGTGTTTTGTATTGTGATTCAGAAAAATCATAAAATTAAGTGAAGATGGATGAACTGGAGAAAAAAGAGTGAAGTTTTGTGTCACAGGAATGTGAGTGTAAAAATGCAAGTTAGAAGAGAGTTGTTAGACCAGCATTGATGGACAACTCAGAAACCTGGTCAATACAAAAAGAGCAAGAGAGAACGTTAGAAGTGGCGGAGATGAAGACGTTGCTTATTATTTGTGGATTAAAGAGGAGAGATAGAGTAAAAAATAAGAGAATAAGGAGTGCAGTCAAAGTGGGACAGCTGGGCAAGATAATCCAGGAAGATAAGTTGGGATGGTTTGGTCGTGTAGAGAAAAGGAATGAGAATTATGTGAGTAGACGAGTGGATGAATGTAAGATTGGGGGTAAAAGGAAGAGAGAAGACCGATGTTGAGGTGGATCTATAAAATAAATTATAACTTGAAAGAGAAAAAAAACTAGGTTTGGGATGGAGTTAAGAGAAAAAATAAGTATGCCAGAATGACATTGGTCCCATGCTTAATATTATTTAATAATAAGAGTGTATTATCTTAGTTGTAGAAAAAATATATTTTTTACTAAAAAAAAAATAAAAAAAGATCTCCACGGCGGGGAATCGAACCCCGGTCTCCCGCGTGACAGGCGGGGATACTGACCACTTATACTACCATTCTGCTGTAAACATTCAAGTAGTGCGGACGTGTTTTTTTTTTCTGTTCGTCTTTGTGTGTGTGTATTTACCAAATAAAGGAAACTTTATAGGTGCATACAAGTAAGCGGAATCACCCAACCCTTAAACTTTCATATAAAATAAAGTGCAATATATAAAACCAAAGAGTTGACAATTAATTGTGTAACCCTGGAATCTAATACCACCCTACCAAGCCGTTAACTACCAACGAAAAAATGGCAACATGGAAACAGCCGGAGCTGGATGTGCTAAAGCGATACGTCAACGAAACCGACCAACTTACCACCACCGTACTAGATCGCATACAAACAGAACTGCCTAATAGGCCGCGCGCCGGTATTAAAAAGAAGTTCTTAGAAATTAAGGCAGGAGCAAAGCAGGGAGAAGTAAAGAAATTCGTGACATGGAAACCAGAAGAGGTCAATAAGCTTAAAATCAGGTATGAATCAGTTCTACACTTAAAAACAAAAAAAGCAAGAGTAGAGGCAATTAAACACGAGTTCCCGGGCCGAACAATAAAAGCAATAGAAACCAAACTCCGCGAAGAGTGCCCAGTACTTTACAATAAAAAACAAGTAGAAAGACCCGAAGAGGCTGCTCCCCCTGAATTAGAACCACCAATTATCCCTCCAGATCCAATACCAGACATACCCGAAAGTGCCGAACAACAGCACGACCAAACAGAAGATTGCGTCCCCGAATTGGACAACGCGGATACTAGAACAACGACTACGATACCCGATACTACACTCACCGAAAGATCAGAACCTACGATACTCACTGATGAGATTACAACTAATAATAGGACTATCCCAAATCTACAGCTGAGGCTCCTGTTCAATAAAGCTCTCACCTTAACGTACACGACAAATGCCCCTAAAAAGCTGCTGAAATTCCACACAAGCCAAAGACATCAAAGCAAGGTAGACTCCATAAACGAGATACTAGACGAAGAGCTTCAAAAGATAGCAAATACCATTAAAAGACCGGCAAAAAGACACAAAGCCGCAAAACATGCTATCTTAGCAGCAGGGTTTGTACTTAGGAAAAGCGTGACGGGCACAATGGGAAGGAAAAGACCGACCCCCTTTTACAAGAACACCGAGGAGAAGATAAGTGGAATAGTAGGAAACATTGCCAACGCCAAGTTGATCCAAGCCAGTAAAGCTGCTGGCATTCCAAAACAGACTAACGAACAAAGAGTAGAAATGAAAAGATTGCGCATGACACCAAGCCAATATATAACGACCAATAAAGATAGGTTAGAACGTCTTGAAACTGAACTAATAGAACAAAGAGAAGAGCACGAGAAAATAAGTACCCGACTAAAATTCCAAGACACTCCCTCGCTCAAGTCAATCCGAAAACCAGGAAACCCAAATACCAGCCTGGATTGGGACAGAGCGGCAGACTTCTATAGAGAGCTATACCAACCCTCTATAGAAATAGAGTCTCCGTGGTACGAAGAATGGCTTAGAGAGGTCAGCACACCAGTCGAGGGAAATGTCGTAGAACACGACATAGAAAAATTAGTTTCAGAGGCTTTAAAATATACATCTCCATGGAAAGCTCCAGGCGAAGACAAGGTACCAGCAGCT
Source organism: Altica lythri (assembly GCA_964028335.1). Lineage (NCBI taxonomy): Eukaryota > Metazoa > Arthropoda > Insecta > Coleoptera > Chrysomelidae > Altica > Altica lythri. The sequence goes on from OZ034802.1 coordinate 60,548,788, forward strand.
TTATATAAAATATTTCCAGCGGCAAAAAAATACCTTACCGAACAAACAAAAAAAGTCATATCAGGCGAATACCACCTCACCAATGAAGATGTTCAGGCCAGGTTGATTTTAATACACAAGGCTGAGGACCCAGAAAACCCAGCCAACTATCGCCCCATCTCCCTACTCAACGTCGACTATAAGATCGCCACCAAGGTGATTAACAACATCATCTTAAGTCGACTACATCCGAACACAATCCCCAAACAACAAATGGCAAGGAGGAAAGTGTGGGGCACGATACATGGCATGCTAATTGACAAGGCAACTACTCAATTAGCCAGACTTAATAGAAGAGAACATCACTCGACCTGGTTTGACTTCCGAAAGGCGTACGATTCAATTAACCATGGCAAACTTAAAAAATTAATCAATGCTCTCCCCATCCAACAACATTTAAAAACAGTTCTTAAAAATATGGTAGGAAGATGGAATGCTAACTTGACCGCCCCAGATGGTAAACAACATCATATTCCAATCAAGAAAGGAGTTTACCAAGGCGACTCGTTAAGCCCCCTCCTCTTTGTACTGGCGACAGCTGGAATCGCTAAAAACATCTTACAAGATCCAGAAATAAATAAGAACTCACGAGGTAGAATCGACATCGTTATGTACATGGACGACATCAAATGCCACGCTCCTAACAAGGAAAGCATAGACGCAATAACCACCAGATTGCGAGAGTACGCCCATCAACTAGGCTTAGACCTAAACTTAAGCAAATGCGGCTACTATTCAAAAAGACTAACTGGATCAGAAGACGACCCACAAGATCTAATCCCAGTAGTAAAGAACGGCTACAAATACTTAGGACTAATACAAACCGAAAGAGACACCGAGCAAAATATTGATGTGTTAGAAGCAAAGATTCTAAAAAAGGCTGCAGAGATAATGTCCTCAAAGCTCACCACATACCAAAAAAAGGCCGCCTACAACTCGACGGTCATACCTGCAGCCACGTATGTCCTAGGAAATATGCTTCCAAACTGCCGAATCGAAGGATCGCTAAAAAAATGCAGGGAGTTAGACAAAAAAATTAGAAGTCTAATGGTGGCGGAGAACATCAAAAACCGTCCAACCTCCAACCAAAGAGCATACCTTCCTGAAGAGGTTGGTGGCCTAGACTTCAGATCGATTGCCACAGAAACAGAAATACAATACGTGAGAAAATACATCTACCTCATAAGCCATCCGGAACTGAAAGAAATCAGAGATTCCTTTCAAAAACTACACAGAGCCGGATGGAGAACACCGATAGGGGAATTTCAATACGTGGCTGAAAAGTACAAACTAGTTGAACCATCAGACTTAGAGGACAGGAAAAAAACAACTCAGCATCTAGTTAAACAAATAAAAGAACAGGATCGCAGCAATAGATTAGAAGAATGGACAAAGAGTATGAATTATCCAAAATTAGTCCAAAAAAATCTAAAAACAATATACTTCCCTGCAACACGCCATTTTCGTATGGACTCGTCTAAACTCTCCCTAATTAACGCAGCAGCTGAGGAACAACTATTCCAATTACGTTCAAAAGGTCCACCAGGAGAACAGAAATGCCGCAAAGGTTGCCAAGCAGACGAAACAGCCTACCATGTCGCCACATCGTGCCTAGCTACCAATTATAACATCAGACACGACCAAGTAGTATATTGGTTGCTAAAGCTACTCCTAATGTCGACTAAAGCACCTGACGACATCCAAAAACAACTGCACTTTGGGAAAGCTGTTCTGAACGTCGAATACGACTACCAAAACGACCAGAGAATAAGAATCAGAGCAGGGCAGAGCATCCTGACAGAAAGGCCAATCCACCACAACAAGCCAGATATAATGGTACAACTTTTGGGGGAAAACAAAAAGACCTACCTTTTTGAGGTGTCAGTCCCACATTTGCAGAACTATCTCGTGCAAGAAGGCATAAAAAGAACCAAATATGCCAAAAACTCCGTAGACAACATCTCCCACGAAAACTATGCTACTGCAAATAGAGACACAAATCTAGTCGACATACTCACGCACAATCACCGGTGCAAAGTTGAACTGGGACTATTCCTTATTGGATGCTATGGAGAAGTCCTCCAAACGAAGGAATTTCACAACACAGAGAGACTTCTACAAGAACTGGGCGCCACCAAATACGACATCAAAAATATGATAACAAAGGCAGCCTATAGTGTCGTGACTCAAACATCTAGACTATTAATTAACCATACAAAATAAACTAGTACACATTAATATAAACAAAGCTGTGACCAAAGTTATTTAGTTATTAAGAATAGACTATTTATTAGTTTTAGGTAAAGAAATAAAAGGTTGTGCAATTAAAATAGTATTACCATACAAATGTAAACACAATGTATGTTATATATTACAAATAAAGATATACTACCATTCTGCTGTAAACATTCAAGTAGTGCGGACGTGTTTTTTTTTCTGTTCGTCTTTGTGTGTGTGTATTTACCAAATAAAGGAAACTTTATAGGTGCATACAAGTAAGCGGAATCACCCAACCCTTAAACTTTCATATAAAATAAAGTGCAATATATAAAACCAAAGAGTTGACAATTAATTGTGTAACCCTGGAATCTAATACCACCCTACCAAGCCGTTAACTACCAACGAAAAAATGGCAACATGGAAACAGCCGGAGCTGGATGTGCTAAAGCGATACGTCAACGAAACCGACCAACTTACCACCACCGTACTAGATCGCATACAAACAGAACTGCCTAATAGGCCGCGCGCCGGTATTAAAAAGAAGTTCTTAGAAATTAAGGCAGGAGCAAAGCAGGGAGAAGTAAAGAAATTCGTGACATGGAAACCAGAAGAGGTCAATAAGCTTAAAATCAGGTATGAATCAGTTCTACACTTAAAAACAAAAAAAGCAAGAGTAGAGGCAATTAAACACGAGTTCCCGGGCCGAACAATAAAAGCAATAGAAACCAAACTCCGCGAAGAGTGCCCAGTACTTTACAATAAAAAACAAGTAGAAAGACCCGAAGAGGCTGCTCCCCCTGAATTAGAACCACCAATTATCCCTCCAGATCCAATACCAGACATACCCGAAAGTGCCGAACAACAGCACGACCAAACAGAAGATTGCGTCCCCGAATTGGACAACGCGGATACTAGAACAACGACTACGATACCCGATACTACACTCACCGAAAGATCAGAACCTACGATACTCACTGATGAGATTACAACTAATAATAGGACTATCCCAAATCTACAGCTGAGGCTCCTGTTCAATAAAGCTCTCACCTTAACGTACACGACAAATGCCCCTAAAAAGCTGCTGAAATTCCACACAAGCCAAAGACATCAAAGCAAGGTAGACTCCATAAACGAGATACTAGACGAAGAGCTTCAAAAGATAGCAAATACCATTAAAAGACCGGCAAAAAGACACAAAGCCGCAAAACATGCTATCTTAGCAGCAGGGTTTGTACTTAGGAAAAGCGTGACGGGCACAATGGGAAGGAAAAGACCGACCCCCTTTTACAAGAACACCGAGGAGAAGATAAGTGGAATAGTAGGAAACATTGCCAACGCCAAGTTGATCCAAGCCAGTAAAGCTGCTGGCATTCCAAAACAGACTAACGAACAAAGAGTAGAAATGAAAAGATTGCGCATGACACCAAGCCAATATATAACGACCAATAAAGATAGGTTAGAACGTCTTGAAACTGAACTAATAGAACAAAGAGAAGAGCACGAGAAAATAAGTACCCGACTAAAATTCCAAGACACTCCCTCGCTCAAGTCAATCCGAAAACCAGGAAACCCAAATACCAGCCTGGATTGGGACAGAGCGGCAGACTTCTATAGAGAGCTATACCAACCCTCTATAGAAATAGAGTCTCCGTGGTACGAAGAATGGCTTAGAGAGGTCAGCACACCAGTCGAGGGAAATGTCGTAGAACACGACATAGAAAAATTAGTTTCAGAGGCTTTAAAATATACATCTCCATGGAAAGCTCCAGGCGAAGACAAGGTACCAGCAGCTTTATATAAAATATTTCCAGCGGCAAAAAAATACCTTACCGAACAAACAAAAAAAGTCATATCAGGCGAATACCACCTCACCAATGAAGATGTTCAGGCCAGGTTGATTTTAATACACAAGGCTGAGGACCCAGAAAACCCAGCCAACTATCGCCCCATCTCCCTACTCAACGTCGACTATAAGATCGCCACCAAGGTGATTAACAACATCATCTTAAGTCGACTACATCCGAACACAATCCCCAAACAACAAATGGCAAGGAGGAAAGTGTGGGGCACGATACATGGCATGCTAATTGACAAGGCAACTACTCAATTAGCCAGACTTAATAGAAGAGAACATCACTCGACCTGGTTTGACTTCCGAAAGGCGTACGATTCAATTAACCATGGCAAACTTAAAAAATTAATCAATGCTCTCCCCATCCAACAACATTTAAAAACAGTTCTTAAAAATATGGTAGGAAGATGGAATGCTAACTTGACCGCCCCAGATGGTAAACAACATCATATTCCAATCAAGAAAGGAGTTTACCAAGGCGACTCGTTAAGCCCCCTCCTCTTTGTACTGGCGACAGCTGGAATCGCTAAAAACATCTTACAAGATCCAGAAATAAATAAGAACTCACGAGGTAGAATCGACATCGTTATGTACATGGACGACATCAAATGCCACGCTCCTAACAAGGAAAGCATAGACGCAATAACCACCAGATTGCGAGAGTACGCCCATCAACTAGGCTTAGACCTAAACTTAAGCAAATGCGGCTACTATTCAAAAAGACTAACTGGATCAGAAGACGACCCACAAGATCTAATCCCAGTAGTAAAGAACGGCTACAAATACTTAGGACTAATACAAACCGAAAGAGACACCGAGCAAAATATTGATGTGTTAGAAGCAAAGATTCTAAAAAAGGCTGCAGAGATAATGTCCTCAAAGCTCACCACATACCAAAAAAAGGCCGCCTACAACTCGACGGTCATACCTGCAGCCACGTATGTCCTAGGAAATATGCTTCCAAACTGCCGAATCGAAGGATCGCTAAAAAAATGCAGGGAGTTAGACAAAAAAATTAGAAGTCTAATGGTGGCGGAGAACATCAAAAACCGTCCAACCTCCAACCAAAGAGCATACCTTCCTGAAGAGGTTGGTGGCCTAGACTTCAGATCGATTGCCACAGAAACAGAAATACAATACGTGAGAAAATACATCTACCTCATAAGCCATCCGGAACTGAAAGAAATCAGAGATTCCTTTCAAAAACTACACAGAGCCGGATGGAGAACACCGATAGGGGAATTTCAATACGTGGCTGAAAAGTACAAACTAGTTGAACCATCAGACTTAGAGGACAGGAAAAAAACAACTCAGCATCTAGTTAAACAAATAAAAGAACAGGATCGCAGCAATAGATTAGAAGAATGGACAAAGAGTATGAATTATCCAAAATTAGTCCAAAAAAATCTAAAAACAATATACTTCCCTGCAACACGCCATTTTCGTATGGACTCGTCTAAACTCTCCCTAATTAACGCAGCAGCTGAGGAACAACTATTCCAATTACGTTCAAAAGGTCCACCAGGAGAACAGAAATGCCGCAAAGGTTGCCAAGCAGACGAAACAGCCTACCATGTCGCCACATCGTGCCTAGCTACCAATTATAACATCAGACACGACCAAGTAGTATATTGGTTGCTAAAGCTACTCCTAATGTCGACTAAAGCACCTGACGACATCCAAAAACAACTGCACTTTGGGAAAGCTGTTCTGAACGTCGAATACGACTACCAAAACGACCAGAGAATAAGAATCAGAGCAGGGCAGAGCATCCTGACAGAAAGGCCAATCCACCACAACAAGCCAGATATAATGGTACAACTTTTGGGGGAAAACAAAAAGACCTACCTTTTTGAGGTGTCAGTCCCACATTTGCAGAACTATCTCGTGCAAGAAGGCATAAAAAGAACCAAATATGCCAAAAACTCCGTAGACAACATCTCCCACGAAAACTATGCTACTGCAAATAGAGACACAAATCTAGTCGACATACTCACGCACAATCACCGGTGCAAAGTTGAACTGGGACTATTCCTTATTGGATGCTATGGAGAAGTCCTCCAAACGAAGGAATTTCACAACACAGAGAGACTTCTACAAGAACTGGGCGCCACCAAATACGACATCAAAAATATGATAACAAAGGCAGCCTATAGTGTCGTGACTCAAACATCTAGACTATTAATTAACCATACAAAATAAACTAGTACACATTAATATAAACAAAGCTGTGACCAAAGTTATTTAGTTATTAAGAATAGACTATTTATTAGTTTTAGGTAAAGAAATAAAAGGTTGTGCAATTAAAATAGTATTACCATACAAATGTAAACACAATGTATGTTATATATTACAAATAAAGATATACTACCGAGGACTTGTTCAACGTATTAAAAATTGAAATCTTAAACTGAGAAAAGAAAAAGCTACAGTTAAATTTTTTATAATAGAAGAATTCTAAATCAAGTAAAAAGGAAATATTTGATCCGAATATATTAAATTTATATTAGAATCTTCATTAAAAAAAGTAACCACAATGTTTTTATGTTGTAAATGAAAAAGTTTAAAACAAAGATATTTGAATAAACGTCTACTTTCGAACAGTCATAACTTTGCTAATATTAAATTTTCGTTAATTATAAAAACACGAATCTCTCTTTTTTTATAAGCTTTATTTTATATTATGACAGATTTTCCGAAAAATCGTTAAAAAGCATGCTTGTTTGCCGTTTAATCTGTGAACTTTCAGTTACGGATAAGTCCAAAAGTATTGACTTTTCGAAAAAACTCTAGAACATTTTTATCTTAAAATTTAAATGTTTTTTTTTTAAATATTTTTCACACCTGAGTTGGGGTGGTGGTGGTAGCCACCCGCATAGGAAAACCACATATTGCCATAGAGTAGATTTTGAGGTGGAGGGTATATTTAGCTTACCTACAAATTTTGTTCAAATCGATGCATATAAAAAAATTAATTGCAAGGTTTCTCCTACTAATTTTATCGTCATATCTTGGACTACATGCTACATGCATAAAGTATCGATACTATTGCGAATACAAGATTATTATTTTTGAATTATAAAAAAATGCAACCACTCGGACTGTTTCGTATCCGTTGCTCGTATAAACGAGTGAACGACCATCGTAAACAAATTCAGAAGTTATTTAATACTTCTAAATTGCCTGCCTCACGCTCAAGATACGAAACTGTAACTCATCATCATGGTTGCGACAACTTTACGTTTGAGTAGAGAGTATGCGAAGATATACTACAGAAATGATCCTGTGAAGTATGATCTTAATTTTACATACAGACTGGTGTAGTATTTAATAGTGGCTGTTATGATAACAGTATACGCGTGTAACGAACGCCATCTGAATGTTAGTTTTCGTAATATATATAAAATAGATAAAATTTTGTTTGCGCACGGTACGAGTCGAGACAAATAATACTAAAATAAACTTGACTGATTACTGTGTCGTATTTATTAGCATTATATCAGGATTTATAAGTATTTCAGTTTTTCAGATGACAAATACACTCTACTTCTGATTCACACGAATAAATATTGGCATTATGCGTTATATTTTAAAAGGTAAAAAAATTGTAACAAATATAAAAGTGTGCTGTATCCCGACAGATTCTATTTATATTCGATCTGCGTCGTGGAGCACCTTCAGAAATTGCTGTTGTTGAATACCTACATGCTGTGTTGCACATATTCACTGTTTGCTAATTAGTTACTTGAGTAGTAAGCCACAAAATGGAATAAAAAGTATAGGTACTTATTGCATTATTCTGTAACAGTCTAGTTAAGAAGTGTTTTTTACGAACTTTTTTCAGCAGTCTCGGAAAAATATGGTTGAGGTGTCATTCGATTCGAAAGTTTTTGAAAATTGAAAATACCTCATAAACTAATTGAGATTTTTAAAATCTGAAAATAGATTTTAATTTCTTACAAACTCAACCGAATTTTGAATGTATGACTAAATTATTTATTTAAATTATCCTAACAAATTCAATTTTATGTTAAATTTGTTATTTCATTATTGGAAATTAAATAAGCATTATTGTTTTTTATTTTTATTTTTTGCTGAAATTAATTGTTTATAACTTTTTTAACTTTCTTTTCGAAAGTTGTCCATTTACAAAATCTTTTGAATCGAACGACATCTCATCCATATTTTTCCCAGACTGCTGAAAAAAGTTCGTAAAAAAGCACTTCCTTAGCAGATTATTACAAAATAATGTAATATACATTTATTCACAATCGTTTAAAAATAGACGGTTTTCCACCCTACAAAACAGATGGAAAGTAGACAATTGTTAACCAGGGTTGAAAGTAGCTACTTTCCACCCGTTACTCTTGGTTATGCGATAGCGATCATTAAATTTAGCAAATATGACAAACGTTTTGTATCGGTATATAAGCAACCAGTATAACGACAAAAAGCAAAACAAAACTTTAGTAGAATAAAATTTCTGTAAAAACCTTGGTAAAAAAGATTGAGATAAATCTATATTAACTAAAACCAACATCCGACACTATAAGGATAAGGTACTAGCTGAACACACATCGGAAAGAAAAGACAAAAATGTAAACAATAGATGTTCCCAACTAGGTTTTGTAACTATTACAGATTCAATAATAATAACAACGTATTGTAGAACAAATAATTGTGTAGACATTATACATTTTTGTTAATTTCAGTGGAATTTATTATTAAGAAAAACGTAACAGAACAACAAGAGAGCCAACAATGAGTAGGTACCCGGTAGGTAAATATTATAATAGTTATTCACTCTTTAATGTTTTCATTAAAGAAAGAATATTTGTGTGTGCTGGATGTTGACGGGCTAGGAATAGGTTCTTTTTGATCATGGGTTAACATGCCCGCAATTTTTGTTTGGCTGTCTAGTGAATTTTCAACAAAACCTTTAGCAACAGCACTTGATTTCCAACCTCCTAAAAGTTTTAAATTGAAAACATCCCTACCATTATTGATAAATAAATGACAAAAGCTCTCAACTGATCCGTTTTTGTGTCAGAATAACAATGACAAATTTTTTTTTTGTAGATCCGTATAATCTATTTCAATTTTGAATAATTTATCTGTTCGAGAGGCGCCGAGGATGCCAATTATTAAAATAACCTAAAAGATTTATGAATGAAATTATACATGTAGGTGACAATTTGCAAGCTATAGGTACCTACATAGCTTCTGAGGAAGAAAATCAAAGGGTGCATCCTGTAAAATTGTTTCAATTTCTTGTTTCTTAAATACACTGGATTTTTTAGGTTTATAACCCACATTTTGTTTTTTTTTAAACGATATTTGTTTTCCATATTTTGATATACCAATATTATGTTTTATTCGTATTGTACTATTTAATATTGAATACATAGACCAAAAAGAGTGGAAGGTTTCTTTTTTTGACCAACAATATTGGCAAAATAAGCCAAAATAATAATAATAATAATACGTTTATTTTCAACAGGTATACACCCAATAACAGAAAATAATACAATTAGTATAAAGAAATGATAAATACCAATAGTGCATAGATTTGCCTAATAAATAAATCTTACATCTTATCTATCTTGTGCATCTTTGTAAGCATTCAACAAGCTTTGTATATTATCATTGTTTAAATTGCAATTTTGACAATAGTAGTTTACGTAACAAGTCCTGAAAGTGGTCTTTTATTGGACGAGTAGGCAAATTGCAGGGCGAGCCATAGGCAAGCCCTGCAAGCCTGCGAGTCCAGTAATGTCGACGCTGCTTTAGGAATGTCAGCAATGTGTTCACTGAAAGTAAAAGAACTGTCAAATTTAACACCGAGATCTTTTATAGTGCTACACCTATATAAAGTTTGATCATTAAGATAGTAATTGAAAGTATATGGATAATTACAACGAGTATATGAAACAACTTTACATTTAGATACATTTAAGTGAAGAGTGTTAGTAGAACACCAACTGTTGAGGGTCTCTAACGTGTCTTGCAATAGGTAGCAATCTTCTATGCAGTCAATTTTTCCATATACATTTAAATCGTCAGCGAGTAGCATGAGCGCCGCCAGGATTATTTTTAGGGAGGTGGATCTGCATCTAGACACTATTATGATCTTATATATATAGAATGTAGAATTAGTGTAATGTAAAATTTAATACATTTGGACATCAACCTCGACGCCTTCAATTTTTATTCAAACAATAATTTAATAAAAAAATTAAAAAAATATAATTTTCTGGTATTTTCTTTCATAGCAGGGGGTGCACCCTCTTGCACCGTCCTGCCAGCGCCCATGAGCGAGTATAAGATGTATAGATTTCAATTTGTACGATAGGTCATCGATAAAAATTATAAATAATAACGGACCCAAATTGGACCCTTGTGGTAATCCAGAAGTTGAAACAAATTGATGAGATCTAAATCCGCCATATTCGACAACAAGTTTTCGTCCGATGAGATAGTTTTGTAAAATTAAAAGTAAATAGGGTGCAACACCCTTTGCTCTCAGTTTGGATAGTAGTAGAAAATGATCAACTTTATTGAAAGCCTTTTGAAAATCAGTGTAAATTACATCTACTTGTACCACATGATCTAACACCTCAGCAGTAAATTGGGTAAAGCAAATTAAATTTGTTATTGTAGATTTTTTTGTCATAAACTCATGTTGATATTCACTTATCGTAATATACTATTTAAAAAGTATTATTGAATATTATAAAAAAACTACAAATGTGTCTTCAAATTTAATTAATAATTAAGTTAGCTTCTTAGATAATACTGAAGTTAAAAAAAAACTTAAAGAGACTCAAGAAAAGTTAAAGCAAACCGTTGGCGTTGTAAAGAAGGGAAGAGAAGATAATTTATCTGAGATTTGCATGCAAAATAATGAGAAACATTTGTTATTGAAAAAAAAAACAGCAAGTTCAAGGAACTGAAATAGATAAGCAAGCGGAACAGTTTAAGCAAGGTAGAAAAATTAATTAACTAAATTACATAATAGAAGATATAGGAAAAGAAGAAGAAATGCTAAACAGGAGGGAATTAACCAGTTATATAGATCGTATAGGTACTGCGCTTATCTAGAGAACGTTCAAAAATATAGAATGACTAAAATCGATTAATTAGCGATAACACAGTTAAAGGAGTTATCAAAAAAGCGTTCTAAAAATAAAGAGATAAAAAACGAGCGGAAAGATTAAATAGAATAAATTATTAATCAGTTCGAGATCAATCAACAAGTAATCCTCATTCTAATTTTGTATGCACACCGAATATATAATAGGCTTTTTATTTTATAGATAGAACTTATATAACCAGGAAAAAAAAAATTTTGTAAAAAACATATTACTAATTTCAGTAAAAAATTAATAAAAAGATCTGTTTTCATAATTGCCGCCAAAACGCTCTATACTGTCACTTGATAAAAAACTACGTCACTGACCAGTAAACAAAGCTCTCGTTCTATTAAAGTCCATTGTATTGTACATTGAAATTGCTGTAAAAATGACGTCGTTTTACAAAAACTGTGCAGTGCCAATGTGTAAGAATACTTCAATAAGTACACCGTACACAGCAGAAACTTTTTACAAACGTTCCAAAGAACATTCTAATAAGAAGAAAGTGGTTAACACTTGCTAGAAGACATCCACAATCATTGTCACCGAAAAGTACCAGTCATTTTTGTAAAGATCATTTTGATGTAAGTACTAGCAAACTAAAAATGTAAATACAAGTAATGAAATTGGATCTAGAATAGAGGAAATCAGAGCTTAAGTAAACTGTTAAAACTTTGTATTGAACACGGATTTAAGGTACATAACCTCCCTAATTTGATAGCGTAATACAATGTATTATGTAAGAAAAGTAAGCTATTGTAGTCGTTATAATAAACAGTTCGCTGGTGGCTCTTGAATATGACAGATAAATTAGATTATGTACCGGACTGTGACGTCATAGCGCTCTAAATGGTGTTAGCAGTCACGTGATAATAGATAATAAATAAAGCATTTTAAATTGTTTTTATTTAATTTCAGACTAAATATTAGGTTCTTTTAATTTTATTTTAGGTTTTTAAATACTGTATTTAATAAGAGAAAAAAAATTAGATAGATTTGTAACATTAGTGAACATGCCTATTCTTATATATGAACCACTTTGTAGAAGAAAATTGCAAAAGTTATAAACAATTATTTTCAGCAAAAAATAAAATAAAAATAAATGTTACAAACAATAAATGAATAAAAAAACGTTCCTAAAAGAAATTTTTGTAATGCACAAAAACACAATTGTTAATTAACAATATTTATCTTTTCTTTTCTATTGAAAAATTAGGTAAGCTCTTAAAATTTTTATTGTTTACTAAATAAACAATTTGTTATTATAAAATAAATTTATTGTTATATTTATTTCATGTTCCACTTAACAAAAGAAAAACAGCCATGCCTTTGTTTATTTTTTTTTAACAAATAACAAATTTAACCTAAAATTGATTTTGTAACTAATTTATTTGTTTAAACTATTCTAATTTTTTTATAAATATTTTAAGAAAAAATGTTTTACGGCGATAAATCATATGATGAGTCTCAAAAGATCGTATGTGCATTTGGTTACTTTTTTTAAAGTTTTTACTTGAAACAGGGATCTGTCCTAATTGACGCAAATGTACAATGTAACAAGAATGTTAATATTACTGTGGAAGTTAGTACTGAAAAAGAAATTTTGGAGGCTGGTCGCAAACTTAAAAACAAATTTACATCAGGCTCTGATAATATTTTATTTTTCCTCTTGGTGGATTGCTAAAGAGTTCTGATTGAGCCATTGAAAACTTCGTTTAATTTAATTCTAAGAACTTCCATATTTCCCGAGAGATGGGAGATTGCAAAAATCTGCTCCACATATAAATATAATGATAGAAATATTAGTTTTATGCAATTATAGGCCAGTTTCTATTCTAAATATTGCAGCAAAGTTGTTTGAGATAATCAACTTGGCGAAAAAAAAAATTAATTTCTGCTCATCAACACGGCTTTATTCGTTCTCAATTTACTATAACAAATTTAGCAGTAATTTTCCAATTTTTATGTGAGCAACTGAACAATAGAGGACAGGTAGGTGTAGAGAGGGATACTGATTTCTCAAAAGCTTTCGATAAAATCAGTCATTCACAGCTTATTAGTAAACTGACATATCTCAGTTTCAGTTAAGTTAAGTATAACTATGTTACACTACTAGCTTTATATTTAAGTGAACGTAACCAGTATATTTGTTTTAATGGTTTTGAATCCAATGTGTACATGGCAACAAGTGGAGTTCCGTAAGGTTCCAATTTGGGCCCGTTTCTGTTCTTAATTTACGTTAATGATTTGTGTGAACTACTCGAGTGCTCTCTTCTTTTATTGCAGATGACCTGACGATATTCTGGGTAATTGCGACTGCGAAAAGCTACAAGATCAAATAAACAAATTGCAAGAGTGGTGTTTATCAAATACATTACCATTAAACATATCAAAAACGTAAAATTGCAACTTCTAATTGGAGACACAATGCAATTGATTATCCTTATAAGATAGATATTGTAATTTTGGTACGTGTTGATACTATAAGAGATTTAGCAATATATTTTGATGATAAGCTTAGTTTTAATCATCGTATAAATGAGATGGTAAGCTCAGCATACCGTTCTTATGGTTGTTTGGTCAGAAACTGTAAGAGTTTCGATAGTATCCAAGCTTTGACTACTGTGTATTACAGTTTTGTGAGATCTAAATTAGAATTTTAATCTCTGAATTGGGATCCCATATATGAACGTTATACCTCTCTGATTGAATAAGTTCAGAAAAGGTTGCTGAAGTTTGTTAGTTATAAAGAGGTTCTGATTATGACAATTTATTGAATAGATTTGATTTCATTTCTTTGAAAAGACGTAGGAATCATGCTTTAATACTATTCTTGTTCAAATTGTTGAATGATAAATTTGATTGCTTTCACAAATTAACAGTCTAGTTCCTAGACTATTACCCAGACAGAATCAGCTGTTTTTATGTAATAGGGCACAGACAAACCTATTACTCAAATCGCCAATTCACTGAATCTGTAGCGATTTTAATGTTAATGTCGGTAACTGTGATATTTTTACTTGCGGTAATAATGACTTGAGACCCTCGCTCATCTCTAGCAATGTCCAGTGTCTTGGACCTTATCAAACAGCGCTCTCACCAAAACTTTATACAGTGCTGGGATGAAACAACGAACTACAGACTGGCCAGAGAGTTATTAACTGATCATTGCGAGGAAACAGCAAGAAAATTTAAAGCATTGACCAGAAAAAATTACCGAACAGGTCACTACCAATTGCGACAACATGAAATTGGCAGAAGCCCCATGCCGAAGAAGAAGACGAAACAGTAGAACGTATAATGTATGACAGCTCTGCTTTTTCTGAAATCAAAAGATCCGTGTTGGGCGAGTACGGGCTTACATCAGCCGATGCCAGGAAGACCCCCCTCAGGATTCTCATCGCCTATTTTAAATCTTTAGGCCTAATGACAGCCTGAGTTGTGGACATCCCTACACACGGAAGGATGCACAATGGACAATATGTGGCATCAGTGCCGGCAGACCAATTGCTCGCCCCTCTCCAATTTTCCAGATCCAGATCCAGACTGGAGTTATGCCCCTATTACTATTTTTTTTACATTTTAAAAGTTTATAAAAGTTCCGACAATAATCAGACCATATTATTTATACTTCTGAATTAATTATTATTTTATTAAAGACCATTTTAATAGTTTTTAAATTATTAAAATTGGACATTTTAGAAAATAATGCTTAATAGACTTTCCACTACAATAAGATCGGTATCTACGCTGGTGAAACTGCGGAGCATTGCTAGTAAGTGATAAAAGTATTTCTTACATATTAATTTTAGGTTAGCATTATGGGTTTTTATCGTGTTGCGCCAAAGAAGTATAACTTCTTACGTGCGCCCATAAATACAAACACGATTTTGTTTCTAAATACTTTTTGTAGAATACTCAAGACCTTATACGTGAAAGTTTATAAAAACATGATTTTCATTGTTATAGATGTGTTGTCTTTGATTTATTTTATTAAACTAAATACCTATTCTAAAAAAATACTTATACCTTATTGAAATCCGTATTTCAAGAAATAATTCAATATTATTTAATTATGGTTATAGAAAATATTTTTAGACCGCATTTAGTCAACAAAACCGAAGTTTTAATGGGATGAAAATACTATTAACCCGTTTTCGTCACCGGGACATCCCCTACCAAACCCGAAAGTGTAACACGAGCATAAATTATGCGAAAACTAACCATCCACCCCTCCTATCGACACTCGGTACAATTTCATTCCATTTTCCATTTCGTAAACCAAAACCATCCGAACACATTCGACTATTATCGAGAATGCTCGGTTCTCATCGTTGATTCGCCGCGATTCTGCGATTATTGATTATCCCTAAACTGAAACCCCTTTGAAATGGAGATTGCGGGAGAGATCGCCCCCACTGCGCGTTGGGGTGACTGGGGAATGTAATCACGAAATGTGGCGCGGTGCGCTTTCTTTCTTTTGAACGTAATGTTTTTCTATACATAAAAGAACATGTCAACTTTATACAATATGCTAAGGAATTGAGTAGAAATTGTTTTTACCTGAATTACAAATTCAAACCAGAAAGTTTCGACAATACGAAAAAGTTTAGTTTTATTTATATACAATCAATTCATATATAACGGTGTTATAATAATATAATCTTTCTAAAAAATGTATCAATTTGTCAATTTTTATGATATGCTGCTTATGGGACGTTTAGGCGGACGAAGTAAACGTAACAAGAGCGATAGTAAAAAGTGTTGTGTGGGATATATTCTTCACACCCAATAAGAAAGAAACGCGCACGCATACGACAGTTTATTGCATGCCTGGATGATTATTGCATATGTACTCACGTATATCCGTATAGATATGTAAAATAACACTTATTGAGTTTTGAAACTCTGCTTTTTATAGTACATACTGGCGGTGGTGCTGAATATTCGACATCAAAAAGAGATACATATTTTTTTATAATATTTCTTGTAAAATTGGAAAGTCATGAAAAACTAAAATAATGTTAAAAAACTAAAAAGAAACATGAAAAATTGTAAAAATCCTGGAAAACAGGAAAAGATCGTCAAAAATTGAAAAAATCTTAATAAATCAGAAAAAATCGTAATAATCTGATGTGTTATATATGAGTTTAGAATATTTAATATATAATCCATTTCACCGATTTTGGCCGATGATAGAAATCATACTCGAAGTAAATTTAGAGATACATCTCTCTCAGATACAGGCAAGTTTGTAATTTAAATTAGGACGTACCTATGTTTTTTAATACATCACTAACGTAACTGCATCTTGTTTTACCGGCAGATAAAAAGTATTCAATACGGAAGTCTTTACTTAATTCAGATTTCTAGTAACCGTCATGTACGGCTCGTTGTTGAAGGTTTGAATTTAATAATTATTATCTTATATTTTTGTAGATGTCAAACCAGACTGATAGTTTCTCTCCGCCATTGGTAACTTGGATGACAGTTTAATCTTACTTCAGTGATTTCTAATATCAAATCGGCCAAAAACGATGAAATGGACTATACCAACTTTTTTGTGCTTTTCTTTGAATGAATTTATCGAAAAAGATGTGGAAATAAACATTTTTATTTTGTAGTTTCTTACAGCACTATAAACCATTTATACCCCAATTACGAATTAATGACCTTGTTACTCCATGTCCTTCGCAACGCTGATGTCTATCACTTGTTGCAATTCAAACTCCCACAAGTGTTTAGAGTTCCTATATATTCATTCATTTTCCTTCTGGAAATAGTTATGATCGCGTAGTTCCTTTAACACTTTAGGCTTTTGTTTCGGCATAATAGCATTTTAACACGATCAATTATGTGAAAGGAAAAGTGGGAAAATGCCGATAAGATAGGCGCTAAAGAGGAAAATAGCGGTGAAGGGAATTGAGTGGAGTTATCTTTATGATGTGTGTGTGTGTGTGGATTAGATTATGAGATTTTAAAACAATTTACTGTCCTAACATTTTATGATGCTAAAACAGAAAAACGACATGTGGCACTCTGGTAATTACCGAGGAGAAAAACAAAAATGTTATTACGCTTTAAAGTATTATTTGACCGAACATACCTATGAAAAACATGACCTAATAGATGTTGGTAATGTTAAAATATGTGAAATTAAATATTAATTAATAAATACGTATTTGTAAATTTTTGGTATATTTGAATAATATTAATTAAATTTATTTTGAAGGAAATATGATAAACAATTATGTATAACCTGCGTTTAAGCATAACCATAGCTGCAAAAGAATTAATTAATAGGAACATCACAGGCAGGAATATAAATATATACACGGACTGCCGACAAGCACTACTGACCTTGAATAGACCACGTTTCACTTCAAGTTTAGTACTAGAATGTCACCAATCTCTAACTGAGGCCAGCCAGAATAACGTGGTCACTCTCAGCTGGATCAAAGGACATGGGAATTTTAAAGGCAACCGCATTGCGAACAATTTAGTAAGGAGGGCTGCGGGCTACAAACATGTAAGCCCTCGCCCATCTACCAAGCTAACATTGTCCGCAGTCGTGGATCTTATCAAACAGCACTCTCACCAAAACTTTATACAGTGCTGGGATAAAACTACGAACTGTAGACTGGCCAGAGAGTTATTACCTCATCCTGGCGAGGAAACAGCAAAAAAATTTAAGGCATTGACCAGACAAAATCTCCGAACAGCTGTGGGAATCTTGACAGGTCACTGCCAATTGCGACAACATCTCGTTAGGATGAAATTAACAGAATCGCCGCTACGCAGAGGCTGCCAATAAGAAGAGGAAACAGTAGAACACATAATGTATGACAGCTCTGCTTTTTCTGAAATCAAAAGATCCGTGTTGGGCGAGTACTGGCTTACACCAGCTGATGTCAGGGAGATCCCCCTCGGTAGCCTCATCACCCATTTTAAATCACTAGGCCTGGCGACAGCCTGAGGTGCGGATATCCCTACACATGGGTGGATGCACAATGGGTCATATGTGGCCTCAGTGCTGGCTGAGCACTAGCTCGCCCCTCCCCAAATTTCCAGATCCAGATCCAGAAGCGCAGTATACACTTATTAGGTCTAACTCGTCGTCCGTCGGGTCGTTGCACTCGTTCTTTCAGTTTTGCGGAATTCACACGACTCAGCGATTCGCCATAAGAAATGTATTTAAAATCGAATAAAAAAACCAAAAATATGAAAGTATTCTGTCTGATAATCATTTTAAATTGTTAAAAAGTTTACCTCCAAACACGAAATAACACAGAATTTGTTCTTAAAATTTTATATACACTTAAATCTATTCTTTGCTAAAAAAAGAAAACGAGTTCAAAACATCTCACATTACTTACTGCTCCCAACTACATATTACAAATGAAAATTTGCGAGTCCAATAATACAATTATATTACAAAACTTTACAATATTTTTATATCGTCTCTGCTCGGCGAAGTTCCGGTCGGTATAAAAATACTTCGAGGAAACTTCCTAAAAATTTCCGGTTTTCATAAAATCGAGCCAAATATCCGCGGTTCAATCAGAAAAACTTCCGAATCCAAATTACAAACTGTCGTAACAACTCCAACTCCCGAAAGTGCGGAATGATAGCGAGGCAAGGTCAGATTAAAGGCCGGACAAACTTTCTACGGACACGATCGGTATTTATTTTTTTGAAGGTTTTAGGTATTAAAACATGTGCTTATGTACATTTTTGGAATTCTTTTTCCTTATATTTTTGAAGTTTTTCGTCTTTTTTTAATTATTTTTCCGTATAGTCCATTTTTTCTATTTTTTTTTTCATTTCTATCGTTTTCCTCAGTTTTGCAAGTTTTTCCTGTTTGTTTACCATTTTGTTGATACTTCTTTATTTTCCTATATTTCGGTCAAAGACAAATCCAAATAAGTTTTTTAATTTTATTATTTAGCAATCAAAACATAACGCCATCCACTGGGTGTTTTCGCAACCATTTTTTTTCTCATTTTTTTTGAATTATTGTTCTTTTTTTCTATTTTTCAATTATTCTTCTTTTTATTTGTACGTTTTGTTTTTATTTTTTGGATTATTTTTTTTTTCTGTTTTTGTTAATTTTATCATATTTTCTTGTTTGTTTGTTTTTTTATTTTTTTCGAGTTTGTCGTGTCTTTTACCCATTTTTTATGTTATTTTCTTGGTTTTTTGTTACTTTTTCTATTATGTTTTATCTCACGTTAGTTGCTCGTTTGTAACCAGTTGTTTACCCATTTATAACCTTCCTTTTTCTTTTCCCCTCTTTTTTGATCTCTTCTTGTTTTTAAATTTTTCCTTATTTTATATTTTCTACTAGTTTCCTTTTTACTTTTTTCGGTTTTCGATGCTATTTCCCAATTTTAGCGTTTTTTTTTTATTTTTTATTAGTTTTTACAGTTTTTTTATTTCTCTCATTTTTATTTAACTTACTGTATTATGTACTTATAAATCTAAATACTACGCTATCTACCAGGTGTCTCCACAACCCAGATCTCAAATCATGGAATAGATTTATATCGTTAAAATAACTTACTCGCGATCTCTTAAGAATTGATTAAACTAAATAATAAATACACTGTATTAAAAAATGAAATTATCGTTTTTAGTAGTTTTCGTTAATTATTGATTATGTATCTTACCCTTTAAACCATCCCTTAACTTCCACAAATAATTCAAATCCAATATTAGCTAAATCGGTACTGCTGTTCTCAAGTTTTAGCGAGACTAACGAACAGCAATTAATTTTTTTATATACATATATAAAGTATATTAATTATTTGTCGGACAAGGACTACAATGAAAAGTCACCTATAAGTTGTTTTAGTTTGTTTATTGCAAAGAATATTTCAGGTTAAAGAGTCTATGAATTCACCCCCTTACCTGGGCCCACCGGGCGGTCCCTAAATGACAAAGCCTAACCGACTCTAACAGCATGTGCTTGTATGCACTCACGATTTTACATTCTATTGTTTAAATTTAATAAAATATGTAAGATTATTTTTTTATAAATAAAAATAAATAAATACCAGAAACGTAAAGATAATGTTTTTCTGATTTCAACCATATATAATACTTATGCAAAATTTTGAAGTTTACAGATAAGATACCAAAATATTCTACATTACACTGAGAAAAAACAACACTTAATATAACATAAAATACCTATAGCGCCTGTAGGTAATAGGACTTTTTAATACATATTAATATTATTAATAGTAATAAATATACCCAACACCGACTCTTTAATCATATTTTAAAATATCTGTCAGTACTGTGCCTCTGTATTCTTAGACATTGAACAAGCCTTCGATAAAGAATGGCACCAAGGATTGCTTTATAAGATAAAACAGTTATTACCCCACCACATTTTCCTACTATTCAAATCCTATCTAAGCAACCGATACATGCAAGTTAAAGTCCAAACCAGTCTATCTAACTACCAACCCATAAAATCAGGTGACCCCCAAGGAAGTGTCCTTGGTCCTTTGCTTTACCTACTATATACTGCTGATGTTCCAAGCACAGACAATACATTAATCGCCACCTTCGCTGATGATACAGCAATCATGACATCAGATCGAGATCCCATAAGAGCGTCAGAAAAGCTACAATCTTTTACAAGAATGGCTGGAACAGTGGAGAATAAAAGTTAACAGTGACAAATCTACCCAAATTACGTTCACTACAAAACACAGTGTATGCCCACAAGTTTAAGCCGGGTACTCACTTGCGAACTGTAACTGTAACTGTGCGGTTACAGTAACCAAAAATTGTAAATGAAGACGCGTAGCACATCAGGTGTGTAAGGAATCGTCGAACGGTTCGAAGCGATCCACCAGTTGTCGGTTTTTACGCGAACACAAAGAAATTTTCAGTTGGTCCATGGACGGATCGAGGCACGTGCGTTAGTCTACGTACACATAAACATACGGTTACTGCAACCGTGCAGTTACAGTTACAGTTCGCATGTGAGTACCCAGCTTTACATCAACAACAAACAAATTCCAGTTAAAACTGAAGTTAAATACCTCGGATTATATTTAGATCAAAAACTAACTTGCGAACCTCATATAAAAGATAAAAAAGAACACTTGAAGCTAAAAATACAAAAAATGTTCTGGTTAATTAGACGTCATTCACAGTTATCAATTGAAAACAAGTTACTTCCATACAAAACCATTCTGAAACCAATATGGACATATGGTATAGCGCTATGGGGCTGCAGCAAACCATCTAACACTAAAATATTACAAACGTTCCAATCAAAAACACTTCGAACAATAGCTAATGCCCCATGGTTTGTAAGTAACCACACAATTCATAATGATCTTAGAATTCCAACCATCAATGAAGTAATCCAAACCTCAGCAAACAAAAACAAAACTAGGAATGAACATCATACAAATCCATTGATATCCAACCTATACACGGAACCTATGAGACATAGAAGACTAAAACGTTGCTGGCCAGAAGACCTCTTAGAAGAATAGAAAAACTCCGAAGACCCATCGATGGATGGTGCCCGCCTCATGCCACCTAACGATAAACCATACCATTTACTTATTACTTTATTATTTTAAGTAGATTGTAAATTTGCAATATTTAAATAATAAAAAAAAAGTACATCAAATGTAGAAATCTATGAGTTTTAATAGAAATTTGATTGTTTTTTATTTAGTTTTTTTATTTATACTCGTGACTTCTTTTTTTGTTTTTGTATTTATTTTAGTTTATAAAAAAACTGTTGACTAGATAATGTCGGTTGTGACGGTATGCGCGGTCATCGTACAAATTTTTCCCTAACGCACCCAAAAAAGTACATATATCTTCAAAAAGTGAATATTATATGGGGTGGAGTAATAGTAGTTCTTTTTGTTTATTGTTTTTTCTTCTCAATTCCTGAAAAACACACAATAAGGATCTACACTTGTGAATGAATATTCCAACATTCGATTGATTTATTTTTATTATATTATTATTCCATTCGTTTTACTGGGAAAAGATTTTTATAAAAATTAAATCTTTTATTCGCTTTTAAAAATAGAGTTAAAAATAGAAATTAATTAGAAAGATTTATTTAACGCCCTCAGTTTCAGATAAAATCCTACCAACCGTGCCATTTTCAAAACGGTTACGCACTAAACAGAACTGACCCATAAATTATCCTACTTTTTTTCTCTCAAAATATAGGCCACTTTTTTATATGTAACAAATTAAATTGTTTCTACATGTTAAATTTTATTAATTTAAGTACACCTCATATAAAATGTTTAATAATACAGTTTGGATTTTTTCAAATTTTGAAATTATATATAAGAAGTCCCTTGCTCGTTAACACTATTATCAGGAAACTAACAAAGAAGATGGGAGAAAAGGAAATTAATAACTTATGTTATGCAGATGACGGAGCACTGATTAATGAAAGGAAAACGACTTACACCTACAACGACTCCTACATAAATTTAACGTCACAGCCATATTATTTAACATGCTAATATCGGTCAGAAAAACAAAATATATTATGAAACTAGAGGAAACGAAAAGCTGCTTATTAAGTACAATTGAAGTCATAAGATCGGTTTGTGTGTCCCTACGTCCGAGTGCGCTTTAACTCTTGAACGGTTATGAAATTTGGTATATAGAATCCTGGGGAAGAATTGTATTGATTTTGGTGTGACTTTGAATAATAGAATATGTTTTCGTTTTTTTTAAGTTGAATTATTTTTTTAATGCGTATTTTTTACGTTGTGAGTTCACGTTCTCATGTACTCTTATGAACCAACCGCCACTGTTCGTAACTTAAATAGTTTAAACTCGAAACTCTATAAAACTTAATTGACACAGACTTTTCCTTTAATCGCTAAACTTATTTAAAACTAATTGTACTCAAAACGTCGTTCGCGTGGCGTGTGATTGTTGTATAAAAATTTCTTACCCCATCCCATTTAAGGAATGGGAGAGAAATTTTTATACACCAGATGTTAAGTTGAAAGAAGACAAATACATCTGTGAAAACCGCATTCGAATCGGATCAGTAGTTTTCATGTGATGCGCGGACAAACATACAGACAGACAGACAGACAAAAAAATCTAACCACATTTTTGGGTTCTATTTCGATGTACCCGCGACGTCGTTCGCGTGGCGTGTTGATTTTTGTATAAAAATTTCTTTCCTCACCCCGTTAAAGGGGGGGGGGAGAAAGTTTTATACACCAGATGTTAAGTTGAAAGAAGACAAATATGTCTTTGAAAACCGCATTCGAATAGGATCAGAAGTTTTCATGTGATGCGCGCACAAACATATACATTTCTACAGTTTTATTATATATATATATATAGATACAGATATAGATATAGATATAGACATATAGATAGATGTATAGATTGAAGTTACCTTACTTAAGTATAGAACTTGAGGCTATGACAACTTTAAGGCAGAAGTAAGGGAACAAACAACGAGAGCAACAAAAATAGCTAACTGTCTAAACACAATGAAAACATAGGCATTGAGGCTAAATCTGGAATATACAAAACCACTGTAAAGCATAACATGACATACACAGCAGACACTACACCAGAAACAACAAAATCCAAAAGATCGCTATAAGCAAGAGAAATGAGGGTATATACTTTGTGGCATAGATGGACAAGGAAACAACTGAAAGCATAAAGAAAATATCCGGGGTAATATTAATGGATTGGTCCCAAAGAAAAAACATGAAATGAACATAATTGCAGAATAGAATAAAGAAGAATAATATAAGAAGCTCTAGATAAATCGCCAAAAAACGCATAAGTTTATGTCGATCTCAGAAGAATTGGAACAGTAATTTTAACACTCTGTTTAAGGCCTTTTTGATATCTCTTCTTACCTTATACCACGATATGCCAGACACCGAAATCTGTTTAGCCGTGTACGAAATATGGCTATCATGTCGTTGACACTTTGTTAAAGTACTTTTTGGCATTCCTTCTTACCCTTTACCGCAAGCCCTTTACAACGATACGTCATACGCCGAAATCTGTTTAGGCGTTTGCTACAATATACTTTTGACAGTTTGTTTCAGTAAGGCACTATAGATATAGGTATTATCATTAGCAACTTTCTGTCCAATGTCACTAAATTCACGTATTAGACCATAGAAAAATATAAGAAACGCGCAACCGTATTCTGTAGTGCTGAAAATGGGAACTAAACCAGCAACATATGATCAGCTGGTAACGCGAAAAACAAAAAAGCATTTATGTCAGTATAATGACAAAGTACCTAAGTGCTGGTAGTTTTAGTATATAAATTTAAGGTAGTTTAAGCACAAAAAGGGTGTAAATGTACCTATAGTTTTAAACCTGGCGTACTGATGTCGGAACTTGTTGCCAACCTTGTATTAGGAATCAATCAACACATCTGTTCTATTATCTCTGGTTTTGTGGTTGACATTGCTCAGAAAATGGCTGATGTTATGTTTATAGTGCCTTAGTTTCAGGTATTTTTTACTTCATGCCTTTACGACGAAGAAGAAGTGTCATAGGTCAACTCAACGATGTAAAGTTGGCAGCACTGCTGTGACGTTAACAGCTGCCGGGTTTCTTCGCTACCGCTTAGCGCTCGGACCCTTTACACAAGTGAGGTTATGTTAGAGAAAATAGCTAAAACCAGCCGGCAGTTCTACACTACTTAAGTAGATGCAATTTGAACAGAGGCAGGCGCCTAGAACAAAGAAGAAAGCAAAAGCAGAAGAAGGAATCACATTAAGCAGAAAATATTATATCCGGTTGAAATCAAACCTACGATCAGTAGTTTATAGTCGATAGTGCCTTCTTTTAATTTATTCCTAATGTCATTTACTGTTTGTCTAATGTCAAAATCTCTAAATTTCAAAAATGCTCTAAAAGATAGATGTCTTAAATAATTAAATTACTATTAAATAGTTTGAATATGTTAACTACAACGTATTCAATTAGTCACATAGTAAACTACTTTCTTAATTTCATAAAAAAGATTGCTATCAACCGCGCCATTATTAAATCGACAAAAAAATTCTAAAAATGTTTCTTCATTTTTTGCTATTTCATGAATTACTATTCACAGAAGAACTTGTAATATTTACACCAATTTTAAATAAATCAACATTCATCCCTTTAGGTAAAATATAATTTATTTAGTAATATGCAACTACTTTCGTTACATAAAAAGAATCCCACTAATTGTGCCATTTTTAACATCGTCAAATTAACAAGTGTATCACATTGTTAGTCAAGCTAAATCATTTATAGTTATGGACTGAAAAGTTCGTGAGCTGACACATAGATAGCATTACTATAATTTAATCCACATAATTTTAAGTATGTACCAACCTTCAAAATAATTATATGAGCGTAAAGTGAGTTTATCAAAACAGATAAGAGTCTAAATATATTAGAGAAACGTTTTGAATAAATTATGCATGAATGTTTGGATATTAAAAAGCTGTGTACAAAAATGGGTGCGACGCGAGCTTCCAATTGATCAAATACAACAACGTGTTGATGATTCGAAGCAATCTTAGCGATAATCAAACGTACTAAAGACGAATTTTTCTGTAGATATATTAATTAATATATAACATTTCAGAGTACAATCGACAGCTAGCCGAGCGAGCTCAATGCGATGACTCGACTCCTTGGCGTGGAAAGACGCAACCAGAGATAATAAAATTTCTCCATGGATGCAACAGTCTGCTGGCAAGCTTGTGGCATCAGTATTCTGGTATTCACAAAATATAATAATCATCGATTAGCTCGAAAAGAGACAGATCGTGAACAGCGATTATAACATAACATTGTTGAAGCATTTGAAGATAGAATCACGAAAAAATAGCTTCATTCGAAGGATAAAAAAGTTTTGTGTTAAAAATCAATAAAAAAGAAGGTTACGAACTGCTTTAACATTTAACGTATTTTCCAGATCTAGCCCCCAGAGTCTTTTCCTGTTTGGAAGAATTCTTGCTTAGAAGATATTCTTCACTGATGAATTGATATTTGCTGTATTTCAGTAAAAATGTTATCGAAAAATTGTATGACCGGCAGTGACAATATAATATTACATAATCGCTATAAACTTATCCTCCTCCAAAGTAACGGTGATAAATAAAAAAATAGAATTTTACTATAAAAATTCAATCAAAATTCAATCTTCGATTTACTTTTTAAAAATTTCTTAAAATATAAAGCTTCAATTATTCATAAATATAAATCAATCTCTTAAATCAACTTCCTCAATTATATAAAAGAATCCCACCAACCGTGCCATCGACTACTTAACAAAACAAAAGTGTCCCTTCCATAGAATCGTCGAAACAATCTTCCCGCGTTAGAGAACCGGCGATGTTTTCAAAGTGTTAACCGAAACCAAAAATTAAAAACAGTAAAAAAAAACCTGTTCATAAAAGTAGCACACAAAGAAGTCTGTTTAAGAGTGGGGGGTTGTTCCCTCCCCCATATTGCCCCTCCATCACTGCAATGCAATATATTCCGTCTATACGTGAAATCAATGTGTAGAGCCGTTGCTAGGGACGACCGTCGTTGCTAGGGTAACGGCGCCGTTGCTCAGACGCCATAACTTATGTGCAAGGATGTCAGGAGGTAGAAATATCTTCGAATTTACCGAGTTTTATTATTCTAAATAAATATACTAAATATTTAAATATTAATTATTTAAATATATTAAGTTTGTTGGTAGTTCTTACTTTGTTATCCAACTTATTTCTAGGTTAAATTTTTTATTATTTTTATTTATTTATTTTGTGTTTGTTAAATCAATTAGTATAATTTTGATTTCGTAGATAAGGAAAAATTTAATAGAATGTAAAACGATCTGATAACAAGGAATTTTGTGGAATTAGTAATATCCAAAGCTTTATCATACGGTTTTTAGAATAATTTAACATTGTGAAAAGATTTTTGTATTACATTATTTTTGTATTTATTGTTTTACACAAAAAAAAATGAATATTACTTAGAAAAGATTTTAATTATTTATTTTTGAAACTAGGGCACTCGTTTTTTTTTATTTTATTTGTTTAGTATAACTGTATTAAAATTTTTTATTTTGTTATTTAATGAAAAAAATTTTTCGACAATAATTGTAGACAGTTGATATTTCAAATTTTATTCTAAAATTTACCTTTTAGCTTATTTCAAAAAATCAGAATTATTGCTTATTTTTAATTTGGTAATATATTTTGTATTTTGATATCATAAAAAAATTTTGCTATTTAAAAATAATAAAAATTATAAAATTTTTCAATGTACATCATCAGAACTAATTCGTACACCACCACAACTAATCCGGTCCTGTACATATTTCGGCTTCGCATAAATCCAATCGAGACTTATCATTTTTTAACCTGACCTGGAATTTTTTTAGGACTATTTTCATTTACTTTGATCCGTTTCGTGTTGTTCTCTATGAATTATTGAGTTTGATAAAAAAATTATGAAGTACACATAACTGGTGCAGGTTTGGCTCCGCTGAAAAGCTTTTGTTTATTAAGTAAATACTGGTCTTGATAATATTTCTTTTTTGTGTTATTTTTTTAATAAAGGAATAGTTTTTTGGGACCTCGATTTTCCTACAAACAAAAGTTTACCTATCACTTTTTTTATTATTTATTATTTTTTAGTTTTCATAATTATTTATAGGTTTTTTTATTTAATTATGATTTTTTTATTAACTTTTTAAATAATCACAATCTTCAGTAAGCATTTTTTGGTTGCAAGAAATATTTTAAAGGTTTGTCGTGTTTTTGTAATTTTTTTTTGCAAATTCGATAGATTTTTCTTTATGTTTATTATTGTTACACTTTTTTAAAATTTGTTAATTTTCCTTTTAATTTACTGGTTGATTTCAATAAATATATTTTTTTTTTGAATATTTAAAAATATTCATTACTTTAAATATTTTTTCATAATTTTTTACAAATATGAATATCCGCTGGGTGCGCGATGACAGCGGCACCTTGCGTTTACAATTACGGCGGACTTTGAAATATCAAATGGCTAACTGTCATTACGAAAAGTAAGTAAACAAATAATTATTTTTAATAAAACATCGTAATTTATTAGTTTTCTACCCAAATGTATTGATAATGTAAATCTATAGCGTCGATAATAATATTTATCTTTTTTATTTTCCGTCTAAAATGTTAAAATCATTAAATTTTAGGTAGTATAGATGGGCTTTATCACAGCGGACTTTACGTGAAGTAATTAAAAAAATAAATAAATGTAATCGATTATCGCATTATAGATGATAATAATATGATTTTAATGCCGTTAATAATGCAGACGTTTTGTGTATTTTCAGTTAAACATGGCCAAATTAATAATTAAAACTGTTTTTCAAGCAATCACTCACGACATAACTTTTCAACCTCAAACAACCAACAAAGGTAAAGAATTAGTTTTGGCTTAACATGTGCAAGACCTAAAAATAAAACGTGATGCTTCCTACAACATAGGTATCTACTAAATATAGCAAATATTTAAAATGTTGCTTTTTAAGTTAGCTTATTAGCTTTTTCCTCTTGATAGCGATTATCCACTACTTCACACGTTGTTCTCGTTTCCAACTTGCTTGTGGAAATTGATAGAATTTCTGATCACTATTTTTGCCATTGTCGTTGCAGTTGACTGTACAGCAGGTTTCGTGACGAAGGTTTATTTACTTTTTAAATCGACGCATGGGTAAGTGAAATATATGTAAAATCCTTAGTAAAAAGTGATTAATCGTCCGCCGTAAGTTCCTTTTTTAGCCACGGTGAGCGCTGCGATCGATTCGTGGTTCTCCCACCCTATCCTTCGCACCCAGCGGATAAGGGAAAATTGTAATTATATTTAAAAATATCCCTGTCGGGGTTTAAAAATAAAATTTCTCAGGGTTTTAGAAGATTGTCAGTTTCATGTTCTTTTTTTTTCTGTTTTCATGTACACATGCAATGTCTTTTTTTTTATTTTATTACAGGTTATATTTTTTTGATTTTAGATTTTGCTAATTATAAAGAATTCATCATGTTTTTTTTTTAATTTAATCGCTTTTTTATGATTTCTTTTGATTTTTCACCAATTTTTACAATTTTTTAGAATAATTTAAAATTTTCACAATTGGGTTTTTGAAAAAAAAAAATTTTGTGATAAATGGAAAGATCATATATAAGTTTTATAGCAAAACTATTTTTTTATTTTTTTTTTCGCAATAATTCAAAAGTTATTAAAATAAAAATTAATTTTTGAATCCGGTACCGAAGACACGCCGACAGCTCCCGAACAAACCCAAGAGCGTGTGACGTCATAATGTCAGTTTTCGCTCATTGCAGTTGATATAGAAATCTACAGTGGAGTGTTTTGATTTATTTAATTTTGTTGTCATTGTTAAATATTCAAATTTACATTGAAAATGTCGAACCTTAAAAGTTATCGTTCTTGTTTTGTACCATTATGTACGAATACTACAAAAACAACTCCTGACAGAATGTTTTTAAATGTTCCCCAAGATGATAAACGTCGAAATAAATGGTTTCAAGCAGTGCACCATGATAATCCCACAACAAAATCGATTTTTTTTGTTGTGAAGATCATTTCGATGTAAGTATTTCTTAACACCATTGTTATTAATTATTATTTATCTAAGTATACAAATCAAATAAGTATTATTTACTTAAGTAGAGTTCAGTCAATAATTTTTTTTAACTGGACTCCAAATCATAACCTTTAAAATCAAACTTCGTCGCCGTAACTTTCACGCGATGCTCTACAATTTATGAAATGAATAATTATATTTAATATAATGGAGAATAAACACTGTAATATTTTCATTTATTATATTATTTTTTAACAGACTTACCTTGATGCCTTGGCACCTCTAACTTCAGCAGAATTAAACGGAACGTCATTTTTTAAAAAATTGGTTATCATAAATATATCAACATCAGGAATATTATCAGACTTTGCCTTAATAAATCCTTTATCACACATAGCTATTTGGAACCAAGTAACAACTCATTTTTTAGCAATAAATTTTAAATATTATTGTCTAGTTACATGTAATAGCCGTAAACGCTGTACTGTTATTAAATAGCTATAACATTATGACGTCACAACTATGGTGACTAATCATGGCGCGTTTGTAGTCACGTGATTTTTTTTTAAATTTTATCAATGTTTAATTGTTTATAATTAATTGAAAAAAAAGTGTTTTGCATCAAATATCAATATTATTAATAATAAAGTTTTAAAATACATAAAAAAATCAATAATCATCTTTTTTTCAAAATCCCAATTCTTACAATATTGCAAGATGTTTCCCTAGTTTTTCCAATTAACTGATTTTTGTAGGTTTTTCGTAATTTATCAGAATTTTATGATTTGTTAGTGTTTATTCGATTTTTAGAATTTTTTTAAATATTTTTATTAGAATTAAAACGATTTAAGTTTTCATGTTTCTGGAATTATTTACCAATTATATAATATACGATATCTCAGGTTGTTTATCATTCAACATTTATTTGATTTTTAAAATATCCAATTTTTAATGCATTTTTCCAAATTCTCATGATTTTATACTATATTTTTTCACTTTTTAAAACTTTTCATATATTTTTTTATTTTACTGTTTTAGTTTTGATTTTTGCTTTTTTCAATATTAAGAATAGTACTTTTTAGTATATTAAAAAGTGTGAGCACAAAAAAGTAACTAAAAAATTTAAGTTACAAAAAATAAAATAATTAATATAAATTTGACATTTAATTATAATTATTTAAAAACAAATATATGAATATTTTTAAAATAACCTATAAACGTCGAAAAATTTAAATCTTAAATGTAATACTGGCATTGTTACATTGCTTAAAATCAAATATCAATCAATATGAATTCAATACATAGTATAAAACAAAGTCGCTTTTTCTGTCCCTATTTCCCTTTGTATGCTTAAATCTTTAAAACTACGCAACGGATTTTGATGCGTTTTTTTTTAATAGATAGAGTGATTCAGGAGGTAGGTTTATATATGTATAATAAAATCCATAAAATAGTGGAGAAATACTGTTATTTTTGAGGTTTCTAATGTGATGTCGTTAATTATCAATTTTTTTTTCCGCTTACATTGCAAACGCAGGCTGAACCCTACGAGATTTATCAAAATAATGTACTAATTATTTGTACACATTGAAAAGGTCTACAGAAAACTCCGCGATGGTATATGTCTATCTCTTATGGATATCCCACAATAACATTTTATTGTCATTTACTTTTTACGACAAATAATGGCTAATTTTCGAAGCGATTTTAACCAATACAGCATTAATCCTTATCCAATTAAATAGCTTAAATACATTGTTGATTTAATATAGATCTATATGGTCCTTTACAGCACAAGATTTAAATGAATATTTTCGAAGATATTACTGATTTAAAATTGCGGGACGTAGCGCTTGCGATGGTACTGGCCGGCCGAGGCGGCGGTATCGTGCCTATAAATAGCGCATCGGAGTCCGCGATTTTCCTTATAGCACTTTGAATTTTGCAGCGATTGAACGCGTTTATTACGAAATTAATAATTATGACGCTACCCTAAGGTGGCGCAGTTGAGATATTCTAAATTTTCACCTGCAATTCTTACAAAACTAAGTACTGTGACGCCACCGTAAGGTGGCGCAGTTGATATCTCATATATTTAAAAAAACAAAACTTACTTATCTAAGAACTATGACGCCACCGTTAGGTGGCGCAGTTAATATATAATATACCTAACCGATAAATTACAAAGTACTATAAATAATAGTAAAAACTGGTAACTAACGAGAAAATATGATAAAAATTACAAAAAATTAATCGTAACAATAAAAAAAAAATGGAAAAAACATTAGTGTTAGGCGGTGCGAAGTTCGCCGGATCCGCTAGTTTGATATAAAGAGTAAAAACTTATTATTTTTTTATTTTTGAGGGGGTTACTTCATTATCTGAAGATGAAGTTTTTAAATATAATTTTTTTTATTAACACCATTTTATTTTTTTAAATTGTATGATAAAATCTACAAAGCTTTGGCTGTCGATCATTTCCTTATTATAGTTAAAAATTTAATTTTTAATATATATAAAATTATGTGTTGAAGTTACATTTTTTTATGGAGATTTTTAAAAGGGAGGAAGAGTAATCGTAAATGGGTTTTAATAAAAATAAGTATATTTTATTATTACGCAAACATTTCTGAAATTAGCATCCAAATAAAAATGAAGTATTTATAACATTGATTCAATATTTTCATGTGTATATGCGTTGCCCTTGTTAATAGAAAATACGATTTAGTGCTCGGAACAGAACTTTAAAGTCTTGATTCAAAACTTTTATGTTACCGCAATAAAAGTAGTGAATGACGAGTCGCCTTTGACATGTCTCTTTTGAAAAACTGGCGCAGTCGCACGGATAGAGAACTGTTCGTGGTAATATGGTTAAAGTGTCCTATATATTCGAGGGAAAACCATTGTTGAGCTCGCTCGGATTGCATCCATTCAACGTTGAATTCCGGGTGAAAATGGAAACTGGAACTGTCATTTCAACGTTGATGCTTTATGCAAACTTTAGATTGAGGCGGTAATAAATTTTAATTAAAATAGAGGAGGGTATATTAGAATAAATCAAAGGTTGATAACCTAGAGTAAATGTTAATAGGATTAGTCACGTTGATGATATATAATTTTATTAACTTAAACATATTTAATATAAAAATGTGATGCACCGATTACCGACAGGGAAAGAACAACTTCCTTATTAGAAAAATCGGTTGCTAGTTTTAGTTATGAAATTGTGTTAAGACAGTTTATTTTTGTTTGTATTGTTATAGGAAGTTTTATTATTAGATCGTCATCAATGAGTTGAATACGATGTCTAATCAATATAAAATATATAAATAGATTAAAATGTACGAAATGAAATAAAATTAAAAAAAATATATATTTTAAAATTCCGTAAAAAAATATCCAAAGAATTAATCAAAAGAAATAAACAAAAATAGCAGAAGCAAATAGAATGAGAAGCCTGAGTCAGAAAGCCGAGGAGCAGAGAGCAGGAGACAGTAAGTCAAGGAGCAGAGAGAAAGAGTTAATAAATAGAGGAGCAGAAAGAAGACTGGCCACAGGAAGAAAAAAGGATACTGAAAAATTTTGTTCTGGTAGTAATCGATTTTCTTGGGTGCAGAATACACAACCCTGGAGATTTTATTAACTAGAGGTGTCCCAAAAAGAGCTGTTCCCACAGTTATTCGATAGGATATAGGTCCGATGAATATGCAAGATTATCAAAAGTTGTGACACGTTCTAATTAAAGATGTTTTTTCGCGACTCTGTTTTTATGGTGTATTAGCGAGCATAAAGATAAAATTATTCCCAATTGCAGCTCTCCATAGCCAAACAATTGGTTCCAGCTCTACCTCAGGGTACCTAATTAGACCAGTTAAATTTTGTTAATAAAGTGTTAATAATACAACTTTTCGTCCCAGCCTTAATATCTCCTTAGAAAATTACACTTATTACTTGGTATCTGTGGACAAAGTCACGATTGTCTACCTGGATCTCTGAGAACCCAATTTTGATGATCATGTGATCTTAGTCCAACTCTAGGAAATTTGAACAATTTTCAATTGGTGGCACCAACATAGCGGATAAATTTTATTTTGTTTGGATAACTCTTAGACTCTCCTACTGTACAACTCTCAAGCTAATAGTCTTTTTCGTATATATTCCACTGTAACGTGCACACTTGTACCTTCCAGAAGTTATTTTTAAAGTTCTGTATGAGATACAGTGGGATTTTTTTCTAGCAATATAGCACACTCTTTGTGAAGATTGTTTTTGCTCCTAGTTTTAAGTACTTTCCATATGTTTTCGATACAACACACTGGGTGATATGTACTACTTTTGCTATGTGTGTTTGGTGCATTCCTTGTTCAATGACAGTAAGGTAGGTCATTTTTTTGTTTTGTTTTTTTGGATCGAAGTAAAATTAGCAGAGATACTGATTTTACACTATCACAAGATAATACATCGCAGCTGTCATTTCTTTCTTATTATCAGGTTTGTTTACAATAAAAATACTTTTCTTATAGTTGGACACCAATTCCAACAAAATGTTTTTAGAAATATATAGAGATTCCTTAAGTTTGATTGCATGTGTGTTTGTTCTGGCTTGTTTTCGGTTCTTCGTTCGTTTTTTAAACATTTATTATCCTTCGCTCTTCATGTGAGTCCCGCTATTAGAAAGCTAATCTGCTTGCAATATACCTGTAGTTGAACATTTCATAAATCAATTTTATATGCAGTATTAGAATTGTTTTTTTATAAATTTCTCTGGAATCATCATTGTGACGCAGCAGGTAGTTTTCATTTCAAAAATTTTGTCAGGATAATGCGATAATTATTATTCGAATATTTTGTAGACCGACCACGGTTCGATTGCAATAAAAAATATATATTTACAGTATAATAACAGATATGTTAGAATTTTCTTAATCATGCTAACAAGTTTCAACTGTTTTATACTGTATTTTTAAAGATATTTGAGGTCAGCTGACTTAACGATGCCATCTACAGGGCTGTAGCTCTTTTGGGTAACATTTTGCTGTTGAGGTAATTGAGGCAAAATATACATAAATATGTGGAGTGACTGTTTTGCAGAAGCATTTCTGCGAACTCTGTATATTAAGGTCTCTATTCATGACCTCGCATTCTGATAAATTGGAACTATTTTGAGGTTTCTTACATATAATACAATAAAAAGTTTTTCTTCACTAAAAAGTAAGATGAAAATCCGTTATAGCGATATGCATAAATAACTCGTTGAAAATGATGTTTTCCGGTTTTTAGTTGAAAGTTGTAAACTTACTATTTAGATAAAACCTGTTGTCACTAAGACCAAATTAATCAGTTAACTTTATACATTTGTTAAAAATAAGTTCAAAGCAGTTTCCGAAGTTTCCTGTAACTTCTGACAAGAATATACGTCTCTGTAACCAGATGTTTTTCCTATACAACATCCTCTCAAGATTTGCATGAATACATTTGCTTTTAAATTCTGGAACTGGTTTTTAAACCTACACCCTGATAACACAAAAGTGCAATGACAGATTTTGATTAACTCTGGCATCACTACACTGGATAAATTTTTCATGTTAATACGTTTCGAAGGACAAAGTAAACTAAGAAAGAACGACCAATAAAGGTGTTACATTTCTCCGGTAAGATAAAAGAGCGCACCCATATATACATATTAACACATATACAGGTTAACACATATATAGGTTATTATCCACCTATACGTATATGTATATAGTATTACGGTCATTTTATTTTATTGACTTCTTAAGCTGTACTTCTTATGGGAAGTGTAGAAATTTGTTATGGCCTCAAATTTTGCCATTTTGCCAAATTTTGCCATTCTGCCTTTTTTTTTTTAATTTTACGTAGGTTTGCTGTTAAATGTCTTCATTTTGGATCAACTTGCCGCCAATTGTAAAGATTTTTTTAATTCCTGGCGGTTAGAGGGCGCTAGGTATCAACTGTCTTAGTTTTTAATATTCGTAGCTATTTTTCACGCTATAGTCCATTTCACCGATTTTGGCCGATGACAGAAATCATACTCGAAGTAAATTTAGAGTTACATCTTTCTCAGATACAGGCAAGTTAGAAATTTAAATGAGGACGTTTGTTTTTTAATACAACACTTACGTAACTGCATCTTCTTTCACCGGTAGATAAAAAGTATTCAATACGGAAGTCTTGACTTAATTCACATTCCTAGTAACCGTCATGTACGGCTCGTTGTTGAAGGGTTGAATTTAATAATTATTAATGTCATATTTTTGAAGATGTCAAACCACACTGATAGTTTCAGAAACTTACGACCTAATTTAGAAAAAAAAAACTCTCCGCCATTGGTAACTTGGATGACAGTTTAATCTTATTTCAGTGGTTTCTAATATCAAATCGGCCAAAAACGATGAAATGGACTATAGCAGTCAACTGTTTGACTGTTTTACCGGTATTTGTCAATTTTTTTTGCCAATACTTTTTTCATTTTTTAAACAACTTCAATAAAAAAAACCGAGCTTTATAAACATTGATAAAAAAGTGGAACATTTTTTCTGTGTTATGAAAATGTTTAAAATCTAATCTCATCTTTAACATTCCAGATTAAAACGAAATCCGTTGAAATCCTCGAACATAGCCTAACTAGAGGCAGCTTTGACCTAGCACGAGAAAAATAACAACAGAGATAATATGAAACTATATATCTCTCTCGTATCTCGTTCTGATTGCTGGATAGTTGGTAAATGCTAATCTACTACTTTCTAAATCTAAACCAAACAAGAGAGAATTTAATTTTATCTCATCTTAAGAGTGTTAAAAACTGCCTCTAGTTGGTATAATAGATTGAAGGTTGGCCATATTTTAAGTTGTAAAAAGTATTGAGCTACGAGCTATGCCTAAGAATAACTTATTTTATTAGATGAAATTAGACTTTCATGAACTTTGTATACTTTTAAGATAGCATTAATTTTTGAAGTAATGAAAGATTTTTCTCATAATATACAAAATTGTAGTTTACGTAACAAGTCCCGAAAGTGGACTTTTACTGGACGAGCGGGCAATTGCATGGCGAGCCGCAGGCGAGGCCTGCAAGCCTGCGAGTCCAGTAAAAGCAACTTTGGGACGTATTACGTACAATATTTTTTTAAAAACGGGCATTGTTGTACCATAAACTTCATATTATTCAGTTTACATTTTTATAACAAGAACTATTTATTAACTAATTTTAACATTTTTTTAACAAACATTGCTTGGGTGGCCGCCTTAACAATTTCATCTGGTATAATTTCATCTTCCATTAATTCACAATCAAATGCATCATTTTGAATATCCATTTAATAATAAATTTCACGTTTTCAACTAAACGTCAAAATATGTCAAGTTATTTTATATACAAAACTCGGTTACCGCTATCTTAGACTAACTATTTTATTGTTTTTTTTTCATTAAAGATAGGCCGGAAAGTAAATAAAAATGAGTCCGGTAATAGTATTATACGTTACAAGGTCGGTAGGTGACTTATTACAGTACGAGTTAGTTTACGAACGAGGCGACGTAGGAGCCGAGTTTGGAAATGAAAACGAGGACTGTAATAACACCTAACGACCATGTATCGTATTATATTTTATTTCATCCTGTTTTTATAAATTAATAAATTCATAAAAATGTTAACAGTAGTTCGTAACTTGACTAAAAATAGTTCGTAACTTGATTAGTTATGTCAAATTACCTTGAAAGCCATCTGTCACTGTCAAATATTTTTTTTTATTATTAAGGTTTAATTGTTAATATAAAATTAAATAACATTGACTTCCTTTTAAATATGGATGTAAAAGTAAGTAATTAATTATTTTATTTTTATTTTATTTTATAGTCATTATAGTGTTTTTAAATGTCAAAAATTAAAAGTAATTGTCTTCCCTTAAGCAATCAGAACAGAGTTGCTAGGCAACACATTACAGTCCCTGATACCGTAATGTTGTACTTACCGGCGCCAAATTGGTTATAGGAAAGTGTATTTACTGGACAGGATGAAATAAAAGCTTTTACCGGACTCATTTTTATTTTCTGGCCTTGTCCGACAAAATGAGATTTTCTGACCTAAAAATAAACCGGACAGTACTAATTTCTGGCCGGTTAAAAAAAATAAATAATTTAAAATGTGACAGTTATTTTTACCAGTCAGAAATTTGTACCGCACCAGCACAAACTAGTGTTAATTTTTATCTACTAAAGGCGAGAATATATGACACGTGAAATGTTAATTTCAAGAAGTTTGCTTGACTTTTGAATCTATCACAATACGATCCGGGATAGTTAACTGAACCATTACTTATTACACTCTTCGTAAGTTTGAACAGCAAAATTTCTGATTCTAATCTAAATAATCATACAAGACATACTGTTCAGACCAGTATTGTTATTTGACTGTAAATGATGTCAAATTAAGGAATCGCCAATATTTTCCAAATATTTAAAAACTAGTGCTGCAATTAAAATCGTATGCCTATGTTTTCTAAATTTTAATGTAGTGTAATAATTTAAATTTATCTGTGATATCAACTAAATTTCCTAGTTTATTTATTGGAATTAATTTTGACCTTTATTGTCCTACAAGATTAGTATTAGTAATTCGCCATAAACGTCTTTGAAGCTAATCTAACAGAACTAATTTAATGCAAATTAATGTCTATTCTGGTACGGGCCATTGATTTGTCGCTTCATCACGTCACAGATGCAATATGGACTAAACTACAACTAATTACATGGTAATAGATATTTTTTTAATAATGTATAGGGCTTCTGGTCATGATATATGGAAGCATTATACATATATGGAATATAATACGAAGGACGCTAATATTCGAAGGGTAAAGAAAATCATTTTACATAAAGTAAATTCATAATAAAGTAATTTTCAGCAACATTTTTTTTATTGCGAATTCATATTGAACTGTGGCAGTAAGCGGGACTACCGATAGAAGTTATACTTTTATGCACGCACCCGGATTCATAAATTTGTATCGGAATGATTTAGTAAAATTATTATATGGTATTCGTGTTCAGCGACCCCAAAAACCTGATAGTACCGAGTGCATACTCATTTTGTATCGAATTTGCATAAAATTCGTGGAGATGGGATCCGTCCTAAGCACCAGGTCTCTCGGAGACCATCGCCATCATGATATTCGTATTCAGTGACCCAAAAAAAAACGAGGTACCAAGTGATCACTGATTTTGTATAAAATTTGCACCAAGTGTCGCGGAACTTTTTCGACATCATGATATTCGTGTTCAGCGACCCCAAAAACCACGAGTACAAAAATTGAACCCATTTCCAACAATACTTACCGAGTTGTATCTAATTTTTCTATGTATTGTCTGTTTGGAATGCACTTTTCAAATGCAATTGTCGATTGCAGAAATGCAATTTTCCATTTTAACATTATGAAAAATAGCAACACAACTTTCTGATGCACTAACAAATCGAATGCTAAAAATCGCATTCCAATCCATCTTACTTTACAAATTTCGGAGGTTTTGCTGATTTTAGTGCTTTATTACCTCGACTTTTCTTAAAAACTCTGTTTTTGTAGCCAACAACCTCAAACGCATAGCGAAGGATATACTGCAAGCATGTGACGGTACTTTAGACTACAATGCACTCATCTATCTATTCTATTATCTATTACATAAAATAAAACTGTAGAAATGTATATGTTTGTGCGCGCATCACATGAAAACTACTGATCCTATTCGAATGCGGTTTTCAAAGACGTATTTGTCTTCTTTCAACTTAACATCTGGTGTATAAAACTTTCTCCCCCCACCCTTTTAACGGGGTGAGGAAATAAATGTTTATACAAAAATCAACACGCCACGCGAACGACGTCGCGGGTACATCGAAATAGAACCCAAAAAAATATGGTTAGATTTTTTTGTCTGTCTGTCTGTATGTTTGTGCGCGCATCACATGAAAACTACTGATCCGATTCGAATGCGGTTTTCACAGATGTATTTGTCTTCTTTCAACTTAACATCTGATGTATCAAAATTTCTCTCCCATTCCTTAAATGGGGTGAATAAGAATTTTTTATACAACAATCACACGCCACGCGAACGACGTTGCGAGTACAACTATAGTCTGGCCGTCGAAAAGATGGAATGATCACGAGACAAATGTACTCCTTATTTCAGCCCACAGTTTATATCATCTTTGGTATGAGTACAGTCTAAACTGTCCTTCGTTTACTGCATTTTAGAAGGCGTTACATCGTAAGATTAAGCCGTCCAGATGCCCGTATTCACTGATCAAGAATCTTTGAATTCCATCTTTTCAGCGGCCGGGGTATAGTTACTAAATATTATTATTAATATAAAATACTAAACTTTATATATGCACTTACGTGACAAAATTATACAATAATCTGTCAAACACAATGTGATCTCTTTTCCAGCTTGTGTTAAAAAAATATTTTTTATCATATGAGGTAGTTAATGTTATAATTTCAGGTAATTGGCAAAAAGCATTAGTTAAAGTCTTTCCGCTTTAAGCAGATTGAAAGATCACTTTTAAATAAGTCTCTGAATTTGCCATATGCGGCCTAAGAGAGAATAATTCTTCGTTTGAGTTCGCATGTTGACTGTCTCTCGAGATTCGTATTTCGTGACCAGGATATATGTGACTTTTCTACAAACTTCACTTCGTAGTCGTCAGTGGCAATATTTTCACTGCAGGTTTGTCATTAGCTTTTTTTAGATATGTTATTGTTTAGCTCGACCAGAGGGCACATTATTTGAATATCTGTTATATTAATTGCCAACAGAATCGGAATCATGTAGAATAAACATTTAAGTTTACTATTTACTAATCGACATTTATATTAACGACAAATTAATAATAATAGAGATTGTATTATTTAGAGTCACAATAATATTAGTAAATTAATATATATGTATACAAAGAAAGGGTTTTTGTATTGAGTTTTTCTATTTTTTATTTATTACATACTAACTTTTATTTAATATCGTGTTTTTGTTGTTAAATAAAATGTTGGTAGGTAATTTAAATTTTTTAAAAGACTTGGCCGAGGTGCTAATATAAATTAGCGTAAAAAATATGCCGTGTGATTGCCCTGTCCTTTCTTCCTTTTAAAAATATTGCCGGTTTTTGCCACTGTGTGCAGATAAGTTCCGTTATGGCTCTCGTCAGACGATTGGCCAACGCGATATCCCGACCTAATATCATTAGAGTATTTTATGACGTACTTTCAGATAAGAACTTTTCTAATATATGGACTAAGCTGGCTTGAAAAGTGACTTTTTTTTTAATTTCTTGTGAAAATATGTTAGTTTAACCTCTCTAAACTGAAGTTATAAAAGAATAAATTTGAGGTCGCTGAGATATAAAAAAAATCCCAAAACAACTGCCGGCAGAAGTTATACTTCTATGCACGCACCCAGATTCATAAATTTGTATGCGAATGAGTGTGCACACTCATTTTGTATCGAATTTGCATAAAATTCCTGGAGACGAGGTCGGTCTTAAGCACCAGGTGTTTCGGACACCATCGCCATTATCATATTCGTATTCAGCGACCCAAAAAACTGCCGAGTTCCAAGTGTGCACTGATTTTGTACAGAATTTACATAAAACCCCAGGAGAAGAGGTAAACACCCTAGGCACCAAGTGCCACGGAGACTTTCGGCATCATGATATTCGTGTTCATCGACCCCAAAAACCTCGAGTACATAAATTGAACCCATTTGGAATACCTACAGAGTTGCAACTTTTCTATCTAAGGTGGGTGGACCATGGATGGCCACTCTAACGAGTAAAAGCTTTTTATTCGTTTATTTACTATATAAATGAAGAAAACAAATCATTAAGTTATACTTTGTTTTATTGTGCACTATACAAATTACTTTTTTTACCTAACTTTAATCACTATTGATTAAACTCAAGTTTTGTTAGGCTCTTCAAAATGGCTTTGCAAGGAACACGGCTCCATGCAAGGCCAATATTATACATCAGGCGTAAAACTCAGGAATAGAGTTAAAACAATAAATGTATCCACTTTTACTAAAACTACTTATTAAGCTCTTTCATTTAAGCAAAACATGAAATGCTTAATATATTTTTATCATGTATAAAAATTCAACGAACATTATTTGAACACCATGGTATAACTAAGAACATATTAATAAAAAATATTTAAAAATAATAGTAATGAGTTTAATATTAGCATCAAATAATTTGCCAACGCGTTTTATAATGAAATTAAAAACTTAAATTTTTATCTAAAATGGCCTTCTTATGGGTCCGTTCTTTGTAAGGCCAAAATGTTCCTAAGAAGGCCAAACTAACAATTAATTATTAATTATTACTAAGTATGACTTTTTCATATCAATTATAATAAAATAAGAAAAGCTAGACTACTGTAATTATAAAAACTTATCATGGCACATAGTCAGTCTTGAAGTCATATTTATATCTAATTTATACGTTTATGGTTTGTAAATGTTTCTTGTAAGGTC
Organism: Altica lythri; assembly: GCA_964028335.1. Lineage (NCBI taxonomy): Eukaryota > Metazoa > Arthropoda > Insecta > Coleoptera > Chrysomelidae > Altica > Altica lythri. The sequence continues at coordinate 60,591,218 of OZ034802.1, forward strand.
CCTGTACCATAGCAAGGCCAACCGTCAAACTTTTGAGTGGCCTTATAAGGAACCACCGGCTTTCTTAGGAACACTACCCATATTTTAACTTAAATTGAGTCAAAACTATGTTTTTCTTTCTTTTGTACCAAAAACATATCCTTAGACGACAATTCACAGTAAAAAAATAGGAGATATCAATAAGTTATTGACTAAAAACTTACGTTTTATTGAGCGCGAGAATAACAATTGCAACGTCGACAACCGAAGTCTACGGAACGTGAGACCGCACTAACAAAATAGCGGCGGTATAAATATACTCGTCGCCGCGTCTGTGGCCTTGAGTTTGGTGGATCTTAGTGTGTAGTAGATGGAATATGTCAAGACATGCCAATAACTACGATTTGTTAATAGATGGCCTTCAAAGGAGCGTGGCCTTTCATGGTCCACCCACCTTATTGTCTGTTCGGAATGCACTTTTCGACTATTTGTAAAAACTCTGTTTATGTAGCCAACAACCTAAGCATAGTGCAGGATATAATGCAACCATGTGACGGTACTATGGACTACAATACAATACTTATTACTGAATATTATTATTAATATAAAATACTAAACTTTATATGTTTACTTACGTGACAGAATTATAAAATAATCTGTCAAACACAATGTGATGTGTCACTATGATATTCAAAACATTAGCTCAGACTGTATTTTTGTATATCTATCTCTTTTCAATGTACTGAATGTTTAAAGGGTATTCAAAGAACTTATTTATAGTTATGACTAAACATGTGGTAAATATTTCATCTTTGTTTTTACCGACCAATATACCTTATATGTGTTTCATTCTCTCTCTTACTCACACCATTACATATGTAATGATTTTCTCATTTAACCCCACACAAATCTTTTCCGCCGAGTGCACGAATAGAAGTCTAACTTCAAAAATTCATTTTTAAGAATTGTTCTTATTTTTTGTTAACTTGCAAAAGCATTGTTTTTAATTAGTTTTTAATTAATGTTTATGTTAAGCTTTAATGAGTTTTTACTTTTTAATAAGAAAGATAAGGGATTAAAATACGTTACGGGATAAACAAAACATCAAGCAAAGTCCTAAAAATATGATTTTTAAAAAGTTAAAAATTCATTGGAGCTTAATATAAACATTAAAAGGTCGCCCAAAAACATCTAAGCATCTAAGCTCTTGCAAATTAAAAAATATGTATACAACTTTTCATAATTAATATTAGTGTTAACTTTTTTAAGATTTTGTAGATTTAAAAAAATCTTAGCGACCCCTTAATTTTTTTTACTACTCTTTACATTCTTTGCTTGTTTTCTCTTTGTCCGAAAGGAATTTTCTAATCGATTTTACACTTTCCCGAATAAGTAGAAATCTGAAACTTCCAGGTCGCTCAAAACTCAACGACAATGCAAGATTTTTTTACACAGATGTATTAAGGTTTAATTACAATTTCTACTAATTTTTAATTTTATTTGGTAAACTAGTTCAAACTTTTCTCAATAGATGGCCCATTTTTAATTAAGACTCATAACACATAATTTTTTTTGCGCCACTCTTAATAACTTGAATAAATGTTCTAATAATTGGTTGAAAAGCTTTGAAAGCGACATCTATTGACCAGTAGAGGAATCAAAATTTATACGCAATTTTAATATTTCATCACCCATTTGAATACACAAAAAAATCTATTTTGATTTGTAAATTTATTCTTTGTTTATAAGCCATTTGAAGTTGACTTGTCAGTGTATTTTGTTACATTGACAAAACCGAATATCGGGCTGTGATAAAATTCTTTGTTTTGGAAGGTTTATCAGCAACAGAAATTTATAAAAAAATGGTAAAAGTGTTAAAGGAATCTGCTCCTTCATTTTCAACAGTGCATCGGTGAGTTTTAGACGTAGTGGACGTCCAAAAAGTGCAATATCACCATTAAGAAAGATATTGTTTGTAAAGATACAAGTTTTACTAAACATGGGATTGACGCATTTGTTAACAATTCAACAAAAACTGAATCAAAAACAAATTACTCAGGGTAATTTGGAGCGATTTAAGCAGAACAAAACCGATTTTGTTTGTCATTTTATAACTATGGATGAGACTTGGATCTACCGTCAAGATCCTAAACTGAAACCAGATCGTTTACAGTGGACTGAAGCTGATTCTTCAGCTACAAAACATGTGAAGTTCGGCAAAAAATGTTATCGTATCAGTTTTTTGGGATGCAAAAGGGGTTTTGTTGATTGATTACCTCGAAAAAAGTAAAACCATTAACTATGAATATTATTGCCACGTTTTGGACCAATTGGAATAAAAAATACGTGGAAAAATTTCCGGTTTACAAAAGAAAACAACCATGTTTTACGAAGACAATGAACTTGTTCACACAAGTTTAATGACGATGGTTAAATTAAACGAATTTAAGTACGAATTGTTTGAACACCCACCATATTCACAAGATTTTACTTCTTTCGACAATTACCTCTACAGAAACTGGAAACAATTCCTTCGCGGAAAGCGTTTTTTTTTTTAATAAAAAAGCCACACTAGCCGTAGAACAATAATTTGTAGAGCTTCCGGAAAATCATTACAGAGATGGTATAAAATTACTGGAGGATCATTGGAATAAGTGTGTTCAAGCTTATGGAGATTGTATTGAATAAAAAATACACATTTTTTCAATTTTACCTTTCAAAACTTTTCAACCAACTTTTACTTATCAGTTCTTGTTTAGTATAAATTTCATTTTACTTACTATTTTTATAGTTGTATCAAGTATTTTTGAGCCATAGTTTTTTTAAGGGAAAAGTTCGTTTGAAAGAATAAAATTTAAGAAGTACTTTAAAGCTATGAGTCTTGCTGTAGACACATACGTTAAATAAAGACGGTTATTTTAATTATTGTATACATCAACATTTCTATGCAAATATTTATTCTATACGATAACTAGTTGTACTCGCAACGTCGTTCACGTGGCGTGTTATTGTTGTATAAAAATTTCTTACCCCACCCCATTTAAGGAATGGGAGAAAAATTTTAATATACCAGATGTTAAGTTGAAAGAAGACAAATACATCTGTGAAAACCGCATTCAAATCGGATCAGTAGTTTTCATGTGATGCGCGCACAAACATACAGACAGACAGAAAAAAAAATCTAACCACATGTTTGGGTTCTATTTCGATGTACCCGCGACGTCGTTCGCGTGGCGTGTTGATTTTTGTATAAAAATTTCTTTCCTCACCCCGTTAAAGGGGTGGGAGGAGAAATTTTTATACACAAGATGTTAAGTTGAAAGAAGACAAATACGTCTTTAAAAACCGCATTCGAATAGGATCAGTAGTTTTCATGTGATGCGCGCACAAACATATAGATTTCTACAGTTTTATTATATGTATAGATAGATGTATATAGATAATAGATAAATGGGAACTAAGTATCTTATGTCTTAAAGTAAAGTAAAAGGCTGTATGATCATAGATCGGAACTTGTATTATCAGTTGTTGACAGTTAAATCAAAACTTAAATTATTAACATTAAAACATTCAAATCTGTAAGTGTTTAATAAATCGCCGAGAAAAAAATTTTTAAGATAACTAGGCTAATGCAAGTTATTTTGTTTAATAGTACAGGTGGGTGAAAGTTAGAAACTTTTTTATTATCGTCGTGTTCTTTTTGTCTCTTTGTCTTTCTTTTTGTCATTCCGGGTGGAATTATGTAATCGAATGTAAATCTATTTCCCGACCACCTAGAGCTCTGTAATTTTTAGGACAGCTAAGAACTGCCTGACAATGGATGTTTCAAGTGTGTTTAGGCATATACATAGAGTATTTGACACAATTTTATGAAATTCTTAATTTTATATGGAAAAATAAAAAGATTTTAACTTTCGTAGTGTTCTTTGTCTCTTTGTCGTTCTCTTTGACATTCCGGATGGAATTTTGTAATCGAATTTAAACCTATTTCCCGACCACCTAGAGCTCTGAAATTTTTAAGATAGCTATGAACTGGATAACAATGCCTGTTTCAAGTGTGATTAGGCATATACATAGATATTTTGAGACAATTTCGGGTTGATATGAGTATTAAATCGATTACAAAAGTCCTAGATAATATACAAATTCAAGTAACAAAATAATTTATATAATAGTAATGTGACCTATAAATCAGTACAAAAAACTTTCTAGGCACTATAAAAAGTTTTTTTATAAATTTTAATTATTATAACTGTTGATACGTCCTAAGTGCTTTTATTAATTTTTTGTATTTTGGTTAGCCTTTAAATGACAAATACCAAATAAAAAATTTTGAAAATAAATACATATTTTTCACAAAAACAAGCATATCAATTTTATTTGAATATCTTAAATATCTTCACATTCATTTCTCTGATTTTTATAGATAATTTTGTCTATTCATCTACTGATTTTAAGGCAATTTAAAAATAAAAAAAAACATAAAAAATGTTGCCGAAAATGAACTTGAATCGATTGCGTTGAAATTTAGTATACTGCTATTTCACAAAAAAATAAACACGGGGAACAACAAAAATTTATTATTTTTTCATCAATAGACCGAGTATGAGACCATGCCAAATGCTTAATACCGACTAGATGACAATTAACAAGTTTTGTATTAAAAAAAAATCCATTTAAAATCCTCCAGACCGATTTAAAAATAATTAATATAACAAGTGATTTTCCTATTTTCACAACCTTTTTAAACATCAGTGTAATAGTCTAGTCGACAAGTTGAAAATGGTACAAAATAGAGATACTACTCTTAAAATTATGAGCGATAGCTCATTGGATCCGGAATGACGTCTAGAAAAATGGGCCAAAATCGTTTATTAGCACATAAAAAATTGCAAAAGTTATAAACAATTAAAGATGAAAAAAAAAATGGCATATCGTTTTTTGCCAATATTTAATAAAATATTAATATTTAAGAAATTTCAAAAAAAGATTTTAAAAGAGGAGGAAATTTCCATTAAAAAACTCCACTCCTGGAACTCTATCTCCATTATTTATAATTTTAATTTAACGCTGAAAATAGGTCTGCGCGCGACATTTTTAGGTTGTGCGCGTGTAGGTCAAAAGCGAGTACGGCACATTAATTAATTTATTTAAGGTATTGAATATTATTTTTTAAATTTGAAAAAATTATGGTGTGTTCTGAACACTATAAATAATTTATTCCCGTTGGAAATTTTACTTAAAGTTAATTTTTCAACAAGTTAAACAATTGTTAACTAACAAAATTTTCTTGAACTTTTGTCTTAATTGTAAATAAAAAAAATGTTTAAATAATTGCCGTAAAAATTTTTCGCTTCGTAGAGCCATTCTTATATACATACTTTACAAGATCACGCCATAAAAATTAAAAAAATATTCATACTTTGTTTATAATAATTTTTGTAGTTAAACAACATTGCTTGGATTTTTCAGTTTTTGGTTAATTGCAAAAATTATTATAAACAAAGTATGAATATTTTTTTAATTTTTATGGCGTGATCTTGTAAAGTATGTATATAAGAATGGCTCTACGAAGCGAAAAATTTTTACGGCAATTATTTAAACATTTTTTTTTATTTACAATTAAGACAAAAGTTCAAGAAAATTTTGTTAGTTAACAATTGTTTAACTTGTTAAAAAATTAACTTTAAGTAAAATTTCCAACGAGAATAAATTATTTATAGTGTTCAGAACACACCATAATTTTTTCAAATTTAAAAAATAATATTCAATACCTTAAATAAATTAATTAATGTGCCGTACTCGCTTTTGACCTACACGCGCGCAACCTAAAAACGTCGCGCGCAGACCTATTTTCAGCGTTAAATTAAAATTATAAATAATGGAGATAGAGTTCCAGGAGTTTGGAGTTTTTTATTGGAAATTTCCTCCTCTTTTAGAATCTTTTTTTGAAATTTCTTAAATATTAATACTTTATATTGGCAAAAAACGAAATGCCATTTTTTTTTCATCTTTAATTGTTTATAACTTTTGCAATTTTTTATGTGCTAATACACGCTTTAGGCACATTTTTCTAGACGTCATTCCGGATTCAATGAGCTATCGCACATAATTTTAAGAGTAGTATCTCTATTTTGTACCATTTTCAACTTGTCGATTAGACTATAATTTGAATAAAAGTCGGTTAGAGCTGCGCCTGTTAGGGAAGGCATATCGTAACAAATAGAAAAAAGAACCTGCGTTTGTGTTTGTATTTTGTTAGTCACAGAGACGGGAGTAGCTATAAGCAATTTTTTATACAAGGTGTTCTAAAATTAGTAGGTATTCATACGTCAGCTGCTTAGGTAAAGAGTGAGTAAAAAACAATTTTTCTTTAATATTTTTTTTTTCGTATTTTATACTTTAGTACAGATTTTTAAACAACTGTACAAAAATTTAATTCTTATATTTCAGTCATCTAAAATGTGTTAAAAAACGCTTTTTATTAAATGTGATAATTTGTGGGATACGGTCAACAATTATTTATTAAAAAAATTACACACTACATATGTTTCGGCACATTTTTGCCATTTTCAAGTGTCTAAAACATTTACAATTTGTTTAAATCTAAAGAACACATTATAAACACAAAAGTAATATGTATATCATCAAAGGTTTAGAACAGAAAACAGAATGACTTATTATAGGGACATAAAAAATCTTATTAAAAACAATTAGAAACAAAAAATATATATAAGAAGTTGAAACAGGTGGGTAAAATATTTTTGGTATAGTGCCAATAAAATAAACAGTAAGGTTAACAATACAATATGATATAATAGAAAACAAGACATTACAGTTATTTTAATAATGGCAAATAAATAGGAGATAAACAGCTTATATCTGTTTGACAATTAACGTTGTAGGGATCTTTCTTGATTTCCACCATCTCCAAAAAACTTCGTTTTATTAGGTCATTTTCTTTTGTAAGAATTTTAACATTGTCAAAGTCAAAGTGATGAAATTCATTCAAAGAATGTTTTGAAAGGGTGGTGGAATATTCATTTTTTGGTTCTTACATTATATTTGTGTTGGAAGATGCGTTTATTTAAATATTGTTTGGTTTGGCCAAAGGAAGTTCTATTTATGTTTAAGGTTAGTAAAGATTTTTTCCCAAAGTGTTTATAGGTTTATAGGCAACTTTAGTGATCATAAGGTATTCATTCTAAATGTAGACCTTAAGGATAAACAACTAGAAAAGAATTCAACTAAAAATATTAGCTACCGCGATTTAAGTGATGAAAACTTAAATAATTTTAAAATCGAACTGGGTAAGACGGATTTCAGTAGTGTATATCTCCAAAATAGCTGTGAAAATGCTATCAGTTGCTTAACTCAAATCATAATCCAAAATTTAGATATCACTTGTCCACTTAAAAAACATAGACAAACTTGTAGTAATATTAAAAATAAATGGATAACCCCAGAAATAAATCGAGCTGGCTCTGAATTGAAAAATCTTCATTGGTTGTGTCGCACATAAGGTACAGGCTCTGCACTTGAAAAATACAAGGAATCGAAAAAAGATTACAATAAACTAATTAAAAAAGCTAAGGCAGATTATAACGTAAAGATTATTAATAACTCAAACAATTTAAATAAAACTATCTGGAATCTAGTTAATAAGGAGACTGGTAGAACGAAGAATGTGAGGGATATTTCAATCAAACATAATGATAGAAATATCACCTGCCCATCTAGTATCGCAAATATATTTGCAAATTATTTTGTTAATATAACGGAAAGTAACTTAAATAAATATTACGGTAATTTCCAAAATTTTTGAAAAACTAGTATATGACAGGATGATAAATTTCCTTGAGACCAACAGTCTTATATCTATCTGCCAGCACGGCTTCAGAAGCAAAATGTCCACTCTAACGGCTGCTTGTACCCTTTTTGAAAGCATATATATATATATATATATATATATATATATATTGACCTGGACAGGGGAAAGCACGTGGCAGGTCTATTTTTTGACCTGACTCGTGCTTTTGACTGTTTGGATATAGGGGTTATTAAGAGCAAGCTCTACAATATTGGATTCAGGGGCATTTTTTTGGATTGGATAATCAGTTTCCTTAGTAACAGAAAAATTTCTGTCAAAATCAAGGAATCAATATCTGAATCATGTGATATGAATATGGGGGTTCCTCAGGGGTCCGTCCTGGGGCCGCTAATTTTTTTATTATTTATAAATGACGTACCTAAGCATATTAGATCTAAAATAATAGTACTTTATGCAGATCATACCTCACTGGCAGTATCAGCTTGGAAATCTGAGGATCTCCTATTGTGCATTCGGGACATTATTGAAAACTTCATTAATTGGTGTGAAAAGAATGGTTTAATAATTAACATTGAAAAAACTCAACTCATATATTTTCATTATCTAAACTTAGCAAACAACTCCTATTCTATGTCTCGCTGTACATTGATAAGTTTTTTATTACATCATCAGCAACTACGAAATTTTTAGGGTTCTATATTGATGCCAATCTCCGTTGGACCAACCATATTGCCCATGTAAACAAAAAGCTAAACCAATGCTATTATGCAATATCTAGATTAAGAGATAGGTAGTATGCCAACTAGTGCATTGATGAATGTGTACTACAGCCTGGCTTACAGTCACTTATGTTACAATGTTATTTTACGGGGGAACGCTACAGAAAATAATAAAAATATTTGTAACGCAGAAAAAAATTGTCAGAAAAATATTCTTTATGGATCAGGGAAACAGTTGTAAACCGGTTTTTATTCAAAACAAAATTTTACCTTTTCATTGTATTTATATTTACAATTGTATTCTTTATGTAAGGCAACACATAGACTCATTTGAGCTAAATTCACTTAATCACACTTATTTAACTAGAAGTGCTTATGATATTAGAATTCCTTTGCATCGAACTTCTAATATTCAGAACAGTTTTAGATACATAGGTATGAAACTCTACAATAACTTGCCAATTTGTATTAAAAATCTGAAATCTTTCTCTACATTCAAAAAAATTCTAAAAGATTTACTTCTGTGCAAATGTTACTATTCAATAAATGAATTTCTGGAGGAGGGTTGCATAGGTTGTCAACACCCGTAAAGTAATTTCTATATATATTTTTTTCTATATTTGTGTTAGGTTAGGCTAATAACTTTTATGTTTGTGTGTAACTTTTTGACTTGTCTTATACATTTTAAAAATGTCCAAAAAGATGAATAAAGATTATTGATTATATTGATTAATATTAACATTTCTACCAACGTTTGCTATATTGTCGGAAACGCCCTCTATATATAGAAGTGAAATAAATTTATAATTTTGTTGTGGAATGTTGGATGTAGTGTTAGAGTTATAATGTTTATTAAATTCGATGTTATATAAAAATATACATGTTACTATTAGATCATAAAGGTAATTTGTGTTTATAATTTATTCTTTAGATATAAAAAAATGTTTTAGAAACTTGAAAATGGCAAAAATGTGCCGAAATCTATGTAGTGTGTAATTTTGTTAATAAATAATTGTTGACCGAATCCCAGTAAATTATTACATTTAATTTGAATTTAAATGTCAGGAAATATATTCTTTAAACGCTTTTTATATACGACAGTTTCCTTTAAAAACAAACTGTTGATTATCACGTTTAAACTATATACTCTAGTCAACATCTTCAAAAACGTGAAAAATTAAAATAAAGGTCCTAAAAATATGAGCGATAGCTCATTGGATTCGGAATCACCTCTAGAAAAATGTTTTTGAAGGAAAAGTGTGCAGGCAAAAAATTGCAATTGTTATTAACAAAATAAGATGAAAAAAAACAGATGTTTATGTTTTTGTTAATAACTCGAAAAATAATTATATTTAAGCAATTTTGAAAAAAGCTCGTTAAAGAAGAGGAAATTTCCAAAAAAAAAGTCCGTTCTACCGGAACTCTATCTCCATTATTTATAATTTTAATTTGACGTTGAAAATGGGGCTTTGAGCGGCTTTTACGGCAAACGCGCGCTACCGCTAAACGGTGTTTATCAGATAAAATATTTTTTTATGACACAAAATGTTATTTTAAAAATTTGAAAAAATTCCAGTTTTTTCCTAACACTTAAAAGAATCTATATCAGTTCGAAAAAACATTTTATCACTGTTTTTCAAAAAGTTATTCAATTGTTAACTAACAAATTTTTTCCTAATATCTGTTGACATAAACAATGGGATAAAAGGTATAAATAATAATTGGCCTAAAAATTTGAAACTTTGTGGAGTCCTTTTCATATGTATACTTTACAAGATTCTGTGATAAATATTTATAAAAGTTTATTAATTTGTTAATTATGATTTTTCATAACTATTGCAAAATATTGCGAAAAAATAAATTTTTCCAAATAAATGCATGTAGTATCTAATAAACAATAAATACGAATTTGGTCTTAGAATTATTTGAAAGAGAAATTTATTTTCTATAAAAAACTCCTGAATATTCTTTATCATATCTCCAATAGTTTAAAAGTTATATCATTTTTTTAATTGGCAAGTTATTTGGCGCTACAGTTAACGTGACGTATGATATTAGAAAGTATTATTAACAAATTAATAAACTTTTATGAAGATTTATCGCAGGATCTTGTAAAGTATACATATGAAAAGGGCTCTACGAAGTTTCAAATTTTTGGGCCAATTATTTATACCTTTTATCCCATTGTTTATGTCAACAGAGATTAGGAAAAAATTTGTTAGTTAACAATTGAATAACTTTTTGAAAAACAGTGATAAAATGTTTTTTCCAACTGATTTAGATTCTTTTAAGTATTAGGAAAATACCGGAATTTTTTCAAATTTTTAAAATAACATTTTATGTCATAAAAAAAATATTTTATCTGATAAACACCGTTTAGCGGTAGCGCGCGCATGCCGTAAAAGTCGCTCAAAGCCCCATTTTCAACGTCAAATTAAAATTATAAATAATGGAGATAGAGTTCCGGGAGGACGGACTTTTTTTTCGGAAATTTCCTCCTCTTTAACGAGCTTTTTCAAAATTGCCTAAATATTAATATTTTTCGAGTTATTAACAAAAACATAAACATCTATTTTTTTTCATCTTATTTTGTTAATAACAATTGCAATTTTTTGCCTGCACACTTTTCCTTCAAAAACATTTTTCTAGAGGTGATTCCGAATCCAATGAGCTATGGCTCATATTTTTAGGACCTTTATTTTAATTTTTCACGTTTTTGAAGATGTTGACTAGAGTAATACTTTAAAAAACTAATGTACCTATACAGTAACATAATATATGTGTGTATACAGTAAATTCGTAATAACACTTTAGTAGGTTTACCCTATTTCATAAATATTCGATTAATACCATATATACAACTAATAAGAAAGTACTTACTGACCTGTCTAATTTCACTAACAGCTATTAATTCGTCTCTTCAAACACGATTAAAATTCACCGCAAAGTAAAAGGATTGTGAATAATCGAAGTTCTAGCTGTTAGTGAAGTGGAACCTCCAACGATGTGTTCTCCAGCGAAGTAGAAAGCGGCATAAAGACGACTAACTGGAGGCGGCTTCGGAGAACGTTATAGGCGGCATGTCATGCCGTTATACCGATCTTGCCGCCGCGCACAAGCATTGCGGACACCTGCTACTGCCTTTCTTGTCCTGCTACAGGACCTGCTGCTCGAGGAGCGGGATTCTATGGGATTTCGGGCTCTATGCACTCACAAAGAATTTGAGTTGAGAGTGGCTAGTGTTCCATAACAGGAATGAAAAAATAATTACATGAACTCATTTTTTTAACATTATTTTTCTAATTAGTTTAATATAATAACAATGCTTTAAGTAGAAGTTGAAAACTTTTATAATTTCAGAATTTCTTTAGGAAATGAGGTCAAAAAAAGATTACCTGATTCATATTAAAAACTTTAGTTCAGCTGGATTTTCTCTTTTTTGTACTTGAGAAGGAACTAATGATGCCAGTTTCTCCCTGCATTTTCCTTGATATCTTCGGCCCATCTTTTTTGTGGTCTTCTTGCAACTGTTTTATGTTCTCTTGGCCTCCATTGTATTATTCGCTTTGTCCACTTTTCTTCGTTCTCTCATGCCACTTGTCCGGCCCTTTCCATTTGGATTTTGCAATGATTTCAACAACATCGGCTATTTTGGTTTTTCTTCTTAATTCTTATATCTGACATGGTCTCTTAAGCTTATATTTATCATAATTCTCTCCATAGCTCTTTGAGTTGTTTTACGTCTATTGAAAGAATTGTTAGTAAGTGTCATGGTTTCCATTCCATAGGTCATGACAGGAATGATACATGTATCAAAAACCCTACTTTTTAAGTTAATTGAGATTTTTGGATCTTTTATAATAAAACTTAATTTACCTGCAGCTACCACTACCAAGGTCATTCGTATGCGCCTTGTAATTTCCGTCGTTTGATTTTGTTTACCTTGTTTTATTTCATGCCCCAAGTATACACATTCTTTTACATTTTCAATCTTCTTATTGTCCAGAATGATATCCACTTCTTCTCATTACCTTAGTTTTTTTCGATATTCATTGATAGCCCCACCTCCTCGGATACTTGTTATAAATCTGTTAACATTTATCAGTATGATATTGTCCGCAAACCGCAAGTGATGGTAGCGGCCATCTTGGTTTATGCCTTTATTTTCCAGTCTAGTTTTTTTAAAAACATCCTCCAAAGCAAGTGTGAACAGCTTAGGCGATATTGTGTCCCCTTGTTTGACCCCTCTCTTCATTGGTATAGTATGGGTTTCTACATTTTTTGTTAATTTAACTTTAAATGTTGCTTTTTTGTAAATGTTTTCCAAAAGTTTGTTATATCGGGTGTCTACTCGTACAGACGTGTCTTTTTTTTTTCTCCTTCTTCTTCTTCTTCATGTAGGTACCTTGTCCGTTGCGGACGTTGGCTATCATCATAGCAATTTTAATTTTATTTGTGGCGTTCCTGAATAGTTGGATCGACGTTAGTCCAAACCATTGGCGTAAGTTTTGAAGCCATGAATGTCTTCTTTTTTCGGGTCCAAGTTTACTCTCTATTTTACCCTGTATTATTAGTTGCAGGATACGGTATTTGTCGTGTCTCATAATATGGCCGAGGTATTCCAGTTTCCGCTTCTTAATTGTTAAAGAGATTTCTTTTTTTTTACCCATTCGGCGTAATACCTCTTCGTTGGTGGTGTGGGTTGTCCAAGATATTTTCAGGATACGTCGATACACCCACATCTCAAATGCCTCCAGCTTTTTCATTTGTGTTTCCGTGATTGTCCAAGCCTCTGCGCCATACAGCAAGACTGGAAATACATAACATTTTACCAGACGTATTTTTAGTGGGAGAGATATGTCGCAACGGATGAATATGTTTCTCATGTTGTTAAATGTTGCTCGGGCCTTTTCCACTCTAGATCGAAATTCGGTTGTTTGATCCCATTTAAAATTGACGACAAAGCACATGAAGACATCCTTGTTCATATCTCTACATCGCTGTACTAATACTTGCAGGCAAAACACTGCCTCCCTTGTGCCCAGCGCATTCCTAAAACCAAATTGTGATTCGCTGATTTCCGCTTCACACTTTTTATAGATTCTGTTATATATGATTTTGGTGAAGACTTTGGTGATATGATTAATTAAGCTTATCAGCCTGTGTTGGTCACATACTTTAGTATCTGGTTTTTTAGGTATCGCCACAAAGGTTGATTGTAACCATTTTTCTGGGATTCTGCCGCTATCATATATATTATTCAAATGTGCGGTTAATGTTTCCAGGAATGAATTGTCCGTTTCGCATAACAGTTTTAGCACTTCAGCGTGAATATTGTCAGGTCCTGGGGATTTGTTATTTTTGAGGGACAATATTGCTTTTTCCACCTCTGATTTGAGTATGGAGGGATTGTTTTCGGTGATTTCGATTGAGTAGTCGTTAGGGCGGTCTGAAGCAAAGAGGTTTTCAACATATTTCTTCCATGTTTCCAGAATCTTTGTTGGTTCTGAGATCAAAACACCGTTGGTGTCGAGTATATTATTTGTTGAGCTGTTGTATTTTCTTTTATTTGTCAATTCTTTTATCTTCTTGTGCATGTTTTGGTAATCGTATTTCTTTTCATATTTTTCAATTTCTTTGCATTTTTCTGATAACCATTCCTCTTTAGCTTCTCTGATTTTTGTCTTTATCTTTTTGTGTATTTCTTGATACTTTGATTTGTTTTTGTTTTTATACATCCCTCGCTCTTCCATCATGTCAAGGATATCCTCAGTCATCCGTTCCCTTTTCTTCACTCTTTTTTGTTTCAATAAATGCGCACATGTTGTTTGCATAGCCTGCTCAATTTCATCCCATTTTTTACCTACCTCAGATACATTTTCATTTATTCTGTTTAATTTTTTGTTTAGGGATTCCTGCACTTTTTCTATGATATTGGCATTACAGATTTTTGTGATGTCTATTCTCTCACTTAAAGCTTTTTTCTTAATACGCTTTAGTTTTATTTCGAACTTGCTTACAACTGGAATATGATCTGTTGATACATCGGCTCCTGGATATGTTTTTGCCGATTTAATTGCGTTTCTATACCTTAACGGGACAGCAATATAATCTATTTGATTTCTTATAATGTTCTCAGAAGTATCAGCTGGTGATTTCCACGTATTAATTCTGCGGGCAGGAAGCTTAAACAGGGTGTTACTGAGTATCATTTTGTGTTCTTGAGAGAAGTTAATAAGACGGTCTCCTCGGGCATTTCTTTCTCCCAGTCCATAGGTTCCTACTACATTTTCGACTCTACCTTGGCCTACCTTCGCGTTGGAATCCCCCATTATGATTTTTACCTCATGTTTATTGGTCATTTTGATTAAATTCTCCAACTGTTCGTAGAATTTCTCGATGATGGCCTCGTCTTTATCCGCAGTTGGTGCGTATATTTGTATTATGTTTAGATTAATCGGGTTTCCGTGTAGTCGAAGCAGTATCATTCTGTCTGTAAAAGGGATAACAGATTTGACTGCTGCCCTGATATGTGGTGCGACTATAATTCCTACTCCATTTCGATGTTGAGGGGTGTCATTTCCAGAGTAGTAAACTTTGTAATTAAGAAGCGTGCAGTTTCCAGAGTTAGGCCATCGGGTTTCACTGGTTCCTTGGAAGCCATTAAACACTAGTTCTACTTTAGCCTAATTAAGCTTATTGTACACGCACGCAGTCTCTGAGCCCGAGATACTCTCCTCCTCTTTCACCACCCCCCGTCACTTCCAAGAGGACCTCAGCATTTACGGAGAAATTGCAGTCCTCATCTGTGTCTGTCAAGACAGTGCTCTTGCACTATATATATTCCTGGTGTCTGGCTATTGTTTGTGTGCTTTTCTCTTTGTGCGTTCTTTTATATTTTGCGGTCTCAGTTACGTTGTTTCTGGATGACCCTTTTTTGGTCACTTTTGCCGCTGTGTTATCCTCTTTTACTTTACTGTTGCCGGAGCTGCATCTTTGGCCTCTTGTGTGTCCCAGTACCGTTGTCTGGGTCGTATTCCATTAATTCCATTAGGTCACATTTTAAATGGTTCCTCGTGCCTTCAAAGATCTTCCTAGCTTTTTCTTTCATGATTTCGGTAATTTTTCTTATTTCTAGACCGTGTTGTTCCTTATATACCATGGTGCGTTTACCGCTTCCCGTAAACATCTGTTTGTTAAACTTGTACTTTTGTTATGTTAGTATGCTTATTGTACTTTTTCCATTGATTTATTTATCTTGGTACCCTCTACTAATTTGTTTAGGTCTAGAGAATGAAGGTCATATGCTTGTAGAGACACTCAGAATTCTCCATAAGTTGATTGTCTCCTTTGATTCTCGTAAAGGCTTATAGTATGACTCTTTCCCGGTACATGGCCCGTAAGGAATCCTGTAATAACCCTTAGCTCAACTTTTCTTGTTCTACACAGTGCTTCAGCTCTTCTTTAGCCTAATTGGGCTGATTATACCTCTTCCATTCGTACCCTTAACTGATTTGTTCCGGTCTAGAGAATAGAGGGGATATGCATGTGGAATCACTCTGAATTCTCAAAAATTTGATAGTCTTAGGTGATCACCGTATTGAGACAGTATGTGTTTGACTGTCGCTGAAACTGCAGTGCTTTAGCTTTTCTTGTACATCTGTTTCATATACAATTTGACGTGTGCCTGACTAGGATTATGGTCCCAATGATGGTTCTCTATCTAGACTTTCTGTCCTCGTTAATCTCTAAAAAAAGTGTATAATCTTGAAGCCTAAACTGAAAACTCGAATTGTGCAAGTCTGCACGCATTAGTGTTTAGAGTCTTGAAATGTTATTTTAGGTCTACTCTAATTTTCTTGCTGCCTATAGGTCATCTTTGGCACATCTTTCACCTTTCTTCTATTGCTGCCAATGTGTAACTTTAAATGTCCTAAAGGGCGTAAATCCCCTAGCTAGCTCACTAGGTCGTGACTTACTTTTAAGAGTTTTACCAGTGTCCCGAAAACAAATAAAGGGCTCTAAAGTACAAACTAAACAGATTATACCCAAATACCCGCTTTAAATGATTTATTAGAAATGCAATTTTTAAAACAATTAATTAAATTATTGGAAAAAATAATGTTGAAAACTGAATAGATAATGTGGTTTAATTGGTTAATTAAAGAATAAATTATTCTCTTATCTTGGTAACTCCTGGAAACTCAATATCTGCTTCTGATGTAACGGTGTCATTTTCCAATCGTCGACCCAAAACTAGTGATCAACATTCTTTTCCTATTTCTCCACAAAATGACGGAATTTGGTACAATCTCGAAAATAATTAAAATCGTGGTGCATCTGAGAGCCCCTTTTATGACGAGACAAGAAGGTCTTTGAACCCAGCTTACATTGATGATGACATTTATTTATTCTATACTTTACGTTTTGCTATAACTGCGTTTGGTCATTAACCAAATCTTTCTGTTTTGTGAAATTTTTTAATTAAAAGTTTAATTAAACACCATTTTTTGTGGATTTTAAAGGTGCTATTGACAAAGCAATTGAATATGTTTAAAACTCTGACGTTAAAATAAAAGGTTCCCATTTTTATTTAGGACGTGTTGTGAAAAAAAATCAACCCTGGCTGATCTTCAACTATAGATGAAGTAGTTATTTGAAGTTCCATTTCTTCGATAACATGAAATAGGGCTGTGCATCGGAAATAATATTTCCCCTTATATGTGGGCCGCTAAAGAATTATGTTTAGGGCCAGTTTCTGTATAAGACACCCACATATTTATGGTTTTTTAAACGTTTTAATTTTTTTTCAATATATAATTAAAGTAAAAGCATCCACCAGACATGCTTTTGTTCGATATAAACCAAATCTATATATCTATATCTATATCTATATCTATATACATATAATAAAACTGTAGAAATGTATATGTTTATGCGCGCATCACAGGAAAACTAATGATCCTAATCGAATGCGGTTTTCAAAGATGTATTTGTCTTCTTTCAACTTAACATCTGGTGTATAAAACTTTCTCCCCCCACCCCTTTAACGGGGTGAGGAAAGAAATTTTTATACAGAAATCAACACGCCACGCGAACGACGTAGCGGGTACATCGAAATAGAACCCAAAAATGTGGTTAGATTTTTTTGTCTGTCTGTCTGTATGTTTGTGCGCGCATCACATGAAAACTACTGATCCAATTCGAATGCGGTTTTCACAGATGTATTTGTCTTCTTTCAACTAAATTTCTCTCCCATTTCTTAAATGGGGTGGGGTAAGAAATTTTTATACAACAATCGCACACCACGCGAACGACGTTGCGAGTACAACTAGTATAGAATAAAAATCGTGCAATCTTGGAAGTTTCTACTCTACATGTAAATGATCATTGAAATTTTTAGATTTTTATAACATTATGACTAAGTATAATTTCGCGATTTATCCTATTTTTCCGATTATTCCACTTTTTCACGATAATTCAAAATTTTAACGGTTTTTCCAAATTTTCATTTTTTTCTAATTTTTTTTAAGTCTAGTTTTAATTTTTTAAAGGTTTTTGGATTTTTAGTTGCGACAGATAAATCGTCAGAAAAATAAGTAACAGAATTTCCCTTTGCTTTCATTCACTGCTTCCCCCAGTTATCATTAAAACTTCGCTTTTATTATAATTAGGTTTTTGATTTTTGGACCTAGAACCAAATACTCAGAAAGACTGGGAGCCTACCCAAGCATCTTTCAAGAGGAAATCCTGCCATCGAAAGATGTATAGAATTTAATATTGAAAGGAACTATCAACTATCATAGACAGAAGATTGTAATCATTCCAGATAGTCAAGCAGCCATCAAAGCTCTGAACTCACATACAATTAGATGGTCTGGGAATGCCTAGGCAAATTAAATGAACTAAACCCTCCTATGGGTTCCAGGACAAATGGGAATAGAAGAAAACGAAACAGCAGACAAACTGAAAAAAAATGATCTGAAACCCCATACCTGGGACCAGAACGATCCGGTGGAATCAGCAGTAGTACAATCTTAGAAAAAGTAAGAAAACAAATTGGATAGCGAGAAATCCAAGTACTGGAATGATCTAGGCTGTTGGGAAATTACAACTAGGAGAGATCCCTCAGCTGTCTTAACCCTAGTAAGAAAAACCTCCGAAATTCTAACCCGGCACTGCCGATTAAGAGGACACATGAAGAAACTAGGATTGGTAGATAAAGCAAACTGCAGATTCTGTGAGGTAGAGGATAAAACTTCAATACACATACTCTTAGAATGCATTGCATTACGTAATTCTAGGGTCATACGAAATAGAAAAGGAAGATCTACCTAACTTAAAACCCAACGATATTCTAAACTTTCTAAGGAAGATAGGACTAAAACAGCTGCTATAAGTCTGAGGAAAACATCAGAAATATAGCAAGAAAAGCAGGACACAATAGATCTTATAGGTGGCAGGTGTATCTGTTACCCCTAACTTGCTCATACATACATTCAAGTAGGTACTAATTTGGCCTTAATCTAATAATCTAATCTAATTTTTTGTTAGAGTCTGTTTTTGACGCTACGCTTCTTATGGGACGTTATATGGGGGATAATGGTTTCCTCTTTAAGATATATGTATATGACAGTTCATCGCATGATTACATTTTTATAGGTAACTAATCAAAAAAATGATACCAAAAAGAGTTACGGTAAGAAAGTTAACAGAAAATACTATTCAACTTCTAAAAAATTGTATAATTTTTATTGCTGTTCATATGTAAGTTAATTGATAATAATTAACTTGAAACGTTATATAAAGGAACAGTTAACAAGTTTTCTTGAACGTACGTGTATTTAGACACATCTAAGTCTACTAAAACAAATTACTTTGAATTCTCAGGAGGTCTAAGTTAAATAGAACTCTTTCGAATGCTTCAAGTCTCGTTTCGATCGTTCAAGCCGTTTAATAGTTGTTATAAGATGACAGCATCATACACTGTAGCAAAGTGCACATCCGTCCTATATCCCTAGATATTCTGAAAGAGGACAGAAGATCCACAACGGCTTGTCTTAATCAAGATTTGAGAATTATAGACGAATGGAGAAGAAAGAATCTTGTAATTTCAATGCTTCCAAGACAAAGACATCTTGCCTATCTAACAAGAAGCACGCATACGACTCCATCACAATGAACGATCAGACACTAGTAACAAGCGACTCCATTAGGCTGGTTGGTATAACGATCTCCCAGGACTTACTCTGGAACAAAGATATTGCATCCATAGCAACTGCAGCAGGAAAGAATCTCAAATACTGCTCGCATATATAAGAATCGGCGGCTCCGTCAAGGCTCAGAATTCTTGATGTAATACATAAAAGACCAGTTCGACTAATAAACGACACCAGTATCACCAAAAACTTAACCCCATTGTTCCACCGAAGAGCAGTGTCTGATCTTTCCCCATTTTACCAAAAGAACTCCGCTATACAGTGCCTCCACTTACCAGACCCGCCAGAGCAAAGCTTATACTGTTCAGTGCCAGACATCGAGAATGGATCGATTCGATCGTTCCTTCATCCCCAGAATCTCCAGATTGTGGAACTCCTTACCTTTCCACGTCTTCCGCACTCGTCCTAACTTGCAGTCCTTTCAATCCCAAATTAATAAATTGCCTCTTTTGCCCCTAACTTGCAGTCCTTTCAATCCAAAATTAATCAATTGCCTCTTTTCCCCAATAGGTGTTCTCGGTACATTTATATTTATGTCTATACCTACGAGGATATCCTTAAATAAAAAAAGAGTGTTACATACATACATATACACACATACATACTGACATATGGACATCATCGCGGAAATAGTAAGGCTTCCTATAGGACCTCAAAACGTGCAAATCTGCTGAAAATTCGATTTTTTAAAAATCGAAGTGAAACCAACAAGTTCACGATTTAAAAAATGTTTTTTTACGCGGGAAGTTAAAAAACTATTTTCGGGTCATACATAGTGAATACTACACATCCTGTATCTAAGACAAGTAATCCAAAATTCTCGGTTTCCACCATCAAAATATTGTCTCATTTTAAATATAGAAACGTAATATTAATTTTCAAATACAAACCTATTTAAATAGAGATAGTGAACGACGTTTTTTTTTTCGATTTGCGAAAGTTTAGACAGAATTTTACTTCGCTTGGCCGCTTCTCTCGACCTCTCTCGTTCCACCCTACGGGGCTTTTGCCAACGCAACGTCAAGAAGATGTCTACACTGCGCAAACTGATCTGTGTTGATTGTTTGAAGAAGATCTTTAGGCAAACTCCGAACGAGGAACGATAAGTGATTTTAGGATGAATGAAGTAAACGTTTCGGTCATTTATAATAATCTCAAATGCTTTCACAACTCGTTAAAATCCGACACGGTGACAAGTTGACGTGTCAGTATGAAATTATCTGCAGTATGAATGTAAAAGAGGATCACTTAAAATAGTATATTATGTTACTAGGAGTAGAAGGCCAACATTATTGTTGAGCCCAGATTCCTGCACTGCCGAGGCGCTAGCCGAGGCTGTGCAAACTGGGCGAAACATATAATGGGCCTTCTGCTCCGAGTAACATATACTATTTTTTCTTCAAGCGTAATAATAATATGCATTTTATAAAAAATATAGAAGGCTTTGTTTATATCTCAACTATTTAATTAATACAAACGAAAAATTACATAAAGTGTTACCTATTTATTAACAGTAATATTAAATGTGCAGTTTTGTATACTGCAGTTGTTTAAATTTAAGCCACTGCCACCGCTTTCAGCTTCGACATTTACAATTTTGTCATTGGTATACATCATATTATTAGTAAGTTGATTGTCGATTATTATGTCAGCGATTCCAGAACTATTACTTGGTTGTTCTTGCCAATTAAGTATTTTTTGTGCAGTTTGTGTTTTACTGGAAATGGAATCCTCTAAGTACCCTTCAGCAACACTGGTGGATTTCCATCCACCATGCCGCTTTAAAGCGGTAATATCACCTCCGTTGTCAACTAAAATAGTTGCGGAAGTCCTCCGAAGGCAATGTCCTGTATATTCATGAGGATTTGTTAATTTCAAAAACGTAGCAACGTCTTTTGGTACGTTTGATATTTTGTGGATACCCATTACCACACGGTGACATTTACCATTCTGGTATTTAATAAAAAATCGCTGCAGGCCAATATCATCCGGACAAAGAGCCGTATACTGTCTTACCAAATTCAAATAAAAATCGCCAATTATAGTAAACGACCGTTGTTTTTTGTTTTTTGTGTTTATGATTTTAACCAAAATTAAATTTCCCAAATCTTGGATTTCGCTAGACTTTAAATTAACAAGTTCATCGCATCTAAGGGCTCCTGTGACTCCAAATATTAATATAACCTAAAACAAACGTTGAAATAAATAAAAAAAAAAGCTGGTAGCACCGGGATTAGAACCGCTGACCTTTGCGACCGATGACAAAAGCTCTGCCACTGAGCTACCGTCATTAAATGTTATAAGTAGGAAATGAGGTAATATTTGCTGTCAAGTTAAATATTGATCTGCTAGTAGATATCACTGTCAACGGTTTAATAAACGTAATAATGATTAAAAAGAAATAAGAAAGTACCTACCTTTGTTGCTAAATAAACATTATTTGGTGCATCCTTGAGAAATTTATCAAATTGATCTTGTGTTAATACTTTTGATTATTTCGGTGTATAATTTTCCCCTTGGCGCTTTATAAATGCAATTAATTTGCTATATTTTTCTATTTTAACATTATGTTTAATGTTTAATTGACTTTTAATCATTGAATACTGTGCCCATAGAGTAGAACTTTTAAACTTTCTGGACAAATTCGTGAAGTATGCAAGCATAACGTTTTCCGTGTATTGCTGTACATTATATTCATTGCACCATTTTAGAAATTTTTCGTATGCAAAATCATACAGTTTACGCGACTTCGTTGGAATTAGAGTTTCAATACTGGAATTAGCTATTTCAACTAATTCCGGAGGCGTACATTGCAATTCTTGAGACATTTTTCACAAAATTTTCAAAACAGACAAACGTCAAATTAAATAAGTTTAAAAATGACAGTTCCTACCTACTTGATTACAACGCCCCATTATTTTATTAGTACAATAATGAAAATTCATTTTTGTACTAGTAAAATAATGGGATATTTCTACGGTCTGTGTTGCAAAAAGTAATATAGTTATTATTATACGCTTGAAGAAAAAAATTATTAAAACTATTTTTGGGTAATATTTTGATAAAATTAAATAACATTTTTTTATTAATAGCGTTGAATTTAGTCATTCTTAACTTAAATAATGAATCGATATCACTCCAACCTACTTTGCAGAAATATTCCAGGTCTTGCGCTGAATTGGAAACAGTTGATAAAAACTTTGGTATGAATTTAATTAACACGATTCGTAAAGCATTTGTATAAACAAATTTTATTAAAAAAATTGATTTATTTGTACAATTATGCATAAAATAATCGAAATTAGTAAAACACTCTAATCCATGTTTTTTCATTAACTATGACCAGGGCTGGACTGATCAAACAAAGGCTACAACTTTAGCTGCAAATGGTAAGCGTCAAATCCCTTTCCTTAGGCATTTTATATAAACTTTATTTAAATATTATTTGTGATTATTTAAAGGTTAATTTTATCTTAAATTTCATAACTTTAATAAGGAGGAATATGGAGGTTGTAAGTCAAGTTTAGAGGGTTGAAAACAATTAAAGGATAATCTTTATTTTTTTGTACCTTGTTTTCTAATTATTGCTATTTTTTCATCAATAAACATTAAAATTTTAATCTCTAACTAACGATATATTGTGTAAAAGTCAATACCTAACGAAACTTTAGACTTCTTATAATCTTTTCTCCAGAAGCAATATTATACACAGCTTTTGTTAAATAAAAAAATTTAGTACAGGGTTTGCGACTGGCGCATATCGTAAATATCGATATTGGGAACATCCTGAAGGGATTCCAGCTAAAAAATAGCTTCCTATAAAAAATGTCCATTATGGTCTGCATTTCGACAGATACCAGTTGGTCTATAAGGCATAAATGTAACTATTAATCCATGGATGTTCTAAAATACTCAAGATTAAAATAGATAGATCATTTAAACCAAATAAATTTAAGAATAATATTAAAATTCGAGTTAAATTGTCACATCCGAGGGTGTGTCAATCGAACGAGGTAGTAAGAATTTTTTAGTCCACGATGCACACAACAGTTTTTTCTTTGTACTATGCCGAAAGTTTGTCGTTCCAGCTTTAATATTACGACAGAAAGCCTAACTTTTATGCCGCGCAGACAGCGGGCAGAAAGAAATTATTCGTGCACTGATGTCACTGTCACTGCAAATGTCGGGGCAGGCATCAATATCTTTAAACACAGAAGGCAATTTCCTTCGTACTTTCGGCTTAGTACAAAGAAAAATAATATACACTACACGGGCAGAAAGTTTGAGAGCCTTGCACTGCGCGCCGTGATGCCCACGGCTTCGCCTCGGGCATCATGTCGCGCAGTGCAGGAATCTCAAACTTTCGGCCCTTGTAGTGTAATATACTATTAATTCAATGGCGTAATAGTACAGTTGCAATTCGCAAACTACGAGTGCATAAAAAACAGACTTTCTAAACTAGTTTTCGCAAATAGTGTATAAAGCGTACGCCCACATAGTTAAAGTGGTATACATTTTTTTGACTGAAATATAGCTTTACAAAATACCCAATGCGAACGTGAAGCATGAGCTTTAGGAAGGGGTAGCTAATAAGCAAAAAGTTATGTATAACATAGCTATTGTTACGAGCCGGTCCGGACCTATCGCCCAGGAAGTAGCGCCAGACAAACGCCAGTTCTTAGAATTTTTGAAGATTCTAGTTGATTTCCGATCGATGGAAAATTCTAGTGGCTCTTAGAACATTCGATTCTAGAAAGGTTGTTTTTTGTTGTAACGTTGGAGATACTTCTAGAAGGATTTAATTTTATATATAAGGGACCGCTTTGGACGGGACAAAAGATTTGTAATTGTAATAGCTGGCGATAAAGTGCGGATTTTTGTACGAGATATTTTAATTCAGTAATTGTGAGTGTATCAAAGTTGTGTAAATTAGTTTAAAATTTTTTTATCTAATTTTGTTTACCAATAAATTGTTAAGTCTGTCTGCTGTTTATCACTTATCCCCGAAGGAAAAATTATAACACTATACACTTCTCGTGTAACTAAATTGTCGAGCAGAAAACATCATTAAAAATCAAGTATTATTTTACGATTTCAGTGCCCTTTGTTGTACCACAGGCTTCGTTAAATGAAAGTCTGTTCTTATGGTTTTGACCCAAAACCTAAATTGCAAGGGCGCTATTTGTTTTGCTCACTGACTTTGCTGTATAGGATTCTGTAGTGCAACAGTCTGCATCCACCTTTAAATAACGAAGTTTTTATCTGTACATTCTACACCCGTCATTGGAATAATTAATACACGTTGTAATTTGCAAAATCTTCTATCTTGGATTGATCTTTGGTAATTCAATTTCATATTTTTTTCAGATTCTTTATTTGTTGGGATGGCGCTTAATACGCAGAGACGCACCGGTATGTGAGCCGGCCATATATGTAATACTCCTATATTGCTAGCATCCTATCTGACCTGTAGTAGGGAACGCTTCGCATAAAAGAAAGATAGAAGAACGACACTAAAGCGGCTCTGCGCATGCTCGATGCTGGAAGGAACGCCCTTACATTTAAATTTCTTTAAATACATTGCCAATATCTCAGGCGCGCACGTACCTTTTTCAAAGCGTTTTTAAGTAAACTTTTTCTTAAGTTTAAGAGTGTGAAAAGTAATGTTGCTTGAGTAATTACATTCATGACAAATGATTTGTTTAAATGATAATTAAAAGTGGTATATTTTCGGAAAATTTGAGTATAAAGTATATGAATTGAATATTGATAAGTAATTTGTCCTCGCTTGTTGTCCGCAGAATTTAATTTTTCCAGATTATTAAAAATGAAATAATCATAATAATAATTTATTTCACTCACGAAAAATTATATCAAAGTGAAACGCGTATTTTTATTTATAAATATTGACAAGTCGTGTTTGACAACAAGCTACACGGGGAAAAGCATACGGGAGGCCGCACAGGCGCTTAACGCCGTACATGTCGTTCACGAGAGAGAGGCAAATACATTGTCGGCACTGTAATGTTTCGGACCGGGCTCTCTCTCTTACTAGCAATATAGGAGTATTACATATATGGAGCCGGCAGGCTGGTGAGTCAGTCCGGGCCTGACTATGGCGTAAGTGGCGCCTCTTAAAAATGAGTTTAAATGTAAATTTATGTTATTATTCTTCCTTCCTCAAAACATTTTTTTGTATGAATTGTGACCTTAGTTAAATAAGCAGTTTTTTATTATCTAATTCTAAATTGAACATCTTGTAATTCTTGTATATCGTTAACGAACACCATTTGAACTATACCACTGCTCTGTGTCCGTTTCTTAATAAAACACCTTGTGTAAGCTTATTTTTGTTTTATGTTTATAGATAGTTTAAGTTGACGGTATTTTTAAGGCACATTATTTGTAGAATTCATTGATCAAAATAAAAAATAAATATTCTTTGTTTAAAATTCTTATTTATTTGAGATTAATACTCGTTTCTTTCTCAATCGGCCAGCGCGTTACTATTGTTACGAGCTGGTCCGGACCTGTCGCCCACAAGGTGAGTGAGTCGCGACAGGCCGTTCTTAGAATCTTCGAATATTCTAGTGGCTTTTCGAACGTACGGAAGATTCGAGAGTGTTGTATATTCTGGATGTAATTGTGGAGATGCTTCTAGAAGGAATTGATTTCATATATAAGGGGCCACTTTGGACGGAGATAGAATAATTGTAATTGTAATAGTTGGCGATAGACAGTGACTGAAGTGCGAATCGTTGTACGAGGTATTTTAAAGACGTTATTCAGTAATTCTGACTGTATCGAAGTTGTGTAGATTATTTTAAGAACTTGTTATTTATTTGTGTTTATCAATAATTTGTTCGTCTGTTGTTTATCACTTATCACGAAGGAAAAATATATAACACTATTTATCAGTTTTGCGATAAATATCACTATCACGCTGGTCAAAAATTGTCGTAGAAGTTGCTTTAGCAATCTAATAATTTTGTCGGCCTCTTCATAATTTGTTCACTGAGTAATTTAATGAGTTTTGTGAAATAACTGCCCGTTGCAAGTGTGTCCAAATTTACTACACAGTGTGGGCCACGCCACATAAAACAGTCCACTTCGATATTTGGCCGTATTTATTAGATATTAAGAAAATGTGAAAACAGGTCTATTTTTACGATATATGCATCTGTCAATTGTCAACCCCCTCCCTTCCACTTCCCAATCCCTTATGTTTAAATAGGGCACATCATTAGAAAGGTATTTAGATGAAGTATTCAGACATAACGATTGTTCACGATTTTTTTTCGACATTTCTACACCTCTTAAAAATGAAACGTAACGCCTATGGTTTGCTAATATGTACCTAATTTTTTTGTCAGACGACTCAGACCAGACCATAGAGAAAATATAATAGACTAGACCACTATAATGGACCATACCATAAATATCAGAGTATAAGAGATTATCAATATGTATAATGTAAACATACACTGCAGACCATACACTTTTGCTTGAAAAACTATATACTTAGACATGGTATTCGTGGTACTGCTCATAAACTTATTAAAAGTGATATTAACAATAGATTTCAAAATTTGAAATGTGGTAAGTGATTGCAAATACGTTAGGTATAACTGGAGTGCCTCAAGGAACAATTGTGGGACCTTCATTGTTCTTGTTATATGTTATAATGACCTACTTTCTAGTATGGATGATTGTATCATCATTTCCTATGCTGATTATACTGCAACAGTATAAATTGCAAATACATGGCAGGAAGCGATAAGCAAAATGAACAAGCAGCATGATCATATTGCTAGAGATGGTTAAAGTTTAATAAACTATCAGTAAATGTTGAAAAAAGGTATACATGTCTTTTGGGAACTACAAGAACAGTGTACCAATCAATTGTAATGATTGACATTAGAATTAATAGAGTAAATAATGTTAAATATCTGGGAATAGTTTTTGATTACAATCTTAGATGGGATAAGCATATTGAATACGTGATTGGTGAAACAAAATATCTGATATTTATTTTTTACAATCTTGCTCAGTTCATACAACCTAAGACTTTAAATATGATATACTATGCCTATCTTCCACAGCATTGCATCTTATGGTGTTATTGATTGGGAAGGTGCTTATAGTATCTAACTGCCTTAATCGATTGCAAGGAACACAATCAAAAATCCTAAAAATAATTAATAAAAATTGTTTAGAACATATAAATTCTCCACTAAATATAAAGCTACATTTCTCATTAGATGCAATCATGTACCACTACTAGGACTTGAGAACACAATATATTAACTCTCAAAGTACGCCCCCACAAGGAGGTTTGTGGGGGCATAAAAAAATAAACAAAAATTAAAATCTATAACTCCTACAAGTTTTAAACTTTGCGAAATAGTTATTTTTACAATTTTGAGGTCAATTGTGAACGGATTTTACGAAATTCCACCCACAAGGGGGGGTTTTGGGAGCGTGAAAAAAAATCGAAATACACTTTAGGGAGTGAGATATGACCGTTTGAATCAGGTTTGAGTAAGCCAATTTTTTAATCAAGTTTTTCAGAAAAAATACGATTTTTTTAAAGAAATGTTAAAGCTACATAACCAGAGATAATATATAATATATTACATATTATATTGTCTCTGTACATAACGTACATTTGTACTAATTTATTGCCACCTATTGTCTAAACTGAAAACTAATAAATTTAAATATACAATGTAGACTATCACATATTGTTCTCTAAATATTTAATAATTTATTAGATATAATATTGCGTACTTTACTTGCTGTTTTTATAACTATTATGTCATTATAACGTTATCAAAAATTTATTTATAACAACTCAATATTCGTATAACTGTATTTGAAACTTGTTACCAATTGTCAGGATGGCCGAGCGGTCTAAGGCGCCAGACTCAAGGTATACCTTGCCTGATATATCAGGTTTCGAGCGTTCTGGTCCACTCTGTGGGCGTGGGTTCGAATCCCACTTCTGACAAACTTTTTTTTATTTTTGTTATTAAATATACATAATATTTAAATATTTTCTATAATTTCTTTGTGGCATAATTATATATATTTACTTCTTTAATCTTCTTAATTCTTTTTAAAGACGATTTCTGACCAGGCGAAGACAGCCCTCGCTTCGCTCGGGCAGTAAACTCTCGCCCTAGTCAGGAATCGTCTTCTTTCACCCCTTGCCACACAATATACTATTTGATAATAAATTACGGTGTTTTCATTATTAGGCTCAAAATACAAATAGCAACCCTCGTATCTATAGCACACGATACAAAAAATTCTATATTGAGGTATCTTTGTCCTTTCTCAAACATTTAAAAGGAAATAAATTTTTATAATTTATTTAAAACAAAGAAAATTAGGCAAGAATAATTTCTACTATACCGAAAACATGTATTTCACATTCCACACTAGTCGAAAATTGCCTGCTTTGGTTGATGTAGCATGTAGCATCATCATTAAAAATATAAACAACACGGCAAAATGAAAGAAGAAAGGCTCACTTAATGGCAAATGCCTAGTTTATGTTCAAAATTTGCAATTTAAAAAATCTGCTTATAAAAATATTTATTACCCAAAATAAAAAAATTATCTGTGCAGATTTACGACACTGACACCTCAATATTCTAGTACAAAGTTGTGCCCCGGGATGGCAGTAGTATAGCCAGGATGTCAGGACTGTAGTTTTCATCCTGTCGTTACCATAGCAACAGCATCCTCTTTTGTTCCCTTTAATACCCTAATTTTAGTTAAGGGTGTTCCATACAATAAAATTCAAGCATAATAAACAGTAGCGTAACATGAATATGGTAATCGGATAAACATTTGTTAAAAAATAGATAAATATATTAATCAGCGAGTGATTTAGGAATCAGACAACAAACAACCTAAATAATAATATTTATATAGATACTAAATCAAGAGATGGTTACAATTAATAATGACCAAACGTACTGAGCTCTTGCTTGAAGAAAATCTATGTAGTACAGATGTGACTCAAATATGGTGATTTGCAGTTCAAACTTAAAAGCCTTTAAAAATTGTTTGGAACAAATACTTATTAACATCTACAACATACCTAATCGACAGTCAGCAACGACTATAGAATTTTGCTAAAATCTTTATTTTTTTAAGTTCGTCTTACAATTCAGTTGGGTATAGCATGGTTGCAGCTTGAGATTGGTTTGTGCAACTAGACATAAATTACCCAAGAAAGGTCATATTTTTAATGAAAATATGAAAAAAAAAAACGAAAAAATAAATTAATAAAAATGTATGAACAATTATTCAAAAAACCGACGGAAAAATGTTCAAAACCTTTAATAAAAAAACAGCTGTATCATGAAAATCGAGTACTGTGTAAAGGTAAGAAAGAGCCTATTATTTAAAATATTTTTATACTTTTGATAAGAATAATTGAAAATTGCACTGGTTTTGATTCTGGCTCGCCACTACAATACTTTGGACTAGATTTACATGCTGTATCAAAAAATTCTTAGCCTCTATAAAGCAAAAAAAAAATGATAATGAAAATATTTTATTATTTAACATACTTTTCTCTTGATTCGGCAGATTGCAAACCAGGCCTCTGTAGTTTCCATTACCACTTCGTTAAAAGAAAATTTACGAAATTTTAGTTTTTTTTTTCAGTTAAAGAAACCAATAAGATCTAAATCTGGTACATATGTATTCAAGTAAATCAAGAATAGTGTGCATGGCAATATGCGATTTATGAGCAGAGGATTGCATTGCAAAAACAAAATTACTTGGGGCCAACTCTTTTTCTAATTTTACCTTATTTACACGTCTTTGGTGGTCTTCATTATCTTTGTTTTTTTTTTGTATTATGGCTTGCCAAATTTGTTTTACATTTGTTTGTTGACCATTCTGTTTATATGCTCACACCACTTTTTTCATAGTTTCTACTCCTAATTGCTCTCTTCCAACATCATTTCGGATCTTATGTCGTTTAAATGTTCTTTTAGCATCCTGTATTTTACTTTTTATACTCTCTTTTACATTCCCTTATGTAAGTATTGGACGTTCGTGTGACGATGATTAACCTATTCTTTATTGTTTCTTGGATTTTTTATTTTTCTCGATATAGATAACCTTTGTTATATATTAGTATTTATGTTGATGTTTTTCTTTTCTAATTCCTCTATCCAGGGATTCCAAATGTCTCCTTATTTAACATCGGGTTTCGTATATAACATTACATTATTTGCGAATGCACACTGTTCTACTTATTTACCGGTTTTAATTTGTAATATCCAACGTGCGCTTTGTGCTTAATTTTACTCGTTGCTTTGATAAGGACATTGATTGATTATAAATAAAATAGGACTTATAACTTTCCCTTGTCTGAGACCATCTTTTGTATTGAAACTTTTTGGTCGTAAGTTCCTATTATTTTCACAAAAGCTTTTGATTCCCTTTATAAGTTTATGATCAACTATTCCAAATCGATTGTTGTGATGTTGAAACGAATGTCTTTTTTAGGTCCAAGAAGGCCATATACATAAACTTGTAATTATTTGCTTACAGTTTTTTAACTTCCCGCTAAAAAAAATTAAATTTTTTTTTTAAATCGGGAAGTTATTGGTTTCACCCCGTTTTTCGAAAATCGAGTTTTCATCGGATCTCAACGTTTTGAGGTCTTAGGAACCTCCCCTGACTATTTTTACGAGGGTGTCTGTATGTCTGTATGTACGTGTGGATGTGTGTGCGTGTGTGTGTGGATGTATGTAAACCTCTTATAACTTTTGAACGGCTTGACCGATCGGAATGATATAAAAAGCATTTTAAAGAGTTCTATCTAACTTAGATTCCCTGTAAGTTTAAACCGATTCGAGCCAGTAGATTTCAAGAAACTTCAAAATAACCGAAAAAACAATTGGTAAAAATGATGTTTTTTGGGCATATCTTTTTGGCTATTGCATCGATCAATTTCATAATCCAATCAGCTCTCAAGCTTAAAAAGCAACGTCGAATGCCGTTTTGCAAATTAAAATCGGTTGATTCGTTTGTGAGATATCGTTGTCGAAAAATTTCAAAAAAAATGTTTTTTTTTTCAATAACTTAGAGATTTTTTGACTAACCGATTTTGCACTCTCGGTAACGTTTTTAGGTCTCAAAAAACTGCGTCAAATGCTATCATCAAAATCTAATAAGGCGTTAAAAAGTTATGGCTTTTAAAACATTTCAAAAAAAGTCAAAAACATCAAAATACGTCACGGTACTATAGCTTTGCGGTTAAAACTAGCGGGAAGTTGCAAGGATGGCCTTTAAGGTCAACCTCTTTTCGAATTTTTAACTTCCCGCTAAAAAAAAATTAAATTTTTTTTTAAAATCGGGAAGTTATTGGTTTCACCCCGTTTTTCGAAAATCGAGTTTTCATCGGATCTCAACGTTTTGAGGTCTTAGAAACCTCCCCTGACTATTTTTACGAGGGTGTCTGTATGTACGTGTGGATGTGTGTGTGTGTGTGTGTGTGTGTGTGTGTATGTGGATGTATGTAAACCTCTTATAACTTTGAACGGTTTGACCGATCGGAATGAAATAAAAAGCATTCCAAAGAGTTTCATCTAACTTAGATTCCCTGTAAGTTTGAACCGATTCGAGATGGTAGATTTCGAGAAATTTCAAAATAACCGAAAAAAACAATTGGTAAAAATGATGTTTTTTGGGCATATCTTTTTGGCTATTGCATCGATCAATTTCACAACCTAATCAGCTCTCAAGTTAAAAAAGCCACGTCGAATGCCGTTTTAAAAATTAAAATCGGTTGATTCGTTCGTGAGATATCGTTGTCGAAAAATTTCAAAAAAAGTGTTTTTTTTTTTCAATAACTTAGAGATTTTTTGACTAACCGATTTTGCACTCCCGGTAACGTTTTGAGGTCTCAAAAAACTGCGTCGAATGCCATCTTGAACATCAAAATCTAATAATGCCATCTTGAACATCAAAATCTAATAAAAGTTATGGCTTTTTAAACATTTCAAAAAAAGTAAAAAACGTCAAAATACGTCACGTTACTATAGCTTTGCGGTTAAAACTAGCGGGAAGTTGCAAGGATGGCCTTTAAGGTCAACCTCTTTTCGAATTTTTTTTATTATTTTTATTGTGAATATATGATCTTGGGTACCTACTTACTCCGTCCCGTTTTGAATTCACTTTGTGTGGCTTCAAAATCTTTTCTTTTAAATATCTTAGTCTATTTTTCTTATGCAATATCCTTATAAAATATATACATTTTATATATATTCTCGAATTATTATCCCATACTTGGAACCAGAAACATCTTAAGGAATCAGCAGTTGTACCTACATTCTTAGAAAAACTAAGAACAGAAGTGGATAGAGAAAAATCCAAGTACTGGAACAATCTAGAAGGACTAAGACGATCAAAAACGCTCCTGGAAAACTATTACCAGAAAAGATCTTTCAGCTGTCTAAACCTTAGTAGGAAGAACCTCCCTATTATAACAGGAATATTAACCGGGCACTGCCGATTAAGGGGACATATGAAGAAACTTGGATTGGTAGATGAAGGAAAGTGCAGATTCTGTGAGGTAGAAGATGAAAAATCAATACAAATACTCTCAGAATGCATTGCATTACGATCTCTAGGGTCATACGAAATAAAAAAGAAAGGCATACCTAAGTTGAAGCTCAACGATATCCTAAACTTTCTAAGAAAGATAGGACTAGAAGAGCGGCTATAAGTTTGAGGAAACATCAGAATTATAGCAAGAAAAGGAGGACACAGCAGATCTTATAGGTCGCAAGTATATCAGTTACCCCATATTTAACTCTTACATACATACATTCCTACATAAATACATAAATACAATGATGTATGATGTAATCAAAAGAGGGACCAGCAATAGAAGGAAGTAAGGAGAGATTAAGGCCTTGGATTACCAAAAATGAAAGCAATGATAGATAGACAGGCCATGAGAAGTTCCGTTACTTATTTTTATGACGATTTTTATGTCGCAGCACCTCTTCTAAACCTAACATTAAAAGTTTTGCTTTAGCAATGATACAATATTCAAAAACAACCTGGTGCCTTTGAACCTCACGTTTAGCAAGCTGTACTGTCACATATTAATCGCATTTTTTATATTTTTTTTTGTACACATGTAATACTGTTACCCGGATAAATTGGTTAACTTAATTTCGTTTACATAAAAAGTTAATTCCACAATACCACAATGCAACGTTTAAATTCTCAAGCAGTGGTGAGAAATCAGTATTTTTTGAACAATAACTCAAAATTTACCAGCAAAAGTTCATCGTTTGACCGTAATGACAAAGGGTCTTAATTTATAACTTAAATAAGCAAAAAACGTATAAGAACAAGAACTTATTTTTTCATGAACTCGGATACATGCTGGTTTTATTAGCATTCTCTCCGCCTCTGAGCTCTAACCCCTGTGATTTTCTCTTCATGGGGTCGCATCTGTCAATTTTTCAGGACTAGTGTTCCTTGTTTGTGCCGCTGTGACATTAGTTTTAGTTTACGTTTAAGATTAACATTTAATTTCCAACCAACCAGCTCCTGACCACTAAAATTTATAAACATAAACAATCAAAGTCACCAGTGAATAGAATCAACATTTGTAAGGATTAAAGATAGTGTATGAAATAAAAGTGAATACAGAAAAAAGAAAACCTCAGTGATTACTTGTTAAGAATGAGTATTGGTTTAGTAGAGTTTTTTCAAATAGTGATAAAAGAGTTGTGATATTTTATAATGTGTTACTTTATACTTTACAACAACCTGGTTCGATCTGAATTTTACACAAGTCTTGCAAGAAAGAAATACCTCTAAAAACTTTATAAAAATATATATATTTTACGATTAGCTACTTATTTCAATATTTTAAATTAAAATGAAATCTTTTGATTGCGAATCCTCTTCAGAAGGCGATGAACCTACCGTACACGCCATCTCCAGGGGGGCAGTAGAACCGTCTCAATGGTTACGAGCTGCCGGTGGTGCTCCAAATTGGGGCTGGCAAACAGCAGTAAGTAATTTTTGTTCTTATTTATATTCCCATAAAGAATTTTTTAAATCGTTGAAAATGAAATTAATATGTTTTTATAGTAATATAAAGGTAATAAAACCTTTAATAGTCTAGCAAAATATTTATATACGTATACATAATGACTCCTAAGATGTAGCATTGAGGAGTGCTGTATTGGCTGAAATATCTGTTATATATTAACGAATCGCACATATCCATAATGTTAAATACCTATTTAAGCTAAACCAACTACAGTTGCTATCATTCAAGAAATTCTGTTTTGAAAAAAAAAGGTGTGTAATTCCTTGATTTCCGATAGAAGCGAAGCATTTTAATATCTTAGACACAGGTCAACTGAAAAAAAATACGTTTTTAACATTTTTGTTAACATTATTTGCGATTTGAATATTAAAACCTTTTTTTCTTGATGTTATTTCTTCGGTTTAAGGTCCACTTAATCGAATGGTACTCATTTATTTGTTAGAAAACGGGCGTCAAATTAATAGTATAGGTAGAAAAAAATGAAAGAAATAGAAAATGGGCACCACTTATTTTTTTATCCAATGGATGTGAAACATAAGAAAACCCAGAAAAAAGATTAAAAAAAATATAATTAAGATAAAGTAACCCGGTAATTTATTCTTACCAACACACTTTACTTAGTGACCGAAAAATAAAATAATAAAGATAATATTTACAATCCTTAACCTATCCTTTGTGGTTTAAAACTATAATTACTTGTTTCACAGGAAGATTTAAGATAAATCAAAATTTAGTTATATTTTTTATGCAAAGGCAAAAGAAAATACAAAGATTAAATACGATTAGTAAATCTGAATAGGACAAAGACACCGTATTGGGGCTAAGCCAAAATGCCATAAAATTGTATGCGGATGCTCCTAGTCAGATAACCGAACAGAAGCAAGGGTTTTTGGACCTAGAGCCAAATACTCAAAAAGCCTGGGTGCATACCCAAGCATCTTTCAAGCGGAAATCCAAGCTACTGAAAGATGTGTAGAATTTAATATAGAAAGGAACTATCGTAGACAAAAGAATGTAATCATGTCAGTTGGTCAATCAGTACAAAGATGGTCTGAAAATGCCTAGGCAAACTAAATGAACTAGGACAAAATAACACTGTTACCATCTCATGGGTTCCAGAACACATAGGAATAAAACGAAATGAAACAGCAGATAAGCTGGCAAATAAAGAAGCTGAAAACCCATACTTGAGACCAGAACCATCTTGTGGAATCAGCAGTAGTACAGTCTTAGAAAAACTAAGGAAAGAAGTGGATAGAGAAAAATCCAAGTACTGGAACGATCTAGAAGGACTAAGACAATCGATAAGACTACTGGAAAACTATTACCAGATGAGATCTTTCAGCTGTCTGGTATTCGAGGTACATCAATAAAAAAATTATTTGGAGTAGTTACTGATGTATTTCCACATCGAGGTACAACACACCAACGATATCTTTTTCGGTCCATGATGATTAAGAAACACAAAATACTTAATTTATCCAAGCACTGATCACTTGTAATATGGCTCGTAGTTTGTTTACCTCAATAAGACGTCACGCGATCTGAATTGACATGAAGTGCTGTTTTCGCGGCAATTTTAAATAAATTATGTTTTTGACTTTTTTAAGTACTCCAGAGGATTTATTTAATTAAAATATTATTTTTTATGGCTGTATAAATGAATAAAGATTATTTTTAAACACTATTTGAAAAGTTGTCCGGTTCCCTATTCTAGAGTCAGGTACCTAGCGTTATTTGAAATAGAAGAGAAAAACCTACCTAACTTGAAGCCCTACGATATCCTCGACGATATCCGAATCTTTCTAAAAAAAATAGGACTAGAGAGAATTATAGCAAGAAAAGGGAGACACAATAGATCCAAAGACATAAATAAGTACTTCTTATCTTAGTTATTTAACAAACATAGTTGTTTTTTCAATAGTTGGTATCTTGATGATCGGAAAAAGGTAGAGAAATAAAAAACTTAGGCTTCCAACTTGCCTTTTAGGTACTTTAAGAATAAGGTATCTCCACCCTAGCTTTCGTACATAAACGGTAACGATAAAACGATAATTCGACTAATCACTAGTCACAATTCCCAGGTATTTAAAGGAGGTAATATACGGAAATTTACTACAACTACATCAATGTAACACTCGAAACTAAGTTAAAAAAGCCAGTAAAAAAAATTCACTAGAGATTTGTGGCAATACTAAATCAAAAGTGAGTAAAAATCGGTGAAATGGCTATTTAAGAAGAAAATTTGAGCGTAAAAAAATGTCTCTGATGGGTCAAACTTACTGTTGCATCCGAAAAACACATGATATAGCTATGTGTCTTTTGTCACGTAGGGTATTCTAGGTATTGTGTTATTTTAAAAAGTTATGGTAAATTTCGAGCAACAGGGCCGTAGAAAAGACATTTTTTTTAAAGAAATTAATGTAAGGTTTTTTAAAAAATGCTACAATACAACAAGATCATAATGTAATATAAGAAAATTGCAGACAACAATAAGAATGTGTTTTTAAAATACACACAAAATACAAGTTGTCAGAGTTGGCGCACACTTGGAGTACTCAAAAATGGGAGAAACGAATGAGTGACAAGAAGAGGCAAGAAATACAAAGAAAAGTTCCGTTACTCACTTTTGTGACGATTTTTCTGTCCTACCATTAAAAGTGTTATAGAAATTGTGTTTTGTTTTACTTCAAGGCGTAACTCGGAACTATACCAATACTGCTCCGAGTAAAACTTAACATTAATCAGTCACATCTATAAGACTAGATTTATACTGTTTTCAAACTTTTTATCACAAAACCAATAAAATTGATACTTAAGATGACCTGAAATGACAAGATATACAAAATATTTATTCAGCGTATCCTAAATAACTCAAGATAGGCACTAGGTGCCTTAATTTACTTCCAAGAATGGCAAGAGATTCACGATTAACAATCAGTATCAGTGGCTATCATTATTATTGGATAATAATACCAATACCTTTAGTGCCTTAACCCAATCAGTAGGTACGCTCGATCAAAAAACATTCTATATAAAAGAAGTAAAACAGTGAACTGATTCTTTTTTTACTATATATAAATCAACTGAAAACAATATGATTTACTATTAACAATTTTTTTTTAGGGTGGTTCAGCTCCAGGATCTAGTACTGCACATCCCAGTTCCGCTGCGATAGATCCAGTAACATTTGCTCAATTTCCTACAAATACTGAAGAGAATCACGTACCAGGGAGACGTACTCCTTTAAGTGCAGTAGGTTTAGGAGGGTTCTACTTTCAGGGATGTCAACCCAATCCTAATATTGTCAGTCATGGACCACCATCAGACGAAAATAATCCCGATCCAGGTTGTTCTTCACAAAGTACTAGGTTAGCTACGAATTAATCTTTTAAGGATTTCTACACCAATTATTATTAAAAGCTTTAATAATCTTAAGGGGATTTTTTAGGGTTCAAGAATCTCGTTTACAGAATCCACAAAATCCATCGTCATCTAAAGGTAAAAATAGGCAAGGAAAATGCGTTCGATTAAATATTAATGCTAGAGAAAGAAGAAGAATGCATGATTTAAACGATGCTTTAGACGAATTGAGGTAAAGAATAACATTCCTAAAAATACGATATTAACACCACGAAGTATAGATACTAGAAGTCCGAACGTAATGTTGAACGAATGGTCTCAATTTAAGGGACAGATTTTTTGCCGGTAGAGTGCACCACTTTTGGAGAAGGACTTAATCAAATTTTTATAAACTGATGATATATTATGGAAAAGCCGTTACCGTTCGGTATCTATACTTCGTGATTAACACAGTGTTTCACACTATTTCATTAATTGTTCAAATTGTTCATTTATTGTTAGATCAGATTTATTTTGTTTCCTACCGTTTTGTGGCCACCTTGCTTCTGGTAAAATTAAATGCCAAATCAACTACAACAGCATTCCAGAAATTGGGATGTTATTCTCGATATTTGATTGCATGCAAGAAGTTCTCAATAAAAATGTTCCCTTAGCAGTAAAGGTATTAAAGAACCAGACAAACTGAAAGAAGTATTTAAAATGGATTACGTATGATAACTGAATAATTCAACACTCTTTAATGAAATCAGATAAATAGAATAATCCTGTGAGCTTTAGTTATCATAGTGAAGTGACTTTATCTATAATGATATTTGCTATCTGAAACTATGGAGGGTAGAGGTAAGAAGTACCATCTCATATGAAAATTCAGCAGAAAAAGGATCTGCTGGTAAACAGCAAGTTACAGTTCAATATTTGACCAAAACGGCGCTAATATCAAATGAGTGTATAGAGAGTATTATAGAGAACGTGAAGTATGCAGAGTTTAAATAATTAAGTAAATACAACCTAAAAAGTTACTACAAGATAACATTGACAGTCAAATCCTCCAATTTTAGAGCAGAAGTGATTCATTCTGTATATATCCACTTCTCTTTATTCTTTAATATCTAGCGCTTCTTTAAAAATAACCCTCGTGCTACAGTGGCGCCACCTCAATTTGTTCCTTTCCAATGGACACTTTTTAATACATTCAGATGGTTCTCCTTCCTTCCACTCTTCATATCTGAAACGTATAAACCATGGAGTCTCTATACTAGGTGAACCGTTGTAATGGGGAAAAAACTACATCCCACCATGTAACTTCATACATCCGTCGCTGTGGCGCGACAATCAGTGATATACCGAAGATTAAGATACTTTACTGATAGGTAAACCCGAGCCGCTCAAAAGATGGAATGATCACGTGAACGGCACGCACTGTTTGAATATTACTCTCCCCAACCAACGTCACAAGTCCAAATT
Organism: Altica lythri; assembly: GCA_964028335.1. Taxonomy (NCBI): domain Eukaryota; kingdom Metazoa; phylum Arthropoda; class Insecta; order Coleoptera; family Chrysomelidae; genus Altica; species Altica lythri. The sequence goes on from OZ034802.1 coordinate 60,630,902, forward strand.
ACACCACTCAACAAAAAAGTACCCACCCTCGATGCCTACAGTTTATATTATCTCTGGTATGAGTACAGTGTAAACTGTCCTTCGTTATTTCAGTTTAAAAGGCGTGGCATCGTACGATTACGTCGTCCAGTCACTAATCACGCGTCCTTGAATTCCATCTTTTGAGCGGCTCGGGTATAGTTCTTTTGATTAATATTTTTTGCCGAAATCCACGACAATTATTTTCTATCTGTTTTTCCACCAATTCTGCAAATTTTAATAGAGCAAGATCTTTCCATTTTTATTAGTATTTTATTATTGTAAATGTCATTTCATTGTCTGAAGGTTAAAGTGTTAGTAGTGATCTCACGTATAAGCAAGCAGTAGCTGGTACAAGTAGCGCCGCAGTGACGGATACACGAAGCTACATCGTACATTAATTTCCAATACCGTTTTTTTGTAGCTGAAAATCAGTGACTTTCGTTCTCCTAGAATAGAGACTCCATGGTATAAATCCTCATGAAACGAGTTACAATTAGTATATTAAAAGAAGAAAATGCTAGATAAATCAGATAACATTTGCTTATTGAAAAAGGAAAATAACTGACGCAGTAGCTGGTACAAGATTATTGATGGTAGCGCCACAGTGGCGGTTGCACGAAGCTACATCGTATATTAATTTCCAATATTGTTTTTTTTTGTAGTTAAAAATTAGTAACGTCGGCTCTCCTGGTAGAAAGACTCCATGGTATGGACTCTTATTAAAGGAGCTATAATTGGTATAATTAAAGAATAATGCTAGAATAAATCTGTAAACAATTGCTTATTGAAAAGGAATATAACTGATGCAGTAACAGATACAAGATTGATAGTATCGTCACAGTGGCGGATGCACGAAGCTATGTCGTACATTAGTTTCCAATACCGTTTTTTTTTTGTAGTTGAAAACTAGTAACGTAGGTTCTCCTGGTATAGAAACTACATGGTATGGACCCTTAGTAAAGAAGCTACAATTAGTATATAAAAAGAGAAACTAGTGATAATGGTAGAATAAATGTCAAATTTTCTGTTATGTGTATTAATCCTATAGATTTTTTCATATTTTTGTGGAACAAAAAAACAAAAAATTTTACACTTTGCGTCTCTTAAGTAACTTATTAGTAAAAAAATACTATTATATTTCTATTTTAGATCAGTGATACCTTACGCCCATTCTCCATCTGTACGAAAACTGTCCAAAATAGCGACGTTGCTATTGGCTAAAAACTACATTTTAATGCAAGCAAATGCTTTGGAAGAAATGAAAAGAATAATAACCTATCTACAAGGGACAGGAGCAGTAGGAGCAGCGATGGTAGCGCCACATGGTTTCGATTTACAAGGTTTTCCTGCTGCTGCAAAATTCTTACAGCAACAATCCTTGCAACCTGAAGATGATAGAAGAGGTGATGGACCTGGAGTACCAGGATCGTCTATATAAAATGTTTTGAGAACCGTCTTTCTAGTCAATAAAATTAGTACAGATAGCGATACTTTTTTAAAAATGTGATTAAATTGGGAATTCAGATAAATGATTTTCACATCGATGAATTGCTAAGTCGTTTAAAGCTTCAGTCCTTAAAAAACCGGAGAATAGAACTTGATTTGTGTTTTTTACACAAACTACTTAGTGGTCACATTAATTGTCCCGACTTACTGGCTTTAATTGAATTTAACGTAAATGATAGAAGAACCCGTAATACTGAATTGTTTCATATTCCATTTCACCAGACAAACTATGGCAGGAATGAACCTATAACTAGACTGTTGAGGACTGCTAACAAGTACCAACATAATCTCGATATTTTCGACTCAGCTTTGTCACGATTTAAAAGTCAAGTCAGGGCCATTAGTTTTTAGACTTTTAAAATTTTTTACAACTTTTTTTTTTTAAATTTGATATTTAGTTTGTATATGTAATTTTTCGATATGAATGTAATTAGGAATGTTAAGAATTGTTTATTGATATATTATTATAAATTGGTTTATCCGTTAAATAAATAAATAAATAAATAAATAAATAAATAAATAAATAAATATTTTCAGTTACATCACTTAGTTTTAAATAGCTGATATTAAAATACAATTACGTATAACAAAGTCTAACTTTAATAAAGCATAAATTATTTGAATGAAAAACCATCACAAATCCAGTGGATAAATTTGTACAGCTTCAAGTGGTAACTGTTATGATTTATGTCAAATATGAAAAGCTATACTTTCGCCATCTGTACTAATTTCCCATGTCATGAATATTTGTTAATTTTAGGTAATGATTGTAAGAAAAGCAATATGATTTTAGCAATACTAACATGTTTGTCGTACTTGATACATCTAGTCAATTAGATATTTTACCATTAACGGATTTAGATTCTTTGTAAAAGTATGTATTAGAAATAAAATGTATACTAAAAGATTTTTATTGTTTATTTTACCGAAAATGTATTTCTTAACAATATAACAATTTTGTTTATTTTATATATCCAAACCAAAATTTCTACAGTCACATATTGAGCGTAGTAATACTATCAGCGACATCTTCTAGTTTAATAAGAAATGTTTAAATGCCTGCGCCTTCACCTAGGTGGCGATACTGTGTAGTTAATTTTAGAATTTAAATGCATTTTTACAAAAAATACATTTGTTTTTTAAATGTTTAAAAAAAGTAGATAAATTCCTATTTTTATCAAGTTTTAGGATTGCTCGATCGACTGTTATGCAAAATGTCTTAATTCAAATTCATACAATTTTTATAAGTTCAGAAAAAATCTTTAAAACTAAAAAATAGTTTACAATTAACCTGTACAGATGTCATCATTGGGGTTCCTGACAGATGACAAAAATCATTTAATGACATCTGTCAATTTTGACATATTCAATTTCGTTTATGATAATGTAACTATAAATGGTACTTGATCGAGCAACGATCATATTACAGATTTAGATATAGCTATAGTAACTTTCAAGGAATATGTTTTAATTAATGGATATCGATTTCACACCTTATTAAAGAATAACGATTATTATCCATGTTCTAAACACACAAATTTAAAATTTCCACCATCTCAATTTAATCACTTTCTTTTCAAAGCACTTAAAAGTAAATCTGCGGAAAATTTACCGAAGCTTCTTTGACAGCGGGTCTCAGCTATCATCGTTACGTGTCCCCTAAAAACAAACAAAGGAGCCCTTTGGGACCCTTAAATTATTCCCATTTCTTAGATCGGGTCCGGATCCGAAAATAGTAGGTCGTTGCAGGGCAAATCATCATCAGGAGTGTAGTGTTTAAGAACCAGGGCGTAGTCAACGAAAAACACAATGTTGCCATGTTTGAATTCTTAATATAATAAAAGAATGTATCTATAGGTAAATTGGATTTTTTAATAGAATCAAACACATAAGAAAATTAGATTTGGCTTTTATTTTTATTCCATTTTGACATCACTAAATTTTAAACAATTCTTTTTTTTTTATTATCTCAACTGTGCTATAATCAAATTTTTTCTTCCCTCCCTAGTATGATACCTATATAGATAGATGAATAGATTGGGTTGGCTGTTAGCCTGTTGATACAGGCAGTGATCTGTGAACACCCATCATTACTAGAATAGGATTAGAGCACCTTGTCTAGCCTTGCCCTCTTAATGAGACTTAATAACCTTGACAGTGGCTTCTCCACGTAACTTGGAGCAACCGGTTTCTGCTTTCCCATTGGCATAGGACATCAAATACGGTTTTCTCCTCCTCTTGGCAGTATCGACAAATCTCTTTATCTGACAAGTTCAGCTGATTCATCTGTATACTAAGCCGACAATGTACTGATAAAAGACATCGTTTCACCTTTGCAGTAAATATCGGCGAATGTTCTTTTATAAAGATTTTAGCTTGTCACTTGTCTGGTAATTTTTCCCACCACTCCTGTGCCTTTACTAGGCACCAATTCTCAACGGATTCTTTTCTGAAGGTGTCACCAACCCCGCCGAATGGTTCCAGGACAATCATGGAGGTATTAGCTCCCGCTCGGGCCTATTCCTCAGCCATCTCATTGCCCGGAAACCCCGCGTGTTCTGGTACCTGGTACCCACGACAGTGTCAGCGAATTCCGACTTGCGGCATGTGTCAGGGCCCTAATCCAGTCCCAAACCAGCTGTGAGCCTGTCTTACGATCACCATAGCACAGTATTGAATAGCCATTACTTGATCCTGAAACACTGCATACGCACCTAGACTTAATTGGACTTGTATCCTGTGTATTCTACTATATATATGCGACCCTATGCCTTTCTCAGTCTTTGAGCCTTAGATATTGACTCCTATTGGGGGTCATAGTTCTGTGAAGTCAGTATTTCTACCGGAAAGTTTCTCGCAAAGATATACCTGGGGACTATCCTGTCCTTAGGCATACTCACTATTTGATTCGCCTTAACCCTATCAGTCTGTTAATAACAATATTATTATATAATTAAATTATTCAAAAGAGCTTTTCAGACTTCCACAGTTTTCACTAACTAGAAAATCCAGTGAAAAACTTTAATTTAACAAACTTTGTCCTATTATCCAATAGAGCAAAGCAATGTATAGATAAATTTAATTAATTAGTTTTCGTCAAGAGATTAGGAAGATTACAATTACACTTTATACAGTATAACGGAATTTTCCGGTTAATCCAAATTTTTTATTGCAGAATAATTTAAATTCCATTAATATTAGATATATTTTTAGATCTGGCAAAGATGTATTTAGGAACATTTCGGCCGCATTTATTTGTTATATTGATCTGTGTCGGCAGGGAATAGGATTCACTACAGCATCAGCAAATGCTCATCCCGAATTCAATGCTGATATAGGTACCACTTAATTTTTCCAGGAATGCAAAATTAATTGATCATGGCAAAAATATATATTTTTCTGTATTACAAAGTTTTTATATTTGATGTAATATTTTTATTAAATAGTAAGTTCAGTTAATTCTATGGTCAAATACCTAGGGTCATGCGAAATAGAGAGGGAAGAATTACCTAATTTAAAACCCAATGATATCCTAAACTTTCTAAGGAAGATAGGACTAGAAGAGCTGCTATAAGTCTGAGAAATCATCAGAAATATAGCAAGAAAAGGGGGACACAATAGATCTTATAGGTCGCAGGTGTATCTGTTACCCCTAACTACATACATACATACATAGGTACAAGTTCAGTTAAAGATATCATATTTTTTTATGAACTAAAATTGCTGTTATTTGTATTCATCCACGTAACGATGGGTTCATTTAATGGTTGGTCTTTTGCAGATGTCATTCGACTTTTTTTCTTTTATATTTTTTGATCGGTTTTTGTCTTTAACCATCTTTATTCTTAGTATTGTCAGATGTCGATCTTCTTCCCAATGCTAGTTAAAGTCGGCATAAGCCTTCCTTTTTATTCGTTTCCTCTATTTAATACATTCTCCCTTCCCATTCTTTTCTCTTTTAGATTCCCATTTATTGTATTCTTCCACCTCAACTTCGGTCTTTCCTCTTATTCCTAAATTCATTTACTTTTTTAGTCATATAATTCTCATCCCTCCTATTTATATGATCAATCCATCTCTCTGGATTTTCTACTTTCACTGTAACTTTTACTTTCTCATTTTTTATTCTATCTCTCGTCGTTAATCTACACATCCAATACAACAGCTTCATCGCCACCCCTTTTAACTTTCTCTTTTGCTCTTTCGTTATTGACCATGTTTCTGTGTTATATATCAAGGCTGGTCTTGTACAGTCGACCTTTAATTTCTGCACTCACATCCTTTTCACACAAAACTCTACTCATTTGTCTTCAATTCATCTATCCTCACTTAATTCTATGATTCATCTCACTTCCTAACTGGCATTCCTTTATAGTATAAATATTTGAAGTTTTGGACATCTGGCAGCACTTGGTCCTGCAGATTGATTTTAAGTTTTTGGTTTCCCTTCAAAGCAAATAAATCTTTCGCCATTTTCAAGAGATGATTTTAAGTCCATTCGTCTCTTCTGTTTTCATATACTCAGTCTTCGTCCTATTCACTCTCAAGTGCTTTTTTCATTTCTCAAGCTTTTCTTCCAGTCTCTCTTTCACAAGATCGACAATCACAATATCATCCGCACTCATTATATCTCATATAGCTTCACCTCTTATCCCTTCAGTCACAACATAAATTAACGTACTAAACAGATAGGGCTTCAGTGTTGACCTTGGTAGAGCCCCACATGCAGTACAAATCCCTCCGTAGGGCCAACACGGGTTTTTATTTCAGTTTTTGTTGACGTGGATATCACGCTGTATTTTATGACATCTCTCTATCATTCTTCTCATAGCAATAACAGCATTAGGCCTTCTTCTCCCAGAAATAAATCCAAAATGCTCTTTACTTATACTCGTCTCTTCTATAAGCCCCTTCTCAAATATTCCCTTCAAAAAAATTCAACGTATGCGACACCAGTTTAATGTGTCTATAGTTACCACATTCTTGCACATCCTCCTTTCTTTTATAGATTGGCACAAACACGTTTTTCCTCCATTTACTCTTGATTCATCACTTTTCTCGTTCAGCAGATTTTTTAAATACCTATTGTTTCTATCTTCCTTTTATACTCTTATAAGGTTGTAGAACTCTTTGGTTAAAATTTGTCAATTGACAGTTCTATCTTTCGAAACTTTATTTTTTTTAGCTATCCTTAATAAATCACTTTCTTCTTTATTACTCTCAAAGTTTTTAAATGCGTTTTCTATTCCCTTTTGCCACTGTTCTGTTTGTATTCTTCTTTGCTATACCTGGATTTACATTCACGTGGCATTGACGTCATTTGACGTATTGCAAGTAGAACCAATACGCGGGAAGTCTTTCTAAGTTAAACCCGGCAACTACGCTTCATTCCTACCGCGTATTGGTTCTACTTGCAATACGTCAAATGACGTCAATGCCATGTGAATGTAAATCCAGGTATACCTCATATTTTCCCTTATTATTTGCACTCCCTGAAAAATCCTACTTTGTTTGTCACCTTGTTAGCTATCAATACTTTCTGTATTATCTCTTTCCATCACCACGCCTCTTTATTTCTGATACAACTTTTCTCGATAATTTTTCCAACACTTCATCCTCTATCTTTCTAACAACATTACCATTGTTAGTCCACCATTCCTTAACATCAACTTTTATACTAATCTCTCTTTCCTTAACTTACTTTCATACTCCCCTTTTCTCAACATCCACCACTTTACTTTTCTCGTATTGCTTCTCTATTCCGTTGGTTTCTCTGTCACGTCTATGTCACAGTTCACAACTGGTCTAAGCTGTAGTTTTACACTTTCTCCATTTATTACCTTACAACTCTTTATTTTCTTCTGCTATTTCTTTCTACATATTATAAAGTCGATCTGGGCCTTGTGTCCTCTATTTTTATACGTTATCAGCTGCTCAGTTTCTTTTTTAAAACAATTGTTTATTATTTTTAAATTAAAAGCTCCAGCATAGTGCAATATCATTTCTCCTTCATGGTTTTAATCTTTATATGCCCATATTCCTCGTAACTCCTCTTCATCACACTCCCTCTTACCTCCATGTAATGTATATTTAAGTCCCACTTATAAATACTGATTAATTATTCGGTATATTTATCACGACCCCATCCAATTCTACCGATCAATTGCTGTTTTTATCTTTCTTTTATATTCGAGTATGTTTCATTTATCTTCTTTTTATATGTCGTTACCATTAAAACTTCTAGCGTTATTTTTCAATTTTTTATACAGCTAAATTTCACTTCTTCTTCATAATATTATTAATTTTTATCTATTCCTTTTTTATGTATTAAGTGCCTTTAATGTTGACTTGTTATATTAATATGTATGTCTCTTAAGTCTCTATATATCCTACAATTAGTACCATTTAGTTTTTTTGCTAGGTGATGTAAGGATTTGAGAAAATGTTCATTTAAAACTTGTTTTCTTACAGTATTATTCAAAAACAACTTTTGTGTCCTAAAGATTTGGATATGAAAGGCATATTATAAAAGATGATGATTATTGTAATTTTATTCCGCATCAGGCGCTGTAATAAACAAAATTATCTCTACCACCTACTGTGCACGAAGCGAATAATAAAAGACACTGAAACTACAGCAATATTTGGACAATTCAATTTTTTTTTCTAATTTCCTTTAGTGTCATTTTCATATCCAGTAGTGAAGTTAATTCGCAGACTTGCTACCTGTTTGATAGGTATATAGTTCTTAGCAGCTGATACACCACTGCATTAATTTAAATCTTAATATGTATAAAATTGAAGTTTACACCATATCATACAGCAGTCAGCCCAGATTACATAGTTCTCTGTCTTTGAAATCTGAGTTTGATTATTCCCGGCAAACCGAGAACCGGGAAGCGGGGCGGGACCGGATCGAAACAGGAAGGAAAATTTATTTTGTGGAAAGCTCCGAAGTAGGTTAATCGCAAAATCCACTCACAGCTGGAATGTTCGCCAGCAAAAGTTTTTACAAGTTTTACTCGGTTCTATACACGTTCCCCCTATTTTCAACTTCTGTCATCAACAAAATTTTATTTTATTGACGAAGTTTTTATAGCTTGATATAATTATTAATATAAAATACATTCATAACTTTTGAAACTTTTATATTAATAAGAAACATAAGCAAAAAGGAATGTCCAGTTATAAGCTATATGAGAGGATTTTTAAAACGGTTAAGAAATATCTTAATTTCTAGTTAAAAATGTCTTGCGTGTCTAGTATATAGACAGTAAAAAGCTGAAAATATTAAAACTTGATCTAGAAATTCAATTGCACGATTAATTTGATGCACGCGGTTGAGATAAGAAAGACATGAGTATTCTCATCCACCATATTGGGTCTACTATTAATCTCTTGTCACTCTTGTCAATTCTGTCATTCATGGTAAGTTAATTCTCTTTAGACTCCAATTATATTGTTATGTTAATGCCAACTTGATCTTCTTCTTAAGGTGCCTTATCCCTAAGGACATTATTCTATCTGTTACTGTTTTGAAGAGTTCTGGCTTAGATTTTTTAACCAGGATGTACATCTTCTCCCCGGTCCTCTTCTGCTTTCCACCTTCCCTTGTGTGACCAGACGCATCAATTCGTATTTCTCGTTTATTAGTATCTGACGAGAATAGCTCATTTTTCTTTTCTTTATAGGGCAGTTTCTTATCCTTTTTCTTTCTTCTTAGCGTTTCTGTATTTTTTACGTATTGTGTCAAAAATATTTTCCAAATTCTTCGATAAAACCACATTTCAAAGCTAGTGAGTCTTTTCTCTCTCGCCTCTGTGATTGTCCAGGCTTTAACTTCATACAACAGGACAGAGAATACGTAGCATCTTAATTCTGCATAATAGTTCTAATGTCTATGTTTAGTTTTTCGATGCGTAATATTGTTTTCATCTTATTAAAAGCATTTCTTTTTATTTCCATACTACGATCCCATTCTTCATTTAGTTCGCAACCTAGGTATTGATAACTTTGTATCCTGCCTAACGGTTTTCCTTTAACGTAAACTCTCTCTTCGTCCATCTTATTCCTGTTCCATTTTTGTTTTCTTTGTGTTCAGTGATATTCCATAACTCTCGCAATATTGGATAATGCGATCAACCAAGATCTGTAGTCTTTTTCTGCTATCCACATAAAGTATTGTATCGTCTGCATATCTAAGATTATTTAGGAGTATTCCGTTAATAAGTAAGCCTTCATTTACGCCTTCTACCTCTTTAGACAATTCTTCTGAATACATATTAAAAAGTATCCTTGTCTTATTCCTCGATTTATAGGTATCCCCTTCGATTTTAGTTTTGGTGTCGGTATAGATTGATTCTTAAGTCTTCGTCATCCAATTCTGTATTTTACAGTATTTTTGTCATCCTTCGGTGTTGCAATTTATCAAAAGATTTTTCAAAGTCAACTAGACATATACTTACTTAAATACGCCACAATTGATATCTCGACACCGTTCTATAAGTGTTTGCATGATAAATAATGCTTCTCTGGTGCCAAAGCCTTTTCAAAAGCCCAATTGATTTTCATCTATTCTACTATTTAACTTTTTATAAGGAGACGCGTTCATGTATAACTCGTAAGAAGACTTTTAGAATATATATGCTTCATCAAGCTGATTGTCCTATATTCTTCACATTTCATTGCATTTGGTGTTTTGGGTATTGGAATGAATACTGATATACTGATATCAGCCATTCTTTCGGAATCTCTCCCCCTCCCCTCTAATAAATGTCATTAAATAACTAGTGTATCCATATGATGATCTGTTAATATTCTTAAGATTTCTGTGGGGATTTCATCTGGTCCCAAGGCCTTCTCATTTTTTATACGTTTTAACGTTATCTCGATGTAATCTTTGGTTCGATGCTCTCCAGTTTGTCGTCATCTTCGAATAGCCCTTTTATGTAATATTCTTCCCATCTGTTTATTTTCTCTGTACATTCTGTAAGTATGTTGTTGTTTTTATCCTTCTTCTTATATATGCCAGCTGTTTCTGTGATTTTTCGATGTATGTTGTTTATCCAATCTTTCTATTTCAGTATTCTGATAGCCATTATTCTTTAGCTTCTTTGATTTCTGTTTAATTATTTCTTTAGTTTTTTTTGTACTGTTGTTCGTTTTTATTCTTGTGTGTCCTTCTTTCCGTCATCGGTTCTTTTATCTCTTGCGTGATCCATTGTTATTGTTTATATTTAATTGATGTGTCTTTTTGGAGTTTTTGTTTTGTGATCTCTTTTGCTTTTCTCCATTAATCTGTTTTGGTCAGTTGCATTTGGTTTTCCACTTCCTGGATTTGATAAAATTGATAAAATTGACAAAAACAAAAAAACATGGAAATCAATCGAAAAAACGAAAATATTGAAAGAAACAGCAAATGAGAAAAAGAAATAATTGATTGTTAGACAGTTACATGGTTCGCTGGGTCAAATAGTAAAATAATAATAATCACATCACAAATAAAACCCAACATTTGCGACCCAATCTGAACTGTAATTTATTAACAAAATTCAGAGTCGTAGAATAAGTATAGTGTGCAACTCATGTGTGAAGGCTTTTTTATATTTGCGCGGACAGCAACAGTTGCCTAATGACACAATTTCGCGCTAATATAAAATAGTTTAAAAAGTACATTAAATAAATTTGACCCTTTGGTATTACAAATTAAAATGTATGTATACACCTACTAAAATTGACATAAATAAATACTACCCAACAAGAACAAATTGATTAACTATTAACATTACCGTTATACAATCCTTGAAAAGAAAAGATAACAAAAAGACAACTCGTAACAATGGTAATGAAATTTTAATTTTTCAATCTATTTATAATAACAAGAGTGTCCCAGTGGAAACAAATTATAGATTGAATGGAAAAGCGAGAGAGTAATTGTGGACGAGTTTTGGATGGAAAGAGATGATGCACTACAAACAGACGGTTGTTATAAATACATCAGAAGGAAACTGTATTGTATTTTTAACAACTTACAAATGTGTTTTTTGTATTATTTAAATAGGTATTCTTGTCGAAAAGTAGTCAAAAAAGGGTTAGATAAAACATCATCTTGTATTAACTCTCATTAGAAGTTTTATCACTCTTATTTGAATTGTAACTATCTATCTGTTCGTTTTGTATTAAGAATAGGTATTATTATTATGCCTATATCACTTAGTTTTATAATTGTAGTTCAAAATGTGCCGTCAGCGGTATTATAGTAAAATTAACAACTCTTTCTCGTTGTAATTAGTAATTCTTGGCCTAGTACGAGTTAGTACGTCAAACAGTTGACCTCTTCGAAATACAAGAAAGTCGTTTTTAATATGTTCTTTGATTATTTTTTTTTATTCTGAATGTGCCAAAAAGGGGGATATTTTATTGATACTAAACAAAATCAAGTAGTTTCAATTTAGTCAAACATCAGTTTTTTTTATTATTATCAAAGTCAGCTCCGGTTTTCACACGTGCTTTAAGGATAAACTTTACTCTCAATAAAATGGAAAAAGCCATTTTGATTACAAACTGACTCTACTTGGTTGTAAATTAGTTTAGAGATTGGAGTAATTTTTGGTTATTTGATTTTATTAAGGGTTCATCCAAATTTATTCGAAGAGGTCCACCTGATTAGCTAAACTATATCTGTATTAGATAAGTTCCAGTTCCGAAAGGAAGTCAAGAGAGGAACTGTTGAGTTCTGACAGGATAGGTGGAAAAATAAAACAAAAGGCGCGTGGAAGAGAAGATTAATTAAAGATATCATGTCCTGTAGTGAACGTGACCACAGTTAGGTAAATTACATCAGCAGCCAATTCCTTAATGGACATGGTATAGAAAAAGCTAAAGAAGAACTGTTTATTTATTGCAGACAGCTGGACACGGTGGAGCACACCTTCTTCGTATGCCAGAAATGGCACAGAGAAAGGTCAGAAGCAGAAGTGAAGATTCTTCTTACATACACAGAAGCGGTTATTGGACAGCTTGTTGCTACTAGAACAGAATTGGAAGCAGTTATGTCGATAATGGTCATGACAGCAAAGAAACTAAAAAAAAGAGATATAAGGAAAGGGGGTACGGAGCAGGATCCAATCGCCCAGAAGCACTGGATAACCTTTTTCTTGACGAAACTCTTAAAAATGCTGTAGTAGCAAGGGGATATGTAAAAACAATAACAAGAAAATAATAAAGGTAAGCTAAATATCTTGTATGCTTTTTCTCATGTAGTTTTGAATGTTTGATAGAATTTTAACTCACATATTAACAACGCCTTAACCAATATTAAGAGGATGTCGCATGCTGCAGTAGCTAAAATAAATTTCTAAATCGAGTGAATACCAACAAGAGGTCATTAGTTGGTATGTGAAACTGACAAAATCACTACGGAGTCCTACACTACCTGGATAAAAAAGAACCTTGTTCCAGGTTTACATAAAACGTTTCCCCTCTTGCCACCTCATGTACTGATGTTATGTCCAAGCGAGGTCAACAATGGCACAAAAAAAGGTAGACAGATTATTAAACTGGCGGAAACATGGCTCAGATGCTACCCGATGAGCGATTAGTTAACCATGGGTCACGTGCAGACCGAAAAAGTTTTGGCGTTTTTTTCTATGTATTTCCAAAGGAATTTACTACACAGATCTAGTTTTTAAGCCTTACCAAATAATGAAAGCCAAAAAATAGGGTAAAAATGAGCTGGGATTGCATATACATCGATTGCAATAAATTACCAACCAGATATGTTACGTTTCGCGGACAGGGTTGCAGCAGTAGCTTTTTTTCATAGATCAAGAATAAAATAGCAATAAAATTTGTTGGTTTTTGAGGGGTATACTATTCGAGAGCAATAAATTAGCAATAAATATGTTACATATACGAACTTCGCAGTCCTTTCGTTTTTCGAATACCGTTGTGGTTATGCTGGCTTGACTTTCCAGTTAGCATAACCATTTTTTTTTCAGAAAAGCTTAGAACAATAAAATAAATTATTTAGGTCTACTTGTTGTTTGGTATACTACTCAAATTCTCCGTTTTCGCATTCTTTTGGGGGTGAGATTCACCTTATAACATGTTAATGTAGTTTTTAATGGTTGGTCGATCTATCATTTAAAATATGCCCTCTCTATGAACCTCGTAGTCCTTTTGGTTTCCGAGATACAGCTATGACTTTGCTAGCTTGATTGTCAAGTTAGCGTAACCATTGTTTCTTAGAAAGGGTGAGAGCAATATAAGTTTTCGTATATTTCATACATAGACTCTCGTTTGTAAAATTTTTATACTTGTGAGTCTCCAATAGCTAGAAATCAATATTATACTTCACATACTATCATACCAAAACTCACGAATGTTTTATATTATTTAATAAAAAATTTCTAATAATCGTTCGTAGTTATAACGATCACCATAAAAATAAATTTGAACCAACAGAGACCCAGACATGGAAGGAACAAGATGGATTGTTACATCCCTAGATGGTCTCCATGGTTACGCTCCAGGATTGTGACGTCAGTACATGTATCCCGCCAGAAGGTGCAATACAAAGACGGCGCGTTGATGCGGAATTTAGGGATAATAAGGAAATAATATAAATAAGAATGTAACAGGTGCGAAACTAGGTTTATATACTTATACATTTTTACGTTAGGTCATACTTTGAATGCCTTATTGGTCTATTGTTAAAATTATGTTATGTTAGTTGTATTATTTAATTTATTTCAACAACACCTAACTTGTTTTTTCTACTCCGATTGAGCTACCTCTGAAACATATTATTTAAACGCATCAATTGCTTCTTGAAGTGCATTTTTTCCAATATTTTCATGTTTTAAATCTTACAAACTTTACTTATTTGAACCAATCAACTTCAACTGTTGTGGTGGTGACTGATTCTAAGACATGTTCCATTATTTCTCCATAAAGTTTTTCCATTCGAATTGACCGCATACATTAAACTAAAGGCGACCGTTTGCCTTAAAATGTTTCATCTACAAACAACTTTTGTTGAATTTGACTTGTTTTAGAAGACCCATATAGACGAGTGTGTTTTAGTGTAGATTTCCTATGCATCCATCTATGACTTGTCACACTTATGATTTACAGATATTGTTGAAATATTGCATTAAGATTGTGTACCAACCGTCACGAACCGTTTCGCGATTGTTTATCTAGCTAAGAAAGTATCCAACGCTAACAAATATGTTTGATAGCCAAATATCCACGCAATATTGACGGTATAGTCGATTCAGATAGAAGTGTCATCAAGTGGGCTGGGCACGTGTGAGATCATCTTTAACTTTATTACTAGATTTAATGGAAACAGAACTTTAGTTAGGGAATTATATGTCATCGCGATGTGTCAAAATGTTTATAGTTATATTGAGCATATGTAGCAATCTGATCACAAGCTGGCTAATATTGCGATTAAAATTTTACTAAACGTGGGTGCTGCCACTACAAATTTGAATTTTCCAGAGACTACTTGATGACACTTCTATTTGAATCAACTATATATGATAGAACATTAAAAAAATTAAAGTGAAAGGTTTTTCATATATACTTCACACTAGTGATACTATTGCAAAATTTAAGCAGCAACGCAAGCCTCATATAAAGGTGTACCACCCCAACGCATGGATTGTGTGGGCAATTTTTTTAGACATTGTAATGGATGGTTGAAATTTTTTTGAAAGGGACATCTATTAACCGGTAGATGAATCAAAATTTATACGTTGTTTTAATATTTTATTTGAATATACAAAAATTCCATTTTGATTTCTTAATTCATTCACCATTTAAAATGTATTTTGTTACAATGGAAAAACCCGAATATCGTTCAGTGTTAAAATTCTTTGTTTTGGAAGGTTTATCAGAAACAGAAATACATACAAAATGGTGAAAGTGAAAGGAATCTGCTCCTTTATTTCCAACTGTGCATCGATGGGTTTTAGAATTTAAACGTGGTCGTACAAGCGTCGAAGATAAAAAGTCTAAAAAGTGCAAATCATGAAATTTTTGATACCATAGGCATCTTAGATGAACGGCTACTCCATATTTTACACGAGAATCATATATGAAAAAGCTGTTCGGAAAGTTAGTGCCACATTCAAGAAAAACTGAATCAAAAACGAATTTTTCAGGAAGCGTTTTTAGCAGAATAAAACCAATTTTTTGCATCGTTTTAGATCTATGGATAAGATCTAGGTACCATCATGATGGACTGAAGCTGGTTCTTCAGTTCGAAAATAGCTGAAGTCAGAATGATTAGCAAAAAAGATTATGGCATAAGTGTTTAGGGATGCAAAATTGTTTTGGTAATTGATTATCTTGAAAATGGTAAAATTGCAACCTTTTGGACCAGTTGGATAAAAAAATGAACGTATTCACACAAATTTATTGACGATGGCTAAATTGAACGAAGTAAAGTACGAATTGCTTAAACACCCACCGCATTCACCAGATTTGGCTCCCTCCGACTATTACCTCTTTGGAAACTTGAAACAATTCTATCGTGAAAAGCGTTTTTTGTCGAATGAAGAAGCTATTGATGCCGTGGAACAATATTTTGCAGAGCTTCCGCAAAATCAGTACAGAGGTGGAATAAAATTATGGAGGATCACTGGAATAAGTGTGTTTAAGCTAAGGGAGGTTACATGGAATAAAAAAAAACAATTTTATAAAAAATACACTTTCTTTCATTTTTTCATTCAAAACTTTTCAACCAACCTGTATTTTAATATTTTTATATTGTGTCTTTTTCTAACCTCAATTATTTTATTTATTTTTTATTAATCAAAGAAACGTAAAAAAAGGTTTAGTAACTGGTTAATATACAGTTCACTTAAAGTTATACATCCTTAAAAAACTTTGCTTGTTTTCATTTTTTCCATTTAAAGTCAAGAAATTGGACTTCTGGTGTAGCTCTTACCCAATTTTTCAAAAGCTTTATAATCTTTTATCTTTGACTTTCGTTCTTTTGTTTTTTTTTCCTAGTATTCTTCTTATAATTTCAATTTACTTTAAGGCTTTTCTCCCAGACCTTACTTTTTGTATTGTTTATGTCAAATTTTTTCCAATTCTAGTTTCTGTCATAAGATATTTCACATTTCATTCTGATTATATATAGACTTTTCGAACCTACATTATTTTACTGTTTAATAGTTATTTATGCAACTAGTGCGTAAAGTGACCTTTTTTGACGAATGCGACAATCACATGAGTCAAAAAAGGAACATTTACGCACGAGTTACATACAATATTTTTTCTACAACCGAATTTCTTTACAAGAAATACAAGTATAGGACTGATTTTTTTTTACGCACTACTGCAAAAAAAATATTATATTTAAAACATATTTTAGATAACAAAATATTTATTTTCTAAATTAATCTTACCTATAATACCGGTACATAGAAACGCGAAATGCTTGAATTATAAATTAATTGAAATGTCAATCAGTCAGACCCTACGTATATTTAAATAAAAATACTTAGGTACCCTTATTCATGAACTGATATTTCTGTCATATTAAAAATCAAATTAAAAATTACTGAATATAATATCTAGTTTTGTATGTATTAAACTGCAATAATTTAACAATTAAATATATTTACACAAATTTACACAATTAAATAATAAAAAAAAAGTTTCCTTACCCGGAATTGAACCCGAGTCAGCTGGGTAGAAGCCAGCCACCTTACATTCTCGGCCAATAACACACTTAAAAATCTTTGCATAATCTTATAAAAGACGGTGCTTATTTTACTTTTTTTTACTAGTTAAAAAAAAACTTTTTTTTTCACTAGTGAAAAAAAGTTAAACTTTACGAACCTTAAACCGTGCGTAAAGATAATACTTTACGCACGGTTGTAGAAAAAATTACTTTATTAGAAAGTTTTTTATATTTTCGCCGTGTTCTGTGTCTCTATGTCATTCCGTGGAATTTGTAATCGAATTTAAACCTATTTCCCGACTACCTATAGCTCTGCAATTTTCAGGATAGCTAAGAACTGGATGACAATGCATGTTTCAAATGTGTTTAGGCATATACATAGATTTCGAAATTTATACCGAATTGATATTAAACATGATCTAAGTTGTGTATAGATAATATTATTTTGAAAGTTATTAAATAAATCGTTCGTAGCGTAGTTGGTTAGGCGGCGAATCAGTCCACTTGTGACAGTTCTGTTATGTTATCATAATGGGATCGATTACGCGACAGAGAAGTTTTTTTTTCTTTTTTTTTTTGTTCTTACATGTGAAAACAGTAATTATTATTTTAACTGGTAATAAAATAAACTGTTTTAGAAAGTTTTTAGATACAACTACCCTTGATTTTGTTAACAAGGAAACAATCTTCTCTATGATCAATCACAGCGTTGTATGACTTAATATTTTTACAATGTCAGGGATGCTGTGCATTGTTGAGATGACACAAAATATGACCTATAAATCAGTAAAAAACTTTCTATTATAAAAAGTTCTTTTTGTAAATTGTGCTTATTTTACTTTAAATTCAGCTCCACAAGGTTTAAATAAAGGAGCTACATTAAAAAAAACGGGGTCGATCAATCTGGTAGGTTAAAACGAGACGTTCGACAAAGCTTTCCTTTTGTCTCGAAGGGCATTAAGGGTTGATTTATATACGAAATTCGAGAATTGAATAGAAGTGACAATGATAGAAATAGAAGAGGGAAAGGCAATGCCGAAATAAGGACTTCCAAAACGATATATTGTCAAATATGTCTTTTATTGTAATTTATAAAAGTCCAAGCAGATATTTTTCATAGCAAAAATATGAGCATTAAATGAAATTTGTGTTATTGATGGGTTCTACAATCTGTAAACAATCTTTTACAATATTTTTCATATTTTAATTCTACAAACTAATTTTTTTAAAATGCATTGAAGGTTTCCGTATTGTTATCCTTTTAAGCACGAATTCATAATTCTTTTCATAATTATGTACTATTAACCTTTAATTTGCTAAACAAAGAAATACTTGGATACAACTGTGATTTATATTGTTAATAGAGTAATTTATTTGTAGACCTTTTGATATTCTTGAAAAATGTTTATATCTGAACTCATCCTCTAAGAATAATGATCTTTAAAACTAATTTATTTATAACTCGAAATTATTCATGGTATTATATGGAAATTATTGTACTGTAAATGCAGCAAATATATTATTTACTAGCTGTACCCGCGACGTAGTTCGCGTGGCGTGTTGATTGTTCTATAAAAATTTCTCCCCCGAATTCGTTAAAGGGGGAGTGGAGAAATTTTTGTATACCAGATGTTAAGTTAAAAGAAGACAAATACATCTGTGAAAACCGCATCCGAATCGGATCAGTAGTTTTAATGTGATGCGCGCACAAACATACAGTCAAAAAAATCTAACCAGATTTTTAGGTTCTACATCGATGTAGTAACACTTCCCACTAATTATTTTTTAAATATCTTTAATGTACAGAATTTTCATTTCTACAGATTTATTATATGTATAGATTATTTTTCACGCCCCCGCATGCCCCATTGTGGGAGGAATTTTCTAAAATCCGTTCACAATTGACCTCATAATTATAAAAATAACTATTGTGCAAAGTTTCAAACCTGTAGGACTTATAGATTTAAAATTTTTATTTTTATTTTTATTTTTCACGCCCCCGCAACCCCCCTTGTAGGTGGAATTTCGTAAAATCCGTTTAGAATTGACCTAAAAATTATAAAAATAACTATTTTGCAAAGTTTTAAACCTGTGGGACTCATAGATTTTAAATTTTTTTTTCACGCCCCCGCAACTCCCCTTGTGGGTGAAATTTTGTAAAATCCGTTCACAGTTGATCTCCAAATTATAAAAATAAGATGATTTCTGTATAGCTTTAACCATCAAGGTTGCACACGCGACGGAAGCTTAAAAAATGAAGTAACTTCTCCTGTTTTCCCAACATTTACCTACACTGCTCTGCTCCCATTGATTGTAGCGTGATGAAAAGTATACTATAACCAGCACAGGAGTATGAATAGTTATTTATGCAACTAGTGCGTAAGGTGACCTTTTTTGACGAATGTGAATGTTGTCGCATGAGCCGCAGGCGAATGCGACAATCACATGAGTCAAAAAAGGAACATTTACGCACGAGTTGTATACAATATTTTTTCTACATCCAAATTTCTTTACAAGAAATACAAGTATAGGCCTGATTTTTTTTTACGCTTTAGTGCAAAAAAAAATTTATATTTAAACATATTTTAGATAACAAAATATTTATTTTTTAAATTAATCTTACCTTATAATACCGGTACGTAGAAACGCGAAATGCTTGAATTATAAATTAATTGAAATGTCAATCAGTCATCGTTTAAAAAAAAAGACTTACCCTTATTCATGAACTGATATATCTGTCATATTAAAAATCAAATTAAAAATTACTGAATATAATATCTAGTTCTGTATGTATTAAACTGCAATAATTTAACAATTAAATATATTTACACAAATTTACACAATTAAATATTAAAAAAAAGTTTCCTTACCTGGAATTGAACCCGAGTCATCTGAGTAGAAGGTAAACACCTTACAATCTCGGCTAAATAACACACGTAAAAACGTTTGCATAATCTTATACAAAACAGTGCTTATTTTACTTTTTTTCACTAGTGAAAAAAAAACTTTTTTTTCACTAGTGAAAAAAAGTTAAGCTTTACGAACCTTAAACCGTGCGTAAAGGTAATACTTTACGCACGGTTGTAGAAGAAAATAATTGTACCAAGTTTCGTTATAATCCGTCGAGTAGTTTTTGTTTCTATAGCGGTTACCTATACAGACAGACAGACAGACAAAAATTTTACTGATTGCATTCTTGGCATCAGTATCATTCCCTAATCACCCCCTGATAGTTATTTTGGAAATATATTTCATGTACAGAATTGACCTCTCTACAGATTTATTATAAGTATAGATTAAGACGTTTTAACCCTTATAAATTATTCTTTGGGAATTGTAAATATTGTAAAAATAAAAATATTAATCAATAGTAATGCAAGGGTAAAATAAAATTTGTTATGGATTGTTGAAAGATTCAACCTTTATAAAAATTTTCACTTTAGTACAAAAAAATATAAATAATGTGGTAATATTTTTATAGTGTCACATCTGACATGAGTTGAATCAAGGCAATCAAAAATTTATCTGTGACTGAACTGGTTAGAGTTGTCACCGGCTACAGGTAAAGGTTGCAGGTTCGAGTCCTCCGCGCTGATTCTCCTTGATATTCGGAACGCCTTCAACACTGAGTGGAGTGTAGTAATGAGGCCTTTAGCATAAAGGCAATGCCCGGAGTACCTCACAAACATTGTCAGCGATTATCTGTTGGAGCGACAGATCTTAATCGAGAAAGGAGTGGTAGAAAATATGAAGGTTAAGAACCTGACATACGACGGGGTCATGCGCATGCAATGCGGTGCTGACGACGGCAAAAAACCAACACCAGCTCATGTTTAGGGCAAATTTTGCTTGAGGTCTCGTTGGAGACTGGATGCGTGAGAACGGTTTGAATTTGATGGCGAATAAAACCGAAGTGGTGATGTTGAAGGGACCAAGAAAGAAAGATGAAGTGGTTTTCAAGGTGGATGGAGTGCAGATTGTGGGTGTATATTTTGATATTTCGTTACCTTAGTTTTAGTATGATTACGATTTTTGGACAGATGTTTTTTATAATAATAATAAAAAGTCAAAACTGATATCGTCTTTAATTATTCACAAATTAAGTAGAATTACCACACTGGTGACCTTTTAAAAAAACTTTTGGGAAGATCTACTCAAAATGACTAGACAACTAAATAGTCTTAAAAAAGAACACGTTCAAAGAATATTAAAATATTTTAATGTAAACACAGATGGATCCCTCAAAGATTTAAAACTGGTTTTGGAAGCTGAAACCAAGGCATCCAGAAGTTGAAAATGTTGCTGATTTTGATTTTACAGATCTTCTGGAAGAAGCGTCTCAAACAAATCTTTTGGTAACATATGAATTGTATGATAAATTTAAAAAAGTGGATTTAATGTTGGAACGTTTTATGGAAAGAATTGAGAATTATGATTTAAAATTTGAACATTTGGAACAAAAAATTGTTAAGCTTGAACAGTATTTCGAATTAATGGAAAATCGTATAGAAAATCAAGCATATCCTAGTTCTAGTTCATATAATTTTTTGGAACCCGCTAAAATTAAATCAATTTCCTTACCACCTTTTTGGAAAGGCAATCCAGACTTATGGTTTAAAACAGTGGATGTTATTTTTGAAAATCATGGAGTTCTATCTGAAAAACTAAAGTTTACCAAAATATTACCCATGTTAGATTGCAGTACTCTTAAAGATAATGCCACGGTTTTTAGTCAAGATCATGAATATCCCTATACTAATTTAAAACAAAAAATTATAAAATTGTATCAAGTTTCAGATGAGGAAAAGATAACAAAACTTTTTACTGAAATTCAGTTAGGAGACAAAAAAAACCAAGTCAACTTTTTAATCAAATGTTGGACCTTTCATCTGGAGAAATGTCAAGAAATTACGTGATTATTTCATGGTTAAATAAGCTACCTTCTTCTGTCGCAACTACGATAAGAGTTTTTAAAGATAAATTCACAGAAAATGAATTAATTGACATGGCAGATCGAATAATCACCTCCAACAACTCAAACGTTAATGTTACTACTTCGGAGAAATCAATTTTTCAAGAAAATTCTTCATTGGAAGATAAAATTGATCAACTATCTAAAAAAATGGAAAAGGTTTTAAACCAAACTTTTCGTTCACGATCACGTTCTAGATCATTAACAAAAATGCAAACCAATAAAAACCTTAATTCTAAAAGTGATGGTCTTTGTTGGTATATTAAATTTGGTGGTAAAGCGACAAAATGCGTAGACCCTTGCAATTTTAATAAACAATTTTCGGAAAACTAAGTGACCAGTCATTATCTGCGGCGAGTGATTTTACTGGTCCGATAAATCGCCGCCTATTTATTAAGGATCCTACTTCAAAATTATTTTTTTTAATTGATACTGGAGCGGATGTTTCTATTATCCCAAAAACGTCAAGTATTAATCAAATTCAATCACAAAAAGTACTTTATGCCGCCAATGGTTCAATTATCCATACATATGGAGAAAAATTATTGGAGGTTAGTCTTGGACTTAAAAGAACCTTTTCTTGGATTTTCATAATAGCAGATTGTGATTGCCCGATTATAGGAGCAGATTTCTTACATCATTTTAAACTTATAATTGATTTAATAAACAAGCAAGTTATAGACCCTACAACAGATCTCAGAATTAAAGGTACAATTTCTAAAAATAAGTTTTTATCTTCAATTAAAACTGTTCACCCGGACAATCAGTATTCAAAAATTTTATGCTCTTATCCCGAAATAACACGTACCTTTACTCCTCGACAAACGGAATTAACAAACGTAGAACATCACATAGTCACCAGGGGACAACCAGTAAATTGCAAAGTTCGCAGACTAAATCCTGAGAAGTTAGAAGCAGCAAAGAAGGAATTTCAATATTTACTGGAACATGATATTATCAGACCATCTAAAAGCCCATGGGCAAGTCCACTGCATATGGTGCGTAAACAAAATGGTGATTGGCGTCCTTGTGGAGACTACCGACTTTTGAATGCAATGACAATTCCAGACAGGTATCCCTTGCCAAATATTAAAGACTTTACATTTATTTTAAAAAACAAAACCATTTTTTCAAAAATTGACTTAGTCAAAGCATTTCACCAAATACCTATGGCTAAAGAGGATATAGAAAAAACAGCAATTATTACACCTTTTGGATTGTTTGAGTATCTTCAAATGCCATTCGGTTTAAGAAACGCCGCACAAACCATGCAGCGTTTTGTTCATGATGTTACAAGAGATTTAGATTTCTGTTTCCCCTATATCGATGATTTTTTAGTAGCTTCTGTGGATGAAAAACAACATGCTAATCACCTATCCCAACTATTTGATAGACTTCAAAAATATGGTGTAATCATTAATCCTAGCAAGTGCGAATTTGGACAAAAATCAATTGAATTTTTAGGATACTATGTTACTGTTGAGGGTATCAAACCAACGAATAAAAAAACAAAAGCTATACTCGACTATCCCCAACCTAAGACAGTTAAAGATCTTCGTCGATTTCTTGGCATGGTAAATTATTACAGAACGTCTATCCCAAAATCAGCAGATCTTCAAGCACCTCTTAACGAATTTCAAAAAGGAAATCCAAAGGGAACAAAAGTCCTCAAGTGGACATTAGAACAAATAAACGCCTTTGAAGCTGTTAAAAATTCAATCTCTCAAGCTACATTATTAGCTCATCCAACTATTTCTTCCCCTGTTTCTTTATTGGTAGATGCATCAAATTTTTCTATTGGAGCTACTTTACAGCAACATGATGATTCATTGGTAAAACCACTTGCTTTTTTCTCACAAAAGCTTACAAACAGTCAAAAAAATTACAGCACATACGATCGCGAATTGTTAGCTATCTATGAAGCAGTAAAATACTTTAGATATATGCTCGAAGGACTAAATTTTGACATATATACTGATCATAAACCACTTACATTTGCTTTTTCAAAGAAGTCAGACAGTTTTACTCCACGACAAGTTAGGTATCTTGATTTCATTAGCCAGTTTTCAACTTCCATAAAACATATTTCTGGAGTAAATAATGTAGTAGCTGATGCCCTTTCTAGAGTTGAAACGATCAGCTTACAAGACATCTTTGATTATGCCAAATGGAGGAATGCCCAAAATCAGGATAAAGAGTTACAAGGATACTTAACATCTAAAAATTCTTCATTAGTTTTTAAAGAGATAGAAATTCCTGGACACTGTATCAAAATTTATTGTGATATATCCTTGAAATGTCCCCGTCCATATGTACCAAAAGATTTTCGTCAAACAGTTTTTCAAAAAATTCATAACTTAGCACACCCTGGTATAAAATCCACTGTTAAGGAAATCAAAAATAAATTCGTTTGGCACAAAATGGATAAAGATATAAAATTATGGACCAAATGTTGCATACCTTGCCAAAAATCGAAAATTAGTCGTCATGTTTTTAGTGTTCCAGGATCTTACGAATTGCCAGAAACTAGATTTGAACATGTGAATGTAGATATTGTCGGGCCATTACCTCCTTCTAATGGATTTATATACTGCCTTACATGTGTTGATCGGTTTACTAGATGGCCAGAAGCTTATCCTATGAAAGACATGACTGCAGAGAGTGTTGCTAAAACATTTTATGCGGGCTGGGTTTCTAGATTTGGTGTGCCCCTTCGAATTTCGACGGATCAAGGTGGACAGTTTGAGTCAGCACTTTTCTCAGAATTTTCGAAATTATTGGGCATAGATCGCTCAAGAACCACTCCCTATAACCCAAAAGCAAATGGATTAGTAGAAAGATTTCATAGGAAAATGAAACAAAGTATTAACTGTTATAAAACACAAAAATGGTCTGATGCTTTGCCATCAATCCTTTTGGGTTTAAGGACCTGTTTTTATTTATTTATTTATTTAATTTTATTCGGGACACAGACAGGACTAGCCCAAAAATGTGTCCACAAAATAAACAATATACAAATATAGTTTAAAAGTAAACAATATTTTACAAAATATCTTAAAAAAGTTAACAAAGAAAATTACATATTCTGCTCTAGAAAATAGTTCAACAGTGCTTTCTTAATGAATATAAAACTGTGAAAGAAAATATCTAAATTAACTATATTCGACAACTGGTTACAAGTTTTTGAAATTCTACGAAGGGGAGCATTTAGATAGTAATTGGTTTCTGCCTTGTTGAGAAAAAAGGTATTTACATTTCTTGTTTTATAATTAGGACAGTTAAGTTGAATAAGATTAACAATATCAATGCAGTCTATTTGACAATTGAGTATTTTGTGCATAAACATTATGTCAGCAATTTGTCTTCGTGATTCTAGGTTGATCAAGTTTAAATTCGATAATACCTTATTTTCTGTTAATTGCGGAAAATATTTCTTTTGGCAATATGAAACAAATCTGTTCTGAACTGATTGCAGTTTGTCGATATATATAAGATAGAATGGATTCCAGATAACTGATCCGAACATAAGTACACTATTGACATAGGCCATATATAAGGTTCTTATGGTACGAGGATTTTTAAATTCATAGCTTGTTCTTAAGATGAACCCTAAGGCTTTATTTGCTTTTCTAGTAATATAGTATATATGCTCATCGAACAGCAGTTTGGAATCCAAAAATATACCCAAATCTTTTACCTTATCCACTGGTTGAAGAGTAAATTGATTGATGATGTAACTGTGATTAAAAAAAGAGTTACTACGAGTGAATTGTATATAATTACACTTAGAGACATTTATAAACAGATTATTTATTCTACAATATTCACAAAATCTATCTAGATCTTGCTGAAACAAAACCCTATCAAGTAAAGACGTTATAGAAAGATAAATTTTTAAGTCATCAGCGTACATAATGAATTTAGCAAATTTAAAACACTTACATATAGTATTGATATACAGATTAAAAAGTAAAGGCCCAAGATGAGATCCTTGCGGTACACCTGATGTAAGAGTAATGGATATAGATTTGTATTTACCTATAGCTACCTGCTGGGATCTGTTTCTTAGATAAGAATCAAACCATCTTAGTAGGTTCCCGTGCACACCGACCCCCGCAAGCCTCGATATCATTATAGAGTGATCAATTTTATCAAAAGCCTTACTGAAATCGGTGTACACAGAATCTACCAAGTATCCATTATTTAAACTTTTCAATATATATTCAATATAAACAAATAAATTAGTTTCAACAGATCTTTTTTTAATAAAACCATGTTGTTCGATATTTAGAATGTTCTTAACATCGAAAAATAGCAAGTCAAATATTAAACTTTCAAATAGCTTACTTAATAAGTTAAGTTTTGAGATAGGTCTAAAATTATCCACCTTGTTTTTATTTCCTGATTTGTGGATTGGCACAACATAGGCCATTTTCCATTTATCAGGGAACTGTCCTTCCGATAGGGATTTATTAAATAAGAAATATAGGGGATCAATAAGAGACTTTTTACACTTTTTAATGAAACAAGTGGGTATCTCATCTGGGCCTGGACCTTTATCAGGCAAACTATCTATTTTTAATGAGATCATATCACGAGATATTTGATATTGGTTAATGTTTAGTGGTGCGTTTTGAAAACTAGTGGAAAAGTCACTAGGTTCACTTGGCACAAAAACAGACGAAAAGAAATCAGAAAATGCATTACAGATACCCTGTGGATCTGTAATAAGACCCTTATCGGTTACGAGATTATCTGGTAAGACTGGGGAATTTTTTTTATTTTTAACATATTGAAAAAAATACTTTGGATTGTCAGTAACGTTAGATTCAACACGATTTATATATTTTTTGTAATCCTTGTTAATTAAAAATTTTGACCTACCGCGTAAGATTTTAAATGTCAAGTAATCCATATCATTTTTAAATTTTTTCCAGCGTCTATGAAATTTTATTTTTTCTTTAATAGTTTTAATGGTTGATAAAGAAAACCAAGAAGGATATCTTTTACAATACTTGGGATTCTTGGGAACATGGCTGTCCAAAATATTATTAACAATTTCATAAAATACAGTTACCGATTCATTGACTGTGAGGTATTGAAACCGATCGTTCCAGTCAATAGTAGATAAAAGGTGATTTATCTCGATATAATTTGCTAAATTGAAGTCTTTATTACAGTAACTACTTACATTTAATATCTTTGTGTTGTAATCTTTGATATCAAACTCAAGAGTATTATGAGATGGGTCCTCACCAACCAGTGGAGAAGTAGATAACCTTAAATTTTTTATTAAGAAATTATTATTTAAAACAAGGTCCAAAGAGTTGCCGTTTACATTAACATTAGAGCTGTATTGATACATACCCGCCAGGGACATGGTATCCACTAATAAACTAGAACTGGAATCACTGTAATTACTTGGTTTGTAATAGTTATCGATACTGTCCTTTACCCACTTTATTTGTGGCAAGTTAAAATCACCACAAACAAGAAAGGTATCATTTATGTTATTTAAAAAGATATCGAGAAATTTAGTGCAAAATAAATTAAGCGCCACCCTGTCCCTGGGAGGTATGTAAACACAACATATGTGTACTTTGTGCCGTTTTTCGTTATTAGGTATAATCGTTACCCACACATCCTCTGCTTCAGAGGACCACGAGTCCTCAGAATAACTAAAAATATCACTAGACACTGCTATTAAAACACCACCACCATCCGATTTATTTGAGGAGCTTGATTCCCTATCACGACGATATATTCTGTATGATGTAGAAATTTCTTCATTGGATATTGATGATGAGAGCCAAGTTTCGGTTAAACAAATTATGTCATTGTCGGAATTTAATAGATTTTGGTTCAGCAAGTTAATTTTGGTTCTAAGACCTCTAACATTTTGATAAAAAACTGAAATTAATGGTTCGTTGTCCTTATCCATAGCGAGAAATTAGAAAATATTAATTAATGTTAAGCGTTAATACGAACTATTAAACTAATTTTTCAATGTCCTTATTTGCAGATATCTTGATAACATTAGATGTATCGTTTTTGCGAACAAAGATATTGCAGTTTGACGTCCAAACATATTTATAATTTTTAGTTTTAGCAGTTTGTTTTACACTTCTTAATAAAATTTTGTTTTTCGAAGTTAAATGTTCGTTAATATATATTTCATTTGAAATGTTTGGAATTTTTAGACCTTTAAAATCTTTGTTTTGTCGTCGCTTAGATTTTGCTGCTGCCAAGAAGGCATCTCTTTTTGGTTTATTAATGAATTTTAAGACAATCGGTTTTGGCTTGTTGGCATCATATGTCGATGTCCTATAAAAAGTGTCGATATCAGCTTCAGTGATAGGGTAATTTATAGCATTTCCAATTTCCATTGCTATGTTAACGATATTTTCGTTGTTTTTGGCCGGTATTCCTTGTATTTCGATATTATTAAATCTTAATTGTTGCTCTAAAACATCAACTCAAGAATTAAGGTTTTCAACCTCTTTCTTCAGATCAAGGTTTTCCTTGTTTAACTTCTCAATATCTGCAATTTTTTTACTAAGATCAGATATTGTTTTTTCAAATCCACTAACGGAATCACTACAGAAATTAACAGATTCCAATAGCTCTTTATATTTGTCATTTAAAGAAGACATCTCTTTCTGAATAGAATTAAGAATGGTTATGGTAGGTGTCGTTGAAGATTGACTTGCAGCAATCATTTCATCGTCTCGGTCCTCATCGGTGATTACAATAGATCGCCTCTTGTTCACTTCGGCGGAGGATCTACAAACGCGACAAATCCAAGTAAAACCTGGTGTTTTAAATCGTGCTATATCCGATTTATTAAGATCAACGCACTTTGCATGATAAAATGTTTGACAAGGGCCACTACACTTTAGGCCTGGAGATTTACCTGTGACTGCTCCGGTACAAAGTCCGCACACCGTCATATCGTTGATTGTTTTGATGGATATTTTTATCACTGGATCAAACAAAAACAATAACCAGTTTTTAAAGAATTTACGTATAGATACACAATGTCGGCCGAAAATTTATACTGCTAAATGGTATTAATTATTACCTGTATCTTTTAGTAAAAGCACTATTTTTGAAAATGCTTTTCTGCAAAAGCGCACTGAACACTTTCCAAAATATTTATAAAGTTTTTATTTATTTAATAGTCCTTATTAGCTATGAATTCACAAGATTTACGGAGCGAAAGTTAACACGTCCGCCTTTAACAATTTAAAAGAAGATTTGAATACTTCTAGTGCAGAATTAGTCTACGGGACTACACTTAGAGTTCCTGGTGAAATGTTTACTGCCTCAAAATCTCCAAATGTCCCAGCTTATGAATTTAATCAATACCTTAAGGAATTAATGGAAGATTTAAAACCAACTCCAACTTCAAATCATGGAAATAACAAAATATTTGTTTTTAAAGAATTACTAAATTGTTCTCATGTATTTGTCAGGATAGACAGAATTAAAAAAAAATGGAATCACCTTATTCTGGTCCATACAAAGTTGTTAATCGAAATGATAAATATTTCACCCTTTTAATGGACAACAAAGAAAAAAACATTTCCATCGATAGATTAAAACCAGCTTACATGGAATCAGAAGATATGGACATTTCACAAGCTAACATTTTTCATACTTCAAATGATAGTATAAAAAAAGTTGTTAGATTTAACGTTACACTGAGGGGGGAGTAAATGTGGGTGTATATTTTGATATTTCGTTACCTTAGTTTTAGTATGATTACGATTTTTGGACAGATGTTTTTTATAATAATAATAAAAAGTCAAAACTGATATCGTCTTTAATTATTCACAAATTAAGTAGAATTTCCACACAGATCACGTCCAAACGATACGTCGAGTATCTAGGGATGACTCTGCACAAGAATGGTAGATGGGTAGAGCACCTGAGAAGAGTGACTAACAAACTTGCCAGACAGAGTGGGGAGTTCGGTGGCACAACGCCAAGGATTAGGGTGCCCAAACCCGAAAGAAGGAGGTCAGGTCTACGGGCAGCTTTTTACCAGGGTTGATAGGGTGTCGCTTTGGGTACTGGTGGGCTGTGTCCCAACAGCAAATGAAAGAATGAGAATATACCATCCTCGATGAGATGGGGACAACGTTGAAAGAGAAAGAAATGAGCAGAGGGTCACATCTATTGAGATGTGGCAAGCAAGATGACAGAGGACGGAAGAAGTGGCTCAGTGGACGAAGTTAGTCATTTCGTACATAAGAACCTGGTTGGCATGTAATCACCGTTCCAGGAACTATGCCCTGACGTAGGTACTGACTGGGGCTTTAGACACTGTGTAGCATACAATGTTAGAGTGTAAGAAATGAGTAAGTGAAAGGAGAGTGTTGGGTAAGATTCCTTGGGATATTAGAAACCTAAATATCATTTTTGAAGACCTATCTATAAATACCCTGCACGTATGGGTTTGATAAAAAAAATTTGAATATCATTTTTATGTATGGGGAAGCCCTTAAAATTTATTTATTTTTTCTAATTTTTGTAAAATCTTAAGGCGATTCACAGAATACATGCACTTACTAAATTTCACCAGTGTAGTTCTCAAAATTTTGGAAAAAGTAGCTGTGACATACGGACGGACAGACAGACAGACATGACGAATCTGTAAGGGTTCCGTTGTTTACTATTCCGCTTAAAATTCAAAATAAATAAAATTAAATCTAAATATGAATTTAGTTCAATTGATTTACACCCAAAATAGTAAAGACGATTACATAATAATAAGAATATAAATACTGCAGACGCCTAATAATGAATCATTTATTGTTTTGTAAATTTTAATCACCAACAATTGTATATAAAGATTATCTAGCAATTTAAGGATTACGTATAACTAAAAACTGTTTAAAACAAATTGTTAAATCTACATTGAGGTTTTTATTTTAATTAAAAAAATACAGTTTATTTCGGTTTAGCATGTAATTGAATTCTGTATTTACTTATTCAAAAATCTGTCCTAATCCCGTCCCCCAAACCATGAAAGTGTTTAAATCGGTATATTTTCTTCATAAACGTCAACTCTAGCATACATAAATGAACCAATTATTATTATAAAGGGCGAAAATCATGCGAAATAGGGAGAGGGTAAATTGAAAGAGCCGAAAAGCCCAGTATTTGAAATTACTTTTTTAATTAGTGCAATAATAAAGCCCAGGCTCCTCGGTTGGAAAATTTAAACCATTTCGTTGTTATTAACTCCGACAGTTGTAAATGGTTATAGAATCGTTATCTTTCACAGTTTTTGCAATGGAAATAAAATAATCATTTATTCGATTCTATTTTCCTACATAAAAAACTGTAAATCAATCTGATACAACTAAATGTCAGAATGATGTATGTGTTTGAGTAAACTAATAAAATTCAATTTGAGTTTCCCTCATAAAAAAGCACACAGAAAACAGACTAAGAAAATAAAAAAAAACAAAAACAAAGCATTGTGTTTCTTTAGCAATTTTTCCTCTGAACAAATGATCAAAACACGGTTCTCCATGAAAAATTCCATGTCATCAATTACTCGCCTCTGTTAAAATAGAACCGTAGAGAAAGGAACTCCAGACACACAGTTTGTTTGATATAAATATTTATAGTTCTAATAAATACATTAATTATTAGAGGTGTATAGTAAGTTTTACGAGATTTTATTTTTCTTTAAAATTCTTCGAAAGTTGTCTTTTAGTTTTGTATATAGCCATAAAGACTGCTGTTTTTGGTTGACCTAGCCAGGATCCGTCGCTGAGACTGGAGCGACTACGTAGAAATTTGCAATACCAGCAAGAAATAGTTTACTGGTGTGGTGCTTTATTCCAAAAAACAGAAACTTGAGCTAGACATTGGTGTTAAGATGCTCCTTTCCGAAAATTTTAAAAAAATATTACTCGAAAAATTCTTGGCTAAAATACAATTTTCGACCGACTTGCTAATTTCAAAAATTGTACCTACAAAACTAGTTGTATCGCAATGAAAATCTAGATTTATGTCAACAAAAGATTGAGGTTGGATTTGTGTCTAAAGATACTATTGGTGGTGGCTCCTAAGCAGCTATATGCTAAACTAAAAAGACAACCCTCGTAATAGTTTCAGTATTTAAATATATATACCAACTAGAAGCAGCTCTGAGAAGAAGACGCGTTATGACAGAGAGAAAAGAATAAACTACATGTTTTAGTAAATTGAGAATAGAGGGTTGTACATGCGATAACTTTTGAACAGTTAAAAAAGAGACAATTTTAATTTTTTGTAACTCTCTGTTGTTACTGGTCTCAAAGTCAAATCATTTAAACCATCCTTTAGTTAAAATATGCATGAACGTTTCATTCAATTTGTGTGGATTTTAAATAATTTAATGATATCTTCATTGTCAACAATCACATTGCCCTTTCCCTTGTGGATAATTCGTTGATTTATCAGTTGTTATTAATCTCCTCTTCTTTTTTGATATTGGCTGCATAAATAGAATTTATTGAGTAGCCATTACATAGCAACAATCAGTGTGTTTGATATTTGATAGCAAGTTTTAGCACTACACAGCGTGACAAAATGCAGGATATTTAAATATCATCTTATCATCAAATATATTTTTTCTACGATTACTATTGAAAGTTTCATCATCCATATGCTAATCTATAAATAAAGTGAAAACCTGAAAACAAACAAGAAAATATGATAAAATTGACAAAAAAATTAATAAACGAAAAGAAAAACGCAAAAATTGGAAGAAAATAAAAATGTGAAACATTATAAAAAACAAAAAAAAAAGAGTGTGCGTGTAACCTTTACGCGCGATTGAAGTAAAACTTTTTGACGTACGTATCGGAAAATAAATATCTAATTACAATTCAATTATATTTATTGTCTATATACTTTACAAAAAATGAGATGTTATATTTATATTATTCATTACAAATAGGAATTTGAAAGTTATGATTATTTTTTTATATATGAAATAATAGGTTTATGATAACTAAAATGTGAAACATAGATTTTACTCTCTAAATACCATTAATGTATTTGAAACCGTCTGAAAATTTTAAAAATTTCATAAACAAATTTTAAAAATTTAAGCTCTTCCCATAGCTTAAATCACACCGTTACTTCCATCAGAATCTTCCGTTAGAATCTAACGTTAGAGTTACCCCTAGCCTAGTCGCGCCTAAAGAAGTTTTGCTTCAATAATATAAACAATATTAAAAATATACACACATTACGTTTAGAATGTGTGATTTTGTAGCTGTATCTACCTTATTGTAATACAACACAACACAAGAGCCTCCGATAGTTAGATAACCATTTCATTTTGTAGCATTTTATAGCATATTCCATAAAATTTAAAATCCTGAGTTGAGTTTGTTTTCTTCAGTTCTACGAAGGATCTGTTATTGCTGGTATAAGATCAGCCATCCTGACTAGTGGTTTTATGGCCTTTATGGCTATCTAACCAAACCTAAAATAAGTATAAGCAAGTGTTAAAACATTTCGAATATTATTATTTTATGAACAAAAACGTGCAACATGCTTCTTTACTTAACGTAAAGCTTCCCTATAAACAATTATTTACTATCATAATATGTATGTATGTTATATAAAGTTACTTGATCAAATCATAATGAATGTCGCTGTCTCGTCTTTTTTTTTCATTTTCATTTTTCTTCAAATCTTTCTGGCGCTGATAATATGCCCTTTGACGTTCACAATTTCTTTTTCTTTTTAGCTCTTTAAGTCTATAAAACGAAAATAGCTAGGTATAAATAGTGTAATTACACACCAAAAATAAAATGTATGCATATAGAGTAGGTACTCACTCATTTTCATTCAATATTTTTTCATCACTTTCTTCATTAATAAATCCACTTTGTTTATTCATATTTAAAACAAACACTTTATACACAAATTTAAACTATTTACCACCAATGTATTTTGGTTGACAAGCTATCAATTCATACAATTACAGCTTTAATTTTATTTAATATAGTAGGCGGAATCGTGTTAGGTATTTTGTATCAGGTTTTGTTTCCGGTACGCGGTACATTAGAATGACGTCACGTCCGTTAGAATTACTGAGTTACCCCTAGTCGCGATTAAAGAAGTTTTACTTCAAAAAACAATAAAAAACGGATGAGAAAAAAAAATGATTCTTAGGCGCTACGAAGTTTGTCGGGTCAGCTGGTATATCATAAATGAAATTAACACAAATTTACTTTGTTTATTGTAACAATAATGCTTCTTGTGCACTCTGTAGGTATATGATATACAGGAAATAAATGAACACAAAAGAATCTTATTTGCAGATAAAACATGATGCATTATTTACGCTCGGTGCCCTTTTTATTGGTCACCCGAGGCACTAACTGTTGTAGATCCAGACAAATCGCTGTTGCCACTTACATTTTGCTCTTTTATTTTACCAAATGTTTAGCAAGCCTTTAAATCCCCAATTTACATTGTTTATTATAAATAAATTCTTGGGTCATTTATATAAATATTTGATGAAATACAAGTACATATATTTATAATTAAAAATAAATGCAGCAGGTGCATGCACGCAAAAATCTGACAACACTGTATTGTCTCGGTAACCTTGATCGGTGCTCCGGGCAGGAATAAAATCCGTTTTGGTCGTCCTGGCAACCCATTCCAGTTTTCATTTTCCAGGCTCTTCAGCCTCGTTATAGACAGGTTCGGCTTTATACTACCCACCATTCTATCAATTTCCATTCATTTTTTAAGCATTGTATAAAAATAACACGAATATTTAGCAGATCAAAATGGAGCAAAAAGGGGTGAATGGCATTATTGAGAGGAGCGTGAAACGCTTTGGTGTTTTAAAATTGGATTCGAACTCTCATTGACTAGCGTAGCTAATAGTAGATGTTTTTTTATTGGTTTTCATGTTGTTTATTTAACTTCCCTCGTTAAAAATAAAAAAAAAAACGGTTATTGGTTATTGGTTTCACCTCGATTTTCGAAAATCGAGTTTTCACCAGATTCCTTCGTTTTAAGTTCCAAAGAAGCCATCCAGACTATTCCAGTGATGACTTACAAATGCCTGTATGTTTGGGAGTGCGCGCGCGCGCGTTTATTTGTGTGTGCGTGTATGTGTGCGTGCGCGCCTGTGTGGGTATATATGCAACCCTCATATAACTTTTAAACTACATGACCGGTTGGAAAGAAACTTGTAGTGTTCGAAAGAATTCTGCTTAACTTAGACCTAATGAAAATTTGTTTAAGTGGATTACGAGAAATTTCAAAAAGACCAACAAAAAAATTTGAAAAACGATATTTTTTAAGAATAATTTTTTGGCTGTTACGACGATCAAGATCTTAACCCCAAAAAATGACGTCGAATGTCGTTTGGAAGTCAAAATCGATTGATTTGTTCGTGTGATATCGTTCTCGAAACATTTGATAAAAAGTGTTTTTTCGCAATAACTAAGGTTTTTTGACTAATCAATTTTACACTAAGGATAACATTTTTATCATTTAAAAAACTACATCGGTTGCCGCCTCGAAATTCAAAATTGCTCAACGCGTTAATAAGTTCCAAAAAAAGTTTTTCAACTTGTCGTTAGGAAAATTGAAAGTATACGAAAATTGGTAGGTAAATTATTATTTTTACCCCGTTTGTTGATAAATAATCAAGTATTTTGTTTTTTCCTATTTTTTTGTATGTTATAACTATTTTTGTTATTTTATTAGGTTTCCCATAACTTCTTCCATTTCTTTTAAATTTTGCTAGTTTTTCCTCTTTCGTAAGTGCAAAAAAATAGGAAAAATGGTAAAAACATGGTAAAAACAGAAAAACCTGTTTTTCGATTTATTCCATTTTAACCAATTTTTTTGCTCCTTCTTATTTTTGAATTTACATACTTTTTTTTAGCTTTTTTTACGTTTTTTATCTTTTATTCGACTTTTATCATTTTTCATTTCTTCCCAATTTTTTCCAATCATCTCATTTTTTTATTTCTTTTATTGTACTTTAATATGTATTCTATTCTGGAACAAGAATATTTATTTTTCCACTAGTATTATTAAGAAATACCAAGTATTAGATAGTAGTTTGCAATAAACTTTTTAACCGCCATCTATTAGGAATTCATGATACTAAATAATAAATACATTGTAAAATTTATTTTTCCCATCGTTTAAACTTACCCCATTCTCGAGATTTTAGCGAGACACACGAACAGCAATGTATATAATGATGAAAAAATTATACAAACGTATCTCGCACCATGCTGTCAGTATATTCCAGATACATAACCTGGATTTGTGCCTGCTTAGAATTCCTAACTCTAAGATAGATATAGATAAATAAAAGTATTAGTCAGTACATACAAGGGCAAGACCAAACTGTAGACACTGTGTTTCGCTCTATTAGAGCTCATCAGTACAGTACAGGTTTGTCTCTTCAGTCACTAATGAAGAGACTATATACCTTGAATAAATAAATTTTAATTTATTTGTCAAACAAACAATTGTCGTTTCCTCTTGTGCTCTTAATCGAAAACTTTACTCATAGCGTCACATACCTATTGCATTTTTGATAACCTTTAATACTGTATATTTGTTCTAAATTTTTGGAATATGATTTTTTTAGATTCAAATATTGTAAATATAAACAAACCAGTCCTGTACTTGCATCCAGGGTTCTGACTCCGTTCTATTCCTGGTTTGCTTTTCTCCTTTTTAAACTCTAATGAAAAGCAAAGCACTCAATCATTTCAATGCAATAAAATTTCGCATTAAAGTTTTTGGTTGTTTGTCCGACAGTAACTCGAATATTTAATCAATTCCATTCAATAATTTGTAGCATTTTAGCGATTTAGAATAGGAGAACAGTTATCAAATAAGGAACGATCAAAAATCGTAGAAACCCATTTAAAAAGGATGCAAATAAAATAAACACAAAATGGTATCTATCTCGATTTTATGTTTTCATGGAGTATGTTAACCTTTACAGAGGTGTCAAGCTTCTTGGTACAAAATGTAAAACAAATAAAAATATTTTACTAATGGTAAACAAAGCTGAATGGTGTAAAGCAATATTATTCTAATTACTCTTTAACAAAAATTATGCAGTCTACTTATTAATCATTAAATTTATTGAGAATTAATATGTATCATTGATTAGTAAATAGACAGCTCGTTATATGTGTATCCTGATGAATCCAGAACCATCCCTCCTCGGTCCATCCATACCAGTCTAGACACGGGTTAAATCGATACAGCAGTTTGGGACACAACATACACATACACATATATCAATAGTTTTGATCAAAGAATCCAAATTGAAATTGCTGTTTATGCGTGTTTTAATTGGGAATTGGTTCTTTTTACCGGGAAGAACAGAGGGGAGAACAGTGGCGCACTGCAATCATTAATTGAAATTATTGAAGAAAAGCCTATAAACATATTTAACCAAAGTTAAAAGTTTAAAAGAAATAATAAGTATAACAAGGAGGAGATTCTCCATGAAGTTGATTTAAAAATTGTAAATGACTGCTGAAGAAACAATGTTGGAGGTTTCGTCTCAACCATTTCCTTTTATGTAACTTAAATTTGTTGATGTGGGATAAAGTATTTATACATTTATATTTTTTTCTTCGTGGATTCATGATAAGTGATAAACAGCAGACAAACTTAACAATTTATTGGTAATCTCAAATATATAACAATTTCTTAAACTAATTTACACAACTATGATACAGTCACAATTACTAAATAACGTCTTTAAAATATCTCGTACAACAATCCGCACTTTATCGCCAGTTATTACAATTACAATTTATTCTTCTCCGTCCGAAGCGGTCCCTTATATATAAAATTAAATACTTATAGAAACGTCTCCAACGTTACAATGAAAAACAACCTTTTTAGAATTGGAAGCTCTCGAATTATCCGATTGATCGAAAAGCAACTGGAATCTTCGAAAATTCTAAGAATTCCGAGAATACCCTACACCTCCGTCTGAGCGACTATATTATAGTACTAGCTAAGCCAACGAGCTTCGTACCGACTATTAATCAATGATTTCTTTTTATGTTTTTTTTTTAATTTTTACGGTTTTTTCTCGGGTTTTCGATTGTTTTTCATGATTTTGTTAATTTTATCATATTTTATCGTTTGTATCCAAGTTTTTTCTATTTTTTTTCGTTGAATTTTGTTATTTTTCAAGTATTGTCGTTTTCTTCGATTTACAATATTTTTATAAATTTTATAATGTTTTTCTTCTTTAATTATTTTCCATTTTACTTAAGTTTATTACCAATATTTCTTTTTTTTAATTCTTCTTGTTTGTTTTTTTGGATTTTTCCGTTTTATCGATTTTAAACATTATTTGTTTTTAATTTTTATTTTTCGTATACCTAATCTATTTTTTCCATTTCTTTTTTTTTGCTTTTTGTTAATTCAATTTTTTTAGATTTTTTATTATTTAATCCTTTTTTATTTTATTTTTATATTTTCGTACATTCCAGGCGAAGATAAATCCAAATAAGCTTATTATTTAGAAATCGAAATGAAAGGTCATTATTTCTAATTTATTATTCATGTTTATCGTGTTTTCTCGGTTTTACATTTTTTAGCATTTTTTCTATTTTTCCCACATATTTTCGATTTTTTGGTTAATTATATTTTCTTCAAGCTTCTTTTTTATATTTTGCTTTTTGATTTTATTTTCCAATTTTAAGTTTTTTTATTTGCTAGTTTTTCATTTTTACTGGTTTTTACAGTGTTTTCAATTTTTATCTATTTTTTCGAAAGTTTTCATTTCGTTTTTACGATTTTCATCATTTTTCGTTTTTCCTTATTTTTTTTTAACTTAATTTTTTATTGCCATTTTTTTGATATTATAAAAATTATAATTTTATTGACGAAAAAGAGAAATTTAAACAATCTTTCTAAATACAGCGCCATCTACCAATTGTTTCTGCAACCTAGATGTCAAATAAATTTATGTCTATAAAATAACTTACACATCCATCTATCAAGAATTCATAGAACTAAATAATCAATGTATTGGAAAATTAAACTGTAGTTGTTATACTTTTCCCTATAGTTAGGTATGTTTCTTATTGTTTAAACCTTCCCTGAAATTGTACGAATAATTCAGAATCAAAATTCGTCAAATTGGTCTAGTAGTTCTTGAGTTGTAGCAAGACTAACAAACAGTAATTCATTTTTATTTATATAGATAGTTTAAAATTGAAATTTGAAGCTTTAAAATAAGATAGGTTGCTAAACATCTTCTGTTTTAACCTTCTTAAAGCTGACCTTCGTATCGTATAACAGTAAATGAATTTTCTCATTTTACGTTTTTATCCAGTTTTTACTTTTTTTTTTCAATTACATGCACGTTTTCAATTTTTCCATATATTTTATTTTTTTCAGTTTTCTTTTCATTGTTTTATTTTTATTTATCTTTTGTACTTCCTCGATCAATTTTCTTAATTTTTTATTGGTAATTTTTCTCATCTCATTTTATTGCTGACGAAGGCAAATCCTAATAACATAACATTTCTTACGGGATTATTTAGAAATCGAAATACAAGGCCATCTACTGATAAATTAACTGACATCGCCATCTATTAGGAATTCATATATAGTATTTTTCCATAATTGTGTTTTGTTTGGTATATACTATTTTTACCGTTTTTTTAATCTATAATTTTTTCGTTTTTTGATCTTTGTCCTTTATATTGTTTTTACATTTTTTTATTAATTCTTATTTTTTAATACCTCTTTACCTTAATTTTTAGGAAAAATTTATCACATTTTTAATACTCATTACTCTTTTCTAACCGAAGACAAATCCAAATAATGTTTTTAACGGCAATAATTAGAAATCGAATTACAACGCCATCCTCTGCGTTTTCTAGCAACCTAGATGTTTAACGATGGCCTAGATATTTTTTTGGGTAAGTTGCTGCTATAAGGAATTTATCAAGCATTTTCCGTTAGTTATTATTTATGTTGTTTCTAAACGTTTAAACCTTTCCTGAACAGTCACAAGTAATTCAAAACAAAAATTAGGCTAATCGATCCAAACATTTTCGAATTTTAGCGAGACATACGAACAGCATTTCTAGATAAAAAATTATTAAACGTGTAAAAAGTACTTTATAGGGTGCAAACACCATATTTTTGTTGAATTTTTAAAGGATTGGTAATAGGCTGTCAACCAAGTTAATAATTTTTATTTCAAAACGCCTCAAATGAAGAAATGCGAAGAAACTAATCTGGAGGAATTGCTGCTTAGTTCAAATCATTGAATTGGATACCCACCAAAACTTCAAAAATTCTGTAAAAATAAATTGTGATATTAGACAGTGTTAATTTGTGAATCCTACAATCACCAGTTGTGATCGTAGTTTGTACGTTATTCCAAATTCCAACATACTACTCCAACCTATACTACTTAAGAAATGGTCTCCACTTATCCCACTTTATCGTTTGTAAATCAGCTCTAATCTGAAATGAAATCTTAACATGATTTTTGTTTACCTATTCATCCAGAAGCTACCGAATTACTTTGAAGAAAATTCTATATTTAAAAGCAGGTCTTTGTTCAAAAATTTCATAGAAGTAAGAAAAATTTCGTCATGTGTTGAATAGAATTGAATGAATTTAATAGATTCTACAACTGATTGACTTAAAGAAAGTGTACAAATTTGCAATACAAAAATGTAGGTAAAAGTAAGTTCTTAGAGCGAGAAAATATTAGTGTTAATAAAGTATAGTAGCAGAGTAATGACTATACATTTTGATGCTAATAAACCATTCTAAAGATAGCAAAATTACCTAACTGTGAGAAAGAGGATACTCCATTTTCTGCTTGTGGTTTACTACAATAACATATAAAAACGAATCTCGTTGAAAAGTTACCCAGTTCTAAGAGCGAGTAAATTTCAGTGTTTGCTGAATGGTAGTAGGATATTGCCCCAATCAACTCTTTACTTATAAAGCAGTCAAACCATTCTGAAGATGTCCTCATCAGCGAGGTATTGTAAAAAAATCCATTGGAATCATTCAACTTGAAGAATGAATATATACTAAAAAATGTAG
The DNA here is from genome assembly GCA_964028335.1 of Altica lythri. Taxonomy (NCBI): domain Eukaryota; kingdom Metazoa; phylum Arthropoda; class Insecta; order Coleoptera; family Chrysomelidae; genus Altica; species Altica lythri. The sequence continues at coordinate 60,672,220 of OZ034802.1, forward strand.
ATACAAAAACCTATTTATCAAGAATTTGTTTGGATGGTTACCCAATTGTGAAATCAACAAAATTTTAGTAGTACGATGTCGACTTAAACAATTGCACATCAATCTATTTTCAACCTAGCTAAATTTTCTGTAGTTAGAAGCTAGTGTTCTGAAAAAATTTCACTGAACTCAATCAAATGTAAGTGCGGAATTAGAATTGGATTCGGTTGAAGTGACCATTAAGTACTCTACCTCAAAAATAGCGTACAAATTACTGTAGATAGGAGCATAATTTCGATTTGTTATTGTTTAAATAATTACTTTGTTTTGAGAGTGAGGAAAATTCAGCACTTACTGAATAATAGTAGGATTTCGATTTGAACATGTATGTATCTTAAGAAGGCTTTGTAGCTAACAACCAATCTTCGTCCACAAATTCTATGAGCAACTAAACTACGAAGGAGAAAATGCTTTATTTTCTTTTGAAGAGAATGAAGTTTGGTTCAAGTGATCCTTTCCTTAATTTACCTTAAAGTAAGCGTACGTATAAACCTGAAAAAGCAACTGTAGATAACAGTAATTTGCTCTACAGAATCTACAGAAGCTTCAATAAGAATTTTTTTGAATACTAACCCAGTTCTAGAGCAAGTTAACTTCAGCTAAGTATTCTAGTAGCAGGCAGTTGACTCAAGGTACTTATGAACCTATTCTGAAGCAGTTGACACAAGTTACTCTTCACTTACGTACCTATTTTAAAGCTGACAAAACCCCGAATATGACATTGTAATTTTCGTTAAAAAATCCCACTGGAATCACCTACCTATGAAAGCGAAAATATTTCATTGTTTGCTAAACAGAATGGGGTTCGGTTCAAGGAATCCTTTCCTTAATCTACCTTAAAGGAAGCATACGCACGAACCTGAAGACCTGAAATAGATAACAGTGATTTGCTGTACAGTTGCTGCTTCCCCAGACAATTCTTTGGGTAGTTATATGTGCAACAAAATTTAAGTCTTTGCTAAGTAATAGTAGGACGTTGACTCATTCTATTCTGCCTCTATCTATTCTGAAGCTAGCAAACCGTCGTAGAAATAGCGCTGTCGTTAAAAGTGGTTGTAAGAACCAAATTATATATATTTTACCCACGACTCATAAGTAAATTGCGTATTTTTTAACCTATAACTCTGTCAGTATTAATAAGTGTCAAATTATTGAGGAGTTGTGTTATAGTTTCATTTACTAAACTAGTGGAGTAAGTAAATAGAAACCTGTATTATTATGTTGGTTACCTACAGTTTTCATTAAATTAAACTAACATTTGACATTTCTCAGACAGAACTGTCTGCAAAATCAATAATTTTTACAACTTATGCCAAAGTTTAAATTTTATATTTGTTATTTTTAGTTTTATACAAAACCATTTGGTAAGTCGTGGGTAAAGCATAGTACTTCACTCGAGGAACAAATTGCATATTTAGCTCGTTTCTTTAGCCCCTTCGCTCGCAAGCTCGCTCATGGGCCAAACACACTCGCTGTAATATGCAATTTACTCCACTCGTAAAGTAATATACTATTATTAACTAAATAAGTTGTGACCCAATTTTCATCCTTTAAAGTTCAGTTGAAAATTTACTTTTTAAAACTAAAAAATTAGTTTCATTCAAAACATGATGCTTTTTGTTGTAGAATTATTTACACATATTTTTAATTCTACGTCTCTGATAGAAGCGAGGAGAGAATGGCCACCGTAGCTGATTGATTAAAGCAAATCTATCTGCAGAGTGGATTAAATATATTTTCGTATTAAGCTTTTAAATACATTTTATAATTAACAATTTGTGAACAGAATAATTAAAAATCCCTAATCAATAAATGAGCAGCGATTGTTTTAAAAATAGGCATGCAGAGAACTTCCAATTTGACTCTAAAACAGAGCTTGCCAAAATTTATTTAACTGATCCTAAACCTATTGTATTTGGATCTTCTATTATTAATTTGATTAGTCAGTGATGGGAATCCAAACTAGATATAATTTGAAGCAATCGAATATATATCCAAATTTACAATATTTTAAAAAGCTTCTCTAATTTTACTTTATTAATGGTATTGTATGAGACCATTAATAATCAACAGAATCTGTCTATACGAATAATCAAAAAATAAATATAGGATAATTTAAAAGCACAGAGTCAAAGAATTCAAATTTTTATCATATTATCCTTATACTCGTATTGCATCTATAATTTTATCATGAATAAGTCAAGAATATAAATAAAAGATGATTTAAAGACATAGAATAAAAGAATTCCATTTTTTACAGGGTGTAATCAAAGTACAGGCCTTTGCAAAACATCTGTAACCATTCGGTTACAGATGCCTTACCTTATGGTTAGTCGGTGTTTTTGATCAGATCTTAAATCAACTTATGTCGCATCTCTGACTTTCTTCTTCTTCTTAAAGTGTCGTGCAGATACCTTCGATGGCGTCCATCGTCTCTCATATCAGACATATCTATCAATTGCAGTGTCTGGAATTCCCGAATTCCTGCCCATTATTGTATATTTCATAGCCAGGATAGTTTTCTTCTACCTACTCCTCTTTTTCCTCCTTCTAGTTTAGTATGGAGAATTAGAAGTTGGAAATAATAACGTTCTCTGCGTAGTATATGGCCAAAGTACTCAATTTATCTCCTTTTAAAATCATCAAAAAGCTCCTGGTCTAGTAAACGAATTCTCCAAAGAATATCTTCATTTGTAACATGATCAACCCACGATTCTCTGAGCATTCCTGGCAGGGTCCACATCTCAAATGCCTCCAGCAGTTGTTTTCAACGTCCATGCCTCGACTCCGTACAAAAGAACGGACCAGACGTAGCATTTTACCATCCTATATCTAAGGCTGAAATTTTTATCTGTTAAATATGTTTTAAACCTTAAGAATGTTGTTCGAGCTTGTTCGATTCTGCATTTTATTTCCTGATCTGAGTCCCATTTTTGGTTGAACATGCGCATCCCAAATATTTAAATTACGTGACCTGTTCAATGTTCTCTCGATCTAATATTCGGAGTATCACCTCCAGAATTGGCAATACATTTGGTTTTATGGATGTTAACCCAATCTCTGACTTTCTTCGTTGACCTTATGCAGTAAAGTTTGGAGATCACTGGCACTATCCACTAGTATCACGGTGTCATCCACATATCGAATGCTGTTAATGGGGATTCCGGTTACTTTAATGCTTATGGGACTATCGGAGATCAAAATCGTAGACAAGATGCACCCTTTGCGAACACCTTTTTTAATTTCGAAGTCCTCAGTTGTTCCTGCATTTTGCATTAGAACTTCCGGTTTTTGGTTTTAATTAAGACACTTCCTCAAAATTCTCTTAGGCACGTATATGAGAGATTATATGTCACATCGAGTAAGTACCCTATGTGACATGACTGAAATAAAAATAACCTAAAAACACGAAAATCTAAACAATTCATGTACGAGTTCTGTCACTAAGTAAACAGGACAAAGAAAAAAAATTAACAAAAATTGTTTATTCGGCAAATGAAATTTATTTTATTCAAAATAGTCCCCTTTAGAGTTAATACAGCGATTTGCACGGTCCACAAGTTTTTCGAATGAGAATTTCATCTGATTGAACTGGATGTTCTTGAAAATGTTCGTCGATGGCTTTTGAATGGCTTTTACGTCGGCATACCGTTGTCCCTTCATATGGACAAATGTAACAAATGTACCGAACAGAAAAAAGTCTCACGGTGCTATATTCGGAGAATATGGAGAGTAGTTAATGGTTTGTCAAAAAATCGGACACAAGTGTCGATCGATTAGATGGTGCATTATCGTGCAACAAGCGCCAGCTTCCTTCTTAGCGATATTCTGGTCGAACACGACAAATATACGAGAGCAAACGCTTTATAACAACAAAATAATACACAGCATTAACCGTTTGGCCCGCTGTAACGAATTGTTTCTGAATAATTCCTTTCGATTCATAGGAACAAATCAAGTGTGTCTTCATTTTTGACTTTCCCAAACGGTTTTTTTAGATTTGGCTCGTTTGTGTGCTTCCAAGAGGAACTTTGATGCTTGGTTTCCAGATAGTATTGAAAATACCACGTTTTGTCACCAATCACTATGTTGTACAAAAAGTTTTTATCTTTCTCGGCCTCTTTAATGATGTCTTTCGAATGTTGAATTCGAAACATTTTTTAGTCATCCGTGAGCTTGTGTGGAACAAACTATAAACCTTTCTCATGCCCAAATTCCCGGTCAAAATGCGATAGATAGAATTTTTAGAGTTATTTAATTCGATTTGCATGTATCTCAATTAAGATTGTGGCTCATTTTTAATAAAAAGACGCACTTTTTCGACAGTTTCTGGCGTAATCACAAATTTCAGCTGGCCAACATGTTTTTCAGCGACTCAAGACCCTCTTTGAACCGTCTAAACTACAGAACTTAATATTGTCTCTTTGTTCGATGTTCATTTTTCTACCGATGTTAAAAAGGTACTATCACTTTGAGCGCGATAACTCGAGATGAAGTGGTTCGATTGTCATGAAATTTTGCCAAAACATCATCGAACACGATGCGCTACTTGTATCGGATATTTCTTATACCTCGATGCCCAATTGCATTGTGACATAAATGCAAGTGAAACCAATGCGAGGGTTGAATGAATGGTAGTTGCCAAGTTTAACTTAGAAAGACTTACTATCTTTGGGTTATTAACGCGCAATAGAAAGAGATACTTTTAAGAAAAATGGCAAGCGGCACTAGCGCACTTAATAATGTTGTCCAGTGTTGTCCAATTTTTCTTAAAAGTATCTCTTTCTATTCCTCGTTAATAAGACAAAGATAGTAAGTCTTTCTAAGTTAAACCTAGCAACTACCATTCATTCAAACCTCGCATTGGTTTCACTTGCATTTACGTCACAATGAAGTCACTGACAAGCAATTGGGCATCGAGGTATAATTAAAAGTCCTGTTTATTTTGCAACAGACCTCGTATATCTTGCATACTTATGAAGGTATAATGATAAATAATTATCAATGGAAGTTATTTTAATAAAAAACAAAAAGTAAAATGTTAAATTACTTTAAATTTTGTACAGACCAGACACCTACAGCGAAAATTAAAAAAAAGTATGACGGTAAACAAGAGATTTTTACGTATCCAAATTTTTTCTACTACCTACTAAAAGAATAACAACTTTAAAACAAGATATACGACCACAAAAATAAGAGCAGTTGTAATTAGCATCAAAACGAAACGAGATGTGGCACTCCAAGATAGAACGAGAAGGGAAAACAGTTTTTTTTAAACCCTGAAGTATTATTTTACCTAACGTATGTATAGAAAACATGACGTATTAGAATGTTATTTACGTTAAAATTTGTTTAATATAAAGATAATATTTAAAATAAATAAAAAACATTTAAATAATTATTTTATTTTAATTTCATTAAATAATATAATTAATTTTTTTTTTTGTAGAAACTATAATAAACCGTTTACATTAAAAAAGAAAAAGTAAATGAAAATAGAATAATGTGTATATAGGAATAACTGGCGGCTCAGCGTGGTAGGTTTATAGTTACCATCCACTGTTCTATAGACTTATTCCTCTCGTTGAGCTCGTTCGACTCGTTTGGCTTGTTTGGCTCGTTCAGCTCGTGTGGCTTGCTCTGTTTGTTTTTTGAGTTTTGAGATCTTAGTAATTTAAACAAACAGATAATGGCAGACAGTTTCACACAACAAAGGGATTTAAAAAAATATATTAAATCACAAACTGGAGAAAAACCTTTTAAATATAAGATTTGTTCGAAAGGTTTCAAACAATCCAGTAATTTAAATAAGCATATTAAACACACACTAACGAAAAACCTATTAAATGTAAAATTTGTTCTAAATGTTTCATACATTCCAGTAATTTAAATAAGCATATTAAAACTCACACTGACGAGAAACCTTTTAAATGTAAAATTTGTATGAAATGTTTCAATCGTTCCGGTCACTTAAAAGATCATATTAAAACTCACACTGGTAAAAAACCTTTTAAATGTAAAATTTGTTCAAAATGTTTCACACATTTCAGTAGTTTAAAAAGACATATTAGCACTCACACTGGCGAGAAACCTTTTAAATGTAAAATTGGTTCTAAATGTTTCACACTCTCCGGTAATTTAAAAATTCATATTAGAACTCACACTGGCGATCCAGCTGCTTTGTGCAACCCACGATTAGAAAGTATTGCTTTCAAAAAATAAGAAAATTGAAATAGAAATAGATAACCAAAGATAAATTATTTAAATTTGTGACATTTCTCTATCAAAATCTCTTTAATCTGATACAGAATACAAGAAATTATACAATACTTACACAGATATGTATATTAATATTATTAAGTAATGAATCATAAAACAAAAACCACATCGACATAAACATACATCAAATAACAATTATAAATGAAAACAGTATCGTAACAGCTTGGATTGTGAATAATTTTTGCACAATCATCATAAATCAAGTGGAAAACACATAAATATGGTAACCAATTTGAGAATTGATGCGTTATTATAATATGGTAAAAGTTAAGGCAACTAATTTCAAAACATTTTGTTTAATTGTGCTACCTAATTCCTAAATTTATTTGCAATGCTGAAATAAGTCTTAAAACATCACCCTATATGGTATACTCACTTCTTAAAACTACAAAACTGCTTTTTATTTAATGCTCTTCTGGAAAACTTAAGCGGTCACTATTTGGTAAATGCTTGCAGTGACTGTGAATTAGTTCTGTTTTCCATAGCAAATTGTCTAGTCTTTTGATTTATAATGCAATTTATCAGATTTTTCATTTATTATTATCATTTCTTGACTTAGAATTGGATAATATCTTTAAATCTCATTTTATAATAGTGTTGGTATAGTGCATTCACTATTATAGTAACTGACTTAGGAAGAATTTAACATTATTCGATAATAAAGACGAAGCGATAAAGGGATTTCCCAACTTCAGGTAGCTAATGGAAAGAGCCGGCTTAAGGAATTTTATATTTTATTTTGTGTTTACTTGACATCACAAATATAATACATAAGTATGGGTAATAGAAGTACCGAACCTTTAATGAAGAATAGTTTTTTTCATGAAATCAATAATCAAGAAATTTCCCATTTTTTGACAATACTGTTTAATTTTGTACGAATATTCCGTTCTCCATATCTGTAAATGATAGGATTTCATAAGTACCAGTCTTTCATCTACATTTTTGTATTTAAACTCTATACTTAAATATCTAGTGTGGTACGGTTTGTTCTTCATACATACACATTGCGATGAATCAGATCTTCATCTGCACGATCGACCTTCGTAGGAATACTGTTATCCCGTCTTGTTTTTCTTGGTATAATACGATAACTTAAAATTTTTCTGACTGCGGATAAGGGCTTTTAGTCAAAGTCTACGTTTCATGTAAAGCTTCGTTACTTCGTTACAGTTCATGTTTTTTTCAACAAGAGTTTGAAAAACATTGGCAATAATTTGTTTTGCATCAGTAGATAAATGTATTCGTTGGCGGTCTTCAGACTCTAATACTCGAATGAGATCAGCATTTGTCGATTTGGGTCCAGATCCTCAATTGGTGAAATTGTCCTATTATCCTCTGGACTCAAGGGACGCCACATTGTTTCATACAATAACGGTAAATTTGACTTACGTGGATTCAATGGCAAGTATACACACACTAAAGTTAAAAAACACTTTTATAACAATAATAAATAAATTTTTTGAAACTGAACACTCCTCAAAAGACTTTAGAACCAATTCAGTAAAATGCAGATCTTTGACTGTTAGTTTATCATCGTACAATTAAAGATAAATAATAGGTAGAAATTTATATAAATTTCAAGTATACTTTGTTAATAGGCCAATTAACGTAGACGTTGAAAAATCTGGTAAAATGTTTGTAAATTTGTGGTTTTATTGTTAAAAAAAACGAAAATCGATCTAACTTGTTTTCGGTTATTCGCAAAACTTATTAATTTCCACGTTTATAAGATAAGTTAATTATGTAGTTAGTTTGTTGACATTACGCTTTACCCACAGTTGACTCGCCTATAAGCCGGTCCTGGCAGCTTGTGTTACTGTGATAATTCCACAACAATAGGAAATTTAAAAGGGATTATTTACAGCTGACTTTTATAATGAGACACTATATTTGTGAATATACTTTACTTTGTAAATCGTAAATTTCATATTACATTTTTTTTCTGTACCTATCGATAATAGTTTACTCACATATTCTGCAGAAGTCCTATTGTTATTTATACACCCATTCTCTGTACCTATGATTGAAGTTATGCTTTATATGAAATTGTGGGGGATATTTAGGGGGACGGAAGAAACGTAGAAATAGCGACAAGGGATATACCACACTCCCGCAGGAAGAGAAAAACGCACCCACACGATTTTCATCGCATCGTCGGCGTATTTTACGTTCATATAGGTGCCTGCGCTTATATAAGTTTTGATATAAGTATAGAATTATTTTATTGTGTTTAATCATTTTTAAAGCTATGGTTCAAAATTATCTAAAAAGTGCTGCACCATTGTAAGACTTATAGCTTGAAAAATCTTGGATAGTTAGGAAAGCATTAAAAAATTAGAAAATTCATTAAAAGTTTTAAAAATCGTTGAAAAATAAAAAAACTTAAAAAAAACTGTAAAAATTTAGAAATAACACAAACAAGAAAATGACATTGAGAAGAAATCGAAAAAATTCCGAAACCGGAAAAACTTGAACCCGCAACCTTTAACCACTTCAGCCATAGATGAATTAGTAATAATCAAAGCAAATTAAGATATACACAATAAAAATTCGACCGACAATGTATGAAGCCGAAACCATTATCGTAACAAAAAAAGGAACAAGAGGAAGACTTAAGAATATTGGAAAGGAAAATGCTAAGAGTAATATTAGGACCAATAAAAATTAATGATAATGAGTTTAGACAAAGAACGAACTATATAGACTTAGTGACGAAAATAAAGCAACAAAGAGCAAAATGATTAGGGCATATATGAAGATCAGCACCAACTACGTTAACTCAATATTGGATTGGATACCAGCTGAAAAACGAAGACGACGGAGGCTAAGATCGACATGGTTACAAAAAGTAACAAATAATATAAATAGAGAGGATGTACGGAAATGGAAACATAAAAACAGGAGATAGGAAATTGTGGTGGGAAATTTTCAATATTTGGGTTCAAGCAACAGTTTCTTGAAGATTGCAGGTTTGGATTTTTACTGACTCCATATTTAAAAAAGTATGGATGAATTGCGCGAAGCTTTTATGGATGATGAACTCAAAATTACTATAAAGTGGGACCAATGAGAGATAGGACAAGTACCGTTGCTCATATTTATCCCGATTTTTTTTCTCGCAATATCTCTTTCGAATCTAAAATTAAAAGCTTCACGTTAATATCTATTTAAGTTAAATAAAACACATAGGTAGTTTAAATTAAACAAATATTTTTTATGTTAGGATGATACCAAAAATAATCCCCACTTGAATTCAAAATAATATCTTCCTCGTCCGAAGAAGAGGATGTCGAAAAATCCATGTTTATAAGGATCGTTCATGTTTTAACTGGCGCAAAAGTGCGATGCTCCAAGCCCCGATGTGACCACGGGTGCGCCTGGGTCAGGGCAAAGGTCCAGGGTATTATGCCATGGTCTAGGGTCGATGGTCCCTGTTGTGTCCATACCCTAAAAGAACGTAAATTTTTTTATGTATGTATAAATTTTCAGGAATTGAAATTATAAATAAACATTAAACACATTACATCAAATGGAAGACAATTCATCCGCCGGAAATAATGATCGAATTTAGTCAAGAGTAATGTATACTATTTTATTTTCTAACCGATCAAAAACTTGTTTCCAATCCACAAAAAACAGAGCACATGCAAAGGAAAAGTCGACTTTTGGAGAAAATATGTAGGAAGGGCAGTCAAATTTTCGACCAGGGTCGGAAGAAAAATTTATTAAAAATAAATTGGTCCAGAAATTATTAAACAAAACAATAGACTCCTGAAAAGACTTTAAGTTTCAAATACTGTTACAGAAAAATATAACTGAATGATATTAATTTGCATCATAATTGCTTTGCTATTAAATTGTAAATAGTATATTTTTAGTCAGAACATTAGTTAAATTATGAAATGTTTTGAATTTCTAGTTTATATTAATCCTCATGTGATTTCAATTTTCAGTATATAGGTACATAATATTTTCCATATTTCCATAGAGATGCCTGTCGACTCCCATCCTTATTCCCCTTTCATCAATATTATTCATTTACATATTAGGCTAATTCCTGTAGAAATATTTGCAGATTTAGCAAAACCATCAGCATATCGGGATATTATCAAAACAGTCAAACCTAGAGGCAGGATTCGTTCGGGTATATTCGGGTCGCATTGATCGATAGGGATCGGACGGACGGTTTGGACCAGGAAATTAAAATATTTGCCAGTTCGCTTAAGGTTTGGATTTATGTGTTCAGAATATCCCAAATGACATTAGAGTCGTCAAGAGCTTGGATTATGTTGTTCTCACTGCTCCTTAATATAAATTTATGCAAATTTTTGTTAACCAGAATATTGGATGCCTTTAAAGTTAAAATTAGCTTCGAAGAACATTTTTAAGATGATGACTTTTAAAGGATAAAAAGAATAAAATATTTTTGTAGCAGTAATATATTATACAAATCAATACATAAACTGTAAAAATTCTTAAATTCTTTTAAATTTTGGTAAGTATACAAACAAGAATATATTAAATGACACTACGGCGAAATTGAAAAAATGTCACATCAAACAGGACTCGAACCTTTGCCTCTACCGGCAACGCTTTAATAACTAAGCTTTACTGCTTAGTAATTATTTCGATTTTTAGTAGGTAAATTCAACTCATGTGACATGTGACACTTACCCACTTTGGTGTAATATCTAGGTTGCGTAAAAATCTTGATGACGTTATATTTCGATTTTTCAAAAATGTAGACAGATTATTTGGATTTGTGATCGTCCGAATATAATAATGATAGAAATATAATAAAAAAGTTTAAATAAAAATTAAGAAAATTAAAAAAACAATTGGGATACAACAAAAAAATTGGGAAAAAAATTATAAACATTGTAAAAACAGAAATACCGTAAAAAATAAAATAAACAAGGAATGAAAAAAATTTGAATAAACAGTTAAAAACAGAAAAAGATAAAAATCTAGCAAAATTTAAAAAAAAAGATCAGAAGAAATTAGAATATACAAAAAAAAATAGAAAAATCAAAATTGCTGGGACACCCGGTAGTTTGCGTTGTATTTCGATTTCTAAATAATACAGTTAAAAATATTATTTGGATTGCCTTCGTCCAGAATAGATTATGATAAGAAAAATCTTCAATAAAAAAATTGAGAAAAAGAAAAAACTGGACTTAGGAAAAAGTAATAAAAATGGAATAAACAATAAAAATCGTAAAAGCGAGAAGAAACTGAAAAAAAAATGAAAAATAGTGGGTAAATCAAAAAAATGAAGAAGCATAAAAATAAGGAAAAATTGAAATTAAAAAATGAAAAACTAGCAAAAATTAAAAAAAAAACGATAGAAAAGGGAAATAGAATGAAAAAGCCAAAAGTAAACAACAGGAAAAATAAAATTAAAGGAATAATAGAAAAAAAAAAGACAAAAAACACAAAAATTAGAAAAAAAATACTTAAGCAAAAAAGGGACAGAAACAAAAAATAAGTAAAATTGAAAAAAAAGTTAAAAACGAGAAATTAAGGAAAAATGAAATACAACGAAAAAACGAAAATCAATAAAGGGAGAGGTAAAAAAAAACAAGAAAAATTGAAAAATTATGAGAAAACTAAAGTTAAATGGAAAATAATTAAAAAATAGAAAACCAAGAATACATTAAAAAAGTTGTAAATAATCTAGAAAATCGAAGGAAACAACTAACACAAAAGGCAAAACCAGAAAAAAATCAAAATACAACAAAAAAATATATTACAAACCAGAAAATATAATAAAATCGTCAAAAACCGAAAAAAACAAAAATTAATCAAAAAAACGAGAAAAAAGAATAAAAATTGAAGAAAAAAAAAACAAAAAATAAGAAAAAAAATATCGCTAGACGGACAAAGTTCACTGAGTAAATTTCGTGTATTATGTGTGTGAGAGAAAAAGAAAACACTCCTCTCTCACGCCGTTAACTTAAGTAGTTGGTGTAAGGAAGAAAACAATATATAGAATGGTCAAAGAAGGAACAATCAAGGAAAGGTCTCGATCACTTCAGTTTGATCAAACTTGGGAAATGCTCCAAGAGGTCATGCCAAAGAAATTTATTTTTGAGAGAAAACTCACCACAAAACTACGTAGTATATCTGAATGGTACAAAGACACCATATTGGGGCTAAGCCAAATTGCCATACGGTATACGGAAGGCCCCAAGACAGATAAAGAAACATACATACATAAATACTAGTTGGTGAGTTCACACTGGATAGTCACGCTATTGGTTCGGGACATATAGGTTACCTAAAATTCTTCTTTTTCTTTCACACATCAGTCTCACATCAGCAGGTTTTCTCTAGTGGTATATCGTACTAAATTCGCACCAATTAATCATTTATTTCCAACACAATAAGATTTGAATAATTTTTTAAAAGTATAATTTCCTTACGTATATCCCTATTAAATTTTATACTTGGCAACGATGTAAAAAGCCTAAGCGATATCAAACACATCCTTTCTTATTGTCCTCGACTCCTGAAATCTCCAAATTGCTGTTGAAGGGCACTTTATGTACTGCTTAATTAAAAAAGGTAGCTTTAACGGCGTTGTATACAGGACACTTTCAGTTAATCCTTAAAATTTAAACGACCTCTATGTGGTTTACGAGCGGGTCGGGTCATCTTGTATTAAAACTGAACTTTAAATAATTTTATTATTTTATTTACATTTAAGAATAAAAGGATTTATTGATTGTAAAAAAATTCTATTGAAAATAAAAAACAAGAAGTAATAAATAGAAAAGTTCAGAGATGATAACAAAAGAAGCGCAGTTGTTTCGGTAGTATAAAATAAAGAAAGCAAGTTTTTACAGCTTCTAGAATGTAATTAGAGTAAATGGCGCTATTGTTTTTAGGGATTTTCCTTATTTGTATTTTTTTTTTGTACGATCGCAACTTCTTCTCCTACCGACAACTTACACTTCAACCACCTGCTGAACATTTCTAATTGTGCTTCAATTTTTTTAATACAAATTCGTTGAAATTGTGTCAAATTCGTTTTATCGCCTAAAGCAGACACGTACAATACTCGCTTACGAAATCAGAGTCTTTTAATGTCTTTATGGTACTTTTTGTATGTCCAATGCTTCAGACACTCACTGGATTTGCATGTTAAAATTGAGAAAAATGGAATGAACAATAAAAACCGCCAAAAGAGTGTGTGGAAAAAATTAATATATTGTTACGGCTCGAGCCGGACCTGCCGCCCAGGAAGAAACGGGACAGACGGGGTAGTTCTTGGAACCTGATATTCTTCGATTGGAAGCCGAGAACCTTCTACGTTCTAGAAACTTAACGTAGCGACTTTCTAGAAGAATTGTACTGTGGGATTTGTGTAGATGGTTCTAGAAGGATTAATTTTATATATAAGGACCGGTTGGACGGAGTACAGTACAGTAGTTGTTATAGCGATAGTCAGCGATAAATAATAGTAGTATTAGTTGGCTATAAATAGAATTAATTGTATTTGTAGTAGCTGGCGATAAAGTGCGAATTGTTATACGAGATATTTTAACGACGCTATTTAGTTCTGTAAATTAGTTATTAAGTTGTGTTTACTAATAAATTGTTAAGTTTGTCTGCTGTTATCACTTCTCCCGAACCTACGAAGGAAAAATTATAACAATACTTATACCTATTTAAAAATCTACACAATAAAACAACATCTATATCAACCAGTGGCAAAGCAACAAACAAATTTTTTAATGGCGGATGGGTTCATGGGGTTAAAATTTCCGCAACATGAAATGCGCTCGTCACCTCATATCCAACTTCTTTCACTTTCTTTTCCCGAAAACACACATTGAAATTCCCGCTGTTCCCGGTTCCGGCGCTTGCTCGTTGCCGAAAATCAATTGTTAAACGTAGCAAGTTTGATTCTACCCCGCCGTATCTATAGTATCAGTTATTCAGAGTTGAAACAAAGAAATCCTACCTGATTTTCATTGTAAAAAGTATTGTGCGTGAAAAAATCCGCGATATCGATGCCGGTCCAAGATTGAGGTTATGTTCACACAGGTAACGTTAAACGTTATTTCAAATATTAGATTTAGATACGTTAAAGAATTGATTAGTATGTTATGCTACCTATGTATAAAGGTAGGTTTTTATTATACTTGTTATTATTTTGTTGAGGGCTATAAATCTAAAAGATTATCAGTTTATTTATTTATTTATTTATTATTAGAGATAATAAAATTGGTTTTTATTTACGTATGTTTTGAAATATTTATTCGAATGAGGGGTTATATAAATTTAAATAAGTATGTATTAGATATAATAGAAATACTATTGTAAAAGAATGACAAGGATTTCTGTAACTTGAATTGAATTTTCAATTTTCAAAATTTTCATAAACATATTTTGAATTTGAATTTATTTTGCGATGATACGTACCTACGTCAAATAGGTTTTACTTCAATCGCGCGTAAAGGTTACACGCACACTCCTTTTTTTAAATATATTTTTTGCATTATAAAATATGTTTAATCAATAAAATAAACCAGTAAAAACAATTTTTAAATAAATATGAACATACCTAAAGCTATATTTTGACCAAAATAATAATGTATTATTAAATAAAAAAATAGTATAAAATACTAATCTACTGTATATCACGCGTTTGAAAATATTTATTTATACTCTATCATCATCATTAACAAGCAGTTGATAACTACAATATCATGTGAACTTATAGCCCATTTTTTACTTTAATTTGCTGTGTATGCCATGAGAGCGAGAGATAGAGAGGATATGTAAGAAAGTCATCTCCCGTACGTAACGTGTATGTACGCGGATATTTTTAATGGATTCAATGCTCTCATAAAGTCGCTTTTCTCCTCCACTCGCTGAAGACTACATATACAACCTCGCATCTCTCTTTCTCTTTCTGTCTCATTAATAACGCTACTACTAGGATCATCTGTGGCCTAGATGGCGCTATCGGCTACAGATAGAGATCGCAGGTTCGTTTTTTGGCCGATGTAACATTTTTTTCTACCCAATGTTATTTTGTTATTGTCTTATTTCAAAATATCAATTATCATTCTTTCAATTTCTGATTTCTTTATCTTCCTATCTCCATGGTGTGATATGAATATTTTGCTTGTTCAATGTCTATACTTTTATATACTTTTTAATCTTTGCTATAATAGTAATCTGATTATAAGTTCGCAAATTAATATTTTATTTATTCTAAGCCTGCCAAACAGTACCTAACATGATATAGATATTTAAGGAAACTAAATCAGTGAGCAAGATCCCACGAGAAAAAATTATAAAAAAAATCGAAGGGTTTGAAAACGTATAAAAAATATCGAAAATTTAAAATAACAAGTCCATAGGTATAACATGCGTCTCAGTGCAGTTACTAGTATAGAGTAAAAATATTTACGTATTCTTATTAGGTATAACTCGCGGCTCGTTCGTCTGGTTCTTTCAATTTTCATAGGTCATACCTGTCAACGATCTAGCCGCTCTATACGTAACACACAATAAAAAAGCTATGCTAATAATAAAAATAAAAATAATTTAGAATTATTAATTTGATAATGTTGATAATTTGATTACCCTTCTCCTATCGTTTTAGTAGAATAAACGATTAAGGGAAAGAGAAAGTTGGTTTCCAGGAAAATGTGCTGGTTATATAACTCGGTTGTTTACCTCTGAAATTGATTACAAACAGGTTTAAGCTTTTTATATTTATACATAATACAAGTTTGTAAAAAAATGTTAAGCGTTCAGAATTTTTATATACCTACATTTTGAAAACTTAATCTTTGATGCCTGGACTATTTCAGGTGTGGATTACTTGCACCAAATTACAGGTTTAACGTAGATTTGCTGCTTTTTTAGAATTTTTGAAAATAGGTGGTTCTAGTTTGAATTTATCCAATGAAAAACATTAAAAACTGAAAGATGTAATGTGTAGGTATTACAAATTTTATATAAAATTTAAAATTTGTTGCATCAAATTATATGAAATTTAATGATTAAATAATTCGTTAAAATTAAAATCTTTTTCATTAAAAAAAGTTATTTTTCGATCTTTACTTTCTCTTTTAAAATAATAAAAAATACAGTTATACCCATTTTTTTTGTTTACCAAGTTAGAGATTAAATGAAATTAAAATTGTTGTAATAAAACTGCAAGAATATTAAAATTTTGACAAAGTAGAAAAGTACTTTTTAAATCTATTCCGTCGACGCATATATGTTTTTTGCTTTTTATTTTTAAAGCGAAGCTTATGATAAAGGCTCAGGCGACTGGGCAAGAGAAGCTACTGGGTGAGAGCAGTGATATTGAGATAAAATGTCTGTGTACGTACGTAAGTTACGTATCCCCACTAGCACAAAAACTCGTTACCTGTAGCCGAAGCTCTCGGTCCTCATTTCGATCACCAGCAGCGTTGCCAACCTAAAATTTCTGAAATGGGTAGACTGATACAAAAAAAAGTAGAAATCGATATACTTCAATTATACGTTATAATAACAAAAATTGAAGTACTTTAATCTAATAAAAAAGTTATTAAAAATCTAAAAATCGATAGATGAGGTAGAAAAAAAGTAGATTACTTCCTAAATCGGTGGATCTACACAAAAATCGGTGGAGTATGCATCGCTGCTCACCAGTTCTAACAAAAGTGCACAAAAAACATTCGCAAACCGGAGCGAAATGTGTTACAAAGAATTTCAAAGGTGGCGCGCAAACTGATCCTGCTATCCTTGCTCTACATAAGGTTGTTTACAATTACATTTTCACTCTTAGTGTTATTTAACTTTATCCATTAGGCTAATAGGCTAATTTTATTGTAGCTTTCCAGAAATTGTGATTAAATTTTGTTTTTTAAAGTCTTTTAAGTGTCTTATCAGTCCAATTGCCTTTCTCTTTATTCAATAAGGCTTTTTAGTTATTTTATTTGTAGTTGGTCCTTTTTACAAGTTTTGCTAAAGACTCATATTCAATATCACTTTTTGACGCTTTTTAAACGTTTTCTCTATTTCAATACAGATTCTAAAAAATGTATCTCAATTCTTATTCTAACGATGTTTAAGTATCTCCACCAGCTCAATGGTCTTTTATCAATATAAGTTTCTAGACTCTAGAGATAAAAGTCCCATGCCTAAATAGATTATAATAACTAAATTAATTTTTTATCTCAATTGCCCAAATTTGTAAATGCTACCTCCAATTTTCATTTTAACATTTATTGTCTCTATTAGCCTGAATTTCTTGGTTAAATACCGGTTTCTATTTCCAGTTCACCTTTTAACAGATTTTAAGTGTCTCCCGCAGCTTAATGTAGCATGTAGCTTTACTCCCAATTCTCCTTTTAACATATTTTAAGTATTTTTCTTTAATACGGAGTTAGATATAGGTCTTCTTTTATAGTCTTTTAATTGACCCCACTTACCTAATTTAAGATATATTTTGTTCGCATTCGGTCTCGTTATAAAACTTTGCAAAAACTACTTTACCGATTATTATGAAAATTGGTATACATATGTATTTTTCCACGGAGAAGGTTTGTGTGATATGCTCATTGATGCCACTCGTCACCAGGTGGCGCTGCAGAGTAGCAACTTCTGCCCGTTCAACCGATTGTCATGAAAATTGGTATGTATATGTATTTTTCCACGGAGAAGGTTTGTATGATATGCTCATTGATGCCACTCGTCACCAGGTGGCGCTGCAGAGTAGCAACTTCTGTCCCGTTCAACTGATTGTCATGAAAATTGGTGTGTATATGTATATTTCCACGGAGAAGGTTTGTATCATATGCTCATTGATGCCACTCGCCACCAGGTGGCGCTGCAGAGTAGCAACGTCTGCCCTGTTTAACCGATTGTCATGAAAATTGGTATGCATATGTATTTTTTCACGGAGAAGGTTTGTATGATATGCTCATTAATGCCATTCGCCACAAGGTGGCGCTGCAGAGTACCAACTTTTGTCCCGTTCAACCGATGGTCATGAAAATTGGTATGTATATGTATTTTTCCACGGAAAAGGTTTGTATGATGTGCTCATTGATGCCACTCGTCACCAGGTGGCGCTGCAGAGTAGCAACTTCTCCCCCGTGAATATGATATTCGTATTAATGGAAGTTACCACCAGATGGCGCTTCCATATATCAAATTCAATACTGATTAATCGATATCTATACGAATTCGTATAAATATAAGTTCGAAAAATATATTTTTGGTGCGATAAGCAAAATAAAACTATAAACTTTCTTTCCTTCTCTATCTCTTCTCCTCTTTTATTTTTCTTAAATTTATTTTAGTTACTGGCGTAGCAACGCGCGCCGGTTATAGCTAGTAACATAATAAAACATAAAATGAATTATTTTTTTAGAAAAAAAAACAGACGTTACTTAAAGTGTTAAATGCGCTTGAATAGAAGAAAAATGATGTGATGTTATTAAAATTATAGTTTTCTAGGAATTCCTTACCTATTCCTATTTTTTTTAAACACCTTGTATATTTCCCAGTGTGAAAAATCATGCAATCTCTTATTAACTTAAAAATTGCCTAAAAAATTCGCTATAACATATCTGGTAAAACAAAACGCAGTGACGAATAGCGTGGTCCGGTTTGAATCACCATGGAGGGGATGCAACGAGGGGTTCGAGGGGTGGATGGAAATCGTGCGCAAGGGGTGGCAACCGGCGTCGTTAACGTACCGTCGCGACGTTCACATAGTGAGCAGACAGTGTGGCGTCTACAAGTCTGGCACTACCGATTTTGGTAAGTTTTACTGCATATTAGTGTTATATAGTGTTTTTCTTAACTTGTGCCGGGTTACACCCACTTTTTTTTAATACCAGTGGTGATCATGGTGATATGGAACCAAAAAGTGAAAAAAAAATATTTTACGGTTTTAAAAATAAGTTTTATGAAAATTTTCAACTAACCACTACTACTACCATAAGACAAGAAAGTGATCTTTAAGTATACACATTTTTTAAAAAAATTATTTTAACAATTATTAGAGTAATATTATCTCACCATTTAGTGACTAGGGGCTAGTTAGATACTATACTTTTAAATGTAATTTATTAATAATTATAATTACATTTTTATATAATTTACTTAATAGAATTAACCTATTATAGTATGAATTCAATTAATATCGATTTTAATTTATAAATAGATAGCGAGTTAACATTTGATTTATTGCATTTTAAACCTAATTGATAAACTTATATTGGATTAAAAATCTAATCTTTTTAGATATCTTTTTTATTTGCAATAGACTTTTGTTAATTAACATCAAATATCGAAAAGCATTCATTTTTTAAAAATAACAATATTTTTTTATAGTTCACTAATTTTGGTTTGAAGCCATTATTAAGCTTATAAAGTTAAAAACTAAAATTCATATTTTAACTTAGGATATCTATATTGTAGGTAACTTATTCCAACCAAATTTTGAACTATTGTTCTCTAACGAGTGTACTGAAATTGGAAATTAGTATTTTTTTTTATAATGTTATAAAATGTTAACTTTACTATAACAAGTATCTTATTATATTCTCATAAACTTACCAGTTTTAATAATATAACCATAATAAAATCATAATTTTAAAATTAATTATTAAATTTATTTCGTTTATTAAGCATAGTTACTAAAAAAGTTAGGTTAAAGTTTTCTGTGGTTTTCCTCGACCAAACTTCAACCTCGTTGTTTCAGCCAACTCTCATTAACTGAACAGGAAACATAAATATGTTGCACTACCCTAAAATGAGCAGTAACTAGGTTCTAAAGTAGAGAAGAGGGAATTTAAAAAAATTTAAACTTAAAAAACTTGTAGCTAACACAATATTTTTTTAAAATTTAACCAGCAAAAGTTAATATTTTTATTAATTTTTGTTGAAAAAATTATTAAATTTATTTCACCAGATAAACTTACTCGTAATAACTATAAAAATGCAATAAAACTATCAGTCCGGTTCTATTCAATTTTAGAAAATATTTAGTTACAGCTTTATTTTTTTGTCAAACAAATATTTTATTAAAATTAATGCACAAAAAACGTCTTTCTTATAAGCCTAAAAAAAACTTTAATTTTTATCCTCAGTTTGTAAAACAAAGCTATTAAAAAATGTTACCAGATTTAATAATATAACCATAATAAAATCATAATTTTAAAATTAATTATTAGATTTATTTCGTTTATTAAGCACAATTACTAATAAAGTTAGGTTAAAGTTTTCTGTGGTTTCCCTCAACCTAAGTTCAACATGGTTGTTTTTGAAAAGAGTTTATTTCAGGCAACTCTCATTAATAGAACAGGAAACATAAATTTGTTGCACTACCCTAAAAAGAACAGTAGGGTCTAAAGTAGAGGAGAGGGAATTTTAAATAATTTAAACTAAAAAAAAATTGTAGCCAACGCATAATTTTTTTTTTTTATGTAACCAGCAAAAGTAAATATTTTTATTATTTTTTGTTGAAAAAATTATTAAACTTATTTTACCAGTTAAATTTACTCGTAACAAATATAAAAATGCAATGAGACTATGAGACAGGTTCTATTCAATTTTAGAAAATATTTAGTTACACATTTTAAAATTTTTTAATCAAATATTTTATTAAAATTAATGTACAAAAAAAACGTCTTTCTTATATGCCTCAAAAAAAAACTTTAATTTTTATCCCCAGTTTGTAAAACAAAGCTAGTAAAAAATGTTACTTATAATATATTAAAGAAACTAAATAAATGTAAGTTAGAAGTATACAATATTTAATTTTTTTGTCAACATTTAAAAAATTCTTATGCGCTAAATTTTCTTCGCAAGTTACACCAGTTAGTTATATTCTTTACTTATTCTACTACTAGTTAATAAATTATATGGTACTTATATAATCATTTTGTTGTTAAGTTTGACACGTTTTATCGTGGGTTATTTATCGGTTATGCGCTGAAGTTTTTATTTGACGCACTGCAAAAAAACATATTTTAAATTTTATAAGTACGGTTTCTCTTATATTTAATTTTAAGTAAATGTTACAAAAACTCTTGTGGATTCTAATGAATCATATTAATAATAATGACTAAAATTACAAGAAATATTAAAAGGTGTTTATTTCTGATTTTTACAAAAAAAAATTAGTTAATAAATAACCAGTAAAATTAATTAATTTTAAAAATAGATCTAAAAAAAAAATTCCGATACCGGGAATCGAACCCGAGCCTCCTGGGTGAAAGCCAGGTATCCTAGCCACTAGACCATATCGGATATATCTAAAAAGTTTCATTGGTGAAATTTTACGAGTAGGAAAATAACAATATTGTTTAAAAATAAAATTATATCACTGAAATATACACATAGTCCAGTTATTAGCGGTATAATTTGAAATTTTGTTAATAGAGTCTAATTTTCATAAAAAATTGGGTTCCAGCTCTACTTACCTTCGACTTTAAATTCTATCCTGTACTGGACCGCGATATTAATTTTTAGGGGTAAAAACTACCCCTTATTGAAAAATTTTAAAAATGGTAGATTCTAGCATGTAATTCGTTGAAATATTGTTTAGTTAACTATTTATAAGACTCTTGATGTAGTATAATAAGATTTATCATTAATCAGAAAAAATCAACCCTTCTAAATCATCCCTCGAAGCTATTAATTTTTAAAACTTATTTCAAAGATATTATAACTGGAAATGATTTAAATGTACATGGCATCATGTGTAAATTATTCTACTTTAGTTGAGGAATATACATAGTTTATACATATTACAAATACATATATTGAAAAGTAGAACTTTAACTTTCACCATGGAACAGCTGCTTCGATGCTCGGTTTTTTGTCCACACTCCGCTATTCCGAAAACTAAAAAAATCATTGATTTTTTGGACGATAATGCCTTTATTTTTTAAAATAAAAATTAAAAAAAAAAAGCATTTTGAAGAGAATTTCAAGCGCTTTAAATTAAATTAAAACTTTCAAAAATTTTTACTTTTGAAAAGAGTTTAGTTCAAAGGACTTCGATGAGCTACAAACAGTACACAAGTGCAAACTTTCAGCCGCCACATCTTCTTTAATTTTCTTGATACAATAATAAAACAGTGCTGAAAGTAATAGATGGTGGCAAACGCCAACTTTCCAATAAGAATTTGGATATGGAAAAGCCAATTTTCAATGGTGATCGTAGAAAAACCAATTATTATAAAATTTAGTAAAATTCATCGAATATTCGGACAACGCACTTTTTTCATTAAAGTAACATTATTAATATGAAGTTACATCCCCTTTAGCCCTTATAACTACCAACCTGCGTTTAATATTTACCAGAGATTAGTCGTACTCTGGTGTGAAGGAGTCGCATATTTGCTATTTGTCCTAAATGTGCTGCTGAGTGGCCAAGCCAATATCTGATATCATTATTTCCGAACCCTGTTATCGTTCGCTTCGCGATATGTCATGAAGCACCATTATGTTTAAATAAACAATTTGAATTTTCAGTCTACATCTATTTTGTACAGCTACTTTTTGATTTCGCCAACCAAGGCATTGCTTTTTTATGCCTCATTATGTACTGGCTTGACTTTAGCTTTTATATACAAAAAAATGTCTATCAAATTGAATACAATCAATGTAAGACTAACTTTGTAAAATCCGATATCCAGACTTATATATTCTCATCTGCTCGAGATATTTGTACCCGATCCTTAATTAAATTGCAACTGTACGTCCCTCAATATATCCCTTACCGGCCTTACCATTGCATTTTTATTAAATTTATTATGACTCTTTCTGTGAATATTCTTGGGTGACATGTATCTTTCGATTACTGATAAGTTATAATTTTGTGTACTTTTTGTTCGGCACATTTTTATCGAGTGATGTTTTTAACGTGTACAGTCTCTCTGGACATACTAATAGATTGTTTTGGTTGGGTTTTCCTGATTTTCTAATAATTTAAATGTAAAGCATTTTATGGCTAAACTAACAATATTTTTTAATATATAGCGACACGACTAAAATTTTGTATAACCGTCCCTAGGACTGTCCTTTTTATGATAGTTTGCGCAATAACGCATATTTTCAAATCTATGGGTTATGTATATTTGAAATTAGTGTCGTCAGAACATTTACTTGTTACGCTCTTTTCACACACAACGATTTTATCGTACTGTAAAAAGTTGTTTGACCACTTTTTTTTTAGTACAACACAGAATTATTTGGGAACGTTCACACAGGATGACAACGGTATAATATCATATACTAACTTTCAAATAGGGTAGTAACAGGGGCACGAATAAATTTATTCAAGAAATGGCTGAAAATATTGACGGTGAATTTTTGATTTCACTGGTCGAAAGTAGACCTGTCCTATGCGATAAAACCCTCGATAGTTTTAAAGACAGAAATAAAACCAGGTTGAAGGTAAAGAAAAAAATGCATTGGGTAAGTTTACCTCAGAGTCAGAGCCAACATTTCAATGGGTTGAATGCAGTTTCTCATTTTTGTATTTTGCCGTTGAAGAACATTCTTCAATTTCTCATGTAATATATTGTAGGATGTCATTGGCATGCGGAAATAATTTAAAAAAATCTTTTTGTCATTTCCAAGTTCTGCAAAAAGTGTGTAAATACACCTGCTTCTTCTTTTCTTTCATTAATAGGATGTACCTACCCAATGTAGGCGATTACGTTTTTTCCTTTTTCTTTAAAGTTCTTCAGCAACAACACTCTCCTCTTGTTATTTTATCATCTGTCGCGTAATTGCAAATACGCTAAAACCTGTTGACCTATGCTGTATCTTGGTTGCAGCTAAAAAAAATCTTGCATAATCACCACATTGGTCACATTCTTTTACCTACTTTGGTCAAATTTGTCTATTTAAGTACTTCTAGTTTTGAATTGAACAGACAAGTACTCCTTACTTCTTTTATAAAATTCAGACGCTGCAGTTTTTATATTCTTCTGCCCAGTTGTCTGTAATTTTATTTGTAGATTACGATTTGTGTAAGGAAGAATATAATTACAATTTAGGGAAGAAATTTTTGAAAAGTACTCCAAAGGTACATTTTAGTGATAAAAAATGCTTAGTAATGTAATGATGATGGTATAATAATTTTTAACGTCAATAAATTATTTTCACATTTCGTATCCATTGATTAATGAATTTTATTTATTAATTCTTCAAAACACAAAAAAAAGATTCCGATACCGGGAATCGAACCCGAGCCTCCTGGGTGAAAGCCAGGTATCCTAGCCACTAGACCATATCGGATACATACAATAAATTTCGTATAATGTTCATTGTCCCCCTATTTTAATTAAAATAATAAAATAATTTTACTTCGTAACGCCAATTAATCAATGACTTCTTTTTCACGTTTTTTGATTTTTTACGATTTTTTTATCAGGTTTACCATGTTTTTGTTAATTTTATCGTATTTTCTCGTTTGTATTCAAGTTTTCTCTATTTTTTTTTGGTTGAATTTTGATATGTTGCATGTTTTGTGTTTTTTTCGGTTTTCCATTATTTCCTTCTTCAAATATTTGTAGTATTTTCTCGGTTTTCTTTCTTTCAGTTTTTGCTATTATTTTCCTTTTTACTTTAGTTTCTCGTTTACCTACTCTAATTTTTTTCCAATTCTTCTAGTTTTTCGATTCTGCCCTTTAATCGATTTTACACGTTTTACTACTGGTTGATACTTTTCATTTTATTTTCTTACATCCCGGACGAAGACAAATCCAAATAACTTTTTTTTTTAAACTTTTTTTTTGAAATTTTTCCATTTTACGATTTTACTTATTTTCTTTTTTTTACAAAATTTCTATTTATATTTTGTATCTTACTAAAATTTTTTCGGTTGCTTTTTGTTTGGTTTTAATTTAATTTTTTTGATTTTCGTTATATTCTTAAAATTTTTCGGGAATTGTCGTTTGTTTTCACATTTTTCGTAATATTTTCTTGGTTTTCTTTTTTATTTATATTTTTTTAAATTTTATCAAATATGTTATATTTTACTTCAGTAGTTCGTTTGTAACCAGTTTTTTTACCTTTTTATAACCAGTTTTTTATTTTTCTACTTTTTCCTGTTTTTTCGATTTCCCACATTTTTTCGTATAATTATGTTTTTTTTTATTATTTTTTTTGCTTTTTAAATTTTACCCTTTTTTCGTTTTTGTTTGTTTTTGAAGTTATACTTCTATTTATGCACTGGATTTGTGTGGGGTTAAATGACAAAAATCATTAGGTACATATGTAATGGTGTGAGTAAGAGAGAGAGACAGAAACACATACCTATAAGGTATCAGTACATTGAAAAGAGATAGATATACAAAAAACAATCTGAGCTAATGTTTTGGAATATCATAGTGACGTATTACATTGTGTTTGACAGATTACTTTATAATTCTGTTACGTAAGTAAACATATAAAGTTTAGTATTTTATATTAATAATATTAATCATAATATTCAGTAATGAGTATTGTATTGTAGTCCATACTACCGTCACATGGTTGCATTATATTTTGCACTATGGGGTTTTGTAAACATTTTTTTTGAACATTGATCGTTTTACTGTTTAGTTTTCGTGTTTGAAGTAAGGACACACATCAACTGGTTTTATTTTTCTAAGTATTTATTTAATTGAATACAGTTAATTTAAAAAAAAAATATTTCTACTTACCTGTGTTTGTAGTTATTAAGTTGTATTAGTTAACAGTGATGCCATTAATGTATATTTGATGGCGCCGAGTGATGAGGATATAAATGTGAAAATTACATGCGCGAGTTGTAAACGATCTCAAAAGGCGAATTAAAATGTACCAAACGTGAAAAACAGTATCATCCTGCTTGCCTACTTCGTCTAAGAGGCGCAAATGTGGTTGGTCAAAATTTAATCATCTGTCCATCATGTGCTGAAACTGAAAATGATGGCGACCATAATATAATACACAGTGCTATTTGTTTGGTCGATCACTTTCTTTGAACAGAAGAGGTTCAGCATCTAAGTGTCTTTGGTTATGACCCGAGCTCTTATTTTTGTCGTGTACAGAATAAACGTGGTGGAGCTATGATTTTGGCAAAACATGGTATGGCGGTAAATCCTTTAAAAATGATCGAAAACTTATCAGTTGAAGGACAAAACACCTGGTACTTAAGACAGACATCGTCTCCAGGAAATGTTATGCAAATTTGATACAAAATCAGTGCGTACTCGGTACTAGGAGATTTTTGAGGTCGCTGAACACAAATATCATATAATGATTTGGCTAAATCATTCGCATAAAAATTTATGAATCCGGGCGCGTGCATAGAAGTATAACTTCTGCCGGCAGTCCCACTGACTGCCACACCATATTTTTATCTTTACTGGTTTTACCACCAAGTTTAGTTTACACCTCAAGGAAAGTAAACGCAAAATAAAAAAAATATACTAAAAAAGTAATACAAAACTAATATTTGTATTAAGTGTAATAATATTTTACCTAATTTGTAATTTCTATGAGTACTTAACTGAAGGAAACTCAATTTATGGAAAGCTATAATGGTTTTATTACTTTAATTATTACGCTTTAAATGGCATAATAAAATTAGTTATAGCATATAAATAACAATATTATAAATTACTTTAATTAAATTTAAATCCTTATTATTATTATTTTAATTTAGCTTCCAATAAACGTTTTGATAAATGACATTTTATATACAATTTAATTTTGTTATTTGTACAATTTGTTGTCTAGAAAAACTTGAGTATGTAAAATAGTATTTCTTTACGACTACAACGCAATGTTATTTTCAATAATTGGTTTTATGACTTGTAGGGTCTTGATTGTGTTATAATCTAAGTATATATCGCTAACTGACTACAACCATACACCAGCTTAATATTTAAATAATAGAGCACGGTTGTATTATCGATTTAGAATGTACCAATTAATAACTTTAAAAACAATAAGGTTAAGAGTTTTTAAAAATAATAGAACATAACTGTTTGTTGTAGCTTTTCACATTGATACTAGATTGTAGATTATAAGTGGAGTCAATTGGCCCAGGTGACCTTACTACACTGTGACCTTTTGTATAGACCCTGCATCGAATTGTTAGTCCGTAACGTCTAGACTTTCAAGTAAGTCTATTATACGCTTAGTATGTACGTTTGTTATCGGATCAGGCTCTAAGAAGACCTATTCCAGATATTTGTATCATTGGCAAACAATTACTCTGCAGGTACAGATAATATGTTCAGCAGTTTCATCTGCATACTAATAGAATCTGCATGTTTTTCTGTCCTCTTTGCCCATTTTACAGAGATGTAGGTACCTTAGTGGACATTGTCCTGTGAGAATTTTTGCGTTCAAGTTTCTGTCGCTGTAATTTATAGTAGCGCAAGTGAAGGCTGCATTAAGCTTCTTGATTGTCTTTGGGGTGGAGAGTTTTTGCAGTAGACTGCACTGAGTTCCTTTGTCCAATTACAAACTTCATCCATAATGTGGCATTTTCAGATGAAACAAAAAGGTTTAGATCGGATAAAATCAGGAGTAATAGCTACTTCTTTTGCAAGACTATTAGTAATCTCATTTGCAACAATCGCTTTATGCTCTGTTATACTTACTTTGTTGTGATCAGCCAGTTGCTTAAGAGACTCTTCCGGGGTGTTTTAGACTCGAACATGATCGATTATAGAGCCCTTAAAGTAGTCTGGCTATCGAAGGCCATTAATATTCTGGTGGGATAGAGGTTCTTTTAAATTCCTTTTCAGTATAGAAGTCTACTGCTAAAATCTCTGCTTGGAAGATTGTGCGAGTAATTTCCAGGTCTAATGAGAGTCTAACGTTCGAACCTGTAACCCCTATACCTAGTTCATCTAGTGTTTTAGACCCATCTGTATAATAAGTGAAGCTTCTTTTTGTAAAATAAGCGATTTCGTTTTGTTAACTTACACTTAATAATACGAACATGTAGTGTGAGTTATAAATTTTTTTTTGGAGACATGATGTTTGTGGGCATCTTTATGGATTGGGTTGCTCCGACCTCCGACCTTTATAATCCCAAGATGTCCTGTAAAATGTCGGGTTAGTAATGTAATGGAGGAAGGTCCAGAAGTACCTATCACCAAGGCAACACTAGGACACAATCTTATTGAGTCAGTAATCTCTATAGAACCGAATCTTGGCACTTTTTGCTTTTTTTTGTTGTATTGTTTCACCAACGCGGCATAAGTGATGCTAGGAACCTAAGATAAAGTCATCTTTAAAAGTAATTACATATATTTTGGAATTTAACCTGACTAGGCCACAGTAATGAGTTTTAATAGCTAGATAGAATCCAATTTATGAAAAAGTTTGGAATATAATTTGGAAAAATCGATATTTTATACATGACAAATATCAATATTTGAAAATAGTAATCGATTTATACTTGTTGGGATAATTTAAATACAATTGTTTTTGTCCTGATGGAATCATAGTTGAAACAATCGTATTGGTTATCTTAGACTAAATTTGACACAGGGCAAAGAACCAAAGCTACGTTCCTTTTAACAAGTTATTCAGATTTCTAAACCTGTATTAATAAATAAAATCAACATAAAAATCTCACTTTCACACTGTTCCTATCATATTTGGAAACAATTGGCGTTACACCCACATTTGCAAATCGCTAATGTAATTATTACTTCCGTTCTAAAAACATCATATGATGTTTGGAACTAATTTCATTCACAATAAATGATAATTTAGTCAGTTTTCTCACATTTGAGTAATCTAAATCGAATCAAACCAATTAACTGAAATTATTTCTACCCTGACTCAGTCATATGAAAGATGGATACCTACCATTCTCATTGAATCACATATGAAATGGCACAAAATCAACAAATCTGGATTGGCAGATTAGACTGTAGATACAGCAAACCATAGACATATTAATAACTAGAATAAGCAAGGTATCGACCGGTCTTTTGATTATGATGAAACGCAAAATATCATTCCGAGTTTTAACTATATTTGTCGAACAAACGAGAACGATATAGATCGACCTTTATATTTTTACTCATCAGCCGATTTACATACTCTATACTTAATATGTCTCTGCAACAAACACCGTTAAGTAAGAATATGCAAAAAATGCTAGACACTTAATAAGAAGTGAATATCTATCGATTTTACCACTTATTCACGAGCAACAATTTGTCTATGAACCTGCCAAATCTACAATAGATGCCTTGCATTATCTCGTAAGACATCTTTAACAGCTATTGACACAAAGAAAATGGCTTTATGTGCGTTTATAGATGTAGAGGGAGCACTCACTATATAACATCAAATGGATACAATCAACGCTAGATAACACTTACTTTGGGGATCAATCAAATACAGTAAAAGCAGTAAAAGACTGTTCTTGAAAAGAAGTTTTAACTCCTTCACTGTAATCAATGGTCGTTGGAGATCTCATAGAAAAAGTAAAAAGAGAAGGGTTTCGTGTTCTGGGTTATGCTACCGATTAAGTTATTGTGATAAGAGGTAAACGTGACAGGATTCCTCTGAAAAGTGCCTTAAAAAGGCCCACGTCTATAAAACTCGGTGATCTTACAGGACATTTTGGCATTCTTAAGAGTAGTAGCAACCCAATCCATGAAGATCGCAGGTTTGGATCCTTTTGGAAATAACATTTTTTCAATACTTCTTAACTTTGATTATATTTTTTTATTTGTAACGTAACCGAATCGTATGTAATAACTATGATATTGTTATTTAAATTATGTTTTTATAACGTAACGTTAACTGATTAATACATCAGAATAAATATTCCCGACACGAGAAATTCGCCAAAGTTTGCAGGTGCCTTGTAACTTTTAACGTATACCGTACCTATCACTTGAAAATCGATCTAAAGTCTAATGTTTTGAGTCTCTTACTACCCTTTTCCCTTTTACTCGACCGCATGCGGTAATCGATATTTCACAGGGTGATTAAAACTATGTCTACAACAATAAAAATATAATATAAACCAAAAATGAACATTACAGTATAACTAGAAACGGAATTTTAGTGTTTATAAATCACTTTAAGATTTGATGGCTCCTTATTTTTATCGTTATATATTTGCAGTAACTTTATCATATCATTATAACAATAAAATGAGACTTTTTTATTATATAGATATTATAATGATTACTTAATATAAAATTCATATTTTTATTGCAACCGATTTAGTATATTAGCATTTAGCACTCTAATATTGACATTGGATCATATACTTTCAGAGGAAATACTTACTTTATGCAATATTAACAATCAGGTATCTACATATAGAGCTAAATTTTGGTGCTTTACACAGAGTATGTATTTATGTATGTATGTATGAGCAAATTAGAGGCAACAGTTAGGTACACCTGAGATCTATAAGATCTATTGTGTCTCGTTTTTCTTGCTATACATCTGATGATTTCCTCAGACTTGTAGCAGCTCTTCTAGTCCTATCTTTCTTAGAAAGTTTAGAATATCGTTGGGTTTCAAGCTACGTAGATATTCCTCTTCTATTTTGTATGACCCTAGGTATTTGACCTATTTGAGCTATTTGAGGTCCAAAAAACCTTGCTCCTGTTCCTTGATCTAACATGAAGTCATCTGTATATAATTTTATGGCGTTTTGGCTTAGTCCCAATATGGTGTCTTTGTCCCATTCAGTTTTACTACCCAGTTTTGTGGTGAAAATTTCTCACAAAGTTCTTTAGCATGTTATCTTGGGCAATTTCTCAAGTTTGATCAAGTTGAAATGATCGAGGTCTTTTCTTGATTATCCTTCTTTGTCCATTTTATATATTGTTTTATTGGCAACATTTGGTATTCTAATATTAAAATTTAAACATTTTATTTAATGTGATAATGATAACGTGTTCATAATTAAAAATATAGTGTAACTAAAAATGATTATTTCCTAAAACTCACCTCAAAATTTGAATGTTCCTATTTTTTATTATAACATATTTAAACTAACTGATCATTTAGCCAATATTAAAATTGGGTTATTTTCTTTAATTTGCCAATGCGTACTTAATCTAGTATTAAGAAAATCAATCAATTATTGGTGTAGAATTTTAAACTCAGAGATACAATTCGAATTTAGTCAATACTTAACTTTATAGTTAGCACACTCGAACTGTAGTCCACTTTATGGTATAAGCTTTATAGCTTGAATAAATTGAGTTTGGCAGTTTTTTTAATATATATGAAACGAATTTCGTTTATATTACAACAAAATTAATAGGCAACCGTCTTAGTACACTGACCTTCATTCACCCAACCTTAACTTTCATCCAGTAACCACACGTCTAGTTCAGTCTCTATTCTTTTTGACATCAAATCGATCAAACATCACTGGACCCATTCATATTTTATTTAAAATTTAAAATTGCCCTTGCATTTGGCACAGTGTCAGAGCATTTGGCACGTGTCACTTAAGAACGAAAGTTAGGGTGTAAAAAGCGGGGGTACTCGTTGTCGGAGGTTCACAATGTGGAATAAGGGACGCGAGTATTAATTGTGATGCAAAAAGGGGCCTGGTTATCGCCCCTTGAGGCACACTCTCACGGACAGCAGCGTCGGCATTGATTAATTATTTGATTATACATATTATATTAAAAGCATGATTTCCCATAGAACTTTAGAAAGCAGGGACTGATTAATGTTTTTAGTTATATGTTTTGAACAAATTTACTCAATAATAAGATAACTTTTAGAAATAAAATTCCAAGTGACTCTTGGAAAAGAAACGTTGTTTACATCATGTTTTGTTTTACTGTAATAAGTCCTAGATACTGTTTAGATACTTTAAAAAAATAACTCTGCTTGTTGAACTGTATTTTGAGTAAAATGTGAACGAAAAGAAAAAGAAAATACTATTTAGGGTAATATTAGTCATAACAGCAATTTAGAAAACAAGTGAATTGGAAATTATTAAGACTTTTTTAGTTTGTGGAATGTTCATTGTAATCAATCCTTTATTTTATGTTTATACCAACTAATGATATCCATTGGAAAAATGTAGAAAGCAAGAACAAGAGAGCTATAATAAGAGACAAGTTCCGGGATGTATGGAAACAAGAATAAAAGAAAATGAGAGTAGTGAGACAAAACGAAAAAAGACGGAAACACATCTTGAGAATTTGCTGTATTTTTTTGGTTAAAACATCTTTATGTTGGTAGATGATTCATAATAATCTATAGGAACTTCAAATATAAATAATAATATAAGATAATAACATCAAAAAGGTTTTGGTATAAAAAAATTCTAACGTTATAGTACGCCTATGAGGTGATTATATAATGAAAGCTTATCGAATATGAAAGTATTAAAGAGGGTAACATACGTCTGGCAAACATTGATTTTGTCTACTACTATAAACACAATGCTTTTTAGTATTTACTAGTACATCCCCTTTAAACTAGATTTTTATCTAATTACATTAGTATCTAATTAAATATTAATATAACAAAAAGAACAGTATGTAACATGTATAGTTTGTCATTAACGACACCTACAAAGGTTTCTTTACCATTTTAACATTAGTTGTATATTTTTAATCCAATAATTGATATTTTGATGTTTACAATAATAATGGAGAACATTAATGCACCACCTTTTTTTGATGTAAATTTCAAAATAATGAGCACTATATCCTTACAAAATTGTTGATTAGCAAAAGATTTCGTTTTATTCTTAGAAAATGAGTCATGGCAGGAAGGCCAGTAAATGCACCAACTTTACTGACAGGATACTCTATGTCACTATTTTGTTAGGAAAAAATCATTCCTCTATAAGTCGTATTGTTAAACGCCTCAAACAGACAGGATCTTACAATCGCAGACCCGGATAAGGGCGCAAAAGGTTTACGAATGTAAAAGATTAGCGCTTTCTGAGTGTGTCTGTTATTTGAAACAGGACAGTCACTAGTACAATGTTACGAAATGAGTCGTCTCGAACTGTGAAAATATTTTTAAATGAAGGTGGATTAAATAGGAGAAGACCGGCTAAAAAACCTTTGTGAATCAGGGAACACAAAGTAGCAAAACTATGTTTGGTGAAGGCATGGAGAGAGATTTGCAAGCTGTAATATTGTTCCCAAAATTCCATTTGGTAAAGGCACTGTGGTGTTTTAATGGTCACAGAGAATTAGTTCCTATCCACTTTAGGGATGAGCATCGATAGAAAAACATCGATGGTCACCATCGAATAAAAATCGGACCCTATCTATCAATGGTGATGTTTTTTAAACATCGACCATCGATGCTCATCCCTTACCCGCATGAGATTCATGAATGCATATTATTATCTCGAAAATATCGTTTGCTCCTTACGTGGTGCCGAATTGTGTACTATTCATGCAAGATAATGCTTCTCCACACTTGGCTAGGCAAGTGGTTAATCACCTACATTTTATGTGTGTACTTATTATTTAGCGAATTGTTTGTGTTTTTAATTAATTAATAAAAAAAAATTATGCAAAATACGGTCTTCGCTTGCCGATTTCAGTTTAAAACAATTGCTTTACTACTTCATTTACAAGTTTAGTGAAGCTAAAAACATATCAGTCAAATAAGGAAAGCTTGAGCTTATTTAGATAAGTGGTATTTTAATTTGAATACATACAAACCTAGTTACATATTTCTCTATATACAAGACAAGACAAGAGGTTGATTGGTAGATGATAGAAAGTTTATAGGAGTGTTGGATGTAAGGATCCTGTTGTAGGACTTATATATGTCCTTTTCAGGGAGTGGATGGAAAGGTTTGGACATCTCACGCACTCACAAATTCCCCCATTTGTAGTTGATGTTGTTTCTTTTGTATACGACAATTTATACCTATAAATTAGTACGTATAGGTATTAGAAGTATAGAATTACTTTTATTTTATTTTTATCATGTTTGAGATATTCTTTTTGTGGGCGATGATGCTAAACGTTAACAAACGAAACAAAAGTGTTACACTACATGTTTTCATAATATTTCATTGTGTGAAAAATCTTGTGTAAAATTGTAAAAATCGTGAAAACTGGAACTGATTAAAGAGAACACTTGTAAGTCATTTTACCAAGCTAAAATATACAGCATTTAATGATTAAAGCATTTTTGATAAAAATGATTTGACCATATCATAGATAGCCTAAATTGACAAATTTTTATTAAATTATCATTGTATCTCTCCATTTATTTCTGATTAGCAGAAAACGTACTATTCTAACCACAAGATTACGTTGTAAATTTAGCTCGTACACTATTTTTGTTATCAGCTGTTAAATCATCTGAGTCTATGGCGTGCTTTTAGTGACGTCATTTAGCAGCGTCGCGACGTCGAACAATTGCAATCAAGGTAAGCGATACGACGACGTACTTATCGGCGATGGTGTTTTTGATACACAATGTTGGAATATTGATGGAATCAAAACATTTGTATTGGATAATTTTGATCCATACATAGTTTTATCTGTACAGTATCGGATCTTTTTGATTTAATTTTTTTTTTTTTGAATCGTAATTTGATTTTATGTTTTAGACAAATATACAGGGTGTCTCATTATATTCTGACTGTTTTTAAAAGCTTATATCTTCGAAACTGTTGTAGATAATAAGATGCGGTTTTCACAGTTAGGTTTATAATTATCTTAAGTTTTGTTGTGATACGTTTATATAAAATTTCCTAATTCCGGTTTTCCTGATAGAAAAATGGCGTATTTTCAGAATACAGTAGATGTAATTTTTTAATTTTAACTTCCCTTTCTGTGCACCGATTTTAAACTTTAAGGTATTGTTATAAAGTAAAAATATGCGTCTTTTAGAAAATTGCTAAATATACATGGTCTCCCATTTAAAAAATTACATCTACTGTTTTCTGAAAATACGCCACTTTTCTAGTGGGTAAACCGGCAGTAGGCCACTTATATAAATGTGTCACAACAAAACTTACGGTAATTTTAAATCTAACTGTAAAAACCGCATCGTATGATCTAGAACCATTACGAAGATATAAGCTCTTAAAAACAGTCAGAATATAATGAGACACCCTGTATAATCAAACAAAAACCTTATAGACTCTATGCTATCGTAAATACCTGTAAAGAAATCTTGATTTAGAAGCTTAGTATAAGAAAATACGAATGATAAACCAACCATTATAGTATAGTATTACCAAGTTTATTTGGAATGGATAGGACTATAAACAAAATACACTGGGTTGGTTAGTTTAATTTTTTCTCCAAAATTTACGCATATGTTGAGTGTTTTAACTAATTTTGTTAATATTTTTTGTTGTTGAACAAATCAATTTATTTATTTTGTAACTTTAAAAATTCTTTAGTTTTCTTCAGCTGAAGGTTGCGAGTTCGAGTCTCGCTGGATGCGACATTTTTTTCAATTTCTCCGTAATGTCATTTAATATACTTTGGTGTGTATACTTCCTAAAAAATTTCAAACATTTCAAACAAAGTAGGTTCACTCTCACAAAAACTTGTTCCTAGCAGCCGAATCTCTCGGTCTGTATCGTTGTCGCTTACCATCAGCGTTACGAACCTAAATTTCTGAAATCGGTAGATTGCTACAAAAAAAAAAGTAGAAATTGGTAGATTTAAAAATTTGGCGGCAAATTTAAAAAAGTGTTTATCGGTAGATTACTTCCCAAATGGGTAGATCTTCCAAAAAATGGGTCAAGTTGGCATCGCTGCTAACCAGTTCTCACAAAACTACACAAAAAATGTCGGCAATTTGTAGCGAAATGTGGCCCAAAAAACCTTCAAAGGCGACGGGCAGAGAAATCCTACTATCTTTGTCTATATGCGGTGCCTTAAAAAAATATAAAACCTTACTAATAGCTTTTAATGTACACGTTTTTAATTTACAGATAAGTATTAACTATAGTCAGAACAAAGATCTAAAAACAGTTTTCTACGACCAATAGCGGCAGAGTTAGCTCAAAGCTGTCTCATTTAATTAAAAAACGAATCCTGTGGCATTCGTCATTCGTCATGTGACATTTTTAAGTAATGATCCTTATTTAAATATAAAAAAAATTCTTGGTGATATGTTGATAAAATTTGTAAATAAAGCTGAGCTTCATTGTTTTATGTCATGAACGCTAAGCGGCTCGTGCATAATTTTTTTAATCGCTACTTACCACTCTTATTATACAATGTATTTAGAACCAAATACAGTCAACTTACATGTGACTATGGAGATATATATATATATATATAATAATAATAATAATAATAAATTGATACAAATCGTATCTAGTGCCATGCTGTCAGAATATTCCAGATACACAACCTAGATTTGTGCCTGGTTAGAATTCCTAACTTTAGGACACATTATGCTGCGATAGAGATATAAAAATTAATCAGTCTTTACAAGGGCAAAATCAAACTGCAGACACGTGTTTTGCTCTATTAGAGCTCGTCAGTACAGTATAGGTTTGTCTCTTCAGTCACTAATGAAGAGATCCCTGGTATAGACTGGTCAAAATTATAGTACTTAATTTAGTAAGAATTTTTTGTTTAAATGTATGAGATATTAACTGCGCCACCTTTCGGTAGCTCCATAATACTTGAGTAAGAATTGCTCGTTTAAGTATTACCAAAAACCTAGCCCCATTTTCTCACTGAAGAGCAGTGTCTGATCTTTCCTTGTTTTACCGATACTTAAACGGATTCTGCTCGGAAGAACTCCGCTCTATAATGCCTCCACTTGTCAGAGCTGCCAGAGCAACGCGACGTGCCAATTCCATGCGCCCTTTAGGCCGATTCTCACATAGCAGCGCCGCAGCAGCGCGGCAGCAGCGCTTCACAGCTCCGCCGCGATGCAAAAACCATGAAGGCATTCCCACATAAGCAGTGCAGCAGCAGCAGAATCACGACCGTAGCGGTTGCGAAACATTTGTCCCAGTACTGTTCAGACTATTTATTTCATTCCAGATGTTTTCTTTCCGTATTAAATTACTATAATGTTTATTACCTAGATCGTAGATTTCTGGCCTCTCACTAACTAATAAAATCAATCTCTCGATTTTGCTTACCATCTTCGGTTTTTACTAACAATATCTAACTAAACAAAGGATAAAATCAAAATATCAACATTCGATTTGATGTTGTTAGATTACGTACCTGTATGTACCCTTTATACGTATTAGGTTTATTTTTCAATAAAAACTAAAAATGAACTACTAAATATTCAACAATAAAAAATAAAACCGCACCCTTGCATACAAAAAGAAATATCACTGACTATGTGAAATACCGAACGAATATTCTAATAAATTAATGACATCTACTTAATAATATTAACACTAAACAAATACAGAATCTTTCTCTATTCTACAGAAATCTATAAAAGGTGTTATTTGTTCCAAATCCATCTAGTTGTTTTCTTAGGGATCATTCATAAAAATTATTTTTTATTTATTTAGCTTTTTGTAGTTTATGGCAAATTTTAACCAAATAACATCAACCTCAGCAGTGTTTGCTGCTTTCTAATACCCACTTGGCAGCGCGTAGCGGCACAGAGCAGCATACAACGCTCTCGAAGGCGTTAGATGTCGACGTGCTGTGCTGCTGCCGCGCTGCTCTGCTTATGTGGGAACCGTTCCATTTAAAATAATGAATATTTTATGGAGCCGCATTTGCGGCTACGCGCCGCGCTGCTGCGGCGCTGCTATGTGAGAATTGGCCTTTATACTGTTCAATGCCCGACATCGAGAACGGATTGATTCGATTGTTCCTTCATCCCCAGGGTCTCCAGATTGTGGAATTCCTTACCTTCCCACGTCTTCCCCACTCGTCCTAACTTGCAGGCCTTTAAATCCCAAATTCATGAGTTGTCTCTTCTGCCCCAATAGATGTTCTCGGTACATTTGTATTTAGGTCTATACCTACGAGGACATCCTTAATAAAAAAATATGGGATATTAAGTGTTATAGTGGCAATTTCGAAAGATATTTTTTTGGCTTTTTTTTGCAATTTTTCTGTTTTTCTACTATTTCCGAATTTATTTTAGTCTCTCTCTTTTTAAATCAAAATTCAACACCCTCTACTGGGTTTTTCCACAACCTAGATCTTGAATAATATGGAAATTAACACAGTCCCATCTACCCGGTGTCTATCCGACCCAGATGTCAAAGGTTTATAGAGCTACATCCACGAAGTATGTGGCTACATCAATGAATTTAAACTGTCATTTATTACGAATTCGTAGAACTAAACAGTAAATATTGTAAATTGGCCGTTAAAAGTGATAAACTTATATAATGTAAAATTTTATTAAAATCAAGAAAATTGATAAATACATGTTAAATAAATTTTAAAAAGCTACATTATTAAAATACAAATACATATCCACAAAAGCATAGCGTTAAGAAATATGATTTTTCATTGTTAAATTATACCTAAAACAAGTACCATTATTCTAATCATCATCATCAGCAGCAGCTAACCTGTGTGTAGGCTCTCTTCTATCCAAAAACAAACAAACACTTCTACTAATCTTCTTAAAACCCAAATGTTCGAAAAACTTTTGAGATTTATTATCATGTATCAATACAACAAGAGCAGGATTTAAATTCAAATTAGCAATCTCTT
This sequence comes from Altica lythri, assembly GCA_964028335.1. Lineage (NCBI taxonomy): Eukaryota > Metazoa > Arthropoda > Insecta > Coleoptera > Chrysomelidae > Altica > Altica lythri. The sequence continues at coordinate 60,711,177 of OZ034802.1, forward strand.
TTGCGTAAGTTTTTACAATTAAAGAGGCATATCCTTTTTTTAATTCTTCTTTCATAGTTTGAACGAAGCCTATTTGCCCCATCATGGTTTTAACTCCCCAGGATAATAGATTATCGCTGGATTTACTATAAACTCCAAGACCACCGTTTACATCGACAAGAGCACGAACATATTCGTCATCGTTTGTGTATGGATGTGGCCAATTATCGCAAATTTGAAACACGTTAAAATCATCTAACGGTCTCACGACGACATCATCAGGGATGCTGAAATGTAATAAAAATATATATAATTAAAGAAAACGGTATACTAGATAGAAATGATATTAGTTTTCACTAATTTGCAGACATCCAGATTGTTACAATCCAGGATATAGTCACATAATAATCAAACTCTAAGCAGAAGAATCCATAAGAGATTTGAAATAGCAAAAAATGATAATATCTATTGAAAAGAAAAATTTCCCTTGATACTAAAATTTCAAAAAGCTATTTATTGGTCAACTAATTTAGCTCAACACTTTGGCGAACACAATTAATTATATCCAACGTTGTTGCGAATTTACAAAAATAAAATAAAAAAAACAGAACAAAATTTGAAATTGGATGGAAATGAAAATATACTATACCTGGATTTGTAGTCCGTTGGCATTGACGTCATTTGACGTATATGCAAGTAGACCAATACGCGGTAAGTCTTTCTAAGTTAAACCTGGAAACTACGCTTCATTCCTACCGCGTATTGGTCTACTTGCATATACGTCAAATGACGTCAATGCCAACCGACTGCAAATCCAGGTATACAATGTGAATATGCTTAATAGGTAGAAAATAGATCACCAAACAGACAAGGTAAAAGAATCAAGTCCAACGAAATAAGAACAAGAAAATAGATGATTCTGTTTAACCAAGGTTTAAAATAATAATTAAAAAACCTGTTCGTCTCGGGACGACCGACAGAACTGATAACTTAAACCAATCCAACTTGAATTGTCTGATATACAACTATTACTGTGGGTTAGAGTGAGAGAAAAAGATGCACCTTACCGCTGGTGTATGCGTGAGAGAAGAGTAACGAGACAGACTGCCGTCCTAACGCGTTATGTTACGAAGCGGGTTTTCTCTACCTAGCAGCAGAAAAATAAGAGTAACAATGAAAAACTATTAAGTAAAGAATACTGGAGGATATGCTGTGAAGTTAGGTAATACAATAAATAACAATAAAGAAGAAACGTTTGAAATAAATTGAACATACATTAAATGTGAACATACTTAATTGATATACATGATTAATCTGATACGCTAAAGGAATAGTATTTAAACGGAAAATGGACAAAGTAAACCGTTTAGAAAATAGATGTTGCTATGCAACGAAGGTTTATAAATATAAATTAAAGAAAAAAAAAAAGAAAAACAATGGAAAAACAATAGCTACTATGGAAAAACTGTGGATTAAAAAAAAACGAGTGTGGCAGTCAGGGGGACTGCCGGCAGAAGATATACTTCTATGAACGCGCCCGGAGTCATAAATTTGTATGCGAATGATTTAGCAAAATCATTATATGATATTCGTGTTCAGCGACCCCAAAAACCAATTAGTATCAAGTGCACATAAAACCCCAGGAGAAGAGTTAAATACCCTAGGCACCAAGTGCTGCGGAAACTTTTGGCATCATGATATTAGTGTTTTCTCTCTATTGTCTGTTCGGAATGCACTTTACGAATGCAGAAATGCAATTTCCCATCTTTAAATTATAAAAAATAGCGACAAATTTCTTGATACTCTCGAATCCAATGCAAAAAACGCATTCCGATTCATCTTACGTTACAAATTTCGGAGGTTTTAGTGCTTTATTTCCTCGACTATTCGTAAAAACTCTGTTTATGTAGCCAACAACCTTAAAAGCATAGAGCAGAATATACTGTAACCATGTGATGGTACTTTAGACTACAATACAATACCCATTACTGAATATTATTATTAATATAAAATGCTAAACTTTATATGTATATTTGCATGACAGAATTATAAAAAAATCTGTAAAATAATCATGTGGTCCGTCACTATGATATTCATACATTAGTTCAGACTGTTTTTTGTATATCTATCCCTTTTCAATGTACTGAATGTTGAAACGGTATTCAAAGAACTTATAATTATAAACATCTGGTAAATATTTCATCTTTGTTTTTACTGACCAATATACCTTATAAGTGTTTCTGTCTCTCTCCTACTCACACCATTACATATTTAATGATTTTTCCCATTTAACTCTGCACAATTTTTTTCCACCGAGTGCACAAATAGAAGTATAACTTTAATAAAAACCAATATAAATAAATTGACTGAAATTAAACATATAAAAAGTGTCAGTATGGTTAATTCTTAGAAAATAAATGACTAAAAGACTAACTGTACCTAATGATTGTATGAAAAACCATTATAAGATCATTATGGAACAATATAAGAAACAGTGTTGGAATACTGAAAAAGTTTTACTAAAATGAAAACAAAAGAACACAAGATAAAGAAGTAACAACTGAAAAAAAACAGTTAAGAAAATAGAGAAGTCTAGACAACAAAGATTTAGAAGAATGTTTAGTAACAAGAAAAATAATAGAAAAATATTAGCAGTATTGAAATAGTGAAGAAGATTTTGTGGATTTACAATCACCAGAAAAACAGAAGAAGAATAAATTAAAAATTAGATGGAATTAAACTCATACTATTATGTGAATGTGAATATGCTAAATAAATTGATATTAGTTCACTAAAGAGAGGGGTTAAAAATATCGATTCCCAAAGACATCAGAACTAAACGGAAACCATTAAGTAAATAAGATAATTTGATGCCAAAACGGTTTAAAAGAATGATTTTAATGACAAAATATGTTAAAATTTTGATAAACAAAAAAATTTAGCATTAGATGTCTGTTATAGTAATAGTTCTAATAATAAATAGTTAGTAGAGTGGAAACTGAGAAAATTGGGTTTAGGCAAACAAACACTATCTTCGTAATGAAATATATATATCTAATTATGTTTTTTTTTTGTTACAGGATTACAGAGTGGACTAAAAATAAAAGTTGTGATAAAAATTAGGTAAGTTTAGATAACGATGTTTGTATTTTTTTTGTACAATAAGATACTAATAAAAAAATGTTTAATATAAAAAGTACACAATAGATAAGAGAATTATTATAACAAAACAAACGTTCTGTAAACATAATGTGATATAGGTCAATTTTGTAACCTGCAATTTATTAAATATTCATTTTTAAAGGTAATGTACATTATTGAATAAATATAGGTCATTTTTGTAACCAGCAATTTATTAAATATTCATTTTTAACCCTCCATTAGGCGCGTAGGTATTTGTAACGTCGTTGGTCGCGTTGTACCTCACAGATACATACATCTAAACAGTATGATGCTATTTTTTCTCCAAAAGAAAAGGTACTTTCTGTTTTAAACATAATTTATTTATAAAATGTTTTAAAATAAATTTTTTAAATATAAAAAAAAATTATTCTATACAAGGAATATATTTTATATAACAGTCATTCAGAAGATTCATCGCTCTCTTCCTCCGGATCTATACAATTGTCACATATTGTCTTGGCATGTAATTTGAGACATAAATTCATTCCACATTTCTGGCAAAGATTTTTTTATTCATGTAGCATGGTTGGCATATTTTCCTTTTGGTGTTCGCCGAAGTTCTAGCTTCTGGTAAAGTTCCTGTTCCCTCTTGACTTGTTTAGGGCTGCTTGTATTTTTGTAACATAATCTTAATATCTTGCGGTAATTTTGGCATTTGCGCTCTGCTTTTCAGCTGGTCATCCAAAAGTTCTAAATCCAATTTCCGTCGCGAACAAATTTTATTTTTAATGTCGAGATAAATTACCCTAGAGTTGATACCGGCTACATTTAGTAAGTGGAAAAAAATTACCATGAGCCACCTTCTAGTGACCTAGCAACATTATATGTAGCACAAAGCGTAGTACCCCATTTCAGATTCATCAGACTCGCCAAATTCATCTTCCAAATTCTGGTCCAGTTCTTCGTCGACAGAAGCCAACCGATTTAGTTCTTCAATATCGTCTAAGTTATTTAGACTATATACCCTTTTACTTATCTTTATGGTTCCAAACACTTTGAGTACTCGTATTAAAATGAATACTGATCTATTTCACCTCTTAGACACACGTAGCGCACGAAAACTTCAAATGCAGCTGACCTGATTAGCAAAACAAAAATGTAACATGAATAGTCGCGTTGTATCCAGCAGGTATAAATTTGGACAATCCCTTGGTTTTATAGGTGTAATAAAGCTGTAAATTAATGCAGATGGATGTAATTCAAGAAAACAGTTTAAAATAAGATACCTGAGGAATATTCTAAGCCATAAAATCCTACAGTAATTTATTTTTGGATAATCCACAAATATATTTGGGATGTATCTATCTGATACATACGCGTCTAATGGAGGGTTAAAGGTAATGTACATTATTGAATAAATATCAATTTCTTATTATAACGCAATGTAAAATAATATTTTTCAGAATATAAAAAAATTATATATTTTCAAAATACTGCAAATAATAGTAATCAAAACTGTTGTACCATATTACAATCAACTTAAAAATATCAAAAATATTAATAATAATAAATATTAAATTTAAATCTTAGGGAGCGTCGACAGAAGTTAAATATTAGGATTAATTTTTAGAATTTTAATCCATTTTTACTATTAAAATATACACATGCTCAAAATCCAGGGATATGTAATATATTGAATATTTATTCATTTTACACATTAAACTATGTTGGACAGTGTAACACAATTGTAGCAATATCTATCAATGTAAATATACGAATAAAATTGATCCGCCGAGGGTGCACCTATAAAAAAATGTTATTTCAAAGAAATACAAAATAAATGATCAAACATTATTTTGATAATTTACAACTTTAGTCGAGATTTCATTAGTTGTTTATCAATTTTTAAAGTTATACTTCTATTCGTGCACTCGGTGGAAAAAATGTGTACAGTTAAATGAAAATCATTACATATGTAATGGTGTGAGTAAGAGAGAGAGAGACAGAAACACTTATGAGGTATATTGGTCGGTAAAAACAAAGATGAAATATTTACCAAATGTTATTAGTCATAATTATAAGTCCTTTAAATACCGTCTCAACATTCAGTACATTGAAAAGGGATAGATATACAAAAAACAGCCTGAACTAATGTATGAATATCATAGTGACGGATCACATGATTATTTCACAGATTATTTTATAATCCTGTCACGTAAGTACCTATACATGTAAAGTTTAGTATTTTAGATTAATAATAATATTCAGTAATGAGTACTGTATTGTAGTATTCTGTATTCGAAAAGTGCATTCCGAACAGACAATAGAGAGAAAACTTACAACTCTGTAAGTATTGCTGAAAATGGGTTCAATTTATACATATACTCGGGATTTTTAGGGTCGCTGAACACGAATAATATGATGCCGAAAGTCTTCGCGGCACTTGGAGCATAGGGTATTTACCTCTTCTCCTGAGGTTTTATGTAAATTCTGAACGAAATCAGTGCACACTTGGTACTCGGCGGGTTTTTGAGTCGCTAAATACGATTATAATAATGGCGATGGTCTTCGCAACACGGACCTCTAGGAATTTTATGCAAATTTAATACAAAAAGAGTGTGCACTCGGTACTAGGTTTTTGGGGTCGCTGAACACGAACACAAAAATCTTATAATGATTTTGCTAAATCATTTGCATATAAATTTATGAATCCGGGCGCGTGCATAGAAGTATAACTTGTGCTGGCAGTCCCACTGACTGCCACACTCGTTTTTTTTGCAAAGGTGCTTGGAAATATTGTTTTAACATGCCTCGACATCATTTGGCTGAAAACATAAAGTTGTGGAAGGTGGGAATGATTGAGACAGGAATGCCCCAAATTGATGTGGCAAACGCTATAGAAACCACTCAGAATGTTATCTCACGTCTCTGGACTCGTTATCGTAGAAGGACAATAAAGGATGAAAACACCTCATATGGACCGATATAGGCATTAAGAAGCTCAAAAACCACTTAGAATGTTATCTCACGTCTCTGGACTCGTTATCGTAGAAGGACGATAAAGGATGAAAACACCTCATATGGACCAATATGGGCAGTAAGATGCGCAAAGAAATCGCATAGTAACGGCATGACACGGCAGTCATTAAATCATCTCCGTGAAGCTCATAATGTGACTGTTTCTAAAAATGTGATCAACGGAAGGTTGAGAGAAAGCTTTGGAGATACCAATCTTTAAATTAAGGAAATCGCGCCAGTTGGGCACAAGAACATGTTATATGGGAGCAAAGTCAATGGCAAAATGTTCTTTTTACCGATGAATCTCGGTTTGGTTTGTATCCAGATTCTCAAAGGATACGCGTAGGGATCAATCACATCAATCGAATGAGACATACACAAGGGGATCACAGCTACGGTGAAGGCACAATTATAGTATGGAAAGGAATTGGTAGTAGAACTGAGCTCGTTTTGCACGATCGTTTTTTACCATCGGAGCACTACGTTACAAATGTTTTAGAACTTGTAGTTGTTCCATACGACCAAACATTGGTCCTGATTATATTTTAATGCATGACAACGCTAGTCCACATAAAGCAAGAGTGACAAGAAATTTCTTGGAAGAGCAGAATATTCCAGTTTTGACATGACCAGCTTAATCGCCCGATCTCAATCCTATTGAGCATGCCTAGGATATGCTTCAGCGAAGAGTTTTTTAGGACCAGAATCAATTCAAAATCGCAATCAGCTGTTTTAAGCTCTTTAACAGTACTGCATGGCGATTCCCTACGAAGATTTGGATAACTTGATCCTCAGTATGAAAAGACACTGTAGGGCCATCATAAATGCACGAGAAGTACATTAATAAAATATTGTTTCTTTCAAAAAATTCGTTTATTTTATCTCAAAGAGACCGGAAAATGTAAATAACAAGTAAAAATATCAAAGTCTTGGTCTCAATAAAAGTAATCTTTCGTCACTAATAGAATTGTTTCTTTGTTCAATTGTTAATGTTTTTTTATAAACAATCGGATTAATACATATTCTTACTTTTTACTTATTTTTTTTATAAAAATGGGTCATTCTATTTACTGATTTATAGGTCATATTGCTATTATATAAAAAAATAGAAAAAAATACTTCTCTTTACCCTGATCGATCCCATTACGAAAACGCAACAGAAATGTCACCATTAGACGCTTATCCAATTCAGATACCATCAACTTATATCAAAACTTTGAAAATGATAATATCTATACACAAATTAAATTATATTTAATTTAATAACAATTCAGAATAAATTTCAAAATCTATGTATATGCCTAAACACACTTGAAACATGCATTGTCATCCAGTTCTTAGCTATCCTGAAAATTTCAGAGCTCTAACTAGTCGGGAAATAGGTTTAAATTCGATTACAAAATTCCACGGAATGTCAAAGAGAAGGACAAAGAGACAAAGAACACGGCGAAAATAAAAAAAAATTCTAAAAATACATTACGTTTTAATATACTACAGGGCTCTATTAATATTTTTAGCTTACTAATAAAAAACCAGTCTAATGTCATTGAAAATGATTTTATTGTTATTTTAAAGTATTCTCTTTTATGGTGTATACAATTTTGCATGCGTTTGAACCATTTGTCATAACATATTTGTCATTCCCCTTGAGGTATCTTTAAAACAGTTAAACAGCTTCTTTCGCCGACAAAAATCGTTGTTCCTGCAATTAATTCTTACCGCACGCAAACAAAAAGATACAATAAGTGCCAAATACAGCAGATGACTCATTTAATTTATGTTTTAATTGCTTAAACAGTCAGTTGGTACATGAGATTTGTGGGAGCTCGTATTGTCACAATGAACAATATTTCGATGACGCTTGTTAATTTTCCTTATTTCACTAGACTTCTGGTAAAAAAATGCTTGTATACCATTCAAAATTAACCGTTCTACTCTCCTCTATAGATTCTGATGCTTCATAACCAGTAGGCGACTATTTGTTTTGAAGTACTTCGAGCGCGAACAACTTTTGTTGGATTAGGCTCATTTTGAAACACTCATACAGTAGACTCCTGCTACATTTTCGGCTCAAAAGCATATACATCCCTGATTTATTACCTGTTACATTCACGTATGTCTTTGGAAGCACCACGATTTTAGTTTTTGGGCATTTGCACCAGTCGACACAAGCATCTTTTTAAACTTTGGTTACGAATATACTTTTTTACAGCTGAATATTCATGTACCTAAAATGTTATAAATGTTAATGGAACTAATGTCTAAGACAACCTTAATCTCATAGTATGCCACATTTCTTTCTTGAGTTAATAGTTCTTGTACAGCATCAATGTTTTCTGGTAGAAATATATAGTAGCTACAAAAAAATATGGAAAAATACTTATCTATCAAAGATACCACTTCACGAGGAACAATTTGCCAAGGCAATTCTACAATAGATGCCTTTCATTAGAGATCTTGAAATGTCTATCAACGCAAAATAATTGGCTTTATTTGCGTTTATAGACATAGAGGGACCATTTGATAACACCTCATATTATGAAATAGATACAATCCACACTATTCACTGAACCTACGATTATAAAATGGATACAATCCATACTATACTCTAGGAATATAGTTACCTATCTTGAAGATCAATTAGCTACCATAAAAGTAGTAAAAGAGTTGTATCGCCTCTACTGTGGTCAATGGTAATTGAAGATCTCATAGCAAAGCTTAAATGAGTTTTGGGGCTCTGTGCTATGCTGACGATTTTGTTCAGCAACATAAGGAAATAAATGATTTAACTTATAAATAAAGTGACGGTCTTATTCTCAGAAGAGGTAAAATATCTTGTTGCTATCCACACCTGGCAAATATAACCTACAACACTACAAGGACCTGCTGAAGGTCTTTGAGAAAACATGGGGTCTTAGACCTAAAATGATTTATTGACTATATCTAACGGTTTTCAGACCTTTTGTAATTTATGGTTTGCTGATTCAGTGGAACAAAACGACGCAACAAAAGGCTATAATAGTTAAAAAGGCTCGCTTCTATTGGGATCTCTGAGGCAATGAGATCGCTTCCAAGTGTGGTTTTTAAGGTAATTCTAGACCTTCTCCGCTTGCATATGCATACAAAAAAAACTGACTGCTCTGGAAGAGATAGGTTAACAAGGACTAAGTCTCTAAAACCCGATGATCTTATACAGCTTGGGAGCAACCCAATCAATGAAGTTGTCTACAGGCAATATGTAGCCAGCCCAAAATTTTAAACTCACACCAATGTAAATACGGCCTTCTGTGCGTAATCTAAATTACTTTTAGAGCTTTAGTAACCTGAACTCAGAGTAATCCCAGGAATATTTACAGAACACTCTCCACTGGGTATCATCATTGTTTAATAGGCAAAGTGGACAGTAAAAATTTAAAGAAATTATCTGGATAGTAGACTTTCTTGAGAATCTGGATCTTATGGATTCATAATTAGATGTGCATTGTAATAAAGTCACCTGAGTCGACCTTAGTTATAATTTAAAATCTACAATCTACAATACAATATATAGTAACCACTTTAATCGTTGCAGCATTGTAAATAACTTGTCATCTAAAGGACAATTCAACATTTTTAAAGCTATTTGAGGAATTTTGATATAAGTTGGTTTAATAGTAAAAAAGGTGTGTCTATTCTCCCAAAAATCGAATCTGTTTTAATATACAATATACGGAGATCGTAAGTCAGGGTATAACGGGTAAAACCGTAGTCATATACTCGGACAGCCAAGCAGCTCTAAAGGCGATAGTCTCAGCACAAATAAGCTCACAGCTGGTGTGGGACTGCGTTGGGACCCTGACACATGCCGCTAGTCAAAATTCTCTGACACTGGCATGGATACCAGGACACTCAGGGTTTCGGGGCAATGAGAAGGCTGATGAATTAGCCCGTGCGGGAGCTAACACTCCAATGATTGGCCCGGAACCATTCGGCGGAGTTGCTAATACTTTCAGAAAGGCAGCCATTAAGAAATGGAGGCTAGAAAAGGCCCAGGAGTGGTGGGAAAAATCACCGGGCAAGCGACAAGCCAAACTCTTCATAAAGGGATACTCGGCGAAGTTTACTGCAGAGCTGCTATCACAAAGGCGAAATGATGTCAGAATGATTGTCAGTCTCTTGACAGGACATTGTAGGCTCAGAAAACACATGAGTCAGCTAAACTTAGCAGATGAAGACATTTGTCTATACTGCCAAGAGGAAAAGGAAACTGCATTTTATGTCCTATGCCAATGTGAAGGCCTTACAAGGACGCGGTATCTATTACTGGGAGAGGAGAAACCGGCTGCTCCAAGTTATGCGGAGTGGCCACTGTCAAGGCTATTAAGTCTCATTAAGAGGGCAGAGCTGGACAAGGTGCTCTAATCCTATTCCACAGATAATGGGTGTTCACAATAGATCTGCAAAGGTCGCAGTGATATAGGCTAACAGCCAGCCCAAAAAATATCTATCTATCTATCTAATATACAATAACTATATAAAGAGTTTGAGCAATTTTTTTACCAAATTGTCACGGAAGTAACATTAATAATTATTGTTACTTAATTTAGATATTATTTGATTTTTTTAAGCTGGTTTAATTAGTTTGATACTTGTTAATTAATAATTTAATAAAGACTGTATAGATTCTAAAACTAAAATTCGTTTTATCTTTGTCTCTCCCTCTCTTCAACAACCTTTTTGCATCCACTCCTGGACAAATGTCTTCCCTTGTCGTTTCCATTCTGTCCGGTCCTGTGCTATTTGCCATTGCACAATTCTTTTTGTCATCTTTCGTTTTCCTGTCTTGCCACATATCCCACCCAATTCCATTTCTGACGAGCAATATATTCTATGATATCATCCACCTTTGTCTTCTTTCTGATATCCTCATTTTTAATGTTCTCTTTTGCTTACTCCCAGCATACTTCTCTCAATTGCTCTTTGAGTTATTCTTAATTTGTTGGCACTGTTAACGGTGGGAGTCATGTTTTCTATACCATAAGTCATAACTGGAAGATTGCATGCGTTGAAGACTCTGTTTTTTAGGTTGATAGGGATCTTGTGATTTTTGAGCGTATTGTTTAACTTTTCTACGCAACCCATGTAATACTGCAAATGTTTATTTCTAGCCCAATTCTTTCCGACTCCCTTTTCAATTCCGTTAGCATTTCTACAAGTTGTACTTTTGTACGGCTGATTAGAATTATGTCATCAGCAAACCGTAAGTTGTTCAAATACACCCCATCTAAACCCAAAATCTTTCTGCTCCTTATTCAGTCTTCTGAATACGTCTTCAAGGGTAAGGGTAAATAACTTTGGCGAAATTGTGTCGCTTGTCCGACTCCCTTCTTTACCTGTATTCTGTCGGTAACTATGTCTTACTTTTTACTGATATAGTAGTTTCCCTATATACTTATCTCTTTTAACAGATCGGCGTATCTAAAGTCTATCCTAGCATTATTCAGGCCTTGGAATATTGCCCAAAGTTCAACCAAGTCGAACGCTTAATTGAATTTTGTCAAAAATGTCATAAAATTCCTTTATCTACTTTACCTCATATTATGTATCAATTTTTAGTTCGTGAAAACTGTCATTATAGACAGCAGTGCGTGAAGGATTAAAAGTGTGCGTGAAGTAAGTGTATTTTAAATGGGATTTACTTTTTCGCACTGTTTTTGACACACCTTCATATAATCATATAATAATCATATTACGCGATATATAGCACTCGCTTCGCTCGTGCTCTAAACATCGCGTGCGTGCGCAAAAAGCATACGTCACGAACTGTTTCATAAATAACTATTTATACACAATGATTATTTAAAAATAATATTTATGCTTTATAAAATAACCTTAGAAATCTCATTTATAATAGTTGCAGTTAAAATCTCTGAATTTACTTCTTTCTAAAATTTTGTATACCTATATGTAACTTCGTGTATACTTAACAGCAATATATAGGTGATGAATATCAGTAGGAATGTTCCTTTTTCAGTCAAAAACAATATAAACTTTTGCATATGGATGGAAATCAACATAAAAGACTTTTAAAAAGAATAAATTACTTACTTAATTTCAAATGCCAAAGCTTCATCTCTGGAAATCTTGTAGGTTTCATACAGTTCTTGGCGTTGTATTTTTCCTCCTTTACCACGAATAGTTCTTTCAACAACCGGAAGAATACCTTCGTGTATGTCCTTGATAACAAGTGGACGAGTATTAGTCAAATAATTAAACCGTTTCGTAAAGGATAATCCAGTAAAAATTGGGTCGTGGCCAAAATTGACTATAGCTGCACTATGGGTAAAAATAGTAACTTCGGTTACATTATCAAACTAAAAATAAATAAACAAATAAAAAAAAATTAAAATAATAAAGATTAAGATGGAAAAAGTTATATACAAGGAACGCCGGCTTAAAAGCCATAGCACTAGAAAAATCATTGCATCAGTTTAGGGATGGACACAAAATCATTGTAATGCTAAATTCTAGGCAAAATATGAATTGTGTGAAATTAAGTTAGAAATACCATAATCCCTTGTTTTAATTACCTGCAATAAGATTCCGCAACATGACACAAAAAACGAGTACCAGAGAATATCCCTTCAGTTTACGCGTCTCCTCTTTAATAAATTACTACGAATCTGGTGGTTCAATTTAGTTTGGCCAAGTTGTAAGGTAGGTAGATGAAAAGCATAAATTACTTAAAAATGTTTAAAAAATACTGAGAAAAGCTGAATCAGAAAACACTTTACAAAAACGAAAGGAAATTACAAGGCACATTAAGTTCACAGAGAAAAACTGATAATACAGAAATATTAAAGACTTGTACTTACTTCCATAATAACAAAAATGCTTCCCCTTTCTTTCCATATTCCAAGTGGAGCGTAAAATCTAACTGGGTAACCCTTAAACATTTGCTTGATTCTTATAGTATTTTCTGTAGTAGGAGAAGCAAATACGGCTTCATTTGAATTTCTAAAATCCTCAACAATTTCTTTTAATTCATCTTCATTTAGTTCGTATAAACATTCATCATGTTGTTGATGAGGTGGCCGTTCTAGGTGTGCTGGCCCTGGTACTGGTTCTATATCTCCTGCTTGGACCGGTGCTGGAGGTTCACCTTGAGCTAGAATGTGGTGTAGTGCTACTCGTGCTAGCACTGGATCTATTCCTTGTATTTGAGCTTGTCTTTGTACATGTCTTTGCGGCACTTGTCCCGGTCTCGGCTCTTCTTGTTGTGCAGGTTGATACTCACCAGTCTCTTCGTTTCTTGGTGGTTCTGGATCTTCCTCTCCTGTCTCCTCGTTTATGTGCACTGGATTGGGCATCTTAGATTTACAGTAGAAAAAAGTTATAAAAATAATTACTAAAACCATTACTTATTTAATTAATTTTAAATTTTTTTAATTTTAAGTAGATTTAAACGTGTAGTCACAATTTAAGTAAATTCTTAATTCTGTGTCTGAACACAAAATTCAACTTATCTACTAATCTTAAAACAGAAATTAAACACTTTTTGACTTTAAAAACAAAATTTAACTGAGTGCAGTCTTTGAAGGTTTAATTTAATTAAATTTTATCTTGTTAAAGTTAGCTAATTTTTAAATTTTAACACAGACTTACTTTCTGATAGTCTCATATAAAAAAATCTAGATGTAATAAAAGGACACACTAAGTAAATAATAAGTTTGCAAAGCAAATAGAACTGGTTTTCCAGCCAAGAAGAAAGACAAGAATTTTCTTGAATATGATAATTCATTTTAGACTTAAAATCTACTATCAACAATTAGAGGACTGACTCGTAAACACTCAAGGGGTACGGAACGTCTTGAATTACCAAGATTTACTGATTGTATTTTCATTTCCATTTCTTTAGGAGGTACCGACCAACATTCGATGTTTATACTGAAAGATGATTGGATGTAAATGATGGTCGAGAGAATCCATAGTTTAATGCTTCTTGTTATGCAGGATTATCTTGGCTAGAGATGTTTTTTTCGAGTATATTCCGGTGCAATAAAACTTTTGTTTAGTTGCAAATAAAAGCAAAACCAAACAAATAAACATAGATAGAAGATAAAGTAGTGGCAGTTCGGATAAATGAAATTTCACTAATGAAATGAATATACCTTAAATATATTGGAAAAAACGTAAGAGTTTAACAAAATTTTTAATTTGAAAACCGGATGAGTTAATAAACTCTGTAAAATTTTATATAAAATTGTCAACAAAAATATGCTATAATACATTATAAAAACATAAATTGTATTAATATGTTTTAATAATAGCAAATTAAAAATTTTAAAAAATGTGAAGATTTTTGCTGAACTACATATAATAAAAATATATTTAAAAATTTATTAAAAACACGAAAATTAAATTAAAAAATAATACAAATATCGTCAAAAATAATAACAAAATACGCACTATTATTAATATGTTTTAATAATAGCAAATTAAAATTTTTAAAAAATGTGAAGATTTTTGCTGAACTACATATAATAAAAATATATTTAAAAATTTATTAAAAATATGAAAATTAAATTAAAAAATAATTCAAATATCGTCAAAAATAATAACAAAATATGCACTATTATTAATATGTTTTAATAATTGCAAATTAAAAATGTTAAAAATGTGAAGATTTTTGCTGAACTACATATAATAAAAATATATTTAAAAATTTATTAAAAATATGAAAATTAAGTTAAAAAATAATTCAAATATCGTCAAAAATAATAAATAAAATATGCACTATTATTAATATGTTTTAATAATAGCAAATCAAAAATTTTAAAAAATGTGAAGATTTTTGCTGAACTAACATATAATAAAAATATATTTAAAAATTTATTAAAAATATGAAAATTAAATTAAAAAATAATTCAAATATCGTCAAAAATAATAACAAAATATGCACTATTATTAATATGTTTTAATAATAGCCAATTAAAAATGTTAAAAAATGTAAAGATTTTTGCTGAACTTCATATAATAATAATATATTTAAAAATTTATTAAAAATATGAAAATTAAATTAAAAAACAATTCAAATATCGTCAAAAATAATAACAAAATATGCACTATTATTAATATGTTTTAATAATAGCAAATTAAAAATGTTAAAAAATGTGAAGATTTTTGCTGAACTACATATAATAAAAATATATTTAAAAATTTATTAAAAATATGAAAATTAAATTAAAAAATAATTCAAATATCGTCAAAAATAATAACAAAATATGCACTATTATTAATATGTTTTAATAATAGCAAATTAAAAATGTTAAAAAATGTGAAGATTTTTGCTGAACTACATATAATAAAAATATATTTAAAAATTTATTAAAAATATGAAAATTAAATTAAAAAATAATTCAAATATCGTCAAAAATAATAACAAAATATGCACTATTATTAATATGTTTTAATAATAGCAAATTAAAAATGTTAAAAAATGTGAAGATTTTTGCTGAACTACATATAATAAAAATATATTTAAAAATTTATTAAAAATATGAAAATTAAATTAAAAAATAATTCAAATATCGTCAAAATTAATAAATAAAATATGCACTATTATTAATATGTTTTATAATGGCAAATTAAAAATTTTAAAAAATGTGAAGATTTTTGCTGAACTACATAATAATAAAAATATATTTAAACATTTATTAAAAATATGAAAATTAAGTTAAAAAATAATTCAAATATCGTCAAAAATAATAACAAAATATGCACTATTATTAATATGTTTTAATAATTGCAAATTAAAAATGTTAAAAATGTGAAGATTTTTGCTGAACTACATATAATAAAAATATATTTAAAAATTTATTAAAAATATGAAAATTAAGTTAAAAAATAATTCAAATATCGTCAAAAATAATAAATAAAATATGCACTATTATTAATATGTTTTAATAATAGCAAATCAAAAATTTTAAAAAATGTGAAGATTTTTGCTGAACTACATATAATAAAAATATATTTAAAAATTTATTAAAAATATGAAAATTAAATTAAAAAATCATTTAAATATCGTCAAAAATAATAACAAAATATGCACTATTATTAATATGTTTTAATAATAGCAAATTAAAAATGTGAAGATTTTTGCTGAACTACATATAATAAAAATATATTTAAAAATTTATTAAAAATATGAAAATTAAATTAAAAAATAATTCAAATATCGTCAAAAATAATAACAAAATATGAACTATTATTAATATGTTTTAATAATAGCCAATTAAAAATGTTAAAAAATGTGAAGATTTTTGCTGAACTACATATAATAAAAATATATTTAAAAATTTATTAAAAATATGAAAATTAAATTAAAAAATAATTTAAATATCGTCAAAGATAATAACAAAATATGCACTATTATTAATATATTTTAATAATAGCAAATTAAAAATGTTAAAAATGTGAAGATTTTTGCTGAACTACATATAATAAAAATATATTTAAAAATTTATTAAAAATATGAAAATTAAGTTAAAAAATTATTCAAATATCGTCAAAAATAATAACAAAATATGCACTATTATTAATTTGTTTTAATAATAACAAATAAAAAATGTTAAGATTTATGCTGAACTACATATAATAAAAATATATTTAAAAATTTAGTAAAAGTATGAAAATTAAATTAAAAAATAATTCAAATATCGTCAAAAATAATAAATAAAATATGCACTATTATTAATAGGTTTTAATAATAGCAAATCAAAAATTTTAAAAAATGTGAAGATTTTTGCTGAACTACATATTATAATAAAAATATATTTATAAAATTTATTAAAAATATGAAAATTAAATTAAAAAATAATTCAAATATCGTCAAAAATAATAACAAAATATGCACTATTATTAATATGTTTTAATAATAGCAAATTAAAAATGTGAAGATTTTTGCTGAACTACATATAATAAAAATATATTTAAAAATTTATTAAAAATATGAAAATTAAGTTAAAAAAATTCAAATATCGTCAAAAATAATAACAAAATATGCACTATTATTAATATGTTTTAATAATAGCAAATTAAAAATATTAAAAAATGTGAAGATTTTTGCTGAACTACATATAATAAAAATATATTTAAAAATCTATTAAAAATATGAAAATTAAATTAAAAAATAATTCAAATATCGTCAAAAATAATAACAAAATATGCACTATTATTAATATGTTTTAATAATATTAAATTAAAAATGTTAAAAAATGTGAAGATTTTTGCTGAACTACATATAATAAAAATATATTTAAAAATTTATTAAAAATACGAAAATTAAATTACAAAATAATTCAAATATCGTCAAAAATAATAACAAAATATGCACTATTATTAAACATCTTAATTAGGAAAACATATGGAAAAAATTCACATATCATGACCAGTAGTTAAATATGATATTTAATTTTTGTGAAACTCCTATTTAGATACATTTAGCTCGCCTCCCCATAAGAAAAAATAATACCGATCCAAACAGGTTTCTTTAAACCCTTCTATTTCTGAAAATTCTTTCTTTAGTATAAATTTACCAAGTTTTATTTTTCCACAAAGTTGTTCATATTTACCTTTTTACCACAAGAAAATATTAGGCCCATGATTAACGAAAAAAAACTTTCTTTTATACTACATTGTAAAGACATAGGTGAAGCAAAGTAATATCCAGTATTACTGGTATAAACCGGTATTAACTAACATTAAATAAATTTGAAAAAGTAGATACATCGGATATGAAAATCTTAAAAATAAATACAATTTGTTTGTATATTTTTTTAGGGATTAGTAAATTTTTGCAACGTTTTCTATTAACAGATAGGGTAAATTTTTAAGTACGTTTATAACAATTTTCATCTAAAAATTTACTGAAAACTAATACTATAATAATTTTTCAATAAAATGCAATTAAAATATATTATAAAACAAAAAAAATAATTATAAACTATAAATTTTCTTACCTTTATATTTGTTTCTTTAAAAATTTAAAACCACACTGGACGAAGTATAATAATTTGGCTTGGTTTAGATTCAAACTTGATAAGGATTCGGTAAAAACTTGTATTTTCTAATAAAATGTGTTTTGGATGATATATAGAATTTTAAAATTGATGTAGGCCAGAGTTTTTTTGTTATTTACAGGTGGAATACTATACTGCTATTAAATTGTTAATTTTTTAATTATTTATTACAGTTTTTATAGTTTTATTTGTCTTTTATCGCTTTTTGAATAAATATGGTGTATTTCTTTCTGATAAAAATTTTATGAAGACCTAATCTTGAACACTGCTCTTATATATGGGGATCGGTGGCTCCGTCAAGGCTCAGAGCAGTTCGACTAATAAACGACACCAGTATCACCAAAAACCTAGCCCCCTTGTCCCACCAAAGAGCGGTGTCTGATCTTTCCCTGTTTTACCGATACTTAAATGGATTTTACACAGAAGAACTTCGCTCTATAGTGCCTCCACTTGCCAGACCAGCCAGAGCAACACGACGTGCCATCTCCATGACACCCTTATACTGTTCAGTGCCAGATATCGAGAACGGATTGATTCGATCGTTCCGTCATCCCCAGGGTCTCCAGATTGTGAAACTTGCAGTCCTTTAAATCTCAAATTGATAAATTGCCTCTTCTGCCCCAATAGATGTTCTCGGTACACTTGTATTTGGGTCTATACCTAGGAGGACATCCTTAAATATAAAAAATGTGTATGTTGTCATTTTCATTAGAGGATTGACCATACCTTTGATTATTGAATTGCAATTTTAATCAGTGTTTAAAGCAATGATGATATCGGTTATAAACTTAAATGTCACAAAATTTGCTGCAAGATGTCTTTGTTCTTTTAAAATAAGACCAGATCTACAATTATGCATAATTTGTAGGAGTCATATGGACTACTTATGTAAATCCAGGATTTGCCAAAATTTTTACTTTAATTTATCTGCTCGATAATTTCCTTTTATGTTTTTGTTTTGTCTATAAATATTTTCTCCTTCTAGACTTACTATTTTGGCCTATAAAATATTAAAGCTCCACGCTGTATGTGATAATTTTTTATAACTTTTAAGCAGTAATGTCACTCACGAAGTTACTTTAATCCAGAACGTCACCTATCAATTTCCTGTAGGTTATTTTATAGTCGACATAAAATATTCCGAGTACCTTATAAACGAGTTTGTAATATAGAAATCTTTTCACATTTACACAATGTAGTCCATTGGTTAGGTTCATTTTTAGGGTTCATTAGCCAAATGGCAAAATACGAAACTCTAATAGATTCGTCATGTCTGTCTGTCTGTCCGTCCGTATGTCACAGTCACTATACTGTAAGTAAATGTATTCTGTAAACCGCCTTAAGATTTTAAGCAAAAATAGAAAAAATAGTTGAGGGGTTTTCCCATACTTAAAACTGATACGTGTAGGGTATCTATGAATAGGTCTTCAGAAATGATATTTACGTTTCCAATCTCATTTTTTTCAATTTTTCAAAGCAGAATACTTTGCGCAAGAGATCTTTCCAAAGTGGTAAAATGTGTGTCCCCCTGTAAATTCTGGAATAAGATAATTATAAAACTAAAAAAATATATGATGTACATTACACTTGACCTCTTTTTCCATATTGTCATATTATGAGTATGTTTCTTATATATCCAGTTTTGATAAAGCAGCGTCTATTCTGTTTCAGAAAACTTAACCTAATTTAACCTTAGATGCTTAGATTTTATTTATTAAAGTGGAAAAGATTATCAGTGCCTTTAGCGGATACTGTCGATCTTACCATGAGAATAGTCCCATACCTGGCATATAGAGGACGGTTGTTGTTTGAATACAATCACTATAACCAAAAACATCAAACATACAAAGCTGAAGTTTTAAGACAATACGTTGTTTAGTATTGGTTCGGCAGCCATCAATAGTGAATTTTCCCAGTACATTTGTTAACATGGAGAAAATTTGTCATCGTTATGTGATACAATATTTTTATTCAGTCTAGAATCTAAAACTGAGTTGGAATCTACTATAGGCAAGTCTACTTTCTCGTTAAAAATAAAATATTGGGCGACGGAGGTCGTAACACAAACATCGCAGAGATCGACCTTTGGAAATGGTGACGAAAATCCACAAAATTAACGTTGACTAAAAGTGAGCGAGTTAGCTGACATGATGTGAAAAAATGCTGTACATCAGATACTGACTGAAAATTCAGACACCATGTATGTTGTTTATATTGAACAAAAACAGCATCGTTTGGATGTTAGAACAGAATGTTTAGCAACGTTTTCCAGTAATAACGCCGAGTTTGTACATTCACTTATAACTGTGGATAAAACATGGGTTGAACATGTCACATCTGAGACCAAAAAACAGTCAAAAAATAGGCTAAAAGGGCAGAATTTACTCCGAAAAAGGTGAAGACAATTTTGTGTTATGGTGTTAGTTTTTTTAACTTCCCGCTAAAAAAAATTAAAATTTTTTTTAAAATCGGGAAGTTATTGGTTTCACCCCGTTTTTCGAAAATCGAGTTTTCATCGGATCTCAACGTTTTGAGGTCTTAGGAACCTCCCCTGACTATTTTTACGAGGGTGTCTGTATGTCTGTATGTACGTGTGGATGTGTGTGTGTGTGTATGGATGTATGTAAACCTCTTATAACTTTTGAACGGCTTGACCGATCGGAATGAAATAAAAAGCATTCCAAAGAGTTCCATCTAACTTAGATTCCTTGTAAGTTTGAACCGATTCGAGCTGGTAGATTTCGAGAAATTTCAAAATAACCGAAAAAAACAATTGGTAAAAATGATGTTTTTTGGGTATATCTTTTTGGCTATTGCATTGATCAATTTCATAACCTAATCAGCTCTTAAGCTTAAAAAGCCACGTCGAATGCCGTTTTGCAAATTAAAATCGGTTGATTCGTTCGTGAGATATCGTTGTCGAAAAATTTCAAAAAAAGTGTTTTTTTTTTCAATAACTTAGAGATTTTTTGACTAACCGATTTTGCACTCTGGGTAACGTTTTTAGGTCTCAAAAAACTGCGTCGAATGCCATCTTGAACATCAAAATTGAATAAGGCGTTAAAAAGTTATGGCTTTTTAAACATTTCAAAAAAAGTCAAAAACGTCAAAATACGTCACGTAACTATAGCTTTGCGGTTAAAACTAGCGGGAAGTTGCAAGGATGGCCTTTAAGGTCAACCTCTTTTCGATTTTTTTAGAATTTGCGTGCGATAAGTTTTATTGATTATCTATTTATGCACATTTATCGCTGCGTTTGAGTAATGATATCAAGAAAAACGTGTTCGCAAAGTATTGTTCATCATAACATAGCACCAACCTACACATCCGTTATTACGATGTCAAAATTAGATGAGTTTTAATTGCTTTCCCACGCACCCTAAACGCCATATCTAACCCCCTCAGATTATAATGTATTGCAATATTAGAATAAATTGTTTCGTGGTAAAAGAATTGGTACCAATGCAGAGAATGAGCCTGCGGTTAAGGGCGGAATGGGACAAAACAGCGTGGCCATAAGAGCGCTGCCAGAAGAGCGCTGCCAGAAGAGCGCTGCCAGAATAGCGCCGCCGAAACAGCGCGAGACAAAACGGTGTCGGCCCAAAATAGCGCCGACCAAAAACAGCGCCGGACAAACTAGCGCTCTTATGGACGCGCTGTTTTGGCTTAGACCCGGTTAAGGGCTATTATGAAGAACTTTATGGTTCTTATTATAAACATGGTAACGAAGCTATTAAACATCACTGAGAAAAGTACATCAAACTTAATTGAGATTTTGAGATAAATAAAGATATTATATATTTTTAATATGTTTGTTTTCTTTCTTAAAGTGGGTACTCTATCCCAGCGCCCAAATAATTAAAAAAAGAAGCAAAATATCAATAGGAGTGGTGACAACAGAAATCATAAAGAAAAAACACTTAATTAAAGTAGGCAATGATGCCAGTTGAGATATTACATTGTTAAGGATCGACAAAGGATTACTATTAGCTACATGTATAAGAAAACTGGGAATAAAAAAAAGTGTTAATAAGAAATGGTAGCTCATAATTAGGATTGTTTAAATAAAGGTTAAGAGTAAAGATATTAAACATAAGCAACAAGAAAAGAAATTAATAGGAGTGGATACAATTTTATAACTATCGTCGATTAATAATTATCGATCAAAACAACAAGAAACATAAGAAGTTTAAAATATACAATTAGCTGTGGTGGTTGGTTCATAAGAGCACCCGTGCACATGGAGACCCAACGTAAAAAATTCGCATAAAAAAAACGAAAACGTATATTATTCGATTTATGTATAAATTAAGTGTAGGCGTTTTGTGTACAGTGCTCAATGCGATACGATATCTGATTCGATCAAACGCTAGGTCCCTCCTCTTGTGCGTCCTGCGACAGTGACCAAATTGTAAAGTTTATTCGAGCACAGTAGCAGTGTGATTTCAGATCTCAGTGACTTCTCGTCAGAGTAGAAGTACAGTCGTTCATCGTTGCAGTTCCATTTAAGCGTACGTTAAGATTACACGATAATTGTGAGAATGACGGAAGTTGCGACGAGCTCGAACAAATTTTGCGATGACAATGACATGACCGTTCAATATTTAAAGACAATTAAATTTAATTCACTAACAATTGAACAAAAAATTTAAATAAAAAGCGAGGGTCGCTCAAAACTGAGTTTGGAAATTACGAAAATAAGTAAAGGAATAAATTGGAATTATAAACGATCTTTTGAAATAGGCATTTATGAAAAAGCTGACTTAGCAATTCGTAATTCCTTTTTTAAATAAAAATTAATTAAAGACAATTGGAAATAATATACAAAAAAACAGATTTAATAGAAGTCTTTTTGCTTAAATTTTTAATTGAAATAATTTACAAAAAGATTTCTCAGAGACATTTCTAGTACAATACTTTACTTCGCCCATAAAATCAGAAATAAAAAAAATATATAAACAAATAGAGTTAAAAATATAATAAAAGTGAATCTCTGCGCCATAACAAAAGCCAAAGTTAATTTCCTAGGCTAAATCTGCTCTCTCAATTTTATTTATACATTTGTTTTCACCTGTTTACGATATTGTTTAAATTTTAGTTATATTTATAATACAACTTGTTGTTTAAATTTTCTGATTATTTCTTAGAGCTTCAAAATCCATAACATAGAGTAATCGCATACATTACTAAAGGACACTGTAGCAAGGTCCCTTTTTGCTAATTGATCCCACTTATAACCTACAATCTATATTACTTCTGATGAAGGTATTAAGGCAGAGATTCCACCCCTGCTGTAAGTTGTACGTTACACAACACTTACTTGTAAAGTACGGTTTACTAAATTTGTTGACAGTACTGTTTCGGCATGTTTACAGATATGGGTGTAGGTCTCTTAATTTTTAATGATTTTAAAATTTCTTTTTAACATTATTGAATCAAGTTTTGGTGATTTTTTGGTGTAAAAACATTAACAAATCTTTTAAACGAATCTTCTTTCCTATTCACAAATGTAGGTACATCTATGACTAAATTTCATGACAAAAAATAGTGTTAGGTATATCTATATTAAACTGGTTGATATATTATACCTCGCGGTCCAATTATCTGTCAGTGACGTCATTTGTGACGTAAATGTAAGAGGAACCAATGCGAGGTTCATATGAATGTTAGTTGCCATGTTGATCTTAAAAAGAATTACTATTTTTGTCTTATTAACGTGCAATATAGAGATACTTTGAAGAAGAATGTCAACACTGGACAACATTCGTGCTAGTGCCGTTTGACATTTTTCTTAAAAGTATCTCTTTTTATTGCGCGTTAATAAAACAAAGAAAGTAAGTCTTTCATAGTTAAACATGGCAACAAGCATTCATTCGAACCCTGCATTGGTTCCACTTGCATTTTCGTTACTGACAGACAATTGGGCCTCGAGGCATAGTAATCACTATATTTTTTAAATGTTTCCATAAAAAATCCAGGTGGGTAAAATCAGGGTAAATCAATGGCCATTGAAACTCTGTATTTCTTAAAATATTTCTGACCTTATATAATTTTCCTTGTTGTCAGATTTTTTTCTTTTAACTTTAATAATATTTATTTATTAATAATATCTTTTATATATCTAGTATAGTCTATAATTAATCATAATATCATATATGTATATTAAAACCCACCAAAAATTACATTATTACAGTTCTAGTGTTATATACTTTTTTTTTTAAATTGTCACACAAATTACTACCGTAATTGTAAATATCGCTCAATCAGATCAAAGTTTGTCCCATAATATAAAGGTAAATATTAAATAATAACGAAATAAAAAATTGGTCCGATAGTTTGGTTTGCGTGACCATTCATAGTAAATTCCGAGTAAAAGGGGAGAGAGCAACCGCCATTCTGGTTTTATTGTAAACAGTTCTTCAACGGGACAAACAGAAAAACCGATATGTGGTCAATTTATTACAAAACGGTGCAATTAACTGGCACTTTGCAAGTCTATAAATATAAAAGTACAATTGAAGTTATATTTCCCATTCTCGCCCTAAGAGAAGAACCCACGAGTAAACATATAGATAAGTATACTTATAGTAATATATATTAACAGTTATTGTATTGTCTTTTAATCATTTTAAAGTTATGTTTCTTGCTGGAAGTTCTGATGAACATGCTGAACGTTAACAAGTGTTACACTTTTTAGTGTTATACTTAATTGTGTGTAAGAATTTGGAAAGTTGAAAAGAAGCTTGAAGAATCAGAAACTTCATAAAAATTTAAAAAGTCATAAAATATTTAAGAAAGGAAAACTGAAATAAAGTTAGAAAATTAGGAAAAAATGGAAAAGCAAAAAATGAAAATGAAAGGAAAGTTCTTTTAATACAATTTTACATGCAGAAAAGAAGCATAACTTCTTTGTTTCTTCTTAAAAAAATAAGCAATATTTACATATTTCTACATTTTATTGAATAAAAAATAACTGTAACGGTTAATAAAAATTGATTTTTATGAACAATTTGTACATTGCAGAGCTGTTATCACAAAGGCGAAACGATGTCTGAATGATTGTCAGTCTCTTGACAGGACATTGTAGGCTCAGAAAACACCTGATTCAGCTGAACTTGGCAGATGGATGAAGAGGAGGAGGAAACCGCATTTCATATCCTATGCCAATGTGAAGGACTTGCAAGGACGCTGTGTCTAGTATTGGGAGAGGAGAAACCTGCTGCTCCAAGTAACGTGGATAGGCCACTATCAAGGCTATTAAGTCTCGTTAAGAGGGCAGGGCTGACAATGTGCTCTAAGATGATGTGTGTTCACAATAGATCTGTAAAGGTCGCAGTGATACAGGTGATACAGCCAACCTAATAAATATCTATCTATCTATCTACACTGCCGATTGAGGCCATCCAAGTTACTCTTTAAATAATCGTAGCAGTATTTGATATTTCATCTCTTTGTTTGTTTTACCTCTGTATTTCTCGTGGAATAATATTAACAGTTTAGAACAGCAGCATCAGGAAAATTTTAAACAATGAAATAAGAAAAGACGAAGATAGAATAAACTTTAATGTTTTGTTGATTAATAAATGTTTGTTTAGCTTAGTTTCTTCTTTCGAATTTTCAAAACAATTATTCTTAACTGTTTCCTATATCAATGTGTTTTTAACAAGAAACGTCTTCATATGACTTATCGACGGATATTTTTCGTTTCTTTCTGCAAATTCTTTAATCTATCTTCTATATATATAAAAATGAATGTTTGTCTGTATGTCTGTATGTACTCAATGAAATCAAAAACTACTGGACCGATTGTCATGAAAATTGGTACTTATATGTATTTTTCTACGGAGAAGGTTTGTATGATATGCTCATTGATGCCACTCGCCACCAGGTGGCGCTGCAGAGTAGCAACTTCTGTCCCGTTCAACCGATTGTCATGAAAATTGATATGTATATGTATTTTTCCACGGAGAAGGTTTGTATGATATGCTCATTGATGCCACTCGCCACCAGGTGGCGCTGCAGAGTAGCAACTTCTGCCCCGTTTAACCGATTGTCATGAAAATTGGTATGTATATGTATTTTTCCACGGAGAAGGTTTGTATGATATGCTCATTGATGTCACTCGCCACCAGGTGGCGCTGCAGTGTAGCAACTTTTGCCCCGTTCAACCGATTGTCATGAAAATCGGTATGATGATGTATTTTTAATGGGTAAGATGAATATGATATTCGTATTAATTAAAGTTACCACCAGATGGCGCTTCCATGTATCAAATTCAATACTGATTAATAGATATCTATACGAATTCGTATAAATATAAGTTCGAAAAATATATTTTTGGTGCGATAAGTAAAACAAAACTATAAACTTTCTTTCCTTCTCTATCTCTTCTCCTCTTTTATTTTTCTTAAATTTATTTTAGTTATTGGCATAGCAACGCGCGCCGGGTACAGCTAGTAGGCTATAAACTTTTTCTACAAAAGATAGTGTATTCATCCACTTTTTTAGGAAGGGATTACCTCGATTTATCAGTCTGGTTCAGAAGCTTTTACATCAATATATTGCTCCGTCTTATCCCTATAATAATAACATTCTTAAAATAATAAATATTTTCAATTCAATCTGGCAAAAAATAAAAAAGTAAAGCTCTGTGTTTTAAAACCAATATTCCTAGACTAATGGTAGATGTAAGATATAATGACTCTCTTAATAGTTGGTTCAAATTCTAACTCATAATGTTGGAAAGTTTCTTAAATATTTTCAACCTCTAGGTTAAGAAACAAAATCTTTTATCTTTTTTCTATAGAGAATGTTCTACTTCAAAATGGACAGGAAACCAATTTTTTACAGTTCAAAATATTGTAACCATAAGAGATGACTACCTGGATAACTAGGTATATTATTGTACAGCACTGCGAATTTGCGAATTAATGTGAAAGTGGCATGGTAATTCCAATATTTACTTTTCGCAGTTGGCATCATTTGGTCGCAGATTCTTAGATTCTCTGTTCTGATTCTCAGTCACCAATGAGATATAACTAAGTTACATTTCGTTTTATATAGAATTATAGTCTGTTTGAGAAGCCATTCAATCAGGACTTCATTTCATTAGGTATGATTTTTGAAGATGAATATCTCTCCAAAAATACGTACTCAAATTGTTACTTTAAGTAAACGTACATTTATAACAGAGATATTGCAAAGGAATGTAATGTGAACTCAGAAGCTGTTAACAAGATTTTAAAGAAAAAAAGGAAAATTGGGACAATTGTAGAGAACAAAAAAGGGAAATGTGAAAGTAAAAGGAAGAGAACTGCAAAGGATGAAGTATTTTTAGTGAGGGAGAGTAAATTAGTAAGTTAGGATCTTCAGATAGATTTAGCACGCGTTATTCACGACTCTACAGTGCGAAGCCGACTTTTGAAAGGTGAAAGAAACGTAGTAAGAACTCAGAAAAAACAGCTATATATATATACATATATATGTGTATATAAATATTTTAAATTTTTAATTAGTTCATTATATCTATTAATAGAATATTTGACTAAAAGTATTTTCCAACAACAACCTTTTCAATCATCTCGGCTTTCCTTGATATCAATTACCATAAATACGCCAGTATTTCCGAGGAGATTTATAACAGTCATTGATTTTTCTAGTGACTCCTCAGCATATTTAAAACGTTTTATAAACTTAGCATGATTATTGGATAATACACGCAAGCTTATTTCTATTTTTAGCTAAATTATTACTATATTTTATTGCTTCTTATAACTGTCCTTTAAACCGACAACGGCATCTGTTGGAAAAGAGCTGCAGTTAGGTTTTAACAGTAGAAAATTATTGATTAGAAACAGCTGAGTGAAAAGTTTTGTATACAGGAAAGATAAGGGAAATTCAAAAATGGCGCGAATTTTTTTTTAAGTAATAAGATACAAACTAAACTTGTGTATGCTATAAAATAGAACCAAACATTCTTTATTAAGTTTTTATTGTACCTACAAAAAATAATAACGGTTACCAGTCACTAAATGATAGGTTGTCTACAAACTGTTTATTTTTATACAAACTGACAATTGGGTAAATAACAAATTTAAAACCGGCAGATTGTCACTTTGTTGACGAAAACGGCTATATTTTCATATTTTTCTTTGTAATTGTACACATTTGATACAAAAAATTATATGTTTGCAGGAAAAATGAACTTCAAGAACCCACTTCGCGGCGTTTGTCGTTCTCCTAGTGTTCACTGTGAGCCTTTATGTTCCATATTTTGTCATAAGGCACGCGGTGAATGCCAAGAGCAGACAGTATTCAACATTTACAACGCTTCAAAGGGTTTAGTACTCGTTAAATAATATTAGTAAGCAATTTTTTATATGGTCTCATAATAATAATAATTCTACAATCTCCTAAGTTCTCTGGGAAAACCACCAAATAATATTTTAAGAGATTTCTATCGTTTGAGGTGAGTTTTTTACGTAAGAAACAATATAAGCACATAGAAATTGTAGTTTAAAATATACTGCTCATATCTTTGAAGAAAATTTTATTGGAATAACCCAAGAGACTTTTAAACGCGATTAAATTTATTCTAGATTTAGAAATTTGGAAACGTGAGCGTCCTTTACCAGAACCCAGATATTTTATCTAATGTGTGACTTTCCAAGAGTAATGAAAGACTTGTCTCAGATCGTCATTAAATCTACCAAATTGATAAATTTGACTACCTTATATCAGTCATATTGTCGGCATAGGAATGTGTTAGCTAATCTCATCTTGATCTTATTGTAGTTGACAAAAACCAGTTGCGATTACCACATATGAAGATTTTCTCTGATCAGTGCTGCGTCATTACGTTGATATAATAGCTCTTTGGGAAGTCTACACTCGATTGTTTCATCCGGAGATTTAATAAAAATCTAATCTATAACGGGGATAATGTTAGTTTGGTAATTGAGTAAATATCTAATTGTGGTCTGCAGCTGTGTTTTTCATTGTATCTGGAAAACGGTTATCTGAAGGATGCTGACAAGCACTACTTGCTTTGATTAACCACACATTATTTCAGAACTAGTGTTAGAAAGAAACCAAATCCTTAATGACACTTTAACTTGCATCAAGGGCATGGCGATGGGGATCTAATTTTAAAACTTCTCATCTTATAAAACCTTAATAATGCAATATTTTCTTTATTATTGTTCAATGTGTTCAATATTATACGAAAACTAGTGTTCATTAATCTATACATATAATAAAACTGTAGAAATCTATATGTTTGTGCGCGCATCACATGAAAACTATCCTATTCGAATGCGGTTTTCAAAGCCGTATTTGTCTTCTTTCAACTGAGCATCTGGTGTATAAAACTTTAACGGGGCGAGGAAAGAAATTTTTATACAAAAATCAACACGCCACGCGAACGACGTCGCGGGTACATCGAAATAGAACACAAAATGTGGTTAGATTTTTTTGTCTGTCTGTCTGTATGTTTGTGCGCGCATCACATGAAAACTACTGATCCGATTCGAATGCGGTTTTCACAGATGTATTTGTCTTCTTTCAACTTAACTTTTGGTGTATAAAAATTTCCCATTCCTTAAATGGGGTCAGGTAAAAAAATTTTATACAACAATCACACGCCACGCGAACGACGTTGCGAGTGCAACTAGTACGAAATAAATCTATTAAATAAATGTTTGTAAAAAGAAATTAAACGAATCTTCTTCTGTAAAAAATATTATGTGATGTTAAAACGGGAGAAATTAAACAGTTTTGGAAACTAACAAAGAATTTAAAAAAATACAGAAAACTGAAATTTACAACAAATATTCCTTCATTTTCAGTTTTGATAACAATCCGTATACAACTTTATTAAAATCTTGCAAAATTTAAAACATCTTTAAATATCTATAAAACGTTTGAAAAACATTTAAATATTTTAAAAATTTCAAGAATTCGTCAAATATAAACCGCAAACTTAAAACTATACATTTTCATATCAATGGGACCGACTATTACCTATTATAATGAAATGTTAATTAAGGTCACCCGACAGAAGGTATACTGAAGAAAAGAAATGCTTGTTGTCATATTTAAGAGAATATTAGGCAAAATATAAGAGATTTGCACTCGAATTACCCAACGGGTTTTTTACATTTTTCCCCGATTGTATTTCATTTTTCCAAAATCACTTTCATCCACTTCAATGGTGTGCCCACCACCACCAGTGTTTGTGCTATTTTCGATAAGCCCATCTTTAATTAATTCTCTTTAATTATCTTAAATTTTTGCAACAGAATATTTATGTAATTCAGTCAAGTCGCATATGAGTCGTGTAGGATTTTGACTGAAGCATCCTCCAATCAGTTTAAAAATGGTACCAATTTTTAATTTTATTAAACTGAAAAAGTACTATTTCTTTGTACTATGCCGAAAGTATGTCGTTCCGGCTTCAATATTACTGCAGAAAACCTAACTTTTATGCCGCGATAATGTTGCGCAGACAGCGGGCCGAAAGAAATTGTTCCTGCACTGATGTCACTGTCACTGACACAGTCACTGCAAATGTCGGGGCAGGCATCAATATCTTTTAACACAGAAGGCATATTCCTTCGTACTTTCGGCATAGTACAAAGAAAAATAGTATACACTACATGGGCAGAAAATTTGAGAGCCTTGTACTGCGCGCCATATTGCCCTTTCTGCCCTTGTAGTGTAATATACTAATTCTCAATGGAAAATTTACTTTTTTCATTTCGTCTTTTCCAATGAAATACCGGTTCTGCACCTTGCCGATTGTAAACAGTATTTAAAATTCCAACACACGAATCACAATTTTTTACTTCTGCGATGAACTGCTTTTCTACGAGTAAAGATTTTATTCCGACACGGAAGACCTAGAGTCTACATTGAGCAATGCATGTTATAAAACAATTAACAGGATTAAATTGTTAATATTTATACCTTTTACAAGTCACAGGGATTATTTTGATTCTTGAAGTACACGATAATCGTTTAATCACTACATATATAGTTATATCAATAAATAACATTCTTGAAGTACACGATAATCGTTTAATCACTACATATATAGTTATATCAATAAATAACATTATTAAAATAAAATTTTGGGAAAAACATTTAAGGACAGATTGAGAAGCAGCGATCTCAAATCCCAATGTGACATACAAGATGTTGGAAGATGGTCCAGAACAAGAAAAAGATCATGGATAGATTATGTCGACAGAATGCCTGACAATCGACTAGCTAAAATCGCAAAAGAAGAGAAACCAACCAACTACAGACCCCCAGGAAGACCTTCGAAACGATGGTACGAAAGCTGGACATCGGAGTTACAACTTAGGCTACAACTTTAAAGAAACAAGACATTGTCTTAAAATAAGGAAAAGAAGAAGAAGAATAAAAAAAACTTAACATTATTGTGGATCAAGTAGAAAGATATTTTCTAAGATATGTCAACTTAGCATGCTTTACTTGGATATACCCACTGACAGTAATTAACAGAAATTTTATAGTAAGTAATAATGGGTTCCACTGATATTGGCTAAAGGCGTTAAATTTATCTTTAAAATTCTCAATATATTTAAAAAAAGTTCAATATTTTGAAGATTTATAAAAAAATCTGTAAAACTAAATATTAACTAATTGAAACAAAAAATAGCTGAATTGGAAAAGCTTGAAAATAAATTTTAAAACTAACACCCAATACAAATAAATAAATATCCAAATCTCGACGGTCACACAACCTTTACGTTACACTACCATCAATGTATTGATCCCAGTATCTGCATTCTGCGTGCAAATATTAGTGGCAAATACGAAGCAATGCAAGCTATTATTTTGCAAAGCAATCAGTATCAGTGTTTGTATCATGTTGTGATTACTCACTTAAACATACTTGGAAAGGCAGCTGCTAAGTCTTTTGCATCGACAGTTTAATTCTTTGATTTCGTTCAGAATTTATATACGGTTTTTATAACAAGTATACAACAATACCATATTCTAGTAACCGATTATTTGTTTTTTAGAAACAAGAATATATTAAATGACATTAAGGAGAAATTGGAAAAATGTCGCATCCAGCGAACTCGCAACCTTCAACTCTACGCGCTGACGCTCTAACAACTAAGCTATGAATGCCTAGCCTATCGGTCGTTAAATTTTACTCCTGTCACATGTGACACTTACTCACTTTCTCCCTAAGCACATATAGCATGACTTTAATAAGAGAGAGAGACTTTGTCAAATCGACAATTGAAACATCAAACTCTAAGTCATTTTTTTGTGCCCTGTTATATATTTTTATTCGGTTAGAAGACGATTTTGATAGATATAGAGCTGTGAAAAAATACATCGCGCACAAAAAAAAAGTGTAAAATAGCACCAAAAAAAAAATTTAAACTGTCTGTTTTGATCCCAGTGATTCATAATCCTTTTTGTGATCTCACTGAAAGATTGGATAAATACAAATCTGCTGGTATCAGAATTGGATTTCTCAATTAACTAAAGGAATTGGACGCTTTAAAGACGATTTAAAAGCTAAACTTGGCAATGAGTTGGTTCAATTTGTATTTTTGATAGACTTATACAAAAAAATACTATAAAAAAGACCAAAGACCTATTTTACTATCACAATCTGGAAAGTTTTGTCTTTTTAGGTATCTAATTGTACTGGAGAGCGCTGGATATTTTCCGAACGACCACGAGACTAACCCGGCTAAAAGCTTACTCAGCTAAGTATTGAAAGTTATTTACACCAGGGTGTTAGATTTTAGCATACTCAACAACAACAATTTTTGTGAAAAGAAGCTCTCAAAGATTTGTTAATATGGTATTTAGTTTTTAATAAATTACATTAGACTAGAAATTACTACATTCTTTGTTAACATAATTGTATTTGTTGGCAATATATTTTTGAAGACTTGATGAACAAAAAAGTTGTTTCTTTTATTTGTAAATTAATTAAGGGCCTTTGCTTCGACTTTAACCACTGAAAAAAAAAATTATAATGTAGTGCTCTTACTTTCATTTTTTTCTTCATATTGTAACGAGCGAGATCCCCTGAGTACGCCTCTGTCGCCCTGATAGCGCTAGGTAAACAACTGATTCCCGGAAGTCTAGTGACGGCGAGTACAATCGAGAATAATTCCTTTGTAGCTTCTACGCGCGACGAGAAACTGTTACCGAAGCACGTTCTGGAAGCAGTGGACGGGTATATAAGCGGAGAGCCATGACCCACGAGGAAGTTGAAAAGTTAACCGCGAGAGTCTAAATATTCGAGCGATCTGCGAAGTGAAAATAAATTTAGTGAATATAAATCGAAGTTAATTGTAGTACATAAATTAGTGTGTTATAGTTAGTTTAGTTATTTAGTTATAATTCGTTTAGTTTATTGTGTGTGTAAATAAATTAGACATTTTCGTTCAGCAGTGATTTTATTTTGAACCCCAAGAACGTAACAATTGGTGTCAGGTGTGGGGTAAATTGAACTGCTGTGTTAATTTAAATTGTGGACTTCATTAGTGAATATTTTGTATGCCAGTTACGAGATCACAGACGAAGAAAATGGATCAGGCGACAATGGAATTTTTCAAGCAAGCCCTTGAAAAAATGAGCTTGAAAATGGAGGAAAACACAAATAAAATGGAGGAAAATATTAAGAAAATGGAAAATAAAATGGACGAAAACACAAATAAAATGGAAGAAAATACTAGAAAGATAATGGAAGAAAACACTAAGAAAATGGAAGATAATTTGGGAGATAAATTGACATTCATTGAAAATGAGTTGAAGAATAATTACTCCAAACTGGAAAATGAGATTGGAAGCGTAAAAGACGAAATTGGAAGCGTAAAAGACGAAATGGGAAACGTAAAAGACGAGATGGGGAACGTAAACGATAAAATTGGAAAATTTGAAGACAGGGTTGGAAACATTGAAGGCAGATTGGTTAATATGGAAGAAGAAATACAAGTAAAATTGGAAGAACAGGTGAAAACCATGGAAGAACGATTGAGTAAGAACTTCAACAAATATTGTTCTGTTAAGCTGGGAGAACGGGGTGAGCCAGGGCGAACAAAGATCAAACCTCCAACTTTTGATGGCAAAACACCCTGGAGCACTTATCAGAAACAATTTGAAGCAGCAGCCAACGCCAACTGCTGGGACGATGAAGAGAAAGCAACTGCCTTAATTGTTGCATTAAGAGGAGACGCACTGAATATCCTTCAGACCATGCCTGTAAGTCAACAAGGCGATTATAAGACTCTGACAAGTAGACTGCAAATGAGATATGGTGATGCACATCTCCAACAAGTGTATCACGCACAAATCAAGAGTCGTCATCAGAAGAGCGCAGAAACCTTGCAGGAATTCGAAGCAGACATAGCAAGGTTGGTAAGGCTGGCCTATCCTTCAGCACCGGACAGCTTCCTAGAACAACTTGCTGTCCAGACCTTCGTCGATGGGTTGAGAGACACGGAGACTCAGCAGACGTTGCGGTTGGCACGGCCCAAAACCTTAGATGATGCCCTGGCCCATTCCCTAGAATTTGAAGCTGCTAAACAAGCTTCTCACAGAGGACAGAGCAAAGTGAGACAGCTTGAAGATTCGCCAGTCTGCGATGAGAGTATTGAAGACGTAGTACGCCGAGTTCTCCAGGAGAAACGTAATGGTGGACCAAGATGCTGGAACTGCGGCGAAAGAGGACACATTCGGCGTAACTGCAAGAAGCCGGTTAAACCACAACGCCAAGAACAGGAAAACTAAAGCGGGTTGGCAAGAAGGGGCATAAACCGACCCGCCACGACAATGCCCCTGAGGTTATAATTCAGGCCATCTCTTCAAGTATTTATGTCGACGGTAAAATTAATGGGAGGTCCGTAAAAATGTTAGTCGACACTGGCGCAACCCGAACTATAGTTAAGCCGAGTGTAGTTGAAGGAAATGGAAAAACCTTACCAGCGATGGTTCGTTTACGGACTGCAACTGGTGAAGACGTGCCAACACATGGAAAGAAGAGGATCGTCATCAACATTGGGGACAGGTTTTTCGAACATGAGGTGCTGGTGGCAGATATCATGGAGG
This sequence comes from Altica lythri, assembly GCA_964028335.1. Taxonomy (NCBI): domain Eukaryota; kingdom Metazoa; phylum Arthropoda; class Insecta; order Coleoptera; family Chrysomelidae; genus Altica; species Altica lythri. The sequence goes on from OZ034802.1 coordinate 60,746,465, forward strand.
AAGTCATCTTGGGAATGGATGTCATTAAGGGTTATGGCTTCCAGATGGATATGAGAAACGATGTTCTGAGGATCGGAAGTCTGGAAATTCCATTCCTGGGATGTGAAGATATCACGACTCGAGTCTTACTCAGCGAAGATGTTCACCTAAGTGGACAGGCGGAAACCATAGTGAAGGGGTATTTAGATAGAGACCTTCGAGATAGCTGTATAAGACTCATCGAACCAGCCAGTGAGAGTAACCTCGGGAAAGGACTGTTAGTCGGAAAAACCTTGGTGAGAGGCGGAAACGAAGTTCCTGTGAGAATGTTGAACACCAACATGTACCCTGTAATCTTGAAGAAAGGTACGATCCTGGGAGAAAGCTGTTCCGTGCTTTGTGTGACAGGAAGCGTTCAGGATGTGAAGAACCCGCTACCAAGAAGCGAGAAGAGTTCGAAGAAATTACTTGAGACATTGGCTTCTTCCTGCACAGAGCTTGCACCAGAACATATTAGCAAGGTGAAGAAACTGATTCATGAATACAGTGACGTTTTTGCTATGGACAACACTCAGATGGGTAGGACGAATGTTGTGAAGCATTCTATCAGTACCGGAAGTTCAGATCCCATTCGCCAACAACCGCGAAGGCTTCCCATAGCAAAGAGAGAAGAAGCAGAGAATATAATCAAGGACATGCACGAACAAGGAATAATAGAGCAATCTGATAGTCCTTGGTCATCACCTGTGGTTTTGGTGAAGAAGAAAGATGGCAGCACCAGATTTTGTGTCGACTATCGTCGTTTGAACGACGTCACCAAGAAGGATTGCTACCCCATTCCAAGGATTGACGACACTTTGGACACGCTTTCTGGCTCGAAATGGTTCTCCACGCTGGATTTGAAGAGTGGGTATTGGCAGGTGGAATTAGATCCCAAAGACAAAGAGAAAACAGCTTTTACTATTGGGACAGGATTGTGGCAGTTCAAAGTAATGCCATTTGGCCTCTGTAACGCACCTGCAACTTTCGAGCGATTAATGGAAACCATTCTTCGAGGATTGTCATGGAAGTCGTGCCTAGTTTATTTGGACGATGTCATAGTATTTGGCCGGACATTTGACGAACACCTGGAAAATTTAAGAGAAGTCCTTGAAAGGCTACGCACTGCAAATTTAAGACTCAGTCCAAAGAAATGCCACCTCTTCAGGAAAGAAGTGAAATATCTAGGACATGTAGTATCTGCAGATGGCATTAGTGCTGACCCAGACAAAGTCAAGGTTGTACGAGAATGGCCAGTACCACAGGACAAGCACCAAGTAAGGAGTTTTCTTGGCTTGTGCACATACTACAGGAAGTTCGTCTTGGGATTTGCTGACATCGCGAAGCCTCTAACAAGACTGACGGAAGATGTAAGGGACTTCAAATGGGATACTGAATGCGAGGATGCTTTCAATCGACTGAAGCAAGCACTAACAACAGCTCCTATATTAAGTTATCCTCAGACCAGTGGAAGGTTTATATTGGACACGGACGCAAGCAACACGGCCATAGGAGGCATATTATCCCAAATTCAGAATGGCCAAGAGAAAGTTATAGGATATTTCAGCAAGGTCCTGTCGAAGCCTGAGCGTAACTATTGTGTTACGAGGAGAGAACTTCTCGCCGCAGTCAAGTCCATGGAACACTTCTATAAATACTTGTACGGTCGCGAATTCCTTCTAAGAACAGATCATGCTGCTCTGAAGTGGCTTCTACAATTCAAGAACCCAGAAGGTCAGGTTGCGAGATGGATAGAAAGGCTGCAGGAATATCATTTTTCTGTGGAACACCGGGCCGGAAAGTCACATGGCAACGCTGACGCATTATCTAGAAGACCTTGTCCTTCTGACTGCAAACACTGCAGCAAAGCAGAAGAGAAGGAATTCTGTTTAAGAACAACCGTCGTGGATCTAGATTGGCTGCCAGAATCCCTAAAGCGAGACCAAGAAGGTGACACCGAACTAAAGATGTTGCTTGACTGGAAAGCAAAAGGACAGAGACCAAGATGGGAAGAAGTGAGTCACCTGAATCCTAGGGTCAAGTCCTACTGGGCGCAGTGGGACTCCATTATTGTAGAGGATGGATTGTTGAAGAGGTCCGTCGAGAATGACGAGGGTACTGCAGCTAGGACTCAGCTGATAATTCCCCGGAGTCGGACGACAGAAGTATTGGAGAAACTTCATAATGGAACCTCCGGTGGACACTTCGGCATCAAGAAAACGTTGGAAAAGATCAGAGAACGTTTTTACTGGGTCAACTGCAAAGAAGACGTCAAGGACTGGTGCCGAAAATGTAGACTTTGTGCTTCAACGAATGGCCCAAGAGGAAAACGACGAGCGCCAATGAATCAGTATAACGTAGGCAGTCCTATGGAAAGAGTTGCTTTAGACATCGCAGGCCCATTCCCAGAGACCGACGATGGGAACAAGTACATATTGGTGGCGTCGGATTACTTTACCAAATGGGTTGAAGCACATGCCATCCCAAACCAAGAGGCCTCGACAGTGGCAGACGTGCTGATAAAAGAGATGTTTAGTCGGTTTGGAGTGCCACTGGAGCTACATTCTGATCAGGGACGAAATTTCGAGTCTGGCCTATTCCAGAGCATTTGTGAAATACTCGGAGTCAAGAAGACCAGGACAACGCCTCTTCACCCACAGTCAGATGGCCTAGTCGAAAGAATGAATAAAACTGTGGGAAAATATTTGGCTAAAGTGGTCTCTGACCATCAAAGAGACTGGGACCGGTACCTTCATCTGTTCACCATGGCCTATAGATCAGCCGTGCAAGAGTCTACTAGAGAGACACCAGCTTGTGTCATGTTCGGCCGGGAAATAAGATTACCCTGTGACCTAGAGTTTGGATGTAAGCCCGGAACAGAGATAGCTGGTGAGGACTACGTGAGCACATTGAGGGGCAGGCTACACTACATTCATGAGAAGGTCCGACAAAACATACAAGTAGCTAGTGACCGAATGAAGACCCGCTATGACAGCAAAGCTACAGAAGGTGGTTTTAACGCTGGAGATTTGGTCTGGCTGTACAATCCCCAGAAGAAGAGAGGATTATCACCTAAGCTACAGAGGAATTGGGAGGGTCCATACAGAGTGGTAAAGAGGATCAATGATGTAGTGTACCGTATACAAAAACTACCAAGGGGCAAGAGGCGCGTGGTCCATGTAAATCGGTTGGCGAAATACGAGGCGGACTACGACGAACAAGACGAGACCCATCTGAGAAGGACGACCAGCCCAGAGCATGTTGAGATGAGTTTCGACCAGTTCATGGAGAACTATGGTGGAACTGGGAAGGCACGATTCGGAGTTACCACCGAGCAGCAGCAGGACCTCTTCTCTGTGCCTGGAGATTATTCCCTAGCCCATTGTGTCGCCGAAGATCTGCGTATGTCCAGGGGAATAGCATTAGTCTTCAGGAAGAAGTTTGGCCGTGTATCTGAGCTCTCCAGACAACAGCCCCATCCCGGAAAAATTCTAAGTCTCACTGACGGTCATCGTCACCTCTTCTACATGGTGACTAAGAGGTTTTCCGATCACAAGCCTAGCTATAGAAGTATGTGGAATACCTTGCTGAACCTAAGAAACGAACTCACCAGGTTGGAAGTGAAGAAGCTGGCTGTGCCTAAGTTGGGTTGTGGTCTAGACCAACTCAACTGGAGAGTCGTCCGGAACATGCTTGAGGTGCTTTTCCATAAGACAGGAATAGAGATACTCGTGTGCATTTTCAACCCGAGCGGAAACACAATGAAGGAGAAGACTGTGGATTGCTATTTCGAAAAGCAAGGGAGCTGCAGAAAGGGAGATGCCTGTAGGTTCAGACATACCAACCAAGGTGTTCGGGGACCGAACGTCTTAAGGAGGGGGCAGTGTAACGAGCGAGATCCCCTGAGTACGCCTCTGTCGCCCTGATAGCGCTAGGTAAACAACTGATTCCCGGAAGTCTAGTGACGGCGAGTACAATCGAGAATAATTCCTTTGTAGCTTCTACGCGCGACGAGAAACTGTTACCGAAGCACGTTCTGGAAGCAGTGGACGGGTATATAAGCGGAGAGCCATGACCCACGAGGAAGTTGAAAAGTTAACCGCGAGAGTCTAAATATTCGAGCGATCTGCGAAGTGAAAATAAATTTAGTGAATATAAATCGAAGTTAATTGTAGTACATAAATTAGTGTGTTATAGTTAGTTTAGTTATTTAGTTATAATTCGTTTAGTTTATTGTGTGTGTAAATAAATTAGACATTTTCGTTCAGCAGTGATTTTATTTTGAACCCCAAGAACGTAACAATATGATTTAAGTTATTTTAATTTTCTACTTTAGATATTTGTGAATTGTTCTTTCACCATTGTTATATTAGTTAAACGTGTTATTTTATAATAACCACATGATGTAAATATATCATGCTATAGTTATTATTATCTACTCACATTTGAATTATGCACACCTATTTTCTTTATTTCTACTAACAAATGACACTTTTTAAAAGTAAATGTGAGGCAAATTTTCATCATCCGGGCATTGTCGCAAAAACATTCGCAAACGTGCAGGAGGAGTTACTGTTCTCAGTGCATAGGCATGTTCTACGACCAGAATTATCAGTATAAATAAAAACATATTACATCAAAAACTTAGTTCACTCAAAAACAACCGTTCTTGTTCTAATGCTGTTCACACTGGGCCCGCAACAAATATTGAATCCTTTTGATGATTCGTCAGTTTACCGACAAGTAGCGGAAAGTTGTAGTATATTCTAGTGCAGAGTTTGCGAACCTTGTTCGGCGCGCTTGCTTGTTCGCACTAAACAAGTATGTTGCTCGAGAACATCTGCAAACGGTAAATCTGTAAATGGTCTTTAATTTTATTTTTTTGTTGTTTTAATTTAAAATAAAATTTCCAGAACAAGGTTGTAATTATTGTATTTTTTTTTATAAAAATCATTGTGTTTTAATGAAAAGTGTTGTACCTTGGATTTTTAAAATAATTGGAACTAAGTTCTTTACGGCAGGCTTGGATAAGATAGGGATTTTGCTGCGTGACCGAACTGAACAAAATGTAATAGTAAAAACCGTAACAATAAAACCGTAACGCTTGTAATAGTGCCACTATATCTAGTAGGCAGGTTACCGCTAGCCTCCACACAACGCTAGCCTCTACTCAGTGTTCAGTATACGATAGACATAATGTTGACAGTTATGATATTATTTTTAACTGTCACCGAAACTTTCTTGAAAGTGTCTACAAAAAATATAATTGTTATAATGAATCAAGCAAAAGCTGATTTTCTCATTACAGAATTTCCTAACGAAAGGTAAGTTTAATAATATAATATAAACATTGTAAACAATATAGAAATATCCAACGATGTCAACTTTTGTGATGTCCTATAAATTAATGAAAATCATTGGTTTTTAAATGTAAAATGTGTAAATTATGTTGTGATATTTTATTTAATTGGATTATCTACACCTGTTACTAATGTTAATCTCAAAATTTATAATAAATTATTATTATTAATATGATCAAAATTTATGCAGTAAATACATAAAAATGATTTGACTAGCATATGATAACTCTTCACGATTGGATATCGTTGTAGGATCGAATACGCGGGATGGTAATTTTTTTTTAGTTTTTTTCCAGTGTTAAACAAAAAAATATAAATATTAATTTAACTTTAAATAAAATTAATTCAATTATGTTATTCCGATCATTATCATTATAAAAATTATATCTTTAGAGAATTTATTGATATATAAGCTGCCCAGACGAAAAGTACAAATTATGAAAATATGTACAACCAAAAGAAATGTAATTATTAATCTATAACGTAGTATAATCCAAGGCTTGGAGGAGATAGGGATTTTGCTGCGCGACCGAACTGAAAAAGATGTAATAGTAAAACCGTAAGAAAAAGTCTGTGGAATGAAACCGTTAAATGAGACGTGCGCAGGCGCTACAGTCGTATACACAAGCGAGTAGTGTCGATTCTACATTAGCCGAAGGAACTTAGTTCCTACCTGGTGTCCCACGACACCATTATAACTTTTTTTTATATATTTGAGATAAATATTCTTTCATAAAAATTGAGAGAAAATATTACATCAAAAGAACTGAAACTGCAGTATTTCTGTTTATGCAACAATGCCTTAAACCTACATTTTTGGTCTTGTTTCTTTAATTCCTTTTTGATATTCTATTCTAAATTTTTATATAAAAGCAAAAAAATCTTAAGTAACATTTAATTTTTAATTTTAGAATCTGATTGTGTCAGTTTCACTTTGTACTACCAATATAATTTTAAAATATGGAATATGAATTTAAATTATCCCTCCAAAGATTCTTACGGATCCTATCTATTAGTCATGGACTCAAAAGAAATTTATTTGTTAACTTTTATAATCGTTAATGTGTTTACCAAGATATGGAAGTATGTGACTTTAAGAATTAGAAATATGAATTTTCGTTTTCTTATTTATATTAAAAGTCAAATCATTCCTGGCTACTATTCGCGGTTATTTGTACACTTTTCACAGCTTAAGTGGCCAATAATTCATGAAACAGAAAAATATGGTGTTAAATAGAGAACTAGATATGCTTGAGGTATCGCAAGCTTTTTTTTAAGCAACAACCACTCCTGCGAGGGGTTGTTGCTTGTTTTTATATTTTTATGTAGAAATTTCTCGTATATAGATGTTGTGTTTTGGCATTTTTTTAAAAAATATATGAACACATTAAAAATTCGTTAATTACGACGTGGTTTGTATATAAAATATATGAAGTGTAAATTAAAAATGTTAAGATGCTTTAAATATATAATTTACTGCAAAAATATGTATTTCAAATATATATATATTATTATGAATAATTATAATAAATTATCAAATTGTAACTTATACTAACAAATTTTATTTATATATAAAAATCGCCTACATACGCGCAATCTAGAACCTTTTTATAGAAAAGTTACCCTCATTGCCAAGTTAAATTCACAAGTGCATAACTGTCTATCTTTAATCAACCACCCCAATCGGCACATGGGGTGAAATTTTCACCCTTATACGACACCCCTCAGCGACCAGTCAGACCCTAACCCCCTTAAGATTTACGCAAAGGGCAGTCGACTGTCTACACATCAGGACTGGACTCAGATAAGCTATAGAAAAAAAGTTTTTTTTAAATATATTAATATTTTTAATAAATTAAGTAAAAAAATGATTCAGAGAAAAGTACAAATATACCTTTACTGTTGTTATTCCGCAGATATTTAAACTCAAGTTGATTTATAATTATTACTTTAAAATTTAATCAATTGAATTCCATAAGCTGACAGTGAACAGCCAGCAAAAACGACTAAACTTTTAATGTAAATTTGTTGCTAAATAGTTGCTAAATGTAGCTGCAACTGATTCCCCAAAAATGGAGTTACTCCTATCTTCACAATAAGCTAGTAATAAAATCGCGAAACCGAGGTTAAATAAAATATGACTAATAGGTCGGATTTGTAGTTAATTTGTAGCTGAAAAACAGCAACAGAAAGATATGTCGAACCGTTCAAAAGATGATCACGTGAACGGCACGCACTCTTTGAATATTACTCTTCCCAACAAACGTCACAAGTCCGATTTACACCACTCAACAAAAAAGTACCCATTCTCGATGCTTACAGTTTATATTATCTCTGGTATGAGTACGGTGTAAACTGTCCTTCGTTACTTCAGTTTAGAAGGCGTGGCATCGTACGATTACGCCGGCCGGTCACTGATCACGCGTCCTTGAATTCCATCTTTTGAACGAATCGAGTATAGTAACCGGAAACGGAACACTGGAGTCCCTGCTGTCTTGTCATGCGGTTTACCTATGTTGATTTTAAATGGTTGTAAATTTTGTTGCTGCCTAATAATAGCTTCAGAGATGATTAAATAGCAAACAACAAAATTCACAACCATTTAAAATCAACAAGAACCCTGTGTCGCTGTTTTTTAGCAACAAATTAGCTACAAATTCTGACCGATTAGTTGTTTTATTTACCCCTGTTTCGCGATTTTTCTGCAAGCTTATTGTCAGTGACTTGATTTTTGGGAAATCGGTTGGATCTTAAAAATCGGTCATTAAGCAACTAATTAGCAACTATTTAGCTACAAATTCACATAAAAAATTATTCATTTTAAAATCTCATTTTAATATATTAAGAAGATAGGTGATTTGTTGAATGTTTTTTTTTATATAACCAGCTAAAATTAAATAATTATTTCCAAATTATAATATAAAAAAAGTGTGAGGTGTCAAGGGACACCCGGATGGAACGAAGTTCCTTTCGATTTATTAGTGAAGGAATTAGTAATTTGTAAACACAACAGAGTGTTTATACATACACTAGCTGACCCGGCGAACTTCGTACCGCCTACTGATGTTTTTTTACCATTTTTCAAAATTTTTACGGTTTTGTAAATTATCGATTAGATATATCCTATATTAACTGCGCCACCTTATGGTGGCGTCATAGTACTTAATTACGCAAGAATTACTAATGTAAATTTATACTATCTCAACTGCGCCACGTTACGGTGGCGTCTTAGTAAGGATCACTCTTTTAAATATATGAAATAGCTGTAAACGGCGCGCGTTGCTACGCCAACAACTAAAATAAATTTAAGAAAAATAAAAGAGATGAAGAGATAGAGAAGGAAAGAAAGTTTATAGTTTTGTTTCACTTATCGCACCAAAAGTACATTTTTCGAACTTATATTTATATGAAATCGTATAGATATCTATCAATCAATATTGAATTTGATACATGGAAGCTTTATTTAATTAAGTAACCACGTTTCCGAACAAACGATGCTCTTTCAATATAGTCTATGGCTGTGAATGGCGTTACGCGCGTTTTTTTAAAATATGCAAAATTAAATGTCTATTTTTCAATATTTCTGAGAGATTTTCTTAATATTTTTTTCCGTAAGAACCTTCTCCTAATAATAACAAATACAACACAAAAAGAATTAGTAAAATCGGTCCAGCCATTCACGCGTGATGCCATGACCAAGGAAAACGGGTTTCATTTTTATATATATAGATAAGCATTTATTATTGTCTGTATAAAATCTCTACTTACCTAACGGAACTTGTGCAGAACACTGTCAGGATACATTATTGTTATTATTTTCTATTATTTTAATATTTATTATCTACAAAAAACCTGTATAAACTTAACAAAGTCGCGAGACTACACTGTTCAAAGCAAAATAGATTATCACCATTTTCACCTGAATATCTTTAACAGTTCGTTTCTTTTAACAAAAGTGTCCATTTATACAATACCAGAGCTTTAGATAACACATCTTTTTAGAATTACTTTTTATAATTTAAAACAGGAATTAACAATTCAATACAAAATTTTAAAATTGAAATATTTGACAGTAACTGACAGTTAAGGTAATTTGACGTAGGTACCTAACTAGTCAAGTTACGAACTATTTTTAAAATGTTTATGAATTTATTAATTTATAAAAACAGGATGAAATAAAACATAATACTATTATAGGTAATTATTTTTTTTTCTACAGTATTTTCTTTTTAATGTACATTTTCTTTTAATTTAAAATAGTATCTTTTTAATTGTAATATATTTATCTATGAGAGAGAGAGGGAGAGAGAGTTATTTATTTTTTGGTCTGTAAGAGAGAGAAACATGCGGGTGTCGTGTCGTGTCGTGACAACTTTTGGTATGAATTTTTTTTGGCTAGCTCCTAGCGTCAGCCGTAACTGTTCGTAACGCCCGAAAGGGAACTTCGTTCCAAAAATAATTATGAAGGTTGCGTCGATTCGCGATGAAAGCGATGCTATTGGTAAACCCAATCGGGTCTACGTCTTTGTAGAGTTCGCTGGCTGTTACTGGTCTGAACCTCCAAGGTGTTGCTCTGGTGATGATCAGAATCATAAGTCTTCGTAGGAGGTCTAGTGTTAGTGTGCCAGACACTATAAACTTAGCAAGCTCCCTGGATGTCCTTGGAAGTGGTGCTATGGGTTCGGTGGAATTTTTCTAAAGAATTGGCTGAAGATTGTGCTCTTTGACGTTCGTGTCATGGAAGCTTGTGATACGAGACTATCTTTCAATACACTGGTCGTGTAAGCGCCGTAGATGGATCGCTCAATATCTCCTGGGGATAAGAAGACTTCTGGTCAAATATTGTAGACGGATCAATTTATGCCTGGTATATTGGGGATTATGTATACAAGTAACCAAAACAAGCAACAAATATTAGATATAGATTGTAGTTCTTATGGGGTGGAAATGAAATTTTTTTATTCGTCAAAAAAAAGGTCAGTGCATTTTTTTTTAAATTAATAAAGGGGAATTACAATTGTAATAATGAAACCCAAGTTTTAACTTGTGTCGAAACTCCCCGAATGCTATTAGGTTATCTATAGAATTACTTATGAGATTTTCACTGCTTCCTGTGGTAATGCGAGTAAACCAAAGTTTATAATTTAGATGTAATCTGTGCGGAAACTGAGAATTTTAGTATTCGCGCGACTTTGTAAAATCTGTTTTTAAGGAGATAGTTGCAAAACATACAGAGAAAGCAGTAGCAAACAACAATAATCACTATGAAAATTGTTAATATTTGAAGCACCTCTGTTAATAAACTAATTACTCTTTGACCTCGTTCTAAGGAGAAATTTAGAAATTAGACAAACAATAATTGACATTAAGAAGAAATCGAAATAATGTCGTAAGCTATAATCGGTACGTCCTTTAAAGATTTCAGCCACAGATGCGCTAATTATTATTCGGATCATAAATATTACGTTAATGAGAGAGAGAAATAAAACAGGGCGCAAAAAATGAGTTTGATTTTGATGTTTCAATTGTGGATTTGACAAATAATCTCTCCCTGATTAACTTTATAATATATATGTGTAGTAAGGAAAGAATTGAATAATAGACCAGTGGGTATCTATTGAAATGCAGACCATAATGGACATTTTGCGTAGGAAGCTATTTTTTTTGCTGGAATCCCTTCAGAATGTGCCCAATATCGATAATCCCGATATGCACCAGTCGCAAACTCTGTGCAAATATTTTAATTTAACAAAATCTGAAAAAAAATTAAAAAATTTTCATTTTGTTGCTCCTATTTTCGTGTATAATTCGGAAAATATTGCTCTCAGAGAAAAAATTATTAGAAGTTAAAAGTTTCAATATTTAATCGTTTACAACCCTCTAAACTTGACTTACAAACTTCATATTTCACCTCAAGAAACTTTTTAATATGTTTAAAACCATTGCTAAATTTAGGATCGGTCGAATAGTTTTTGCATAATAAATAAGGCTCTCAGATAGTCGCCAATTTTTTTACATATAAAAGAAGGCTCAAACTTTCAAACAATTTTTTGTAAAATTAAAATCGGTCCACTAGGAGAGCCTAGATTTTTTTTAATCTTTTAAAAGTTTTTAGTCTTACAAACACTTTGAATAATGTTACGAGCGAGCTTTAAACAATTAATTTCAAAATTTAGGAAGCCTAGATAATGCAATTTTTAAGCTCGGACCATGAATTTGAATTTGCTGATTCAGTTTCGAGTAAATTTCCCCCAACACCACCTCCCATGCACTCCAAACGACATTTTACGCAAAACCAGTTTAACTGTCTATGGATGTGGCCATAAAGCCCATTAGGTAAAACTTTAACCTTCAACATCTCGGCGACCAGCAAGCCGAATGTATCTTTTTGTTAATGTTGTTTAAGTGTATACATTTTAAAATAATATAAAATATATCTAATAAAGTAAGTGAAATTTATTGTTCTTTTTAAAACAAAATATAATATTTGTCTATGTTTTGTGTCTTGGGGTGTTTGGTTCCAAATGTATTATTATGTATTAACTTTTATAAAAAAATTGCCTTTTTTGAAATAAAATACTTTTAATGTTTATGGAATACAACCCTGTTGTTCTCAAATTTCAGCATTTATCGTCACCCTTTGCGCTAAAAATCGTATGGCTCACCAAAGGGATTTCTGTTTGTTTGTCCTATTGCGATTTACTCTATTTCTCTTTTTGTCCTTTTATGTTTTCTGTTGTCATAAGGGTAAGATAAAACACTTAACAGATGACGTTCATTTAAATAACAAAATGCTGGACTAATATTTGTTTAAATTAGTCTTCATGGTATAAATTTAAAAGGTCTGTTTAAATAGGGTTCATAAAATATCTTAAATATTTAATGCAGTTGATAAATAATACATTAAATATGTTTATTGCTAAAACTGCAATTTTTGTTAAAACTGCTAATTGGATAAGTCTAATATAAAAAATTCTTGTTCTCCTGATGACAAAAGTTCTTGGAGAACTCCTTTTAGTACGGCGGATTAACACATTTGCTGTTAGTATGCGATATCAAATTTTTGTTATATGAATTATACATTATATCACACGAAATTAAAATTCATCAAATGTAGAAATCTCTTTTATTTTAACTATAGGTACTTTAGAATTTTATTATTCATACTGTCATGCTGGGGAAGGTTGAAGAATGGGCCCTAGTTGTTTTGGATAAGGGATAGCTTTACTAGAGGCACATCTCACCCAGGTCGTGGTTATCCAACTTCCTGGTAGATATTCTGTCGAAGGCAAAAACCTAAACAAGTGGAAGATGAGTTAAACAAGAGGAAACAAACAACAAATGTATTAAAAACAAAACAAGCATGACAATAAATAATCAAAATATAAATGAGAACTAACTGAATACAATAATCGTAACTAATCTTACCAATTAAACTATGTGGTGGCATGTTACACAGAGGAATGGAACGCGGCTGATTCAACGCTGCCTATTCGACGCGGCCGATTCGACGCGGAGACAATTTAACGCTGGCCCTTTCGACGCAGGGCCGATTCGACGCGAAGTATAAGGCGAAATACTTATACATTCGGAGATAATCGAAACACGGAGGTGTTTCGTAAAACGAATTTATTTTTCATTGAAATGTTCTTTTATAAGTGTACATTCTATCCTAAAGTTAATATTCTAAAGTCATTAAAAATACGTACTATTCTAAAATCAAGTTGGTTAATGGACCTGCGCTAAACATTCATTACATAATTATGAGATAAAGCTCGTAAAAAATCGATAATATTACGATTTGTATATTCTCTTACTAAGGTCTCAAGTTTTTCGTCGTCGCATTGTCGGTGCTTCTTTAATTTAACTGATGGTTGTTGTCCCAAAAGTAATTGCCCCTAATACAGATCCCTATCAGACTGTACTCGGTTCAAGGCATCAATAAACTTTCAAATTGTTGGATGGTCCATGGAAAGTTCGTTTTGCAATCGTCTGTGGGCTGCTTTGGCATGATTGTTTGTTCTGTCTATATTTTTATGCCACCGTTGTAGACAGACCAAAATGATGTGGGAAATAAAGGCTGACGTCTTCCATTGCCTCGTTTTTAAGGGCGCCCTAGGTAGGAATCTTCAAACCATTCTAGAAGAGGCTGTAATGACCATTACCGGTAATGGCAATTAACTGTATTTGCTATTTTAAACAAAAAGTGACACACTGAGATTAGCCATATTATGAGCATAAGTGTAATAATAACTGGCCTTGCGTCGAAAGGGCCAGCGTTGATTTATCTCCGCGTCGAAACGGCCGCGTCGAATGGCCGGCGTTGAATCGGCCGCGTCGAATTGTCCTAGACCGATATTTTTAATATATTTACATAGGGTTAAACGGATATAACTATTTAAAAGAACACCTCGTCGTTTCGTTACATCATGATGACAAATCCGCATAAAAGTATATGTAGGCGGTGATCCAGAATTACGAACAGACGCGCATTAGTTATCACTAAGGAAGATTGTAGCAAAATTGATTCGAATAACCATTATAATCACGTCGGATAAACATTGATAGCAAGGGCAAATGTTAATAAAAAAATGAAATAATTGGTAATAAGTGGTAAAGTAATTACAATAATTGGTCAGATTTTGGATTCAAAAATTTTAAATGTTAATTTTTAAGGAGATTCAAAAACTTTTAGCACCCCAAATTCAAAATATAAGTCTCTGCAACTGAAAATTTCATTCAAATCAACCTAAAATTAATTGGTCAGTGCCTCTCAACATTTGGTCAGTATTGGTTTCGGAAAAAAATAATAAATTAGAAAAAAATATGCCTACATAAAATAAAATGATAGCACGACAGAATTTTAATATGGCATCAAAAGACAGCTTAAATAACTGGTCATTAGTTGGACATAAATGGTTAAATGTTAATTTTCTAGGCCATTTAAAAACTTTTAGCACCAATTGATGACCAATTAAATAAGCTGTTTGTCGAAGCAATATTAAAATGTTCACGTGCTATCGATATTGAGATAATCACGTGGACGCAAATAAATGTATAGTTTTTCCAGTCTTACAGTAAGTCATAATCAACTTGTCATAATAGAATCTTCTGATAAAGATATTATTTTATTGTTGGCTTATTTTAAAATTTCGAGTAGTGGATTTTCACGGAAAAGTTTCTGTTAACACTAATATGAGTCTATACATACCCATTCACGAGTTAGCCAAAATGATAGGTAATCAGTTATGTTTATAGTAATAGCTGCACACGCGATGCCACCTCATCATTTTCATCATTTTTTAATATCGATAAAATAATTCATACGATCTGCGCGGTACGATACTACCCCATCATTTTTAACATTATAAAAAATTATCTTCAGCATGTCAGAAACATAAATTGAAGTAAGCAAACTCTCAGAAGAAGCTTAAATGCAGCAAATTTGAACTCCCGAAGACCGTCTACAGAATAACTAATCACCACTGACTTTAAAAAAGCCACTGTTGTAAGGAATGTGTCCTGATGATTTAGAAACTCATTAAGTTCAGTACCACCTTTTTTCTGAACAAATTGATCGGATGGGAAGTTTTTCTTGCTTAAAACTATCTACGATCTTCTTTAGGTTAAGAAAGCCTTAAGACAAAAAATGTAGTTGCCAACTTACTTCTTTAGTAGTCCACATGTTCCTGCCAGGTGAGATATTTATCTACAAAGAAACCAAGCAACTTTACAGTCTTGGTTTCACCTTTTGAATGATAAGTAGAGAAATATAGATTTTGCGTTATATCTAAATTTAGTTTGAGGTTATTGCCTGAGAACCAATGTTCGGCTTTTAACTGTAGGTATATCTTTAGATACTAAGTCCAGTTCCTCTGGATCGTTAGTAGAAAAATAGAGTCGTCTGCTAATATGGATGTTTTATTGGGGTTTATAATATTCGGTAAGGCATTTCCTAAGACGGAACCCTGAGGGACACCATGTTTAACTAGTTTAAAATCTCAAAAATTATTGTTATAGAACACAGCCTGCATTCTTTTTATGAGTTAGCTCTTAATGAGTGACAAAGCTGTCCCTCTTACATCAGACTAAAAAAGTTTTTCTACTAAGAAATTATGCAAAACGCAATGAAAGTCCTTGGAGAAGTCACACATACTAATAGAAAAGAAAATTTAATTATAGGAAAATTTGTGCAACTTATTCTACTCCCTACTAAAGACATTGTAGAAATAAAAGCCATGTTAAGCAACTTGACAATATTTCTTTGTCATTTGTCAAAGAATTTCGGATAAATCTGCTGACATTCAGGAACCGCTTACATCTCAGCTAATTGGAAATTTATTTGCTATTTGACTTGATGAAGCAACTGACTCACAAATGCATCCCATTTTTTTTGTTGCATCAGTGTAAGAGTATCACAATATGTGAAGAATTACTGTTTTGCAAACTTATTGAAGGAAGAACTACAGCCAACGAATTATTTAGGATTACAAATACTGCGAATTTGCAATGAAAAAATTGTGTTTAGATTTGCACTGATGGAGCCCAAGTCATGTCTGGTAACTATATAATAATTTGCAACGGCTTGCGAAGATATTATTTGGACACATTGTATGATTCATCTGGCAGCTTTAGTGTCCAAGTCTCTAAGCTCTGATCTATTGTTAAGTGTACGAACTGAGAAGTGAAATAGCGGTATATATGAAGAAAGAAGGTCATAAGCTTTTGGCAGAAGTCTGCGACAAGTTATTTTTAATAAAGCTTTCTTATTTGGTTGATATCTGTGAAAAACTCTTATTCTTCAGCTTATGAGAAAAAAGTATTTTATTTGAGTAAAAGGATTGAATTTTTTTGTTAAAACTTGTATTAATGGAAAAATATGTTAAGAGAAAACTACTTTGATATGTTTTTCACATTGTGTGGAAGTATCCAGGATTTTTTACTAGACGAGAATCGAAAAATGAAGAAAAAGAACAACATAGACGTTTCGACCAGCACTTCACTGAAATGGATTCCAGTACCAAATCTTTAACAAATTTCTGGATCGAACTTCCAAATGACTTCTAAGTGATAAAAGCCAAAGCAATACGAATTTTCTTAGTTTTCCTCACGTCCTATCTTTGTGAAACAGGATTTTCTGCTGTTACGTCGTTAAAATCTAAATATCCAAATAAGCAAGCTTCAACTAGAAAAAGAACTCAGAGTCGTCATTTCCAAGCAAACGGATGCAAACATAGTAGGTTATATTTATTAAGAGGTCTGATATTTTTTAAGAGGTGACTTAAACTATATTTATCAAAAAATTTTGATTATTTTGGTTTTATGTAATTCAAAACTTTGTTGATCCAATACTCTTTGTATAAGACTTTTGAATCCAGTTTAACATTAAATTTAAATAATCCGATATAACTCTTTTTATTAATTACTAGTCAAATGAAAGTAACAGAACCAGTAAAAAAACCGTAACAAAAAAACTAAATCCAATCTGTTCTCGCCCTTTTGAATTAGCTATTAGAACTTCTCTGGACTTTCGAGCTGCAATAAACCTAAAAACAATACAACAAGAACGAGCTAACGGAGATTTCAATTCGAACAGCTCTCAAATTAGAACTGTAATAACAATTTTGAGAGAACGACAGATGGTTAAAGGGTCTTAGATTAGAAAATTGAATCTGGCATCTAAAATGTGAAACAGAATCCTAATCTAAAAGGGTTTCAAATTCAAACGAAGCGAAGATGGATTAACTGTATGCAAAATTTTCATTTCGTATGTATATAAAAAAGATCGATATATACTACGTTAGGGCGATTTTTTTTGTAAATCAAATAGAATATTTCTATTTCTATTATTTTTTTTGGTCTCACTTGTTTTAAATATAGAGAATATATAAATATGTACTCATTTTAGTTGAATTTTATAGTTTTTTTATCAAAATTTGTTCAAAGATTCCGATAGGAAACATGAAGAAATTAAGAAGAAATATATGTTTTGGAAATGATTCATTTTTATATTCTTTTTCAAATTTGATCTTCTCTTGCACCAGAAAGTTCAATCCATCTCTGCAAGGCATGCAGAGCATGTACTATTTTACAAAGTCTTTTTAACATTCGTCGAATTTTGTTAATTTTAAAAATGACTGAAAAATCATGTTAACAAATTTGAATCAACTTATACTTGAAACTCGGAATAGTTCAGAAAGTATTTGAATGAAGCAGACGACCTTTGGGGAAGTAGGGGCACAAAAAAAATAAAAGAGTAATATAATTATTGTTTTAAAAATGGCATATAATGATCCTCATTCTGGCCGACTTTTGAGAATTAGAAGATGATCTTAGAATAAAAAAAGAGTGTGCGTGTAACCTTTACGCGCGATTGAAGTAAAACTTGTTGACGTACGTATCGGAAAATAAATATTTAATTACAATTCAATCATATTTATTGCCTATATACTTTACAAAAAAATGAGATGTTATATTTATATTATTCATTAGAAATAGGAATTTGAAAGTTATCATTATTTTTTTTATATATGAAATAATAGGTTTATGATAACTAAAATGTGAAACATAGATTTTACTCTCTAAATACCATTAATGTATTTGAAACCGTTTGAAATTTTCATAAATAAATTTCGAAAATTTAAGCTCCTACCATAGCTAAAATTACACAGTTAATACTTCCATCAGAATCTTCCGTTAGAATCTAACGTTAGAGTAACCCCTAGTCGCAACTAAAGAAGTTTTGCTTCAATAATAGGTAAACAATATTAAAAATATACACACCTTACGTTTAGAATGTGTGATTTTGTAGCTGTATCTACCTTATTGTAATACATCACAACACAAGAGCCTTCGATAGTTAGATAACCATTTCATTTTGTATCATTTTATAGCATATTCCATAAAATTTAAAATCCTTAGTTAAGTTTGTTTCCTTCACGTCTACGAAGGATCCTGACTAGTGGTTTTATGGCCTTTATGGCTACCTAACCAAACCTAAAATAAGTATAAGAAAGTGTTAAAATATTTCGAATATTATTATTTTATGAACAAAAACGTGCAACATGCTTCTTTACTCAACGTAAAGATTCCGTATAAACAATTATTTACTATCATAATATGTATGTATATAAACTTACTTAATCAAATCATAATGAATGTGGCTGTCTCGTCATTTTTGTCATTTTTCTTCAAATCTTTCTGGCGCTTATAATATGCCCTTTGACGTTCACAATGTCTTTTTCTTTTTAGCTCTTTAAGTCTATAAAACAAAAATAGCTAGGTATAAATAATAGGTATAAATAATAAGGTATAAATAGTGTAATTACACACCAAAAATAAAATGTATGCATATAGATTATAGGTACTCACTATTTTCATTCAATATTTTTTCATCACTTTCTTCATTAATAAATCCACTTTGTTTATTCATATTTAATACAAACACTTTATACACAAAAAACTACTAGCAATGTATTTTGGTTGACAAGATAAAAAGCTGTCAATTCATTCAATTACAGATTTAATTTTATTTAATATAGTAGGCAGAATCGCATGAGCGCCGCCAGGATTATTTTCATCTACACACTATTATGATCTAATATATATAGAATGTAGAATGATTTGGACAGCAACCGCGACGCCTTTCAAACAATAATTTAATAAAAAAATTAAAAAATATATAATTTTCTGGTAAATTCAGGTATTTTTTTCCATAGCAGGGGGGTGCAAGCGCACCCTCTTGCACCCTGCTGCCGGCGCCCATGAAAAATCGTGTCAGGTATTTTGTAATTAGGTTTTGTTTCCGGTTTCTGTTATTAGAATGACGTCACGTCCGTTAGAATAACGTTTTTACTCCTAGTCTCGCTAAAGAAGTTTTACTTCAAAAACTACAATTTAAAAAATTTAAAACTGAAATTCAGAAATGACGTGTTTATGAAGTTTATTTCAAAAATTGCTCAGTGTAGAGCAGAAAAAGATTCACTCAAAACGCTTATGACCAAATGACCAATTAGAAACGGTCAATTGTAACATTTTTATGCTTAAAAAGTTTGGTACCTACATCTTCTTCTTCTTTATAAAACGTAGTTTCTCAGCTGGAGATAGGCCTCTTCAAGATTTTTGATCTGAAACATCTATAGCCGCACGTGAATCAGATTTCTTGCGTGGCGACGGTGACGTATGATTCGTATGACGTAAAAAACCTAACGCATCGATAATATATAATAAAGAGATGTACTGATACCTTATATGAAATTGGTCTCATGTTTTGAGCGACGCCGACGGTGGCGCGCCAACAATAGGGGGAAGAAGCTCATCGATTCAAAAATTTGGCGGGACAGGGTATGAATTGTTTCATAAAAACCTAACTCGATTCCGCCTACTATCTATTCTATATATATAAAAATGTTTGTTTGTATAGGCAACATAATATAGGTACCTACATATTTTGCTGACCTGTAAAATTGACAGCTTGTTAATCAAAATAGATTGTTGGTGAATAGTCCCTGTAAAATTTGTGTATAAAGTGTTTGTTTTAAATATGAATAAACAAAGTGTTAATAAAGAAAGTGATGAAAAAATATTGAATAAAAATGAGTGAGTACCTACCTACTCTATATACATTAGGGTGTCCGTTATTTCCCAAATTTGGTTTTGTTCTCCAAACACCCATCAAATTTTTAGATTATAACCTAACAAAAATTATCAGACCCAAACCAGCCCTTAATATTCACATTAACCCGTGCCTAAATCATAATACATTTCCCGTTTAAATACCGTTTAAAAGTTATTCAACGATAAAGTTGTATTCATAGTTAAATTCATCATTTTCCTATTTTTTATTTACTATCGCTTTTTGTTTGTACTAAAATTATGAAGTAACTACAATTATATTAATATAGTAACGTACTTCTATATAAATTTGTGTTTTAATAATTTCCTTTTTTAAGATTATTGAATTTAAGGCAATTAAATAAAAAGCTAAACGAAATCACGTTTTAAATTTATTTTCGTTCTGTAATCTAACGACATCTGTGAGCAATCTGAGAAAACGTACAATAAATATTGTGATACCATTGTGATACTATTATTTATAAGCGATAATATACTTTATTTTGTATCCAAATTTTGTATTTGTTAATTTTATTACCTATATATATATATATGTATTTAGTTTGATATAAATAAAAATTATGGTGAAAATTACAAAAAAAATCGTGAATTTAACTCTGATGACAAATTTATTGCAAATTTCCTACAAGAAATAGATATTTAATTATTTTTAGCTACATTTGTTTCAGTAAAAAAAAATTAACGACAAAAAGTGCAAAAATGCCATGTTATTTAAATTGGAAATGTCTTATGATTTAGGCACGGGTTAATGTCGATGTTTCACATCTGCCAGGCGTCCCGTGACGGCTCACATTTTTTTTTAGATATCTCTATCCTGTGCTGTTTGTGTCCAGTTTCTTACCGCTGCAGTTTTGACGTCATCGGCACATCTCTTCATTGGCCTACCTAGCTTTCTTTTGATTTCCTAGCGCCTCATTACTCTAGATGTTCATCTGTTACTATCTATCCTGGCCACGTGTCTGGCCCATTGCCACTTCAATCTGGCTATTCTCTTATTTATGTCTGTTATTCTAGTCCTTCTTCTAATCTCTTTATTTTTTATGTGATCTCTCAACTGTTACTCCATAGCTCGTTGTGTGCATGCAGGCGATGTAGACTGTTTTTTATAAGATAAGTTGTTTCCAGTCTTTACTGGAAGTACGCAGCTATCATACACTTCCCTTTTTAGATTTATTGGAACATGTCTGTCTGATACAAAAGGTAAAAAATTGAGCTGCAAAAGTTGCAAAGACTGTATAGGAATAACTGGCACAATGAGATCGTGTCCTAGAGCGGGCATGGAGGTAATTCAAGACCTTGCTTTCTTGCATTTACACAAATAAAGGATTGTTTTGGAAAGTGCCTGTAGGTTAACAAGGACAAAATCTTTATAACCAAATCTACGTGGATGTTTACAGACATTATGTCTCGAAAACTAGATTCCATACTTACACTAAATTTTAGTGTTAATAAGTGTGAGTTAACACAAAACGAAATCGCTCAACTTACAAAATGAGCCCTCACTTATTATACTGATGGGTCTAAAACACTAAAAAGAGTAACTATAGGTGTTACAGATCCTATTTGAAGCTCTTAATAGCCTTAGGAAAAAGCGGAGCTTTTACAATAGATTTCTGTGCTCAAAAGTGTATTAATGAACGCCCAAATTTAGCCGGAATATGTATTATAAGCAACTACTTTGAAGGCTCTACAATCTACCACGCTTGATTTGAATACTGCACGGAACTACAAACAGTCTCTTAAGCAACTAGCAAACACAACAAAGTTACTTTGCTGTGGTTACCAAGGCATAAAGAGATGGCAAAAGAAGAAGCTAGTACTTCTTTTATCGGACCTGAACCTTTCTGTAGCACCTGAAAATGTCACATTATTGATGAAATTCGTAATTGGGAGAAAGAATTCAGTAGTTAAAAAACACTCCAGTCCAAAGACAAATAAGTATTCACTGCGCTACTCTAAATTACCTATTCCTAGAGCTTCAGAAACCTGAACTCAGATTAATCGAAGGAATTCTCACAGGACACTTTTTGCTGAGGTACCATCACTGTAAAATCAGTTAAGTGGACAGTGACATGCAGATTCTATCAGTATGCTGATGAAAGGGCTGAACATATTTTCTGTAACTGCAGAGTAATTGTTCAACAAAGACATAAATATCTGGGACAGGTCTTCTTAGCGCCTGATCAGTTTACAAATGTACATTCTAAGCAGATAATTCTCTTAAAAGTGTAAACCTTAGATGTAGTGTTTACACATAAGATTTTCTAGGTCGCAGTGTTCTAAGTGTGCCAATCGACTCTACTCATGATCTATCGATCTAGATATAAATCCGTCCTAAATTTAACATGTTTAATTTTATTCTTTAATTTTTACCATAAACTATTTTTAAGAAAGATGATAAATTAAATCCAGCTAACTATCGACCTATTAGCCTTTTCTCCATCCCCTAAAAAATAATGGGATGTATCATTGCAAAAAATATTTCCATTTTCATTACAAGTCATAAAATAATTCCTCCAGAGCAACACGGTTTTGCTGGAGGTAAATCTATAGTTACAAATCTTCTCTTTTGAGTTAATGATTGGTCTAACGCTTTAGACCAAAAAACACCAATTGACGTAATCTACTTATACTTTGCAAAATCATTTGACCGAATTCCAAAAAGTAAGTTGTTGCATAAGCTTGATATTTTTTGGATCCGTGGAAAGTTAAGAGGCTAGATTAAAAATTATTTAAGTGTCAGATCTTTTAAAGTAAAGGTTGGAAAATCGTTCTCGTCTGAGAAAAATGTAATAAGTGGTGTAGTGCAAGGTTCAATATTGGGTCCCTTTCTATTTAACATATACGTAAGTCACATATCTTGCCACATTGACAGCCATAAATCGTTCTACGCTGACGAAACTAAAATCTATGGAAACCCCTTAACCCATCATGACTTAATTCAGCCTAACTTAGACTCAATTCAACATTGGTATTGTGACTGGCGTCTTCCTTTTAATGTCAACAAGTGTGTGGTGCTACATTTAGGAAAAAACAATCCAATGCTCAATTACACGCTTCAAAATCATTCACGTCGCTAAGTGACCTCACATCTTGATTTGGGACTTACAGTTACCTCAGAGTTGACTTGGTCAGAATATGTCGTAAACATTTGCAAACGGGCAAACCCTATGATTTACTTAACAAAGAAAAGTTTTTCACGTGTGTCTTTCTCGACTTCATTTAAGCTGTATAAGACTTACATGAGACCAATATTGGAAAACAATGTGGGGTCCGTGTGGTGCCCAATACTAGTGCTATTATAGAGAATGTGCAAATCGTATGTCTCTCCCAAGTAACTACCAGCATCGCCCATCTTACGAAGCTAGATTAAGTGCAGCATATCTACTACGATTCTTGGATCCTAGACTTCGTGGAGATCTTATTACCACCTTTTGAGCCTTAAAATTTCATTATGCAGACTTTTACCAGCTTTTCTCAATAAATACAGACCAACGGTTACGAGGACATCAATTCAAACTTAAAAAGAAAAACTATAAAACAAGATGTAGACAACACTATCTGCCAAATAGAGTTTTTTCTACTTGGAATTCTTTACCCGACGAAGTCATAAACTTGTTTAAGAACAAGCTGGACCATTATTTGTTTAGTTAGTTTATCTCTCTTTTCTTAATTTGCATGCAAATGTACTTAATGTAATTAATTATTTTTAGTTTACTCAATTTTTGTAAATTTTTGGCTTAATAGGATATGAATCCTCAGCCTTTTTCGATCAATAATAATAATAATAACTTCAAAAAACATGATAGAAACAAAAATAATTCGAACCGATTACTATTAGTTTACTTTTGCACACACAACCAACAGATTCTATTAATGAAT
The DNA here is from genome assembly GCA_964028335.1 of Altica lythri. Taxonomy (NCBI): domain Eukaryota; kingdom Metazoa; phylum Arthropoda; class Insecta; order Coleoptera; family Chrysomelidae; genus Altica; species Altica lythri. Next base: position 60,770,359 of record OZ034802.1, read on the forward strand.
AACTGACGATTTGGTCAAACTTTTCATGATTTTTTTTCTTATTTCTTAGGCTTCCATCATTTTCGCTCTTATTATTATCTAAGCCATAATCCCATTTTTCAATAACTATTAAATACAGTTTTACAGAAAAAAATATAAGGATTGATAACCAATTTAAAAACTGTTTGTCATCCACCTACTAAATATTTCATTCAATTTTCTCAGCTGAGAGCGCTTAAACGAATTCAATATCAAATTAAAACCAACTTTAGCATTCTCCCAAACACATTTAATTCCTTAATAATGACTTGGAAAATTCTTGCTGCAGAAGTTTCAGGAAATTATTGAAATAGCCAATAGTCGAATACCAAAATAAGCACTGCACTTTCTCTTGCTCGGTGAGTTTGGATGGAAGCAAGAATACACGGGAACAAGAATTTCTGGGAAACGAGTGCAGATTCCCTGGAAATATATACAGCGTTGTTGCCAAATCAAGGCAGGCAGCACAAAGTAGTAAACTTTTACTCCATATGAGTATGGGAATAAAAACATCGAATCGAAAATGAAATTATGAAAAATAGAAAGAATTTAAGCGAATTAAAATATAAATGTAAATTATAAAAATAGTGATTACCTACTTCTATTTAATCTAAATACATTATACTCCAATTATGAAAAGTTCAATTTTTAGCGAAACCAGTAGTATGTATCCCAAATTTTTGTGAGGCTAACACTTTTTTCTATACATAGCCATAATAAATTTTTAGTTCCTTCAAAACAAACTGTATGTACCTACAAATAAAAAGTAATGTAAAGATAACACTATTAATTCTTACCAGAAATCAAAAATTAAAAAATAAAACTTTTAAAGATAAATCGATGTAGGTATACAAGAGACCTACAATTTTGAACACGTAAAAGCCTGTCAATATCTGGAAGCCTTCGTAATAACAGAAAATAATATTCACAAAGAAATAAAGCATCGTATAACAACAAATATTACAACATATTGCAGTCCAAACACCCTACAAAATCAATAAAAAATAGAAAAGTTCTTAGGAAAATATATGGACCTCACCGAGACCCAGCAACAGGACAATGTAGAATAAGAACTAACACGGAACAAGCACGACTTTATAATTCTCCAGACATCGTACAAGAAACAAAAGCAAACAGATTACGCTTGGCCGGACATATACAGAGAAGCCAAGACACCAGAATTATGAAACCAGTACTTATGGGAATAAACACCACATGGAAAGAGACAGACCACTAGAAGGCCTAGATTAAGATGGCGGGATAACATTAACAAAGATCTCTCTAACCGAGGAGTCGATATTACTGCATGAAAGACAACAGCGGAGAATCGCACTAAATTGAGGAAAGTGATGCAGGTAGAAACTCACCTTGTGTTATTATGCTACGGATGATGATGATGATACAAGAGACTCAAGAATGTATAGATAGATTGGATAAAGACAAATAAAGTAAAAAAATTGATAAATAAAAATATTTAAATTTAAATGTTTTTCGTGTTTCATTTCCAGCTGTTTTTTTTTTCTGTCCTACGTGAGTCTGGGTTTTTTTGTGGGATTATTTTTTCCTTGTACGGTTTGTCTCATTCTTAATTATCTTCTTAGGTACAACTAGAATGACAAGAACTGCAATGGTTTTTTAAGCACACAACATATAGAAACAGTATAAAGTAAAAACCTAGTGCTTTTATTATTCAAGCAGTGCTGACAGAAGGTAAAACTTGCAATGGCGTATTTTTTGAATCTATAAAAATCAAGTTTTCAATTTTACAATTTTAGGTAAATATTTTCTAAAAATAATAGAATTATAGTTTATTCAAAACCACTTGAATAAGCGTGGTCAACGCTCTTTTCGAATTTCCAAGAATTCTCTTTATGGGCGTACAGGTGTAAGTCGGGAAGTTAAAAGCAACATTAAATAGATATTTTACTAGGTTCGTTCATATAATGACGTTCTTTTGAGTTTCCCCTGATAAAATCGTAAAAATAATTCCTATCCAAGTGCGTCTAGTTATACTATACCATCTATTTTTATTATTAGGTACCTACTGAAAAACTTATATTAACTTATCTTGATAACTTTTTTCTCCTTGCTATTTAACACAATGCATTTTATTGTTAACTAGTTGTACTCGCAACTTCGTTCGCGTAGCGTGGGATTGTTGTTTAAAAATTTCTTACCCCACCCCATTTAAGGAATGCGAGAAAAATTTTTATACACCAGATGTTAAGTTAAAAGAAGACAAATACATCTGTGAAAACCGCATTCGAATCGGATCAGTAGTTTTCATGTGATGCACGCACAAACATACAGACAGACAGACAAAAAAATCTAACCACATTTTTGGGTTTTATTTCGATGTACCTACCCTCGACGTCGTTCGCGTGGCGTGTTGATTTTTGTATAAAAATTTCTTTCCTCACCCCGTTAAAGGGACGGGGGGGAGAAAGTTTTATACACCAAATGTTAAGTTGAAAGAAGAAAAATACGTCTTTGAAAACCGCATACAAATAGGATCAGTAGTTTTCATGTGATGCGCGCACAAACATATACATTCCTACAGTTTTATTATATGCATAGATTTTTAAAGATATACCTAATAGAAATACAAACGTCTTTATTAACGTACTGTCTTTTACTATAGGAGATACTTAGTTCGTATTTATAAATTAAACATTTGCGTAAAATTATAGTAATGTTTGGTGAATAAAAAATATATCAAATAATTAAAATGAAGCCGGGTTTAGAATGACTTAAACTTATTTCTCATTTCTTCTTTTTAACAGCGTTTTTCCCACTTTTGTTATAGGTACTGCGTTTTTTCCTAAACAAAACCTATATTGGGATCTGTATCAAGTGCCCCAGAAGAAGAGTTGATTCCAAAATTGGACTTTATCACCTACGAAGTTTTGAGGTGCTTTTTTAAGGTATTTGATTATATCTATTGTAATGTATGATTTATGCCATTCCTCACCACCTTTTTAAGTTATGTACTAAACATATACAATCTCACATGATAAGATGATAAAGAGCTTTTAAATATTGTTGATGAAAAATGCTACCCAAACCTTTCTATTCATTATTAAGACATTTTACTTTCGCATTTTCGTAATATTTCTAAGTTAAATAAGGTTATCCAAATGAAATAGTGGTAATAGTGCAATTAACCATTTTCTTTATATGTTCCCAACATTCATCTCATAATTATTATTGTTATTTTTCAACAACATTTATTCTGATATAGAAAATTAGATGCGAAAACAGACTAGATTATACGAGGTCTGGTTACGAAAACGGGTTTTGTTATACAAATTATTCTACATTTAAATGTTCCTATTCAGTATACTCCCCTGGCTTTACCACACTCCTTTTTATAGGTTTTTTTCTACTGATCGAAGCAGAGCTGGAAGTCTTCAATAGTAGAGGCTCTACTGTTTTTTGCTTGACCGCTTCCATCGACTCAAAACTGACAAATAGTAAGTCTGATTGACAGTCCAACTCTCTGGAACTCAATCACTGATCACGATATAGTTAATGTCGAAAAAAAGATCAACAATGCCTTAAATTTGGACTTGAAAATCCTTGCTTTTTTAATTCTGGGCAATTCAGACGTTTTTCAATACATCGATTACCGCTTTGTTTCAACATCGGATTGAAAAATTCACGTTTCGTCGCTAGTAATAATGTTTTTCATTAGTCTGGAATCTTCTTTTAACCTTTCAAGGAATTCTGAGCAAATCTTTGACGCACGATCTTTTGGTCAGGAATCAGGTTTTTTGGTTCCAATTTTGCACAAAATTTTGTCATGTGTAATTACTCGTGTAACATTTTTTTAACCGTTTTTTTATTGGCATTTACGGCTTCAGCAATCATCCGGATGCTCATTCCCCTATCTGCAGGCATAATTTGGTTAATTTTGATCACTGTTTCCGGAGTTGAAACAGTGACTTGAGTGCTGGCTTGTACCACTCATAAACAAGTGCACGCGATAGAGAATTGTACTCATAGACCTCCTGTTACAATTTATAGCACTTAGTCGGAGTTTTTCAATTTAACGAGGAATTTGAGAGTGATACGATGCTCCTGTTTGTCGTCACAAGTGGTTTTTGGCACGTTTATTTTAAACCACTACTGCACAATTTTACGAAAACGTGTTTTGGTAAGTGAATAGAGAAGACTTCTAGAAACCCAACCCACTACTCGTTTTTTCACTACCCCTCTAAGCCGACATCTAGGCGCGCATTCTCGTTTATTAATAGCCAGATCTCGTAGTAGATGAATAGCATTGAAAAAATAAACAAATAGAATTGTTTACTTCTGTTTCTATTTATTCTGGATTAAACTACTTGCATCAAATTTAAAATATATAAAAGTAGGTAAGCATAAGTACAACAAAGGGTATGTACCACCACTTTTCCAAGATAGAAGTCTAGGTACAGCTAGTATTTCCTTTATCCTCTATATTACTATGTACCTACTGGTACAAAATGATTGTAGGTCAAGCATAGCAAGAAAAACGTAAAGCTGCAAATTCATACTTAGAAGCTCATACAAACTTTGTGAAAATATATCTTTTAATATTTAAAATTTATTCCCACTAATTTAAACAAAGTATAATTGTTTCTAATAGATATCAAAAATGTTTTTTTTTTTTATAAAACATACCTACAGTAATTTTAGTTACATATGAAATCTTATTTGTTAACACAGAAATCCATCCGGTTCCTGACAACACTGCATATATAGGAGAGCTCCAGCCTCACTGCCTACACAGTATCGATCCTGTTGCTATAGCAACGCGACCACAGTTCGTCCTTTTCTCTTCTCGCATCGTTTCGGAACGTTTTCATCTCTTTTTGGATATTCGATCTTTCTCGTCAGCCCGAACTGATCACGGCTTGGCTACCTACCATGTTGCAATAGAGTTGCTAATAATTAGCATTTTAATTTATAACAATCTGTTTTACAATGGATTATTTGCAACCAAACATATACAAGGACAGCAATGGTTTTAACTTTAGTGAGAATAGCGTTACTAACGATCACATTTTTGTTAAATGTTTTGTAGGATAATTGAGTTTATCGTAATTTACAATTTGCTGTTTGTTTGTGATAAAAATATATTACAGAAAAAATGTAAGCGCCATCGCTAGTTTAATTCACGTGTTTAAAATTTTAATTTGGTTGGTAGTAACTCAAATTCTCTGCTTTAAGGAAGTAAAGCGCCAAGCACAAACTTCAAATATCAGAAATCAATCTAAACGCAATGGATTTATTGATAAAATAACGAATATCTTCTTCTTCTTCTTCTTCTTTAGCAGCCCCAACTTGGTTTGTCTTGAGCTAACTGGTGCCAGTTTCTCCCTGCATTTTTCTTGATGTCATCGGCCCATCTTTTTTGTGGTATTCCTGCACCTCGTGTATGTTCACTTGGCCTCTATTGTATTAATCGCTTTGTCCACTTTACTTCGTTTTCTCGTGCCACGTGTCCAGCACATCTCCACTTGGAGATGTGCTTGCTTTCAACAACTTCGGCTACTTTGGTTTTTCTTCTTAAATCCTCATTTCTCACATGGTCATTTAAGCTTGGATTTGTCATAATTCCTTCTATAGCTCTTTGAGTTGTTCTAAGTCTATCGAGAGAATTAGTAAGAGTCATGGTTTCCATCCCATAGGTCATGACAGGAAGGATATATGTATCAAAAACCCATCTTTTTAAGTTTATTGGGATTTTTTGATCTTTTATAATAAAAATTAATTTACCTGCTGCTACCCAGGTCATTTGTATGCGCCTTGTAATTTCCGCCGTTTGATTTTGTTTACCTTCTTTTATTTCATACCCCAAGTATACATATTCATATATTTTGAATCTTCTTGTCGTCCAGAATGATATTCACTTATTCTGTTGCCATTACCTTAGTTTTTTCGATATTCATTGTTACCCCCACCTCCTCGGATGAGTACTTGTTTTAATTCTGTTAACATTTCTTGCACACTTATCTACAGTGCTTATTAATATGATATTGTCCACAAATTGCAAGTGAGTTAAGTAGCGACCATCTTAGTCGTTCCTCTCCGAAGCATCAATATAAAATGCTCTTTACTTATACTTCTCAACTATTCTCTCCCAAATTTTCAAAGTATGCGACACTGCTTTTCATTTCCGTTTTTGTTCCCTCATATATCTATCTCTTGCACTAATCGGACATACTTTTTTAGTTCACCTTTCTCTCGCATATGTCTCTACACTTCTTGTCTTAGCACTCAGTCATTCCCTACCTCTAACTAAGTCTATGAAAACCGCATTAGTCGTTCCTCTCACAAGCATAAATCTATGCTCTTCACTTATACTCTCAGTCTCTTCTCATCTATTCTCTTCCAAATTTTTAAAGTATACATCATTTTAATTCCATATTCTTGCACATCCCCCTTTCCTTTATAGATTGGCACAGGCATGCTTTTCCTTCACTCACTTAAACAATCTGATATAAGGTGTTAGAAAACACTCCCAAAACAGAACAGTTAAAGCTTTTTATATAAAAAAGTGTAGTGTAAAAGGGTTTGTTTTAAGCTTTATAATCATTGTTCAGGTTAATAGATAAAATCTTTAGCTGGCTTATCGAATAAATATTTTGGAAAGCTTTTTTGCTAAGTTTTTAAAATTAGGTTATATGATTGCAGCTAAATGGTAAATATCGGGTTTTATCGAGATTTATTGTTGTTAGGTAACTGTTAAATCATTTTTTAAGGTGTTCCATTTAAAATTGATGTAAAATATTATTGTGTCATCAGTGTCCTTTATATTTGCCCATAGCTCTAAAATAAAAACAGAAAATTTTAAAAGAACAGGATTTTATAACAGATTTTGTGATGCATCACGTCTGTGGTTATATAAGTACTTTATTAATCAATAATTCTACAATGTGACTCTAAAAAAACTCAATATATTCTCTCTAATTACCGTCTTTAGTTGACCAAAGCAGGAATTCGTGACTTCAAATGCTTTCGTGAAATAATATATAGGTACTGTAGGTACCTACTATACAAAGTTTATTAAACAAGATCACCTTTAAAATTTCGTTGGTTACATACATTTATAAAACCGAAATTAAACAAACAAGAAAAAGAAGGAAAATTTGAAAAAAATGTCGCATCAGGCAAAACCCGAACCTGCAACCTTTACTTATCGCGGTTAACACCTCTAACTACTTCAGCCAAAGATGTATGTATGTATGTATGTATGTATGTATGTATGTATGTATGTATGTATGTATGTATGTATGGTGTTAGGGGTAACAGATACACCTGCGACCTATAAGATCTATTGTGTCCCGCTTTTCTTGCTATATTTCTGATGATTCCTCAGACTTATAGCAGCTCTTCTACTCCTATCTTCCTTAGAAAGTTAAGGATACCATTGGGTTTTAAATTAGGTAGTTCTTCCCTTTCTATTTACCCTAGAAGTACTTAATGCCATGCATTCTGAAAGTATGTGTATTGAGGTTTCATCCTCTACCTTACAGAATCTGCAGTTTGCTTCATCTACTAATCCTAGTTTCTTCATGTGTCCTCTTAATCGACAGTGACCGGTTAGTATTCCTGTTATAATTCGGAGGTTTTTCTTAGTCAGGTTAAGACAGCTGTGAGATCTCTTCTGGTTATAGTTTCCCAGGAGCGTCTTCGATTGTCTTAGTCCTTCTAGATTATTCCAGTACTTGTATTTTTCACTATCCATTTTTTTCCTTAGTATTTCTAAGATTGTACTACTGCTGATTCCACAGCATGATTCTGGTCCCAGGTATGGGGTTTCAGCTCCTTTTTTTGCCAGCTTGTCTGCTGTTTTATTTCCTTCTATTCCTACGTGTCCTGGAACCCATAGAAGGGCAACAGTGTTATTCTGTCCTAGTTCATTTAATTTGCCTAGGCATTCCCAGACCATCTTTGAACTGATTGTATCTGAGTTCAGAGCTTTGATGGCTGCTTGACTATCTGACATGATTACAATCTTTTGTCTACGATAGTTCCTTTCAATGTTAAATTCTATACATCTTTCGATGGCTCGAATTTTCGCTTGAAAGATGCTTGGGTACGTACCCAAGCATTCTGAGTATTTGGTTCTATACCCGAGCCGCTCAAAAGATGGAATTTAAGGACGCGTGATCAGTGACTGGACGACGTAATCGTACGATGCCACGCCTTCTAAACTGAAATAACGAAGCACAGTTTACACTGTACTCATACCAGAGATAATATAAACTGTAGGCATAGAGGGTGGGTACTTTTTTGTTGAGTGGTGTAATTTGGACTTGTGACGTTGGTTGGGGAGGGTAATATTCAAACAGTGCGTGCCGTTCACGTGATCATTCCATCTTTTGAGCGGCTCGGGTATAGGTCCAAACACCCCTGCTCCTGTTCCTTTATCTGTCTTGGAGCCGTCCGTATACCATTTTATGGCGTTTTGGATTAGCCCCAATATGGTGTTTTTGTCTCATTCAGATTTGCTTCCCAGTTTAGTGGTAAATTTTCTTACAAAGTTAAATTTCTTTGGCATGTCATCTTAGGGCATTTCCCAAGTTTGATCAAGTTGGACTGATCGAGGTTTTTCCTTGATTATTCCTTCTTTGATCATTCTATATATTGTTTTCTTCCTAGCATTGTTTAGCCACAGATGCATTATTAATTAGTCTCCTTAGTTAGAGGTTCAAGCCGTATCCGATGCGACAATTTTTCAATTATTTGATTAATTTCTAAATTTCATAATTCTCATTTGTTATTTCGACCATTTCTTCCCAGTATTTTTACCAATGCAAAACCGGATTAAAACCTCATTTTTTATCGATTTATAACGTTTAATTGTTTTCATCAATAAAATAAAAATTATGATAGATTTGTTCAGAAAGATGTGGTTCTTGTTGAAGTGAACTGCGACTATTTATAGCTTCAAACATCCGCCTGCACTGTCGTAACTTCGAGTGAAAAGGATTTAGCTCCAAATGAATATTAAAATAAAGACTGTCAGCAAAAAGATTAAATAATTTCAGATAAAGTAGAATAACACGTTTATTATAAAAATTATGATTTTTGTGACTATAAGGCTTAGTCTAATTAACACAATACGGTTACTATGGCGTAAAATAAACTTGAGATAAGTTAATTTTAAGTATTAGAATTTCCTTTTTACATTCATTATAGTAAAAGCAAAAAGCGCTTCCTGCTATTACTTAAAATTTCCTGCAATTAACCAATTTTTGAAAAAGTGAACAGATTGTTGAGTTTAGTATCCCAAAAACTATTTTACAACTAAAGTTGAAGGTTATTCTAGTTTTTTCTTGAATTTATCTTATTTTATGTTTTTACAATATCACTAAAAATCAAATTATAATTTATTCAAATACCACCTTATTTAAAGTCAAATTAATTTATATTTTGCTGCGAATATTCTAAAAAAAATAACAAGTTAAAGAATGCAATAACAAACAACAAATTTTTTAAAATTTTGAAATTACGCAAACAACAAATTATGTTAAAGAGAAACCAAAAAATTGCCAGTCGCACTGGCATGCCAGCGCTGGCATCGTACTGGCATCATGTAAACACTTTCTTGTGCCAGTCCAGCGCTGTCTGCCAGCGCTGTCTCGAATAGAAAGTTGGTCTATTTTTCATGCCAGTGGCCCTCGTCCGCGTCCCCTCCAACCCCGCGCCAGTGGTTGTAGACACGTGTAAACACAGCGTTCCAGTGACTGGCGTACATGTGAAGGGTGAACTTCACCAAGTAGGAACTAGGGTGCCAGTGAGTCTGTCGCTAGCTACTGGATACGTGTAAACGTACCAGTCCAGCGCTGTCATAATCAAGCACTGGCATGCCAGTAAGACTGGTGACAGTTACTGGCATCATGTAAACACGCCATTAAAATGATCTCTGTGACCTAGCACAGAGAGGACTGAACAAAACAAAGCAATGGTATAATTCGGTGGGACTTAATATCTACCCAAAACCTCATAACTAGCCTTTTCAAGGAAAAAGTAACCTAACTTAAAAACCGTCAAAGTATGTGAAAATATCTTTGAGTGGAAAATAGGCTAAACCTAGATAACGGGTTAATCTGGAACAAACACGAAAACGATATAATACACAAAGCTACAAAAGCTCTTATGGTGTGCAGCAAAATTTCAGGAATAAATTGGGGTTGTAACCCAAGAATATTGCAATGGTTGTATATTGCAATAGTGAGACCAATCATCACTTATGGTTCTGTAGTTAATGGTATGAGAGCTAATATGACTACTACGAGGGCAAACCTCTCGAAGATTCAGAGTCTAGCCAGTGCATGTCTCACTGGAGAAATGGGAACATGCCCCATTGCTATAATCCTAAATCTCGCCATTACACATTCAAGTAAAAAATGTAAGGAAGAAAACAATATATAGAATGGTCAAAGAAGAAACAATCAAGGAAAAAACCTGGATCACTTTAATTTATAAGAAAATTTACCACAAACTTGGTAGTAAATCTGAATGGGACAAATTCACCATATTGCAGATAAACCAAAATTCCTCATGGTATACGGATGGCTCCAAGACAGATGAAGGAAGAGGACTAGGTGTTTTGGACCTAGAGCCAAATACTTAGAAAGCATTTTTCAAGCGGAAATCCGGGCCATTGAAAGATGTATAGAATTTTGGAACTATCGTAAACAATAGATTGTAAACATGTCAGATACGCAGAAGGATGGTCTGGGAATGCCTAGGCAAACTAAATGAACTAGTACAAAATAACACTGTTACCAACTTATGGGTTCCAGGAAACATGAGAATAGAAGGATACGAAACATCAGATAAGCTGGCAAAAAGGAGCTGAAACCTTATACTTGGGACCAGAAACATCTTGTGGAAACGGCAATAATACAGTCTTAGAAAAACTAAGGAGATAAGATAATCCAGGTACTGGAATAATCTAGAAAGACTAAGACAACCGAAGACGCTTTTGGGAAACTATAACCAGAAGAGATCTTTCAGCTTTCTAAACCTTAGTAAAAACGATCTCTGTATCATAACGGGAATATTAACTGGGCACCGCAGATTCTGTGACAAAAAGGACGTAACCTCATACTATCAGAATGCATTGCATTACGTAACTCTAGCGTTACATACCTAGGGTCATACGAAATAGACGAAAAAGAATAACGATAACCTTAACTTTCTAAGAAAGATAGGACTAGAAGAGCTGCTAGAAGTCTGAGGAAACATCTGAGAGATATCTTAAGATAATTGATTAATTAAAAATTTTAAATTTGTTCCGTCTCTTTAACAGAATAAAAATATATTTCAGGACACAAAAAAGTGAGAGTATCATGTTTTAATTGTCAATTTCATAAATAATATCTCTCTCAATAAAGGCATGTACCTTTTAAATTAATTAATTAGTAATGTATGTGACGTGAATTGAATCAAGAAATGATCGAACACGCTGAATAAACTCTAAAACATCTTTGGCCAAACGGTTAAAGGCGCTACTGTCTATAAAAAGAGATTATATATATATATATATATATATATATATATATATATATATATATATATATATATAGCTTTTACAGGCCTTTTAGGCCCATCGCTTAATTATTTTTCTCCACTCTTTGCGGTTTCTGGCCTTTGTCTTCCAGTCGTTTATTCCCTTTTCCCTCAGCTCTGCTGTTACCGCTTGCAGCCATCTCTTTCTCAGTCGTCCCTGTCTTCAATTCATTAATGGATTTAAATGTAATACTTTCTTTACCATTCGTGTCCCCTCTCTTCTCTCTATATGTCCCAACCATCTTATGATATAAAAAGAGAATGCAGGTTTTATTTCTTCTTAATGTAACATTTTATTATTTCTTATTCTATTTTCTTATTTTCTAAATTTCAAAATCCCATGAGAAATGTTTCAAAATAATAGTTTACTATATAACCAGTTGTTCTTGGTAATACCAGAATTATATATTTAAAAAATGTTGAAAATTTTATATATTAGCACAGTTTGTAATAAAATTTTTATCCATTAGTCATTCACTAAACCATTTGTTCTTTAGAGGTGTGAAATATTGCTAGAGATTTGCAAATATTTAACAATAATGGCAATATTAAGGCAGTTAGAGTGATAAGTCGCCCTTCCAGTTTCCTATCATTAATCTTTTGAACAATGGAAGCGGAAGTTCTTGTGCCAACTTGAACGTCTTAAGCCAGAATAATAAACCATCTATATTCTTACAACTTTATTCCATTCATCACATTTATTCTCTCATTTATAAACTTGTTATTTGTATATACAGAATGTTTGTTATTTAATATCTTTCATTCCAAATTTGTACATGATTTTTTTGAAATTAACACCCACATAGGATATGAGTTCTCGACCAAAACTGTTTTTAAACACAAATTAAATAAGTTGGTCTAATATATTGTGCTATTTTTATACATTTAGACGGTTTATATTCATTATATAAACAGTAGAAAATTTTTTGGAGATAATACCCAGATAGAATATGAGTTCTCCACCAAAACTGATTTTGAACACAAATTAAATGATCTAGTTTAATATATTGAGCTATTTTTAAACATTTATACGGTTTATATTTATTATATCAATAGCAAAACATTTTTTAGAAATAATACCCACATATAATATGAGTTCTTGACCCAAACTGATTTTGAACACAAAATAAATAAGTTAGTTTAATATATTGGGATATTTTAAACATTTATTTGGTTTATAATCATTATATCAATAGTAAAATTTTTCTGGAAATAATACCCACATATGATATGAGTTCTCGACCAAAACTGATTTCTAACACAAAATAAATAAGCTTGTTTAATATATTGGGCTATTTTTAAACATTTATTTGGTTGATATGCATTATATAACAGTAGAACAGTTTTTGGAGACAATACCCTCGTAGGATATGAGTTCTCAACCAAAACTGATTTTGAACACAAATTAAATGAGCTAGTTTAATATATTGGGCTATTTTAAACATTTATTTGGTTTATATTCATTAGATCAATAATAAAACATTATTTGAAAATAATACCCATATATGATATGAGTTATCGGCCAAAACTGATTTTAAACACAAAATTAATAAGCTAGTTTAATATATTGGGCAATTTTCACAACATTTATACGGTTTATATTCAATATATTAACAGTAGAACATTTTTTGGAGATAATACCCAGATAGGATATGAGTTCTCGGCCAAAACTATTTTGAACACAAATTAAATGAGCTAGTTTAGTATATTGGGCTATGTGTAAATATTTATTCGGTTCATAATCATTATATAACAGTAGAACATTTGTAGGCGATAATACCCACAGATGATATGAGTTCTCGGCCAAAACTGATTTTGAACACAAAATAAATGAGCTAGTTTATTATATTGGGCTATTCTTAAACATTTATATGCTTTATATTTATTATATCAACAGTAAAACGGTTTTTGGAAATAATACCCACATAGGATATGAGTTCTCGACCAAAACTGTTTTTAAAGACAAATTAAATGAGCTGGTCTAATATATTGTGCTATTTTTATACATTAAGACGGTTTATATTCATTATATAAACAGTAGAACATTTTTTGGAGATAATACCCAGATAGAATATGAGTTCTCGACCAAAACTGACTTTGAACACAAATTAAATGAGCTAGTTTAATATATTGGGCTATTTTTAAACATTTATACGGTTTATATTCATTATATCAATAGTAAAACATTTTTTAGAAATAATACCCACATATAATATCAGTTCTCGACCCAAACTGATTTTGAACACAAATAAATAAGTTAGTTTAATATATTGGGATATTTTAAACATTTATTCGGTTTATAATCATTATATCAATAGTAAAATTTTTCTGGAAATAATACCCACATATGATATGAGTTCTCGACCAAAACTGATTTTTAACACAAAATAAATAAGCTAGTTTAATATATTGGGCTATTTTTAAACATTTATTTGGTTGATATGCATTATATAACAGTAGAACAGTTTTTGAATACAATACCCCCGTAGGATATGAGTTCTCAACCAAAACTGATTTTGAACACAAATTAAATGAGCTAGTTTAATATATTGGGCTATTTTAAACATTTATTTGGTTTATATTCATTAGATCAATAGTAAAACATTATTTGAAAATAATACCCATATATGATATGAGTTATCGGCCAAAACTGATTTTAAACACAAAATTAATAAGCTAGTTTAATATATTGGGCAATTTTCACAACATTTATACGGTTTATATCAACAGTAGAACATTTTTTGGAGATAATACCCAGATAGGATATGAGTTCTCGACCAAAACTAATTTTGAACACAAATTAAATGAGCTAGTTTAATATATTGGGCTATGTGTAAATATTTATTCGGTTCATAATCATTATATAACAGTAGAACATTTGTAGGCGATAATACCCACAGATGATATGAGTTCTCGGCCACAACTGATTTTGAACACAAAATAAATGAGCTAGTTTATTATATTGGGCTATTCTTAAACATTTATATGCTTTATATTTATTATATCAACAGTAAAACGGTTTTTGGAAATAATACCCACATAGGATATGAGTTCTCGACCAAAACTGTTTTTAAAGACAAATTAAATGAGCTGGTCTAATATATTGTGCTATTTTTATACATTAAGACGGTTTATATTCATTATATAAACAGTAGAACATCTTTTGGAGATAATACCCAGATAGAATATGAGTTCTCGACCAAAACTGACTTTGAACACAAATTAAATGAGCTAGTTTAATATATTGGGCTATTTTTAAACATTTATACGGTTTTATTCATTATATCAATAGTAAAACATTTTTTAGAAATAATACCCACATATAATATGAGTTCTCGACCAAAACTGATTTTGAACACAAAATAAATAAGTTAGTTTAATATATTGGGATATTTTAAACATTTATTCGGTTTATAATCATTATATTAATAGTAAAATTTTTCTGGAAATAATACCCACATATGATATGAGTTCTCGACCAAAACTGATTTTTAACACAAAATAAATAAGCTTGGTTAATATATTGGGCTATTTTTAAACATTTATTTGGTTGATATGCATTATATAACAGTCGAACAGTTTTTGGAGACAATACCCTCGTATGATATGAGTTCTCAACCAAAACTGATTTTGAACACAAATTAAATGAGCTAGTTTAATATATTGGGCTATTTTAAACATTTATTTGGTTTATATTTATTAGATCAATAGTAAAACATTATTTGATAATAATACCCATATATGATATAAGTTATCGGCCAAAACTGATTTTAAACACAAACTTAATAAGCTAGTTTAATATATTGGGCAATTTTCACAACATTTATACGGTTTATATTCAATATATCAACAGTAGAACATTTTTTGGAGATAATACCCAGATAGGATATGAGTTCTCGACCAATACTGTTTTTAAACACAAATTAAATGAGCTGGTCTAATATATTGTGCTATTTTTATACATTTAGACGGTTTATATTCATTATATAAACAGTAGAACATTTTTTGGAGATAATACCCAGATAGAATATGAGTTCCCGACCAAAACTGACTTTGAACACAAATTAAATGAGCTAGTTTAATATATTGGGCTATTTTTAAACATTTATACGGTTTATATTCATTATATCAATAGTAAAACATTTTTTAGAAATAATACCCACATATAATATGAGTTCTCGACCCAAACTGATTTTGAACACAAAATAAATAAGTTAGTTTAATATATTGGGATATTTTAAACATTTATTCGGTTTATAATCATTATATCAATAGTAAAATTTTTCTGGAAATAATACCCACATATGATATGAATTCTCGACCAAAACTGATTTTTAGCACAAAATAAATAAGCTAGTTTAATATATTGGGCTATTTTTAAACATTTATTTGGTTGATATGCATTATATAACAGTAGAACAGTTTTTGGAGACAATACCCTCGTAGGATCTGAGTTCTCAACCAAAACTGATTTTGAACACAAATTAAATGAGCTAGTTCAATATATTGGGCTATTTTAAACATTTATTTGGTTTATATTCATTAGATCAATAGTAAAACATTATTTGAAAATAATACCCATATATGATAAAAATTATCGGCCAAAACTGATTTTGAACACAAAATTAATAAGCTAGTTTAATATATTGGGCAATTTTCACAACATTTATACGGTTTATAATTAATATATCAACAGTAGAACATTTTTTGGAGATAATACCCAGATAGGATATGAGTTCTCGGCCAAAATTAATTTTGAACACAAATTAAATGAGCTAGTTTAATATATTGGGCTATGTGTAAATATTTATTCGGTACATAATCATTATATAACAGTAGAACATTTGTAGGCGATAATACCCACAGATGATATGAGTTCTCGGCCAAAACTGATTTTGAACACAAAATAAATGAGTTAGTTTAATATATTGGGCAATTTTCACAACATTTATACGGTTTATATTCAATATATCAACAGTAGAACATTTTTTGGAGATAATACCCAGATAGGATATGAGTCCTCGACCAAAACTGTTTTTAAACACAAATTAAATGAGCTAGTTTAATATATTGGGCTATTTTTAAACATTTATACGGTTTATATTCATTATATCAATAGTAAAACATTTTTTAGAAATAATACCCACATATAATATGAGTTCTTGACCCAAACTGATTTTGAACACAAATTAAATGAGCTAGTTTAATATATTGGGCTATTTTAAACATTTATTTGGTTTATATTCATTATATCAATAGTAAAACATTATTTGAAAATAATACCCATATATGATATGAGTTATCGGCCAAAACTGATTTTGAACACAAAATTAATAAGCTAGTTTAATATATTGGGCAATTTTCACAACATTTATACGGTTTATATTCAATATATCAACAGTAGAACATTTTTTGGAGATAATATAATACCCAGATAGGATATGAGTTCTCGACCAAAACTAATTTTGAACACAAATTAAATGAGCTAGTTTAATATATTGGGCTATGTGTAAATATTTATTCGGTTCATAATCATTATATAACGGTAGAACATTTGTAGGCGATAATACCACAGATGATATAAGTTATCGGTCAAAACTGATTTTGAACACAAAATAAATGAGCTAGTTTATTATATTGGGCTATTCTTAAACATTTATATGCATTATATTTATTATATCAACAGTAAAACGGTTTTTGGAAATAATACTCACAAATGATATGAGTTCTATGATATGAGTTCTCAACCAGAACTGATTTTAAACACAAAATAAATAAGCTAGTTTGTTATATTAGGATATTTTTAAACATTCCTACTCTTTATATTCATTATACGCGGCAACGCTCTAACAATTAAGTTATAAATGCTTAATATTTATTTCGATTTTTGGTGGTTAAATTCAACTCATGTCACTTGTGGCACTTACTCACTTTCTCCTAGAGCACATATAGCATGACATTAAACAGAGAGGGACCATTAAAACATCAAACATCACTTTTTTTGTCCCCTGTCTTATATTTTTATTTGGTTAGGAGGTTATGAGACCGGAATCATGTATTTTTACTAAACGATTATTATTATTACTATTATTTTTCTTGTTTGTATGCTTTCTAAAATTTCAAATATCCCCTAAGAGATATATCAAATAATTGATTACTAGTAAAACATTTTATTGAGCAAATAACAAAATTTAACATTGTTTTTAGATTTGTATATCTGACGACCAAACCCTATATCTTCATTGAACTTTCTATTATACCAATGCAATCAATCTCTTAATTGAGAAATTAACCAAATGAACTGTTTAATTGCGTTTGTTTTTCAACAAAATCTATTTAATGAAAGCACGAAAAAAAGAGTGAGAAAAAGGTGTCATCAAAGATAGTTTGGGAACAAATTCTATGAAAAACATCAAAGAAATTTAACGGAACGACAAAAAGGATGACACAAGCTCCAAATTGCTTGTGTTAGGGAGGAGCTTAACGATTTTCCTTAAAGATTGTTTCTAAACCATGGGATTTAGACGCTTAGAAAGAAAATACGACAATATTTTCACATTAGATAGGATTTCTAAGGCACAGTTTGTGTCTTTAAATAATTGTATTAATGAGAATTTAGAAAAGTCTACTTTATCTTGTTATAGGGAGTAAAGAAAGCAACAGTAGAAGAAAATAAATGAAAAACTCTACAAGCTCAACTAATCACTTAAAATAATTTGAAAATATAAAAAACTATCTACTTATATTAAAAGAAAATGGTAAAAAGTAGCTACAATGATGAAGAAGGTGATCTGTGAGTTTAAGAAATTATTGTGAATAGAAAATAATGATTGCAATAGTAAGTAATAAAAAAAAATAATAAAAAAAAGTAAAACGTACATCTTTGGCATCTATTAATATATCAAGATATATCCTTATTAAAGCAACCAGCACCTTAGTATAGAGTCTCTTGCAGACAGTAGAGATACTTGAGACGGCATGCGGCAGTCTGACTTATTAATGTAAAAAGTTTTAGAGTATAATTTCTTTTCTTCGTAAGGAATCATCTTTCATTTTTTCTTGAACTCAACAGAAGCCTCGAGGTACTGCTGATGTATAAAATATGATAAAAGTCTTATTAATTTTGCCAATTAATTCTTATCTCACAATTTTTAAATATTCGTCTAACAAACTCTAAATAATAAAAATTTTCATGAGCAATTCAAAAGAAGAGCATTTTTCCTAAGTCTGTAAAATAGTCTAGTTCACAAGTGCTTTTTTGCTCAACTTTTTTTAGCAGTCTCCGAAAATTATGAACGAGGTGTCATTCGATTCGGAATCGCATCTAGATGATTTTTGAAAAAAACGATGTTCCGCATGCAAAAACTGCAAAAGTTATTAACAATTAACTAAAACAAAAAGAAGAGGGTTTGATTTTTTGTAAATATCTTAAAAACTAATAAAGATTTATTAAATTAAAAAAAAAGATTCAAAAAGAGGAGGAAATTTCCTACAAAAAAGCTTGAACTCTCGGAACTGTAGTACTAATATTTATAATTTTCCCAGATGGTTGAAAATACGGCCGAAAACGGGTGCTCTGGCTTGCGTAAGCCACGACTGCTTTGGACACTTTTTTAGTAAAAGTTATTTTAACATATTAAATATCAAATTTAGGATATGAAAAAAATCAGGTGCTTACTGGATAGATAAATAAACAATAATCCGCCTGAATTTTTTTTTTATCACAATTTATAAATTATTTATGCAATTGTTAATTAAAATGTTTTTCTGCTTGAACATAAAAATTGCCAGTGTGATAATTGTTGAACTATAAATTTGAGATTTTTTTCCTCTCTTGGAGCAATTCTTAAAAGGCTTTAGAATAGATCCCCGTTGGTGAAATTTAAAATTATGTATTTTTCAGTTTTTTATTAATAATTATCGTTGTTGTAAAATTAAAAACTTAAATTAATCATTGAAAAAAAGTTTTTTTTTAAATATTATTAATGATCCGTTTTTATGTTATTAGAAGCTGCACAAAAATATTTTTTTAAATTTTTATCAGTTATTGTTTAAAAAATTGTTATAAACAAATGCGTTGTTTATTAGATAATTGAAATTTTTTTTATGGAATTTCAATCTTTGATACAAATGATTTTTAAAAGAAAAATTATTTCTTAAAAACTTTTTTTTATTGCTTAAAAAAGAATTTATTAATTACCAATTAATTTCTTCCACTTCAAATTATTAATATTAAGGAAGAAAGAAACAATTTTCTTAAAATCAATATTTGTTTTTCTTTTCGATATAAAAAATTCGTTTTATTTAATTTTTCATTGTTTATTTAATAAACAATTTGTTCTAAACAAATAAATTTTTACCTTACTTTTTTTCTAATTCTACTTACTGTCACAAAAAGAGACATGACAGTTTTTTTTACTATTTTTTAATTTTTATTATACGGTCTCAGTAATTTCGTCATTCTTATTTGGTTTTTAATCCTTACAATTATTATAATTTATAAACTATTGGAGATACGATAAAAATTCTTAAAACTTATTTATTCTCCATTAGGCAAAATTTGCAATGGATTTTCACAAATAAAACAACTCACTTTCAGATTTATTTTACGAATAATTCACGTCAATAGCAAAATTCACAATATTATATTTATTGAATGAAACGCAAAACTTGGAAGTAGACTTTAGACTGAAATAGTTCATTAAAAACAAAATTTTAAAAAAATAAAAAACAAACAAACTCATGTTTGTTTTTGTGACAGTACGAAGAATGAGAAAAAAAAATAAGGTAAAAATTTATTTGTTTATAACAAATTGTTTATTAAATAAACAATGAAAAATTAAACAAAACGAATTTTTTTATATCGAAAAGAAAAACAAATAATGATTTAAAAAAAATTGTTTCTTTCTTTCTTAATATTAATAATTAGAAGTGGAAGAAATTTATTGGTAATTAATAAATGCTTTTTTAAGCAATAAAAAATAGTTATTATCCTAACAAGTGCGGAAAGTTATACTTTCCCGCACGCGAACTGCAGATGCCCGAACGACGCGAAGCGGAGTTCGGGCAAGCAGTTTAAGTGCGGGAAAGTTAATTTCCGCAAGTGTTAGGATCAATACTTTATACAACTACTGCTCTGGAAGTAGAATTTAAGAGGAATATAACAAATAATTTTTTCTTTTGACACATCTGGCAATAAATTTGTTGTTGCATTTTTAGCTGATTCAACTAGTTCAGGTGGAGTTAAACATCTTGTTAAATCGACCATTATTTTAAATAGTACACTTTTTTTAATTACCTACACTTTCTTTTTGCGTTTAATACAGTTGCGTTGTGACAGTTGTGACATAAATTAAAAAGGATTAGGACTGATCGAGTAGTCTCTCTAGTCAAATAACAGATAGTTTAGGCGGAATCCGTGTAGTTATGTGGTCATAACCAAACATGTGCGTTTATGAAATACACTAGCTGTTGCCCGCGACGTCGTCTGCGTGTAATTCGAATAAAATCAAGGTCTTTATGTAAGCACACGCCTGAGTAGCTCGCAGATTGCAGAATTTTTTCAGACTTAAATGACATTTATCGTTATATTTTGGACAATTCACACAATATCTTTATAAATTATAGCCTATATGTTATTCTGATCTATAAGCTACATTACTGTAAAGTTTCATTAAAATCCGTTTAGTAGTTTTTGCGTGAAAGAGGAACAAACATCCATACATCCATACATCCATCCAAACAAACTTTCGCCTATATAATATTAGTAGGATATAGTCAAGTATGCGACTATTGTGTACTTCGGAGATGACATACTGCGCTCGAAAAGTCAACTTCCAGAGCAGGCGTTGTATAAAAGTTTTTTAAGAAATAATTTTTCTTTTAAGAATTGTTTGTATCAAAGATTGAAATTCCGTAAAAAATTTCAATTAACTAATAAACAACGCATTTGTTTATAACAATTTTTTAAACAATAACTGATAAAAATTTAAAAAAATATTTTTATGCAGCTTCTAATAACATAAAAACGGATCATCAAAAATATTTAAAAAAAAACTTTTTTTCAATGATTAATTTAAGTTTTTAATTTTGCAGCAACGATAATTATTAATAAAAAACTGAAAAATACATATTTTTAAATTTCACCAACGGGGATCTATTCTAAAGCCTTTTAAGAATTGCTTCAAGATAGGAAAAAAATCTCAAATGTATAGTTCAACAATTATTACAATTGCAATGTTTATGTTCAAGCAGAAAAACATTTTAATTAACAATTGCATAAATAATTTATAAATTGTGATAAAAAAAAATTCAGGCGGATTATTGTTTATTTATCTATCCAGTAAGCACCTGATTTTTTTCATATCCTAGATTTGATATTTAATATGTTAAAATAATTTTTATTAAAAAAGTGTCCAAAGCAGTCGTGGCTTACGCAGGCCAGAGCACCCGTTTTCGGCCGTATTTTCAACCATCTGGGAAAATTATAAATATTAGTACTACAGTTTCTAGAGTTCGAGCTTTTTTGTAGGAAATTTCCTCCTCTTTTTGAATTTTTTTTTAAATTTAATAAATCTTTATTAGTTTTTATGATATTTGCAAAAAATCAAACCCTCTTCTTTTTGTTTTAGTTAATTGTTAATAACTTTTGCAGTTTTTGCATGCGTAACATCATTTTTTTCAAAAATCATCTAGATGCGATTCCGAATCGAATGAAACCTCGTTCATAATTTTCGGAGACTGCTGAAAAAAGTTGAGCAAAAAAGCACTTGTGAACTAGACTAAAAAAGAGTACAAAGCAAGAACATAAACTTAGAAATCCTCTACAGCATATTGTTATAGTTTTAATAAATCTCAATTTACTTGAGTAACGTTATTGTTAGATTAGAACACAACAACCTCAAAAGTAAACAAGATATGTATTCAGACCGCGATTAAGGCTCTAAGGCACCCTAAGTTTGTTTGCAAATTCGTGTGCGCACTTTAAGGAAAACCTGATATTTTGACAAAATATATCAGTGTGTTCGTAGTTCTCCGGATTTTAAAACATCAAGAAATATAGTACATTTACCAAGTTCAAAAACATACAAACAAGGATCAGCTACGATGGACACATCCAAAGATAATTATATGGTAAAATATAAATTGAACATTTACATACAATTACTGCACAAACTAAGGAAAAATTAGTTTAGGTAATAATAGCATTTCTTCCTTGTTAGTTGCAAGAAAAAGACTCAATGCAACAAAGACCTCAGTTGCAGTCGAAGTCATGGTGTAATTGCGAAGGATTGACTTTACAAGCCTATAGTAGTCACCTACCAGATTTATATAAATTATTACAGTACCTACCAGTATACTGAAATACTGACACCTGAGTGGATAGAAACGAGTTGGTGCACAAGGGTTTAAAAGGCCGAAATTTGGACAAAAATCGTCATCGATAATATTTTCGCCAGTTTTACCACGTATTGTTAGACCCGTTAGAAGTCTAAATCCAAAATGGCGGACCGGTGGGTGAATAGAAAAGAGTGGGTGGCGGACAAGAGTAAAGAGGGCCAAAATTGGGCAAAAAATCGACATGGATACTATGTCCGCTATTTCTAACACGTAATGTTGGACCCTTAAGGAATCTTAAACAAATATGGCGACATCTGGGTGGATTCAAATGAAGTGGTGCACAAGGGTAAAGAGAGCCAAAAGTTGGGAAAAAATTGCCATCGAAAATCTGTGTGCTATATCTACCATGTAATGTTGAAGTCTTAAGAAGCCTCAATCCAAGATGTTGGACAGCTGGGTAGATACGAGGGGCAGTCAACTGGGGTTAAATGAACCACTTACTTAGAGCATTTATCACGACTTACCTGGCTAGTCGATCGATTTTTAATTTTCTTTTTTTTTTAGGAATTGTAGAAAAAAATTGTTGGTCCTCTTTACCCTTGTCCGCCATCTCTTTTGTATCAACCCAGAAGTCCGCCATTTTGGATTCAAGCTACTTAAAGATACAACATTACGTGGTAGAAATGGTGGACATGTTATTGATGACAATTTTTTGCCCAAATTTTGGCCCTTGCCATTGTCCGGCCTCCTTTCTATCAACTTAGGTGTCCGCTTGTCGGAATTTTGAATTGTCCTTTCAACATATTATTGATGACGACAATTTTCCGTTTTCACCCCTTATACCACCTGTATCCACTAAGGTGTCTGTCTGAGTGGGAATGTAAATACCTGTATTGAATGAATATGTTGCAAGAGAAAGATATCATATTAGGGATGACGGCGAAATTTCGGCTCTAGCTCTATCAGATTGCAATTCAGATTTTTAGAATCTTCATATTGACTAACATTGAATATTCTAAAAATAAATTTATCTACATTACCAATATTGATTCATTTTAATTTAGGTGATTTTTATTTTCTTTTCAAATTTATCTCCACTGTTACATACACAAATCTACTCTTCAAAATCCGTACCCTTTGAATTCCGTTTTATAACATACATGGTTACCTACTTACTGTCAAATGCAGGATAAGCAAAAACCATTCCGGAAAGTAAATATACAGTGGCAGAATAAATAACCCTCCTGACTTCTTATTGTACATACCTACCTAGAATTCAGGAATATGTGACGACCCTTGTGAATTTCTCTGTCATAAACTTTCGGCAAGCCAACCGAATGGAGTCTTGATGGCTACATAAAAGCATAGCAGTTTATTTTTGTTTAAAATAGGCTATATAGTGGAGAAATGAGGCCCTAAAAGTAAAGAAGGTGCTATCAAATTATAAGTAGGTATTTGTCTATATGTAATATAGGTAAAAGGAATTGATGCATAATACGTTTAAGTAGTATTGTACCATGCAGAAATTTTATTGCATCGCAATTTTCCTTATTGCATTCAAGACGAAAATTCCATAAAATGTTTAGCAAAGTGGAGATAATTATAATAAACAAATACATAAAAAGAAATTATCTATATGAGACCAAGAAGTCTCAAAGAATACTGTTAGAGATATATTAATTAATGAGAAATAATTGATCATAAAGCGAAGTACTAGAATAACAGAAGTTAATAAAAACTGTATTGTATACAAATATATAAATTATAGATATATAAATTAATGAGAAATAATTGATCATAAAGCGAAGTACTAGAATCCTAATCTAGCACTGGCATGCCAGTAAGACTGGCGCCAGTTACTGGCATCATGTAAACACGCCTTAACAGAAGTTAATGAAAACTAGTAAATAAGGTTAAGCAGAAATTTAAGTTGTGAATAAATAGACAAAGATATTTATTTCGACTGGTTTTATTCCTTCATATTTTTGGTCTTCTATTCTACGTCATCTTTCAAACATGTTATAGGTACCTACTCCATTTCTCACGTCTTAACCATCCAAAGAAATCAACAACTTTTTCTTCGAAATTTGAAAACTATTAGCAAGGTGTAAAAAGACGGCTGTCAAAACCGGAATTCTTAATATAATATTGTAAGGTTTCGCATTTCTATTTCCCATTAAAATATAACACCATTTTTTTTATTTTATTTTTTATACGACTTATTGGACAGCTAAGACCTTTTAATTTTTGTTATTTTTCATTCTCTACCCAAAGGATCTGATTTTAAATTTTGGTTTCCTACATCTTAGTAGTAATTTAAGTCAAACTTGAACCTACAAATAAATTCTAGTTGTTTTTTCACTAATGGTCTGATCTATCAAACTTTTGTAAAATTTTGTTTCTACCGATATTTTCTAAACTCTTTTTGTAATTTTAAGATCATCTTATTTTAACTTTATTTGTTGTTTTGACTCCACGAGACAGGAAAGTTACTTTATATATTTCGATGTTATTAATCAATATTGTTGGGCACAATATTTACCTTATGGTGGATTCGAATGGGTTAACTCAAATATTGATATTCATGATAATAATGGCTACATGCTCGAAGTTGATCTTGATATACATTTCATTTTAGAGCACATTAACCCAAAAATTATTAAACTTCCAAACTAAAACCAAAAAATGACTAAATAATGGCATAGGAACAAAAGTTATGGCACTAGGGTTAACTGAAGCACTAAAAGGCATTGTAACAGCAGAAATAAAAGTGCTGTCTGACTATTAAAGGAGGAGACAAGAATGGGGATTTACAGATAGCAACAAAATCTGAACAACATTTTTGTTGACTCAGTGCACCATTAAAAAAAAAATTAAAAAATACATCTTGGAGATGAAATCAGACCACATAGTTTCCAAAACCTGCCTAAGGAAACATTCCAGGTAGAATGCGAGCACTCCACCCAAGCTTTAGGATTACATCTAGTGGACAGACGGGTCTAAGACTAGAGAGGATTCAGGAGCAGAAATTTACAGCAGGAAGAAAAGACAAAAAACACAGGGAGCACATCTTTAATCAGAATGTGTATTTAATAAACATGTGCCAGAATAAATTGAAACACTGCGCAAAATCAGTAGAAATCAGCTATGAGTCATTATAGGGTTCCTTACGGGCCATGCATCGGTCAAGGAATACCTGCCAATCCAAAAACTGTTTAATAGAGACTCAAGGTGCAGATTACGCACTGTATCGTATGACACAGTCAATTTTTGAAGATTGGTGCCTCCACAAATATATGGTACCCACCCTTTAGACCTGTATTAGAGAGTATTAAGATCTTGGAGTCGGTGAGATAAACCAAAGGAAGCAGTACAATTAACCTAACTAGACTGCAGCACGAGCGGTGGTGACTATATATCAGACGGCTTTCATCATAAAAAATAAAATAAAAACTGATGGCAACACTTAATAATAAAAAGAAAATGTTATTCATTATCAGGTTCTGAAATAAACGAATATATTGGTATAAACTAAAATGCATAGAGTACTGAAATTAAAAGAAAGTATGTGGTTAAAACCATATATAAATCTAAACACTTTTCTGCGATTATATGCGAAGACTGAAACAAAATAGTTTAAGTTGATGAACAACGCTGTTTTTGGAAAGGCTATGGAGAATGTAATATTAAACTTCTTACTGAAAGGAGGGTCAGTAGTGTCAGTACGGTGTGTAATCGTATGTATATACCCAAGTCCGAGTACTAAATTTGCAGAAAACTTCAGTGTCAGTAGAGATGAAACATTAGAATTTTATCTATAATCATTTCTAAACCTTGCAAAAGTCATATGGATTTTATTATGATTAGTTGTTTACGAGATAGGAAGAGTGTACAGTTGTAATACGAATAATGGTAGTAGCCACCAAAACTTTGATACATTCGACTATCCTCCTGATAATATATATGAAATATCGCAAATAAATAAAATCGGAATGGTAAAAGATGAGCATAATGGAGGTATTATCACTAATTTGTTGGTTTGCAATCTAAATTTTAGAGCCCAACAAAGGCCACTTCAGAAGATGAGCTGCAAAAAACGCGAAAGAAATTAAAAGATAAAAAATATGGCGATAATGAGATCAAACAAATTTACTAAATTATGGT
The DNA here is from genome assembly GCA_964028335.1 of Altica lythri. Lineage (NCBI taxonomy): Eukaryota > Metazoa > Arthropoda > Insecta > Coleoptera > Chrysomelidae > Altica > Altica lythri. The sequence continues at coordinate 60,797,449 of OZ034802.1, forward strand.
GTAAGTAAAAATATGTTGTCAGACAAAAATAAAAAGATTATATTAAGAAAAAGTGTCTGATACCTACTCCTGAAAAAAAGCGAAAAAGGCAACAGAATAAACATGGTATTTTATAATTGGTAACTGATCAATATAAGTTTTTAATAAAATTTTTGTTTTTTTATGATTTCCGTTCATTTATTAATTATTTTTTAAAGTTGAAAATTTTTATATTTTTAATAACCGAGTATGAGATAAACACTCCAAGATGGGTTCCCAAAGACGTAGATGGGATGGCTTTATGAGGAGAGGGTTGAGGATGGGTGTTGTGAGAATCAAACTGTGCGTGGCTAAAATGATAAAAGTGGCCGGAATGAATCTCAGATTTTTTTATAAAAAATTACATAGGAAAATGGTTGATTTTGTTTCGAACTGTCATAGTATCTTTACTTACCTGTATAATTTTCTAAAGTATTCTAAATGTTTAAGAACCTACCTGGAGCCTTAAGAGAGGGTTTCTGGGGGTGTGTAGTCAATTGTTCCATCACCATGAACTAAATCGTTAACACTATAAAATAATTCTTCTTCTTGTGCCTTGCGCTTAGCCGCGCATTGGCGTTTGTCTGTAGGTACTCTTCAGATCATGTGCAGAGTGCGATTTTCAGCTCTTCGAAATATGCTCTGATGTTACGCCAGTTTCTTATATTTCTCATCCAGGAATGCTGCTTTCTTCCTGGACCGCGATATCCCTCTAACTTCTTCGAAAAAATTCGCGAAGAATTCACATCTCAAATGCTTCGATGTGGTTCAGTGTTCTACTCTTGAGAGACCATTTCTTAACGCCGTAAAATAAAATGGGCCATATGTGACACTTAATAACACGTAATCTAAGTGTAAGTGGGAAGCTCCAACCCAGTTAGAAATTCTTAAGTTTGAAAAATGTTGTTTTAGCGTGATTGACTCTAAGTTTAACTTCTTCATCGCAATCCCATCTTTCGTTTATCGTGGCCGTGGCCCCCAGATATTTAAAACGTGATACACGTTCTATTATATTTCCATCAATCGTCAAAACGATGTTGATTGTGAGCTGGTGACCTATTACCATAAGTTTGGTCTTATTAATTCTGTCCACCACGTGTTGAAGATCCTCCAATCCAAAATTGATGCTAGAATTGCTGTGTCGTCTGCATATCTTATATTCTCTATTGCAATTCCGTTGACCTTAATTTAACTTTCTCCTTTCAAAGCCATTTGAAAGAACTTTTCCACGTATAAATTAAAAAGCACTGGTGATAATATGCAACCTTGACGGACTCTCTTACATACGTTGAAAGTATCTGTGATTAAGTTCCTGTTGATTATTACCTATCTCCGCTGTCTGATTCCAATTTAATTCCTGAATAATTCTGATGTCTTTGGTGTCTATTCCTATTTCAAATAATCTTTTTAGTAGGATAACGTATTTCACAACTTTTCACAAGTTTTTATTTTATTTAAATATATTGTGTTGTGTTACCTTACTCATGAACGCAATATCAAACAGGAAGAGCTGACAACGTAGGTACATCGGTTCTAAATTTATATTGTTTTGCTCATTAGATTTGTTTTCCTATTAACACTTCTTAAGCAACCAATATTCAATATTTTAATCTCTCATATTATATAAATAGATAGGCTCTTTTAATAGTACCTAACTTGAATATTTAAAGGCTTGCAATAGTGTTCCAATTGATTTATAAATAAATTGGTGACCAAAAATTTGATTAAAGTTGCAATTTTAAAATTTTTAATCATAAAGGTATTGATCTTGATAACACCAAAAAAGTTTGTTGTGTACTGCCTACGCCATTGCTCAGAATTTGAAAAGTGGTAGTGAAGAGATCAAGGTCAGGAAGGGCGTAATCTACGCTCTAACAAAGAATATAACTGGTGAAGTGCTTTAATCAATAATTTCTGAATCATAAATCTTCTATAGAATATTACTCATTGCATTTTAAACAACGCTATAAAATCGATATTAATTTGAATTAATAAGAAAAATATATTTTCTAATGCACCATATTGTTCCTATACGAAGTAGGTACTAACTGAACTGCTTTCCCACACGTATTTATGCGATTCAAAATATTATGGTATATTTATATCCACCTTTAAACCCAATGATATTCTAAACTTTCTAAGGAAGGTAGGACTAGAAGAGCTGCTATAAGTCTGAGAAATCATCAGAAATATAGAAAGAACAGGGGGACACAATAGATCTTATAGGTCGCAGGTGTATCTGTTACCCCTAACTGCTCATACATACATGGTATAATAGTAATTAAAAATTTATGTAGGTACATGTAATTTACGTTTTATATACTTGTAGAAACTTAAACAACACAATACGGCCCTGTTAACATTGAATATTCATGTCATCTGCAAAGTTACAGGATATCCTACCCCGAATATTCTTGTAGATCTCCCTCGAGTTGAAGTTTTTTGAACAGACATAACCCTAGTTACCGGTTTAACTAGATTAACATAAATTTGAACAAGAAAACATGAAAATTTTGTATTTTAAATAGACCAAACAGCTGAACGTCGTTTTGTTTATCATTCAGAGAATAGAATTGTTTATTGTGATTCCAAAAGACACTCATCATCAGGTTAGAGTCATTCAGTATACTTATAAATGGTTTAATAAGAAGAATGGTCTATCTTTACAAAATGGTAAATGTTGTAATATGAGGATCAAAATGTTACTTATTTTAAAGTATTTCTATACATTTTTGGATGCTTATCATAATCGATGTAACTTTTTCTAGAAATATTTAGGTAGATAGTTAATTACCCAGCATCTGATTAATTAAACGATAAAATAAGCGTCTAATATATAATCTAATTACTGTAAAGAAGTAAAACTTCTTTATCGACGTTGGAAAAAAATACTGTCACATTTTTCGATTACGCGTCACATTTTTCTGTTACGCGCCATGTTTATCTTGCCTCTCACAGTCGATTCAGAAAATATTGACGTGATAAATAATATATCAATACTAAAGTGATTAACAAAATTAAATGATTTATTTAATTCTAATTCTATTCCATTTCTAACAAAAAGTAAGTAATTCTATCTCTTTTTCTCGGTGTGTCCGGATTGCGGCGATTGGTATCAAATGCTAAAGTCAAACAACCGTATTGCGCCCGTCTCAGATTTTTGTCATCAATACCCCATGACCGGACTGCGGCGGGCGACAGGTAGGCCAATAAAGATTAGGGTAATGACACCCAGTCGTAATGACGGTTTATAATCCTTAAAATACCTGATTGGCAAAATTTCCAAAAATGCAAATCATGGATGTCTTCTGAGAAATTTTATAAACGCTTTAGTAAAGGTTATATGCGACACGAATAATATTGCTGTTCATATCAATTTAAAATTATAGTTATTAATAATAATTGTGTTTCTAGTGCTTTAATTAAACTAAGTAAGTAGAGATATACGTATTATTATTCACCATGTTGTATCCAGTATCATTGATTGTGTCACTGATTCCTGGCAGTAAATTTTCGGTAGAGTTTAACTTAATAATTTTAGAACGTTTGTTATAAAGAGTTTGAAAACAGTTTTTAACTAGTCCTATAGATCGGTGTCTTTAAATTGCACCACCAATTTCTTATATTATACAAAACGTGAAAATAAGGGATTAAGCAGACACTTAAATAGCACCACTAACCGCTACAGGGGGTCGGCAGGTAGCTGCCTCTTTAGAGTAGGATTAACCCAAGGAAATCTTACGATTTTATTTTAAAAGTGAATAAATAGTGAAAATATCTGAAATTTGAATTCATTTGACTATTGTCCACGGCTGAAATTAATTATTGAATTATTGTTTTTATTGTTTGGAAAGTTATTAAACAGTCAAAATATTTAAAATTTGAATTCATTTCATTGTTGTCCACCGCTGAAATTTACCATGGATTTCGGTAAGTTCATACCTACAACGCTTCAAATACTGTATGAATGTAAAAATTAATTTAATTTTATTTTTTTACTCTTAAGTTTCTATATCTATTTGTATATCTGTATATCATAATCTTTATGTAAATGTTTATATTTTTATTTTTTAATAAATATTTTAATTATATATTTTTTAATATACCTGCCTATACATATATTTAGAACTCCAAAGTATACTTAACTTAAATAGGATGGACTTAAAAGGTAAGTTTATATTATTCAATAGAAAAAGAGTGCAATATTATCTGCAGGGGTTCCTAATCCTATATCCCAATTTTCGTGGTGCAATTTAAAGGTTGGATTTTAGACCCCTCGTAGCCGTGGTGCAATTTAATAGCGCCCCTATAGATATATCTGCAGCAGTTAATTAACAGATTAACTGTTAAAGAATAACGTTACAATTCCGAGCTGTAATACCTAATATTGCTCCGAGTTACTCCTTCGGGTAAAATAAATGTACAAATTCTGGAATACTAGATATAAAATAATGAATGGGAATATGTATATTTTACTGCTTTAGTTAAAGAGCATTCAGTGGACGAATTATACATGGCACAATTCTCACTTGCAGGAACCGACTTAAAACTAGCATTTCTCTGAATGATGATAAAACCTAAGCACATATAGTATGACGCTAATGAGAGAGAGACTAAGGGACAAAGTGCGTAAGTGTAACATGTATCCCTGGATGCGATATTGTTTCAATTTCTCCTTAATGTCATTTATTATACTTATTCTTGTTTGTATACTTTCTATGGATGCCTAGCCATCATATCGCTTATCTGTCATTTAATTCTAATCCTGCCTCATGTGACACTTACTCACTTTCTCCCTAAGCACATATAGTATGACGCTAATGAGACAGAGACTTTAGGGAGAAAGTGAGTAAGTGTCATATGTGGCAGGAGTAGAATTTAACGACTGATAAGCGATTTGATGGCTAGGCATTCATAGCTTACTTGTTAGAGTGTCAGCGCATAGAGCTGAAGGTTACGAGTTCAAGTCTCGCTGGATGCGACATTTTTTCAATTTCGCCTTAATTTCATTTAATATACTTATTCTTGTTTGCATACCTTCTAAAAACTTTTCAAAAATCCCATGAGAAGAGATATCTCAAACAATAAGACAGTTGTAGATGTCAAAGATAATAATAGTATAACTAATACTATTATGACGTTTTACAGAGTCTTTGGAAATCAAAGAACATATAGACCGTTTTACTAAGAACCAACAACTACGACGGACATTGAATTACAGTTCAAAGTTAAACGGGGTTAGTATATCTGCAAGATAGAACTAACCATTTTAGTTTGCAATTCGATAGGATATCACTTGTAGACCGGTTTCGACGTATTGCGTCTCATCAGTACTAAAATGGTTAGTTCTATCTTGCAGATATACTAACCCCGTTTAACTTTGAACTGTAATTCAATGTCCGTCGTGGCATATAGCCAGGGAAGTAGTTGTTGGTTCTTAGTAAAACGGTCTATATGTTCTTTGATTTTCAAAGACTCTGTAAAACGTCATAATAGTATTACTTATACTATTATTATCTTTGACATCTATTTGATAAACGTTTTACTGAAATGACAATTGATTAGCAGGAAACTGCAATCAAGTAGTTAAGACAGTTGTAAATTGTAGATAATAAGTGGGGGCTATTGGCTCACAAGGCTTTTTGTTTATACCCTACATCTAATCATGAGTCAATAAGGTCCATAATTTTAAGAAAGTCTATCATTCGCTTGTAACCTAATCACGATGTAAGAAAACCTGTCAGTGATATTTATGTCCCTTGCGAACGATTACTCTGCAGTTTCACTTGCATACTTTAGAATCTGTATGTCCCACTGTGTACTTTGCCTATTTTACAGAGATGTTACCTCAGTGGACAGTGTCTTGTGAGAATTCCTGCGATTACTAGCTTCGGTTTCTGAATTTCCAAGAGTAACCTAATATAGCGCCGTGAAATCCATAGTTATTAATCATTTTTCTTCTTTTTCAGTAAACTGCGTGTGAGTTCCTTTATGTGGCTATGTGGCTATGTGTGGTAATGTGGTTTTTTAAGATGCTACAGAATGGTTCAGATTCGTTAAAAAAAGTGATAGCTTCTTATTTTGCGACACTATCAGCAATCCATTTATACTCACAGCAAAGTTGTATTTAACCAGTTGCTTAAGAGACTGTTTGTAGTTACAGGCTGTTATTGACGCAATAAACATTTAGTCTAAATTGAGGCGTTATTTAATACACTTTTAACTGAGGAAACATCAGAATTATAGCAAGAAACGAGGGACACAATAGATCTTACCTATAGGTGGATCGCAGATTTATCTGTCACTTCTAATTTCGCTCATACATACACTTCTAAAAACTCATTAAAATGGGATTATAATCAAGAACTTGTGACATATTATAATATGCAAAACAGGTTGCGAGCTAGTCCTGATTTGTACAAGAAAATTTTAACAAAGCTGACATAGCAGTTGTTATGAATAATAAACTGACTAAACGAGCTATATCTTAGAGCATAAGTATAAAGTTTTGTCTTTTTTCTTTTTTCAACTTGGTTCTAAACATTGTTTGGAACCTAGTTGCAGTAATTTTAAGTTATATATGTTTTCATAACAATTACAATAATACACAAGCAAAATTACACTTATACAGTATATATGCATTTACATAGATGCTAATAACAAAAATTTATAGGGTGGCCAACTGAAGTTAGACAAGGATCGTAGAGATGATTTTTCTTGTAGGTACTAAAGTTGTTATTTTAAACTTATTTCAGGTTACTGGATTTACTACCTTATTTGAGAAATACCTATACTTGTAAAATTTAGAAATCATAAACGCACTGTATCTTCTCGAGGACTATACATAGTTTTAAGAATTGTAACTACATCTTAGTTGAGAAATATGGTAATTCCATTTAATTTAAACGTTGTATTAAATTTAATTTGCTAAAGTATATTTGTTACACTAAAACATTTATTAAGAGTTTTATAAACTAAGCAAGGTAATGTGAAACTACGTTTGTGTGTAATTAAATGGATGGTTTAATTGTTCTTAACCGTCATTCTACCTAGTAGCTGGTATCCGTGGTAACATCAGCCATCAAGTGCTCGATCACAGTAATGATTTCGTAAAATTTCGCTATGAAAACAATCCCTGTTTTCCGTCAGTGCTCCAACACTGTTTGGGGCCAAAAGCTCGGAGAGGAGAGCTTTTCCCTGAGCCTCACAGGAACGGTCGCACAGAATCCCGTAGATCAATATCTGGTCGGGCGGTGGTGCGCTTTGGTTGTCAGGACAACCAGCTGCTGCGAGACAGCGGGCCGCCCCCGCCTGGGTAGATCCCGCCTTTTATCCCGTGCCGCTCCCTTGTGCTGGTAGGATGCGCGTCGCGCCTGCCCAGCCTCGCAGCCGTTTAATCGCTTTTCGAGAGATGTTGTTCAGAAATTAATTACACCGCTAACGAAATTTGTGTCTACCTGCCCAAAAAGAAAGGGTACGTGTATACGGGACTCCGGAATGAGGTCCCGGACAAAGAAGAATTAGGGAGGTGGTTGTAATTATCACTTTTCTTAATATTTTATGTAGGGTTTATAATTATATATAGCAACGTAAAAGTAATTCAAGAATAAACCTACCTACCTATATAAAATGTAAATTTAAAAAAATCTGTATTAAAATTATGAATTATGAATATCTTAAAAAGTGATACAAAGGAAATATATGTATTTCTAATTCTTAACACGTTGACTGCCATAATGATAAAATTTTTGCTTTCTCCCAGGCCAGTTTATTTTTTTCGTTTAAAACGCATAAAAATGCAATAGAGAAACAACGCAATTTTTAAATATAGCAAATTTTTAATCTAAACATGATTTTGAAATGCGAGGCAAGGGTGCATCGCGCGGCCTAAGAAATAAAATTGTCAAGTTTGGGCCATGAGATGCACACGTTATAAATGTATATGTCGGCGGCAAACGCTGAAATCCGTCATTCCTGGGAATGCCTAGTCTGTTCAGGTTTTGCCGGCATTTATTGTAACAGTTGTTTTATTACACTGTTTGACTAATATCTCAGTCGTTTCCTGTAATGACTAAAGCATTTTAGGAAAATATTGTAACGTCTACTTTAATTCTGTTACTGAATTTGCCTATTTCAGTCATTTGTTGAAATCAATACATTGTTGCCAGGTCTTTGCTACTTGTGGCAGTTATTTAGAAGATGTACTATTTACATTCTTAGGCTATTTTTCCAAAAGTTTAGTGGGTAAGGTTTTGTAAAATAAAAAAGGTTTAAGGTTAAACTCGTTTATGGCACAAGAAAACAAAAAAATAACATTATAAAAAAACAAAATTGTAAAAAACAAACAAAAGCTAAGTTTTTAAAAATTATTTATTAGCGCATGTTGCACTTTTATGGCACCTTGAATTGCAAAGGACTTTTTTTTTAAAGCATATACATCTGTTCGATATGCACTGCTTTTTTGCTGCTTTACAGGAACACTTGAAATATCCTTGCCCCCTACCAGTGATAGCGATTGTACAGCTTCCCGTATTGATAAATACTTTGCAGGAATAACATCTATGGAAAAAAAGTTTTCTTTGCTTTCGATTAAATCAGGGCGATTAAACCAAGATTTAATACGACCAGAAACACATCCTACTTGATATACTCCATTTTTATAATCAGTAACAACACAGAGCAAATTTTTCATATCAGTGGGACCTCTATCAATTTTATCAATAGGTAACAGAACATTAGAGCCAATATTTAAAGGTGTTAATTTTTTTGCTGTATTAGATAACATTGTTTCTGCTGCTCGTTTCTGGCCCTGATTTGCCTCATATCTGTTTTCTTTAATTGATGCTGTATTGCGACATAACTGACATTTACCTCCATTTTCAGGGCACGTAACACATAAATCAAGTTGTTCTGTAAGGTCTGTTTTATTTTCAACTATTGCACTGTTTGCGGTTGGATGAAGATTAATGTCAGCTGATTCTACTTCATCAACCGATTTATTTTCATCGTTAAACATTGTTTCATGAAACACAGTACTTTCGAGGTCAATATTTTCTTTCAAAAGAAAAAGATCCTCTTCACTTTCCAGGTTATTCAATAACTCTCTAGGTATGCTCTCAACAGATAGTCCAATTTTGGGATCAGTTCCAAATAACGCTTTGTACGGTGTACGTCCTATGACTTTGTGATAAGAACAATTTTTTTGAAACTGCACAAAATAACAACCAAGTGACCAATTTTTTGAATTATTATCGTGCATCCACGCTCTTAACATATTTTCAACGTCCTGGTTGCTTCTTTCTACACTTCCTTGTGACTGTGGATGCCTTGGTCGACCGTGAAGAATTTTCAATGAAGGCCACATTCTAACCATTTCTGAAATCAACAATGCAGTAAATTCACGTCCATTATCACTTTGCAGTATACTAGGTGCTCCAATTTCCATAAATATCTTAAGTAATTCTCTTGCAACCTCTACTGCAGTTTTAGTTTTCAAAGGGCGTAAGAATAAAAGTTTCGTTAAATGATCTTGGTAATTTAATAGCCAGTTATAGTCATTATCTGGACATGATTGAAAATCCATTAAATCAACTTGTCCCCTAAAGTTGAAGTTTTTGGAAAGGATAGGTTTAATTGTTAAATTTGCATGGCACTTGTTCTTTATCTTTTGGCACACTTCACATGTTTCAATCAGTTTTTCTATCACATATCTACCGATTTAATATTTTGCTTTTACTGCGTAAATCATTTTGTCCCTACCACCGTGGCCAACACTAATATGTATATCATGTAAAATATTAAATAAATCTTCATAAGCAACTAAAGAAACATAATTGCTGTCATTCTGCTTGTTTTTTTTAATGACGATCTGTTTACCTGCAACCTCAATTACATCATACAACGATAGTAAATGATATTGTCTTCGGGTCTTTTTATCTGTAGTTTGTCTTGCCAAAATAATATCTGAAGCAACCTGCAATACAAAAATCATTTTTAGAAAAAAATGTTTAAAATTCACTGACAAAAAAATCTAATCTAAAACAATGCATATCAGTTTGTAAAATTTCTAATTTTTGAATATGAGAAATTTCTAAACCACTGCAAATATTAGAAAAAATATTGCAACAGTGTCTACTTGGAATGGGTGAGACTGTAAAATACCGAATAATGCATTTGTAGGTTAGGTTCATTAAAATATAAAACTTACTTACCTCCTTTAATTGTGCTGCATTCCACGTTTTTTTTTTATTATCATTACTATAATAGACATCAAGTTTATTATAAAATAACTCAAAATGCTGCGACATGTTTTAGTATAAGAGAAAATAATGTTAATAACAAGATCGTTTTTCCCCAATTCATTCAAACTTCGAAACTATAACAACGATTGACTAAATCAGGCAAAGAGAGTAATGCGAGATGTTACGTTGATTGACTAAAATTGTGAAGTCAATACAGGGAATGACTAAAATTCTAGTCAAATAGTGTAATAATGCAACTGTTACAATAAATGCCGGCAAAACCTGAACTGACTAGGCATTCCCAGGAATGACGGATTTCAGCGTTTGCCGCCGACATATACACTGCGACAAATTTTATTGTACATCTTGCTTTACTTCTGTTCATATGTGCACATCATAGATACTGCAAAATACCCAGTTTTTACATTTTATTTTTTATTTTATTGTCGAAATACGAATTTTATGTTTACGATCTATTTAATTTTCAAATTTGTTCTGTTCTAAAAATAAAATAATATTTTATTGTCTTCATTCATTGATTTTTTAGTTACCTACCTCACAAATACAAATACAACAGTAATAAGAATAAAATACATCAAAAAAATTATATGTTGTGCTATTGAGACATTGAACCCTTTATCAAATCGTATATATTCAGGCTTGGCCTGGGCCAACTAAGTTAATTTGTTCATTAGGCCATGTACTTTTATTTCTCATAGCATTTCTACTTAAACGCGAAGCAATTCTGTGCAGCAAGGCTTTGAGTACAACATTACCTGCGAGGCATGTGTGTGTGGCGCGGCCTGTTAAGTTAGATTCGTGCGAGGCACACTTGCCTCACATGGCAGTCAACGTGTTAATATAGAGCAACTAAACTGTAAAGAAAGGTGGTTTATGTTTGGTACAAACTTTAAGAAAGATTAGGCTGGTGTCAAACATATTTTTTTATAAAACTAGAAAGTAATTAAAAAGTTTTTGCACAGAAATAAGTTCTCATCTAATGAAAAAGATCATACTTTTTTTCATTTTTTATAAAAATTAGTTTTTGCTTATGTATTACAATTTTTAGGTACAATACATAGGTTGAAAAAACATTCTAAAATAAAAAAACGGGTGTGGCAGTCAGTGGGACTGCCGGCAGAAGTTATACGCGCTCATAAATTCATAAATTTGTATGCGAATGATTTAGCGAAATCATTATATGATATTCGTATTCAGAGACCTCAAAAGTCTCCTAGTCCCGAGTGCACACTCATTTTGTATGGAATTTGCACAAAAATCCTGGAGACGAGGTCCGTCTTAAGCACCAGGTGTCTCGGACACCATCGCCATTATCATATTCGTATTAAGCAATTTAAAAAAAAAACGCCGAGTTCCAAATGTGCACTGATTTTGAACAGAATTTACATAAAACCCTAGGAGAAGAAGTAAATACCATTGGCACCAAGTGCCGCGAAGGCTCTTGATATCATGATATTCGTATTCAGCGGCCCCAAAGACCGAGTTCATAAATTGAACCGATTTTCAGGAATACTTACAGAGTTGTAATTTTTCTATCTTTTGTCTGTTCGGAATGCACTTTTCAACTATTCTTAAAAACTCTGTTTATGTAGCCAACAACCTTAAAAGCATGGTGCAAGATATAATGCAACCATGTGATGTTACTATGGACTACAATACAATACTCATTAGTGAATATTATTATTAATATAAAATACTAAACTTTATATGTATAAAATAATCTGTCAAACACACTGTGATACGTCACTATGAAATTCAAAGCATTAGCTCAGACTGTTTTTTGTATATGTATCTCTTTTCAATGTACTGAATGTTTAAACGGTATTCAAAGGACTTATAGTTATGACTAAACATGTGGTAAATATTTCATCTGTGTTTTTACCGATCAATACACCTGATACCTAAGTGTTTCTGTCTCTCTCTTACTCACACCATTACATATGTAATGATTTTTCAATTTAACCCCACACAACTTTTCCGCCAGGTGCATGAATAGAAGTATAACTTCAAAAAATCAAGAATTTTTTTGGGCAGGAGGGTGAAACTGGACTCATTTTAATGCAAAACCCTTGTGCATAATAACTTATTGTACCAAAAGAACTAGGTAATGTGACAGCCCAGTTTAATTAATATAAAGATTTTGTCAGAAAAACTAACCATCGAACTTCGTACCACTGTTAGATATTAACTGCGCCACTTTATGATGGCTTCATAGTACTTGACGAAGTAAAATTTGATTTGTAAAAATATGAGATATTAACTGTGAAACTGTGCCACCTTACGGTGGCGTCCTAGAACTTGATTGAGTAAGAATGGCTGTGTAAAAATAAAAGATTAGATACCAACTGCGCCACCTTACGTTGGCGCTGACCCAGCAGACTTCGTACCAATCACTAACGATTTCTTTCAATTTTTTTCGTTTTATTATTTTTTTTTTTGTTTTATTGTTTTCACCATATTTTCTAGTTAATTATTAGGTTTCTACTATTTTTTCGTTTTATTTTGTAATTTAACAATTAAATAAATTACATATCAATTGCACGGCCTTACGGTAGCGTCATAGTAGTTAATTAACTAGTTTAAATATATAAGATACTAGTAGCCCGCCCCGGCTTTGCACGGGGATTCAAGAAAAATAACAAAAGCCATTAAATTTATTGGGTTAACGCTTCCCTGTAAACAATATTACATGTTGTTTTATTTTCTGGCAGCAAAATAAATTGATTTTCAGGTGCTTCGACCCGCCTTAGGCGGTTGGCCATGAGGAAAACCGATCCCTACTATTTGGAAGGTTTGACCTTGAGACTTATTATTAGTAAAAGCGAAAGATGTTTTAATAGGAAATTGAAGCCTCATCCCATTGCACATGCTAAATTTGTGATATCTGTCGTGATTATAAAATAAGTTATTTTGATAAGGATTAATACCAAGATAAAAACTTTTAAAAAATTAAAAAATACTTATTGTGACGTAACTATAACAGTTAGACATATGCTGTCGCGGCATTATTTGTAGATATTTATATATTCTTCAAAATCGTAGTTCATTATTTTATTCTATAATCAATAGTATTCTCAGCGCACGCGATGTAAGCATTTTAAGGTCAGTTTTGGTTACATTAATGGCATTTTAGTAAGGATCCCTATTTTTTTTTAAATAAAACATAGCCTATGTTAATCGGGAATAGTGTAGCTTGTCAACGGTGAAAGAATTTTTGAAATCGGTCCTGTAGTTTCGGAGCCTATTCATTTCAAACAAACAAACAAACAAACAAAAAATCAAACCTTTCCTCTTTATAATATTAGTATTGATAAAATATATAATTAGTAATTATAGTCGTTTTAGAGCTTCTTATAATTTATTTCTAAATTTTGCAGGGGCTAATTAATGGAAACTCTTTTGAGTTCAGTATTTAACCGTAACGGAAATAAAAACCTTTTAACCTTTTTAATATATTTTGTATAATTTATACATATTGCAAATTTTGAATTATATATTTGTTTTTATATATTCTATGACTAGCAGCCCGCCCCGGCTTTGCACGGGGATTAAAGAAAAATAACAAAAGCCATTAAATTTATTGGGTCAACGCTTCCCTGTAAACGATATTACATGTTGTTTTATTTTCTGGCAGCAAAATAAATTGATTTTCAGGTGCTCCGACCCGCCTTAGGCGGTTGGCCATGAGGAAAACCGATCCCTACTAATTGGAAGGTTTTACCTTAAGACTTATTATTAGTAAAAGCAAAAGATATTTTGATAGGAAATCGAAGCGGTTTAAATGAGTTTGGTAGATCAGTTGGGATCATCGGTATCCTCAGTGTATGAGCTAGTTGACCAGCTGGTGGTTCAGTTATAATGGTTGCTACAACTTAATTGTCCTTTAATTCCTTTATAAGTAGCCTAGTCCCATTGCACATGCTAAATTTGTGATATCTGTCGTGATTATGAAATAAGTTATTTTGATAAGGATTAATACTAAGATAAAAACATTTAAAAAATTAAAAAATAGTTATTGTGACGTAACTATAACAGTAAGACATATGCTGTCGCGGCATTATTTGTAGATATTTATATATTCTTTAAAATCGTAGTACATTATTTTATTCTATAATCAATAGAATTCTCAGCGAATTCTCAGCGCACGCGATGTAAGGATTTTAAGGTAATTTTTAGTAAGGATCCCTATTTTTTTTTAAATAAAACATAGCCTATGTCACTCGGGAATAGTGTAGCTTGCCAACGGTGAAAGAATTTTTAAAATCGCTCCAGTAGTTTCGGAGCCTATTCATTTCAAACAAACAAACAAACAAACCTTTCCTCTTTATAATATTAGTATAGACAACGCTTCCCTGTAAACAATATTACATATTGTTTTATTTCCTGGCAACAAAATAAATTGATTTTCAGGTGCTCGACCCGCCTTAGGCGGTTGGCCATGAGAAAAACCGATCCCTACTAATTGGAAGGTATGACATTGAGGCTAGTATTCTCAGCGCACGCGATGTAAGGGTTTGAAGGTCATTTTTGGTTACATTAATGGCATTTTAGTAAGGATCCCTATTTTTTTTGAAAATAAAACATAGCCTATGTCACTCTGGAATAGTGTAGCTTGCCAACGGTAAAAGAATTTTTGAAATCGGTTTCGTAGTTTTGGAGCCTATTCATTTCAAACAAACAAACAAACAAACCTTTCCTCTTTATAATATTAGTATAGACAACGCTTCCCTGTAAACAATATTACATATTGTTTTATTTTCTGGCAACAAAATAAATTGATTTTCAGGTGCTCGACCTGCCTTAGGCGGTTGGCCATGAGAAAAACCGATCCCTACTAATTGAAAGGTTTGACCTTGAGTCTAGTATTCTCAGCGCACGCGATGTAAGGGTTTTAAGGTCATTTTTGGTTACATTAATGGTATTTTAGTAAGGATCCCTATTTTTTTTGAAAATAAAACATAGCCTATGTCACTCGGGAATAGTGTAGCTTGCCAACGGTGAAAGAATTTTTTAAATCGGTTCAGTAGTTTCGGAGCCTATTCATTTCAAATAAACAAACAAACAAACAAACAAACAAAAAATCAAACCTTATGTCTTTATAATATTAGTAAGTATAGATAAAATAACTAATGACCTTCACAGTCTTGTTTTCCCTATTTTCCATTAGAGACAGTGACGCAAAGGATATTTAAACATAATAGCAATCTTAGCTTCATATTAAAAAAAGGTCATCCATATAATTACGCAGATAAAAAAGTTACCTCAAGATAATAGTAGAATTAGCCACTCTTTAAGTAGATAGTGCGTCCTGTTAAAAAATGTTAAATTCATTGTACAAACCACCAAAATAAAATATTTATCATTAATTCAGCATCGTCCAATTCAAACCCAAACAGATTGAGGAGGCCGTACCGGTTAAATGTTGTCACTATCATTAGGTTTGAAGAAAGATAAATCAATAAGAGGCCGAATGTACTTAGAAAATGTGGTCATGACGCTCTTTTAACATATTTTACGATTGGACATTTATTATTTAATACCAACTTATCCTCGTTTTAGTGCGAATTCTAAATTTCTTTTACCTTATGTAAAGCTTATCGACCTGCTAATAACTTTTTTATTGTACTATTTCTTACTAAGATTAAGTAGTTTTTGAAATATTTGTGGGCGTATTTAGTTCTTCCGTATTTCTTTCTGTAAAAAAATTATATAATGAGAGTATGGAATAATTCAATAGAGTATGTTATAAAAACGCTTTTTTAAAACATGAAATTTTACCTGCTTTTGTCTGCTATTTTTCTGAATAGCTACTGACGCATTGAATATTTTTGTTGTAAATCTTTGTTTCACAGCAAAAATCAATTTCCATTGCGTATTATTTGATATGAAACGAAAAAAAAAGTAAAAATAAATGTTCAGGTGCCACCACTGCACGGCATCGAGCATCATCCCCAAACCAGTGCCGCCCCTCCGCCTCTTCGTTACTGCAGGGCAGGGGCCAGCATCGATCTTGATGGCGTAGTCATAGCAACGGTATGGATGTTGGCTTAAGACGTTAGTTACATAATATCGGGTTCCAGGATGTGAATTTTCGAGATGGGATTTTCATAGGAAAACAGTTTCTTTCCAAAAAATTTTTTATACACCTTCAACAGTTTCTTTCATTTTTAAGTTAAAATATAATTTGGGCATATCTGTGGTTTTGATATTAAAATCAACGCTGTATTTTCTTAAAATGATGATGAATTTTTGTTGTTGGGTCCTCATAAAAGTACCAAATAAACTGAAAAAGCACCAGAAAAAAATGAAGGATAAAATTAGGTTGAGAATAAAAATTAACATTAATACAGATAATTTTTAATTAAATATACCTAGTCGAATTAAACAAGCATATTAGGTATATAAAATGTGTATATTTATTTAAAGAGAAGGTCAATTATTTAACTGACGACGTGTAACTAATGTTTGAAAGAGGGAGTCCTTTGAATATATTTCCAATTTTTATTACAAATTTTTAAATTATTTTAATAAAACACTTAACACTTAAAAATTTAACACTTACACTTTATAATAACTACACACTATATCGAATATTGTCTCACATTCCATGATAACTTGAAAATTTTGAAGTTTTCAATAAACAGATAAAGTTTCGATTATATTTACATAATCTTCTATACTTATAATAAATCTGTAGAGAGGTCAATTCTGTACATGAAATATATTTCCAAAATAACTATAAGGGGGTGATTAGGGATCGATACTGATGGTAAAAATGAAATCAGTAAAATTTTTGTCTGTCTGTCTGTCTGTTATAGAAACAAAAACTACTCGACGGATTTTAACGAAACTTGATACAATTATTTTTCATACTCCTGAGCTGGTTATAGAATACTTTACATCACGCTACAATCAATAGGAGCAGAGCAGTAAAGGGAAATGTTGGGAAAACCACTTTTACGGTGTGGGGGGAGAAATTTTTATACAACAATCTATAGGTACGTCACGCGAACGACGTCGCGGGTACATCAATATAGAACCCAAAAATGTGGTTAGATTTTTTGTTGTACGTCTGTCTGTCTGTCTGTCTATCTTTATGTTTGTGCGCGCATCACATGAAAACTACTGATCCGATTTGAATGGGGTTTTCACATATGTCTTCTTTTAACTTAACATCTGGTGTATAAAAATTTCTTCCCAACTCTTTTACGGTGTGGGGGGGAAGAAATTTTAATACAACAATCTATACATCACGCGAACGACGTCACAGGTACATCGATATAGAACCCAAAAATGTGGTTAGATTTTTTTTGTACGTCTGTCTGTCTATCTATCTGTTTGTGCGCGTATCACATGAAAACTACTGATCCGATTCGAATGCGGTTTTCACAGATGTATTTGTCTTCTTTTAACATAACATCTAGTGTATAAAAAATTCTCCTTTCACCCCTTTAACGGGGTGAGTGAAGAAATTTTTAAACAACAATCAACACGCCACGCGAACGACGTCGCAGGTACACCTAGTAGATATATATTATATTTTCAGAAAAAAAACGAATATTTTTGACTAACTCCTAAAATCTTTATTGATTCATCAATATCCCCCTCAAAGTTATACCTCTCAGATATAACACACTTGTGCCAGCGCATCTTCCAATCTTCGAAGCACTTCTGGAACTCGATTTTGGATATGGCCATCAGCTCTTTCTTCGACACGGTCTTTATCTTCTCAATTTTGGCAAAACTTCGTCCTTTCATCGGTCTCTTCAGTTTTGGGAATAGAAAAAAGTCGCAGCCGGTCAATTCCGAAGAATACAGTGTTTAAGGCATGATATCGGTGCTTTTTCTGCCAAAAACTCACGAACAAGCAGTGATGAATGTGCCGGTGCATTATCAGGGTGCAAAATCCATAACTGATTTTCTCACAAATCCTTGATTTTAAGACGTATTGCATCGCGCAAACGTCTGATAACTTCCAGGTAATATTCCATGAACATACTCGGTTGTGGCAAGAATTCATGATGCAGTACGCCATTGCAATCTAAGAAAACAGTGAGCAACACCTTCACATTTGACGAGGTTTTTTCGGTCTTGGCTCCTCTGGCCGCTTCCATTGGGATGATTGGGCTTTGGTTTCGATGGCCATATACCCATGTTTCGTCACCAGTTATGTTCCTTTTAAGAAAATCTGGATTGTCATTGGAGGTATTAAAAAACTTCTGAGCGATATTCATGCGACGTTGTTTTTGGTCAAAAATGAGTAATACTGAAACAATCTCCGCTGCCACACGTCTCATGCCCAAAACATCCGATACATTCGCGTGTCATGATCCAGTTGATATGCCAACATCCTCAGAAACTTCCCTAATAGTAATTCAAAGATTTTTCAAAACCATTTGCTTCAGTGAATTGACGTTTTCATCAGTTGTTAACCTATCCGGGTGTCCAGAGCGGTCATCGTTATCAATGTCTTCTCGGCCTTCTTAGAAGCGTTTATACCATTAATACACTCTTGGTTTCCTCATAGTAGATTCACCAAACGCCACAGTCAACGTTTTGAATGGATTGGCACACTTTATTTGATTTGTAACGCAAAATTTAATGCAGATTCTACGATCCATTTTATTCTATATTAGAAAATCGAAAAGATGAGGTAAACTGTTCTAAAGATATTTCCCCATTTGAGTTGTAAGTCGGTTTTTTCCTTTCCCTTATCACCTTTCTGTCTGCCTCTATTTTCCTTATTATTCTTAAACCCATTGTCTTCTTTTCTTCTCACATCAAATATTCCTCCAACCTGTACAATTTCAACGCTGGAGTTCCCCAAGGATCAGATCTAGCTCCTACTCTATTCCTTTTACACATTAATGATCTTAATAACGCGATAGACGGTTTCACAGATGATAGCAACCTACACTATAGCAAAGCTTCCAAGACAAAGACATGTTGCCTATCCAACAAGAGGCAAACATACGATTCATCTATCACAATGAACGATCAAACACTAGTAGCAAGCGACTTCATTACGCTGGTTGGTTTAACGATCTCCCAGGACTTACTCTGGAACGAACATATTGTATCCATAGCAACTGCACCAGAAAAGTAGTTTTTCTTTTTAGAACACTGAAATATTTCTCTCCATACAACTTAGCTACTCTTTACAAAGCTCAAATAACAACTAATCTTGAATACTGCTCGCATGTATGGGAATTCGCGGCTTCGCCAAAGCTCAGAGTTCTTGATGCAGTACAGAGAAGAGCAAGTTGACTAATATCACCAAAAACCTAGCCCCATTGTCCCTCCGAAGAGCAGTGTTTTATCTTTCCCTGTTTACCAATACTTAAACGCATTTTGCTCAGAAGAATTCAGCTCTATAATACTTCCAATCGCCAGACCAGCTACAGCAACGCGACGTGCCAACTCCATGTAGGTACCCTTATACTGTTCAGTGCCAGACATCGAGAACGGTTTGAGTCGATCGTTCCTTCATCCCCAGAATCTTCAGATTATGGAACCCTTACCTTCCCACGTCCTCCCCACTCGTCCTAACTTGCAGTCCTTTAAAATCCAACTTATAAAATTGCCTCTTCTGTCCCAACAGATGATCTTGGTACATTTGTATTTAGGTCTATACCTACGACGACATCTTGAAATAAAAACTTCCTGTCGGTCGAGGTATTATTATATCACACGGTTTAGAAGTTATTCCTATATAGTAATAATCGATTAATCACCCTAGTTTTTGCAACAATACAATTTAACTGAAGCATTTTTTTTAATAAAGATTAGCCCACAGTTATTAAAATTGTCAGCAAGTAATACAGCTCCCGGAACGACTCATGGCCGGTAATAATTCCCGTCCACAAGATGTAAAGTAGATTCTTACTGTATTGCAAGAACTGTTATCAGTCTGTTAAATTATTAGAATATTAAACATCGAAAATTAGGTTCGTTTTCAGTGATTAATGGAGTGTAAAAGTAAATTACATAAACATATTTTAAATAGTTAAACTCGTGAAGTTATTTCTAATCTGTTTAAATATAAGGAGGAAGAAAAAACGTCAGGACTTAACATTTCATTACGTAAGTTGTTTCAGAAAGAAGTATCAGAAGAATTGTTACAGAACGAAGAGATATAAAACGTGGTGTAAATTATTTTTTTTTAAGAGCAATCATACGCAAGGTCAAAAACTTACACTACCTTTATCCAAGCCGCCTTGTCCACCATAACACAAATTACTGCCTCTCCCCTCTCGTTTTCAGATGTTACAACAACGCTACGTTACTCGGACTCTCGAGGGCACGAACACCGCAGCCCAGAGGACCTTTTAAACCCACTGGAGTGGAGGACTCCAAAGCAGATCCAGAGTCCAGAAAAACAAGATCCCCCTTCCTAACCCGAGACTCCTCCAAACTGTAGACAGGGACCTTCCTGAAAACCTAGAAGCCCTCCTTGACGAATCCCCACTCTCTTACAGGTAGATGTTTGATGGTGCCAACATGATGGAGGGCTGGATACACACAAAAAAAATGAGCCCTCGGCGAAGGTTTCTGTGGTTCCCTTCATCCTCGCCAAATGAGAGGCCTCACGACGGAGGAGACACGCTAAAGCGTCAATCTCCTAACCCCAAATTGCACTATGTGGGTCACACTTCTACACACACCTACACTTACACCAAAAAAACGAATGACGGTTCAGGCACGTTCGAGGAACTTTGAAACCAGAAGAAATTACAGGGGCTACAGAAGAAACAACATTAAGTACAAATGGGGGAGTTTGAGAATGCAAGGGCCGGCGACTGATGCTAACATCATCCAAACTTTCCCATCCACTCCTTAAAAAGGACATAAGTCCTATAAAATCCAACACCACACTCGTCCTCTATATCTATTCTATTCATTCATTCATTCTTACTTTTAAACGCGACCTAAAACCAAAAATAGGACAAAGCCCACAAGATGATTTTTTTGAAATATAACATTTGGTTGGTGGCATATTAATTCCTAACCTACCTCCAAACTTAGTCGTGGTTATTGACAATGCGCCTGATCACAACGTTCAAAAAGATAATGCGTCGACGTCCAACTGAAGGCAACAAAGTATAAAAGAATGGTTAAGGTGTAAAAATATTTATTTTGACACAAAACCTAATTATTATTAAACTCTATAAGCCAAAATTTAAAAAGTACGAGAAAGATAAAATTTTAACACAACATGGACATAGTGTATTAAAATTACTATGTCCATGTTGTGGTAAAATTACCTACCTACCACCCAGATTTGAATCCTATCGAATTAGTATGGGCAAAACGTGGGATAAAAACATTTGTATTTTCATATTAGGGATGCAACACTTTTTTAACTTCCCGCTAAAAAAAATTAAAATTTTTTTTAAAATCGGGAAGTTTTTGGTTTCACCCCGTTTTTCGAAAATCGAGTTTTCATCGGATCTTAACGTTTTGAGGTCTTAGGAACCTCCCCTGACTATTTTTACGAGGGTGTCTGTATGTCTGTATGTACGTGTGGATGTGTGTGTGTGTGTGTGTGTGTGTGTGTGTGTGTGTGTGTGTGTGTGTGTGTGTGTGTGTGTGTGTGTGTGTGTGTGTGTGTGTGGATGTATGTAAACCTCTTATAACTTTTGAACGGCTTGACCGATCGGAATGAAATAAAAAGCATTCCAAAGAGTTCCATCTAACTTAGATTCCCTGTAAGTTTTAACCGATTCGAGCCGGTAGATTTCGAGAAATTGCAAAATAACCGAAAAAAACAATTGGTAAAAATGATGTTTTTTGGGCCTATCTTTTTGGCTATTGCATTGATCAATTTCATAACCTAATCAGCTCTCAAGCTTAAAAAGCCACGTCGAATGCCGTTTTGCAAATTAAAATCGGTTGATTCGTTCGTGAGATATCGTTGTCGAAAAATTTCAAAAAAAATGTTTTTTTTTTCAATAACTTAGAGATTTTTTGACTAACCGATTTTGCACTTTTGGTAACGTTTTTAGCTCT
Organism: Altica lythri; assembly: GCA_964028335.1. Lineage (NCBI taxonomy): Eukaryota > Metazoa > Arthropoda > Insecta > Coleoptera > Chrysomelidae > Altica > Altica lythri. The sequence goes on from OZ034802.1 coordinate 60,819,738, forward strand.
CAAAAAACTGCGTCGAATGCCATCTTGAACATCAAAATCGAATAAGGCGTTAAAAAGTTATGGCTTTTTAAATATTTCAAAAAAAGTCAAAAACGTCAAAATACGTCACGTTACTATAGCGTTGCGGTTAAAAATAGCGGGAAGTTGCAAGGATGGCCTTTAAGGTCAACCTCTTTTCGAATTTTTTTTGATGAATTTAGTGCTGAAGATTGTACTAACAATTTTATTCTGTCATAAAAAATGTACAATTGAACTTCAACATGTAAGAACATGTGATTAAGTAATACAGGTAGGTATATTTTGAAAATCATTTGAGTGATTTTCACCTGCGACATATATAGGTATGTTATTTTCATGTATAGAACTGTTACAAATTCGAGAATTCCCAACTTTATTAACGTATACCCACTACTCCACTCACTTTTTAATGGCATCTCTGCATACACATACAATTTCATTTTACCTACCTTTTCTTAATTTCTTTTAAAGAGTGTACGTTCTCCTGCCACTTGTAGGGCGAAGTAAACATTTTGACAGGATTAAATGCCAACAACTTAGACCTGATTATATTTTCTTAAAAGCAATGTTGGAACTAGAACACAATAGTATTAAAATTTTAAAGTGCTGATAAAATACATTAAAAAATAAGGATTTATGTCAGTTTTAAAAAATGTTTGGAAGAAAAGAAATAAAAAAAAGGATAAAGAATAGAAAATAAATATTAGCACTCGAGGATGCCAATGAAAGTTAAAACTTGCATATTTTTTAAATTTTCATCGCTATGGGGAAACTTAAATAGTCTCCCTAGACATCTCAAAAGCATTTGATCAAGTGTGGCATGCAGCTCTTTTAAACAAACTGTGTTCATACGGACTCTGGCCAAAATTCTGTAGATAGATATCCAACTTTCTCTTCAACAGGCCCATCCAAATTGACGTAGATGGACATTCCTCCAACGCCGGAGTTCCCCAAGGATCGACTGTAGCTCCTACTTTATCTCTATTACGCATTAATCATCTACTAGAAGCCACTAATAACCCGATACACGGTTTTGCGGATGATGCAATCTACATTGTAGCAAAGCGCACAACCGTCCCATATCTCTAGATATTCTAAAAAAGGACAGAATATCCACAACAGCTTCTCTCAATCAAGATTTGGGAATTGTGATAGTGAGAAAGAAAGAATCTTGTTAATTTCAACGCTTCCAAGACAAAAACATGTTGTCTATTCAACAAAAAGCAAACATATGACTCATTCGTCACAATGAACGACCAGACACTAATAGCAAGCGACTCCATTACGCTGGTTGGTATAACGATCTCCCAGGACTTACTTTGGAACAAACATATTACATCATCCATATCAACTGCAGCAGGAAAGAAATTAGGCTTTCTGTTTAGAGCATTTAAATATTTCTCTTCATCCCACTTAGCTACTCTTTACAAAGCCCAAATACGACCTAATCTTGAATACTGCTCGCATGTTTGGGGAACGGCGGCTCCGTCAAGGCTCAGAGTTCTTAATGCAATACAGAGAAGAGCAGTTAGACTAATAAACGACACCAGTATCACCAAAACCCTAGCCCAATTGTCCCACCGAAGAGCTGTCTGATCTTTCCTTGTTCTACCGATACTTAAACGGATTTTGCTCAAATGAACTCCGCTCTATAATGCCTCCACTTGCCAGCCAAGCCACTGCAACGCGACGTGTCAACTCCATGCACCCTTAGTTCAGTGCCAGACATCGACAACGGATCGAATCGAAAGGTCCTTCATCCCCAGTGTCTTCAGATTGTGGAACTCCTTACCTTCCCACGTCTTCCCCATTCGTCCTAACTTGCAGTCCTTTAAATCCGAAATTAATAAATTGTCTCTTGTGCCCCAATAGATGTTCTCGGTCTCGGTACATTTGTATTTAGGTCTATACCTACGATGACATCCCTGAATAAAAAAATAAAAAATAAAAAACGATACGTACCGCTTTAGGCGGGACGGTCCCGCTTTCAAACTTGTTTGTGAGTAAAAGTAAACATTTATTAAACGATTATTTGAGAAATCTCTCATGGGATTTTTAAAATTTTTTGAAATGTTTTGAAAGTTTTTAAAAAGAATACAAGCAAGAATATATTAAATTGCATTAAGAAGAAATTGAAAAAATGTCGCATCCAGCGAGAATTGAACTCGCAACTAAATAACCAAAAAATGTAAAAAAAAATAAAACAGGGAAAAACAAGAAAAGTCTTAAAATTTATGACAAAAAAAAGGAAAATTGTGTAACAAGAAATTAAAGTAAAGTAGAAAATAATCGAACAAAGAAAAAAGAATATAAAGAAAAACCAAAAAAATATCACGGTAATAAAAAATAAAAAAATGTGGGAAATTGAAAACAAGTGAAATAAATACAGCGAAAAAAAATAGTGAAAACTTGGAAACGAACGAACCAGAAAACATGATAGACTCAACAAAAACAAAATAAAGATAAACTGCAAAGAAAATCATAGATTAATACGCGGTACGACGTTCGCCGGTTATAAATTAAAGTTTGACATTTTGGTCATTTGTAAAAAAAGTGAGAAAAGTAAAAGAAATACAAAGAAAAATAAATTATTAAATAGTTGGATAAGCAATTTAAAATCGGTAAAAGAACTAAAAAAAAATCGATGCACTAATAAGCAACGCGATCTAACAATTTTCTTCTATTTTCTTATAGATATATGAAAAATAAAATTAACTGTCTCGGTATTTACATATCATATTCCAAATCTAAGCCAAGGTACAAAGGCGTTGAATTGTCCATTGAATTCACACAAAATCCCGAGTCATTACCATTATCAGATAACTTGTGTCCTTCGGCGGGTATGCGATTTATCAGAAAGACCATAAATGTGGTGGCAGAGACCCTGAAGCATTAAGCATTAATCGTTAAATGTTATCTCTGCGTTAATATGACACCCGGCTCGTAAATCACAGATTCAATTACACTCCGACTTTATGATGGTACTAATTAGAGAAGTGCTGATGAATTTCGTTCATTAATTCCTGTTTTTGCTTATCCTTAAGATGAATCTATATTCTCAAGTTAACTATAAGCTTCTGTTTTATGAAAACCAATAGTTGAATCAGTTTAAAGTTTGTAGATAAGTAAAACTTTAAGTTTTAATTGAACAGTCAATACTAATAAAGATTAAGATGACCCGTTTTGCTGTTGTTTAAACTAAACATTTACACAGTTTTTATAGTAATGTTTAATGTATAAAAAAAGTATCTATTTAGAATATTCACATATACGTATTTTACATTTTTTTAACATCAAACGTTACTATGCATGTGTAGACAGTTCGATAAAAAATAAAAGTTCAGTTGAGGTATAGCCACATTGTACCACGTGGGTTTCACTGCAACACAACACCTACACTCACACCAAAGAAAGAAGACTGTTTAGGTACGTTCAAGCGTCATAGATAGAGAGAAGACTCAAGAGCGATCCAACCCGCTGCAAAGGGAAATGCAAATGGGAAAATTTGTGAGAGCGGGGCCGACGCCGACGACAGATACTAACACCATCCAAACACTCTCATCCGTTCCCTGAAAAGGACATAAGTCCTACAGCAGGGTCTTCTTACCTACCATACTCCTATAAATTTCCCCTTTTATCTACCAATCTCTATATTCTTCAGCCTTCATCCTTGAGGTATAGACTGTAAATGTAGATTAAAAGTGGGGTCGATTGGCCTACAATGCGACCTAAAAAAACTTTTGTGTCAAAACGACCTAATTGGTCGCCAACCTGTAACCCTTACTAGCTCATATTAATATCAGCACTTTTCCCTAAACAAGAAATAAAGGGCGGCATCAAAGTATAATTTCTACAAATTAAACTCAAACATCAGTTTGAAGTTTGTTGTTTAAAAATGTCTTCACTCACCCCGTTAAAGGGGTGGGAGGAGAATTTTTTATACACCAGATGTTATGTTGAAAGAAGACAAATACATCTGTGAAAACCGCATTCGAATCGGATCAGTAGTTTTCATGTGATATGCGCACAAACAGATAGACAAACAGACGTACAAAAAAATCTAACCACATTTTTGGGTGCTATATCGATGTATCCGTGACGTCGTTCGCGTGATGTATAGATTGTTGTATTAAAATTTCTCTCCCCCCACACCGTAAAAGAGTTGGGGAAGAAATTTTTATACACCAGATGTTAAGTTAAAAAAAGACAATAGTTATTATCCTAACAAGTGCGGAAAGTTATACTTTCCCGCACGCGAACTGCCGATGCCCGAACGACGCGAAGCGGAGTTCGGGCAAGCAGTTAAGTGCGGGAAAGTTAATTTCCGCAAGAGTTAGGATCAATATTTTTTCTACAAGCATAAAAAAGATACTTTATACATTTTTTAAATTTTATTTTAACTTCTAACAACGTAACAAAATTTGAAATTATTTATTATTAATATTAATATTAAAAGTACAATTTATAGCTTTTTGTAGGCTAATTGCCGAATTAAGTTGTTGCTCCACAGTTGGTCTACTGCTTTCACTGAAGGATATAGCTGGAGTCATGTTTAATTGGCACGCTTCCTGCGCTTCTGGTTGTGGTTCATTTAATGTTAAAATTTTGTTGCATAGGTTCTTTTTCTTTATTTCGGAATCTTCTACGTATCCCTCCGCAACGGTGGTAGATTTCCAGCCGCCCAGTCTCTTAATATTTGTAATTTCTTCTCCAGAATCAGCCAAAAATGTCGCAGAAGAGCGTCTGAAGCTATGACCTGTATAGCACTGAGGATCCGGAAGCTTTAGGTAGGCCGCAATTTCAGAAGGCATTTTTCCAAATGAGTTGATTCCTACACATTGATTAGTGCATTTGCCTTGTTTAAATTGTACAAAAAAACGACGATGAGGTGTGTTTAAAGGTCTCAATGATGCATATTTTTTAATAAGCTTAAAATATCTACCGTTGTTTACTTCTTCCGAGATTACAAAAGCTCTGGATGTGTGATTTTTCGAATCAGTTATTTTTATTGTGATGTAGTTTTCTTTAACCTCGATGTTTTCTAAGGTTATATTTGTGAGTTCTACTCTTCTGCAAGCTCCTGCTAAACCGAAGATAGTGGCCACTTTAATTAATAAATAAACATCATCTGGAGCTTCGACCATAAATTTGGCAATATCTTCTTTATTGAAAACCTTGGCTTTTTTTGGGGAAAAGCCTACAGATTGTTTTTTTAAAAATGTAATTAATTTGTAGAAGTTGCCAATATCGAAATTTTCTCTTAGTTTCATAACAGCCTTTATCATTGAGAATCGGGACCAAAGAGTATTGGGTCTTATAACTTTACTTAGTTCTAAAAAATAAGCCAGTAAAACTTCCTCTTTTTTTAGATTGTTGGTTCCCTTTTGACGAGCCCACTGAACAAAATGATCATACTGCCCTTCATACCTTTGTTTGGAAATCGCAGGAAGGAGTTCTAGGTTGGCCTCAGCAGCAGCCTCCAAAATACTGTGCGGAAGGTCTTCATCGCAATTATCCATTTAATTTTTTTGAATCAAAACTTTAAAAATCACCTGGATTACTATTCAGATACTTGAAAAGATGCAATTCTGACAATTAAATCTTTCATAGTGTCAATAAATACACGACTGCAGCTATAGCAACCCTACTTAAACAGGTGAATTTGTTGTTGCTTTGAATAAGGTTTACAGGGGTGATTTAATAAATTATGATTTTTTTAAAAACAAACATTTTAAAAATCCCTATTTTCATGTAAAATAATCTTAATTTTTTTTACTATTTGTATGTAGTCCAACAAGATAAAGATAATAATACAATAATTTGTCAAAAAAGTTATCGAACAACATCTCTAATTAATAAAAAAAAATGCGTGCGGGAAAGAGATATTTTCTGAATTAAAATGCGTGCGGGAAAGTGTTGTTTTACGCATGCTTGTAGAAAAATACATATTTGAAACCCACATTCAAATCGGATCAGTAGTTTTCATATGATGCGCGCACAAACATAAAGATAGACAGACAGACAGACGTAGGTACAACAAAAAATCTAACCACATTTTTGAGTTCTATATCGATGTACCCCCGACGTCGTTCACGTGACGTATAGATTGTTGTATAAAAATTTCTCCCCCCACGCCGTAAAAGTGGTTTTCCCAACATTTCCCTTCACTGCTCTGTTCCTATTGATTGTAGCGTGATGTAAAGTATCCTATAACCAGCTCAGGTGTATGAAAAATAATTGTACCAAGTTTCGTTAAAATCCGTCAAGTAGTTTTTGTTTCTATAACCGTTATACAGACAGACAGACAAATTTTACTGATTTCATTTTTGGCATCAGTATCGATCCCTAATCACCCCCTGATAGTTATTTTGGAAATATATTTCATGTACAGAATTGACCCCTCTAGCTCTACACATTTATTATAGAATATAGAATAGATATAGATATAGATTAAAATATTTCAATTCTTGTAATTTATGTATATTTAATGAATAATTATTTATCAAAGATTTATGTCAGTTAGGATAACTTTTCTCTTATCTTGGATTTTTAAAGTCTTTGGAATCCTCGGGATGGGCTCTAAAAATGTTTTCTAAGTTCGGTACGTTTTCTTTAAAGAAATGGGAAAAAAACATTTAATTTCTTTTTCTCTAAGAATAAACTGAGACTCTTTAAATTTTTTACGAATTTATACAAAAAATAAGGTAATTCTTCGACAAATTTATTCGGTAACAGAAAGCTGAAATCTTCTAAACTTTCTGGTAGGTCTTCTCGATACGGTCGTACCTTTGTATACGTGGAGGTGAAGTCACCAGATTCACACAATTTATGTCTATCTCTTTGCTGTTGAATATGAAAAGAAGAGTTACTGAAACGTAAAAATCTACCGTTTCGCCTGCAGAAAGGGCAGTCATGGAGATGATGTTTAAACCACATATCTACAATAAGTAAATTCTCACAATTATAGACACGGAAAACTTTGGTCAAGTAAAATTATTCATAATTCAAAACGATTAATAAATCGTTACAGTGTATACCCTACAATTAAATATGAGTCTATAAGGTCAAGACGTTTAAGAAAGTTTGGAACCTGTTCAGACTCTAAGAAGACTTATTCTTAATCTGAATGTGCCACTACCCACTTTGGTCATTTAACAGAGATTGTACTTTAGTAGACAGTCACCTAGAATTACTCTGATTACTCTACGAATAATTTAGAGTAGCGAATGAAGGCCGTATTAACCTTTTTGTTTGTCTTTGGACCGGAGCATTTATTCAGAAGGCTGCGATTCTTTTATTCATAACGTTGCGTTTTAAGATGTGACAGAGGGTTCAGATTAGATGAAAGAAGTACCACCTTCTTTTTTTTTGAGACTACCAATACTGTCATTTCTGATATTCCCTTTGTGTTTTGGTACCCTTAACAAAGTTACTTTGTTGTGTTTAGCCAGTTGTTTAAGAGACTGTTTTAATTCCAGGCTATTTTGGACTGAAACGTGGTAGATTGTAGATCCTGTAAAGCAGTTTGGCTATCGGAGGTAATAAATACTCTGGATAAATTAAGGCGTTTTTAATGCACCTTTGAGCACAGAAGTATACTGCTAAAAGCTCTGCTTTAAAGATTGTAGGAATGTTTCCTGGGGCTATTGAGAGCCTAAAGTTATGACTTGTAATTTCTATACGTAATCATTCTGCTGTTTTAGACCCATAAGTATTAGAAATCCAAGATGTCCAGGTTTTAGAGACTTAATTCTTATATTAACCTTTATGCACTTTCCAGAGCTGTTTGTTCATTTTACATGTAAATGCAAGCGCACAGGTCTTGAATAACTTCAAAGGTCGCGTCAAGACACGATCTTATTGTGGCGTCTTTGCACTTTTTACAACTCTATTATGTAACGTAAAAATACCCTTGGCTAGCTCCAGAGGGTCGTGACTTTCCTGCTGTGTTTTTGCCTAATTTTCCCCAAACAAGTTTTAAAAGGGCGCCAAGTACAGAGATACAAATAAAATACTTAGATCAGTTTAAAATGGTTTATTTCTAAAAATTCCGATTAGTAATTTTGACAGTTAACGAAAATTAATTAATTCTCTTATCTTTGTTTTTTATCGGTGGCTTGAAAACGGAGTATCTTAAGCACGTGCTGTAGAAGGTTGATTTCCAATGGAGGACTTCTAGCTGAATTTTCCAAGCTTCTACGCAGTGGACTTAGAAAACAGCAACGGGAAGGAATTTCTTTTCGGCTTTTCTAACCGGGAAATCAGAACTGCTACGGACTATTTCCGATGAAACCTCTCGTCGAAATCTTAATATAGTTCTTTGCAAACCAATCATAGGGCCCTTCTTCTAGTTGGCAATGACCCAGAGACAGAAGGGCAAAGATGGTCGGAAACTCTGAATTTCTTAAAAATTCAACATTAAAAATGAACGAAATATAATCAAAAATTAACTACGAAACCACCACTCTCCTTCCACTTTGCAGTCTCCCACTCGTTTCAACGCCAAAACAATAGATAATTTAAAAATATTTATAGTCCAGGAGAATTGTTCGAAAATTAACGATAGGTACAATCGTTACAATTATTGACTTGTTTTGTTTCACTAAACGAGCGCACTAGGTGATTAAGTGTCTAAAAATCTTTATCTACTCTACCTTATATTATGTATCAATTTTTAGTTCGTGAAAACTGTCATTATAGACAGCAGTGCGTGAAGGATTGAAAGTGTGCGTGAAGTAACAATGTATTTTAAATGGGATTTACTTTTTCGCACTGTTTTTGACACACCTTCATATAAGCAAATATCCTTAGCATTCGCGTTGCCATGGTGTTGCTATGAGAGCATTAGTTTTGTTAGTATCTTGTAAATGAATTGAAAATAAATTGCTTTCTTGTAATTATTTTTTATTTGATTATCGTAGATAAAATATTGTATGTAACTGTGCGTGAAGTGCTTTTTGCGCACTTACGCGATATATAGCACTCGCTTCGCTCGTGCTCTAAACATCGCGTGCGTGCGCAAAAAGCATACTTCACGAACTGTTTCATAAATAACTATTAGATACGACCAATAGATCATTTTATATTTGAGAGTATATGTTTTCTCAAAAAGCTTATTTAAAGTTTTCTGTTGAGGATAATAAAATTGTCACTCCATCTATAACAGGAGGTTAAATTAAAGATTTCCTTTTGTTTCAGTATCCTTTTTAAAATCTCTTACGAGATACTCCAAGTCATCTTTTATGCCGGCTGTACACTCTTGCCGAGACACCACGAGACAAGACGAGTGCGAGAGTGTACATGGTGCTCTCGCCTCGCCTTGGCATGTCTCGGAGTACCTCGCCCGCTCTCGCTCCAGAAGCGGTTTTTTAAGCCCAAGTCAAAGGGTCTCGACTCGACGGCATTCCAAGACTGTCCGAGTCTTAACTGGCCGAGACAGAGAGTGTAGAGGGTCACGCTCGGATTAAAGCCTCTCGTCCGAGAGCCTCGGGCAAGTGCTCTCGGCGATAGTGTACAGCCGTCATAGATTTTTAGATTTGTCAGTTTGATCAGCAAAGTATTTTCCTTAAAGTGGTACCTTTAATAGGTATTCACTTCTTATATGTGTGTCAAGTATATTTTCTATATTTTCTAGTAAAAATAATATAAGACTTCATGACTTTAACCTTTCTCCAATCTTTTGGAATATATCCCAAGATGAAATTTATATTGAATATTCGTGTTAGGTGGGGGATTACTTCTTTAAAAGAGCTGGAAATATGCCTTCCTCTTTAGGAACATTATATGGCATAAAAGTTGTTAATAGCTCTTTTAATTTTGTGTAGGTGAGACAATATTAGATATACTTGTAAATTATGATGAATCCTCAAAGAGAAAAAATAATCAAAATTGATTTTTTGATTATTGCTAAAGATAATAGTTATTTATGCAACTAGTGCGTAAAGTGACCTTTTTTGACGAATGTGAATGTTGTCGCATAAGCCGCAAAAATCACAATCACATGAGTCAAAAAAGGAACATTTACGCACGAGTTGCATACAATATTTTTTCTACAACCGAATTTCTTTACAAGAAATACAAGTATAGGCCTGATTTTTTTTCCGCTTTACTGAAAAAAAAAATATTATATTTAAAACATATTTTAGATAACAAAATATTTATTTTCTAAATTAATCTCACCTTATAATACCGGTACGTAGAAACGCGAAATGCTTGAATTATAAATTAATTGAAATGTCAATCAGTCATCATTTAAATAAACTTACTTACCCTTATTCATGAACTGATATTTCTGTCATATTTAAAATCAAATTAAAAATTACTGAATATAATATCTAGTTTTGTATGTATTAAACTGCAATAATTTAACAATTAAATGTATTTACACAAATTTACACAATTAAATAATAAAAAAAGAAGTTTCCTTACCCGGAATTGAACCAGAGTCATCTGGGTAGAAGCAATATACCTTACAACCTCGGCCACTAACACACATAAAAGTATTTGCATAATCTTAGACAAAACAGTGCTTATTTTACTTTTTTTCACTAGTGACAAAAAAACTTTTTTTTTCACTAGTTAAAAAAAGTTAAACTTTACGAACCTTAAACCGTGTGTAAAGGTAATACTTTACGTACGGTTGTAGAAAAATGACAATTTATACATCTCAACGCACAAAAAGTGACCTTTCAGAATTACTCAAGGTAAACACTTTCTTAAGCCGGGTCCAGACATATGTAATGTATCATGTAATGTAACGTGTAATGTAATCCGAATTCATTTGGACGCTACCTGAGCATAGAACGAATGCAACCAGAATACTTACCACGAATTGTCTATCCATTTAGTATTCGCGAACATGTCGAGAGAGGTAGTAGTTGCGAGAACGTCCAAACGTAGACTGCGAGCACAGCGCGAGCGCCTTTGTGTTCGGGCAAAAAACCGACATCCGATGGATTCCCTCGAACCATTCGGCGAGCGTTACACGTAATGTTCGCAATGCCGTCCAAACGGAGAATTCGCGTTACATTACACGATACATTACACATGTCTGGACACGGCTTTAAACGATTGTTTTCTGGAAAAGATGCGTAAAATAATTTGGTTACCAAATAGACTTAGGTAAGTGCTTAACGTAATGAAAACGAAAATGAATGATTTCGAAGTAGAATACATTTCTACATAAAGAAATAAATAAATAGACGTAAAACTGCGTAAATTAATTTGGTTTACCAAATAGACTTAGGTAAGTGCTTAACGTAATGAAAACGAAAATGAATGATTTTGAAGTAGAGTACATTTCTACACAAAGAAATAAATAAAGCTGTCCATAGGAAAAAGAATAAGAAAGCCTAACCTTAATAAAAACCTCAGATGTATCCGGACCGGTAAATAATAATAATAATATTCTCCTAGTAAAATGATATATTTAATAAGTACTTGTAATATAGTTTTACAGTGTATGTTATAAATAAAATTGATTCTACTGCGACAACTGGCACAACATAGCAACACCCCGCATGATCCAATGCGATTGGACTTTAGAAGTTGGTAAAAACATAGATATAACAAAATTAGTTGAGTGTCCGGTTGTTGATAAAGTACCTCGTCTTTCTGCAGTTTTGTAAACAGGACATACATATCTTGTACCAATCTGAAGTAGTTCTTTCTTTATTGGCTTTAACCACATCTAAAAAATTTATAAACATGTGATGAAGTACAAAGTGATTAAAAAACAATCTAAAGAAAAGTTACTTACAAATGGTACGTTTTCAAATAGAACTTTAGGAAAGCATTCATCTATTTCCATAATGTTCATATTCCATCTAGCACCGTCTAAGAAAAGTCCATATGTGTACACACCATCTGCTGGAGCTTTAGAAAATGCACTTTGCTTTAAAACCTAAAATACAATTTTATTAATATTTTAAAAAAATACATATAACAACATGTATAAAACACCTCGTAGTCAAAGGCCAACAAATCTATTGGTATCTTATATTTTCTGGCATAATTTTGTTGGGCTCCCGTCAAAAAAGCTTGAGTGAAGAAAAATCCAGATAGCCAAAATGTATTTGGTGCTCCATTGTCGAACCATTTCTTTTATAAAACAATAAAAAATGATAACATTTAAAAAAAACTAATAAAACTATTTATTACCTGTAAAAAGGATAATCGTGCCAAAAAATCATTCACATAGCTTCCTAAAGGTTTCAGTGAAGGATATGAGACTCCTGCCCACATCTGAGGAATTTTTCCTGTTAACATACTGGTTACTACTTCTTCTAGCTGCACCGACATTACAATAAGACCTGAAATATATGTTCTTGTAAAGAACTTGTATGACCGTATAACTCTTGTGTATTCCTATAATAATATTAGATTTCATTTGATAAGAATTAAATATCTATCAAAGATACCACTTCACGTGGAACAATTTGCTTATCAAACTGGTAAATTTACAACAATCGAAAGATATTTTAAAAACGCTATTGTCACAAATAAATTGGCTTTATCGATGTAGAGGCAGTATTCGATAACACCTCATATGATTAGCGCTGCTGCAACAAAATGGGTTTAGAACCTACGCATCATCTAATCCATACTAAACACTATAAATATAATGACCTCTTTTGGAAATAAATTAAGTAGGTAGGTACCTTATAAGGAGTAAAAGGCTGTCCTCAAGGAAGGGTTTTATAGGCTTTACTGTGGTCAATTGACCATATCACAGCAAAGCTCTGGTGCTTTGGCCTATACTGACGATTTAGTTATTGTGGTCAGAGGTAATCATAACCGCATGCAAAGTGCCTTAAAACTCATAACTACTTGCAGTTTGAAAAAAGGACTCTTAGCCAATTCAAACAAAACGACTCCCATTTCATTCACAAATAGAAAAAAAATCAGTGACTCAACCTCCTGTTATAAATGGAGTTATAAATAAATTATCTTCATAGCAAACACCAGAAGGCGTTACACGTCCTAACGTTAGGTTTTTAATAGCCCTGGGATACACTTCTACAATATTCAATAGACAATAGAGTTCTGTGCTCAAAAGTGCAATAAAAAATGGTTATTGCCGCTTTAATGGCATTGCAAACTACAATGTTCAAGTCCAAAACAGTCTGGAACTACAAATGGCCTGTAAAACACAACAAAGTAACTTTAATCTTGGTAACCTGGCATATAGGCATTTTCAGAAACGGGATTGCTGCTATTTTAGCAAAAAAAAGCTCCTTTGATCACACCTAAATCTTTCTGTGGCATCACAAAATGCACCTTTATGAATAAAGTCCATAATTGGGAAAAGAAACTTAGCGCAGCCTACTGAAAAAATTCTCTAGGCCAATGAAAAGTAAAAAGGTTAATACAGCCTTCACTGCGCTACTCTAAATTTTTCTTAGAACTTTAGAAACCTGAAACAAGAGTAACCGCAGAAATTATCACAGGACATAGACAACTGAGACACCATCTCTATTTAATGGGCAAAGTTGGCAATGAAACATGCAGATTCTGTGAGTATGCAAATGAAACGGCTGAACATATCAATAAATGCAGAGTAATCGTTCGCAAACGACATCAATATCAGAAAAAGGTCTTCTTAAAGTCCGATCAGGTTACAAACTTATATCCTAAGCGGAAAATATACTTTTTTAAGAGTCTAAACCCTATGGAATTATAATTAAATGTAGGGTAAACACAAAAGATCTTTTAGGTCGCTGTGTAGTAAGGTCACGTAGTTCAAAATATATCAATATCTAATTGTTTAACAGTGAGAAATAACTAATTGAGTCAGTTTTTTGTAACCTACTCGGAGTAATAGAGAACTTCTCTTAATGCTTAAACTAAACTGAGATTTGCTATCTAGTTAGTTAACATTTGTAGGGTTTATCAAAGACAACCTTTTTGTATGACAAGGTCAATATTCGTTTATAGAAATAGGATCGTGTTTATAAACGATCTCTATGAATGCTGCTCTTAGAGTTGGTTTAATACCAATAGCGCAACAGTTACGTAGCAATACATTGCTCTGGCTTGCTATGGTTCTCTTGTTGTAGGGAAGTAAGCTGATCTTTAAATTTAGTTACAAGTAGTTTGGTAGATATTTGGCCATGAAAATTGACTCTTGGGTATAGGACCCCGATCTGTCCAAATCTAGAAAGAAACCAGAGAAATTACCATTTCCTTTAACTTCATAATACTTTCTTATTGAATCATCATAAAAAAATAATTAAAGCAATTTTCACAAGCGAAATTATATTCTAAAATATTAGATTTGTGGAAATTTAAATCTAATTTTTAAATTTCTATACGAATTGATATCTACCTTTTATTGCATCCTGTACATTCCTTAAACTGCTTCTAATTCTGATTAACAAAGTATTAAATCTTGTCATTTCCTGTACTAATACGGTATTCATACTTTGTGTATATGACGTTGGATATTTTATCATAGCAGCTTCTCTGTTGAAGTTCGGTGGCAATTTAGCTAAGATATCAGTAGCAACATCCATTACAACTTCATCAGGAGATTTTGTTGATCCTCCAGCAGACATTGCATCCTAAGTATATATAAAGTTACTACCAGTTTTAACCCAATGAAATATTAACTACAAAATTATCTTGCATTTAAAACTTACCCTCTCCTTTTTGAGAAGCTACGCAATAATTTATAACTCATAAATAAACAACTTTACTAATCTTTTTTATACTTTGTTGTAATTATGAAATTATAAGTTTTTTTGTACTTACATGTAGCTCATATAAATCCTAAGAGTAAGCAGGACAAACGAGATTCAATTTTGTTATAAGAATTAATATCTATTTTAAATAATTTTTTTAAAATGATTAAAGATAAGACCTTTATAAGTATTAACGTAAAATTCAAAGAACTTTTAATTTGAAGATTAACTTACTATTTATTTTAAACCCTAGGAATACTTGTACGTAGACAAATATTTGGGAATTAGCGTTTTGTTAACATATATAAGAAACTAGCTGTCCCGGCGGACTTCGTACCGCATAACACTGTCGTGACCTTTTTCATTTTTCGTTTTTTCGACTTTTTACTATTTTGCTTTCAATGATTTTTTTTATTTTATCATATTTTCTCGTTATCAGGTTTATACTATTTTTTCGTTGTATTTTATAATTTATTGATTAAATATATTAGATATCCACTGCGCCACCTTACGGTGGCTTCATAGTACTTAATTTAGTGAGAATTTCTGGTTTAGATATGTGAGATAATAACTGCGCCACCTTACGGTGGCGTCATAGTATTTGATTTAGTAAAAATTGCTTGTTTAAATATATGAGATATTAACTACGCCACCTTACGGTGGCGTTATATAATTTATTTTAGAAAGATATTTTTTGGCTTTATTTTTTTAGTATTTTCCCTTTTCTTTTAGTTATGCGTTTATTTAGTTATTTATTTATAAATCGAAATTCAACATTATCTATTGGGTTTTCTCACAACGTAAATGTTCAATAATCTAAAACTCAAAATACAGTGCCATCTACCGGGTGTCTATCTAACCTAGATGTCAAAGGTTTATAGAGTTACTTCAATTAACTTAAACTGTCATCTATTAGGAATTCGTAGAACTAAACAATAAATGTCACTTAGGGGATATTGTCACTTTACCGTCGAAATATACAAAAAAGTAAAAAAATTATTAAAAAACATTTTATAGTGGACCAAACAGTAAATCTAAACCATTCTCGAATCCATTTAAATATATACAAAAAAAATTATGAAATTCGGTCCAGCCGTTTAGAAGGAGTTTAGTAACATACACACGAACACAAGAAATATATATATTAAGATAATAGTATCAGATGAAACGAAGATGCTGGGCAACAGGTATATCCACGTCATAAAGGCAGCATAAAAATATAAGGTTACCATCATAATCATCATAGCCTTACAATCTTTAAAATTATGGCTAACGCCTGGGCGTTCAACAATCCCATTTTTTTAGAGGTGGATTATTCCCCTGTCTTCGTTTTAGTTTATCATAAGTTGTTGTGTGTTTGCTGCCATTGTGATTTTCTTCCATTGTTTCCGGTCCCTGCATTGAGGTTTCCAATCTGTAACGTTCATGGCTTTTGCGTCCTCTTCCACATCATTTAACCATCTTTTTCTTGGTCTTCCTCTGCATCTGGACCATAACGGTGTCCAGTTCGTTATTCTTCGAAGCATTTCTTTGTGTGGCTTTCTGAGTATATGTCCAATCCATCTAGACGGCGTGATTTAGTATATCTTTTTTCTCCTTCCCTTGTTGTGTTGGGCCCTAGTATTGTTCTCATTATTTTTCTTTCGAATTTCAGTAGACTGTCTCCCTCCGTTTTATTTAGTGTTGTTGTCTCCAATGCGTATGTAAATACTGGTCGTATTAGGGTCTTATACAAATTCATTTTCGTCTTTTTAGTCAATACTTTACTTCTCAGAAGGTTTCTGTTCATACCGAACGCCTGATTGCCTTTTAAGATTCTTTCTTCCACTCTCTCCTTCCCGGTCTTTCCTATTGTGACTTCTAAATAGTTAAAAGTGTGTACCGCTTCAAGCCTATAGTTTTGTGTGATCATTTTTTCCAGTGGAGTTTTCTCTTCCTTACCTATCTTCATGTATTTTCATTTATGTCTAAACCCATTTGTTTTGTCCTTTTATCTAGTTTTTTAATTGCATTTTTTATTAGTGCTGTCCTTGTGTTTGCAATGATGGCCATGTCATCTGCGTAAGGTATTATTTGGATTTGATTTGTGATAATATTTTTATTCGTGAAGAGAACCATTTGTGTCTTTTTGGGGTCTAATAGACAACAATTGCTCTTTACGCCATGTCTCTAAAGTGTTGAGATCTAATTACATTCTATCGTATAGTGTGCTTTCAAACTTTCCTGTTGGCAGAATTACAATGCCATCTACGTAGGCTACTGTATAGATTTTGTCATGTTCATTGAGGCTGTATATGAGGCTGTGTGGAGTAATATTCAATAGTAGAGGAAATAAAACTCCTCCCTTTGAACGGCCCTTCATAACCTGGCCTCGTATCTTCATGTCATTTACAGTTATTTTTATCGCACGCATGGAGAACATGCTGGGAATCTACCAGCTTACTGTTATGGGTACATTTCGGGCAGTAAGCCAGTGCATTATTTTACGGAACATGGTTTTATCGAAAGCTTCCTCGATATATATATATGAATACGCCCAGGGTAGACTCTTTCCTATTCAATTGTCGGTCGATCTGACCGACCACAAGATGTAGGGCCGTATCGGTTGATTTCTCTGTTGTGTATGCATGTTGATTGAGATGTAGTGGTTTGGTGTTAATCACTGTATCCCTAATGTACCTTTCATTTAGCCTCTCTAGCGTTTTTAATGAGAATTATGTTAGGCTTATAGGTCAGTAAGGTTTTAGAATACAGGAATCCATTCTTCCAGGTTTTGGTATAAAGATTCTTTGTTAACGCTTTTTAGAGTCTCGCTGCCTGTGGAAAATCCTCGATTTTTTCAAAATAGGTTCTCCATGCCCTTCTCTGTTTTTGTCAAACGACTTTCTTATATTCCTTATGGTGGAACTCGTATAAGTTCTAATTTTCAAAAAATTTTATGCTACTTACCTTGTCAAAACCAATCTAAACAAGTTTGGAGAAGGTGTCTTTTTGAGTCATCTTCTGTAAGATCTTTCACAACAATAAATCGTCGCCTATTGGAGTTATTTTTATATTGGAGTTTATTTCGACGCTGATGGACAATGGACATAGAGATAAAACACATCATTTTCAGAGCTTAAAATCGTTCTGACTGTTAATTTGTAACATATTATACTAAAATGCGATTCAAGTACGCTACATGTAGGTACAGACCATCAAGCGTAGAGTAAAAGTCCCAACAAGACGAATTCAATTATTAGACTTGACGTGTCATAGACGGAAGGCCTTCGTGTAATTGGTACTGTGTTAATAATACTTATACTTACTATTCGGTCCTATTTGGATTTAAGCAAAACAAAAAAATAGTAACATTTATTAAATAAATATTTGATAGATTTTTAAAATGTTTTAGCAAACCTGTGTAAGAAGGGTACTGGCAAAAAGTAAGTTCGTTTCTTGTTGATCCTTCATTATGTCTGCGTTTTCATGCATTCCAAATACCTCAGGATGGCTAATCAAAGGCAATGTTTTTGTGTAAGCAATATAGTCTTCATAGTCCTGTTTTTCTGGCACATAATACATACCTATAAAAAAAAATGTGAGCCGTCACGGGACGCCTGGCAGATGTGAAACATCAACATTATTTTGTAAAAGTATATGCAGTATTCAATGAAAAAAAGAGTGTGCGTGTAACCTTTACGCGCGATTAAAGTAACCATTAAAAAATTTAAAAACTTTGAAAATTTTGAAAATTTTCAAAATTATCATGATTTTCAAATTTTTGAAAAATTTTGAAAATGTAAAAATTCTTTTATTAAAAATTAAAATTTGTTTATTATTGGAACAATTGGAACTATGTTCCTTACGGTAGGCTTGGAGAAGATAGGGATTTTGCGGTGTGACTGAACTGAAAAAAATGTAATAGTAAAAACCGTAACGAAAAACCCGTAACGAGACGTAGAATGCTCGCCTGCCACGCGGGAGGCTCGGGTTCGATTCCCAGCCGATACAATTTTTTTTTGTATATATCTTAACTTTTACCTTTTTTTGTTAAAGTAATATGAGATATAATTTTTAAAAATCTTGATAGTTGAAAGTAGTTAGGAAAGGTGAGAAGAAATAAATGTATACATTACTCTTTAAAGCTTACCTTGAATTTTAAAGAAGCTTTTTTCTTAACGCCAAGATTAAATGAGACGCAGGCGTTACAGTCGTATACACAAGCGAGTAGTGTTATGTGTCGATTCTTTATTAGCCGAAGGAACATAGTTCCTATCTTGTGTCCCATGAAACCATTTTAACTTGTTTAGTTTTTATATTTATTTACCTAAATTTTATAAGATAATATGCACTTTTAAGAGTTTTAAGTCTATATTTCAATTTTTAATATTTTTACACATCAGTAAAAGTATTAAAAATTAAAATATGAGCTTTAAAAGTGTATTTCTATATGAAACAATTCATACCCTGTCCCGCCAAATTTTTGAATCGATGAGCTTCTTCCCCCTATTGTTGGCGCGCTACCGTCGCGTCGCTCAAAACATGAGACCAATTTCATATAAGATATCAGTACATCTCTTTAATTATATTATCGATGCGTTAGGTTTTTTACGTCATACGTCACCGTCGCCACGCGAGAAATCTGATTTACGTGCCGCTATAGATGTTTCACATCAAAAATATTTATTGAAATATGATAGTAAATAATGATACTCTTAATTACCAGTTGGATCAAGAGGCCAGTGAACATTATCAACTACATCTGGGCAGTAAAACTTCTTTAAAATCGTTGATAAAGCTCTTCGATCCCAATCATCAGTCACTCTGCCACCATAATTACATTCACCAGTCAAATAGAGAATGGCTTCATATTGAATATCCTAAAAATCAAAGACTGATGATTACTTGGGGCTAGTTCCTCAATTTCAGTTTCGAGCTTAAACCTAGTTCAGGTTCTCTCCCCTGTTTTGCATTACACCAAGTTTAAACTTAGTTCAAGTTAAACCATCGAATTTGCTCGTTTAAACTACGTTTATTAGAATTCTAAGGTCAAAAGTCAAATATTACATAAGGGCGTATGTTGCTTTTAAAAAATGTTTGAAGCAAATTGGGAAGTGAGTGATGAAGACGGAGATGAAATAGCTTACATCAGACACCTGAATGGTAGACAGTAAAGAGTCATCAAGAATAGACCAGATCACTTTCAAATTTGGAACGAGAACGAGGAAGAATTCTTTTCGAGATTCTGCTTATCAAAGCAAACTGTTCGTGTTATCCTTGCACAAATTCTGAATAGTAACGCTTCGCCTACAGAAAGGTAAGTACTGTATGTTGTACCTATTCCCGTAGAAGTTGATGAAAAGATAATATTTTAACAAATTTTCTTCATACACACATTGTATTCCGGATATAACATAGCTTTGATTATTATGTATTTGCACATTTTTATCACCATCTATATAAAATATTTTTACACATTTTATAGCAAACTTCTGGATCAACATCATCCATCTGGCCCTTTGGAGATACTAAACAGAGGTCATTCAAATAAAATTAGTCCAAATTAGTTTAAATTTTAGAAACGGGGCTGTCCAACCCCCAACGATGTTGTCATTGATTCTGAGATATTATGCTACGGGTTCATTTTTAATAACAATCAGCGATTTTGGCGGAATTCATAAAGTGCCATTGCTGAACTTCGTCCTCAATATATAAAGTACTCAGATACATTGGAAGAAATTAATCAGATACGGAATTTTATGATGTTTCAAGATTTATTCGATGTGTGGGTGCCTGGTGGCGACAATGCCGAAATATATAGAAATAGGAAATAGTATATTGTAATACAAGTGTTACAATGACAGAGGTTTCGTAGTACGAGTTCAGTACGAGTACTACAAACCGTCATTGTAATTCGAGTGTTACATACTATTTTATCTACTCTACCTCATATTATGTATCAATTTTTAGTTCGTGAAAACTGTCATTATAAACAGCAGTGCGTGAAGGATTGAAAGTGTGCGTGAAGTGACAATGTATTTTAAATGGGATTTACTTTTTCGCACTGTTTTTGACACACCTTCATATAATCAAATATCCTTAGCATTCGCGTTGCCATGGTGTTGCTATGACAGCATTAGTTTTGTTAATATCTTATAAATGAATTGAAAATAAATTGCATTCTTGTAATTATTTTTTATTTGAGTATCGTAGATAAAATATTGTATGAAACTGTGCGTGAAGTGCTTTTTGCGCACTTACGCGATATATAGCACTCGCTTCGCTCGTGCTCTAAACATCGCGTGCGTGCGCAAAAAGCATACTTCATGAACTGTTTCATAAATAACTATTTTATAATGAACTTTAAAAAGTATAAAAAAAATAAAATGAGAGTTTTTAGAAATATTTATTTATGTTGGCAATCTTGACAGTTTTGACACTTGTCAGTTTTAATGATTTTAAATTAGAATGTTTGTCAAATTTGTATAAAATATTCCGAATTTAGCAATAACGCTGATAATGTAGTTAATTATTTACTAAAACATACTTCTTGATTTACTACCTGAAATCTTTCGTTGAAAATCAGTGCAGTGCAACCAATTGTGTAAAACAAAAAGTTACCAAAAACAGTGTTACAATGAACCTATTTCGATACTGTTTTTAGTGTCGAAATAGAAACTTTGTGAACGTGAATTATAAAAAACTACTTTTCTTTAAATGTACAGACCATATGCGATTCCAAATTAAAAATATTAGACATTGTGGCTCGATGGCCAAGATCAGCTCATGATGCTACAATATTCAACAACAGTTCGATAAGACATCGAATTAAAAGAGGTGAAATGGAAAATAATCTCCTTCTTGGTCCAATTCAAAAATATTTGAAACTCCTCTTTTATCTACAAATACACGTGCTGAGCAACTTTTTAATAAAGCTCAAATTAAAACAAGAAATCCAATTCAGAGAAGTAATGGAGTTAAGAAAAGGAGATTTCCGGTTCGAGCTTTAGGAATTCGATTGATGCTAAACAGAGTTAAAGCAGTCATTGTAGCCACGACTGTCCTGCATAACATTGCGAGCAATATGCGAGAAGATCTACCACCAGTCAATGTTACCATCAGGTTTGTAAATCAGGTTTCTATCAAATATTTTTTAGCATGAAGCGATTGTCAAATTATAATTAGGTTAATCTAACTCAAATATACCTTTACCACTAATAAATCTATACATATAATAAAACTGTAGAAATGTATATGTTTGTGCGCGCATCACATGAAAACTACTGATCCTATTCGAATGCGGTTTTCAAAGACGTATTTGTCTGGTGTATAAAACTTTTTCACCCCCACCCCTTTAACGGGGTGAGGAAAGAAATTTTTATACAAAAATCAACACGCGACGCGAACGACGTTGCGAGTACAACTAGTGTGAAAATAAATCTGAAGTATCTTTTTTTGTAACTTTATTTTCAAAATCTCCATTTTAGTCGTGAAGCTCGTCAGCATGTTCCATTTTTTGGGGGTGTTCTTTTTCTAAATATTTTTCTTTGTTTTATGTTCAGATTTACGGCATTCTTTCTAAAAGCATTAGCTTAATTTTCTTTTCACCCACTTGAGTCCATATAGCGTCTGTCCTTCTCTTCAGAGTGTTGGAAACCTTCAATTTTTGTTGACTTTGGAGCACGTAACATATTAGGCGTATATTCTCCCTATTCTGAGTTGTCAATATTTTCTTTATTCGCCTTGACAGTCTCTTTGTCTACATTATTGTCTTCAAAATGATTGGAATATCATCCAAATCCATAATTTGTTCTTCTGCCTCATTAGTAGGCCAATGATTTGCTCATTTAGCATAGATTTTATGCCTTTATATGTGGCAGTGAATTTTACAGATCGCACCTCTACCTGAGTACATTTTACGTGAAACCTGGTATCCGCAATTTTTGTTAGTCTGTTTTTTTAATTTTCGTATTTTCTTCGTAATGTGGTGGCATCCATCAAAGCTGCCGATGACATACAGAATTGAGTAATAGCTTTCTTTCAGGTTTCTCTTTTAATTTTTTATTTCCAGAATCTGTTCTCTTACATTCAATTATTTCTTCGAATTTCTTAACAAGTTGTACCTGAGTAGATAAATTTTTCTTCAGTAAATAAAAAATACATGTAGAATAAATCGAATGTTAGATACTTACACCGTTTCTTCTTCGGCCGCATTTGTATTTATAATAAAAAATTTACAGCAATAAAGTCTGATCTATATAAATCTTTGAAAATAAGTTCAACGTTATATATTACAACAATACTCAATTCGACACTCATTACTACCAACCAAATGAAATATGAGCATAAACTGAGTTTTCTTGATCTTTACAAAATACGGTAATTGAAAAACCTATGAATCATTAAACGACCTTTAATAAGTATGGTTAGAGTTTAGATAATCAAAAGTTTAAACTAAGATTGAATAATTGGGCCATAGAAATATAGCAAAATCATCAGATTATCCTAAACAAAAATCCTTGTATCATTTAGTCTTAATAGCTCTAATCCATTAATATTAGACTACTTTTTCTTTTTGTCGCTACCAAAAGTATGTATCCAACCTTTTATCCCTCATAACATTCAATTTAATGATTTTTTAATTGATTAGTTAATCATTATGTGTTTGAATATAGTATACCTCGTATTGGTTTAAAAACATCTGCAGCTGCATCACACTGATCCTGAAATCAGTTTCATTAAACTCGTATGGTATATTCCAACCGATAGGTCCAAATTTTCTTCTTTCTTGTATAGTGGCATGGAAGAAGCATAATGCGTACAGTAATTTCTTAAAAACCATAGGTTGTTTACAACTTTCATACCATTCCGGATCTGAGACTGGGTCACTCAAATATGACCTAAAAAATTATTTCATTATGAGTTATGAGTATTTAAAAGGTTTAAAGTAAAAATATATTACCTTATAATATTATTTTTTAATCCTTTTGGAGGTTCATTAGTCATTTTTACTCCATTCTGTAATACTAACACAGGGAAATGATCAGCTGGGTACGATGTTAGCCAAAGTCTGAAATCTGGATGTGTAGAATCTGGAGTCAAATTTTCACATATCTAAAAAGGTAACAATATATTTTTTAAACTAACACACTTAAATATTTTACAAACTTTTTAAAAAGTATGACACTTAGAGTGTACAATTTTTTACTCATTCTGGTAAAATAAAATATATGAAAACTAGTTTTAGAAATATATTTAACTCCTTTAGAAGAAGGATAAAAATAATAAGAAGAAACAAGAGAATTAACAAAGATTCAGCAAATAGTATATTGTGTATCTAGTAGGAAAAGCGATACATTCCGGATGACAATGTAATTGTTGGCCGAGGCCAACAAACATTGGAGTCCGGGAATGTGCTTTTACTACGAGATACACATACTATTTTTTCTAAAATTGCATTAAATATAATCGTAAATTAAGAAAGTTTTATATATGCATAACTGTTTTTAATTATCATCGTATTTTCTATGAAACCGTTTCGTTAACATTGTTTGTTAATCATTGTTTATTAGTGTCACAAAAGTGTCAGTTCGGTTAGTTAAATATATTTAAAATGGACAGTGACGATGATGTCCAGAGGTGCAAAACGCTCCAGAGTTACTAAACACTGCTACTAATGTGGTTTTAAATTTATTGCCAAATAAAATCAAGGCGCAAAATATGAATTTGCTTATAAACGTTTTATGGATCATTCCCGTACACAGGTGCGGAATAGTTATTTTCATAACTCCGTGAAGAAAGCTCTTGAATTTGTCTAAAATAAAAGGAAAGAAGATAATAAAAGTAATATTAGGTCTGATCCGTCAGCACCGCGAAGGCGCCGAAGGAGGGTTGGAAGGAAGCGGATCCCCCCCATTAAAACAAAAATTTTTAGAGTTAAGAAATTATAACATGCATGGTCGAAAGCAGTGCTTTCCTCACGGAGTGATGAAAAATAGAATACGCAACTCGTGCGGTGCGCAGGTAATCCCATCACTCGTGCTGGTGAAAGGATCACCTGCTTTCCACACTCGTTACGTAATGTACTATATCCTAACAAGAGCGGAAAGTTATACTTTACCGCACGCGAACTGCTGATGCCCGAACGACGCGAAGCGGAGATCGGGCAAGCAGTTAAGTGGGGGAAAGACTGAAGCTATAGCAACCCTACTTAAAACAGGCGAGTTTGTTGTTGCTTTGAGCAAGGTTTACAGAGGTATAAACATTTTAAAAATCCCTATTTTTATGTAAAATAATCTTAATTTTTTTACTATATGTATGTAGTACAACAGGATAAAGGTACCTAATAATACAATAATTTGTCAAAAAGGTTATCGGAGGACATATTCATTTAATAAAAAAAAAATGCGTGCGGGAAAGAGATATTTTCTGAATTAAAATGCGTGCGGGAAAGTGTTGTTTTACGCATGCTTGTAGAAAAAAATATTCCTGTACAATACGGAAAAGTTCGTTGCCCAGCAACGGACTAAAATACAAGAATAGTGTATTTTGCGGCTCGAATTTGATTCGAGAAACTAGACATTTCCAAGAGACTTGAAAAAAATATATATATTTAGTAAGCAGCAGTAAAAGAAATACAATCTAAACTGTTTTTGTTATTACAGTTTTACTTGCAATCACTGTAAAAAGACGCGATATTAGAAGAAACAAAAATGGTTTCAGCATAAATCTCCATTAAAGAGAAACAATAGAAGAGCAGAAAAACGTATCCTTCTCTGAGACAAACACTTCCTGTACCTTATAAATTCATTAAGTTTACCTTTTCTAACATAGGCATAAAACTCTTAGCCAAATGACAGTTTTGCAGTACCACCCACGTACCATTCTTCACTCCTTCGTCAATTAATCGAACAGCAATTGGACCTTGTCCTTGTCCTAGCGAAAGAGCAAATAATCTGTTTGTTCCAAATCCTTGATCATCAGCAAATTTTAGTAGTACAGCAGTGGGATCTGCTCCAGGAGTCAAAATAAAGATTAGAGGAATACAAGCGTGAGAATCAGAGAATGAAGATGGCAAATCAAAAGGTGGTGGTTCGATATACTTCTTTCCAAGGTGATCTAAAAGTTTTATTTTAGTAATATTTTGTCATTTTATTTATATTTAATATGTATTTTTACCGGTAACAAAGTTTTGTACAGCTGGTACGATTTTATCATATCGTATTATTCTTAAAATGATTAGTTTTTGTAAGGCATTTAATTTTGATTCCCATGGTTCTGGTAGCTTAGTCTCTTGAGGTTCTCCAGAATCAAATATTTTTTTCCATTCATTAGAGTTTTTGGTAAAATGAACTATTATTCCCCTAAAATTTTTTGTAAATTAATTAATGTAATCGGACTGGCATTTCTACTTTATCCTTATTAAATGTGTATTTTAGGTATTAAAAATAAACTTACTTAAAAGCAGGTAAATCATTGACACGACAAAGTTCATCCCAAGATTTTGTAACCAACCATTCAGTTGGATTAACATTCAGATTTTCCAAACCTACACCTCCTGTCAACAGAAACATCCATTCAGCACCATTTAACTCGTTTCGACTTTTCATTAAATTTACTGTCAGTAATAACGAAAACAGTAGCTTATCCTGTAAGAATTAACTAACAAATAACAAACTACATTAAAATTTTTGTGTTTTTTTACTTTTTCAAACAAACTCCTGCAGATATTTACGTATAATGAGTAGGTAAAATAGTTTTCTAAATCCTTCAACCGTTGTACGACATCTTCAACTCTTTCAGTATTATCAATAGCAGCTTTGAACAGATTCATAAACCAACCCAAGGAATACTGATACATAGGATCAATATTAGCTAAATCAGCTAAAAATACAAATTTATCAAATATGATACAATCATTTTTATAAATTTACCTATTGAGAAAAATAAGATTGTAGCATGCACAGCTATTGGAGTATACTCTAACCTAGCTATATCGATTTGCTTCTCTGTAACTTCGGCTACAGCTTGTTTAGCAGCAATATCATTAGATAATACCTTTGAAGAACTTAATATTTGTACTGCAGTTTCGTCTTCTAAGATATTACCTTCAGATGAGCTCAGTACCATCAGAATTTTATCCTCAATTTCTTTCAGTGCCCTAAAAGATTAATATGAAATATTTATAGAATGTTGAATCAAACAGCAAAATTTTGCAGTAAAAATCCATTAAAGGTGTCTGTAATAAAATTAAATAAAAATACTGGATAAAATATTGATTGAAATATGATTTAAAAGTATGTGGTTTTCAGACATGGGAAAAATTTGCCAACAGTGATAATAATAACGTTTCTGGATGTATCAAACTATGGTATTTAAAAACGTGTGTAAAGATCTAGATGGTAGTGTTAGTGAACATTTTATGTAGTGACCAATCCAGACAAAAATTGTTACCAACCAATCATTTAAATATTTAGACTGTATGGTATGGTAACCGCATATAGACAAAAATAGTAGAATCACTCTGTCCGCCGCCTTTGAAGTTTTTTGTACCAAATTTCGCTCCAGTTGCCGACGTTCTTTGTGTAGCTTTGTGAGAAATGGTATGCAGTGATACAAACTCTACAGACTTTTCAGAAGATATACCGATTTAGGAAGTAATCTACAGTCTGCAGCGTCACCTTTGTTTTTGAATAGGTTTACTATAAGTGCGTCTTGGAATTCTTGTGGAACCTCCTCTTAAGTCTAAAGGAGTTTTGAGGTGAGGAATTACTTCAGAGTCTAGCTCTTTTTGGATTTCTGCAACTATGTTGTTATTCCCAGCTGACTTGTTGTTCTTTATTTAGGAAAGTGTTTGGGATATCTCCTAAAGCGTTATGTCGGCATCTAGTGTTATGTTCGTTCAGTATTAAGGAATTAGTTCAATAACAGAGTGGTCTATGAAGTGTTCCGGGTTTAGAACAGTAGTATAATGTTCTCTCCAACGCTTCAAAATTTCCTCTTCGTCCCTTATTAAGCCACCATTTTCGCTTTTGAGTGAACATAGCTTTTTATGAATCCGCCCATAGAGATCCTTTGTCGTGGCGATGAAGAAATGACGAGAATCGTGAGAGTCTGCGTACGTCTGGATTTCATTTGCTTTGTCATTCCACCATTTGTTTTTAATAGTTCGTATTTCCTTTTGAACATCATTTTTAATCCTGGCAAGTTATTAAAGATCATTCAAGTTGTTGGGATTATTTATAGCGGATTGGAATACACGACGCTTGCATTTTAAAATTTCCTCGATTTTAACACGATTTTTATTAAACCAATCCTCTGCTTTCTTCCCTTTTTGCATATCAATAGTGATATCGCTTTACTTCAAGATGTTACCCCTTAGTGCATTCCAGAATTAAGGGAAATGACTAAAAGTTGACTGAAAAATTTTGAAAGCGACACCTTTAACCAGTAGAAAAATCCAAATTTATACTCTATATTTCATCTTTCATTTCAATGCACAAACAATTCTAATTTTATTTGTTAATTTATTCTTTGAAGTTGACGTGTCAGTGTATTTTGTTAGAATGGAAAAGAACGAATATCTTGCAATAATATTATTCTTTCTTTTGGAAGGTTTATCAGCAACAGAAATACATACAAAAATGGTGAAAGTGTTAAAGGAATATGCTCCTTCATTTCCAACTGTGCATCAATGTGTTTTAGAGTTTACGCACAGTGATCGTACAAGCGTAAAAGAAGATGAACCACATAGTGGACGTCCAAAAATTGCAACAACACGAAAAATATTTGATATTGTTTATAAAGATCTAAGTTTGATTAAGCATAAAATTGCTGATACCATAGGTATCTCATAAGAACGAATACTTCTTATTTTACAAGAAGAATTCCATACGAAAAAGCTGTTCGGAAATTTGGTGCTGCATTCGGTAACAACTCAACAAAAACTGAATCGAAAACAAATTTGTCAGCGTAATTTGGAGCAATTAAAACAAAATAAAACCTTTTTTGTGCATCGTTTTAGAACTATGGATGAAACTTGGATCTACCATCATAATATTTATAATATGAAACTGAAACAAGAACGTTTTCAGTGGACTGAGGCTAGTTCTTCAACTCCAAAACAGACGATCGGCAAAAAAGGCTATGGCATCAGTTTTTTGTGATGCAAAAGGGGTTTTCTATATTGATTATCTTGAAAAAGGCAAAATTATTATTTCTGAATATTATTGGAACCTTTTGGGCTAGTTAAAGAAACAGTTCGTAAAAAAAGACCCACTTTTCAAAAGAAAACAATCATTTTTCATCAAGACAATACACGTGTTGACACAAGTTTGATGACAATGGCTAAATTGAACGAATTAAAGTACGAATTGTTTGAACACCCACTATATTCACCAGATTTGGCCTCCACCCAACAATTACCTCCTCAGAAACTTGAAATAATTCTTCATGGAAAGCGTTTTTTGGCGAATGAAGAAGCTATTGCAGCCATGGAACAATATTTTGCAGAGCTTCCGGAAAATCATTACGGAGATGGTATAAAATTACAGGAGAATAGGTTCAAGCTGAGAGAGGTTATATTGAATAAAAAAACAATTTCATTAAAAAATACACATTCATTTATTTTTGAAGTAAAACTTCTTTAGCGAGACTAGGAGTAAAAAAGTTATCCTAACGGACGTGACGTCATTCTAATAACAGAAACCGGAAACAAAACCTAATACTGACACGATTTTGCATGGGCGCCGGCAGCAGGGTGCAAGAGGGTGCGCTTGCACCCCCCTTCTATGAAAGAAAATACCTGAATTTACCAGAAAATTATATATTTTTTTAATTTTTTTATTAAATTATTGTTTGAATAAAAACTAAAGGCGTCGCGGTTGCTGTCCAAATCATTCTACATTCTATATATATATATTAGATCATAATAGTGTGTAGATGCAGATGCACCCCCTGAAAATAATCCTTGCGGCGCTCATGCGATTTTGCCTCCTATATTAAATAAAATTAAATCTGTAATTGTATGAATTGACAGCTGATCATCTTGTCAATCGAAATACATTGCTTATATATAAATAGTTTTTTGTGTATAAAGTGTTTGTATTAAATATGAATAAACAATGTGGATTTATTAATGAAGAAAGTGATGAAAAAATATTGATTGAAAATGAGTGAATAGGTAGGTACTCTATATGCATAAATTTTATTTTTGGTGTGTAATTACACTATTTATACCTAATTATTTATACCTATTATTTATACCTAGCTATTTTCGTTTTATAGACTTAAAGAGCTAAAAAGAAAAAGAAATTGTGAACGTCAAAGGGGATATTATAAGCGCCAGAAAGATTTGAAGAAAAATGACAAAAATGAAAAAATGACGAGACAGCCACATTCATTATGATTTGATTAAGTAAGTTTATATACATACATACATATTATGATAGTAAATAATTGTTTATACGGAATCTTTACGTTGAGTAAAGAAGCATGTTGCACGTTTTTGTTCATAAAATAATAATATTCAAAATATTTTAACACTTTCTTATACTTATTTTAGGTTTGGTTAGGTAGCCATAAAGGCCATAAAACCACTAGTCAAGATGGCTGATCTTTTACCACCAATAACAGATCCTTCGTAGACGTGAAGGAAACAAACTTAACTCAGGATTTTAAATTTTATGGAATATGCTATAAAATGCTACAAAATGAAATGGTTATCTAACTATCGAAGGCTCTTGTGTTGTGTTGTATTACAATAAGGTAGATACAGCTACAAAATGACACATTCTAAACGTAATGTGTGTATATTTTTAATATTGTTTACCTATTATTGAAGCAAAACTTCTTTAGGCACGACTAGGGGTAGATTCTAACGGAAGATTCTGATGGAAGTAACTGTATAATTTCAGCTATGGGAGGAGTTTAAATTTCCGTAATTTATTTATGAAATTTTCAAACGGTTCCAAATACATTAATGGTATTTATAGACTAAAATCTATGTTTCACATTTTAGTTATCATAAACCTATTATTTCATATATAAAAAAAATAATGATAACTTTCAAATTCCTATTTCTAATGAATAATATAAATATAACATCTCATTTTTTTTGTAAAGTATATAGGCAATAAATATGATTGAATTGTAATTAAATATTTATTTTCCGATACGTACGTCAACAAGTTTTACTTCAATCGCGCGTAAAGGTTACACGCACACTCTTTTTTTTTTTGTTTTCAAATCTTTTTAACCAACCTGTAGGACCAGTCTTGTGATACTCTTTTCAAGGCGTTGTCTAAATATCTGAGTTCAGAGATTGAGAGAAAAGTAAATATAGATTTCACAAATGTTACTATAGTAGGCTAAAATCATTAAAAGAAAAGTACAAGTTAACCAAATACCTTTTATTTTCAGCTCCTTGAAGGATAAGAGCGTTCTTTTCAGCCTCCAAATCTGGACGCTCTTTAGCAACAGTTATACCCAAAATTTGATCTTGTAAGCCTATACTAGTAATCATGAAATTCACTAGGGTTACTTTAACAGCAATTTCGGGTAAATAATGAGGATTTCTCAACTTAGTTGTAATGTATAATCTGAAAAAATATGTAATATAGAAAAAAAAATCTATAAAATTATATTGGATCATGATTGTCATTTATACGAGTACAATAAATAATCAAATACAATAAATAAATCAAAACTATTAATTTTATTAATTCTCCAATTACTTACTTAAAATCTGAACTATACTCCACTACTGAATCACCTAATTTAAGACACATAGCACCACCTTGTTTAAAAGTTTGCTGTCCTAAAACTGGTTCTAATACAGGATCAATTTCCTCTCCAATATTTTCCAATAACACCTAAGAAACATGTATGCAGAACATTCAAAAAAAAATTGTTATATACTTACAGGTTGACCAAATTGAATAGCATTTTCCAAAATCCTTACATAATCTGCTTGATTCAATCTGATTATAGCAATGTTGTTTGCTTTCTCCATATTTTTAATCCACTTATTGGCTTGCCCTTGAGGATCAATCAATAAAGCATAGCGTCGGGCATTTCTAAAAATGATATTTGGTAAAACATTTAATTTTAATAATTTTTTTACATACGAAATTATAATGCCGTTATCTATACTGAAATTATCCGTAGGCAAACCAAAAATGTTCCATGCTCTTATTATAACAGGATCACCAAGTATATTAGTTAATTGAAAATCTTTACTGCAATAGATTCCAGCATCTCCTAAAGCTGTGAGCCATTTTTTAACTTGCTCAGATCTAAATTGCATCGTAAAAGGACCTAAATATGCGACTACACCAGCTGCCACCAATATATCACCTAAAAATAAATAGGGACAACTAAATAATAATCAATAAACTTAAAATTTAAAAAAAAATAAAAAAGTATATTAAAATCCAATAAAACACACTTTAAAAATAAAATTTCTTAATTAAAACTAGTGGGTAAATTAACGTCTGTATTCAAACATTTATCGTTAGCTTCTTTATCTCTTTATCTAAACTTGAACACTCTTTTTATGACATGAAATTGGTGTTTCTCAGATAAAATTAAAATTATGTATAAAATAAACGTCTAAGCTGTAGGTATATCAGTTTTACATTTGAAGGTGTATTATTTTCTTGGCTTACCAATAGAACTGCAAACCCATACAAGCACAGCCAAGAAATTCGATTGAGATCTAGAAACGAGATTTGAATTCATCCAGAATAACAAATTCAACAATTATTAATTATTAGAATGTTTTTTACAGTAAAGAAAAACCTGTAATTGATTAGAATCGTTAGTTAGAGGTATCTTATCTTTTACATGAAATATACTTTTTACTGTTGCTGAGTTTGCATTCCATAGATTAGTTATTAAAAATTCTAACATACGACTGCATAACGTTTGTGCGGTAGTAGCATTTCTAGTTATTAAATAAAATAAATAATAATTCACAACGATGACTTACCAGTCAAAATTAAATATCTCTCTCCTAATTGCTTAGCTAATAACCTCCATCTATCTTTCTCACCACCCAAGCCTCCAATCAACTCTTCAGCTCTTTGTAGTTTAATTGTACACATATTCACATCGTCCATTAAATCTTGTAACTTTATTTTTTCACTTTCTAAAGTACGCTCTAATGCTGCTACTTTTTCTTTAGCAGCACGTAATTGCCCCCTTTTTACCTCCAACTCTCCCATAGCTTGTTCGAGTTGACCTTCAGCTATAGCCAGAGCTGCCTTCTTTGGTGCAACTACTTTAGCTACTTTATCATACTTTGATATAGCTATTACCCATTTACACAAACCTAGAAAATAATCGATTTAAAAGATTGTTTATGAAGATTATAATAGTCTACCTTCTGCAGCCGTAGATGCAGATTTAATTTTGTCTGGATCAAAATTCTCATCATTTAATATTTGATGGCGCAGCTTATCCATTACTTTTGTAGGAATGTTGTCTTTATCGAATAACAATAAGCTTTCCAAAAACTTTATATCGCCCAATAGTTTTAAGGAAGGTCCCCAGTAGTCATCCATCATTCCCATTCCACCCGGTGCTGGTACTCTTTGAGGTTTTACTTCCTTAAATGTTAAAAATAAATACTTTATTTTAAAATGAATGGTTAAGTATTTATATGATATTTGGTTATATAAGTAGGTACTACTTATCACTAAAAATTAGCACTAAGAAATTCGAAGGTGCTACATGTAAAAAATTGGAATAAAATAAACTAATGCATATTTAATTATTTATTTTATCTGCATCCTTATACAGGTTTGTTTGGTCTTGGAATACTTGGACAACTTTTGGCGCTGTAAAAACTATCTGCTGACGTGTTAGAACCAATTGAAAAAAAAGTGTCGTGGCTTGAATTAAGGCAGGCCTGAAGAGCAGCTTCTAGAGCAGCAAGTTCGTCTGGTTTTAACACATTAGAAAAAACTTGACATGCTCGATCCCTAGTTGAAACTGCGGAAAACTTCGTCAAACTTTTTCTACATTGAGTGGTTTCAACGTCTTGAAAAGAGTTTCTTGAAGTTACAGGACTTTCGCGTAAGGAATTATAGATGGATGAACTATTGTCACCGTTTATGTCATCACTCATAATTTTGATTGACACCTAATTATACAAGGTTAGTTAATCATATATTCTTCGTTCTAATTTAATGTCATTTTGAAATTATTAAAATCAACAAGGTTAAGAACTCCGGTTTACTTTTCTGAAGATGTTTGTTGTAACTTGTATTTATTAGCGAAATAAGGGAAAACATATAGGTACACCTTAGATCTATAAGATCTATTGTGTCCCCCTTTTCTTGCTATAATTGTGATGTTTCCTGAGACTTAACGCAGCTCTTCTAGTCCTATCTTCCTTATAAAGTTTAGGATATCGTTGGGCTTCAAGTTATTTAGATCTTTCTCTTCTATATCTCGTACGAACCTAGGTATCTGACCCTAGATTTACGTAATGCCGTGCATTCTGAAGGTGTGTGTGCGTGGTGAGATTTCGTCCTCACAGAATCTGCACTTTGCTTCAACTTCCAATCCTAGTGTCTTCTTAATCGCCAGTGCCCGGTTAATATTCTCGTTATAATACGGAGGTTGATTTTACTAAGGTTTAGACAGCTGAAAGATCTCTTCTAGTTATAGTTTCCAAGGAGCGTCTTCGGTTGTTTTAGTCATTCTTGTCTTAATCCTTCTAGATCGTTCCAGTACTTGAATTTTTCTCTAACCACTTCTTCTTTAGTTTTTTTTAAGACTGCGACTGCTGCATCCACAATATGGTTCTGGTCCCAAGTATGGGATTTCAGCTCCTTATTTACCAGGTTATCTGCTGTTTTGTTTTCTTTTATTTCTATGTGTACTCGAACCCATAAGAGGGTGACAATATTGTCCTAGTTCATTTAGTTTACCTAGGGATTCCCAGACCATCTTTGAACTGATTGTGTGTGAGTTCAGAGTTTTGATGGCTGCTTGATTATCAACATGATTACAATCTTTTGTCTACGAGAGTTACTTTTGATATTAAATTCTACACATTTTTTAATGGCACAGATCCGTATACCATTTGATGACATTTTGGTTTAGCCTAAATATAGTGTTTTTGTCCCATTCAGATTGCTTCCCTGTTTTGTGGTGATTTTTTTCATTTCATCTTGGGGCATTTCTCAAGTTTGATCAAATTGAAGTGATTTTTCCTTGATTGTTCCTTCTTTGTCCGTTCCATATATTATTTTCTTTCTTACACTTTCTACTTGAATGTGTAGTGACGTAAGAATTAGGATTACTTCCATTGCAGCAGTGGGACATGTTCCGATTGCTTCAGTGATTAATGCACAGGTTAGTCTCTAAATTTTTGAGAGGTTTGTCCTTAGAGTAGTCAGATTAGCTTTCGCTTCTCTTGTTGTGACTTACATCACAGTTGATTATCTTGCCACATTATGATTTTCCCTTTTATCTACGATAAAAGACACAGAATGGCCTTTCGACTTGATCAACAGATATTAAGTTATTGAGGATGTCAAATGATTAACCTTTGATTTGATAGAAAGATTTCCACAGCAAATATACACTGATCACTAACCTAGGTACGAGTCGAAGCTTACATATTTTAGTATTATGAGATCAGTACCATTTTCAGAAGACCATATAAGTGTTGTTAAACTGTTAAATTTAAATTATGCTACAGAGTAGTTTTTATCTGCTTTCACTACCACATCCTGTAAGTTAGATGTTTGAGATTTCCTCAAAAAAGAAATCTCGTAATCCCTTTATCTGCTTGTGATGTTGATTTACAATGTCAGTAAAGGCTCTACCTCCTTCTTTTCGCGGTAGAGTGATCCTTACGAGTGATGACTTCGGGTGATGAACTTTGTGTTTTGTATTCATAGTTCGAGTCAGTCGCTGAATATCTTTTAATTTAGTCTTAACCATTTCAGGACTCCAAAAGTATATCAGGACCGGTACAACATATTAATTGATTGAATCAGATTCCCTGTGTTTAAATCGGATTTTAATAAAGAACTTACTCTTTTTGTAAATTGTTCCCTAATTTTTCGTTTAGCTTGATTATGGTCAACACAGAAAAATAGAAATAAAAAGGAATTAAACAAATTAAATAAAAATTAATCTTTTCCAGAGCTCTCCTTATAGCTCTCGCAAGAGCAAATACTTTTATCCTCCGAACTCTTTTCATTTTCTTCTCAAATAGAATTTGCATCTAAAATTCAATAAAATATATGTTTGAATAAGGAGTAGGTAATTTATATTGTTCTGCATACGTATGATCAATAAATACCTAAATATAAATCTTGAAATGTAGGACTTTCAGGGTCATCAAACCAATAATGAACGTATTTATTGTCAATTCGTAGATCGTCAGCAATAAAATAACTATAAAATCTGATTTACTGGTTGTTTGTTTACCAATCAATTTCTCCGTTTTTTGCATTCTTTTGGAGAGATTCAAGGGATTTGAGGGTATTTTTTTGAACTTGGATGATATACGAGTCGAGAGCAATAAATCAGCAATAAAATATGCTACGTTTAGGAATCTCGTAGTCCTTTTGGTTGACGAGATACAATTATGGCTAAGCTAACCTGACTGCCAACTAGCATAAACATTGTTTCTAGGAAAGGGTTTAAGCAATTTTTTTTACTACTAATCCATTTATTGGTTTTTCACATTCTTTTGGGAGTGAGATTTACGTTTGGGTTGTCAGGGTAGTTTTTAGGGATTGGTCGATATACCATTCAAGGTCAATAAATAAACAATCAAATAGGCTACCTTTATATACCTTTTGGTTGCTAATATACAGCTAGTATTAATATGGTTTTTGGAAAGGGTTGGAGCAATACATTATTATTTCGTAAATATAGTCAGCAATAAATTCAATTAAATCTGTTGTTGGTGCTTGGTTATTAATTGTAACGTTTGTAACGTTCGTTTTCGAGCATACCATCCGGACTATAAATATTTTTATATTATCTATTGTTATCGCGCTGATACGAGAGGGGATTGCTAGTTGGGAAGGAGAGAATATGTCTCGTCGAGAGTTTTTGATTTAAATTCGTTCATTTTATCGGTGAATTTGATTAAATTCAGAGTTATTTCCGACTACCTTCGCCCTTCTGTTCTGGATTTAATGCCAAATCAGAGAAGGGCCCTACTGAGATTGCAGAAATTCATTTCTGAAAAATATTGCTGAGAGCCGACGGCCATTTTGAAAGCCGACCATCCATTCCCGGGATTTTTGCAGAGAAAGTTCTCTTAAGGAAGACCACTTCCACCCACTTGGGCAGTACTGTTCCGTCTCTACCGAAAACACCGACAGGAAGATCACTTCCATCCACTTGGGCTGATTTCATCACTGTCGAAAACTCCGACAGGAAGACCACCAAAAAAAATTCGAAAAGAGGTTGACCTTAAAGGCCATCCTTGCAACTTCCCGCTAGTATTAACCGCAAAGCTATAGTATTTTGACGTTTTTTTGACTTTTTTTGAAATGTTTAAAAAGCCATAACTTTTTAACGCCTTATTCGATTTTGATGTTCAAGATGGCATTCGACGCAGTTTTTTGAGACCTAAAAATGTTACTGGGAGTGCAAAATCGATTAGTAGAAAAACCTGTAAGTTATTAAAAAAAACACTTTTTTTGAAATTTTTCGACAACGATATCTCACGAACGAATCAACCGATTTTAATTTTCAAAACGGCATTCGACGTGGCTTTTTAAGCTTGAGAGCTGATTAGGTTATGAAATTGATCGATGCAATAGCCAAAAAGATATGCACAAAAAACATCATTTTTACCAATTGTTTTTTTCGGTTATTTTGAAATTTCTCGAAATCTACCGGCTCGAATCGGTTCAAACTTACAGGGAATCTAAGTTAGATGGAACTCTTTGGAATGCTTTTTATTTCATTCCGATCGGTCAAGCCATTCAAAAGTTATAAGAGGTTTACATACATCCACACACACACACACACATCCACACGTACATACAGACATACAGACACCCTCGTAAAAATAGTCAGGGAAGGTTCCTAAAACCTCAAAACGTTGAGATCCGATGAAAACTCGATTTTCGAAAAACGGGGTGAAACCAATAACTTCCCGATTTTAAAAAAAATTTTAATTTTTTTTAGCGGGAAGTTAAAAAGATAAGAGATTAAATTAATTTATTGAATTAAAATTTTTGGCTTAATTACTTAAATCTTGTAATAAATTAACTTAAAACTGATTTTTGGAATTTTATTTGTGTGTCTTTACTTGGCGCCCTTTAATACTTGTTTGGGGGGAATTAAGCAAAAACACAGAAGGAAGCCTTCTCAGGG
Organism: Altica lythri; assembly: GCA_964028335.1. Classification (NCBI taxonomy): domain Eukaryota; kingdom Metazoa; phylum Arthropoda; class Insecta; order Coleoptera; family Chrysomelidae; genus Altica; species Altica lythri. Next base: position 60,857,780 of record OZ034802.1, read on the forward strand.
ATATTTTATGGTTACATAATCCATTTTTCGTATTCGTTTGGGAATAAGACTCATGTTTGGGGATATTAGGGTAGTTTTTGGGGGTTGATCAATAACCATTCGAAAGTTCCCGAGATACGGTTATGGCTGTGATAGCTTGAATGTCAAGGTAACATAAACCTTCTTTTTTGGAAAGGGTTGGAGCAATAGTTTTTTGCGTAATAAATCAGCAACATATTAGCAATTAACAATCGTACACCAAATTAAAGATCTTGAGTTAATTTTTGATAGTTATTTGCTTTTTAACGAATACATTCTTAAATCCGAAAAATCAAGATTTCTTGGAGGTACTCTACAAGGCGTACAATAAAAAAATATCAGTATTACCAAGAGCGGTTTGAGTTCTATGTAAGAATTCATTAACTGATTATATTCAAATGCAACTAAAATAATTCAATATTTTTTTCCTGGAAAGTACATTAGTCTTAAAAGTGTGGACGTACCTAATTTTGGTTTATAGTTACACATTAGGAGTATGCGAGTTTATTGAACACCTTTTTTTAGGATCAACAGTTAGTTAATACAAATTAGTAAAAATCCTGTATTGTCAGGTACGTTCGCTAGGATATAAATTTATTTAACAATTGAATAATTAGCAACCAATATAGTTGTTGATAATAACGTACGTTAAAAAGAACGCTTAAGTTCAAATTCATTTAAAGATAAATAATAATAATAAATTCTTTATTTCATTCGACTTATAGAGTATAGAAATACGTCAAAATACAATAATTAAGAAAAAATATACATATAAACATACACAGTTAAAAAGATGCCTGCAGGTACTCATCTAACGAGTAAAAAGTTTTTTCCAAAAGTAAATTCCTAACAGACTTCTTAAAGACATACATATTAGCTTCCTTGACATGACTTGGTAACTTGTTAAACAAACGAACGCATGTGGCAAACGGACCCCTCCTTACCACTGCCAAGTGACTTACTGGATTCACCAAGTCATATCCTTGTCGCAAACTGTACCCACTTGCCAAAAAAATATCATTTCTACATACAAAACTGTTCTTGTGGGACTTTACGTAAGCAACACAATTTAAAATGTACAACGAAATCGCAGTTACAATATTTAATTGTCAAAAAATTGGCCTACAGGAATCCAAGCGCCTTCTAAATGTCATAGTCCGAATAATCTTTTTCTGAAGGATAAGTACCTACCTCTTCTGTTCATGAACAATTTCCCCAACAAACTAAGCAATACTGCAAAATTGACTGTACATGAGCAAAATAGTACAATTTTAGAATATCCAGAGAGACAAAATTCCTAAGTTGCCATAGGACATAACAATGCACAGACAATTTTGCTACTATGTAATCAACTTAACAGCTCCAAGACAAATTAGAGTCCAAGTAAACACCTAATAATTTAGTAGAGTGACTAACCACAACTGATCTATTGTCCAGCTTCACTAATGGACTCACCTGCATTGCAGAAGGTGCGAAAGTTACCACATTGGTCTTTGATCCATTTAAGATTAATGCATTATTTACACAGTAGTCAGTCATGGTTTTTACAGCACAGTTTGCTTTATCTACTAAACAATAAAAATTATCAGAACCCACTGCAATGGAGGTATCGCAGCGAATTAAGTGATATAACAGGATAATAAAACTGATCCTGCAAGTGGCACCGATTTATCATGCAATGATGTTGGACTGGGACAATAGTTCTTATCAACGTTATTTTCTCTGTATCCTCTGTCTTGGAACTGGCATAGGAGAGGGCGTAGGTTGTGCTAATGCATTTTGAGCAACACTTTGTAAGTTACAATTTATCTGATAATTTAAATTATTAACGAAAATCAAAAATAACACACGGCCAATGATACTTCCCTGCGGGTCTCCTGACAAGACACTTCCCTCAGAGGACAATACTGTTTTCTTATTCATATTGACCCTAATTTTTTGAAACCTATTCGACAAAAAGGTTTTAATCCAATTTAACGCAGTGCCTCTTACACCACTCTAGTAAAGTTTCTCCAGTAGTATTGGATGATTCACAGTTTCGAAAGCCCGAGCTAAGTCAAAAAACAAACATACAATTTTATTACCTTTATCAAAATTCGATAGAATATAATTACATAACCCTAACAGTGCATCTTGCAGGCTCATACCTTCACGAAACCCGAATTGAGATTCCTCTATAATATTATGCTTGTTAATAAATGAAAGAAGGTGTGTTTGAAATGCCTTTTTATAAATTTTTGAAAACACATAACAGTGATATGTTTTGGTAGTATTTAAATTTTGAGTTCTCACCTTTTTTATGCAAAGGCACAACTAAAGCAGTATTTAGAACTTCCTGGAATGAAATGTTTACTAGCATTGCTAATTGTTTACTTACGTTGTCAGCTACATGTGCTAATAGAGAATATGGGATCTGGTCCAACCCAGCTGAGGATGTTTTTGAAATATTTTTAATAATACTTTTTATCTCTTCATCACTAAGAGGCTATAGAAAGAGAGAATGTATAGATGAGGTACGGTTTTTAGGAGTATAGTCTGGTGAAGTCTGACTTATTAGATTTTTTACTGAGTTCGAGAAATGTTGACTGAAATATTCTGCTATGTGTTTAGGATCATAAATTATTTATGTCTGCCCTTTGGGGCATCTTTTATAAAGATCCGGCTTATTGCCATCTTTAACTTGTAAATATTGTAAATAAGTGTAAATAAAAAATTCAACCAGCAGGATATGATGTTTAATACTTATCACTTTTATGTACTTATGATAATTGAAAAGAAAATATTGCTATACAAAAAACACACCAAAACCAAAACTAACTTCGTTGATATCAATTATAACCTACTCATTCTTCTGCCCTATGGTTACTTCGAAACAGTTACAAACGAATATATAAGAAAACTGTTATATTAAAAGATCTAGTTCAGCTATCCATACAAGGCTTGAATGTGTGTTATGGAAAAAGTTTTTTAAATCCCGTTGGTATGCCCTCAATTCACACTCTGTCATTAAGTGGCCAATTGTTGTGTTTGGGTCGCCGCAGTCTCATCCTGGATTGTTTCGTTTTCACCTTTTAGGGAGGTTATGAGCACACACACTATGCCCTGTTCTGATGCGAATATGTCGTGGTGGGTCGAAACCATCGGGTTTTACGATTGGTTAAATGATATTTCATGGGGTACTTTCAGTCCAGAACGTCTGTCATTTATAGTTGAAGTGATTATCTGCCAGTTGTTGTGCTGATAACATTGGTGGGTTCTTAGATCGAAACCGGTTTATTGTCCCAGGTCTGGGATATCCTCATGGATTAGGAGCTATGTGTTATTAATCATTTTACTGTGTTCTTTGATCAGGATTTTTTGTCTTCTAAAAACAGGTGGAGGTATGTGGCTAAGTGTTGAATGCCAATAAGATGAAGTTGTTCTGATGCACCTACTAATCGTTTTCATTGGTAGATTCAGCTGAGTGTCTACTTTCTTGATATGTGCGATGGATATATGGATACCGGAGCACAATACTCAGCTGCATAATACACCAAACTAATGCAGATGTTCGTAATGTATTTGTCGATGCCCCCCGCTAGTGTAACATAGTTGTATTTTTTAATTTATTTTTATTACCTATTATTTATTTATTAATTATTTTATATTATCGTATGACAGTTACGTTATTAATTGTATACATACTTTTTTGTTCAGTATTTAGTAACTAATAGTTTAAGGATAACGTTTGTTAACTGTTAAGATATTATTTAATCAAATAAAAACTTATGTTTTCTTCCCACCCAACGATTTAAGTTACAAAATTTGCGGTATTAAGATCATAACTATGTGCGATAATGCAATTTTTGTCCCTCAGGTTTTCATGTTTACAATTTATCATTTCATTAAAAAAAAAAAAAAAGAAATCGGACGTTATACTAACCTTTAAAATGCATACAGCTTCCATAACTAGCTTTACCCCCTTAGGAGGATTCTTCATAGTTTTAACAAGACTGATATCCTGTGGTGTTAACGTATTCAGTGCTTCTAATGCAGCCTCTAATATCGGCATAGCTTCAGCCAAATTTGCGTCGCAATCATCTTTAATCGCTTGAGCTTCTTTAGCTTGTTCATTGGCAATAGCTTCATCTGCCTGAATATTTTTTTCTACTATCGAAGCCTCATACGATTCGTATTGGACGGTTTTCATGGTCTCTTCGACGTTCTGAGCTGCTATCACCAATTGGGGCTGCAAAGCCTCCAAACTTAGTTGCATTACAGCTACTTCTGCAGCTGCGTTATCTAGTTTCTCTAAACCAACTTCGTATCTTTTTTTACCATCCAAAATTTCCCTAAAAAAATCATGCATAAATATGATACGATAATAATCATACAACTTACTTTCGTTTTTTATCTAGGAATGTTTTAAAAGTGTTTATCATTTCCAAATAAGAAGTTGGTGTGACATAATTATGTCTACCCAACCTAAGGAAAAAATCTTCTGATAGAGTTTGTGTAGATATATGAAACATTTGACACATATCTATACAAATTTGTTTCTCACTGACAGTGAGTTCAATTTCGCCTAAGAATCTTGTTGCTACAGCTAATAAAGCATCTTCTGGCCATGCCTAAAAATTAACTTATTGATCAAGTATATTTTGTTCTGATAAATAAACAATACTTACCTGAAACCAATCAATGGTACAACAGTTAACCAAGGCAGGAAATTTCCGAACCCTACTCCTAAATCCATCCCCTATAGGACTCATTATTAAAATTAAATGTAATTGTTCTCTGACTATTTGAACAAAGAAATTAAACAGTGCAGGAGGACTACCATCAGTTTGCATCGACTTATCTCTTTGTCTATCTAACTGTCTCATTTTTTCACACAATTCCATTTTTTCTTCTGTTGTAAATATATTAGGAACTTCACCAGAGTTCAGCAAGTTACTTATATCTTCCAAGAATGCTTCTTCTTTTATTTGTGTGTCACCAAACATAAAAACAGCTAAAGAAGAAATAAAATGTAAACTAAAATTCTATTATAACACAATTTCTCACATTCGATAAAATGATATCGATCGATTTCTCGTTGAAAGTTTGTAACATACAACGAGTATTAAAAAAGGAGGTGCATCTTAAAAAAGTTAGTAACTCTTATTCTTGTATAAAACTCTCTCAAGATGCCCTCTCAACAAAAACACTGGCTCGTTTAGATTTATTTTTTATAACATAATATCATGATAAATTCAGATCGCTCCACAACGAAAGGTCGATTGATGATCTTTCGAATTACAGAACTCTGCTAAACGTACTGTGAAGGTCAGATGAAGCTGCTTTTCTAAGAATATTCTTTACATCATCTCTCCATTCAATGGTGCTGTAAGTTCTTGTGATTTCCACTTGAAATACTTCATATTCTGATATATGACTTGACAATCTGGTAAGAGATTGTCTACCAGAACCACCGACACCAACACAAAGTCCGTGACTTCTAGGTTGCTTTAGAACTCTACATATTTTAGATAAATGTTCTATAGCAAATCTAAAATGAAATATATTAATTGTACTGAATCTTTTCATAAGATATAAAATTTGCCTGAATAAAACTAAATTCATAGGTTTCTTCGACATGTTATTAAATTCAGCAAGATATCCTTCAACAATAGTAGTCAGTCCATCTAAATCATGAACTTCTGTATAATTTCTTGTATCCGCTTTGGGATTTGCAAAATCACAATATAGTAGGTTTCTTAATTCCATTTCACCAATCTACAAAATATTATAAATTGTTGGGCACAATTCAATAATTATAATAATTGATAAACTTACTGGCAGCCCTGGAACTCTCAATCTTTGAAACATTTCATCAATATCTTCTTCCAGTTCAGTTTGACAAACAATTCTTATTGCTCCTACTATCCAAGTTCTATCATTATCATCAACCAAACGATCGTAATAGACTCTAAGAACTTCATGAACCCAGAGTCGTTTCATTGCCACCAAGTCTTCCATTGCTTCTGGTACTGATAATAAGACTCCCTATGTAAATATTTAGAATTAATCAGATTTAGAATTACTATAAGGCAACTGGGTGAAAAATTGGACATTAAATTATTTATATAAATAATACAACAATATTTAAAATGCTAAAAAAATTGATTCTTTTTAGTAATAAATTACACAAACGTGTCGAGAACGGAACAAGAGCTGTTAAAACCTGATCTGAAAATGTATGATTAATGACAAAACCTGAAAATTAGGTACTTCTAATTTTGTTGTTATAACGAATTATACATATATACCGATTTATACTTATTTTTTTTTGTATCAATCTACCGATTTCAGAAATTTTAGGTTGGCAACGTTGCTGGTGAGCGACAACGATGCAGACCAAAATGCGGACCGAAAGCTTCGGCGGCATGGAACGAGTGTGAGAGTGATCCTACTATTCTTGTCTAATTTAACGTCTACTTTGTGACTGGGTGGTCTTTTTATTTTCATTTTTTACGATTTTTTTTTGTCGTTATTTTGATTGTTACATTTTAGTAGAAATCGTGGGGGATAGTTTCTTATGGTGGCAGATCGGACAAAAAAATAATTGTATTTTCTTGTGTATTAAACGATTATTTGAGATATCTCCCATGAGAGTTTTTAGCTGACGAATCGCATCAATGTTTTGCTGTGTGACTGCTGTTTGGGTGGACCTAGACAGTATTCGTCGCTAAGAATGGAGCGACCACATTGAAATTCGCAATACTAGCGTAAAATAGCATAAATATATGTGTTATTGTTAGATTTATAATTTGATAAAATAAAGAATTTGAGTTGAGTTGGGTTAAAATAGTTGACTGATGTGGTGCTTCATTTCCAAGCAGAGAAACCATTTCAGTAAGACATTGCTGTTGGGATAATTCTCTTCGAAAATTGTAAAAAATTATGGCTCGAATATGTTCTCGGCTAAGATCCATTTTTTAACCGAATTACGAATTTCAAAAATTCACTGCACCTACACGAATTGTTATATTGCAATGAAACTCTGGATTTATGTAAACAAAAGATTGATTTTAGATTTGTGTCTGAAGGTTCTATTAGTGGCGCTTTCTAAGCGGTTATATGTAAAACTAAAAGACAACCCTCCTTTAAACACACTGTTAACATGACTTCAAATCATTAACAAATAATATCCAGTTTATCTATGAAATGTATGCAATGTCTTAATATCTACACAGAAATATAACGCCAGCTGTCCTGTATACCGCCTTACTTTGGTTGGTCTTTTGGAACAATGAACAATGTAACTTGCATAAGCGACGCCATTTGCTTCCACCCATTGAAGCATTCAAGACACTTTTTTCTACTGGATACTTCATTTTTCCTTTTACCTCTTCATTATTTTTAATGTGTGAACTCTTTTTCATGCAGTTACGGTTTTCCTGTAACCATTCTTATGTTCACTTTTCCTATGATTTGTGGAATATTGATCTTGCACGTGTTTTAATGAAGTGGATGATAAAGTATCCTCTCCCTCAAGATTTATTTCTATATGTTATAATAGTAACTCGTATTATTATACCTAATTTTTGTGCTCTTATGTAATTTGTTCTATTACCTGTTAATTTTCTTTTATTTAGCTGGCCAGCTCCTTATATTTTTAATTTTACGCTTTTAATCAACTAAATACCGAATTAATTTTTGGTTTTTACTTCAATCCACATTAAACCTTATTGATGGTTTCCCGTATGATGCAGTGTCACTGATACACAGGAAAATTCACTTAGTTACTGATGTTACCCATATTTTGAACATTACTTACATTTTTAATAAGGTTTGTACAATGTAATTACCATTATATTTTTTGTATCTAACTATCTCCTTTATAACTTATAGGCCTGATGATGGGAATGTTTTTCCCGAAACTAGTTGCCAACACTTTGTAAAAATTTTTTACCAACAAATATATTTTATGTGGATTGATTTTGAGTTTTCGTTTATGGAAGAAATAAAATTGTTTGACAAAGCAATATTAGAAGTAAAAACAAGTTTTAGTAATTAATTTTAACTATCGTAATAAGCTTAACAACCAGACTTCCAATTTCTAACCATTACAAATATTTCAAAGATCCCCACTTCTAAATTTGGTCTAATTAGGATTTAAACAACAACTTAGGTATTAACCGTTAAAAGACAAAATCAGCTGCTGGGAGAGGAGAAACTGGCTGCTCCAAGTTATGCGGAGTGGCCACTGTCAAGGTTATTAAGTCTCATTAAGAGGGCAGAGCTGGACAAGGTGCTCTAATCCTATTCCACAGATAATAGGTGTTCACAATAGATCTGCAAAGGTCGCAGTGATATAGGCTAACAGCCAACCCAAAAAATATCTATCTATCTATCTATCTAGCTGCTGAAAATAACTTTCAAAAAAAAAAAATTAATTTTTCTTAAATACCTCAAACTTAGTTCTTATATAACTTGTACCAATAGCAAAGAAAACTGTTTTAGAAACAAACAAAGCAAAGAGGTTTTAACATTAGAATTCATTGGATTATTTATATAAAAATTAAACTTATATGACTTCTTACTTGTATTACTCTAGAGAAATCTCTCAAATTGAACAGGTAGTGTGACTTCGCTGGTGTCGGTAGCAAGTTCAATCGGGCTTGCTTATATATCTCCAGTGTGGCATTCACGATTTGCTCTATACATGGATCAAATTCTTTTGAGAAGCCTCTGAGAAAATATGTGTCATTTCATATATTTTATTCAAATTTTTATAGCTTAGGGAAATACAATCATTGCATATAAAATTGATTCTTAAAACCTATAGATTAATATAAAATAAATTTTAAAAATTACTGGTCTGATATATGAGAACAGATTTCTGCTTATAAGGTATAGTACATTCACAATTATATTAACTGATTGCAGAATTTATGAGTATTTGCTAATAAAGTCGAAGCGATAACAACTTCAGTTAACTTATATTTTTCCTTCGTGGATTCGGGATAAGTGATAAACATCAGACAAACTTAACAATTTATAGATAAACACAAATAAATAACAATTTCTTAAAATAATCTACACAACTTTGATACAGTCACAACTACTGGATAACGTCTTTAAAATATCTCGTACAACAATTCGCACTTATTTCACAGTATATCGCCAGCTATTACAATTATTCTTCTCCGTCCAAAGCGGTCCCTTATGTATGTAATTAATTTCTTCAAGATGAGTCTATAAAATTACATCTAGAACAGAACACTCTCGAATTATTAGACGTTCCAACAGTCACTAGAAGGTTCGACGATTCTCGGAACACGATTACTCACACCACTGTCTGGGCGACAGGTCCGGACCGGCTCGTAACAATATTTATCTATCTATATATATAAAAATAAAACCCGTTTTCCTTGGTCATGGCATCACGCGTGAATGGCTGGACCGATTTTTGTAATTCTTTTTGTGTTGTATTTGTTATTATTAGGAGAAGGTTTTTACGGAAGAAAATATTAAGAAAATCTCTCAGAAATATTGAAAAATAGACATTTAATTTTGCATATTTAAAACAACGCGCGTAACGAATGTCAATGTCATTCACAGCCATAGACTATATAATTGAAAGAGCATCGTTTGTTCGGAATACGTGGTTACTTAATTAAATGAAGCTTCCATGTATCAAATTCAATATTGATTAATAGATATCTATACGATTTCATATAAATATAAGTTCGAAAAATATATGTTTGGTGCGATAAGTGAAACAAAACTATAAACTTTCTTTCCTTCTCTATCTCTACATCTTTTATTTTTCTTCAATTTATTTTAGTTGTTGGCGTAGCAACGCGCGCCGGGTGCATCTATTTCATATATTTAAAAGAGTGATCCTTACTAAGACGCCACCGTAAGGTGGCGCAGTTGAGATAGTATAAATTTACATTAGCAATTCTTGCGTAATTAAGTACTATGACGCCACCATAAGGTGGCGCAGTTAATATATGACATATCTAATCGATTATTTACAAAAGCGTAAAAATTTGGAAAAATGGTAAAAAACATTAGTAGGCGGTACGAAGTTCGCCGGGTCAGCTAGTTCTATATAAATATCCAAATAATTACGAAAAAAAAGAAGTACCGAACTATTAATGAAAAATCGTTTTTTAATAATAAAGAAATTTCCCATGTTTTGCCAAGTTTTTCAGACATAAAACAGAAAACTTAAACAAAACAAGTCAACATTAATAAATATAAACCTGTTAAAACGAGTAAATATTACATCACATAGGTATGATGTCAAATCTGTGTCACTATCACTGTCCTCTCCTAAATTACGTGTAGAAAAATATGAATCTTCAGGTTTTATCATATGGGAGACTGCATATTTCCAACTAATCGCATCAATGTTGAGTACTTCCCTATCAATTAGATGCAGAACAGATGAATTGAAATGTAGCGAATTATTATTTCTTCGAAATCTTGACTTTAGTTGATACCACAATATGTTCGATTGGGTTAAATACAAAGTAATATGGGGGGAATCTTAAAATCGTATGACCCATATTTCCGGCATCATTATCACAAAAGCGAAACTTTTTAAAATGACCAATAAATCCTTCTTAGTCTTATTTATGTGGAAATAAATATCGTTGTTATATACCTATGTAATTTTGTATTGTTATTTTCGTATCGCTAGAGAGGATTTGGGTATTAACTTATTTTGAAACCAGTATTCAAATATATCAGAAGTTGTGTGCTCATAGTAATCTAGACATGAACCACTAATGTTTTTAGCTGATAGAGATAAGGAATTTGGAACCGATCCATCCATTGATACAGCATGGAATATTGTTATTTTTTTTCCTCTATTAGAAGGCGTTTTTGTTGAGCAAGATTGGCTATTATCTCCCATGCTTTAGATAGCGTATCGTGAGTATCAATTTATCTAAATAAATAATAGATCTCTTGTCTCGACCATATACTGTTTAATTTTGTGTAAATGTTCCGTTAGCCATATGTAATAAAGTAATCCCACTTAGTTTCACTTTTTGTCGACCTTTACAATAGATTAAGTTAACATTATGATACACACATGCTCAAAATCTAGAGATATTTAAAAACTTTATTTATAAATGATACAATGGAATGATGGAATTCTTATAAGCCTGATACGTGTAAAAAGGTAAATGAACAAAGATATCAAAATAAATCATTTCGTGCATTTATGATGGCTCTACAGCGTCTTTTCATACTGCGGCCAAAATATCCAGATCTTCTTGTGGAATCGCCATTCAACACTGTTGAAGAGCTTAAAACAGCTGATTGCGATTGTGAAATTGATTCTGGTCCTAAAAAACTCTTCGCTGAAGCATATCCCATGTATGCTCAATAGGATTGAGGTCAAGGCAAAACTAAAATATTCCAAGAAATTTCTTGTTACTCTGGCTGTATGTTATGTAGCATTGTCATGCATCAAAATAAAATCAGGACCTGTGTTTTGCGCGTATGGAACGGAACAAATGCAGGTTTTATAACACTTGCAACGTAGCGTTCTGAGATTAAAAAACGATCCAGCGGAACGAGCTCAATTCTACTGCCAAGCGAAATTGCTGTCCATTCCATAATTGTGCTCCTCTGTAGTTGTGAACCTCTTGTGTACGTTGCATTCGATTTCTTGTGCCAGGTTCTTTTCATACGCGTATTCTTTGAGAGTCTGGATACAAACCAAACACCAAACCTATATTCATCCATATAACATGTTCTTAAGCCCAACGTAGTCGACTGACGCGATTTCTTCGATTTTAATGTTGGCACCTCCAAAGTCTTCGGCTGGTATGTCTGGCGTGCCGTCACTGTGCGATTTCTTCGCGCTTCTAACTAAACATATCGGTCCATATCAGGTGTTATCATCCTTGATCGTCCCAAATGCCTTTCCCGAACGCTTTCTGTTTTACGATAACAAATCCAGAGACGTGAAATAACGTTCTGAGTGGTTTCTCAAGCGTTTGCCACATCAATTTAGCGCATTCCTGTCTTAATCATCCCCACAGCTCTCAACATTTCGTTTTCGGCCAAATGACGTCGAGGCATGTTAAAACAATTTTTTAAAACACCCTTGCAAAAAAATTTATAAACAACTAATGAAATATCGACTAAAATTATAAATTATCAAAATAATTTCTTATCATAAATTCTTTTATATTGTATTTCAATGAAAAAAATTTTTTGGGGGGGAATATTCTTTGCGGATCACTTCTATTTGTATATTTACATTGATGGATATGGCTAGAATTGTGTTACACTGTCCAACAGAACTTAATGTGTAAAATAAATAAATTAATATAAATAGTTATTTAAGCAACAAGTGTATTAATAAGGGCGATTAACAATCGAGAAATTTTAACGCGTGAGCATAGCCAGCGCGTTAATATTCGAGATTGTTAATAGCCATTTTAATTCACGAGTTCGTTACAAAACTTTTCCGTCTACCGTACTTTTCAGAAATATCATTTTTTGATTTTTCAAATACAAAATAAAGTAAATAATGATATACAATCACAGTTATTACATTACAAACATTGACAGTAAGTATCAAGAGGAGCTGCTTAATTTTTTGATTTTTCAAATGTACAGAATTTTAAACAATAAACTAAATAATGATAAACAGTGACAGTTAGTACTAACAATGGCAGACAGGCTACTTGATTTTAAATGTTTTAGTTGAAATCGTTGATTAATAGAAAATCATTCATTAATAGGGGTTATTAATGAACGATTTTGAGTGTGTTAAAATTCATCATAAATGAACGGTCGACGGAAAAAATATTTAATATCCCTAGATTTTGAGCATGTGTGTGTATAATTCCAAACTGATTAAATATATTGAACGGCCTAGGAAATATTTATTGGTATGTGACTTTAAGATATCCAACGGTTAAGTATTAATAACACAGATTATTTGGTTGATACTCAACCTCTTTTATTGCATTGACTATTCCTCTGAATGTCGTATGTTCACAGTGGTTACGTCGTTCCCCTTTTGTCGGTTTTAACTTTCAAGCCTTTAGCCTTTGAGAACAGCCTGAAATCATGGAACGACGTACGATTTATCCGCTGTAAACGTTAAATAGCAATGGTGAACCACAAAAATCTCAGAGTGTACGTTTTAAGGCCTCTTTGAGCATTGTTTGCGTGGATCGAAAACGTTTGCAAACATAAGATTGCCAAACATGCAGTGACTCCCGTTCAAACTGACTGACCAGTTATAGTCTAAGAGCTAGAGCCGAAATTCTGAGGTCATCCGTAATATGATATTTCTCTTTTGCAACATGTTTATTCAATTCAAGTATTTAAGTTTCTGCTCAGACGGACACCCAAGTGGATACAGGGGGTAGCTATAAGGGGTGAAACTTGTTAATTTTTTACGGGAAATCGTCACCATCGATAATATGAATGAAAGTTTTCCCAGTCGAAGGTGTTGATACGAGAAAACGAAACTCCAACGGGTGAATAGCTCGGTGGATACAAAAGAAATTGCAAACAAGGGTAAAGAGAGCCAAAATTTGGGCGCAAAATATCATCATCGATAATATGCCTACCACCATTTTTACTACGTTGTAACCTTGACAATCCTTAATCATAAACTGGCGGACAGCTGGAACAATATAATAAAGGTGGCGGCCAAGGGTAAGGAGTGCCAAAGTTTGGCACTTTTTGCCCTTGTTTGACTCCTCTTATGTCTCCACTCAGGTGTCCGCTCTTCGGGATTTCGATTTGTCGTATCAATACCTTCGACTGGAAAAAATTTCATCCACAATATGGATGACAACAATTTCATGTAAAAACAATTCTCTGTTGATGTAAATGGACCCTTTTATAGAAATAGTTTAGTAAGTAACTAGACTTTGTTAATTTCTAAACGCGCCAATGTTTTCAAATAAAAAGTTTATGCGTTTAGAACACCGTATATTTACAAGAATAGTAGGATCACTTTGCGCGCTGCCTCTGATGTTCTTTGATAGATCAAAGAACATCAGAGGCAGCGTATAGATACGACCATTAAAATCAAAAAAATAGTTTTTAACTTTATAGAAAAAAATCCTTCACAGATATGCTTTAATTAATTTTACAAAGAGAAGATTAGAAATACCGAAAAATCGTTTTTTGTATGACATGTATTATTCCGTATATTAATATGGGATTCATATAAAAAATGCTTTAATATGCATGAAGTTTAGAAAGCAAATAGTTTGAAAATTTTCTTTATTTTCTTTATGTATATCTACAGCAGCATCTCATTTCTGGTCCCTCTTTTGATCTATTTTAATCTGCTCTTCATTACATACTTCTCAAACTAAGAGATCAAAGGCCTTATACTACGTTTTATCCGGAAAATTACGCGAAAAGCTCTAGATATATACCTAAGTAGATATAATATTTTGTCTCATAGGGAAATGTCGCGTTTATATAAGATTATAAAATATTCATAAGTCACATTTTTATAATTTATAAGAGCTGTTTATGGAAAATAGTTTTTTCTTTATTCTTTAGATTATATTAAATAAAAGAATCTTGTTGCCGGTATTATTCTTTAAGATATTGTTTAGTGAAAATAAAAGAAACAAGAAAAGCCTATCAAATATCGTATAAGCGCAAACAAGGGACATCAGTCACTTTGAGTTACCGTTTGTGCAAAGATCCTCATGAATTTTTATTAAAAAATTCCTGGCTTTAGAAGACGTGATACCCGGCAGCCGGCTATACGTCAAAAGACGTTGAACATGAACTTTACAATCACATTCTTTTTGTGTGGCAATTGTAAAAGTGGAAAATTCTATCATGTATAATCAACTAAATTTTATTATTACTATAAAACAAGAATTTAGTTCAAACTTAAAAATATAAATGTTTTTACTATGTACAAAATTAATCCGGTTTCGATTCTTTTTGTGACTTAAAAAGCCATTACATATGATTGTTAATAGTGATAATATTACATTGATTACTCATGTATTGAGTAGATGTCCTGAATGGAAATGAGAACATTCCATTGAGAATAGTCTAAAAACTGTCTTTTTGAACTTGAAGTTCGAAAGCAACGACATAAACACTCAAATTTTAGAGCTTGATCAATACAATTCGAGTGGTATATAAAGCTTTCACTTTCTTCTTTTTTTTAATGAAAAAGTGAATTTCACTACCAAAACTACAGAAATCCCACCACTTTACAACTTAGTTACAAACATATGACTTCTTGGAATTATGGGCAAGTCATGGCACAAACCTGTTTACGCGTTTTTTGTTTTTGGTAAAGTACTGAATTTTTCAGTTTTTCACAAAAAAAAATTGATTAGCTTTAATTTTTGGTGTTGTTTGAAGGAGTTTTTTTAGTTCTCTATTATATTTTTTTATTACTATACAACTGAATTATTACATTTTCTCTTTCTTGCCTCATGTCACAATACAGCAATGAAAGTAAGCACATTCAAATTTAATTACAAACAGTTAGATATTCTGTATCAGATTAAATCCTTAGTATAAGCTGTTAAGCAGTTTTATTGATCATCATCATGATCGACTACGAAAATTACTTGAGATAAAGTTGAAAGAAAGAAGGCTCAAATATCAGGATATCCTAAAAGATTCAATTGAGTATCATACATTTGCTCCTAGACAATCAGAACCTAACCAAAGTCTCATTTAACTACCATTAAAGTACATGTTTTCAATAAAAATAGAATCATCGAAATCCGTTGGCCTGATAATGAGTTATTGGTCCATTTGTCACGTACATAATTAATGCACGGTTGGTATCGAACCCACTGTAGGAACCGGCACCCATAGGGACAGTTTGTGGAGGGAATCGCTAAAGGCGATACCATTCTTACAGGCAGACACATACGCCGTCGTACCAAGATTTGTCTTTGACAAACCCTACAAAATATTAACAAACAAACAGCAGACCCCAACATAGTGAACGCTCTGAGCGCCTATACGGATGGATCAAAAACGAAGCAAGGTGTGGGATGTGGAATTTGCTGTAGATCCTTAAACCTAAAAATATAATGGATGGATAGCTTGTCAAAGTATGGTTCAGTCAGAACTCACAGGCATAACCATAGCTGCAAAAGAATTAATCAATAACATCATAGGTAGCAATGTAAATCTTTACACAGATTGCCGACAAGCATTACTGACCTTGAATAGACCACGTATCACTTCACGTTTAGTACTGGAATGTCACCAAATTCTAACTGAAACCAGCCAGAATAACGTGGCCACTGTGAGCTGGATGAAAGCACATGGAAACACTAAAAGTAACTGCATTGCGAACAATTTACAAGGAGGGCTGCGGGCTACAAATATGTTAGCCCTGGCCCATATACCAAGCTTACAATCTCCACA
This sequence comes from Altica lythri, assembly GCA_964028335.1. Lineage (NCBI taxonomy): Eukaryota > Metazoa > Arthropoda > Insecta > Coleoptera > Chrysomelidae > Altica > Altica lythri. Next base: position 60,874,184 of record OZ034802.1, read on the forward strand.
AGGGTCAAACATTACGTGGTAGAAATGGCGGACATTATCAATGACAATATTTTGCCCAAACTTTGGCCCTCTTTACCCTTTTCCGCCCTTTGTATCCACCCAGGTGTCCGCCCGTCAGGATTTCAAATTGTCGTATCAACACTTTCGACTGAGAAAAATTTTAAACTATGTTTTCTATGATATTAATGGTCGTATTTCATAGTTTAAAATTATGTCTTGGAATAATTAGTTTTTATCGTAGAGTAACAGTAATCCATTTCGGACTACACAAAAGATTCTAAACGAATAAACTTTTTATATGACAACACTGGGCAGGTTTAGAAAACCACAACGTCGCGTTACTTACTAAACTATTTCAGTAAAAGGATCTTCATTTACATCAACAGCGTCCGCTACTTGTCGATAAATTGACGAATTATCAAAGAGGTTCAATGTTCGTTGTGCGTCCTTTGTAAATTCAAACGGTCTCTGTTGAGTTGACTAACTGTTTGGTGTGTTGTTTTCATTTAATATTGTTCAGTTTTTGTGGTTTCTCGATTTCAGAGAGTATCATTATCGACGAAGAATAAAATAAAAACCTGATAACCCAAATGTCATGTTCGAAGCTTTTGTTGGGAACTTGGTCAAATGTCCGAGACTAATAGAAGGAGAGCTAGAGCCAAAATTTTGCCGTAATCCGTAATGTGACAATTATGACATTTCTCCTCTGCAACATGTTTATTCAATACAGGTATCTGGTATACGTTTCCGCTCAGGCGGACACCAGAGTGGAGACAGGGGGTTAAAAGTTGCTAATTTTTACGTGAAGTTGTCGTTATTGATAATAAGGATGAAAATTTTCCCGGTCGAAAGTATTGATAGGATAATCTCGAAAGGTGAACTTCTAAGTGGATACAAAGGAGGTGTCAGACAAGGGTAAAATTTTGGCTTTCTTTACCCTAGTCAGCCACTTCTTTTATATTCACTCAGCCGTCTAGCATTTTAGATTTAAGCTTCTCAAGAGTCCAACATTACGTGGTAGAAAAGGAGATATTATCGATGATGATTTTTTGCCCATATTTTGGCCCTCTTTATCCTTGTTCGCCACCTTCTTTGTATCCACTCAGGAGTCCGTCCGTCGGAATTTTCGAATTGTCGTAGCAACACCATGGACTGGAAAAATTTTTATCCATATTATCGATGACGACAATTTCTCGTAAAAAATTGATAACTTTCACCCCTTATAGCTACCCTCTGTATCCACTAGGCAATAGGGTGTCCACCTAAGCAGGAATATATATACCTGCCTATATCGAATGAATATATTGCAAAAGAGAAATATCATATTCCGGATGACGACGAAAGTTCGGCTATAGCTCTCCTGCTATAAAGCGACTAATTTGCATTAAAACCTCAATTAAACCATTAAAAATTGCATACGAGTTGAGTCGCATTACTGGAACATTAATTGCACATTTAAATTTCGATTACATGGTTGTCGAGAATTGATAAAATGAATAACAAATTTCAATATGCAACTTACCGAGTATCTAAATGCCATAGCATAATTTTGCCAAATATATTAATCAAAACATTATCCTGAAACTCATCAATACAAACATGATTAAAATGTCTCATAAATCTCGGAGTAATAGTGTTTCCACCTCCCCCTGGTGGACACATAGCGCACATAAACTAAAACAAAAAGTTAAATTAAAAAATTATTCGCTTTTAATAAGCTAACAAACCTGTATATCTATCAACTTCATAGGTATCATTTCTTTCAGTTCGTACCACATTTCATGATCAAACCACTGTCTTATTAGTTCTATCGGAGGCTGAGCCCCATAAATTTCTTTTACGGGCATATTTACGTCATCAATGAATATTACACATCTTTTTAGCACTGGTGGACCAAATACACCTTAAAAATATATCAGCCGATCGTTTATTTATGACAGATTGACAAACAGGAATTTACACTACTATAGTCAGAAGCAAAGAAACAAGGACAAAAAGGGGTGGGATTTATTGTATTGGGAAATTTAAGAAATAAAGAAACAAACTTTAAACCGATTAATGAAAGAATCGCGTATTTACGACTAGATGCTAAACCTTTCAACATATCCATATTAAAAGCATATGCACCTACAAAAAGAAGTAAGCCGGAGGAGAAAGATGTGTTCTACAATATGGTGGAGGAGGAGATAGAAAAAATACCCGATGAAGATGTAGTAATTGTACTAGGGGACTTTAATACACAATACACGAAAATACCAACGAAAAAGGGCAAAGGTTGTTTAATCTAGCAACTAGAAAAAACATGATAATAAAGCTTAACAAAATTCGAGCACCCAAAAATACAGAAAGTAATATGGAGATCACCGGATCAGAAAACATAGTCAGATTGACCACTTATTGATTAACAAGAGAATGTAGTTAATAATGAAGGATGTGAGAACATTCAGAGGAGCGTGTGCATATTCAGATCATTATAAGGTAGTGGCTACTATAAAGCAAAAATTAAAAAAGATGGAGTAGAGAACACTGAAATAAAAAAATAGGTCATAAACAAAATACATGTCGCTGGCGTAGGAAATAAAAATACAGAAGAAGTGACATCACAAATAAGAGAAAGATATAAAAAAGGAAACACACAATCAGACTGGGAAACAATCAAAATACCATTCGAAGCAGCCGCAAACCAACATATAAACAAAAGGTTGGGAAGAATTAAAAATAAATGGTACAATCAGCAATGCAAAGATATAACAAGGGAAAAAATTGAAGTGAAAAGTAAATGGTTGAGAACGGATAAAAATAAAGAAAAACAGAAATACGAAAAATAAAAAAAGGACGTAAAAAAGATTATAAAACATACTAAGAGGAGATGGATCGATAGCAAAATGCAGGAAATAGAGCTAGAAAGAACCAATAGAAAAACGAAGGATAGAATTAAAAACAAGAAGGAAAAAGTGGAAGTAGAAAAGAAGGAATATTAAGAGTTATAAGTAAATCACTACACGGAACTATGGACGGATAGGACCGAAGATACAGGAATGGAGTTAGATGAAGAGTTGGTAGAAGAAGAAGAAGCAGGCCAAGGACACATTAATGTCTCAATTGAACCAACAAAAGAGGAAGTGGTTGAAATCATACAGAATAGTAATAATGGAAAAGGAAATTTATATGGAATTCATAAAATATGGTGGTAACGAACTCGGGCAGAAAATACTTGTACTATTGAGAAGTATATGGAAAGATAAGAAGATAGCAATGGAATGGGAAACAAGGAAAAATAGTAACAATTATTAAAAATGAAAATCAGCAAATTTGTAAAAATTACAGAGGAAAAATACTACTTAAAAGAACATATAAGATAGGGGAAATGTGGATATGACGGCATACTTGATATGATAGCACCCTTTTGAAATTCGCGCTATTTATTTGAAATACCTATACTTGGCACGTGCTCGCACGCCAAACAAACTGCAATAGTGTTGCTATGCCATTGTGGGTGCGTTCAAGTGCATCTAGACGCTGCGGAAAATAATTGTTATTATTTGTAAGTATGATAGTTTTTATTACCTTACAAACTTCACTAGTTTGCGATCGTATGCTTTGTTATTAGTCAAATGTTATAGGCTCATATTAAGCATGTTAATAGGGTTTCTAATGATGAATTAATTTTAAAATTATGTTGAGTTTAGAATATCTAAATTCATCGATGTTTGCAGTTCGGTTGTTTTGAAATGATGGCACCCCGATTGCATCGTTATGATGATATAGGGTGCCATCTTATCACACGGCTTCAGAAATTTGTTTTGAGATTGATTTATCTTTCCAGGATTTGTTATTGTCATAAAGATGCCAAAAGTAAAGCGAAGAGTCACGCGCCAACTTTGGAAAGAAGAAAACATGCGCGAAGCCATTAAAAATGTACAGCTAAAAAAAATGGGCTGGAAGCGTGCTTTAAAAACATTCGGTGTTCCTGCAACTACTTTGCGACGCAGAGTAAGCAAAAAAGTGGGTCATGAGAAAGGCGACCTTGGTGGGTGCCGTCCAACTTTTTCCAAAGAAGTAGAGGAGGAAATTGTTGCTCATATTACGAACATGGAAACTCGATTTTTGGGACTCACCACATCCGATGTTAGGTCGCTGGCTTATCAAATAGCAAAACAAAATTCCATTAAAAATAAGTTTAGTAATGTAAATGAGAAACCTGGGTGGACATGGTTACATGATTTTCTAAAGCGAAATCCAAAAATAAGCTTACGCACACCAGAGAACACATCCGCTGCGCGTGCTCAGGCATTTAATAAAGTCAATATTGCAGCTTATTTTAAAAGTCTAGACGAGGTTTTGACATTGTATAATTTTTCCGCCGAAAATATATACAACATGGTTGAAACTGGTTTTTCGACTGTCCAGACCAAGCCCGATAAAATATATGCCACAAAAGGTCTTAAACAGGTAGGCGCTCTAACTAGTGCAGAGAGAGGCCAGCATTATACCGTGGTGTGTGCAATGAATGCAGTTGGGTCTTTTATACCTCTAGCTTTTATATTCCCTAGAAAAACGAACTTTTGGACAATGCCCCCGCTGGATCTGTCTGCTTTTGTCAAGAAACTGGATGGATGACATCTGAAGTCATGGTTAAGTGGCTGGATCATTTGATACGGTTTGCAAAACCAACTGTAGAAAACAAAATTTTGCTGTTACTTGATGGCCACGCCAGCCACAAACATCTCAACGTTCTACAAAAGGCCAAAGAACACGGGATGGTATTATATTGCTTTCCGGCTCATTGCACACACAGGTGTCAACCATTAGATACAGGGTTCTTTGGTCCACTCCAGACATATTATAACCAGCAGATTCGTCTTTGGCTGAAGTCACATCCCGGAAGAGTAGTGACACACATGCAGGTGGCCCAAATCTTTAGTGAAGCATACCTTAAAGCCGCAACCCCTGCAACAGCCATAAAGGAATTTTAAACAACAGGCATAGTTCCATACAACTCAGATATATTCCCTGACTGGATGTTTGCTCCAGCTGAGACAACAAACCAACCTTTTGTCGATGATAATGAAGAAGTTAATCTTACAACTACACAAGCAAAAAAGTCCAGTCCCAATCCAGTGATCTGTTAACATCTGTTGATCTCCCAAGCAGCTCAAATGAATCTCCCACAACTACTGCATTAGAAAAAGGAGTCTCAGACACAATAGCAGGAACCTCCTCTAATCCTAGCACCTCAACCATCACATCCAAAAAAACAGTTTCAGAAATAGCGATCACAAAGTCAAAACTATCAGTCAGCATCCAGCAAATTGCTCCTGTGCCCAAAGTGTCTGCACCATCAGAGAAACGAAAACTTAGAAAGAAAGGAAAAATGGGAGTTATCAATTCGACACCGGAAATTAAAGCTATAAAGTCTGTGGAAAACGCCAAGCTAGAGAAAGAAAGGGCAAAATTGGCAAAAGAGCGGCTAAGAGAAAGCTTGCAGTTATTGAAGAGTCATCGGACGAAGAGAACACGCAAGGTCTTTTAGAAGAAGATGATGGCGATGAAGACGTCGCCTGCTTGTATTGTAACGAGCTCTACTCCTGGTCAAAAAGTAAAGAATTTTGGCTGAGATGCTGAGATGTTGAAATAACTTTTTTTACCTGATGTTCCTACTAGGGTGCCGTCATATCACTTAGTTTGGTATGATGGCACCCTTTACCTAAAATCAAAAAAATAATAAAGTAAATAATTAAAACAATTATTGCTCATTTTGATGCCACTATTATCGTATCCATGGTGAACCTATTCTAAATCCCGAATCTGATCTAAATGGCAGTTTATTTAGGCATTTTAAACTAATTATTAATCAGAAGAACGTTATCGAAGATTGCAAAAAATTTTGTAGGACAATACCAATGTGGATTCACTGAAGGAAAATCCACCATAAACGCAATCTATACAATAAAACAAATGATGGAAAAAGAACACGAAAGTAAGTAAGAATTAGAAACATTATTTATCGATTTCCAGCAAGCATTTGACTCGAATAAAAAATTTATGTGCATGACTGTGAAAACAACAAAATTTAGTATAAAAACACAAAAAGGGGAGACTGAAGAATTGAACATCAATAAAGGGATAAAAAAGCAGTCGCGTTATCATCGACATTATTTAATTTGGCCCTAGAGCATGTTCTAAGAAAAATAAATAAAATTAATCTTAGGACAAATAAGCCTACGCAGATGATATTGTTACAACAACCAAAAACATCAAAATACTAAAAGAAATACTAAATGAAATAATAGAAAAAGGGCAGATAATGTGACTTACTCTAAATCAAGGAAAAACTAAAATATTAAGATTAGGAAATAAACTACAAAAAAAAAATAGGAAATAACGAGTTTGAAGAAATGGAATACTGTAAATACCTGGGAGAGGCAATAAACAAAACCGAAGAAAGAAAATCAAAATAAAAGAGAAAATAATGGCAGCAAACAAGGCATATTTTGCAATGCAAATAAAAAACTAAAGTAAAATGTTGTCAAAGAAAACTAAAATGACAATGACTATGGTTAAAAAACACGAACAAGACTTACGGATAGCGCAAACAAAAATTATGAGGACAATATTAGGACCAATTCAAGCGGCACCAGACATGTATAGAAGAACAAAAGCAGAAATTATGCAAGAATTAAAAGACGACATTGTGTCCACAATAAAAGAATATGAAGTTAAATGGCTGGGGCACATTTAGAGTGCAGGAGAGGATGCAGTGACATATGAAATGATATGAGATTTAGGAGGAAAGAAGAAACGCAAAAGACCCAGATCAAAATGTTGAAAAGGGCCTATCCAAGGCAAAAATAAAGCAATGGCAACTAAAAACTAAGAACATAAAAAGTGGAAAAAATAGTTGGAAAGATAAATTTATTCAAGGAAAGGAACTTGATCCTCCCAAAAATAGGATCTAGAAAGCTGCGGTGGCTTAGCCCCTTATTGGGGTGGATTGCCATTATTATACTATTAACAGTAGGATAGAAGAATATCGAAATAGAAATTGGTAACACAATGATATTTCTTCATCTCCATCATTAAGACCCAGATCGTATGAAATTTCATAGTGAGAAACAATATTACGAAAACAAACACAACAATAGATCTTAAAAGGTAAACTGAAAATTAAAGGGAAAAACAACAATGTACGAAGAGAAAATAAGAATATGAAGATTTAAAAAGACATGAAGATTTTTTAAAGGAATTTAAAACAATTAATAAGAAATCTTTTAAAGAAGAATCTTTCAGAATAAATTTCTTTGATTTTGTGATAGATTTTTTCGAGGCGATATTTTTTACCAAAGGCTGTGATATATTACTGCAAATAATGTAAAAAATACTAATATTTAAAAAGGAAATTGGTAACGAAGATAAAAAATATGTAGGTTCTAAAAAAATATCTGAAGTATTAGAACTTCTATTAAACACCGTTTAGGTAAAATTAAAAAGGTAGTTTGAGTAGATAAGTTAAAAATAATATGTGGAAACTTAAAAGTAATAGAAAAGTGCAAAAAACTCTAATAAAAGCATGAAAAACACAAGTAATTTAGAGTTTTAGATAACCAGGATTATCAAATCTATTATGCACTATTAAAAAATCATTTAATAAAAATATTTTAAATTTCAATTTTTATCATATTTTATACCTTTTCGTCTTTTATCTAATTTTGCCATAATAATATTTTGCGTTTGATTCGCAGTAGTCTGTGCAGAGAAATTAACAAACAACGGTATATACATTTTTTTATTCTTCTTCAACAAGAAATCCTACAATCAAGAAAGATTAAAGTTAAATTCAAATGAATCGAAAAAATCTAAATAAATTTCTTACAGTAATATATACAGACTTTCCCGTTCCTGTGGGACCAATAATGATCATTGCTTTATCATGTTGTACCAAAAGTTGCATTAGGGCCGTATTCCTGATCGTTTCCACTGTAGCAACAATAATTTGATTGACGGGAATATCCCTAGGGATAGGCGGGACAGTATTCAGCTCATCTGTCCATAGTTTCCATTTACCTTTACCCTAAAAAAGGGACACTAATTGGTAATTGCTCATTTTCAATTAACAAGGGGATCACGCTGAGTTCATAAAATATTGTATGTGTTGTTTGTTTTCATGAATGGCTACCATAGAATTTACTTTAATGAAAGACACTGTTAGGGAAGTTAGTCGAAAGATGCCCTTTTTAGTAAATTTTTTTCTTTAAACAGCAGTTTTAAATATATGTATGTAAGTATGATCAAAATTAGGGGTTACAGATACACCTGTGACGTATAATATCTTTTCTTATCTATAATTCTGATGTTTCCTCAGACTTATAACAGCTCTTCTAGTCCTATCTTTCTTAGAAGGTTTAGAATATCGCCAGGGTTCAAGTTAGGTAGATTTTTTTCTTCTATTTCGTATGACCCTAGGTATCTGACCCTAGAATTACGTAACGCAGTGCATTTTGAGAGTCTGTGTCTGTGGTTTCATCCTCTACCTCACAAAATCTGCACTTTGCTCCAATCTTAGTTTCTTTATGTACCCTCTTAATCGACAGTACCCAGTTTATATTCCCGTTATAATACAGAAGTTCTTTTTATCATGGTTTAGACAGCTCTGGTTCTAGTTTCCCAGAAGCGTCTTCGATTTTCTTAGTCCTTTTAGATGGTTCCAGTACTTAGATATTTCTCTATCCAATTCTTTCCTTAGTTTTTCTAAGACTGTACTGCTACTAATTCCACAAAATGATTCTGGTCCCAAGTATGGAGTTTCAGCTCCTTTTTTTGTCAGCTTATCTCTTGTTTCATTTCCTTCTATTCCTATGTTTCCAGGAACCCATAAGAGGGTAACAGTGTTGTTTTCTCCGAGTTCATTTAGTTTGCCTAGTTATTCTCAGACCATCTTTAAACTGATTGTGTGTAATTTCATAGGTTTGATGGCTGCTAGACTATCTGACATGATTAAAATCTTTTGTCTTTGATAGTTCCTTTCTACATTAAATTCTACACATCTTTCAATGGAACGGATTTCCACTTTAAAAATGCTTGGGTATGCACCCAGGCTTTTTGCGTATTTGGCTCTAGGTCCAAAAACCACTGCTCTTGTTCCTTTATCTGTCTTGGAGCCATCCATATACCATTTAATGGCATTTTGGTTTAGCCCAAATACGGTGTCTTTGTCCTATTCAGATTTACTACCCAGTTTTGTGATGAATTTTCTCAAAGTTAAATTATTGTGCATGTCATCTTGGGGCATTTCCCAAATTTGATCAAATTGAAGTGATCGAGATCTTTTCTTATTTCAGCACGCCATAAGGGCGTTTGTAGCTTTGTGTATTATTTTATTTTCATGTTTGTTTCCGATTAACTAGATATTTAACTTCTGTTTTCCACTCAACGATATTTTTACCTACTTTGGCGGTTTTTTAAGTTAGGTTTCTTTTTCCTTGAAAAGGCTATTAAAGTGGTATTGGTGGGGTTGATATTAAGTCCCACCGAATTACACCTTCCTTTGCTTTGTTCAGTTCTCTCTGTACTATATCACACAGGACAATTTCATATTTCCCTCTTGCGAGAATAACCACGTCATAGGAATATCCTTGGCAAGGTATACCTAGATCGGTCAATTGCCAGAGTAAGCTGTCCAGAGTAAGATTCTACATGAGTGGAGATGCAACTCCTCCTACGGGCAACCTCTGGTCGTATTGATGGAGATAGTGTCTTGGCCTATTTTCATTTCCGCAATTCTTGTAAACAGCAGTTGCGACAACTACGTGGGAATCGTTCTATATACTATTCTATCATTAGGTGCTCTTTTGATAGCCTCATGTGGAGTATTGTCAAAGACCCCTTCTATGTCTAGAAAGACACATACCATGGCTTCTCTTTTATTCAGAGCGACTTAGATTTCATCAGTCAATTGTATCAAGGCGGTCTCCGTGGATTAACCCGCTTGATACGCATATTCCAAGGGTGCAGTGGCACCTGTTCCGGAACTTCTGTTCTTATTGCCTACACCTTTTTCATGGTCTTAAAAACAAACGATGTAAAGCTTATTGTTTTAAGTCTAAGATGACTTCTATTTGATATTTTATATGACTGCTTTTCATAATATACCTATGTATTATAAGGAAGTTTCTTCAGGTAATTTAATTCTGATAAGATGTTACAGTAGTTGGAAATGAACAGTTGTGTCTTTCATTTTTTTGCCAAGATAAGGTAACAGCAAATTCAAATTATTCATACATTGAATTGTTGATGAAACATATATCAAACAACTAAGAGATGTAATTATTCTGCACTAGAAACATAAAAAAATATTCGATCTCAAAAAAAAGGATCAAGAAAAAATCAAACACAGGAGTCAAAAAGAGAAAAAAAATAATAGAAAAAGGAGCAATATGAAAAAAAACAGAACTATAAACCCTTTTGTCGGTTCCTTGGCTATACATTCGAATTTTTATACGTATACAACTGAACTTACCTCTTTGATAAATCTATAATCAAACACGGTTTCCCCTAAGGGAATTGTAAATATATATGGCTTATCCGGCTTGTTAATTTCATAAGGCAACTTTAAAATTTCCCTAGTTTTGTCTGGAAATTCCTTTTCAAGTAACCCTCTCATCAATAAGTTAAACTTTCCTCTACTGTCCATATCCAATGTGCTGCCCAATCCCCAGATACAGGAAAAAAAGAAAGAACCTGTAAAATATTATTCGGGATAAAAATATAGAATTGATAATGAAGCTAAGGTTTAAAGAGAGATATATATGGAAAATTTTAGTAGAACCTTCAATTTGTGCCCTAATATCCAAATCAGATACTTGATCTCTATATTTCTCATCATAATAGTCATCCATAAAACAGTCAAAAAAGTTCATTACTGCTTTGATGAGGTTATGTTCAGAAGTTGGTGTTATTTCCTACAAATGGTAACTTATTATCAAATCGTAAAATGAAATACTACATACTTTTAATCCCGACTTTTTTACAAGCCACAGTAAAGGTTTACAAAATCTTAAAAACAAATTAAAGAGCATTGCTTTGTAAAAATCGTTATTCACTAACGGTGGTAATTTATTTATCCAGGATTGTAGTATAGGTTCCCAACCTAAAGCCATGGGTTCCATAAATATCATACCAACTCTCGATACCTGAAAGATATTATAGTTACTTGGTGTTCCACTAGAATCTCACCTAAGGTTACAGTAGCGGGTGAAGCTACTTCTAAATCCATGGGTTCAAACATTAAAGTTGTAGTATTGGCTAATTGAATAATTTCCCCTGACATTAAGCATAATTTTTTGTTATCATCGAGAACTGTATTCATGTTTTCTATCCATACAGCGTCTACTGGACCATCAAAAATCAACCATTTCCTAAAAACATTAAACTTATTGTTTCTTTCTTTGTGTGTTTATCCAAAAACATTTGTACTGGATATATTTTTATCTTTAACTGTATAATCCAATATTTTTCATTTGTTACTTCTCCTCGCAGAAATTTCAGAAACGTCTGATGAAGAAAAATCATAGATTTATAGATAAAAAAGTTAAATTCTTTACCTGTCTTCTGTTGTAGACATAGCAAAAGCTCTGAAACTAATCGCCAAAATTCCATCAGACCACTCATGAGATATAGGATCAAATTGACCATAGAGCTGACCCATTGTAATTGATTTTGGATTCATAATCGTATAAATAGCCCTATGTTCATCCATACCACCCTAAAGTTATTAATCCATGGTATTATATTGCTTCTTTGTTAGTAAATAATCTAAGAAAGCTTTAACAAGCCCTTAAATGAAGGTTACATAAATATAAAAAAAAAACTATATGATGGTATACACAAATGTATTTTCTAAAAATCTTCTCGACATAGAGGATTTAATGCACAAGTCGTTGAATATAGTCGAAGCTTGTAATAAATCATCGGTATACACATTTCTTTTAAGTGCTAATAATCTAAAAACTCTAAGGAAACACTCAGGACATCAACGAATAAACCGCAACGAGCAGGCTGATAAACTGATAAAAGGATCAGTCAAAAGATTCTACAATCCAGAACCAGTTCTAGAGCCTAGAACCGGAGATAACGCAACTAGCACTGGGAGTATATCACTGATCAAGCACACAGCAATATAATTATTGAACAGATGTGTGCTAGAAGAGTTAAAGTTGAGCAGAAATCAACTAAGATTAAAATTCATTACCATCGTGCATACTACGAGGCTATGAGGCAGAAAACCTAAAACAGTGATACAGATACTATGACATCCCGAAGCACTAGATCTCAGAATACGGTTATTCTTTGAAGACTTCAAAATGACTCCTCCTAGAGCTGTACAAACCACTACAGGGTACCAAGATCTTGGAATGGGTAACATAAATCAATGGAAGAAGTACAATAAGCTTAATTAGACGACAGTACGATCGGTGACTATACCAGACGGCTTGCAAAGGCAGAAAAAAAATGAAAATTTAAAAAAATGCTTAAGAAACTGATTGTTTTATACAAAGATTCTAAAAATTAAGAATAGATTTCAAAACTTTATGTATGATTCATACTTACTCTTTCTTCTACTAGACCTAAGGCATCGGCTAATACGCGATAACATGTAGTTTTGCCGGCAAAAGGTAGACCAACGAGCATCAATCCGTGTCTAACATTAATCATTTCATATAGCTGTTGAACTTTTTGTAAGAAAAATGGTGTACACTGTATATTCATTGTTTTGCAAACATCTCTAACAGCTTTATTCAATATAACGTAATCTGGTTCAGGTAGAACTGCGCCAGGGAATAAATCTGATGTGATACCCTTATAATATATAATATAAAAATGTCAGATATATCGACTGTATTTATTAATATACTTACTTCAAACAAAGGTACATCTTGCTCTAAGAATTTAGCAAGATTAATATCGATTATAGATCTTAATACTAATATATCTTCACGTTCCTTAGGATATCTTAATTTCAATGCACCAGCAGCTCTCAGTACAGACTTCACTGCTCTCATTCCTTAAAAAAAATTCGAAAAGAGGTTTACCTTAAAGGCCATCCTTGCAACTTCCCGCTAGTTTTAACCGTAAAGCTATAGGGTGTATTCCAAAATCTACACCAGTGTGACGTCATTATTTCGACGCCATATTGTACTGGTAGACCACGCTGGTAAGAATACTATGACAGTGTGATGTAATACTATCCACCAATAATGGCATCTCAGGATACCAAACAACAATTAGTATTGACAGATAAAGGAAATCGCAAGTCTTATACACTAACTGTATCTCTAGAACAGTATGAAAGAGGAAGCGCAGGTATTAACTATTGTAACTGCGCTGGCCAGAGTATTTCGGAATGAATTACCAGCATGGCGTCGATCCATGTCGTCATTACCACTGGCCAGCACACTGGTGTAGATTTCGGAATACACCCATAGTAACGTGACGTATTTTGACGTTTTTGACTTTTTTTGAAATGTTTAAAAAGCGCGTTACTCGATTTTAATGTTCAAGATGGCACTCGACGCAGTTTTTTGAGACCTAAAAACGTTACAAGGAGTGCAAAATCGATTAGTCAAAAAATCTCTAAGTTATTGAAAAAAAAAATGTGAGCCGTCACGGGACGCCTGGCAGATGTGAAACATCGACATTATTGTGTAAAAGTAATATGCAGAAAAGAACAGATTGTGATAGGAACTAAATATGTCATAATGATAAAATAAAATATTACGATTTTTTCCAGATAACGATGACTATTTATTGAATAAATTTAAAAAGTGATTTCGTTTAACTTTTTATTTAATTGCCTTAAATGCAATAACCTTAAAAAAGGAAATTATTAAAACACTATATTAATATAATTGTAGTTACTTCATAATTTTAGTACAAACAAAAAGCGATACTAAATAAAAAATAGGAAAATAATGAATTTAACTATGAATACAACTTTATCGTTGAATAACTTTTAATGTGAATATTAAGGGCTGGTTAAGGTCTGATAATTTTTGTTAGATCATAATCTAAAAATTTGATGGGTGTTTGGAGAACAAAACCAAATCTGGGAAATAACGGACACCCCAATGTATATAGAGTAGGTAGGTACTCACTCATTTTTAAAATACACAAATTTTACGCGGACAATTTTAATTTTTTTAGTGGGAAGTTAAAAATCGGTTGTCTGTAAAGTCGGTTTACTGACGATAGTTGAACGTGACAACGTCATAAGAAAATACTGATGGAATGGTTGCATTTTTCAAAAGAGAATTTTATTTGTTTGATAGATATCTTGTATGGTTATCATTTTTTATTTTTCATTTAAGCCTATCAGAGCGAGGTAAAGCCTCATTTTTTTGGTCGTGCAGCCGGCTCCATCGAATTATAAGACGCCACGTCAAAAAGGTATCACAGAGTATTTAATAAATATATTCCCATTACTTACCATAATCGTAATGATGTTGAGATGAAAGCTGCTCCGAACACAATCTGTATGTTGCTACAATTTTAACCGATAAAGGTTTGGCAATTAAAAATCCAGATGCATATAATTCTATTTCGGATATTAATGCATAATCTGGCACCATCATAGCCACTGATCTAAACAGAGCCTTTAAGTTATCAGGTAATTCTGATCTTCCAGCATAACCTAGAAGAATTTAAAATAATTACATAAAAGTAGTTGTATTAATTAGTATTAACCTGGATTCATGGTAATGAAGACAGCGCACGTGGGATCCAAACTGATTTCAGTTCCTTCAAACATCATCTTCTCCGCACCTGAATTAATACCTCTTTGAATTGTTAAAATCTGTTGAGCTACAACAGATAGCACTTCCAAATCGATTCGATTGAACTCATCGAAACAAGACCAAGCTCCACAAGAAGCCAAGCCCTAAAACAGTTAGATTCCTTTAAAATTAATACAGTAAAAAGGTGGACCGTAATACGCAGAGGCTAATAAAATTACGAAAGTGTTTGAGATATCACAGAGTCATCATAAACTGAAACCTCAGAATAGTTTACCTTAAAGAATTTTCCTAAAGCTAAGTAATCTAAGCCATCAGAACAGTTGAAGACTACACACTGTTTAGCTACAGCTTTAGCTAAATCTTTAGTTGTTTCTGTTTTACCAGTTCCAGCTGGACCTTCTGGAGCACCACCTATAAAATAACCCTTTCTTAGTTTTATTTAGTTTAAAAATAAAATCAACAACAGTACCTAAATGTAAATGTAGAGCTCCAAATAAAGTTCTGTAACATCTATCAGTTAAAGGTGTGACTACCAGCCTCGCAGTGTTACCAAGGTATTCATAACCATACGGTAATGTGCTGTTTATCATGGCTGAGATCATATTATCATTCTAGAAAAAATTAAATAACTGATATTCTCTGTTAAAAGTAGTCTAAATTCTTACCTCCCAATAATATCGCAGTTGAGATAACCATTTAAAATCATTTGTATTTTTAACACCGTCATTAATTAAACCCGACAACACATCTCTGGCATGTACATCCAACACTACTAGAGCTCCTATAAAATATATTTAAGTAAAATATGATCTTTAAATAAACTAAACATACCCAAAGTTATTCTGTTTTGTAAACTTAGGAAACCTCTAACCAAATCGACAATTTTAGCAATTTGGTTATTTGATTTGACCAAATAATCTTTCAAAGCTGGTATCCCTCCTCCAATCGCTACTGTTACTTCAGTAGTCCAGAATGTACAACTTACACTCTATAAAATAATAGAATTAAAATAAATAAAAATTACATAATTGTTATTAACTTGCCTGAATACATTGCCCTGGCCATTTTAAAACCCATTGTTCCCTAGGTTTCTTAGGATAATCGTCAATAGAACCCTTTACCATGTTCCTAACTGATTTTTTCATGTCAACCTCTAACTCTACTAACCATTTTTCTACCTGTCCTCGGGCTAGTGCTGTAGAAATAATATCAACTAATGGTACGATTTCTCCTTCGCTGGACCTCATTGCTGTTACATCCAAATCTTCTGTAAAGCTCAATTTTGCCATACCTTCGAAGCATTTTTTCAGATGAGGTTGCACCCTAAAAACAGTTATTTGTTAAATGCATTTATCTACTGTGAACATATTTATAAGTACCTTTTAGGATCCTTCGTTTCTGACAAAATTTCCAATAGTTCGTCGTTGGACAAAAAGAAGAATCTTGGGAAGTACAGTCTCTTCTTTTCCAAATAATCGTTCAATCCCTTTTGAATCAAATCCAGAAGGTTATTACATTTCTTTAACCTTTCAGCCATCTTATCAATCTCAACCACTACTAACACTTTAGGATCTCCAAACACAGTCTTCATTAAGTCTCTCCAAATCTTATCAACAGCACTAAACCTTCTGCCTTCTTCAGGCATTTGATTCTGTATATCTGGTGATGAGAATATAGGTTCCAAATACATCCAGGTAGCTTGTACTTTTAACCATTCATCCAGAATTTCTTGTAATAGTGTTAATTTTGCTTCCCAGGCTCTAAAATAAAAATATAGAGCAGCTTAGTTCAAAAATTCAACTAAGTTTAAAACTTACAGTGTTTCTTTTTCGAAAGGTTTAATATAAGGAGAATTCTTCATTGTCTGTGTCTTCACAATATGATCATCCAACAACACTTGAATATCATCAACCGCTGAAAGAATATACGTTCCTGTATCTTTATACGTCAAAATGAGAAACTCAATTCCTTCCCATTCAGAAAACATCTTCTTCAAATTCTTCTCCAAATTGTTTTCCTTGGTTGCTGCTTCTGATATGACTTCAAACTTTTCAAAATAGTCATCCAAACCATAATCGATAATCATTTCCAGAGTTAAATCATCAGTAGGGATTATAGGGAACCCTACAATTTCAGAAACTCGTTCCCAGTGACGTTCTTTCATACCAGGATTGCCTAGAGTCTGTATTATCGGCATATGTGTCTTAAATTCTTCTATACGTTCTCTTACCTACAAAATAAGGAGATAATAGTAATACTTTTTAATATTTACATAAATTTTCATATTCCGACGACTTTTGGATGCCATCAGGAATGTTAATGGTGCAAATAATGACAATTAAGCAATTGCAAAAAGTAAAAAACAAAATAAAACAGTCTTATAAGTACGCCTCTGGAGTCTGTAAAGGAAACTGACCAAAGAGGTAGTAGTAGTGACACAAAAAACAAAAAAATTCTGCGGATATCCGAAGAGGTTCAAAAAGTACAAAAACAGTTACAACTTCTGGAAATGCACAACTTCGTTGAAGGTTAATAAAAGAACTAGGATTATTAAAAATATATGTAAACACTAGAGTAAAGATATATAAATAGTATATTCTTACAGTGGTTGCAAGGTTTGCAGTTTTGGGTTTATCCTGGGAAGACTTCTCTAGTTTCCAAACATTTCGGTATATTGTGCTTGTTTCACCTTCAATTTCTTCCGGATCATAACTACCAACTTTGGATTTCATCCATAATTCCCATTTTGTCAAAAACTCCATGCAGTTATCATACAATTTCTTGAAAGGAGTTAGCTTATCATGTACTTGTTTTCTTAACGGGTACTGAGTAGTTTCGAATCCGAAAGCTGTTTCTTCTTCGTTAAATTCGTCAATCTTTTCCATAGCTCTAGTCAATCTGTTGATACATAAAAACAATAAAAAAATTAAATTATTATTATTATTATTATTATTCATAAGTAAGGGCAGAGGCAAAGCTTATTATGCCCAGGTATTACAAAAATTCAAAATTGAACACAATAAATGACTTATTCCTAAAAATATATTACTAAACTTAAAATTAAAAACAAACTAAAATCATATTAAAGTAAAAGTTGTGTATCATAGTATTTAGGTATGCATTTAGCCCATTTTTAAAAATGTTTATAGAAGGAGCAGACACAACATCAGCAGGGAGCGAATTCCGCTGGTCGAATACTCTGTTCGTAAAGAAAAATTGTCTCGTGGTTGTGGAAAATCGTTCCCTGGATAGCTTCAAGCCATGACCTCTTAACCTAGGGTCACTATTGAGCTGAAACAGATTCTTCATGTCGATGCAAAGTTTGTTGTTCAAAATTCTGTAGCACTGTATGGCCCCTCTTTTTCTTCTGTCCTCTAATGATAGAAGTGTGAGAACAGACAATCTTTCTTCATAAGGGCGGTTGGACAGCTGTGGACACAATTTTGTGAAGCGTCTTTGTACATTCTCGAGTGCCTTGATATAGTGTGGAGACCAGCATATTGTATTGTACTCTAGTAGCGGCCTAACGAATGTTTTATATATCTGACCAAGTTCAGGATTGGGTGATTGAAAAGATTTTCGAAAGAGATATGATACAGAGTTGGATTTTTAAGAAATGTTGGATATATGTATAGCATGTCCAAAAAACACTATGCAAAATTTTTATTCTTTTAATATATTTCCTTACTTAAGCCGACCCTGATCATTTTATCTTCTAGAAAATTCTCGGCTTTAACGACTTAACCGTCAAAACTATCGATTTTTCGAGCGCGACCAATCAAATTGGTGGAATAAGATGATGTACGCAAGAGGGGTGGTTTAAAGTGACGCGGTTTTAATTTGGACCGGCGATCTCAGAATCAGTCTAGCTTGGGTACTTGTGATGATAAGTTGATCCCGTATACACCTAGATTCAAATACCGGCAAATTTCTTTTAAATGTGCAAATAATTATTTGCAATTTAGTGTTTCTAAGTAAAGTAAAGTCAGTGAGAAAGTGTAGAACCTCTCTGATGGAAAAGCTGTCTAGTAGTATCGAAGAATTACCAGATTTTATGGTAGCGTATGAATTGGGTGTGGCCCCATTAAGTTCTCTAATCTAGGAAACAAACTGTAAGTCTTTCAATATAATTACTATCTCTTAATTACCAGAAATTTGGGATACCATTTTTTTCTTTGGCACAAAAACTTAATTGTGACTCACCGGAATAATATCAGAGTGTGGGTAATTAACGTAAGAAGTGCTCATAAGATCCACAGTGAAACCGGTTTTTATAAAAAAAAAAACCTATTACCTTATCAACAGACTTCTACAGTGTGCAAATTCTTAAAAAAAAAAAAGTTCGCAGCATACATGCTTTAGTTAACAGTGAAAGCGTTACGCAGGGTCTGACTAAATATTTTTGTAACACCTTTATGATAAATTTTTTTTGTTTCTTGATGTTTATCTTAATTTTAATGTTTTAATATTAAATTATTATATGGTACCCCCAATTTTTTACTCGAGTAAAACATCTTTTAAGCTAAAAGTGATTTACAATTTTTTATTAAATTTTGATACTTTTCATTTCCTTTTTCATATCACATTCTGCTTAAATGGGTACACAGAAATAACAATATAAAGATACTTAGCTGTTATTGAATGTGTAATATTGTTCTATATGTGATTAAACACTAATGTGTTTTACTGTATTTTACTTTATTTAATTGTTGATATGTTATATGTCTATTTGTTTCGTTCATCTGTTTGACTTATTACTACACAAAGTAATAAATATTGTTTATTGTTTATTTATATGTTTTATTTTCTGACCTGGTGTAAGTTATTCTGATCTAATCTCATTAACAACAAGAATAAGACGTATTTCACTCATAAATTTTAGTTTTTGACTTGATCAAAATAAGTAGAGCCGTTGTGATAAGTAAGAACAAAAAGTAAGTATAACTTTCTCTTTCTAGTTTTTCTAATAAAAGTGTTTAATTTAAATTTTTAACCAGAACATCTACCGGTTTACTCAATATTACTGCATCTTATCCTACGTCCCTTATATCTTTCTTATTTTAACTTTATCTATAACATCTAATACATTATTTTATCCAACTTCTAGATTTAATATTTTTTCCATCTGGGTTTCTTATATTTCCCCCATCCTTAAGATAAAAAAATAAGTGGCGCCCATTTACCTTTCCCCTTTCCATCATTTCTCTCATTTTCTCTTTAGTCCCTTTTAAATTCTTATATCTTATTTTTTCCTAGCAAATATATCCCCTTATATCTTTCTAGTAAGATTTCATCGAGCTCGTCCGAATCCACGCTCGCTCTCCTCCTACCCCCTGAGTGCCGTTCGCATTTGTTAACCTCGATAAACGAGCCTTTTAACATCTTGAAAAAAAAGAGGTTACACATAAATTTGACGCCCACAACGTGGGGCCCGATGATAAAATCCCTATTTTCCCGACAATAAAATTACACACTTTTGATATCGACAATTTCCGTTACTTTTTCTTATCACAATGGCAAATTTTGAGGTAACTTTTCTAACAGCAGACGAAATTAACTACGAGTTAAAGATCAGAGGAACAGCCACCAACAGAAAAATAGAGGATAAAAGGAAAGTCCTCAAAAGATTGTTAACCAAAGAAACAAACGGTACGATCACTTTAGAAAACATTAACTTAGAAGACGAAAAAGTAGCAATTAAAAATTCTATCGACAGCGTTTCCAATTTAATAGAAGAATTTGAAGGTTCTGCTTCAGATTCATGTTTTCGTAGAGTAAAATCTAGGATCGCTCACTTGTTAGGCAGAATACAACGTTTACCTCTACCTGAAAATCCTTCCGAGGATGATATAAACTTCCGCGATGAATCTAAAACCACTTGTCTCCTTCTCGAACAAGAAATGATAGATAAAACCATTCCCTTCAATAATTCACCTTCTTCTAGTTCAGTTCCGAATACAGAAGGCACAGTACCTATAATCAACGTCTCTACCCCTGAAATTAGATATTTAGATCGTTTTCCTTTATCGAAATGGAATATTAAATTTAACGGTGATCCTAAAAGCGTTTTTGAATTTCTAGAAAAAATTAAAGAACTAGCTGAATCCCGCAACATCCTACCTGAAACCCTTTTTCAATCAGCGGTTGAACTTTTCACCGGGGATGCTTTAATATGGTTCCGCAGCATCAAAACCTCTCTCAACTCTTGGGATGAACTTACGAATGTTCTCAAATCAACCTTTCTACCACCAGAAAATGATGAACAACTCTGGGAGGAAATTAAAGGCTATAAACAGAAAAAGAACGAATCTATTATTATTTTTGTTGCTCAACTCACTTCTCTCTTCAAACGCCTTTCTCGTGAACCAGCTGAAGTCAGCAAATTAAAATACATCACCCGAAATTTACTTCCGGAATACATTCCTCACGTAACTCTCTCCAATGTAAATACCGTCTCTGATCTAATTCAATTAGTCAAAAAATTGGAGGATGCTAAATCGCTCTCTTTTCAAAAACCTTCTTTCCAAACCAAAGTATCTACTATTGACTCTACTAATTATCGTCCTAAACAACGAACTAATAAACCGAGAACATCTAACTTACCTTCTACCTCTAACAACGTAGCGAGTACTTCTAATCCAACTAATACTTCTAACAGTAGGGATGTTACCTGCTGGAATTGTCATAAGAAAGGACACATTTATTCTAGCTGTCAAAATCAACAAAAATCCTATTTTTGTTATCGTTGTGGTTCCCCAAATGTCACTGTTTCTACCTGCCCCCGATGTTCAAAAAACTAACTAGGGGAGAATGTCGTATCGGTGCACTCTCTCTTTACCGCCCTAGTAAAACCGATATCAAAAAACAAGATCAATGGGAGAAATGGCTAAAAGTTGTTAAAAATTTCTTTCAAAACCCTTTACAAATAACTGCCCCAGTCTTACTGAACAAGTCTACCGATACAAGACCCTACCTACCCATACAAATTTTTTTGACAAATTTTGTCGTCCTATTGGACACCGGTTGTTCAATCACCGTAGTTGGTAATAAAGCCCTCAATTTCCTTAAAGTCAATAATGTACAAATAAATTCTTCTGAACACCGAAATGTTTCCCTAGCAGATGGCACTAACCAAGTTGTCTCTGGTACTGTAGATCTACCAATGGTAGCTAACAATATCTTACATGTCATTAAAGCACTAGTCGTCCCTTCACTACCTTGTACCTTCATTCTTGGAAATAACTTTGTAAAAACCTTTTCACTTATTATTGATTTCTCCAAAAATACCTGGTCTTCCAACAGCACTTCTAAACCCCAGTTTCTCTCTGAAATGGAACCAGAATTAAACACCACATCCCTCAATACTCTCGAAGTTTTAACTCCCGTTCAACAGACATTAGCTAAAAATACGATAGAGTCCTTTTCTGTTATCAGTAATACTAATCGGCTAGGTCGTACCGATAAAATACAAATGCATATCGATACCGGGGATGCAAAACCCTTCAAAAAACGACCATTCCCAATGTCTCCCTACATGTCGAAGATCCTTAACGACGAATTGGACGAAATGCTTCGTCTAGGTGTTATAGAACCCTCAAATAGTCCTTGGTGTTCTCCAGTACTTCTCGTCAAAAAAGCTAATGATGAATATCGTTTCTGTTTCGATGGTCGAACCCTCAACGATGTAACTAAACACGATACCTACCCCTTGCCAAATATAGATCGAATTCTCTCTCTTCTCAAAGGTACCAAATTTATAAGTTCAATAGACTTACGAAAAGCTTTCTGGCAAGTCCCTTTAGATCCCTCTTCGAAAGAAAAAACCGCTTTCAGTGTTATCGGCAGAGGCTCTTTTCAATTCACTGTAATGCCTTTTGGATTGTGCAATTCGGCACAAACCCAGCAACGTTTAGTTGACGCTATCTTCGGTCCGGCTTACGAACCAAATATCTTTTGTTATCTTGATGACATTATTATCTGTACAAATTCATTTGAAGAACATATTCGTCTCCTATCTGAAGTCAGAGATAAGCTAAAAGATGCCAACCTAACGATAAATGTCAAAAAATGTGAATTTTTCAAGCCAGAACTAAAATTTTTAGGTTATATCGTAGGTAACAACATTCTAAAAACAGATCCTGAAAAAATTTCGGCCATGATCAATTATCCCCGTCCGACAACTTTCACAGAGGTCAAAAGATTTATCGGTATGTGTTCCTGGTACCGTCGTTTCATCAAAGACTTTTCTTCCCTTGTCTCTCCTATTAATGATCTATTGAAAGGTAAAAAGAAAAAACAATCTATCGAATGGACTAGCCAAGCGGAGTTCTCCTTCACCCAAATAAAAGAAGCCCTTATTTCTGCCCCTGTGTTAACACAGCCAGATTTCTCTAAACCGTTCATAATCCAATGTGATGCTAGTGATACTGGCCTTGGCGATGTCCTCACACAGTCATTTGATGGTTCAGATGTCGTAATAGCTTATGCTAGCAGAACTTTATCCCGAGCAGAGCGTAACTACTCTGTCACAGAACGAGAATGTTTAGCTGTCATCTTCAGCATTGAAAAATTCCGTCCCTATATTGAAGGTACCAAATTCCAAGTAATTACCGATCACCACTCCTTACTTTGGTTGAAAAATATCAACAATCCCTCTGGAAAACTTGCTCGATGGGCTATGCGGCTTCGTCAGCATAATTTCGACCTTATCCACCGTAAGGGATCTTCCCATCTCGTTCCTGATGCCTTGAGTCGTGCCTTCCCTGAACAACCCCAAATCTCGTATCTTGAGGTAGACACTAATAGAATAGATGTATGGTTCGATGAGTTTCGTACTAAAATTCTCCAACACCCTGAGCTCTATCCTCAATGGAAAGTAGATAATGACCTGGTTTATAAATTAATCCCTTCCAAATTACCTTTCGCCACTAATGAAATAGAGTGGAAAGTTTTCGTACCAAAACCCCAGAGACATGACATTATGTCATCTTGTCATGATCCCCCTACCTGTGCCCATTTCGGATTTTTCAAAACACTGAACCGAATCCAAGAGCGATATTATTGGCCTAAAATGAGAAACGATGTCCTTCGTTTTGTTAGATCTTGTAAAGTTTGTGGAGCCCAAAAAATGCCTACCTCCACTAAAATAGGTTTAATGGGAAAAGAGAAATCTGCTGAATTCCCATGGCAAATTATCGCACTTGATCTTATTGGTCCTCTCCCTCGCTCCAAAAAAGGATATACCTGGCTCTTAGTTGTTACCGATTGGTTTTCTAAATTTACTTTATTACAACCCTTACGAAAAGCCACCACCAAAAATATCGCTAATTTCATAGAAAATGAAGTATTTCTCATGTTTGGTGTCCCTCAATTCCTTATCTGCGATAACGCTAGAAACCTTAACAATCCCATGATGAAACATCTCTGTGATCAATACAAAGTCCAAAAAATATGGTTCAATGCCGTCTATTCACCACAGTGTAATTTTGTAGAAAGAACGAATAAAACCATTGGAACCGCTATTAGGTGTTATATCGATGAACATTCTAACTGGGATAATGACCTTGCTAAAATCAGACAGGCTATCAACACCGCTAGACACGAAGTCACCAAATATTCTCCATCATTTTTAAATTTCGCGAGACATGTACCGATATCTGGAAATTACTATTCCTCTAATGGCGCTGACCGTCCTATGTCCCTTAATACCCCTGAACAATACGATAAATACGTTTCAGATATACAAGGGTTAAAGGATATTTTTTTTGAAATACAACACAATCTTCACCATGCCTATCAAAGAAATTCCAAAACTTATAACCTTCGTCGTCGAAACATTCAATTCAACGTTGGTGATAAGGTGTGGAGGAGAAATAAAGTTCTCTCCAAAGCTGCCGATAAGTTTATGTCCAAATTAGCTCCTAAATATCTCTTATGTACGGTTGTCCGTAAACTTTCTCCACTAGTATATACGTTACAAAATCCCGATGGATCAAAAGCAGGAAACTGGCATATAAAAGACCTTAAGCCTTATGTCTCTGATTCCGATGATTCTTCTGAAGATGAACTCTCCGAATAGAAACTAATGTTTCTCTGTTTTCTCAGAATTATCAGTATAAGCTTTCCTTTTCCATTTTCTTTGACTTCTCTATATCGCAACCCCTCGCTATGACTCAACACTAAATAATTTTCTCCATGCCTCACTTTTATATTTTTCGTTTAAGTGTATCCAGACTTATAACTATCGCTTATCTATCGTTTAAGTATATTACCACTTGAACTTTTCATTTCGAAAGGGAAAATACTTTTCTCTTACCTACCGTTTACCTACCTAATAAGTACCTTAATACTTATCCCTATCGTCTCGAAAGTAGGATTTACTTTCCCTCATTTACCGTCCATTTACCTAATAAGTGTATTAACACCTGTTTTTATCGTACCGAAAGAGAAAAGATGTTTCTCGTAACTACCGTTTATCTACCTTATGAGTGTTTTAACACTTGTATTTTTTTTGAAGGAACAAAAATAGTTTTTTCCTTTACCTACCGTTAACCTACCGTACAAGTGCGTCTGCACTTGTAAATTAATTATCGTATCGTTGAGTAATATCTATTACTGTTTTATGTTTAGAAAACATTTTTTTATTACCTTATTTCTCGTTCATCATCCATAAACTACTTGTTATCTTTGATATGGATATAAGACGGTTATCGTACCTTAGTGGAAGACACATGAAAACATTTTTTAAGAAAAAATTTTTTTTGAAAATTTTTTTTGAATTTTTTAAAAAATTATTTTTCGTTCTTTCATACAATTTTATACCTTTACGTATCGTTGGTTTAAAGAATTTTGATCCGTAACATGACTACTATTGGAATCACTTTACTTTTTTGACTAACAAAATTCAATCTTAACTACTTCTTCTGGAATTTTATTTTGACCTTGCAATTCGTCACGAGAGATAAGCCTAGGAAAGCCGTAGGGAATTCTTTCCGGTAGTGGGTCTGTTGAGATTGTAAGGAAGACAGATAAAATTTCTTTCTACTCTCCTTCTTTTTCTCTTTTACTTACTCTATTTTTTTTCTAGCTAGGATTGAAGACTGTTAGGATAATTTGTTTTTAAGATTTGTTAGATTCCTGTTAATGTCTTAGTGTGATCTATTACCTTAAGATTTTTTTATTAAATGTTCTCAATGAGAACTATATTTTAAGTAATTACTGTTTTCTTCTCTTCCTTACTGCATATTTGGTGATATCCTTAATATCAACCAAGCAGGACGGAACTTTTCCAAACATCTTTTCAGATGTTAACGTATCACGTACTTACCTTGACTGTCGGATCTAATGGAGCCGGTAGGCTTATTAGATTCCTAATTATAACTATCGTCCGTGTTTCTTTCTTCCTTTTCAAAATTAATATTAACAGTTTGGTTTAAATTCAGCTTTTTTCTTTATAGGAGTTCCTAAAAATGGAAATACGCGTTGTGCCTCCTATGGGAAATTTTACTTATGGGAACATAGCATTCTTTACCTTCTTCCTTGTGTGTGTGAATGTAGCGTGTGTCCTGACATCTTATGTCAAGGGCAATATAAATACTTTTTTTGTCGATTTGCATTAAAGATACCACTTAGTGCTGCCCGTCTAGGCCGAGCTGTACACTTTTTTGTTTCCGTGCAGAAACTTCGGAGTAGACCTGTTCCCGATCACTTCGTGATCTTCCGGTTGGCCGGTACCGTTTATAAAAATCTGGTCACTTAGTATCAAAGATCTACGGATCTGATACATTTTACCTACCTTGTGGTTCTTCAAACCCTCGTGTAGTTTCACTTGTATATAAATGCACTAAAGAATAGTGTGATTATTATATCACATTCAATAACTGACACTAGAACCCCAATTCTACCTAAATAGTTGTCGTTCTCATTAAGATCGCTTTTCTACACCTTGATGTTCACTACCTTTATCAGCTTCAGTTTTTTAGACACACTACTGTTGTCCCAACCATAGCTTACCTTTCTTTAAAAACTGTCTTCTATCCAGTTTTTTCTCTTCGGAAGGGGCTGTGTAGCATGTCCAAAAAACACTATGCAAAATTTTTATTCTTTTAATATATTTCCTTACTTAAGCCGACCCTGATCATTTTATCTTCTAGAAAATTCTCGGCTTTAACGACTTAACCGTCAAAACTATCGATTTTTCGAGCGCGACCAATCAAATTGGTGGGATAAGATGATGTACGCAAGAGGGGTGGTTTAAAGTGACGCGGTTTTAATTTGGACCGGCGATCTCAGAATCAGTCTAGCTTGGGTACTTGTGATGATAAGTTGATCCCGTATACACCTAGATTCAAATACCGGCAAATTTCTTTTAAATGTGCAAATAATTATTTGCAATTTAGTGTTTCTAAGTAAAGTAAAGTCAGTGAGAAAGTGTAGAACCTCTCTGATGGAAAAGCTGTCTAGTAGTATCGAAGAATTACCAGATTTTATGGTAGCGTATGAATTGGGTGTGGCCCCATTAAGTTCTCTAATCTAGGAAACAAACTGTAAGTCTTTCAATATAATTACTATCTCTTAATTACTAGAAATTTGGGATACCATTTTTTTCTTTGGCACAAAAACTTAATTGTGACTCACCGGAATAATATCAGAGTGTGGGTAATTAACGTAAGAAGTGCTCATAAGATCCACAGTGAAACCGGTTTTTATAAAAAAAAAAACCTATTACCTTATCAACAGACTTCTACAGTGTGCAAATTCTTAAAAAAAAAAAAAGTTCGCAGCATACATGCTTTAGTTAACAGTGAAAGCGTTACGCAGGGTCTGACTAAATATTTTTGTAACACCTTTATGATAAATTTTTTTTGTTTCTTGATGTTTATCTTAATTTTAATGTTTTAATATTAAATTATTATATGGTACCCCCAATTTTTTACTCGAGTAAAACATCTTTTAAGCTAAAAGTGATTTACAATTTTTTATTAAATTTTGATACTTTTCATTTCCTTTTTCATATCACATTCTGCTTAAATGGGTACACAGAAATAACAATATAAAGATACTTAGCTGTTATTGAATGTGTAATATTGTTCTATATGTGATTAAACACTAATGTGTTTTACTGTATTTTACTTTATTTAATTGTTGATATGTTATATGTCTATTTGTTTCGTTCATCTGTTTGACTTATTACTACACAAAGTAATAAATATTGTTTATTGTTTATTTATATGTTTTATTTTCTGACCTGGTGTAAGTTATTCTGATCTAATCTCATTAACAACAAGAATAAGACGTATTTCACTCATAAATTTTAGTTTTTGACTTGATCAAAATAAGTAGAGCCGTTGTGATAAGTAAGAACAAAAAGTAAGTATAACTTTCTCTTTCTAGTTTTTCTAATAAAAGTGTTTAATTTAAATTTTTAACCAGAACATCTACCGGTTTACTCAATATTACTGCATCTTATCCTACGTCCCTTATATCTTTCTTATTTTAACTTTATCTATAACATCTAATACATTATTTTATCCAACTTCTAGATTTAATATTTTTTCCATCTGGGTTTCTTATATTTCCCCCATCCTTAAGATAAAAAAATAAGTGGCGCCCATTTACCTTTCCCCTTTCCATCATTTCTCTCATTTTCTCTTTAGTCCCTTTTAAATTCTTATATCTTATTTTTTCCTAGCAAATATATCCCCTTATATCTTTCTAGTAAGATTTCATCGAGCTCGTCCGAATCCACGCTCGCTCTCCTCCTACCCCCTGAGTGCCGTTCGCATTTGTTAACCTCGATAAACGAGCCTTTTAACATCTTGAAAAAAAAGAGGTTACATATGTTCTGACCAGTCCAATCTGTTGTTGATAGTTATTCCCAAATCAATTTGACTGTTAACGGATTTTAAAAAGATGCCATTTAAACTATACCTACTGATAGTTGGGATTTGATTTTCCAATATGTAAGACAGTACATTTTTTAGGGTTTATAGGAATTAACCATTGAGAGCACCACTCGCTGATTTAAACTAATTCAGAACAAAATATATTGTATTGCGTAAGTGGGTTTCCAAAAAATTTAGAGTCATCGGCATAAAAAGCGTGCAGAGATAATAAGGTGGAGGGAAAATTAGAAGTATAAATCAGGTAGGTAGAGGATTGGTCCGAGGACAGAACCTTGCGAGACACCGGACAAAACTGCAATGTTAAGTTGCCCACACATACACAGAAGTGTCTATTGGTAAGAAAACCTTCGATCCATGATAACAACTATCCTCCAATTCCGAGATTATCCAGTTTCAGAAGAAGTTAGTTTTTTGGGATTCGGTTAAAAGCCTTGGAAAAATCAAGGTAAATGACATCGACTGGTTGATTGTTGTTTAAAGAATTAGTCCAAGAGTTTAAGCAGGTTATTAAATTGGTTTGTGCAGACCTTCCAGGCAGAAAATCATGCTATGTTGGCGGTACTATGTTATTATGTAAGATAAAATTTATAAGGGTATTTGTAAATTTGTAGATCATAACTTGCCTTTCATCTAGTTTAGTAGCCTTCTTAAAATATTTGGGTAATTCATCAACTTCACCATACTCTTCAAATTCTTCAACCAGTTTGGCGTAGAGTAGAAGCTCGTCTTCGAACTTGGCAATCCTTTCTTTGAGCAAAATTTGAAATTCGTCGGTTTTTGCATCGATCATCTGTCTGTGTTCTTCTATTACTTTTGGCATGTGTAAGTACCTGTAAAGATTTACAATATTTGTTAATACATGGTTACGTTTATTAAACACACAATACTAACCATTGGAAAGCATTATTATGGATTTTCATCTCTACTGGTGTAAATATAACGTAATCAGCCAAAAATAAAATATAAGCCATAACATCTTTTAGTTTATCCTCCATCTCGCCCAATTTCTGTGCTTCTACATCGTTAACATATTTCATAAGATCCATGAGTACTTTTGTATCTTGTGGTAGACTTAAGGCTTTATCAGAAATAGCTGTATATTCATCTATTAAACTATAAACATAAATATTAATTATGAACCTTAAAACCTAATGAAAGTAAGGAATATATATATTATGAATTCTGAAAAATATTAGATTTCACACTGGATCATAATATAAATGTAAAGTAAATATACCTTTTACATAATGTTTGGTTATCTTTCATCGCTCTTTCTATGCATAGATCTTTGTAATGCTCAGCAGATGCTTCCAAAGTTTTTAATAGTTCGTTTCTGTTCATATCGTACATTTCTAAACGAATGTAATGATCAGTGGATAATGGAACTTTTTCCGCTATTTCTTTGAATCTTGCAACTTGCTCTGAGAGCTGCTCTAGAGGTTGATCTACCTACGAGCAAAAACTAAACACTATACAAAGACTAATCAGTATCTATACGTTAAAATAACTTTTACTTTATTGGAGTTTGAATCAAAAATAGCATGTGAAATGTTGGAGAAGTTAAAATAAGAAATAATTAAAGTATAACTAAATAAAGAAAATTACTTCTAGAAAATTATTAATGAAATTCTCATGTGTTCCATTGATCAAAGATAAAAATTCATCAAAATCTTGTACTCTAAGCTCGGGTCCTATTCTTTGATCAGCTAGTAGCGCTTGAATTTTTTCTTTATAGTCGTCCACAGTTTCTTGGGCAATAATAGGCTAAAATTTTATATGATTTTTATTTTTAATAATTTTTTAATCAAATAACAATAGCACCTGTAAAAATCTTTGTTTGTCCCAATCCATATATAATTTTGTCTCCAGTCTTGGTATATCCATAACCGCTTCAATCATATTATCAATTAGATACACTAAAGCATCTCTAAAGTTTTTAAAAGATGGTTCAAATACTAGTACAGTGCCTCGTTGTTGCAGTTTAATTTGAAATCCTTTGTTAAAGTACTAAAAATTGTAAATACCATTAGTATTTTGTAAGTAATAATGTGAAATTAAAAAAAAAATAATTCATTGGCAACATTATGAATAAGAATTAATAAAGATCAAAATAAATTCAGTTTTTACACCTATTCCAAAATATAGATATTCAGAGATTCTATGTAATATAAGAAGAAAATTGGGAATTATGATTATCTAACTTTTTTTAGTTTGCTCGTTTCTTTATTTTGTGGCCCTGTCTAGAACCGTCTTTACGACATTACTTCGGGCATAGGTACTCGGCAGGAGTAGAAAAAAATTACTTTATGTAGTCTTTAGTTGTTCAAGACCAGGAAGTGTGGGACTCCCGAAGGGATTTCCCCAGAGTAGCTACTAAAAAAAACCCTCCTCAGTGGATGTGCTTGTTTCGAACTTTATGTCCTAATTGTATAGGAGCCTGTCTTGTTCCTCTTTCTCCCTGATTATTTTTTTAACTTTGTTTCGTCCCACATTCAATTTTCCGCTCTCTCTCATCCAGTCCAATAATTCTGCAAAGGACTGGACATGAGGCATCCTTCCTCTTATTTCCTTCCATTTTTTGTATCTGAATGCAATGTACTACGTATCATCCACATCTCCATGTGGCCGTATTTCTTTTTCCAATCCGATTTAGGTATGATCCGTGCCCGTTTAGCTACTGAGTGATGTGGTAATCAATTACAAGATCACAAGACATAAAATAAGAGAAATGAAAAACTATACTTAGTAAAATATAGAAACAACAGATGTTTTCTTAATCTTAATGGTTATTATTACGATGATATCTTAGATGATAGTTCAATTTAACTATTATACTTACCTTTACATCTAAAATGTACTTCATATAATCTGATAAAGAATCAAGGCAAAGATTTTGTAATAAGTATGTCATAATGCTTGCAACGGAGTTATAAAATGATTCCATTTTCTTCTTTTTATTTGGATCTGGTAATCTACCCTTTTTGTTACCTTGTAGAAATATATCAGTAACAGCATAATAATATTTATTCATTAACTGATCTTTACATGTTTCGATATGTCTCGTAGTCATACCTCTAAACTCAGCAAGTTCAAACGCACCTTGATGGGCCATTAGTTCTTTTATATCGATTAATCGTAAATTAATAAAGTCCTTTTCCCACAAATCTAATATCGCTGCCAAACAAGGGTTAATGCAATGTAAGTTTTTCGTTATTTTTATTTTAGCGCTTTTAAAAGCTGGTCTAAAACTGTTACCAATATCCTTTAATTCCTGCCTGTCTCCTGTCAAGTCTTCTCCAACTGCCTTAATGAAACAAGGATCCTGGAGGACAAAATCTACTATCGCTTTCTTTACGGCCAGCATGAAATCATCTTTGATGTCTTGTATGTTTTGATTCACAGTTTTTTCGTATTTCATCAATTTCCTTGGAACCAACGCTAAAACCTATGTACATAAAAAAAATAAAGCAGTTATCTACAATGAAGAAACTGGAATGAACGATTTCGATAAAATAACCATTATATTAAATTTTTAATTATAAGTCATTAATTACTTACTCGCACTAAGACTTTCTCATCTATTGGAGCTACATGTACAGTATCAACACCATGTTTAATATAATAATAATATCGTAGCATCTCTTTTTCATCAGCAGTTGGTATATCTTCCGCCGATCCTTCTTTTTCATCATCTGTTGATACAATTAATTTCACCAATCGATTTCTGTATTCTTCTCTTTGTTTTCTTAACGCAGTATATGATTGAATTTTGGCTTGATGTTCAGCAGCTGTAATGTATTATAGAATGAGATCATTTAGATATAAAAAATTGTAATTTTATGAACCCTGAAGGTTTTTAAACATTATTTGTTCAAATATTTTTATGACTATGATTGTTAATAAGTATGGTGTTTTTAGTTAGCTTCAAGTAAGATATTAATGAAAAATCGAGTACCTAAGTGTATAAAGGAGCATACTTTATAAACTCATTTCTAAAGAAAAAAATAAAAGACAGAAACTTCAATTATGACTAAAATGTATCAACCCTAAAATTATCTAAATGCTTTTAACAATAGGCTATTTCACAGTATGAAAAATAAAGCTTTATTTACAGCGTAAATTTTGGAATACAAAAGCTATTTACAGTAGAACATATAAAACATATTCAATATTTTCACCGAAAAACCCAAAATAAAATTATTTGTTTTAAAGTTGGAACCATGTGCCATAAACGGTTTTGATTGGCTTAATTTACTGTGACGTTAGTCGTTTGTAAACATTCACAAGCAGGTGACGTTAAACTAGGAAATATCCATCTATCATCGTTAATTGTTTATTGAGTTGCTATATTCGTTATCTTGCGGCTTGAACAACTTATTCTTAACCATGGAGAGTATTTTTGTGAAAACAGCCAAAAGTTGATGCTATTATGATCGGCATCTTCTTCAAAAATAATTCCGATTTTTACTCACCTAAACTTCGGAACATGAAAACACCTAAGTAAGTATCATAGTCTAACGGGATAACCGAAAAAGGAGTTCAAATAGTTCATTGTAATTGTAAAACTGTTTACATGTTACCCAGCAGTATTCTTCTGTATCTGTAACAATGTTGGTGAATAAATTGTGTTAAAGTCCTCATAAGTGGTTCAAATTGGTGTCAGGTGTGGGGTGAAGATACAAGAATGTCTGAAAAGAAGATAAATAATGGGATTAATTCAGTATTGTTGAATGGGCTCCGTGAATACTACCTAAGTATTAATTTGAACCCTGACGATGTGGAGTTCGAAGATCCAGTTCAAAAAGCAAATTCCGAACAGTTGCAAAAACTTTACCGGCTGTAAGAGGAGCTATCGCAACGAATGATGAGCCAGCAAGAGTAGTTATCCAGTCAGATAAGGAGCCAGCGCGAAGATGGGCGATTCGTGTTTCGTCCGTAATCCTTTCCAAGTGTTGTTAATCGCTTTCGTCCGCTGACCCAAATGTGAAATTTTGAAAATGGCACTATTCGTCCGGCCGGCTTCCAGGTAAAAAAAACCCAACTTAGATAGATGCGGCATGAATTGTTATGAATGGAACATTATGATAGAGAAGATATGAAATAAGATTTTCCATAATAAAATTTAAAGATTTATTTATTTTTAATTTATTTACCATAATTAAACTATATACTATAATAATATATTAATAAATTATTACTATAATTACCAATGCTAGATATAATAATACTACTATTAGCAACTATTGTATTTACAGTTATTATTATGTACAATTTCTAAAAACTATAATAATGGGAAGCTAGTTTAACAAACTGCATTAAACTAATTTCATTCAAATCAAATTGAGCAATTTTTTTCCTTCAAATAATTTTCTCTTTTTATAGTTTGTAAATTTTTTTTCTTGGTCTTTGCAACGCTATTAATTTGAATATATATTTCATTTTGATAATTTTTTAATGCTTCTATAAATATAAATATATTCGGATGGATGAAATTAAAACATTTATTCAAATGCGAATGAAATGATTCACAGGCATTTGTTGTACGGGTTGATGTGGCGGTTTTAGATGCCCAAATTTCTGGCGGAAATACGGAATCTTCTTCTACATAAGTATCCACCAGATAGTTTATGAATTCGTCTAATTTGTGATCGGTTGGCTTCATTGAAATTAAATTGAAGACCAAACAATCTGAGACATTCTCAGGTTCTGTAAAAAAATCAGTGATTAGATGTTTGTAATCCAAGTACCTATATCTACATATTTTTTCTGATTTTATATGCATGCATTATGAAAGTAAAGTAATCGATTACAAGTTCTTTACCTAAAAACATGAGGCCAAAGCAATAGCCAAGCCATCTGCCAATTTCGGTTTTGTTTCTATAGTCTTGGGTAAGGCCAAGCTGCTGAATTCTTCTCCACCATGCCTGACTTAAGTGAAATCGACATCCAGTGATTTTCGCATTTTGCCACACTTCTTTCACTGCTGCATGAATCGCCAGCTCAAAATCTATGACGATTTCTTTGGGATTTAGCTCCAAGCCGCTTTTCTTTGATTCATTCAAAATAAATTTCAAGCATGAAGCATAAGTGCTCGTAGATTTGTTTGGCAATAAACAAAATGCCAATGGAATATAATTACCATTATGAAGTCCATGAATGGTGAACAATTGTAAAAAAGGTTTTGGGCAATATTTGAATGTACCGTCCATATATATAATCGAACACTTACAAAGATGTGTGAGATTTGTTCTTGTGGCAAATATAACTATTTTTAAATAATAGTCATTAACTATTAAAAATTCTTCTCCTTTGGTTGTTGACACATTGAGGTTTTCAAGCGCTACATGCAGCTCTTCAAATGTTTTCGGCAGCTTTGGATATTGCTTCCTCCTTTCTCTGTAGATGCTTTTCCTCACATTACCAATACATCCACAGTAATATCTTCAAAATTAGTAGTTTTCAAAACCGATTGAATTATTTTCTTGGGAGTTTGGTTTATGTCCTCGGTAGCCTTTCGTTTAGCTGCTGCAGTTATTAAATTAGTTTGAAGTCTCCTCTGACTAATTTCTGTATGATTATGTTCCATTTTGTGGTTTGATAACAAATTTTCTTCTCCAATAGTATAAATAACCGCTTTACATCCTGGAATCCGGCACCGCCACCTCGACTCTCCACCCACTAACTTGTCAGCAAAAGTAAATAAAAAATTATTCACCATCAATTGAATTTTGCCCCTTTTGGAAATACTTCTTTTAACATCTATATTCTCCATCTTTGTTGAAACAAGCACAAATAAAAAAAATCGAAAATAATTTTTAACACTACTAGTTTTTCACTTTACCAGCTCTGCTATTAGAATACTTATTTTTTTGAAAATTTATGGAATATATACATACAATCTTAAACAAACCTGCGCAAATCAGACGAATGTATAATTATATAAGGTTTTTCCACCCTTTCTTCAAAAATATATTAGAAGTAATCCTTTTCATGAATAGATTAATTTTATTACCCCTCGATAACATTGAAATTATTTCAAATATTTAGAATCCTTCAATACCTTGACTGGATGGGTTAAACCTTTTCTAAGAAATCTACCTGTTTTCAGTCAGCGGACGAAAAGTCCCATAGTCAGGTAAACAGTTCCTTCCGACCTTTTATTTTTATTGCTTTAGCGGACGAAAAGTCCTATCCCCGCGAAGATATGTCCCAGCTGTCGCAACGAATGACGAGCTAACAAGAGGTACAGGCGCAACAACTCTCCCAGTTGTCCAGTCAGATAATGTCCCAGCTTTCACAACGGATGTTTACCCTAACAGAAGAGTTATCCAGTTTGTTCTCCCAGCAAATATCTCATCTGCGCTCCGAAATGTGCACTCTTCGTGACGAGAAAAATCAGTTAGTGGCCAACTTGCGAGACGAACCAAATCAGCAATTGGCCAACTTGAATTAGCAAGTGGACAACTTGAACCAGCAAGTGGCCAACATGCGAATTATATTTCTTTATAAGAAAAGTTTGTTTTTAAAAATTATAAAATTTATTCAAAGTTACAAATCTACTATTTAACTACAATTACTATGAGAACTATTAGGTTTAAAAGTTAAAGACTGACTGAATCTTCTAGTGAATCCGGTAGGGCTGTTCTGTCTTGACAGTCAGCATTCTCGTTGCTGACTCTGGGAAATCGGTGACGTAACTCCTCCCCCTGAGGATTCAAGTTACGAGGGTAGTTGAGGAAGTTGAACTGAAGGTGATGGAACGATTGGAACTGGTTGTTGCTTTCTTTTGCTGCTGATGTGATATTTCTTATAGATAAATACCATTAAACCGAAAACAATAGTAAGATATATCAGTATTGTCCATATGCTTGGTATGTGGGAAATTTTATTGAAAGGAGACAATATGTGTTCATTTTGATTTAGTTGGTGAGTGAGTTCTTGGAGTTGGTCAAGCTGAACATCTTCCAGATTGATCTCTGAATTAATTGTTGTAATGGGATCACTTTGTAGTTGAACATCCGGAATTAGTATTGGTTGACTATTAGTAATTGATTTCTTGTTTATGATTACTTCTTGAGAGGTTCTGATCTGGCATTCTAAAGGGATTTTAATCATATATGTACCCTTTATTCTTCTTGCTTCTTCTTGGCTGCCGCAGCTGATTCTAATTGTTTCTTCTTTGGGGAATACTCCTAGCCAAAGATTAGTATTGCCCAGTTGGCTGAATTTGGGTTGTGTAAATTTAAATCGAATCTGTTTGCAATGTGGGTTATTCTCTAATTTTACTAGTGATAGTTCACAGGGGTTGTTATGTCCAATCTCTTGTAATATCAGTTTTCCACATATAAAGTTCTGAGCGGATATTTCAGTACACTCATCGAATTTTGATATAATGTAGTGCAATTTATTTTTTAATAGAAATTTATTCTGCGGAATAATAGCCTTGAACTGACCCTCATTGGGAATCGGGACGGAGTATAATTGATAGTATGTAAAGATGTCTGGGTAAACCAAAGGTACATTTAAGATGTATGTGATTTTGTTGTTATAAAGAAAGCATTCTATTTTTATAATTGATTCGTATAAAAGAACGTTTTGCATTGTTACAGTAATGGGTAGTTGGGAAGAATTTAATTGGTTCTCTATAGTTTTTAATTCGTGATACAATTCTGTAGTTTTCATAACGCTAGGATGTAAAATTTTTAATCTTGCAAATGTTATCGAGTTTTCGAGATCTTGTAATATTGAATTTATAATATCAAATAAATTAATAATTTCATATAATACGTCTTTTATAGAGTCAGAATTGTCTCTAGCAATGAGTACCAATGAAATTTGGTTTATTTTGTCTTCTAATAGTTTATCATTTTTGTTGAGTTTTTGAATTGTAGAATTAAAACTTTTAATTACGTTTATTGATAATGACATTTGTGAATTTACTACAGAAGTTATTCGTTCTTGATTGGTTTGAAGTTGGTTTATTAATTTTTCATACCTTTCGCCATCCGAAGCATCCAAGTTGCCGGTTATAGATTTAAAAATGGAACCTAGCCCGTTTATAATGCCTCTCTTTGTTCTATTTGGTTGCGGTAAAAGAGTTTTTAATCTCGAGTCTACTTTATCTCGGGTGAATTGTAAGATTTTTTGATAGTTTATAACGTCTTTCGAATAACTTTCATTTGTATTTATCATTCCCAATAAGTTTTCTGCTTGTGTATCCAATTTATTAACTTTTAGTACGATGGGGTTTAAATCAAAGAAGTGTATAATTTTGAAGGAATAGTCCTCTACTTTAGCTGATCCTAATTTAAGAGGAATCAATCCTAAATTTCCGTCCAAATTTCTGAAGGAAATTTGATCTTGTGACCCATGTAGCATAGGGAACCTGAAAGAAAAGTTTGGGTTTATTTTTCTTTTATGATGTTTGAACTTTCTGACGTGGTCGTTTCAAGTTATCCATATGGACTTTTTCCTGAGAACTAGTAGATACAATTTTTCCGTTTTTGTTTACGTTTGTTATTTCGTCAGGACTATTAAATTTATTTGAAGATTTATTTCGAGAATGATTTTTCACGTATGTGCAGTCTCCTACATTAAATAAATCAGGGGTATCCCTGTTTTTATTTATTTTATTTATGAGTTCTTCTTTATCTTTAGATAATTTTTCGTTTAATTTAGAATACAGTTCTCTTATTTTTTCCTTATGTTCGTTTACGTAATTGCTGGTTAATATTCTGTCAATATTTATATCGAAAGGATCATCTGTGGTCAGGTGACCGTCAATAATATCAATTGGTTTTAATTTGGTTGAAGAATGTATGGAGTGATTGTAAGCAAGAATTGCGTATTTCATTTTTGTTTGTATATTCGTTTTAGAAAACCCTTTGGTGTTAAGTAGTCTAATATGTTCATTAAAGGTTGAATGTACTCGTTCGATGGGTGAATTGGATTGAGGATGACTTGGAGAGATAAAATGGGTTTTTATTTTATGTAGGTCTAATAATTCGTTAATTACTGTGTTTTTGAATTCTGTTCCGTTATCGGAAACTATTAAATTAGGTATTCCATGATGTGAGAAAAAGGTTATTAAATGATTTGCCACTTCTGTTGATTCTAGTGCTGTTAACGGGTATGCTTGACTATATTTTGAAAAAGTGTCAATGATTGTTAAGAATTTATGACCTTCTATTGTGTATGTATCTATATGTAAAATTTCGAATGGTTTTAAAGCAGTTGGGGTGATATTCATTTCTACTTTGATAGGTTTTCTCTCATATTTACACTGTTGGCAGATTTCACATTCATTGATATAATTTTGTACAGATTTCTTTAGATCAGGCCAGTAGTAGAGTTTTCTTATCTTTTCTGTTGTTTCATCTATACCCCTATGGTTTGTTTTTCCTTCGTGGTATGCTTGTATTATTTCCTGGATATCCTTTTTGTTTGTAACATCTATTAATTTAGTATTACATTTTCGGAATTTAAGGCTTGGCCATTTAAAATTTTTTCTAATTACTTCGCAAAATCTTTCAAATATATTGGGGACTTCAAAATATAAGTAATACTGTACGTTGGGGGCAATATAATCTTTTACAAAATCTATTACGTCTTGGTCAAAGTTATTTTCTGAAATTTGTACGATAATTCTCTGTTTTCTTTCAAATAAGATCTTAATTTTAGGTTTACTTGGAGAGTAGTGAACTGTTTGTATAAATATTTGGTTTTGCCCATGATTTACTGGTGATTCACTAATAGGGATTCCTACTATGGGATTTTCTTCTGCATTTGAATGAATAGTTTGTCCTTCGTCAAGTGGTTCTTCCTGTATATCAGGATCAGGATTAACTATTATAGACATTTTATCTAGTTCAGGACTTGATATTCTTTCCAAAGGTTGATTTTTATGTATGATAAGAAATTCGTCAAGATCTGGTGTGTTTAGTTCTTGTCTTGCATTTTCTGCGTCTTGAATTATTCCATCAATTTCATTCCAAATGTTTTCTGTTTCTTTGGTATGTATTTCTATTCTGCTGAGAGCATCAGCGTTTGTATTCAGGGTTCCTTTTTTATAAATGATGTTAAAATCAAATTCTTCTAATTTGATTCTCCACCGAAGTAGCTTGGAGCTTGGGTCTTTAAGTGAGAATATCCACTGAAGCGGTCTGTGGTCTGTTACTATGTTGAATTTACGACCAAAAAGGTACGGCCTGAAATATTTAGTGGCCCATACAATACTTAGTAATTCCTTTTCGATGGTGGAATAATTTCTTTCGGAATCATTTAGTGTTCGAGATGCGTAAGCGATAGGTAGGTCTTTCCCGATATCACCTTGTGATAACACAGCTCCTATTGCGACATTACTTGCATCAGTTGTTAGGTTGAAAGTCTTAGTAAAGTCTGGATACTGAAGTATTGGTTCGTTTATTAATAAATTTTTACATGATTCAAAACATTTTAGGAATTCCATATTATGTTCGATTTTTGCACCTTTCTTGAGACATTTTGTTAGTGGCTTAGTGACTTTTGCGAAATTGTTTATGAACCGTCTGTAATAACCGAGAAGACCCAGAAAACCTTTAATTTCTTTGGTAGTACTTGGAATGGGGTAATTTTTTATGGCTATTATTTTATCTGGATTTGGTCGCACACCTTGCGGAGTTACTACGTGGCCCAGATATGCCACTTCTTTTCTAAGAAATTCCGATTTATCTAACTGAATCTTAAAATTAGAATTTCTTAGTCTCTCGAAAACCTCTTTTAGTCTATCTATGTGTTCCTGCAATGATGTTGAAAAAATAATAATATCGTCCATGTAAACCAAACATTTTTCGTTTTGAATGCCTCTGAGGATATTGTCCATGATTTTTTGGAATGTTGCTGGTCCATTTTTGAGTCCGTACGGCATTCTCAAAAACTCGTAGTGTCCGTTTTCGGTACTAAATGCTGTTTTTTCGATGTCGTCTTTGTTCATCTCGATCTGGTGAAAACCACTGGCCAAATCGAGGGTGGAAAAATATTGGCATTTCCCCAATTTATCTAATAGATCAGTTATGTTTGGCAGGGGATATCTATCGTCTATAGTTTTCTCATTAAGTTTGCGATAATCCACTACTACTCGCCACTTTTGTTTGCCTGAAGCATCGGCTTTCTTTGGCACTACCCAGATGCTGGAATTCCAGGGTGAATCACTTGGCTTTATGATATTCTGTTGTAGCATTTTACCGATTTGTTCACTTACTTCTTGTCGGTGTATATATGGATACCTGTAATTTTTTGAGTAAATAGGTATTTCATCCTTTGTTCGAATACTATGTTTTATAGTATTTGTGAATGTAAGTGGAATGCCCTCAACATAAAAGATATCGGAATACTCTTTACATACATCTAAAATCAGTTTCTTCTCCTCGCTGTTTAGGTGATCTAATCGAATTTTTGATAAGTCAAAATCATTGTTTGAAGATGTATTAAAATTATTCAAATTTATATCCTTTTTTAAATTATTTTTTAAATCATAGTATTGATGAGAGTTATTTTCTTTAAAACTGGAATTATCAAATCTTTCTACAATCAGCGGTTCTGAGAAATCTAGTGATATGTTATCCATAGTATTATTTAATATAGTTGTAAAAGCATATCCGTTTCTTGCAAGTGTTAAGCATTCTGGAATTTCACAATTATGTATTTTTTGATAAGGAATTATTATCTCACCGTTTTTTACAGATGTTTTTACTTGTATTACTTTTTCTGTACGTGGTTCTAAGTTAATTATGTTTAGATTGTTATTCTTTATTCTTTGAAATAGTAACTTGATTTTTGCATTAGGCGTTATGAGAAAGCCGTTGTTAAAATCTAGAGTTGCTTTTAAGAGTTTTAAATTATCAATTCCTATTAATCCATCAAAGACATTATGAAATTTGAATAAAAAGAATTTTAGGTGCCTTTGGGAATTATTTCGGAATATTTTAGAAATAGGGATATTAACGCTGTATTTATGAGTTGATTTTTGAAAAACCGTAGATACGATGAATGGTTCATATTTCAGGGAGTTAGGAAATAAATTTGCTGCGATAGTGGGGTCAATGAATGATTTCGTGGAACCTGAATCGATTAGAAATTTTAAGTTATATTCGGGGAATGTTATAAAAGGTAATTCGCTAGAATCTACAGTATTTAAGGATATGTTAATCGGATTTACGTTATTTTGTTGTGATCGGCAGTTACCGTAAAATTTTCATCAATTTGCTGTGAGCATTCGATCTCGTCTGGAATTACTTCTTCGAAATATTCATTTTGATCGTAATATTCATTATGGGTGTCAGAATCCTCATGACGATGTTCGGTTTCAACATTAAAAAGTTCTTCAGCTACAAAATTTTGGTTAGTATTAAAGTTTTGATTGTTATGTTGATTCGAATAAGAAGGGTTATTAAACTTATTAGTAAGGTTGGTAGAAATACTCATGGGAGTGGGTTTTGGCAATATTTGATTAGGATTTGGTTTGAAGACATTTTGTCTATTAGACTGTCGAAAAACTTGAGAATTTGGTGGGAATCGTTGGGACGCAAAGTTTGGTCTAGGTTGAATAGCGATTGGACCTACTGGGAATCTATTCTGAGGGACAAAATTTGGGTTACCAAAATTTGGTCTGTTAAATACGTTCGGATTTCGATTAAAATTATTTGGTTGCGGTGGTCTTATAGATGGAGTTTGTGGTTTTTGGACATTTCTATGAGAAAAATTTTGGAAATATTGTGTATTTTCTTCATCTTTGACAAATTGTAATGCTTCGGCTAGGGATGAAGGTTTCATACAACGTATTGTTGTTGCCAAAGGTTCTTTCAAACCGCAAATAAAAGTTTTCAATGCTACATTATTGTACATATTCTTCTTTAGTGCTTTTGCTTGTTGATTATTTTCGTGAAGCTCAACATAACTGCACAACAGATTTAAAATATTTAAAACCCTGTCATAAAATTTTTGAGTATGTTCGTTTGGCATTTGTTTCATTATTACTAGATCACGATTTAAACAAGTTTCGTCTCGTTGGTCAGCAAAATAGTTTCTTAAAGTAGTCTTCAGATCATCCCAATTTACTATGTTTTGAATGTTAACTACTGCTTTAGCGTTACCGTCTAATTTACTAATAATCGATTGAATCAAATAAACATTATGAAAACTACCTGGATTTTGGATGTCATAAAAGTTACCAATTAAACTGTCGCAGACCGCAAGGAATCTGTTTAAGTCATTGGGGTTCCCGTCAAAAGTCGGAATACACTTCAAATATTCTGGTTTAAAATTTGTGGCCATTTCTAAATTACTTTCTACAATTATTTGTGAAACAATTGGTTGAGTTTCGACGATTTGA
The DNA here is from genome assembly GCA_964028335.1 of Altica lythri. Taxonomy (NCBI): domain Eukaryota; kingdom Metazoa; phylum Arthropoda; class Insecta; order Coleoptera; family Chrysomelidae; genus Altica; species Altica lythri. Next base: position 60,917,245 of record OZ034802.1, read on the forward strand.
GAGTCAGTTGAAGGTATATTAATGTTCAAATCTTCGAATACTCTAGTTAGTGTATCTAAATCGTTATGTTCAGACATATAAATTGCACTTACATTAATATAAAAACGATTGGCAGCATTCCCAATTTACTATGAGGAGATCTTCTGGTCCGGCGATGTGGTCCTTCACACAATTGCTCCTCGCAGAATGGATAATTTTGGATCCAGTTCTCGAAATATTGTCAAGTGATCCGTGAATCTCGATTTTGTAGGTTTTACGTCACTCACAATAAGTCTCTTTTTCCGGTTCGATTGCCGATTAACTGTTAAACAATAATCGCCCGTTCGATACGTACGATCTCGACAATCCTACTGACTGCGCCAATTATATTTCTTTATAAGAAAAGTTTGTTTTTAAAAATTATAAAATTTATTCAAAGTTACAAATCTACTATTTAACTACAATTACTATGAGAACTATTAGGTTTAAAAGTTAAAGACTGACTGAATCTTCTAGTGAATCCGGTAGGGCTGTTCTGTCTTGACAGTCAACATTCTCGTTGCTGACTCTGGGAAATCGGTGACGTAACTTGCGAGACGAGTAGATCAACAAGGGGCAGCTTACGCGACGTGCAAAATCAACCAGCAAATGCAGTGCGATATAAAGAAGCTTCAACAAGAACAATAAGCTTGTCGTCGACCAGACCATCTACCACGACGACAAAGATATAGAAAGGATGGAAACCTGCCACATAGACGTCGAACGATAAGGAAGCGGGGAGGTGACCCAGGTACGAACGACGATGAAACCCTCGACCTTCGACGAGAAGACTTCCTGGCCAGATTACCTGAAACAATTCGACGTAGTGGCCAGAGCGAATGGATGGTCATCCCAGGAGAAGGCATTGTCCCTAACCATAGCTCTGCGAGGCGAGGCTGTAGACGTCCTGCATTCATTGACACCGGATGAGGCTGACAATTTCAAGGTATTGATATATTGAAAAGTATTACTCAGCAATATCAAAAATAAGAAGACACCTTAGGTTTATGTTAAAACTATCGTTTTTGGTTAGGTTTATGTTTACAACACTTCAACTGCAAATAATATATAGATATTTTTCTTTGCAGTGCAGAAAGAGATTCCTGTTTTGGAGCAAAACTAGATAATATGAGACATTACTGGTCTGATCTTTCTTCTGCAGTAGAACCAATCCTCTTCTTTATATTAGTTTTACCAAATCTTGATGGACTTACATCACTAGGTACTTAATTCAATCTTAAATGGTGAAGTAGAACTGGATGAGACAAAATGTTTGAAAGGAAAAACAGCGATCTCTTTAGTCAAGTTTTTGTTGTCGTATTGCCTTTTAACTTTTTCTTTAAAATAAAATTGGGTACGCTTTTCACTGGTGGCAATAGGATCAGTTAATGTGCTTTTATTTTGTGTCGTTGGATGTGATTCTGAAAAGAAATAAACTTTTAAATACAATCAAAGCCAACAGTTTACTTTTTAGTTACCTATTTTTATTCTTAGTTATGTCTACATACCTTTTGTCATTAAAACTACTACTTGTAAGGGTGTTGTAGTTGATTGGGTGTTAGATGGGATGGGTGCACTTACCACTTCCTGCATCAGTATGTCTTGTCACTCTTGGATCGGTTAGGTTCTTTGTCTTTTAACAAATACATGTCTAGAACTACCAGCATCACTTTTCCTTTTATTTTGGTCTTTCAGGCAATAAAATTTTGTAAGCACAAATGCTTTTACTTTGATTATCCTCTTGCTTAATCAATTATCAATTATCCAACTTTAAAAAAATTGAATAATTATATTGTAAAAAAGTTTTTAAAGTTAGCAATAACATGTTTACTTACAGCAAAATGATCCTGACACTTACCGAACTGCGTACAAGTTGTAACCACTTATTGCGAAGTTTAACATTTATTGGAACGGTTTTAAATAGCTTCTCCGGCCTCTTTATCGTTGTATTTTTGTACCCGCAGGTACTGCACACCGTTTATAACTCATTTTTTTCAGTAAATTACAGCCAGAAACTTGATTAAACTACATATAACGACAAAACTCTCGATTTTGTAATACTTTTTTTAAACGATATATTTATAATATATAAAAATAAATATTATTTGTAGGGACCTTATAAACCAATAAATAATGTGAGACGGTTTTTAGAACCTAGCCAAATAGCGTATTGATAAACATTGTAAACAAATCTATATAAATGTTTTTATGACTATTATTGTCAGTAAGTTTGGTATTTTTAGTAAGTTTTAAATGTAATATTATTAAAAAATCAAGTATGACTCATAATATCTTCTTTTTAATACATTTTTATTGTATTTTTTTTTCAACTTTTTCAAAATTGACCCAACGAAATAAAAATATTAAAAATCCATTTTGATCTTAACACTTTTGTAATATTTTCAGGATTGGTGAACTTTTTGATAACTGTGTAGGTATAGAATAACCATTTTTATTGAAAAATCATACTCGTATTCGTATAAATGCATTTTTTGTATACGAAATATGGGAATCACCAAAACGAATAGTATTAAAAACTCCTGAATGTCTTTGGATCTAAATATTTACCTTTCTTTTTTTCTGCAGTTAATTTCTTTTTATACTTAGGATAAGAAGATGCTATTATTGGTTTAAGCAACTCAGGTGGAAGAGAAAAGATTGATCGATCATTTATATTGAAATCTCCGGGTAAAGTTAATCGAGGTACTTTAATATTAAGATCCCCACGAGATTCCAACTTCGCTCGCTTCTCTGTAATTTTTTTAATTAACCTGTCCCTTTCTACATCTCTATTTGCCATCGCTAAAAAAGAGCAAGTTAATAATATATATTAATTTGTCCGGGATATGTAATTTTAGTCATTTCTTTTCGAAAGATGGACATTTAAACATAACCAGTTCGGTGCCGTTACGTCATAACACGAAGTGTCATCTGCGATTTGAAGGTTAGAATTTTTGAAAAACCTCAAAGTTGAATATTTGTTATAAATTATACTATTTTATAATTATTTAAAATGGTAAGTGTACATACCTATGTTTTTTTATGTATTTAAAGTCTCATTCTTTAAAATATATAATAAAATTTCTGTTTAAAATGAGAGACTATAATATACTTCAGTTATTTCGCTATTTAGAAACTATTTATTTCACCATAGAAACGAAAATATATAATAGATAAATCGTTAATGTATTTAACGTTTTAACAATTATTCTAAATTTTTCCGTTTAAATTCGGGATTAAATCGATATGATACCATTAAATTTATAAACATGTTCCTTTTGAATTCGTGGAGCATAGTGATAATATTATTTATTGTTGGGCAGATATTCTTTAGAACAATCAGACATCTACACCTCACAAAGTCAAATTTCGCAGTGGAAAAGTCGCTACTGGCCACATTACGTAAAAAAACCGGATACACCTTTGCTAATTGTAAAAAAGCGTTAGAAATGCATAACAATGACCTAAACCAAGCCGAAACTTGGCTAAAAGAACAAGCTCAAGTCATGGGTTGGTCTAAGGCTACAAAACTGGAAGGTAGACAGACTACTCAAGGTTTAATAGGAGTTGCAGTTCAAGAAAATCGAGGAGTACTAGTTGAGGTCAACTGTGAAACAGATTTTGTTGCTAGAAATAAGGAATTTCAAGGAGTCGTAGAAGAGGCCGCAGATGCTTGTTTAAGCTATGTAAAGAAACAAAGAGGACAAGGGAGATTAACAAAAGTGGGTATTTTAAATAAAATTATTAATTCCTACACGCACTTGTTTTAAGAATTATTATCAGATCTTATTACTAGGTACATATATTTCGAATATTTTTAAATATTGAATGGAGGTGGCTTTTACTTGATGAATATCCATGTTAACGATTAAATCACACGAGTACTTTTTGATATTCACTTTTATTTTACAAACTTACATAACATATTTCGATATACAATAATATCTTCATCAAATGTAAAATAAGTGCTTATATTTTTACTAAATTTTAATATTCTCAGTTTTTCATTTCGTTTTAATAGACAATTTTTTCCATCAATTTGTTGTTGTATAGATAGAGGACACCTCTCCGGTAGCTATTTATTTAGCAAAAAAAATCTGTTTTAACCAAGTTTTAATAAATAAAATTACTAATTAAATAAGATCGTACACCCCGTAGTAGAAGGTTTTCAATTGCCAAAAAAAGTCACCTTTTTATTCATAACATTCTTATACTTCTAACTATCCATTTATTTTTTTGTTAGGAAGTATTGTTAGTGTTTCCCTTTGTAAAAAGTTCAAAATATTTTTATAACATTGTATTCCAACAGTTTTAAAACTCTTTTTAGGTATGTTTAGACAGTGAGCAGCTTAAAAATATAAAGGCTAATGATGGAAAATCGCTGGCCGATAAAATCGCTTTAATGATTGGTACAGTTGGAGAAAATGCCAGTTTGAAACGAGCAATTTGCATGCAAGCAGCAGATGATATTCATTTAATTGGTAATATTTTTTATATTAAAATAGATTCGACATTATTTTCAATTTTTTATAGGTTATGCACATCCCTCTGGTAGCACAAGTAGTGGAATTCAGTTAGGTAGATTAGGAGGGATTTTAGCTTATAAAGTATTGTCTGAGAATCAAGAAGATACTAACGAGATTTCTAGGGGTGAGTTCCTTTTTGTCTGCTGTAATAGTAAGACTGATATGTGCGGAAACTAAAATAAATTATCGGAAAATGCGAAAAATATAACACAACCTTTACTTTATATTATATATTAATCTGAGATAGCAACAATTCAATTCATTTGTTATTCCTATCTCTGTTAGAAAGATTAAATACACGTCTGATCACTAAATAGGTTTCTATTCTGTGATCTCGTTAATTGTAAGTACGATGTTGTCACGTTTTCAATAAGTCTTTCTATTTTACATCCAAATGGCATCGTAGTGTGACATTATACTGTAGTACAAATTTACTTTTTCTGATCCACCCCAGGTGGTGTCGCATTTGACTTAAATATGCAAATGTGTTTACTTTCGCTAAATGTTCTTTATAACAGAATTATTTTAAAAAATTACGTAAAAGAAAATAAAAACCAATATAGATACAGATTTAGAAGGAACGTGTCAATGTTGTCGGTGTATTTGTATGAGTCAATCCTCTTCCATTATTTCATTGGAAGAATCAGAGTCACTATCAAATCCAAAATCGGAATCGTCTGAATGTGATTCCTCCAATCCAATAATTAAAAGAAAAATATTTTCATGTGAGCAGTTTCCCATGTAAGTAGTACAATCTGCCAAAATAAGTTCGTCTGTATGTCTACAAAAATTTTGCCACAGGTCTGGTGAACATTTAGCCAATCCTTCTGTCGAAGTTTTTTTAACTCTATCCTTGTCATGAATGTCATGATCTAATCTAATCTAAATAAACCTGGCATGGTCTCTCCTGTGGAGCCCCATGTTTGAGCACTGCTTCCTATGGGAATATTGTGACCAGGTTCGGCACCAAGAGTCCTTACATGCACCCGATGCGTGCAAGACTCTTGTTTGTTCAGCTGAAAATCAATATCATGCTGATCTTCAGGTAGGCTAGAATCCAGGTGTCCGAAATTCCTTGAGTTACTGTTGCCACAGGGCAAATCCTTGTCATGATACGTAGATATTATATGTTTGTTTATAATATGTCTTTGTAAACCCCATGCTAGTTCTATTGGATTGTAATCGTATGGTGGTTATCGAAGTACTTCATGTCCTCGTTTTAAAATATTTCATCCACTACATATGTATTTTCGTCAGTTGTATAAGGTAATATTATTGAGTACAGGTTTTTATCATTTTTGTGTCAAATGTAATGTTATTATCAATCAACCTATCCTGCAAAATCGCTTTTGTTTTCGCAGGAAAAGATGGTGGTTCGTTAAGTTAAACTGCTTGGTATGGCGCGTTGTCCATGACCACCATACATTTTCTTGAAATACAGATAAAGCAGGAAAGAGTTGATTAACAACCCAATTTTTAAAAAAGTTACTATTTATACTTTTGTGATAAACAAGGTCTGTATTCGAACAGTCTAGTAACAAGTCGCATCCTTCCAAAAATCCAGTGTCAGTCCTTGTATGTAAAATAGCAAATCGCTTTCTTTCGAATTGTACACGAGCTGGATTACCTTTCAGGTCAGAATCGTGCACCCACTGAGGCACTGGACTCCCATTTTGATGGACACATGTTTTATCTAGGTACACGAATCTGACTCTCTCAGTAACACTTTTTAGTTGTTTATATTCTCGAGTGAAAGCGATTTTACTAATTTTAACTTGTCGTGGTTAATATAAAATCTGTCGTCCATTTACTTTTTTAAATTTGTATCCCATTAATTTCATAAATTTTTTAGTGTAATACGTCCCCCTTAAAAATCAAAATTTAGTTTAGCATCAGTCATATGTTTGTCTAAAGTAAACTGTTCATTTTAAAATGGAACATCCAAATCTGTTGCTGTCAGTCTTTTTTAAATAAATTTATCAAATGCATCAGTTTTACTTCCTTTATCTGGGACTTTCTCATTATTTTTCAATCATACCTTAATAATTTTTCTTATTTTCCAAACACTGACCTAAAAAATTAAGCATTTAGAATGTTTGTCATATTAATGAGCTTCAAATAATATACCTCAGTTACACAAAGGTAGTTAAGAGATTGCAAAATATTTAACAAAATTTTGAATCAAATTATAGTTACAAAAATGTATCATTTAGAAATTGGAAATCTAAGAATATTGTGTATAATTTTCGGTTTGGGTAACGGTAACAACCCAAGAAACCAAATGTATAATCTACTGAGATAGGAATAAGAACTGAATATAGTTTAAAAATACTTAAACTAAATTCTTAAGAAATTTCTGATTTTAATACAAAAAACAATCTGGTTCAATGTACTGAATTTATTTTTCTCAATTACTTTCATCCTATATTTTTTGGTATATAAAAATTATTATTTGTAATTTGTTTAGGGATTTGTCAACACATTGTTGGTATGGATCCTAAAAAAATTGGTACGAGTAGTGATCAACCAGCTGCAAATAAGGAAGAAGAAACATGTCTAATCCACCAGGAGTACCTACTAGACGACACTTTAACAGTAAAAGATGTCATAGCTGAACACAACTTGGAAATTTTGGATTTTAAACGTTTCGAATGTGGCGAAAGTGCACGAGCAGTTGGAGATCAACCTTTAGAGTTTGTAGAAACATGCCAGTAAAAATTTGTTGTTAAAAGTTTTTAGTTTATATGAGGATGAATGTTAACCAAAGTTTATGTAATTTGAACAATTTCTATTACATTAAATAGTTTTATTGATAATTTTGTATTTCTTATTTACTGTTACAATTTAGACACTACTAAGATTACCTGATTTGAACCTTTTTAGTTTCGGTTTTATATCGTGGATTAGTAAGAATATGGTTTAACCCATTAGAGGCATTAAACTGATGTCGAATACTTTGAATATTTGGAAGAGAATAGTAAAGACAATTTATAATTATGCCTGATAGGAACGACTGATACTGTTTATGCTATGAGAATAGTGATGGAGGGATGTCGTGAAATGCAGCGTAATATCCACGCTGCTGGCACAGACTTAGAGAAAACGTATAACAGAGTTCCGAAATAGGACGTGTGGAGATGTATACGAGTGAAAGGTGTGCCGGAAAAGTATTCCCGATTAGATGAAATATTAAATAAATGAAACGGTTGTAACGTAATCGTAATCGTTTTAGTATTGGAACCCACCAGACCATATTCGGTGAAATTTATTTTAATGTTGTCGCCGTGATTATAACTTGTTTGATACGGGTTTTGACTGATATTGGAGTCTTCTTTTTCAATACGATAGATTTTTACATTCATTTTCATATCTGTTTTCCTTGTGGTAACATTCTCCTCAACTATACAAGTAAGTTAATTTTTTTGTTTCATTTAATTATTTTATTTGTATAAACTTCTCAAGTTGAGATGATTTTATTAAATATTAGTAACATCTAATTTCAAGTAGTTTCACTTTCGCCAAACATCAGTTTTTGTGATCTTGATTGAATTGTAGTCCTGTTTACAATATGGAAAAAACAAATTGATTGATTGTAATTCATTAAGGGATGGAAGTCTGATTATTAATTTCATTATTAGGGTTATTGCCACATTTATAAGGAGACCTATGTAGGAGCTAATATTTTTTTTTTGGAGGTGAGTTCGAGCCGTCCGCTATTTTGGTGAAAGAAAGCCGAATTTCGACTTAGATCCCAGAAGTATAATCAATTCCATTCAAAAAGGCAACAGTTCATCCCAGGAAGAAATTTGTCCAAGGGAATCCTTTCCGAAGAAACAACAACAAAGATACGAGATTAAATTAATTTACGAACTAACTAAAATTTAATTTTTTTATTATTACTGATATTTTCTTAAAATAAATCATTTAAACTGGTGTTTGAGTGTTATTTGCTTGTTTGTACTCTGGCGCCCTTATATTTTATGTTTGGGAAGGACTGGTAAAACTTAGAAAAGAAGCTACGACTCAATTGAACTAGCTGAGGGATATAATTTCTTTAGTGGGAATTTCTACAGTTAAAAATTGGCGCCCAACCTGCCAATAATTTTTAATCGATTATTAGAGTTACACAGTCACTTAAAAATCTACACTATTATCTGTATAGTGTGGATTTTTAAGTGATTGTTTATTTAATATTTTATATTATGGATCTACACCAAGTGTCGGCTAAATCAATTCAACATTCCCGATTAGTGCAAGAAATGTATAAGGAAAAAGAAGCAGTCTTGGGATTTGAGGTGCATGTGGGGCTCCACCAGGGGTCGATGCTGAGCCCCTAGGTGTTAAGTATGGGATATGATGTACGCGGATGATAATGTGATTGTTAATTTTGTGAAAAAGAGACTGAAAAGACAACTTAAGAAATATAGAAAAGTGCTTGAGATTAGAAGGGTGAGAATAAGTAGGGCGAAGAATGAGTATATGACAACAGACGAGACGAATGGACTTAAAATTAATCTGTAGGACCAAGAGCTGCCAGTTGTCCAAAATTTCAAATGTTTAGGGTGTTTGTGCTAGAAAGGATGGAAGGTTAAAGAGTGAGATAAATCATAAGAAAAGATGGTTGATCTGGAGAAGAATGATTGGAGTTTTGTGTGACAAGAATGTGTGCAAAAATAAAAGACGTACAAAAGAGTTAAGACCAGCGTTGATGTATAACTCAGTCAATAACAAAAGATAAGAGAGAAAGTTAGAAGTGACGGAGATGTTGCATTAGATTAACGAGGAGAGGTACAGTAAGAAATAAGAGAATAAAAGGGACAATGAAAGTGGGACAGCTAAGCAAAAAAATCCAGGAAAATAGGTTTAGATGGTTTGGTCCTGTTAAGAGGAGAGATGAGAATTATGTGAGTAAAAGGGTAGATGAATGTGACATTGGGGGTAAAAGGAATAAGAAGATCGAAGTTGAGGTGGATGGATAAATTAAATGAGGACTTGAAAGAGAAAAATGGAGAAGAGAGGATGTATTAAATTGGAACAGGTCGAAACAATTGATACGGAAGGCCAACTCCAACTAGGCTTGGGATAAGGTTAAGAAAAACAAGCAGAAGATGGTTCCCTTAGATTTAAAAAAGTTGATTACGGATTACCAAAAATTACAAGTCATTTTTTTATTGTAATAGCACTATAAAATTTTGATAAACTGCATTACTGAAATGGTGCCTTAGTTAGCTTAATAACAACATCAGAAATCTGCAAATAATAAAAAAAAAGTACAAATCTCCCTCAAACATTTCGAGGAGTGTCGTTCAAAAGTTCTTACCAAATAAGAGATGATGAAAAGAAAACGCAAGGAAATTATATAAATACAAATATATTATCAAAAATTGTAAGTAACATTTACATATAATAAATAAAAAATCTTAAAATAATCCAACTTTTTTCTTCATTTCTTGCTGTTTCCATTTAGGCAACTTCTCGAATTCCAGGTAAGACTTTTTAAATATTGAAACAAAATCATCATGTGTTAGATGTAACTAAAAAATTTGATAAAAATATTTCGTTACATATTTTTAAATATAATTAAAATAAAACGAATAAACCGAAATAAATTTTTATTTATATCAATTTTCTTACCTCTTTATTAAGTGGATCTACTCTTGAAGGTAACTTATCATTAGCTTCCTTCAAAATACTAACAGGATACTTCTCATACTGATCAAACTCACTTTCATCTGAATAATCATGAGTACTAAAACCATTAGTTGTACCATTTCCATTTTGAGTACAAATTTTGTTTTCAAGTTCTTGGCGAACTTTTGAAAATGTTTTATATTGTTTCCAAAAGTTTTTATCCCATGTGGGGAAGAATCCTGTGAAAGTTGGAGGTTCTTTATCCTGTTTAATGTTTATTATTGCTGTGTTCATATCTCTGCTTGCAGGATCTGCAAAAAATTAAAATAATTCCTGAAATTTTAGTTATTACACTAATTAAACAAATAAATAAAAAAATCAACTGTTAAATGTTTAATACAGGATATTAAATTATATTTTACCTGTTTGTAAGTAATCTATGGCTCGTTGAGCACTTAATCGTTTCTCTTCTCTACTGCTCAATTTACCTATCCAAATATATAACGAATCACTTGTATCTAGGAGCATTACATGTTCTGGTACTAAGTCTTTCTGGGTAAAGAAACTAACTTCTTCAGCTGAAACAAAAATAAGTTTAATACTATGAAGATACAACTTTCTCTCCAACAGGCACATCTAAGTTGCCGTAAATCGACATTCCGCCAATCTCTACAACATCAACGCTGGAGCTACCCTAGGATCGGCTCTAGCTCCTACTCTATTCCTTTCACACATTAATGATCTACTAAAAGCCACTAATAACTCTATATACGGTTTTGCAGATGATACACTGTAGCAAAGCGCACAACCGTTCCTTATCCCTAGATATTCTGGAAGAGGACAGAAGATCCACAACAACTTCTCTAAATTAAGAATTGTAGATGAGTAGGGAAGAAAGAATCTTGTTAATTTCAACCCATCCAAGACAAAGACATGTTGTCTATATCCAACAAGAGGCTAACATACGACTTATCCAACACAATGAACGATTAGACACTAATAGCAAGCCACTGCATTACGCTGGTTGGTATAACGATCTCCCAGGACTTACTCTGGAATGAACATATTGCATCCATAGCAACTGCAGCAGGAAAGAAATTAGGATTTCTTTTTAAAGCACGGAAATATTTCTCTCCATCCAACTTAGCTACTCTTTACAAAGCCCAAATAAGACCTAATCTTGAATACTGTTCGCAAATATGGGGGTCGAGGCTCCGTCAAGGATCAGGGTTCTTGATGCAATACAGAGAAGAGCAGTTCGACTTATAAACGACACCAGTATCACCAAAAACCTATCCCCATTGTCCCACCGAAGAACAGTGTCTGATCTTTTCCTGTTTTACCGATACTTAAACGGATTTTGCTTAGAAGAACTCCGCTCTATAGTGCCTCCACTTGCCAGACTATCTAGAGCAACGTGACGTGCCAACTCCATGCACCCTTATACTGTTCAGTGCCAGACACCGAGAACAAATCGATTCGATCGTTTCTTTATACCCAGGGTCTTCAAATTGTGGAACTCCTTCTTCCCACGTCTTCCCCACTCATCCTAACTTGCAGTACTTTAAATCCCAAATTAATAAATTGCCTCTTCTGCCTTGATAGATATCCTCGGTACATTTGTATTTAGGTCTGTACCTACGAGGATATCCTTATATAAAAAAAAAGATCAACAGGTTTAAAGTCAAGTTCGGAACGGAAGAATTGTTGCGATAGAAAAATCGTAACTAAAATTAGTAATTGAATTTCCTATCTCTTGTTGCTTTCCACGTTCCACTATTTAAAACTTGGCTTTCATTAGAATTCACCTAATTTCACACATTTTCTTTTTATCCGTAAGAAGTAGTTTATATAACTGGTAGCTCTGTAGGGGATGATTTTAATTTAATTCGATGTACCTACACCCTGTACTTGAGAAGTGAAACTTTCGGAAAATTTTATGGATTAGTAAACCTTGCTGTTTGGTAGCAGCACTACTTAATACCAAAGAGTTTCTTATTAAATTAGAAAGGTTCAACTAATTTTTTAAGGTACCTACATCGTTAACTCATCCAAAAAGTTAACAATATTTTATTGTGTCAATCGAGATAATTATTGAAATAATCAATTCCACAAAGTTTAATTTTATTTAATAATCCATTATCAACTAATCTAAGACACAGATGTTTCTGAACTATTTAATAACACATCGACTAACTCCAAAATGTAGGTACATCTTCCTTTCAGAGTCGTGTAGAAAACACTAAATAATATATTAAGCACGTGATATAAAAGCACAACTAGGATCTATTTGAGAATAGTATATTCTGTAACAAGGTTAGAATGAAAATTCGATACGAGTGGAGAATTCCGAACGCGAGCGTAGCGAGCGAGAGGAACCACGAGTTATCATATTTTCATTCTAACCGTGTAACAGACTGTATTTTCTCCACGACCATGTAATAATTCAGTTTATTTAAATTTAAATATGTATAAAACAATTAGAACGTCGCACTGACAAACTGAGTGACAGTTTTAAAATTCGCAGGGCAATCTATGTTTTTTGTTGAGCAATTACAGAATGTTATTCCGTCACTAGTTATAGAATGGAAATACATGCAAAACACATAAGAAGCAAGTGTTTCAGAATGAATATTCTATCTCAAGAGTGAGAATGAACACTTTCTATTATTAAAAATGAAGTCGGAATTATTACATTCATTAATGGTCGTGGAGAAAATATTTAAGTTTAGTTCTTGGTACCTTTAAAATGCTTATTGATGGAGAAACATCTAAACAACCTTGCTGGTTTTTGATCTGCCTCATATTTGACCATTTCAGTTGCATACGGTGATTTACCCCCCAGTAAGTTGAAAAAATCATCTCGTTCTTTTCCTATAAATAAGAGATAAGGCCTTTATTGCAGTTTACAATATTACTTCTAATTTTACAAAGAAATACAAATACGCATATCGGCAAAATTCTTGGACATCACATAAAACAAAATATTTGTCATGAATGGTTTTTTGAACATTTATTTCACCAATGCTAGGCATCTACAAAAGTTTACAAAAACAATTTTCTAAAATTTTAGACACAAAATGGTTCATATCGAAGTGTCATGTACCTACGTCGGAATCGAAACATACCACTCTCAGCTGTCGAAACTCATTTACCACAATACGGCGGAGCCTTCATTCATAGGCAGAAGTTGCGACACAGGAGACTATTAAGAGGTTAATTCTAGACATATAGCCGCTCGTCTACAATGGGCACATAAACACAAAGACTGGATTTTATCTTAATGGTGACATGTTCTTTTTTCGGACGAAACCAGATTTGGTTCAGTTATTTATAATCATCGACAAAGTGCTTGAACAAAAAAATACTATATTTTTCCAGAGAAGTCGCTCTATATCAAGGAGGATAAGTAAATCGAAAGAAAATAGAGAGAATTTTATTTTCATGGATGACAATACTAGGCCTCATCGTACGAGATGAGTAAAATATGCACAAGAGATTGAGAAAATTCAAAGATTACCGTGGTCAATAAATTTGCCAGACATGAATTTCATTCACACATGTGGGATTTTGTTGGACAAGCAATCTCAAACAAAATGTATCCTCTTAGCTCCCTCCAAGAACTCACAATGGATAACATTAACGCCCATATTGTTTCTATTCCCAGACCAGTTAACAACTTACTAGAGAACAAGGGAGGACAATACATTTTTGATTTCGCTCTAACCTGGTAGCTCCCTCCAAGAACTCACACTCAAGGCCCAGAAGAATGGATACTATTAACGCCCTTTATGTGCCCATGCCTTATTATAGAACAGGGAGAACAATGCATTTTTGATTTCGCTCTAAAGTGATTTTCTACTATTGAGGATTGAGGTAATAATTTTATAATGCCTCATTTTTGAATTTAATTTCGCTAATTTGCATTGGATACGTGACCAAATTAAATGTACTTTGTAATACTTTACTTAACTTATAATAATAGTGTCTCATTTTTACAAACATAAGGGAGTCCAAGAATTTTGTCGATTTCTGTATACGATACACGGATAATTTCTTACCTTCTAATACGAGTTCGAAATCTTTTCCAGCAAATCCTTTAGCCATCTCTCTCTGATCACCAGTAGAATAAGTTCCCGACCAAATATATGATTTTTTAGATCGTTTTAGAACAAAACAATAATTTGAATTAAATGAGGATGCTTTTACACTTATCTGAACCGCCTTGGAACTATAAGTTGTTGAACCAAATACTTGCAAGAGATACTGTGAAGGTGTCTTTAGATTTCTTCCCGAATCTAAAAAGTAAGGTTTTTATTTGCATAATACCTTAGATTTTATTTAATACCATCATAATCAGTTCCTTTTCCTTTAAAAATCGTAAGTTTTCCTTTAAATAACTGTAGAAAATGAGCTGTTTCTCTATCTTGGATAATTCGTGCTTGAAAACCTATCTGTCCAAGTTCTTCATCAATTTCTGATAGTTTTAATGTAGTGACATTGATTTCTTCTTGCGTTGCATGAGATCCCTAAAAATTGCAAGTTTTTCCATTGTTCAAAGATGTATGTTACTATGTACAACTTTTTAATTAGTATATTAATTAGATAAATAGCAATATAATTTATATCATTATTACAGTACAACTTACTAGCCAACAATATAATAAATGTTTCTGATCGTTATTGGTATGGTAAGTGTATAAAATGATATAACAGTCACCAGAAAAGAAAATTCCATGCCTATCTTTAGAAATTTCAACAATATGACCATGATTTAACCTCCATATTGTTAAACTTCCAGATCCATCATCTATAAGTTGCGTTTCTGCAGCTAATGCTGGACGTTCCTCCATGGTTACAGCATCATATTTTGAAACTAGAATATTTGGTTTCGAATCTAAAACAATTAATCACATTAACTTTTAAAATATTTAAAATGGTTTATTTGTTACTTTTGTTCTCTGATTTCCATGCTATAAAAAGCGTTTTAAACTCTTGTGGTTCATGACCATCTACCACTCTGGTTACTTTCGTAAACGATGGATATTTCTTCTTTTTAACAAACCCTCGGGCATTTCTCAAAGCTTCACATCGTTCCTTTTCATTTACTCTACGTCCAACCCATACCCATATACCATCTTGTTCTTGATCTAATATAAAAACGTCCTAAAATATGGAGTTACTTAAGAAACAACGAAAACTCTTGTAGACTACAGAAGAACAGCAATGAGGAGCGAAAAGACATACATGTACATTAGTACATTACATTACAAGCGACAAAAGTCGATCATTCCTCCCAGTAGATGAATTACACTACTCAACTTCACCTCAAGTGGCAATTCATTCGCCGAGAGACGTGCTATTTAACCAACAAAAGGTATAATGCACTTTCATCTAGATTAATGTATAGGTACTATTTTTATGCCTATCGAACAGAAAATTTGTAGCCAATGAGTGGCGTACCTACGCGGCCAATGGAGCTAATTTCGGCATTTACTGGATTTACGAATAAGTTGATTAAAAATCGACTTTCCATGGAATTATGAAGGGGGCTTTGAGCATATATTACTAGAGACTGCCTTTCATATTGCTAATGCGAGACTGGTATCTAAAAGAGAAAAAGTGGTATCTAAAAGAGAAAGAGTGACGTTAGCCTGACTGACTTGTAAGTACTTCTCTTTATCCCAAGGGCTAGTCAAACTAAAGGTGCAAGAAAGATAGCAGATCCTAATATTCTTCTTTCTGTCTTACACACCTGTCAAAAATCGCTGCACGAAACGCTGTCTCCAGTTGTATATGCTCGAAGGTAGGTAGGAAAGCCGAGTTTTTGACCAGAGTTAAAAGAAAGAAATATTTGTTAATTGGATTTATAAAATATAGATATTACTTACATCATAGGTTAGATCCTGCTGTAAAAATGGTCCACTTTTTAATTCAGTCACTCTGTATTTCCCATTTACCTCAGCACATTTATATAGTCTAATAGACTGTTTTTCATAATTGCCATTTTCATCATTTTCAAGATTTTCTGGTAGAACCACTCGTTTCTCTAATGGTAAATATTTATTAAACTCTTTTTTTAGATCATCCTGAAGCGTTTTCTCATATCCATCGTCAACAAAGGCCAGCGTGGGAATTTTGAACTTTTCTTTGATTTCTTGTGCAATCTAAAAAATAGGTTAATGAATATAATTAATAAATAACCAACGCTTCCAAGGCAAAGACATGTTGCCTATCCAACAAGAGGCAAACATGCGACTCATCCATTACAATCAACGATCAGACACTAATAGCGGGTGACTCCATTACGCTGGTTGGTATAACGATCTCCCAGGACTTACATATTGCATCCATAGCAACTGCAGCAAGAAAGAAATTAGGCTTTCTGTTTAGAGCACGGAAATATTTTTCTCCATCTGACTTAGCTACTCTTTACAAAGCCCAAATACGACCTAATCTTGAATACTGCTCGCATGTATGAGGTTTAGCGGAGTTCTTGATGCAATACAGAGAAGAGCAGTTCGACTAACAAACGGCACCAGTATCACCAAAAACCTAGCCCCATTGCCCCACCAAAGAGCAGTGTCTGATCTTTCCTTGTTTTACCGACTTTCTTCAAAAGAACTCCTCTCTATAATGCCTCTACTTCAGACTACGTCAGACCAGCCAGAGCAACGCTACGTGCCAACTTCATGCACCCTTATACTGTTCAATGCCCGACATCGAGAACGGATCGATTCGATCGTTCCTTCATCCCCAGGGTTTCCAGATTGTGGAACTCCTTACCTTCCCACGTCTTCCCCACTCGTCCTAACTTGCAGGCTTTTAAATCCCAAATTAATAAATTGTCTCCTTTGCCCCAATAGATGTTCTCGGTACCTACATTTTTATTTAGGTCTATACCTACGAGGACATCCTTAATAAAAAATAAAAAAAACAACGAAAACTTCATATCTTCTATAAGACGCCGAATAAGTAAGATAATTTAAATGAGTTAAGGTAATTTAATAAATAAAGTTACTGTTATATGGTACCAATTGCAATACTTAATTTTGTGGAAAAATTTAGAATTTGTAAAAAATCTTGAAATAATTAAATCAAATCTTTTTATAATCGAGAAATATTTGAAAGTTTATGAGAATATAAAAAAATGTTGGAAAATTAAAAAAAAATATAAAAAAAACTGAATAAATAATAAATAAATTTAATAAAATTAAAAAGCTTTAAATCAAAAAATTGAAAAACTTCAGGAAAAATTAGGAGACATGAAAAATAGAAAATAATCGTTATTTAAGTGTAATGTTTTATGAAAAACAAAAAAAATAGCTTCTATTGATCAGTTCCACGACTCTCAGGTTTTTTCTTGGTGTTATTTAAATTCAAAAATATTTAAATACAACAAAAAATTTTAAAAAATGTAGTTAGAATAAAAATAAAGAAAGTAAATTTAAATATTAACGGATAATCTTAAAGTCTTTTCTCATCTAACTAGCTTATTAACTTTTTACATCAGAATGCAATGAAAATTTCAAAAAAAAAAATATTGTTATATCCTTGACTGTCTGGAATTTTCATTATTTTTTAGTAAATTTATCTTTGGTACCTGGGCGTGTATCAGTTGCACCTAATTCTTGAAAATGTTAAGAAATATATTGATTTTTAATATTTTTTTAATTAAAAACCATTAAATACATCTGAAATAGACTGTTGAAAATGTTCAAAACAGTTTTTTACTTTAAAGACAAATATTTGTAATTGCAAACTTTCGAGTTATTAAAAAATATTAAAGTAGGTACACGAAAATTTTACTTACAACTGTTGCATGTAATTTTTCAACAGCATCCGATGCTCTTCCAAACCAAATATAAAGTACTTTTGATGTTTTTAACAAAAATATATCAGAGCTATTAAAGACTTCCCATGATATTTTAGACATTTCTTTTACAGTTGATACAATTCTACCTCTAACCCTGTATAATTTGGGTCCTTGGCAATCACTGATCAATTCGGGTTTTACAATCCTAAAATTTTAATGTAAAAATTTATATTAGAAAAAAAAAGGAATCAGAGCAAAGGCATAAGCTAAAAATTCAGTTACAGCAAGGTTTTGATTATAAATTTAATCTTTGATTTTTAAAAAAGGCAATAAATTAGACCCTAATAACTACCACCCCTTAGCCCTACTCCTATAATTAGTAAGGTCATGGAATCGATAATTGCAGAGACAGTTTTTGAGTTTTTACAGAAAGAACTATAGTTATACCGAAGCAGCAGTTTGGATTTATTAAAGGACGTTCCACTATGACCAATCTTCACTGGTGTGTTAATTAATGGTAAACATCATTAGATAGAAAAATTCCTGTAGATATTATCTATCTTGATTTTGTAAAAGCATTCGAATGAGTTTCTTAACGCAGGCTGGTACATAAATTAGAACATTGACGGATACTTGAGTTTTGTGTTAGAATTAGTGACTCTTTTTCAGTCGAAACGCAGTTCTAAGTGGTTTACCTCAAGCATCTGTCAGCTATTGTTAATAGTTTATTCCAGTGATCTTCAATTTCATATCAGTTGTAAGCAAGCTTTCTATGCATGTAACACAAATATTATTTCTGATTCAACTGTAAATTTCCAACTACTGCAGGATGATCTGGACTCTATATCAGAGTGGTGTACTAACTGGATGTTACCACTGAATGCGGATAGTTTTACATATGGGTTCAAATAACCCTCGTCTTTCATATTTCATGAATGGACACAGACTAAAATCAGTGAAATCATATAATGATTTAGGTGTGATAATCACCGAAGATTTAAAGTGGTCTCATCATATCTTAAATATATCTAAAAAAGCAAATAGTAGACTGTATCATTTAGATAAGACATTTACAAAAGTTTCATTTAAGAGTTCTATTTAGTGGTATAAAGTAATCGTCCAGTGTTGGAATATTGCATAACTGTATGGTCCCCAGTGTTAGGTAGTGCGTGGCCGAAATATTATCGAAAATGTACAGCAACGGTGCACAAGGTTTTCTTTTGGTTACTCTAGGCCACTATACGCAGAAAGACTTAGAATGGCTGTAATCGGATATTTTCCATATAGAATAGACTATTGTTTATGCTCCATCTGTCAATATACAGGGTGTCCAGGAACTTAATGCCAAAAATTCGGGAGCAAATAGAAGAGGTCAAAATAATGTTAGAAGTTCAAATAAATTTTTGTCATACGAGCCTTCGTATCCGAGTTATAGACCTCTAAAGTTTCGAAATAAAAACCTTTGTTTTGTCATAATTTCTAAACTATACATTGGAATACTATAAAATTCCAGTGACGGATTGCATACATCCATGTCCTGTGTTTGACGGTATAAATGAATCTAAATTACGTACAGATAAGCAGAGACGGCTTGTGCCCATTGGTTAATAATCCGTAATTTTAATAGGGACCATCTGAATAATATTTAAATTTCAAAAATAAATTTTCCAATCCATTTACTAATGAAAATGTACTCCTGTTTGAACTCGATAAAATTAAGGGTTTAAGAGAAATTTGAACTTTTAGATCTGATCGCCATATTTTGTAAAGACAGACATTCTGAAGAGAACTATCAATAATTGTCACAACTTATAATTAAAAATTCCTTAAGATAGTATTTAAACGCAATAAAACAATTGCTTTGCAGTTTTAGTTTTAGTTCAAGCGTTTAAAGTCTGACCGGGCGGGCGTCAATTCGACGCCAATAATCCTTAACTACCTGGGCGCCACAGGGTGCTTCTTAAGCCTACATGTCAATTTGCCGCCGGAAGGAGAATGTAATTAGCTTTAATGACCATATAATGTTTTTTTTTTATATAAATATAATGATTACGGTCTGTAAATCTTTAGTTTACAAAACAGCCGAAATTCTAACAATCGAAAATGTCTAAGTATAACGTTTATGAATAGCGAACGCGGAAAACTTTTACTTGTCATGGAGAGCTTTACGTTCTCAAAAGATAAAGTTTTAAAAAGTGGCGAAGTGAGTTGGAGGTGTTGCAAAAGAAGCTGTAAGGTTAGAGTTTACACGTTGGGACCAGATAATGTGTTTTCAAGAAAACAAGGTGTTCATGATCATGAAATGGATGACTCCGTATTGAATAGAAAAATATTAGCAAACTCTTGCAAAAGAAAAGCTCAAGAGGACATCACAGAGAGGCCATCAAAAATCATTTGTCAAGCACTAAGTTCCAATTTGCCAGAGACACTCACCACAACTGATGTCAACTACGTTAGAAAAATCATTTACAATCATCGCCATAAAGTGCTACCAGGTAGGCTGCCTAAAAATATACATGAAGTGCATAACATTGTGGGACAAATTTCTGATACTCTTTTAACAAGTAAAACGGAAAAATTTTTGTTTATAAACGATGCCGAACGTAATATAATTGTATTTACATGTGAAACAAATCTTCGTGTTTTGAGCAACGTTCCTATTTGGTACATGGACGGAACATTTACATATTGTTTTTTTATCAAATTTTCACAATTCACGTCTTTGAAAATGGACATTACGTTCCATTAATATATTGTTTACTTCCCAACAAAAGTGTACATGCATACGAAACGTGTTTTTCTTTATTGAAAAGTAATGCTTTTGAGAAATATTCACTCTGTTTCGATCCAAATACTGTGTTTGTAGATTTTGAAAAGTCCATTCATTTGGCATTATTAAATATCTGGCCCAGAGCAAAATTAAATGGTTGCCGTTTTCATTTATTACAGTCGTGGTATAGAAAAATTCAATCTGTTGGATTAAGTTCAGAATATAAGACAAATACAGAGATTGGAAAATGGCTTAAGCATACATTCGGATTAACATATTTAAGTCCAAACGAAGTGGAAGACTGCTTTGTTTTTGATCTTATGGCATACAAACCTAAAAGTGATGCTTTTAGATAAATATGCAGATTATTTATTAGAAAATTATATAGTGGAAAACGCTGTATTTCCTCCTTCTATGTGGGCAGAAAACAGTGCGTCACTAACAAGAACGACCAACGCTTGTGAGTCTTTCCATGCCAAATTCAATGCTTCATTTTATTTTACACATCCATCAATACATATATTTATTCAGAAACTCAAAGAATGTCAAACAGAAAGCTACATAAAAATACAAAGTTTAAGAATACCTAATAAGATCAAAGATAAAAATGTCAAGCATAAGTTAGAATGTATCGAGAAACTTGTAAATAGTTATGATTTAGGCAATAAAACAAGATTAGATTATGTACAATTGAATTTCTCATCAAATATATCTATTATCTGAAATTGAGTCTTTCCATGCCAAATTCAATGCTTCATTTTATTTTACACATCCATCAATACATATATTTATTCAGAAACTCAAAGAATGTCAAACAGAAAGCTACATAAAAATACAAAGTTTAAGAATACCTAATAAGATCAAAGATAAAAATGTCAAGCATAAGTTAGAATGTATCGAGAAACTTGTAAATAGTTATGATTTAGGCAATAAAACAAGATTAGATTATGTACAATTGAATTTCTCATCAAATATATCTATTATCTGAAATTTTCTAGTGTTTTATTTATAAATTTTGTGATTATGTGATTTGAATCGTCAAGTTCTTGAAAGAAAGTCATGTCGGCGACGAATTTACCTGTTAGATTAAAACGATCCTTAAATTTTCGGCGGCGAGTTGACATGCCGCATAATCTACCTGCGAAATTTGGCGGCGAGTTGACATCCGTCCGTCTGACCATGGGTCTGGCTTAAGAAAAAGTAACTCGGAAACGAAGGCTCGTATGACAAAAATTTATTTGAACTTCTAACATTATTTTGACCTCTTCTATTTGCTCCCGAATTTTTGGCATTAAGTTCCTGGACACCCTGTATTTAAGAATAAACTTGAGTGTCACTTATTACAAATCTGAATATGTTATTTATTACTATTTTTTTTTCTGTTCTTTTGATATTTTTTTACCTCCAAATGTAAATTTAGGCATATGTGTCATGTAACACCTGCTGTAATTTTTTTAGTAGTAATAAAAATAATAATAATAATAATAATTGTGGAGTAGTCGCAGTGCTTTGCAGTCATGATCAACAAGTCCGCCCATCTAAGAGAGCGCACAGTAATAATAATAAAATTTCAAAAGAACCCAAACCTCAAAAACAGAGTAAAAAAAATATTTTTAAAAATCGGCACTCATGCAGATCATTCACAGCACAGACAGCAAATATGTGAGTATATGGATCTGTTTTAACAGAAACTTAAGACTAAAGCTAAGCGGTTATCAAGGTACGTAAACTCCACGAATAAAAAACAGCAAAATGCGATGTTTAGCAACAACCCAAGAATTGTCTATAGAAAATTGGAGTCCCAAAATAACAGCACAAGTCATACTTTGCCAAGCAAAGAGAAACTTACTAATTACTGGTCAATATTATGGTCAGGTCCAAAATAACATAATGGAAATGCTCCATGGTTTGTATGAGAGATGAAAAACGTAAGTACCCCCCTATGGATTTTGACGAAATAACGGTCAAAGAGGTTTCGGAAGTTATTAAATGTTCCAGCAACTGGAAAGCTCCCGTAGTGGACAAAATTGAAAACTTTTGGTAAAAAAAAATTCCAGCATATATAACTATTTAGAAATTCAATTTACTCATATTATTCACAATCCAGAGGACACACCTAAATTCCTTACATTGGGTATGACAAATATGATACCTAAGAGTGAACAAACGGAGGATCCTACTTAATTTAGACCAATTACGTGCTATATAAAATACTTACATCATGTTTAACCAACCGCATTTACAAGCATGTCGAGCAAAACATTATTTTAGCAGTAGAGCAGAAAGGTTGTAAACGAGAGCACCAGGGGTGTAAAGAACAACTTATTATAGACTCTGTAATATTAAAACAGACTCAGAAAAACCATAGAAATATATGCACTGTCTTTGTAGATTACAAAAAGGCATTTGATAGCGTGACGTATTCTTGGCTTGTTAAGGTATTAAAAATTTACAAAATTCACCCCAACATAATTACTTTTCTCTCTACCATAATGAAAACCTGGAGAAAAAACTTTATCTCCAACTAAACGACGAGACAGCTATTCGTAGGGGAATCTACCAAGGCGACTCTCTAAGTCCATTGTGGTTTTGCCTCGCATTGAACCCACTTTCCTCCATGCTTAACCACACAAAATATGATTACAAAAGGAAACACCAGCAGTATTGTGTCCCACCTTCTCTATATAAAACTTTATGCTGCAAATCAACAATTAATACAACAGCTTCTGGATATTACTCAAAAATTGTCAAATGACATCCATATAGAGTTTGGTCTTAACAAGTGTAAAATCTTAAACATTGTAAAAGGTATCATTAAAAACGGACTCGTTCAGCTCCCAAATGGTGACATTATACAGGCAACGAAAAATGGTGAAACTCACAAATACTTGGGATTTTAACAAACCAGGCAGCTCGAAGACCATCAAGCTAAAACCAGGATAAAGAACCAGTATACGCAACGGGTAAGGCTCCTAATTAAATCAAAACTAAATTTATTTCAGGCAATTAACACATATGAGATGCCTGTCTTAACTTATTCATTTGGCATTCTTAAATGGATTACAACAAAGCTGGAAGAAGTTCAAAGACTCACACGAACCCTGATGACGAAACACAGCTGTCACCATCCAAAGTCATCAACGCTTCGAACGACATTGGCAAGAAATGAGAAAAGTAGGGATTTGGTTAATATAAAGAACCTTTATTATGGAAAAATAGGTCGTTATATGAGTTTTTCTACACGAAAGCTCAAACCTCAAGCCTCCTTAACACCATTGCAAAGGCAGATAAAAACTATAGGTACCCCTCTTAATATTACCTTGCCTGAAGTAACGGTTAAAGTTAAATATGATACTATTAAAAAGGAGGAATGTGCTCAGAAGGAATTACATGGTCGACACTATTATGACCTTAATCAGCCTCATATTGACAAGGAGTCATCCAATAGGTGGCTCACCAGAGGCGAGTCTTTCCTGAAACAGAAGGGTTTATGATGGCAATTCAAGACCAAGTGATCAATACTGTGACTACACAGAAACACCTACATCGACCTCCAGAAAGCAGTTATTCTAAACACTTGCCGCACCCTAAGGCAATTTTTACTGATATGATATTGGAGTTCAACCCCTTTGATACTTGTATCCCGGGTGGGTAAATGTTATCTAGTGATTTGATTGAGATTGTGTGTATCGAAATTCCATAATAATAATACTATTCATATAACAAAATAATTTGCTAAAATGTAAAATGAAAAAAAAATTTCTACCATGAACTAACCAGAATAAAATAGAAATATTCTAGTATTTAAAAAATTACCTGATTCCGTTTTTGAAATAACTTAAAAATCTTGAACGTTCATAACCCTCACTCTCCCTATGCTGACTGGAATGGCCATTCAAATAATTATCTAGTTCTACAGTTTTATAAGCAGCTACTCCAGATTTATCAGGGGTTGCTTGAGTTCCCAGCCAAAAATGAACATGATATTCCATACCAGTTTTAGTTTCTTTTGGCTATAAAAAATTGAGATGTTGTTCAATTGCATATTAAAACTGTGAAAGTGTAATTTATATTTAAAAGAGAATAATTGTAATTCGTGCATAAGTAATTGTACACAGAAAGCAATAAATTCCAATAAAGGAAATATTGAAAGTGAAATGTAATTTGAAAGTTGCAAATATTTTTTCTGAATCACGTTATTTAATAAATACAGTTGTTAACTGTGGCGATTTCAATAAGTATCACAGTGAGAATATATTGATTGAACCTAAAAATACTAGACAGGAATATTTTAAAGCTAAACTGAATAATAATTACTTACAACAGTTTCAATTCCACAAGACTGACCATATGGAGATGCTGCGTAGATTATATACGAGTCCGTTGTATAAAAAGTGCCATATTGATCTCTAGGAATGGCTACAATATTCATATTCTACAACAGGAAAAATAGTTGTAATTTATATATTTAGTTTACCCTAGAATTGAAAATGCAACCCGTTTTGATTTTTCTAAAAAGATTAATTTGAATCAAAGCGCTCAAACTTTTTGAAATCTTAATTTTAGTGTGTGGGTACATCTATTTGTGCCTTCCGAACTATTTCAGGTGTTAACCAATTGCTTCCAGTGAGAGTTTAGGTTTTCTTCTTATTTTTGTTGATTTCTATAAAGTTTCTACATGTTTCGGTACATTTTAAAACAAACTTAAAATGTTTAAAAAAATTGTTACAATTTGCATAAAAGGAGATGGTCCCACTAACTAATAATAATAATAATAATGTTTATTGGCAAAAATTAATTTTTTACAAAATACAATAAAGTACCTAGTATAAAAATAGATATTACAATTAAAAATACTATTATAAAGCCAAAAACATAATGACCCCACAGAAGCGAAACATAGTTCGCTTGTGCGTGTTATGAGTTATAGACTCTCGCATAGCCGTAACCGCGTATGGAAGAAACGTGAAATTTGGACAGATATTTATTTTTATAATGCGAACACTCACTAAGAATGGATTTAAAAAAAAATTCATATCACATGCATTGAAACAGCTTGTTTTGATTCCTGTTTTGTCAGTCGAAACAAGACAATTTCAGACCAATGCAACTGTCAGTCAGAAACTGCCCTAGGAGAGAAACAACGTTATTTCTGCCCGGCACATTCATTTATTTATGGTCTAACTTCAACTGGCTACAGAGATCAAAACTCGCTGTTTCAATGCATGTTATATGAAAAATATAGTGTGTGGCACGGGATGAAACAAAGACGATTTCTGACCGGCCGAAGACAGCCCTCGCTTCGCTCGTGCAGTCAACTTTCGCCCTAGTCAGAAATCGTCTTGTTTCACCCCTTGCCACACAATATACTATTAACCCTATAAGGGGTGAAATAAGGGTTGAAAGTTTATATGGAAAAATCTTTACATCGGCACCGATTTTTATAAAAATTGGAATTCAGACTCTTCAAAATATTTTATATAACACGTGTTTCATTGTTTATTAGAACTCACGCGCTGAAGATGTGAAATAAGAGTTAAAAGTTTATATGGAAAAATCGTTAAATCGGTACCGATTTTTATAAAAATTGGAAATCAGACCCAAGGTTTGTATGGACAATATTTAAAAATTACTCCGTTTTCTATAAAACTTATTAAGCGGGCTCCTACTGAGAAAATGTTAAAAATCGTGAAAAATTTTGTTGAGAATCTTGAAAAAACGTTGAAATTGAAAAATTTTTAAAAATTGTCTTGAGATCTTGAAAAACGTGAATAATTATAAGAAAATCTTAAATTTCTTAAAAAAATGATAAAAACGGTAAAAAAACTGGCAAACTGTCAAAAATAATGAAAAAATGTTAAAAATTGTAAAAAAAATTACAATTGTGAAAAATTGACGAAAATCCTGAAAAAAATGTTAAAAATCCTGAAAGATTGTGAAAAATCGTAAAAAAAACGTTAAAAATTGTGAGAGTCGTTAATAATCTTAAAAAATTGCTGACAATCTTAAAAAAAATTGCAAATCGTGAAAATTTATGAAAATTGAAAATGAAATTGATGACATCTTAAAAAATTGTTGAAATGATGAAAAACCTCTGAAAAACGTTAAGAATTGTTGAAAAACGTGAAAAATTGTTAAAAATTATAAGAAATTCCTGATAATCTTGAAAAATTGTTGAAAATGGTTAAAAAAATCTCATACAGAAATCTTGAAAGATGTGAAAAATGGTGGAAATTGGAAGACATTTTTAACAATACTAAAAAGTTGATGAAAATGGTTAATGAATATCCTGAAAAATGTAAAAAAATATGAAAAAAGTGAGGTAAACTATAAAAACAAGTAGGTATCAAAGCAATGGAGAAAAATCGAAAAAAATTAAAAAAAGAAAAGTGAGATGTGAGAGAACGAAGTTCCTTTCGATTAATTAGTGAAGGACTTAGTAAATTGTAAACACAACAGAGAGTTTATACATACATAAGCAATTATTATCGTCTGTATAAAATCTCTACTTACCTAACTCTATCAGCAATATCCGGAACTTGTGCAGTAACACTGTCAGGATACATTATTGTTTTTATTTTCTATTATTTTAATATTTATTATCTACAAAAAACCTGTATAAACTTAACAAAGTCGCGACACTAGACTGTTCAAAGCAAAATAGAAAATAGTAAATCCATTATTTTCAACAGTTCGTTTCTTTTAACAAAAGTGTCCATTTATACAATACCAGAGGTTTAGATGATATACATCTACCTAGAATTACTTTTTATTTCAATTTAACTTAAAACAGGAATTAACAATTTAATACAAAATTTTAAAATTAAAATATTTGACAGTAACTGACAGTTAAGGTAATTTGACGTAGGTATTTATGTATATAGGGGTTTTCTATTTAAATAAAGATATATCTATCTATGAGAGAGAGAGAGACAGACAGACAGACAGACAGACAGACAGACAGACAGAGAAACATGCGTATGTCGTGTCGTGACATTTTTTGGTCTGAATTTTTTTCGGCTAGTCTCAGTCGTAACGCGCGAAAGGGAACTTCGTTCCAATAACAGAAAAAGATGAAAAAACAATAAAATTGGAAAAGATCGTAAAACCAAAAAAAATAAAATAAAAAGAACTAGATAAAAATGTAAAATAGATAAATAATTTAAAAAAATAGAAAGAAGAAAAAAAACAGACAATATCAAAAAAATGTGAACAGTCGCAAAAAAACACAACTAAAAAAGGGAGAAATGCGTAAAAATTACAAAATTCAACGAAAAAAAATCGAAAACAACAGTAATAAAATCGAAAAAACAAGAAAAATCCATAAAAATTAAAAAAGGAAAAGAAAAAAACTCATTAATTGTTAAGGCGATACGAAGTTCGCCAGGTAAACTAGTCATATATAAAGTTACTTACTTCGATTTTCCATATGAGAAAATTAGTAGCACTTTTACTGATTTTCCGAAAAGCAGAATCAACACAATTTCTGTCATGGTTTGTAAGATCATCCTGTAACAAAATAAACAAATGAATTTCTTGGCTTTCGAACACAAAACAACAGTTAGTTGGCAATAAACACAAATATCTGATTAATCCGTTAAACACTTATACGTATTAAACTATGCGAAAAAGGTATTTCACATTAAATATATTATCAGAATTTAGTAATCGATGTATTTTTCTATAAATAATTAAATAAATTATAAAAAAGTACTTCCTTATAGAGCAAAACAAGCAGGTGAGAAAGGTGATGTAGCAAATGGTTTATTTCCGTTACAATCTTATAAATTTTTCATTTAAGTGCAACGAACCGGTTTCTTGTTATATTTACGGAAACGAAAAGTATCTCTAATTACTGTTTTCCATTACTTTATTCATAAAGTGTAAAAACTTAAATATTTTAGAAAATTTGTTTAATGCAAACAAATTTATTTTTAGGAAATTATCAGCGTCTTCTAAAGCACGCCAGTATTATACTAATTTTTATCTCCTTGTAATTAACCAAAAAATTATATATTAAATATCTTCCTTTTAAATTTTATTTTGGTAAAATTCAAATTAGCTCAATTTTATCTCTCATCTTTCTTTTGATCTCTACTGACAGAAGATACACAACGGAATTTCTCAATCAAGATTTGAGATTTGTAGACGAGTGAGGAAGAAAGAATCTTGTTAATTTCAACTCTTCCAAGACAAAGAGGCAAAAAAATACTTAGTCTAAAAGCTAGTTCATTAACTTCATAAGAACTTCATCATATTTTTTAATCAGAAAACATTGTTTGTCACGAATGGTTGCACAAAAATAATGTTTTTCCTCTTAGGTATTATTAACCATCTTCTATTTTTTATTCTTTAAATGTCTTTATTGTATAAAACAATAATTTGCTTATTACTTCAAATTGTTCAAGTGGAACATTAAATGCAGTTCGGTTTTTACGTTTGGTAGTTCAGTAAAAAACTAGTTACATTTCATGGATCTTTATCCTCGTGAGAAAGTACCTAATAAGATTTTTGTGCTTTTACCTCAAGTTTTTTTTTAGAATGATTTTACCACAAATAAGTAGAATTTTTTTAAAGGTACCTAGCGTATTTGGAATAAGTGTTATACTGACTTTAATTGATGTCAGTCCTAGAATGGTGTTTATCATTAAAAAATTGAAGAATGATTAATTAAAATGTTTGTATATGGATATAGTCAAGTCTATCAAGGTAAAAATGAAGATAACATCCGATTTGCTTAAAAACGCAATTGTGTCATTTTTTGAAGTTATACTTCTATTCGTGCACTCGGCGGAAAAAATTGTGTACAGTTAAATGAAAAATCATTACATATGTAATGGTGTGAGTAAGAGAGAGACAGAAACACTTATAAGGTATATTGGTCGGTAAAAACAAAGATAAAATATTTACCCCATGTTATTAGTCATAACTATAAGTCCTTTGAATACCGTTTCAACATTTAGTACATTGAAAAGGGATAGATATACAAAAAACAGTCTGAAATAATGTATGAATAGTGACGGACCACATGATTATTTGACAGATTATTTTATAATTCTGTCACGTAAATATACATATAAAGTTTAGCATTTTATATTAATAATAATATTCAGTAATGAGTATTGTATTAAAGTCTAAAGTACTGTCACATGGTTGCAGTAGGTATATTCTGCTCTATGCTTTTAAGGTTGTTGGCTACATAAACAGAGTCTTTACGAATAGTCGAGGAAATAATGCACTAAAACCTCCGAATTTTGTAACGTAACATGGATCGGAATGCGTTTTTTTGCATTGGATTCGTTAGAGTATCAGGAAATTTGTCGCTATTTTTATAATGTAAAAATGGGAAATTGCATTTCTGCATTTGAAAAGTGCATTCCAAACAGACAATAGAAAGAAAACTTACAACTACGGTAAGTATTGCTGAAAATGGATTCAATTTATATCCGCGTGTTTTTTAGTGTCGCTGAACACGAATATCATGATGCCGAAAGTCTCCGCGGCACTTGGTGCCTATGGTATTTACCTCTTCTCCTGGGGTTTTATGTATTTTCTGTACGAAATCAGTGCACACTTGGTACTCGAACGTTTTTTGAGTCGCTAAATACGATTATAATAATGGCGATGGTCTTCGAAACACCTGGTGCTTAAGACGGACCTCGTCTCCATAAATTTTATGCAAATTCGATACAAAAAGAGTGTGCACTCGGTACTAGAAGGTTTTTAGGGTCGCTAACCACGAATATCACAGAATGATTTTGCTAAATCATTCGCATACAAATTTATGAATTCGGGCGCGTGCATAGAAGTATAACTTCTGCCGGCAGTCCCACTGACCGCCACACTCGTTTTTTTTTTTAATAAATTCGATCTTATTTTTATCATAATTCTCTTAGTTTTTAGCCTAGATGGTGTTATCACATCTTATTCTATCTTTTTTAAATAAAAAAAAAATGGTTTGTATGTTTGTAACAGATTTGAGTTACTAACATTTGAAATGTAGATTTAATAGCTAAGATTAAAATAGAGAGTAATTTGCTATTGGAGCCGACTTCAAGGAAATCGAAATGGGTTGTCTAGTTGCATCCAACTTTTTTAAGAAATAAAGATTTTATTTCTGCCTTTTTAGTGAATTTTTTTTGAATGAGGTTCAATTTAAAAAAAAATTATTTTATACTTTTAGTTGCTATTTGGCTTTGTCAGATGTAGGCGCAAATTCATGATATACTCTTCAAAACCTTTTGAATACCGTGCAAGAGGTCCTGATTTCAATCCCTAACAATCATGAATTTTTGGAGGCATATGTTAATTCTCTAACACCTAGAGACGTCACGCACGTACGGCGAAGAAAAACATCGTGATGAAAAGTGGACTTAATTGTCGTCTCAAATCACTAACCCGCAGTGAGCAAGTTAATTAAATGCTCATTTCTTCTCCTTTTGAGAAGAGTCCTTTGGCTTTAGAGTGGGACAGTAACGGGCTAATTATTATGTTTTAATGTTATACATCATTATTAACATATTAACTGTAGAGCATCTTATGGTATTTTCTTGAATATCTTTTACATTGATGACCAAACCTTAACCAAATTTCTATCGGACCACACGGACACTCTTTTAAATGCAAACAGATTTTTTTAAATCGGTTTATAAATACCGGAGATATTCGGTAACATACATGCAAAAATATGGTCGAATTGAGAACCTTCCCCTTTTTTTGAAGTCAGTTATATTGCAAAATAGAAAAATTATATTTAAAGTTTGTGATAACAAACGTCTGTGATTTAATGTTTTTTAAATAAAAACGTACTAGTATACAGTCGGTCGCGTATGCACAGAAGTTTTTTATATTGAATCTTAAACTGTATATTTAAAAAAAGTAGGTTATAATACAGTTATTAAGGGTAAAAATAATTACCAGTAATTTTAAGTAAACTAGATAAATACCTATACTTAACTAGATGCGAAATAGTTAATGTAGGTAATCTAGTTATAAATTATAACTAATATTTGTATTTTTAATTGAAGTAATACTGCGTGTATATCCCTCATTAAATAATTTTATTACATACTACCATACTTTTAATGCAATTAGTATAAGCTTTTTAATTAAGCGTTATGTAGGTATGTAGACCTAGCTTAATTTTACAGTTATAAAAATTATGGTTTCAGTTATCTCGAAACGTGGAAAATGTACATTATTGAAAAACTGCTTAATTCGGTTACATTTTTTTTATATAAACAGATAAAATCTTCAGAAAGGTGATTTGTAAATATTTTTTATATTTATAGATATCAATTATATCGTACACGAAGAAGTGGTTCATAGAGACAGGATATATTAGATTAACCACAACATCTATAATTACAAAATATGTATAAGGTAATAATTTTTATAATTTGATTAGAGTTGATCATAAC
Organism: Altica lythri; assembly: GCA_964028335.1. Classification (NCBI taxonomy): domain Eukaryota; kingdom Metazoa; phylum Arthropoda; class Insecta; order Coleoptera; family Chrysomelidae; genus Altica; species Altica lythri. Next base: position 60,949,426 of record OZ034802.1, read on the forward strand.
CACAAAATAAAGGGTACCTACAACTATTTGAAACCAATAAGTATGCCATTTATATAAAATAGAAAAATTTGCAAATAAATAAAGATTTAAATATATTTCACTTAAACAAACTATTTAGATTATTATCAATTCCGTTATATGCAACCTATAAAAGTAACTGATATGTTTATGTAATATCTATGATAGGTTTACTAAGTACATAAACCAATTATTATAGTCGTTAACGTAAACAATATAACTGGTTTTTATCGTTGACACTCCGGAGTCTCCTCGGTTTCTTGGTGCATTTATAAATTTTTTCTACAACCGTGAAAATAATAATAACGAAATAATAAAATACTTTCAGTGAAATCGTGATTTCCATCACAAGTGAAAGAAATTCTCATAACGTTAACTTTCATCACTAGTGACTTAAAATTTAATACAATACTTGGTAGATTTAATTATCTTTATATATTAAAAAACTGATTTAGTTTAAAGTAATAAATTTTGGCCAAAAATCACAAAGCTATTTGTTTATAGCACTCTTAGAAAACGTTAATTTAAAAAGATCCTAAAGTTTGCTCCCTAAATTTATTCTACAGTTCAAAAGAAGTAATTTGAGACCTGCTAAACGTCTTTGAGTTGATTTTTTGCCAACCTACGAGGTTTGTTCAGAAAGAATCGAGAATTTTGAATTTCACATGCTACGTACATTAGATTCTTGATGTTGTCCCTAATATATGTTGACAATATCAACCATTTTCCATTATTAGTTTGTTTGACAGAACGTTTAGACGTGTTTTGGTATACTCTTCGATTTTCTACTACCGAACCAAATGGATTAAAGAATCTGCATTAAATTTTGCGTTAAAAATGAAATAAAGCCAATGCATTCAAAATGTTGACTGTGGCATTTGATAAATCTACTATGAGTAAACCAAGAGGGGATGAATGGTATAAACGCTTCAAAGAAGGCCTAGAAGACATTGATGACGATGACTCTGGACGCCCGAGCACGTCAACAACTAATGAAAACGTCGAATCAGTGAAGCAAATGGGTTTGGAAAATCGTCGAATTACTATGAGGGAAGTTGCTACGGATTTTGGCGTATCAATTGGATCACATCGTGCGATTGTATCGGAGTGAAATGGATAAATTAAATAAGAAGCTTGAAGAAAATGAAGGTAATGAAAATACAATTATTAAACTGACGACATTGAATGATGCATTGAATAAAGAGATTGCTGAACTATCCAAAACAAATAATAAACTCCAAAGTACTCTTAAGGAAAATGAGTCTGAATTACTTTTATTGAAAGAGCAGTTACTGGAATTTAATTTAATTAAAAATCAAATGCTGGATAGTATTAAAACTTTAACTGTTGACAATAATGCATATGCAGAGGAGTTAGCTAAACTGAAATTGGAATTGGCTGAAAATAAAAATAACGAAAATTGTTTAAAGAGTCTAAAAATGAATAGTTCCATTGGACATGGTGGCAAAACGAACAGAGAAAATAAAAAACAAAAAGTACTGATTTTGTGTGATGAATTGGGCAGAGGAATAGGTGTTCGACTTCAAAAAAGATTACACTGTAATGTATTGTCTTTTATAAAACCAGGAGCTCATTTTGAAAATGTATTAGAAAACCTAGATCAATTATCCAATGGGTGGTCTAAATATTTTTAAAAATAACACTTATCCCAAGTTTCGTAAAATACACGATATTGCAAAACAGTGCACTCATACAAATTTAATTTTTTCTACAATCCCTGAATACAGTGTTTCTAACAAAATAAATCTTTATATTAATAAGTTCAACAGAAAATTGGATGACTATGTGGCAAAACTTGATAAGTACGCTGAAGCTGAAGGTAAAGTTAGGCTACTAGAAATCTTAAATACACAAAGAAAATTATTAAATAAAAATCAAATAATAGATAAATTGGTTAATGAAATTAAAATCCTTAAAGTTAGCAATCTGACTTTTGTTAAAACTGTAAACGGCCAGTCTTTTATTGATTTGACTTTAAATGTACCAGTGTGCGGTAATGAGAAGTTAAATGACAGTATTAACGAAAGCCAAAATTCTATTTCGGAGACCAGTAAATCGGACGTGAATGACAATGCAAGCGAAGAAGATGAGAGCCAAAGGTTTCTTTTATTCAACAGTCATCAAATTCAAGAATTAGATTAAATCAAATTATCACTATGATAGGTTTTCAGTGAGTATTCTTCATGTTAATTCTCAGTGTCTATCAAATAAAATTGAGATATTTGGTTTACTTTTATCTGAATACCAATTTGATGTTGTCTGTGTTTCTGAGCATTGGCAGAGTGAGGAAAATCTCAAAAGTATTAACTTGGATGGCTATTTTCTAGCGAGTTTTTCCTGTAGAAATTATAAAGAGCATGGTGGAACAGCCATATATTTAAAAAATAATGTCAAATGTAAGACACTAAATAATGTAAATGAATTTAATATTGAACAGTCAGCGGAGTTTTCTGCTATTGAACTCTTAAATAGCAAACTAATGATTGTTTCAGTTTATCGATCAGGACAAGGTGATATAAACATATTTCTCAATAATTTTGAAAACCTTTTAAATTCTCTAATAAAATTCAATACCAGGATCGGTGACTTCAATATTGATTTTAAAACAAAATCTTCATCTCTAAAAAAGCTGAAAACTATTTTGAGTTCGTTTAATTTATCAGATACTATCAGTGCCTTTACTAGAGTAACAGCAAATTCAGCTACTTGTATTGATAATATTTTCACAAACTTAGAGAAAAACAATTATGAATAAGGAGTGTTTGAGCCTGGCATTGCTGACCATCGGGCTCAGTATATTATAATCAATGAAAATTCAAACAATCATATAAATAATAAACTACCTAAAAAAATCTGAACTAGATGTAAATGTGTTACCTTCTCACTCAACAAATACCTACAATAGCATTATTTGCAAATGTTTTCCTCTTAAGAGAGTCTCCACTAAAATAAATAAATGTCCTGTCAACTGGTATAATGATTCTTTGAAGGCTATGAGGCAAAGCTTGTGCAGTTTAAAAATTATATCAGAGGTTAGTGGTGACCCTAATGATGTTACAGCATATATTCATTACAGAAAATACTATAATTGTCAGGTAAAAAATACAAAAAAAACAGCTTATGACAATTACATATGCTCTTCAAAAAACAAACCAAAAGCTTGTTGGCATATAATAAACTATGAAAATAATAAATTTAAAACTAGTTCTCCAGATCTTTCCTTAAGTCCCAACGATTTCAACAATTTTTTTGCTGATGTAGCAGAAAACATTTTAAAATTATTACCAACAGTTTCTTACACTGATTTAATATCTTTCAAAAATTTCCCAGCTCCTTGCAGTTCTTTCTTTCTGTTACCAACAACATATGAAGAAGTTATAAATACAATAGCTCATCTAAAAAACTCAAATTGTTTGGATGCAAATGAGCTTAACAGCTTTATAATTAAAGAAACGTCACATATTATTGGGAAACCTCTTACCACTCTGATAAATTTAGTTTTTAATACTGGCATTTTTCCAGATGCTCTCAAGTTTTCCAAAGTTTTGCCAATCCATAAAAAAGGGAATACTTCACAAGTTGATAACTTTCGTCCAATATCCATAATATCTATTTTTAGCAAAATTATTGAAAAACTGATAAAAGAACGTTTGTATAACTACTTTGAAAAAAATAATTTTTTTACCAATTCCCAATATGGTTTTCGTAAGGGACGTTCAACTTCTCAAGCTGTTCTAGAGATTGTGAACGGCATAGTCGGGGGCCTTGAAGATGGCAAACATACTGCTATTACATTGTGTAATCTTTCCAAGGCTTTCGACTGTGTCTCTCATAATATTCTATTAGAAAAACTATGGTATTATGGTGTTAGAGGGACGTCCTTATCATTAATTGAATCATATTTAAAAGATAGATATCAGGCTGTAATTTACAATAATTCCAAATCTGACTTTAAACTTATTAAATATGGTGTTCCACAAGGCTCTGTCCTTGGCCCTCTTCTATTTATCATTTACATTAATGACTTACCAATTTTTATGAAACCCTATGATTCTGTAATTTTTGCGGATGACACGTCTTACATTTGCTCTGATAAAAATCCCTCAAATCTTACAAAGATATCTGATGATATTGACTCTAAGTCCCAATTGTGGTTTGCAGCCAACAAACTTAAACTAAATACTGACAAAACACAGAGTCTTTACATTTCTAATACTATTACTAGAGAGATCTCAAATAGTGTTAAATTGCTTGGTATATATGTAGATAGTAACCTATCTTGGCGTGATCATGTGGATCATCTAAGAAATAAATTGGCTAGCTCCCTTTTTATCATTCGTCAATTAAAAAATATTACGAGTTTCCAAACTCTAAAAACAACATATTTCGGACTGATACACTCTCATATTGGTTATGGAATTATCCTATGGGGCAACTCTGCTGGCGCAGATGATATTTTTAAATTGCAAAAAAGAGCAATAAGGCTATTAGCTAACGTTGGTTTTCGAGAACCATGTCAACCTTTGTTTAAGAAGCTTCGTATAATGCCTTTGCCAACATTATATTTATTTGCTGTTCTTACTGAAATTCACAGACAGAGTAACAGTTTAATAAGACAAGCCGATTTGCATAATTATGATACCAGACAAGCAGACAATATTCGAATTACCCGTTTCCGTTTAACTAAATCAAAGAAAAATTCGCTTGACTATAGCCTTTACAATTTATTACCCTCAGAACTCAAAAAGCTTAGTATTAATCAATTTAAAAAGAAATTAAAAGCATTTCTATTAAGTTATTGCTTCTACTCTGTCACCGAATACATGATTCACTTACCTCTTCCATGAGGTACCCATAGTTTTCTTTTTAAATAGTGAGATTTACTCATTGAAGACCTACAGCTTTATATACTTGTTTTTATTCAGTTTATGTTTTTATTGTCTTCCTTATATGTATGTTTACTATTTATACGAATGTTTTTTGTGTATTTTATATATATTATTTTTACCATTGTAATTTTTTACTTAGACTTGCTACAAACATTGTAAATGAATGTAAGGTAGTCAAATAAATCTATCTATCTATCTATCTATTTATCATGAAACATGTGGCAGCAAAGATGGTTCCAAAATTGCTCAATTTTGACCAAAAACAACATCGCATGAATATCGCTCAGGGCCAGTTTTATACCGCCAACAACGATCCAGATATCCTAACTGGTGACAAAACATTGGTATATGGCTAAACCAAAGTCCAATCATCTCAATGAAAGCGGCCAGAGGAACTAAAACCGAGAAAACCACGTCAAGTTTGATCAAATGTGAAGGTTTTGCTCACTGTTTTCTTTTATTACAATGACGTAGTGCATCATGAGTTCTTGGAATATTAGATGAAAGTTATGAGACGTTTGCGCAATACAACTTAAACGCAAGTACCTATTTGTGGGAAAACCAGTCATGGATTTTGCACCATGATAATGCACTGGCACATTCATCACTGATTGTTCGTGAGTTTTGATTAAAAACAACACCGTTTTTATGTCTCAACGACCCTATTTTCCGGACTTGACCGGCTGTGACTTTTTCCCATTCCAAAAACTAAAAAAAAAAGATTAAAGGACTCATTTGGGGAGATAAAGGCCGCGTCGGAAAAAGAGCTGATGGCCATATCCAAAATCGAGTTCCAGTAGTGTTTCGAAGATTAGAAAAAGCGTTGGCACAAGTCTGTTATATCTGAGGAGGATTACTTTGAAGGGTACAAAATAGATATTGATGAATAAACAAAGATTTTATGAGTTATTCAAAAATTCTCGTTTTTTCTGAACCTACCTCGTACAGCGGTTTTTAACTGCAAACTTTGAGGCGTTGGCGAATGTAGCTCAGATTGATCTGTAGTTGTCATAATTCTTTAGTTACAGCCATTTAAACAATTAAATTATTAATAATAAATTAACGTGAATTCTTAGAGTAGGAGCCTCGAAAAATCGTCTGTCCAATCCAAAAATATATAAATATATCAAGAAACCAAGGAGTCCACGAGAACACCTTCAGCGCCCAGAGTATATTTAACAGAATTAAAAATAAAAATTATTGGAATAATTTTCATTTGTGGTAAACAAGAATTTTTCACAAAAAAAACAGTCAATGTTTAACAGAATTAGAAAAATGAAAGTACAATGAAAAATATAATCGAGATTTATAGTATAAGACCATTGCAAAACTTTTACTATCCTTTCAATAAACGTGATTTTCTATATTTGTTGAAATAATCACGGTATATTTTTTTGTTCCCAAGAAATATAAATTAATAATTGGATTAACAAACAATTATAATCACGTAAATTGAAATTTGCAATAATAACTATTGATTTTGCAATTGTTCTTGTTGACTTTATTAGCAAAATGTAAATCCATAAATAAACATTCTTTGTTAATTTTCCGATAAAAAATATTACAGAATATGGTTAAATAAGGATAGTTTAGTATTAGCAACTAAAGAAAAAATAGATTTATATACCTATTTGAGAAATATCTCTTTTGTTTAAAGTGTTTTTATTCTATTATTATTCATTTTTTATTGCTTGACTTTTATCACAATTTTCTCAATTTTTTGATTTGATTCCGATTTTAAGGGTATTATAATTTTTTTCCACTCTATCTTATTTCCACTTATTTACCCATTCAACTATTTTTTACCTTTTTTTTCCGCATTTTTTTTTTTAATTTATTCCATTTAATATCGTTTTTTTATTTTTCCATTTTTTTTTATTTTCTCTTTGTTTAGTATATCGATCAAAAAACTTTCTTCGTTAATTCTTCTTCAAAAAATATAACAGAATATGGTTAGGTAAATAAGCATAAATCAGCAATATCTTTTTGAGAAATATCTCTTGACAGTAACTGTCCAATTAAAAAAAAATATAGATCTATGCAAAATAAACCCACGGTAAGAATTTCGTATAATTATTGATATTTTTATTTATGTAATCTATTTACTTGAATAATCTGATTTGAATATATAATAAATATCTCCACCAAATATGACATTTTAAGCAATATGACGGACATATTTGTGTTTGTATTTTAGTTATTTTCATTATTTTTGATTTGTATTTCAAATTGTTATAAAAGTGTTACAATTTTTGTGCGGTGCCTTAATGCACGAATAAATCAATAAAAACTCCCGAAAAACTATTTTTCCAAAGAAATTTATCGAATCAAATCTGTGTATTTTTCTAAAAAAATACTATCCACCACATTGAAAATTCTGAAACAAACCGTAATATAGAAGTATCGTATTTTTTAATTGATTCCAAGCATTTTTTTATAAAACGTGGGTATCTTCAGGCACAAATGTAACCTTAATCTTTTGTTGACATAAATCCAGAGTTTCATTGCGATACAACAAGTCTTGTAGGTACAGTGAATTTTTAAAATTAGCAAGTCGGTCAAAAAATGGATCTTAGTCGAGAATATTTTCTAGAAATATTTTTTTACAATTTTCGGAGAGAATTATCCCAGCAGCAATGTGTCGCTGAAATAATTTCTGTTTGGGAATGAAGCACGTACCACACCAGTCAACTATTTCTCACTGGTCTTGCAAATTCCAACGTGGTCGCTCCAGTCTTAGCGATAAATCCAGGGTAGGTCTACTCAAAACAGTCACACAGAAAAACATTGATGCGGTTCGTCAGCTAATTAAGCTGTGTAACATACCGGGAGAAAACGGCATCTTTGGCATTTTAAAGACCTCGATCAAAAAGATCCTACATAAAAAACTAGGTGTTATGAAGTTGGTTTCCCGTTGGATTACTCATTTGCTCACAGAAGAAAGAAAAGCAGTATCGAAAAAAAATGGAACCATTCAACAAAGGAAGCTGAAAAAACGTTTATAGTATCGTTAGTGGCGATTAATCTTGGATTTACTTTTGCCGAACCGAAAAATAATCTCCAATCTGCTTTGCGGCTGTTTCACGATGAGGGAAACTCAAAACATGTGATCTGCTCTCGAGGTGTGTCAAAGAAAATGATCGCAACTGTTGTGTCAAAATCTGGTCATGTGGTAACAATGGCTTTAGAATATCGAATTACGTTACTTCCGATTGTTCACCAGAAGTTATCGAGAAACTCTTACGAAGAAATACACAATGGCAAATCATCCTACATAAAAACAATGCAAGTACTCACACTGCCCGAAAGACAATCGAGTTTTTAGAGCTTCAAAACAACAAATTGTTTAGTCAACGACTTCTTCATGTTCCCAAATATCAAGAATTCAATGCGTGGGCAGCGATTCCACTTGCAAGAAATGTCTTTAAAACCGTGATTTTGCATGTGTCAACTGACCGGTGGTTCGAACGTAGGTATGCAAAAATGTATCGATCTTCGTCGGACAGATTTTGAAAAGCAATAAAGTACTTTAAGTGTATATATTTTTGTTCATATTATGGCTTTGTGAAAAACTAAAAACAAAACCCTCGTATCACAGAAAAAAAGAGAAAAACGCGTTTGTATAGAAAATGTTCGTAAACGAAATAATACTTAATTGAGTGAAAAATCTTAGGAAATTAGAAAAATCTTAATAAATCAGAAAATGAACAAAATCGTAAAATGTAAAAATTTGGAGGAATGTAAAAAACAAAATAACTCATGGACAATTTGAAACATCGCATCATGATAAACTTAAAAAAAAATTAAAAATCTTATATTTAGTCATAAAATGAAATGTTCCCACGACTGTGAAGTTTTTTTTTCAGATTGGACCTCACTAAAATATTTGTTAGAAAATTATTATTTTGATGTTTATAATATATAAAGCACTTTTTCTTATACAAATTTTCATGGGATACATTTTATGTACAGACTAGCTTTTACCCGCGGCTTTGCTCGCGTGAAATTGAGATATTCACAAATGATTTAATGACTATCTATTTTACATATAAAATTTTAATTTTAATCATTCTGTAGGTATAAGTATCCTTAGTAAAATAAGTCTGGCATATATATTTACTTTTATTTTTTTTTTTTTTTATTTAATGGGTGTCAATCAATCACGCTGCAACCTGTGAACAGATTTTGATAATAATAAATCATACAACACCGATTATGACTATATTATAATATTGATCTAATCATCTGTGGGATATAGTAATTTGTGAGTCATTTGTTTTAATAACATCATAGCGCCTTCTAGTTTCGATTATCAAAACTAAATTATAGCACGTATGTATGCATGTTGTGTAGTATTTCAGTGGTATTTTTAAATGTATCAATGAGATACTTTCATACAAAATCTGAAACCCCTCTATTGTCCTGGTAAAAGGGGGGGAAAGAAATTTGTATACACCAGATGTTAAGTTGAAAGAAAACAAATACATCTGTGAAAACCGCATTCGAAGCGAATAAGTAGTTTTCATATGATCCGCGCACAAACATATAGACAGACAGACAATAAAAAATCTAACCACATTTTTGGGTTCTATATCGATGTACCCGCGTGTTGATTGTTGTATAAAAAGTATCCGACCCCTGTTCAATCCTTGAAAGAGGTTAATTTCTAAAAATACAATATAAGTACACCTCCACATCCTCTTAAGAGCACACATTTTAATTTTCTAGTCCCTTACTTCAAAAAACATAGGGCTTTGATACAAATTTCCAACCCCTGTTTTACCTCCTTAGGGGTAGATTTTCGTAAAAACCTTTCTTAGCGGACGTCTAGATTCTATTAGGAACCTACCTACCAAATTTCAAGTTTGTAGGTCTTATAGTTTCTGAGATATGGTCATGGATATGGCTTTTATAGGAATCAATACGTCAAAATGTCCTTCGTTGAAATGTCCGTCAAAACGCATTCTTTTTACCCCTTGTATCGACTCTTCAAATCTGGCAATAAGTCTGCTACTTTGAAACAGTTGGAATTCAAATGGAAATATTTCTCCAGCTGCTTTTAGTTCGCAAGTTGTGCCATAAGTATACAACCTACCCATATCGGCTACTATACATAAAGGCGTTATGTATAGTAAGGGGTCCCGGATCGGTCCATAGTAAAACACCTAAATCTTTGCCAATCGTTGGACACGTGGCTTACTATATTAACTCTAACTTGAGCAGCCATTGAAATATTTCCATAAAGCAAATAAGACAGAGATGAAAATAAACACGCTCCATCCCCAGGTATCTCTTTTACTCTACATCGGATTGCTAATCCTTGAACTGTGACTGTTACAATTTCTCCATCCATTTTTCAAACAAATGTAATTCTACTTAACGAAAAATACAAACTTCTTTAAGTAAGTAATCGATATGACACTTTGATATAAATGTCAGTATGATCAATAAAAAATAAACAAATCTAAGCTAGCACCTAATTATCATGAAATTTTGAAATAAACCTAATTTTAATCAACGAAAAAAAAAACAAATATTACTAACTAATTTGGAACGAAACTTGTACACCTTCACATCCTCTAAAGAATACATTTTAATTTTTAAGTCCCTTATTTCAAAAACATAGGACTTTCATACAAACTTCCAACCTTCGTTTTACCGCCTTTGGGGTAGAATTTCGTAAAATCCTTTCTTAGCGGACGTCTAGACCCTATAAGGAACCTACCTGCCAAATTTCAAGTTTGTATGTCTTAAAGTTTCTGAGATACGGTGATGAGTGAACTTTCGCTTTTTTATATATAGATTAACAAAAAATGAGGTATTCATAAAAGTCAGTTTTTAGTTCATTTCTGTCGTAGCACTAATACTATTTAAGTGTGAATAAATAAGTTTATCTATTTTTTATTTTATACGATTTTATAATAGTCCCCTAACCTATGATATTTATATAAAAATTGATTTAAAGTTTAACATTTTCTAGGTGGAGAATTTAGTTAAAATCTCTAATTGCAAGTTGTTTTTAAAATTTTTACAAATGTTATTTTTTGTATAAATTTAATTTAAATTTACAAGAATTCTTACCTCGATATCTTTTGTAGGCTCAAAATTATCGAATTTTAAATAAAAAGCTCGAGTCTGTTATCAGTAAATTTGCAATATCTTGGTAATTTTTATAGATTTTTTACAATTTAAAAAATGATTTCTGTTATTTACTATAAATCTGCAAATATTTTATTATATATTTTTATAGTTTCTGAGATATCAAATTTTAAACTCGAGAATTTTTACAAAAATTTGGTAGTTAAAAAAGAATTTTTACAAAAAAATTTACATTTACTTCTAGATCTGCAAAAATCTGATCATGATACCGATTCTGTTTTTCGAGAGACCAATTTTAAAAAATAAAACAAGTTCTAGTTGTGTATCTAAAATCATTAGATTTTGATAATTTTGTAGATAAAGAAATAGATTCTGTGTTTTTGTGAAACTCGCTATCGCTTAACAAATTTTTTAATAACAAATTGAATCTTAGTTTATTCAAACCCAGAAATTTTAGGAAATATTTTTGATAAATATCTAAATTTTACTACGTTTAAATTTAATTAATATATTATTAAATTGTTCATATTTATGTATGGGTAAAAATATTTGCATATTTAAAAAATCAAAATTTAAAAAATATATTAAATAGATATATTTACATAATCCTCGTGCTGTAACTCAAACACTTGCATCTTCACCGACACTTTTTTAAAAAAATCATAAACTCAAAAAAAAATGGTTGGAGCACCTCCACTAGGTTACAATCGAGCACTTCCTAGTGTTAACCGACACTTAGAAGAAGAGTCAGTGAACTGGCGTGACGATGGATGGTATCGTGTAAAAGTAAAGGAAGCAGATCTCGGACAGAAGCCGGTGACTTAGCTCAGCTCTTGGGGGCAAGTTGAAAGAGCACGCCCCCCACTACAGTAGGTCAATGCTGAACTGTATAGGTAATTTTCAAACAGAGATTTTGATATCAATTAAAATGTTTTAGATATTTACGAACTTAAGAGATGTTTCATAAAGGAAACGTTTTTATTGATCCTTTTTTTTTAAATTTAACTGTGTTATTTTTAAAATTGATGTTTTTTTTAAATTTTTTCTATTTCAAAGTGTTGAGCAATTGTTTTTAATTTTTAGTAACTTTTGAACTAAATATAGATAATTTAAATACATCAAACAATTTAATATAGAAAATATAAAAAATGAAGTTATAAAGGGCGCAAACAAAAATAAAAATAATCCTATAATCAGAAGGTGTTAAAATATTTATAAAAAACAAATACAAATAAAAAAAAATACTACTAGAAAATTCGTATAAAAAATCTATTGCAGAAAATAAAATTTATTAAAAAAAACACTGAATATGAAAGAAAAAGAATAACTGCATCGACGGAAAATTTGTAATAACTACCCAATTTAAAAAAATTGGAAGCATTGCACGCAAGACATACTATTAAAAGAAATATAGTTTAAAAAAACAAAAAAACACGCTTTTATAGCATATGAAACTAACAAGTAAAAAAATAAATGTAATTAAGGAAAACTAAAAAGCATGTTTCTGAAAAACATCGAACTAAAAAGTTAAAAATAATTTTCAAAATAAAATTAAAACAAAAATAAATTAAAAATACTAGTATTATTGTGAAAAAAGCGTGGGAGCTGCATACCATATTTTTCGAATGTCAAGCGCCCTCGCTTTTTTCACAATAATACTAGTATTTTTCATTTATTTTTGTTTTAATTTTATTTTGAAAATTATTTTTAACTTTTTTGTTTGATGTTTTTCAGAAACATGCTTTTTAGTTTTCCTTAATTACATTTATTTTTTTACTTGTTAGTTTCATAGGCTATAAAAGCGTGTTTTTTTGTTTTTTTAAACTATATTTATTTTTTACTTTTTAGTCCAATTTATTTTATTTCAATAGATTCGTTAATTTGCAGTGACGATTACAAGACCCTCACTCAATCATTATTCGTTTATTTAGTTGGAAATGCTTTGAAAGCGTGTTTTTTTGATTTCTCAAATTATATTTCTTGTATTCATATTGTTGATAATTAAACATATTGTTTCAATCACGTGAAAAAAAAATTATTATTGTGAAATCTAAAGAATTGTTAGATTAATTCTAAGACAATTTCATTCATATCGTTTATAATTAAACGTATTGTTTTCAGACTAAAAATAACGATACGGGACTCATCCGAGGCAGCAGCCGCGGAGTGGAGAGTTACAAACAAACAAACATACATACATACATACATACAGGTGAAGTTAATAAAAGCGTGTTAATAATAATAAAAAAAAATGTATTGACAGTCGTATACTTGAACAGAACTTAAACTTTGCATAAAAATTTAATTATAGGAGCTCCCTTTGTTCATTTTCATTTTTCGGTTTTTCATAACATAATGAAAAGGAATTATAAATAAAAAAATTGTAATGGAAGCTATCTTTTGCTTATACTCTGCATAAAAAATAAGTTATTAGAATTCCCTTTAATCAGTTTCATTTTTCGGTTTCTCAAAACATTATATGGTTAATCAATTTTTCATGTTTCCATTTTTTTATAATTATTTACAATTTTTTTCAATTTTTCGTAAATTTTCAAGATTTTTATGGTTTGTAAATTTTCGTAACTTTTGTGTTTCGAAGATTTTTACAATTAATTGAGAACAATAATAAATAGTGTAACGCTCTTTGGTGTCTTTTTAGAAAGGTTTTTATTTTCGTCATTCCGGGTGGAATTTTGTAATCGAATTTAAACCTTTTTCCCGACCACCTAGAGCTTTGAAATTTTCAGGATAGCTAAAAACCAGATAAAAATGCATGTTTCAAGTGTGTTTAGGCATATACACAAAGATTTTAACAAAATTTCAAGAAATTCTAAATTTAAATGGGAAAATAGAACCTTTTTTATTTTCGTCGTGTTCTTTCTCTTTGTCATTCCAGGTGGAATTTTGTAATCGAATTTAAACCTACTTCCAGACCACCTAGAGCTCTGAAATTTTCAGGACAGGTAAAAACTGGATGACAATGCATGTTTCAAGTGTGTTTAGGCATATAGGTACGTAGAGATTTTGACACAATTTCAAGAAATTATAAATTGTGTACGGGAAAATAGAACGTTTCTAATTTTCTTATTTTCGTCGTGTTCTTTGTGTCTTTGTATTTCTCTTTATCATTCCGGGTGGAATTTTGTAATCAAATTTAAACCTATTTTCCGACCACCTAGAGCTCTGAAATTTTCAGAATAGCTAAGAACTGCATGACAATGCATGTTTCAAGTGTGTTTAGGCATATAGGTACAAAGAGATTTTGACACAATTTCAAGAAATTATAAATTGTATACGGGAAAATAGAACATTTCTTATTTTCTTATTTTCGTCGTGTTCTTTGTGTCTTTGTCTTTCTCTTTATCATTCCGGGTGGAATTTTGTAATTAAATTTAAACCTATTTCCCGACCACCTAGAGCTCTGAAATTTTCAGGATAGCTAAGAACTGCATGACAATGCCATATACATAAAGATTTTGACACAATTTTAAGAAATTTCAAAATAATTTATATAATAGTAATGTGACCTATAAATCAGTAAAACAAACTTTCTACTATAAAAAGGTCTTTTTATAAATTATGATTATTTTACAGTCAACACAAAAAGGATAGCTTCAAAAACTATATTAAAAATCGTAAAATATACCACATAAATAAAATTTGCTTTCTGTCAGAAATTTTATATTTAATCCTCAAAAATAATGATCTTATTTAAGCATTACCTACTTATTTGCATGATACAGTTAAAACAGAGAAATTTTGTTTTTAAATAAATTTCAGAATCCATTATAAATATACACAACCAATTTATATCAATTAGTCCAATTAAATTAGTGAAACGCAAACAAACACCAATTATTTTTTCCTTGAAAATAAACTTACAGAAATTATGGTCCGTGATTCCTTCATATTTTATCAGGCGACACTTTCACAACGTCAATTACCTTAGCGGATAAAAGATATAAACAAGCTTTGTATTTATATTAAAAAAATACCACATTCGAGCGTGTACCATATGGTATCTCTGCCAACTAAACATCCTATATACTGCCCTTGGTGGGTATCTGATTGTGGAAAAAAATATTGATAAAATGGATTAAAAAACTATAAGTAACTTTTCAGGAAATGGTCAAAGTTGAATTCCCATCTCAGCGGAAGTACGGGCTGTGGATCTGAATGGTGTTTGGTAACAAAGGGATGTGATACAATTTTTTGCAGTTTTACTTTTGTTGACCTTAACGCGCGGTCAATTAACTAGGATTTGCTATGTTTAGTTTATGATTTGTACCTGTTTAGATTTTAATTATATGTTTGATGAAAGAGAACCAAATTATATTAATAAAACGGAAACAAAATTTTGAAAAATAATAAATACTTTAGCAGCAGTAGATACAAACAGAGACATACAGTAAAACCGAAAAGTAAAATTAACTAAAGAGAGCTCTTTTAGCAATTTTATTGTAATTGATACACACCATGATCCCCCTTCAGAGGAAAATAAATATCATCCCAATAATCCTTAAAAAACAAAGAACCGAAAGCGAAAAGGACGTATTTCAATCATCAGTCAGTTAAGTATATCTCTCCTATATCTTCATTTAAATGTTATTAGAAAAGATTTCATCTTACTTTTTTAATGCATACGATTCGTTTCGAGAAGAAGACGTCGACTCAGAAGGAAGAGAACGTCGCTTAACTGGAGTTGCTCTAGGTCACATTGTAGAAGAATCCGTAAAGAATTATAATTCAGATTTAAATTTTTGCGTAGGTTTTGCTATCGATAGTTGCTCACAAATGGTATCCGAAAAGAAAGGTGCAGTTAATGAATTAAAAAACATGCAAACTCCTCAAAAGTTATTTGTTTTCGTAATAATTCAGGAACTGTGAGAAAAGTAGTATATTTTGCTACTTCAAATGGCATGATGTTTTTAAGGAGGATTTGAGGACTGCTGTTCAAGGTATCTGTTAAACTTGTTGGTTTTGAGAAGCACGAAGATCATCTTTAGTTCCTAGTGGATGGACAGTAAAACGTCAGCGAATTTTTATGAATGCAAGTAGTTAGGAGCCCAGAATTTCTCTTTTCAATTGTAATGTTTTAGGTCCAATTGTATCACTGTCTTCTTCAATCACCAAAACTAGATTTGAAGAAGGCTAAGGGCATATAAGACACTAAATGCGTTATTTAAAATGACTGACTCTGTTATTAGCAAACTTTATTATGAAATGAAGGAAATAGATCAACAATTAGATATTGAATTCAAGATGCCTCGTATAGTCCAGTCTACCAAGGTAAAAATGAAGTGGAACCTCCGAATTATTTGAAGACGGATCAGTTTTATAAAATTTTGGAAATAAGCTCTACTTTCCTTCCACATCAAAATCTGTCCTATGTCGATATGTGTATTATTTTTAAGGGTGTAACTATCCCCTTTTTCAAAAAACCAATAAAGATGTAAAATGAAGCATGTGATAAATTGAAAATATTTGTAGGTCTAAAATTAAAACTTTTTGATGCTTCAAAATACCTTTTTTGGCTTATTTCATCCCTTATAAAGTACCCCCTGTTAATACTGTTATGAATTGGTAACCTCCTAAATTGTGAGAAATATTTCCCAAGATCTATTTATTTACCCCTTTAAGATAATATCTTATCAGAAGTATGACTTTTATCGGAAGTTATGAATCACGGCTTTTACCGAAAGTTATGAAGCACTACTTTTACCGGAAGTTATGAATCTATTTAATCCTCCAATTGTTTTTTACTAAAACGGGTTATTGTATTTAAATTACTTAACTTTGGTTTATTCTTATTTATCCTTGGTTTGTTCTTGATTTTATAGCCATCTGATAGGGGGTTTAATTAATTCTCTTTAAAATTATTTATTTCACAATATTTGATTTTGCAGTATTTATGAGTTAATAACTTTATTTTGGTTTAATATCCTTATTGCCTCACACGCAATTGTGTTTACTGTAATAGAGTATGTGGGTTTAAATTAACTTTTGGTTTAAGTTTAAGACCCCTTGATGTTGTAGCCTTCGTTGCACCGTAGGGTCATATGAGTCGTAAAGGGACAAAAATCTAAATCGGTTTATTCTATATTCTCCAATGTTTGTTGGCCTCCGGGAATAGTTTAACAAGTACCAAGTCTTTAAAAACCAGCGATCTAACGAGATATCTGTGGATTCTAAGGATCGGAGCAACCCAATCCATGAAGATGCCTACAGACATTGTCTCCAAAACGAGTTTTCGAACTTTTACTAAATTTTACTATAAATGAGTGTGATTTAACACAAAAAAAATTTGCACAACTTACAAAAGGAGCCCTCACTTATTATACTGATGGGTCTGGAACACAAGAAGGAGTAGGCATAGGGTTTACAGGTCCTAACGTTAGGCTATCAACACTGGGAAACACTCCTAGAATCTTCCAACTGGAGATTTTAACTCTGGACTTTTGTGCTCAAGAGTGTATGAAAAAATGCTTCAATGCAGCCAAAATATGTATTGTCTGCGAGCCAAGCTGCTTTGAAGGTTCTTTAATCTACCACGTTGGGGGTCAAAGCAGCCTGGAACTGCAAACATTCTGTTAAGCAACTGGCTAAACACAACAAAGATTGTTGATAGTATATCCTAAGCGGATAATAGACTTTCTTAAGAGTCTAGATCTTATAGACTCATAATTAGATTTAGGTTAAACACAAAAGATCTTTTAGGTGACAGTGTAGTAAGGTCGAACCTACTTATAATCTACTAGCAGCCCGCCCCGGCTTTGCACGGGGATTAAAAAAAAATACCAAAAGCCAATAAATTTATTGGGTCAACGCTTCCCTGTAAACAATATTACATGTTGTTTTATTTTCTGGCAGCAAAATAAATTGATTTTCAGGTGCTCCGACCCGCCTTAGGCGGTTGGCCATGAGGAAAACCGATCCCTACTATTTGGAAGGTTTGACCTTGAGACTTATTATTAGTAAAAGCGAAAGATGTTTTGATAGGAAATTGAAGCGGTTTAAATGGATTTGGTAGATCAGTTGGGATCCTCGGTATCCTCAGTGTATGAGCTAGTTGACCAGCTGGTGGTTCAGTTATATTGGTTGCTACAACTTAATTGTCCTTTAATTCCTTTATAAGTAGCCTCGTCCCATTGCACATGCTAAATTTGTGATATCTGTGGTGATTATGAAATAAGTTATTTTGATAAGGAATAATACCAAGATAAAAACTTTTAAAAAATTAAAAATTAGTTATTTTGACGTAACTATAACAGTTAGACATATGCTGTCGCGGCATTTTTTGTAGATATTTATATATTCTTCAAAATCATAGTACATTATTTTATTCTACAATCAATAGTATTCTCAGCACACGCGATGTAAGGATTTTAAGGTCATTTTTGGTTACATTAATGGCATTTTAGTAAGGATCCCTATTTTTTTAACTTCCCGCTAAAAAAAATTAAAAAAAATTTTAAAATCGGGAAGTTATTGGTTTCACCCCGTTTTTCGAAAATAGAGTTTTCATCGGATCTCAACGTTTTGAGGTCTTAGGAACCTCCCCTGACTATTTTTACGAGGGTGTCTGTATGTCTGTATGTACGTGTGGATGTGTGTGTGTGTGTGTGTGTGTGTGTGTGTGTGTGTGTGTGTGTGGATGTATGTAAACCTCTTATAACTTTTGAACGGCTTGACCGATCGGAATGAAATAAAAAGCATTCCAAAGAGTTCCATCTAACTTAGATTCTCTGTAAGTTTGAACCGATTCGAGCCGGTAGATTTCGAGAAATTTCAAAATAACCGAAAAAACAATTGGTAAAAATGATGTTTTTTGGGCATATCTTTTTGGCTATTGCATCGATCAATTTCATAACCTAATCAGCTCTCAAGCTTAAAAAGCCACGTCGAATGCCGTTTTGCAATTTAAAATCGGTTAATTCGTTCGTGAGATATCGTTGTCGAAAAATTTCAAAAAAAAGTGTTTTTTTTTTCAATAACTTAGAGATTTTTTGACTAACCGATTTTGCACTCCCGGTAACGTTTTTAGGTCTCAAAAAACTGCGTCGAGTGCCATCTTGAACATCAAAATCGAATAAGGCGTTAAAAAGTTATGGCTTTTTAAACATTTCAAAAAAAGTCAAAAACGTCAAAATACGTCACGTTACTATAGCTTTGCGGTTAAAACTAGCGGGAAGTTGCAAGGATGGCCTTTAAGGTCAACCTCTTTTCGAATTTTTTCAAATGAAACATAGCCTATGTCACTCGGGAATAGTGTAGCTTGCCAACGGTGAAAGAATTTTTGAAATCGGTCCAGTAGTTTCGGAGCCTATTCATTTCAAACAAACAAAAAATCAAACCTTTCCTCTTTATAATAGTATAGACAATCCACGATTTGCTGTCTAAATTAAACTCATTCTATTTGTGTAAGGAGTTACAGAACCTATAAATAAAGAAATATTCGACAGTAAAGTAATTATTTTTATTCAAAGTAATACAAAATATTCCTAAAAAATATATGGATTAAGTAATTACGATACTACTTGACATAGGTAAAGATTAATACATTTTTTCGGTGCGGAACCTTGCAAAACTAAACCCACAGAAACCTCAATGAGAACAGTGACAATCTAACAGATTTTCTTTTTATTTATTTATGCTTTGTTCTACACTTCTTAAGTCTTCTCGGAAACGGATTCTGCAATAGTACTATTTTAAATTCCTGAGAAGGTAAAAAAATTATCACAGGAAACAATCAATTACAAACTAAAAGCACTTTTTTGAATCAGCAATTAGGTTGTATGTACCAATACCGCGTTTTTACAATAAAAGTACTTACTATCTTCGTGCGAAAATACTGTATTCTAAGAACAGAGGTTCTTTGTATTATTGTGTGTCAAGTATTATTTCTGTCTCTACTGCCAACATATAATCTATTTTAATAGCTACATTCATAGTTTTGTAAAAATGAAACAAAGAACATTTGATAGTAATGGTTTCTGGTAGGTACCTACCTACATAATTACAGTACTATTTAGTTTTTCCGGGTTATTGAACCTCAAAATAATTATAATAAACTAACCAATTTATTACGTTTTAATATATAATACAATTTTCTTAGTAAAATTAATGCAATTTAATGCATTTTTTTATTTAAAAAAATCTGGTGTGGGCAGCACACGACCTTCCGAACAGTAGCATGTATAATAACAAGTAGTGAAAGAGCGAATCCACAATTTTTATTTCACATATTTCCAGTTTTTGATAAAAGTGTCAATATCTCGAAAACTAATAAAAATATCAAAAAAATGTATTCTTTCAAAAATGTCGGAAATTACCTACATGTTCTTTCCACAAAGTATAAATATTTTGCCAATAACTATATGAAAACCCAATATTTTCAAAAAATTCCATTTTTTGATAAGAGTAAACGTCCACTTCCGGTCGGCCGATTTTACTCAAATTCTATCAGATTCTTCCGATGGAGATTATAAGTAAGGTTTTATAGTTTCATTCCGATCCGATTAGCCGTTTAGCCGCAAATGTGTTCACAGACACACAGACAGACAGACATTTTTGGGTTTTTTAGGCTCAAGGAACCCTAAAACGCGTATTTCCGCTAGAAACCCGAGATCGAAATTCTTCGCGATCACAATACCTTCCTCTAACAGCGTTGCTGTTCGGAAGGTAAAAATTAAGACGACCACACTCTAAACATTAATGTGTAATATTATTCAACAAAAAGCTGTAAACTTTGGATTAATTATTTAAAGTGTGTAGTTTTACACAAGTTCCTTAGATTAACACATGTAAAGTGCGTAAAACTACTCGATTAAAGGGTGTGCTTCGAATTACATATGTACCTAAAGTGGGTAAAATTACTCACTTGTTAAAGATTACTCAGTAACTTTACTTACTTGAACTTTAACGAAGTTTAGTGAAGATTTTAACGAGGTAATAACTTAATTCAAGAAGCAAATCATATCGAATTTCAAAATTTAGAAAACTATCCATTGACAAAAACTGTTTTAAATTTATCTAATAAAGAATCAACTATTTCAGAAATTCCAGTTTTGTCGAAAGGCTTCAATTCTTCAATAATTCATAAAAAAAATTCCAAAATTAGATTTTATTAAATGTATAGAAAAAAAACAGGACAAAATTTACCATTAGATGAATGTACCTAATGAATAGAGAATTCGATGCAAAATTGAATTGGAGAAAGATATTAAAATAAAACAAAATTTATCATCGTATGAAAAAGATTCTTTAAAAAATCTGATGAAATAAAAATTTTACCAGCAGATAAAGGAAATCCAACAGTAGTATTAAACACAAATGATTATGAAAGAGAATAAGAGACATTACTGGAAGTCTCAACTTATATTAAAATTAATAAAACATTACAAAATCTTTAGAAAATAAAATATACAGTGTGGGCCACAGAAAAGAGTCCATCTCGATATTTGGCCGTATGAATTAGATTTTAGGAAAATGTGAAAACAGATTTTTGATCTAAGGGGAACACATTTTTACGATACATGCATCTGCCAATTGTCAACACCCCCCCTTCCACTTCCTCAATCCTTTTTTTTTTTTTAAAGGGAGTATAACATGTGCGGCACATCATTAGGAATGTATTTTAACGATTGTTCACGGTATTTTTTTCGATATTACTGTTTTTGCAAAAAAGTCTTTATTCATTTAAAGTACAACACCTCTTAAAAATAACACGTAACGCCTATGGTTTGCTAATATGTAATTTTTTTTCTTTTACATCAAAAGTAAATTAAAACAAATATTGAAAAAGCATTTATTTAATTGTAATGTAACGAAAATTAATTAAATAAATAATACATTAAACATTTTACACCAGTTGTAGAGCCGCTGTTAGAAATTAAGTCTAACGTTTTGAAGCATTTCAGGGGTTATTTCATGTACTATTTGTCGTCTTATTTCTTTCAATGAAACGGGTTCGGTTTTATAAATTTGGCTCTTTAAATAACCGCACAAAAATAAATCCAGGGGTGTTAAATAAAGGGTACTTACAGGTCATTCAATAAGGCCTCTTCTGCTCTTCTTCCAATCCATTGCCTAGGAAATCGTTCGTCAAGATATTGCCTTACAGCACTGGAAAAAGAGATCATTTTCTGAGTACCTATTATCATTTTCGATTATATCTGTGAGAGCGGGGTCAATAGTGTCTTCTAATAATTCGAGATATGTTTCTCCGTTTAAATTTTGTAGCAAAAAAGATTGCCCAAAAATACGATCTCTATAAATTACTGCCCACACGTTTAATTTAAGAGAATGTTGGGTATGTGTTTCGTGGAATAGGTACTCTAGGATTTTCGTCAGCCCAGTAACGACAATTGTGCTGATTTACCGTACCATTTACAAAAAAGGAACATCCTGAAAACAAATATTAAATAAAAAATTTGCATACTGTTTATTTTGTTAGTCATAATCTCACAAAACTGTAGTCGTCTGTCTGGGTCATCTTAATTTATTTCATCTACTAATTGAATCTTGTAGGGATCGTAGATCGTAGGATCTAAATTATTATGACCTAAACTTCTGCAGCTTCAGTGCTCACCCTATTTCCATAGTTCATTTTTTGATTAGCTACTGACCACGTTTGGTTAAGTTTTCTCAGTGGCTCTAACACGTATGAATGCTGGATGTGCTTGTCTTTATGAAGCTGATTAAATAGATCTGCTGTTTTTCTTACACACCTCCTGTTTTAAAAAAATATGGAAATAATCTTAGCTCGTTTTGCAATAGAATATACCATTTTGGAAATATTCAAAAATGTATTTAACTACAACAATGTTAAACAAATTTTGTTAAAAATTTTTTTTGATGTGACAAAAAAATGAGATACTAGCTAACCATAGGCATTACGTTTCTTTTTTAAGAGGTGTTGTACTTTGAATGAATAAAAACTTTTTTTGCAAAAACAGTACAAATATCGAAAAAAAAACTAGTGGACAATCGTTATGTCTGAATACTTCATCTAAATACATTTCTAACGATGTACCGCCTATTTAAAAATAAGGGTTTGAGGAAGTGTAAGGAAGGGGGTTTACAATTAACAGATGCATGTATCGTAAAAATGTGTCCGTCCCCCTTAGATCAAAAATCGACCTTTTTTCACATTTTCTTAAAATTTAATAAATACAGCCAAATATCTAGGTGGATTGTTTTCTGTGGCACACACTGTATAAATCCTTATTTAAACACAAATATGAATTAAATGACTTTCAACGGAGACAATTACTCGGTACAACCGGAAGTTATAGTGCGGTGCTACAGTTTCTGAAAGAGTGTAAATTGTACTACTTAATATGAAAAGAAGAAATCAGTAAAAGCTTCGTTGTGATTAATTCAGAGCCTTGACTATTTATCTCTACATAATGTTTAATGTATAATATATGATGTTTATAAACTTTTTGTAACCGTGTTAATTGCTTTTAACAGCCGAGACACGCTAAGCTTTAATAAAAAAAAATATGCTAGCATTTTTCAAGGATAATGAGTTCAAAATATATGAATACTGAGTATCAGATACTATTTCCTTTTAGTATACAATTATGTTTCTGTCTATAATTTTTTTATCTTGTTTATATCTATCCTATCTCCCCTACCTCCTACTTCGTGATATACTTCAATTAGGTAAAAAACATAAAATTATCAACATTAGAGTGAATAATCTGTAAGGTGTTTATGTATATAAATATTATCTAAATCCACCAAGGCATTCCATTCACGCATTTGGCTTTAATTAAACCCTCATGGATTATTTCATTCTGTCTTTTATCTAAATCGGCGATAGGAAAAGTATACAACAATAACATGCGATTGTAATGTTAATGCGGATTTACTACCAGGTAATAAAAATTTAGTTCTACAGGATTTTTCACAGCTCGTAGATTGTAACGGTTTGTTTTATGAAACTGTAGAACAACTAAGATTAGGTTTCATGGTAGGTATGCACAGGTGAGAAAAATGTAATAACAATTATAAAAAAAAACTTAACTGTAAAGTGTTCAAGAAATTTATTTGAGGTGTTGATAACATCAAACTATTACTGTACCTATTAAAAATTATATTATATATATTATATTGAATGCAAAAATGAGTTGATAATTTAAATTTGTCGGTTTTTAATAATTATAACTGTCTTTCACGATTTTTCCAAGTTAATAGGAGATTTGTTTGTGTTCACGGTATCACTATTTGCAGTTTGCAGATGATACAAGTTCATTTCTAATCCACTATTACATTATAAAGAACTGATTAACGATCTGAGTAGAATTGAACAATGATGTGCTACTTGGCTTTTAGAACTCAATGTACAAACATGTAACATTCTTCATCTAGGACACAATAACCCGCGAATGAGCTACTACATTAATAGTGTGAATATTGCCAGTTCTTCCCAACAGAAAGATCTTGGAGTTGTAATTTCGATGGACCTAAAGTGGGCTCTTCATATTACGTCAATCGTCAAAAAGTTTAACCGAGTAATACCTAGACATGGTTAGACAATCTTTCAAAAATTTGTCTGCACAATTGTTAGCTACTATTTACAAAACCTCCATACGTTCCATCTTGAACTATGCCGCACCAATTTTGAAACCTTACTTCGCAAAAGACACTCATGCTCTTGAGCAAGTTCAAAGACAAATCTCCAGACTTTCTATAGCAATTCATAATCTCCACTAGGAATAAAATTTTCAAATCTTGGAATTATGCAGCTTCCAAGAAAGGTGACTCCGTAGGAATTTGATCGAGACATACAAAATTCTACATGGTCATTATTCTCTTGAACTTAGTTTATTTGTGCTCAGTGTTAATGTGCGGAATCGTGGTCATCGATATAAATTAATGCGCGAAAAGTTTAAAAAGCTGTGCTCACAACACTTTTTTACAAACAGAATCTTCAGAGACTGGAACGTTCTTCCTGATTTTGTGGTCACCTCTTCGTCTGCAAATGCTTTTAAAAATTCTTTACACAGACTTTAAGAAGTTCTAGCTTATATTTTGTATATAATAATAACACTAATAATTTTTAAAAGCATTTGCAGAGGTAGCTGCTTGTAAGAAAGTGGACACAGCTTTTTAAACTTTTCGTGCATTAATTTATATCGATAACCACGATTCCGCACATTAACACTGTCACCATTCAAAGTCATCAACGCTTCAAACGAGAATGGTAGGAAATGAGGGAGGTAGAGGTTGGATTGATATAAACAACACTTATTATGGACAAATAGTTTTTCTACACAGTAAGTTTTTCTACACGAAAGCTTAAACCTCAAGCCTCCATAACACCATTGCAAAGAAAGATAAAAACTATACCTCCCTTAATCTTACCTTACCCGAAGTAATGTTAAGAGTTAAATCCGATATTATTAAAAAGAAGGAATCGAACCAAAAGGAATTACATGGTCGACATTATCACGACCTTAATCAGCCTCATATTGACAAGGAGGCATCCTACAGGTGGCTCACCAGAGGCGAGATCTTTCCTGAAACGGAAGGGTTTATGATGGCAATTCAAGACCAAGTGATCAATACGAATAACTATAAGAAATTTATTTTAAGGGAGCCAAACACCCAGACAGACAAACGAAGAAAATGCCATAATGCCATCAATTGTCAGAAACAATTCAACTCGTAATATCGGGTTGCAACTTGTTGGCATATACCGATTATCTCCATCAGCATAATCAGGACTGCAATATTATCAAGATACTTGAAAAGGACCACTTTAAACTCTACTACGACAGGCCCATTATCACCGACAGACAGGTGACCAATAACTGGCCTGATATAGTGGTGGTGGATAAAGGAGTCAGTTCTTTTAGCAGACATGGCGATACCAAATAACAACAACATATTAAGTAAGTATCAGGAGAAAGTAAGAAAATATGATCTAGCGGTCGAGATCTAACAAATGTGACATGAAGGTAAAGTCGAAGTAGTCCCAGTTATATTATCACCAAAGTCACTAGGAACTAGCCTTTTAAAACTGGGACTGCATAGAAATACCTACATCGATCTCCAGAAAGCGGTTATTCTTAATTTTTACAGATACGATATTGGAGCTCAACCCCTTTGATACCTGGGGATGGGTAAATGTTATCCAGTCATTTGACTGAGATAGTGTATTCAAAATTCCATAATAATTATAATAACAGTAATGATAATAAAGTTTTTTCAATACTTTTCACACGATTAAGTATTAAATAAATAATGTAACGCATTTTGATGATGTTTTTTTATTATTTAGTTCGATTTTTAGAATGCACCCTAAGAAACTTCAAAACTGATTGAAATAGAATAACCGTAATTCAATACGAGAATAGAAAAAAATCTGGTGTGGGCACCACACGACCTTCCGAACAGTAGCATGTCAATATCTCGAAAACTAATGAAAATATCAAAAAAATGTATTCTTTCAAAAATGTCGGAAATTCTTTCCACAAAGTATAAATATTTTGCCAATAACTATATGAAAACCCAATATTTTCAAAAAATTCCATTTTTTGATAAGAGTAAACATCCACTTCCGGTCGGCCGATTTTACTCAAATTCTATCAGATCCCTCCGATGGTGATTATAAGTAAGGTTTTATAGTTTTATTCCGATCCGATTAGCCGTTTAGCCGCAAATGTGTTCACAGACACGCAGACAGACACACAGACAGACAGACAGACATTTTTTATTTTTGGGTTTTTTAGGCTCTTGGAACCCTAAAACGCGTATTTCCGCTAAAAACCCGAGATCGAAATTTTTCGCGATCACAATACTTTCCTCTAACAGCGTTGCTGTTCGGAAGGTAAAAATCTGGTGTGGGCACCACACGACCTTCCGAACAGTAGCATGTATAATAACAAGTAGTGAAAGAGCAAATCCACAATTTTTATTTCACATATTTCCAGTTTTTGATAAAAGTGTCAATATCTCAAAAACTAATGAAAATATCAAAAAAATGTATTCTTTCAAAAATGTTGGAAATTGCATGTTCTTTCCACAAAGTATAAATATTTTGCCAATAATTAGCCGTTTAGCCGCAAATGTGTTCTCAGACACACAGACAGACAGACATTTTTTATTTTTGGGTTTTTTAGGCTCAAGGAACCCTAAAACGCGTATTTCCGCTAAAAACCCGAGATCGAAATTTTTCGCGATCACAATACCTTCCTCTAACAGCGTTGCTGTTCGGAAGGTAAAAAGGATCAAAAATACATGTAAACTATAAGTATTAACGTATTTTAAAAAAATATTAATTAATTTAAATATAAATATAGCCTTATTAAAGGTGTTCTAGTACCTAAATTGTTAATGTTTGGAGAAACTATAAATAAATAATGATTTATAACTAAATGTTTATAAAAATATAAATAATAATATCAATAACATACTAATTTATCTGTAACAAAAATAAAGTAATTGTTACTTTCTAAGGTAATTATTTTTCATAAATGCGTCCTCACTGTTGCACGTTTTATTTTTGCACAGAGTGTATTATAAATAAACAATTTTCACGAAGCAATTTATCATTAAATGAAAACATACATGAATTTAATCATTATAAAACATCAGTTTCTCTCAGAAAACGGTAAGATCAATTAAGTAGAGGTGTTTAAAGATAACAACAATTTTGTTTATAAAGGTGTTTAAAGAAACTGACCAATGCTGTAATTTGTTATAGTGTTCAAGAGATATATCTAAGAACACAGCAAAAAAAGCGATTAAGTCAAACAGTATGTTGAAACCGAAAAATATAGAACGATGAATGATTGAAAACAAATCGATTTACAACAGCTACAAAACGGTTAATGGTTAATGGCTTTTTGATGGAACTTTCAATATTCACGAATCTACACCTCTCCGAAGAGAATTATTAGGTGAAGATAATAATGGTTTTCATAAAGAATATTTTAGTGATCAAGGAGACAATCATAGTGAGGATATTTTTTATAAAGAAAATGTATTAATGATTGAATTACCTACGACAGTGGGCTCTTCTAGATAGAGCAACACAATCATCGGTAAACCATCTCCTGAAAATTTTGCGGGAAAATGATAATATGTCTTCTCTACCGTTTGATTGCTGTACATTACTTGAAACAACTAAACAAGTAGTTAGTAGAAAAATGGGAAATTGTTGGTTTTGGTATAATGGACTCACTAGGATTTTGCTAAAATTTATTTTCTGATTTAAAAGATAATATAATACTTTCTTTAATATTCAACGTGGATGGTCTTTCTGCATTCAATAGTACATCCGTGGAATTTTGGCCCATTTTGTGTAAAATTTAAAATATGAATTAGATGAAAAGTATTTTTGAAATTTAGAAATTAAACAAACACGAAATTATTAAACTGACATTAAGGAGAAATTGAAAAAATGTCACATCCAGTGGGACTCGAACCCACCATCACTGCCTTATACGCAGGCACGCTTTAACCACTTAAGCTATTGGATGATCAAGTGGTTAGGAAGCGAAACGTTATAATGAATTCAAATCCCATCAGATATGACATTCACTCACTTCCTCCTTAAGCACATGTTACATGACGTTAATGAGAGAGAAGTTTTGTCAAATCGACAATTGATACATCAAACTCTAGTCACTTTATTTGTGCCCTGTCTTATATTTATTCGGTTAGGAGACCGGAACCATTGATTTTTAGTAAACTATTATTTTTGAGATAACTCTCAACGTATTTTTGAAATTTAGAAATTAAACAAACACGAAATTATTAAACTGACATTAAGGAGAAATTGAAAAAATGTCACATCCAGTGGGACTCGAACCCACCATCACTGCCTTATACGCAGGCACGCTTTAACCACTTAAGCTATTGGATGATCAAGTGGTTAGGAAGCGAAACGTTATAATGAATTCAAATCCCATCAGATATGACATTCACTCACTTCCTCCTTAAGCACATGTTACATGACGTTAATGAGTGGTTAAAGCGTGCCTGCGTATAAGGCAGTGATGGTGGGTTCGAGTCCCACTGGATGTGACATTTTTTCAATTTCTCCTTAATGTCAGTTTAATAATTTCGTGTTTGTTTAATTTCTAAATTTCAAAAATACGTTGAGAGTTATCTCAAAAATAATAGTTTACTAAAAATCAATGGTTCCGGTCTCCTAACCGAATAAATATAAGACAGGGCACAAATAAAGTGACTAGAGTTTGATGTATCAATTGTCGATTTGACAAAACTTCTCTCTCATTAACGTCATGTAACATGTGCTTAAGGAGGAAGTGAGTGAATGTCATATCTGATGGGATTTGAATTCATTATAACGTTTCGCTTCCTAACCACTTGATCATCCAATAGCTTAAGTGGTTAAAGCGTGCCTGCGTATAAGGCAGTGATGGTGGGTTCGAGTCCCACTGGATGTGACATTTTTTCAATTTCTCCTTAATGTCAGTTTAATAATTTCGTGTTTGTTTAATTTCTAAATTTCAAAAATACGTTGAGAGTTATCTCAAAAATAATAGTTTACTAAAAATCAATGGTTCCGGTCTCCTAACCGAATAAATATAAGACAGGGCACAAATAAAGTGACTTGAGTTTGATGTATCAATTGTCGATTTGACAAAACTTCTCTCTCATTAACGTCATGTAACATGTGCTTAAGGAGGAAGTGAGTGAATGTCATATCTGATGGGATTTGAATTCATTATAACGTTTCGCTTCCTAACCACTTGATCATCCAATAGCTTAAGTGGTTAAAGCGTGCCTGCGTATAAGGCAGTGATGGTGGGTTCGAGTCCCACTGGATGTGACATTTTTTCAATTTCTCCTTAATGTCAGTTTAATAATTTCGTGTTTGTTTAATTTCTAAATTTCAAAAATACGTTGAGAGTTATCTCAAAAATAATAGTTTACTAGATGAAAAGTAATTATAAAGTTGAAATAGATAACAGTATAAACTGTTTTCAACTTACCTTAGATAGGTACATGAATAATAAAATCTTTTCTTGTTGCTTCTTTCCTTATGAACTTTAAACTGAACTCCAGCAAATACTCAGATGAACTGACGCTCTGATAGTTGTGGTGCTTTTTGCTAGTGCTCATTTAGTTTCTAACCGCCATCCTATGTTAGTTGACTTACTTATACTTATTTAACTTAAAACTTAATATCAAGCTCACATAGCTTTTTGGAAAGAAGGATAAAAGCACTTTGACCTCAAATGAAACAGTTTTTAACCGAAACTATGATGATATGCTCATTAGTAAACCAAAAACTGGAGAAATGTCTTATTTGTAGTACACAAGTACAAATCAAACTTTTTTCGTAAAATTATGGACCAAAAGTTGACTTCAGCTGATGCACTTGGTTCAAACCGTTAAACATCGAGTCAAAAAGATGTACCTATAGGATTTGTCTTTCATATTAGAAAACAGGAAAACTTATATCACGGTTGTCTTTTTAGTTTTGCAAATAGCCGCTTAGAATAGAACCTTCAGACAGAAATCTAACCTCAATCTTTTGTTGGCAGAAATTCAGAGTTTCATTACTATACAACAAGTCGCGTAAGTACAGTGAATTTTTGAAACTAGCAAGTCGGTTCGAAAAATAGATCTTAGTCGAGAATATTTTCGAGCAGTAATTTTTTACAATTTTTGGAACGGATTATCACAACACAAATCTCTCTCTAAAATAGTTTCTGTTTTTAGGAATGAAGCACCACACCAGTCAACTATTTCCAGCTATTGTTGCGAGTTTTAACGTGGTCTCAGCGACGAATCTGGATTCGATCTATTTTGGGTAGACCTGGTCCGGACCTGGTCTACCCAAAACAGCAGTTACACAGCAAAACATTGATGCGGTTCGTCAGCTAATTAAGGATGACCGCTGTGTAACATACCGAGGGCATTTTAAAGACTTCTATCCAAAAGATCCTATATAAAGAACTGGGTGTTACGAAATTGGTGTCCCATTCGATCCATTATTTGTTCACAGAAGAGCAAAAAGTGGTTCGCGTCAATTTGTGTTGAAAACATTAGAAGGTGTCAAGTGAAGACTGAAATAAATGCTTTACCAATTGGTTTGAACGTAAACAAAAGTGTATCGATCTTGGTGGGACATAATTTGAAAAGCAAGAAAGTACTTTAAGTCTATATATTTTTTGTCTTTATGGCTATATGCAAAACGAAAAAATACACCTCTCATACTTATCGAAATAAAAATTAGCTATAAAGAATATAAAGATACGTTAGAAAGGTGTTTTTACAGAGAACTCAAAAAAAATTGAAGCAGTTAAAGAATCAATCTTCCATAATGTCGAAAAACATTAGAAGGTGTCAAGTGTACAGTGGAATAACTGTTTTACCAATTGGTTTGAACGTATACAAAAGTGTATCGATCTTGGTGAGACATATTTTGAAAAGCAATAAAGTACATACTTTAAGTCTATACTTATATGTTTTGTCTTTATGGCTATAGGCAAAACGAAAAAAGCCAACCCTCGTACTCATCAAAATGATGATGAGCTGTAAAGAATATACAGGGTGTCCAGGAACTTAATGCCAAAAATTCGGGAGCAAATAGAAGAGGTCAAAATAATGTTAGAAGTTCAAATAAATTTTTGTCATACGAGCCTTCGTATCCGAGTTATAGACCTCTAAAATTTCGAAATAAAAACCTTTGTTTTGTCATAATTTCTAAACTATACATTGGAATACTATAAAATTCCAGTGACGGATTGCATACATCCATGTCCTGTGTTTGACGGTATAAATGAATCTACATTACGTACAGATAAGCAGAGACGGCTTGTGCCCATTGGTTAATAATCCGTAATTTTAATAGGGACCATCTGAATAATATTTAAATTTCAAAAATAAATTTTCCAATCCATTTACTAATGAAAATGTACTCTTGTTTGAACTCGATAAAATTAAGGGTTTAGGAGAAATTTGAACTTTTAGATCTGATCGCCATATTTTGTAAAGACAGACATTCTGAAGAGAACTATCAATAATTGTCACAACTTATAATTAAAAATTCCTTAAGATAGTATTTAAACGCAGTAAAACAATTACGTACATGTTAGGCCATTGTAGTTGCCTATAAATTTTAATACTTCACAATGCAATGGTAAGAAAATAAGAACCAAAAACTTTAGAGGTCTATAACTCGGAAACGAAGGCTCGTATGACAAAAATTTATTTGAACTTCTAACATTATTTTGACCTCTTCTATTTGCTCCCGAATTTTTGGCATTAAGTTCCTGGACACCCTGTATAGATGAAAGGTGTTTTTACAGAGAACTCGAAAAAACTAAAGCAGTTAGAGCAACAATCTTCCAGAATAATTTAGAACCGTAGCATGTTTTAAAGAAGTGATATTTTTAAAAGCAACTAGAAACTCATAAATTCTATTAAGAATTTCAGAGCCGTACGCAAGATCAAATAGCTGAAAATCAATTGTACAACAATTCAAATGAGATTACAGTCAAGTAAAATTTCATAAATGAATTGCTTTTATGATGAAACGAGGTTAACGTTTAATAACAGCCAAAGAACGACATATTGAATAATACTAAAATAATTATAAACTATTACTGACTTTGTTTATATGTTTTCTTTCTTGTAATAATAGTAGTTTACGTAACAAATCCCGAAAGTGGTCTTTTACTGGACGAGTGGGCAATTGCAGGGCGAGCCGCAGGCGAGTCCAGTAAAAGCACTTTTGGGACGTATTACGTAGAATATTTTTTTTTAACCGTCCAGAATTTAGTAATTTCCAGTTTATTTTTGAGTCAGAAAATCTCATTTTGTAGGACTGAGCCGGAAAATTATTTTTCTTGATCCCCTACCCGAAAATACGCACTTTCTGGCAGCTCATCGCTCCGGAAAGTCCAACTTTTATGGCTTGCTTGAATTACAGCGCGCTCTGGAGACTATGTTCGGATGGGGATAAAGAAAAATAGTATACAACCCATGGCCAAAAAGTTGGATGCTGTAACGCGTGGAATATAGATGCCGAGGAGAAGCCAAAGCATCTATATTCCACGCACCAGAAAATCCAACTTTCTGGCCTAGGGTCGTAATATTCTATTTAAAAACTAGGAGGAGCGATTTGAATTTAAGTTGGCAACACTCGCGTTTGTTTATTGGTTAATTCGGAGTAAAGTTTACACTATAAAAATTTGCCATTTACATTTATAGGTTATGTTTTAAAAGTGTGAAATTAGGCAATCCAACGATGTGTCAAAATATAAATTCAATATGGCGGCGGGGGTCAAACAACTAAAATTGTCCTTTTTAAACAATAAAAAACACCTTTAAACACCACAAAATAAAAAGCAAATCATTTTATAACTACAACACTCCTCAGCTTTCTGAAGATGAATAGCTACTGAATCCAATGTTTGACTTTCGTGGCAATCCAACGATGTGTCAAAATAAATTCAATATGGCGGCGGGGGTCAAACAACTGAAATATCACGTGGTTTGGATTGCCTAATATTTATAATGGTGACTTTTGTTAATTGATTTCTTTTTTTAATATAATTATTGTAAGTTTACTTTGTGACCATCTTAGACCATATAGAAAGTGTCCATAAACATTTATTTTCAATTTTATTTAAATGAAAGAAATGTATTTAAATTTGCCGCCTTGTAAATTTTCTATTGTAACTTTTTTGGCTGTAAGTCTGGCTTTTCAAATCACTCCTCCTTGTTTTTAAATAGAGTTTAGTGATAGTCCGGTAAAAGCTTTTACCGGACTCATTTTATATTTTCTGGCCTTGTCCGACAAAATGAGATTTTCTGACCTAAAAATAAAACAGAAAGTACTAATTTCTGACCGGTTTTAAAAAAATAGTATTCACGTGAACCTGTCATTTTTATATAATTTTCATAATGCTTTATCAAAGTTATCAAAGTACAGTCTATAACAACATTTTGTTGTAAAATATTTTAAAAAAGCCTTTTGAAATGTCTTAAATTGTAATAAATCTGAATAAAGGCATCATTACATAGCACAGTTAAACCGAAGGAAAAATGACTTGTCTTGACTCCTCAAACATACTTTTTTTTGCTTTAGAACTATATAAACTGTTTATCTTCTTAAATTACCTACTATTTTTAACAATCAAAAATTTTTATTGGTCATTGATATAGGTACTTAAAATACATAAAAATAATATTCAGCACGTACATTCTATATTAATCGTCTAAACAAACATGTTTTTGTATAGACCATAAAAACCCACTCGTTTATCAATAATGTTTAACCAATCACCAACAATTGTTTTATTTGTGTCCACCCTGTATTTTGCGCGTGTCACAATCGCCTTTGATCGATCCACAAGCACAACATTGCAACGTATTTGAATCCATCCTCCCTTTCTACAAAATTTTGTTATCAAAAAGGAAGTATACTGGTCGGTAATTTTAGTTTAAATTTATCGTATCATTAAGAATTTATAATCGCATTGGAAATTAGTCTGTAATTAAAGTGTTTTCTATCGAAAAGGAAAAATGGTGAAACATTTGCAAACTGTTGCTGCCATGGCATGCATGAAAAGCTTTTTAATGGTTTTTAATATAGTTTTTTGGGTAAGTTTTTTATTTACGTTTTAGTTAAATTTACAATAAATAATAAATTATGTTTTCTTTAGATATCTGGAATAGCTATTTTGGCTATTGGCATATGGGTACAAGTGGAACTCTATAAGTACATGGAAATGAGTACTGCTTTCAGCAGTACTGCTTCCTATGTACTCATCGCTACAGGATCTATGATTATACTTGTTGGAGCTTTTGCCTGTTGTTGTACTGTTAAAGGCCAACCATTTTTATTATATGTGGTGAGTAGTAACATATGATCCATTTTTACAATAGAACTATTTGTCTAAAATTTTACTCAGACTATCTCAAATTTCAATATATAAAATGTAGTGTTTTAGGTACGTAGAAAGATTATTTTGATGAAACTTTTAAACTATGTCGTTCCTAACAAACAGCTGTTTGTGTTTCTAATAAATTCTCCTTCCTAGTAACACTATCTTTGGTCGAAAATTTTTTGTATTATCCATTGACTCCATTTTTTCATCTTTCTCCACTTTACTACCTACCATCTTTCAATTTCAAACTTTTTTTTTTTTGTTTTTTTGCACTTATCAATTTGTATCTGTTTACTAGTCAATTTATCTCATACATTATTTTATTCATGTTTATTGTCTAAGGCTGAAATCTTTTGTAATGATGTTTAGACTTTTAAAAACTGAAGTGAACCGAGTGTTATAATTTTTCCTTCGTGGATTCGGGATAAGTGATAAACAGCCGACAAACTTAACAATTTATTGGTAAAAACAACTAACTAACAATTTCTTAAACTAATTTACACAACTTTGAAACAGTCAAAATTACTGAATAACGTCTTTAAAATATCTCTTACAAAAATCCGCACTTTATCGCCAGGTATTACCATTACAACTACAATTATTATTTATCGCCAACTAATACAATCACCACTGTTATTTATCGCCAACTATTACCATAACAACTGTTCTTCTCCGTCCGAAGCGGTTCCTTATATATAGAATTAAATCCTTCTAGAAATATCCCTGCAGTATCTCGGACAGAAAATTCTCGAATTATTTCGACGTTATAACCGCCACCAGAAGTTTCGATTTCGGTCGGAAGCAAACTAGACTCTTCGAAAATTCCAAAAATTCCAACAGCTCCGTCTGGGCGACAGGGCCGGATCGACTCGTAACACCAGTATCGTGAATGTGACTTAATTTCGAAATTAATATTTTAGCATATTTTACCAATTTTATCAGATATTTAGTTGTACCACTTTTTATTTTTAACATTCTCCTATAGATTATTTAGAAGAGATAATAAAAGTCAAAACTTTATTTTAAACAAAGTGTCAAATTTTTAAATTAGAGTAGGTTTTGGATATGTAAAAGTATACCTACAAACAGAGTGGACATTAGAATCGGTTGCCGCGTCTAGCAGCGGAGGGGTTACGCATTGCAAAAGCGGCCAATCCAATGAGAATTTAGTACCATGGCGTCGTTCAGCGGAAGTCAACGTGCGTTTTGTGTATAGTTTCGAGCAAAGTTAATTTTTGCATTCACACTTCAAGCCGACAAAGAATTCATGCCGCCAAAGGAAATCTTTTGTCGGCATGAAGTAAGAATGCAAAAAAGCAAAAATTAACTTTGAATGAAACTATACGCGAGTGCTATCGGAACAACGATTCTGCGACCTAATCTCAACGAAGTTTTGCCATCATTACAAGATACGACACAAAAATTAAGCTCCATCAGGTGTGTTATTTAAAAAATGGGTGCTCAAGTTTGAGAAGACGGATTTACCTCGACCTGGCCGGCCTAGAACGTCGAGATACCGAAAACGTGGAGCGAGTAAAATCGTCTGTTCGTGACCAACCTGGACTTTCAGCTCGAAAGAGCTCTGCTGTCCTTAACGTGCCAAGAACATCATTAAACCGCATTCTCAAGAAAGATTTACGTCTACATGCCTATAAAATCCAAATGGTGCAGGTATTAAGGCCTCAGGACCATGCCACTAGGATGCAGTTTGCCAACGAAATCGTAGAGCGGTTCACCAACTTTAGAAACTAATTTTTTTAGACGAGGCACACTTCCACCTAAATGAGCATGTTAATAGACAAATTGTCGTTACTGGAGTGACACTAATCCGAAATTAAAGCATCAAAAACCCCTGCATTTACCCAAAGTCACAGTATGCTTTATCAGCAACAGGTATTATTGGACTATACTTTTTTGAAAACTCAAGAGGACGCGCGGTTACAGTGAATTCCGAGCGTTATATCAACATGTTACAAAACTTTTTCGCTCCAGCGCTGCAGGATTTTGCTGGTTTTAATCAACGCTGGTGGTTTCAGCAAGATGTGGCCACTAGTCACACATGTAATGACTCGTTAAGGGCAGCTCGCGATATTTTTGGCCCGAAAAGAGTGGACATTAACTGGCCGCCTCGTAGCCTGGATCTATTCCCACTGGATTTTTTTCTTTAGGGACATCTTAAAGCTAAAATTTACGACACCAACCCAGTAACTCTTGACTAATTAAAGAATCGTATTCGCAAAGAAATCCAAAACATCTCAACAGAAACATGTAAAGCTGTTATTGAAAATTTCCGCTCTAGATTGCAGCAATGTCAGAATAATGAAGGATTGCATATGGATGATATGATTTTTAAGAAATAAATTCCCCTTTTATTTACTATCAAAAACAATAAACAATCATCATTTCAAATATAAACGGACAGTTATCTAAAAAAACTACCGCGGATAACACAAATTGCTACATTTTTTAGTCACATTTAGTGTTAAATTCTAAAAGTATCTTTCAATTCTGGAAACTTTTGAAGACATTCATTTACTTTTTTACATTGTTTTAAGAATTTTGTTTGGAGGAATTGAAAAAAATGTACCCGGAAGGACTCGAACTTGCAACCTTTACTTATCGCGAGTAACGGTTTTAACGGCGACAGATGCATTGGTAATTAGTCGGCTTTTGATCAATTTCTTTATTCAAAAAGGCCAATAAGAAGTGTTCTGATGAATATTTGTTATGATTGTGATTTTTGTTTAACTTTTTTTCCATTAACTCTGTAAATATAGAAATATAATATAATCAAATAAAAAATTACTTCATTTCTATAAAAAACTTAATACCTATCTTCTTGGATAAATGCACATTACCGGATAACCAAATTAATTAGTTTTAATTTAAACTTCCTCATGCATTTACCAATTATAATAAATTCAGCAAAAACACTTACAAGTTGTGGTTCCTACTTTCCGTATGGGTGATTTTAAATAATGATAAATTGTTCTCCATTTCCTTTAAAATGCACTCTCTCTCTACTTTAATTCCTACGTAAAATGAAAAATGTACCACGGTTCATTGTTCTGTAACGAATATTGTCTGGTATGCCATGACAAGGAAGGAAGAGGTGTAATCAGATCTAAGGAAGAAGCTGTTTAACCTAGATATATGTAAAGATTCTTGTACCTACAGGGTTTTTATATCTTCTATAACGGTAATAATATGATTTTACTTGTGAGATTTCTTCTCATCAGTTATGTCAGTTATTTACGATTCGATTTTAAATAACGTTACCAAGAGGAATGGGGTCCGAGTATATGATATTCTTTATTAATTTGCATCAGGATTAAGATTTAAATGAGAAATTTATTGAAGTTATACTTTTTTTGACTCGTTAGGGAAAAATGATAAGGATAAGCGTCAGGAAAATTTGTCGCTATTTTTCATAATTTAAAAATGGGAAATTGCATTTCTGTATTAAAAAATTGCTTCGAACAGACAATAGATAGAAAAATTACAACTCGGTACCTAGTGTTGCTGGAAATAGGATCAATTTTTGTACTCGGAGGATTTTGGGATCCCTGAACACGAATATCATGGTGCTGAAAGTCTCCGAAGTGTCCAGGGTGGAAAGTAGCTGCCTCTTCTTCTGGAGTTTTATGAAAATTTGTTACAAATTTAGTTGAAACTTGTTATTCAGATTTTTTTTGACGTCGCTGAACATAAATTTTTGTAAGTGATGAAAAGATGTGTAGAAAATAACTTTTTGAAAATACCAGTTTAAAAGTAAAAATAAATTTCAGATTTTATTTACTACCATGTTCTCCTTCTTCTTGTTCTGCCAATAATATCTGAACCTCGTTATAATTTTCTGTATTAGAATAGTTGCAGTTAGCAAGATTTAACGCCGATACGAATATATCACGAATTTTTTAAAATTCATTACTTGCACCATGATAATCGTGTTCAACGACCCCAAAAAAGCCTTAGTACCAAGTGCACACTCATTTTGTATTGAATTTGCATAAAATTCCTGAAGACGAGGTCCGTCCTAAGCACCAGGTGTCTCAGAGACCATCGCCGTCATGATATTTGTATTCATCGACCCCAAAACCCCTTAGTACCAAGTGCACGCTCATTT
This sequence comes from Altica lythri, assembly GCA_964028335.1. Classification (NCBI taxonomy): domain Eukaryota; kingdom Metazoa; phylum Arthropoda; class Insecta; order Coleoptera; family Chrysomelidae; genus Altica; species Altica lythri. The sequence goes on from OZ034802.1 coordinate 60,988,467, forward strand.
TGTATTGAATTTGCATAAAATTCCTAAAGACGATGTCCGTCCTAAGCACCAGGTGTCTCAGAGACCATCGCCGTCATGATATTCGTATTCAGCAACCCCAAAAACCCCTAAGTACCAAGTTTGCACTGACTTTGTATAGAATTTGCATAAAACTCCAGGAAAAGAGGTAAATAACATGCACTCTGGGCAACAGGTGACTTGGAGAGTTTCGGCATCATAATATTAGTGTTCAGAGACCCCAAAAACCCCTGAGTACAAAAATTGAACCCATTTCCAGTAATACTTATCGAGTTGTAATTTTTCTATCTATTCTCTGTTCGGAATGCACTTTTCATATACCTACCTATTTCATAATTTTTTTTGCATTAATAAATTTTAACTTATAACTCAAATAGTAACAATATATAAACTGGAAAACAAGATGACTTAACAATTTTAAATAGGTAGAAAAAATTGAACCTGACAACCATTTTGTCTTGAAAGTGATTCATCATACAGATACCTATATAGTGTAGAAAGAAATTGTTGGACTTAAATACTTTTTCATCACCTGGCTGGGATTCTATTAGTTCGTTTCTACTGAGAAAATGGGCAAATGAACTTTGCACTCCACTATCTTTAAACATGAATACATCATTTATAAGTCGCGATTGCCAACAGCATGGAAATAATCCTCAATAACTCCAATATTTAAAAAAGGCGATAAATAGTGGATCAAATTACAGACCTATAAGTTTTCTTTCAATTTCGTCGAAACTAATGGAAGCTGTCATTGCACGTAAAATTTCAAAGTTTGTTCACCACCACTAAATAATTCCTCCAGAATAACATGGTTTCGTTAAAGGAAAATCTACCACAGCTAATTTGCTGTCCTATAATAGTAATTGGACTATCTCGTTAGCTTCGAAGGTTCCAACAGATATCATATATATATATATATATATAAACAAAGTGCCAAGAAAATGCGTATTAATATAAACAAAAGGGGAAAATTATTGGGCATGTACGCAAAAAGGATCATAGGATTACGAGTAAGAATGGTAACCGCAGACATGCATGTTTCTGGCTCATTAGCCGTCATCAGTGCGGCATAACCAAGTAGGGCATTGCACTTGGCTAGCAAAAGTGTTGGGTACTTGGGAGCAAAGGATGTTGGGGAAACATGTGTAAAGAAACATAAAAACACAAAAACAACGAAAGCTCACACAGGAGTCCTATCGCCATTTTGTGCTTTCGGCCAGCTGTGCCAATGGGTTTTCGGCTAGCAACTAGCGTCGCAACGTTGGCGAAACGGACTCATTGTGTTTGAGTCGTTCTAAGCCCAGGATATGAAATAAACAAAGTGCCAAGAAAATGCGTATTAATATAAACAAAAGGGGAAAATTATTGGGCATGTACGCAAAAAGGATCATAGGATTACGAGTAAGAATGGTAACCGCAGACATGCATGTTTCTGGCTCATTAGCCGTCATCAGTGCGGCATAACCAAGTAGGGCATTGCACTTGTCATTTTGTATTTAAAGTTGATCTTAATATAGAGTTATAATTAATTGAATAGTGAATTTTTTTAAATAAAATTAAAAAAGAATAAAAGAAATAAGAAGGAACCCATCCCAGAAAGCCGGAGTTAAGAAGAGAAACCATTACAATATATATATACAATGAGTCCGTTTCGCCAACGTTGCGACGCTAGTTGCTAGCCGAAAACCCATTGGCACAGCTGGCCGAAAGCACAAAATGGCGATAGGACTCCTGTGTGAGCTTTCGTTGTTTTTGTGTTTTTATGTTTCTTTACACATGTTTCCCCAACATCCTTTGCTCCCAAGTACCCAACACTTTTGCTAGCCAAGTGCAATGCCCTACTTGGTTATGCCGCACTGATGACGGCTAATGAGCCAGAAACATGCATGTCTGCGGTTACCATTCTTACTCGTAATCCTATGATCCTTTTTGCGTACATGCCCAATAATTTTCCCCTTTTGTATATATATATATATATATATATATATATATATTGTTATGAAATCTTTCTTTTCTTCTGCTCCGGCTACTTCTACTACTATTGGGTCTGGATTCAACTTAAAACTTTCTTTATATTCTTGTTTGTTTATTTTCAATTTTTATTTTTAACTTTAACTTCAATTACATAAATTCATAAACTTTAAAATTAAACTCTCTTCTCAAATTCAAATTCTATAATAATACCAACTTTTCTTTATGACATTTTTCTTAATTCAAATTCATGACAATCCAAATTCCAATTCTTTTTTTCCCCGTCCCTAGGTAACCTCTTAAAACAAAATATCCAACAAAATAAACAACTCTACACTTTCTGAAATAAAATTTTTAAACACCTATATAAAGACAGTTACCTATTATCAAATACAAAAATTTTTTTATCCAATCAAATCATAACAAAATCCCCCTAAATTTAAAATTAAAATTTTCTATTAAGACACATTTTATAATTTTAAATTTACTCTATATTTACTTTTTTATCAGATCATTTCTTACTATTCTACCTTTAAATTACAATTACTTTCGATTTCTACCCATTTTAATAATTTTACTTTATTTTATTTAATCAGTTTCTTCCCCCTTTTTCTAATATTTCCCCATTACTTATTTTCCTCTTTATTTTTAATTTTATCTCAATCCCATTTGCTTTTAATTAACTTCTTTTTTCTTTTTTTATAATTATAAATTATATCCTTCCAAATCTTTTTTAATCTTCTAATTTCATCACATATTTCAAAATAATTTATATCACCATCTTCATAAGGTTTCTTCTTATGCTCCTTATTGTAATTGAATTTAGTTTTATTTTTAATTTTATTATTGTTATCATAATAATATCTATTTTTATAATTATTTCTATCACCTTCATATTTTATAATTTCATATTTTGCTTCTTCATTTTTACAATATTTATCTTTATAATTCTTCTTATCATCATCATATTCATTATTTAATTTTAATTTTATAATTTCATTTTCTTGTATTACATTTATTTCTTTTTCTTCCATCTCATATATCTTCTTTACTGTATTTTGCACTTCTTCTTTTACATTTTTCTTTTCCATATTCTCTTGTTGTATAATTATTTTAATTTTTACTTCTTGTAATTCCTCTAATTCTATTTTTGTCATTTTCATTTCCTTTCTTATTTCTATTTTTGTTTCTTCTAATGTTTTTCTATACATTTCCATTTGCTTCTTCATTTCATCTTTAATTACTTCCATATTCTTGTTCATATCTTTTATTTCTTTTTTCATATCTTCTTTTATTTCTATTTTCATAGAATCCAAATTTTTATTCATTTCTTCTTTATTTTTATTAATATCTTGTTTTATTGAATTCATATCTTCTTTTAAGTTATTATTCATTTTTTCTAAAAATTTAAACATCCTATCCATATCGCTTTCTTCATGTTTGTTACCATTACTTTCAATAATTGCTTCTATTATCGTGGTATTTTCTTTTTCATCTCCCGATTCATTTGTTCCCATAATCTGTATGTCCTCATCTTCTTGATGATCTCCTTTTTGCATCTGTAAATCCTGTTTCTTGTTTTGCCTTCTTCTTGTTTCCATTTTATTATTTAAAATTATTCAATTTGTTTTTATTTGATTTAAATTTTAATATGTATATTAAATTAATAATTTTAATTCACCCCCCCGTATATCAAAGTTTCTTATGTCTTATTGACACTGTCAAAAATCAAAATTTTCTATAAAAATGATTTGTATCAACCTAAATATTTATAAACTATGTCTTAACAGAATTTATGTATCCCCCCTATTTCAAATATAAACAACAAAAATACAAAAAAACTGTCTCTATATAGAAATTTAAAAATCTTACCCCAGAGTATAATTTTTCTAATATGAATTTTCAAAATTTCTATCTCGGTTTCTTGCGATCGGCTTGGTGTCCTGTTTCTTTTTATTCTTTTCTGGGTGTCTGGGTGTTCTTTTTGACAAGTTGCGCCGCACGTTGGTTCATCAATTTATTCTGAAATCTTTTCTATCCTTGTTGTTGTTGTTGCCCCACGTTGGATCGACAATTTGTTATGAAATCTTACTTATCCTTGTTGTTGCTGTTGCTGTTGCCCCACGTTGGATCGACAATTTGTTATGAAATCTTTCTTTTCTTCTGCTCCGGCTACTTCTACTACTATTGGGTCTGGATTCAACTTAAAACTTTCTTTATATTCTTGTTTGTTTATTTTCAATTTTTATTTTTAACTTTAACTTCAATTACATAAATTCATAAACTTTAAAATTAAACTCTCTTCTCAAATTCAAATTCTATAATAATACCAACTTTTCTTTATGACATTTTTCTTAATTCAAATTCATGACAATCCAAATTCCAATTCTTTTTTTCCCCGTCCCTAGGTAACCTCTTAAAACAAAATATCCAACAAAATAAACAACTCTACACTTTCTGAAATAAAATTTTTAAACACCTATATAAAGACAGTTACCTATTATCAAATACAAAAATTTTTTTATCCAATCAAATCATAACAATATATATATATATATAAAACAAGGTGCCAATATATATATATATATATATATATATATATATATATATATATATATATATATATTATAACATGTATGAATAATAATGATATGTTTTGATAATATCAATCACTATGTTATAAAATATTCCTTACCTTTAATTAATTTTAAATTTTAAATATAAATAGTGAATAGGTATGAATTAACTCAGTGTAATTATTTTCCAATATGATTAATTAAATATGCTACCGGCTATTCCCTTATGTCAAGGTCAGAGTTCAAATATTCAACCAAACTAGATTCAAAATCAATTAATACACAAATTTGCAATAAAATGACTGTATAACCGCACTATCCTAGACCAACAATATTTTCTAGGCGTGAATTGCATATAAATTTCTAACCTTTCTAATTCAAAATGTGTCAAACTTCAAAGATACCGTTGATAAACCAAAACATGCATCAAATATCTATAAATGAAATATTCTGTCTTGAGTTATTGAACAATTTGGATTAAACTTATCAAAAAATGAATAAAAATAATTTAGTTAAATACATAAAACAGTGAAATAAAAATGTTCATCAAAATTTCAAAAATCAAACACATATAAAACTCTTTATTATAACGAGTGCAAAGTTGTTACCAATTGTGTGAAGCTTCACTCCTCTTCTGGAATCAGGATTCAGTTCTTAGGACAATCTACTTTCTTCCTCCAATACAGCAAAGATTTCAGGAAACTTTATGAAGATCAATTAATCAATTCCTCTTCAAAACCAAGCGATGTATGGCTACTATTTTCTTCTGGTAAGTGTAATTAAGACTTTCTTTCTTGTTAAATATTAATTTAATCTTCTTTAACTCAATTAAAATACAGTTATACCATAAAGTGCTCAGCCCCATAAATTGAAATATCTATTTCTTCATAAAATCATATAAATTTCTCTTACCAATTGCTTCCTCTGGTTACCTTGGGATATTCTTTATACTTTAAACTGTTTTAATACTTTCTATTCTCAATACTTTCAAAAAAAACTCAAAATTTCTACGGAGCAAATTTTTAATACAACTTCCATTTCAACAACCCAAAAAACAAGTGACATATCTTCTACAAACTTCTTAACTAATTATTTATAATATAAATCTTACTAATCTCCTTTTAACTTTCTTTTAACATCATAATTTTTACAAAAATCTTCATCGAAACTTTTTACATCCTTCCTCTTCAGAAGGTCGAAAACAAGCGAGATTCTATCAGAATCAACAAAAAAACAAATGACAAATTCAACAAACTTAAATCTATACATCTTTTCCATCTAATCGCCTACTAATTTCTTATTCAAATAAAATTATTAACAAAATCTAATTCTTGATTCAATATTACAATTTAAAACAATGATCATTCTTTTTTATATTCTTATGAAATTTACTAGCACTACAAACTAATAATTTTCTCTTTTTCAGAATATTTCATTTGGCATTTGAACTATTTATAAATTAGAATATGGTTGGTAAATACGTATACTTTAAAAGTAAGTAGAAGTTTTAACATGTAATTTAACTATTTGTGATGTCTTTTTTTTTTTTTTATAATTTAATTTTCTCATTTACTTACACCCCTAATTCATTTAAAATTAATGTTTGATTACTAACGTATTGGCAATTTTATAAACTTTTAATTATCTACTTTACCCATTTATCAATTTCATAATTATCAAAACTTTATATAATGTAGATTAATCATTTTTGAATCTTTAAATAAAAATCTTTGAAATGTATTTGTATTTTTTTTTATTATTATTCTATTTTCTTTTTCCTTTTTTAGGAATTATGAAGAAGATGATGATAATCAATCCCAATGTTACTAATTTTGCGCTCTGACTCGAACTAAGAAAATCTCCTTTCTCTACTTTCCATTAGATTTTCCTTCTACATTCTTATTTAATATAACATAGTAACTAATATCATCTCAAATCCCCCAATTAAAATTTTTACATCAAACATTTCATTGATGTTGGATTAAAAATTATAATTTTAATCTATTTTTTTTTTTATAAATAAACACTCATTTTACAAAAACTTTAGCCTCAATTAATATTATTTGCACAGATTGTATAAACCTTTTTTTAATAAAACCATTGAATCTTAATTTGATATTTACATCTTAATACTATTATTTACAAAACTTTGCTATTAATATCATCTACCTAACATCTTTATGAATTTTTTTTTAATTTGTAAAATTCTGTTAATCTCAAATTCCTTCCCCCTTTCTAACATTCATTCAAATATAACTTAATTTTTCTACTTTTAAACTTGTTCCCCCTTATTTAATATATTTCCTATACATTTAATTTTCCGATACACCTAAATATCTTGCCTCTTTCCTGATATTTCCAAATATACCTAATACCTATTATAGATTTAAATTTCTTCCCCCTTTCTTGGTATTTACAAATAAACAATTTTTCTCGGAGCGCTTGTTTTATCTTTCCCAAGAAATAATTACAAAACTGCTTATCATCCACAGACAAATTTTGATTTTCTCTGTTGCAGAACCATAGTAAAGGATGTCCTGTTAACATATCCCGGATCAACAGTTTTTTCTCCAAGAAATCACTAATATGTTTTGTTTTACTTTTTATTATATTCACAAATACTTTTGGATGTATATGATTAATGTTTCCATCAAATTTAATTCCGGTATTGTTGTAGTGTGATATCATGTTAGGAAGAAATCCCACCATATTTCCTCTGACATTATTATCCATAATTTCTTGTAACTTCTTTTGTATATCTTCCATTTCCTTATTTAATTGATACTTGGTTAATTCTTGATTCCTACTACAAACTCCTTTTTGTTTTTCTACTTCTCCCTCTAGTCTTTCAAATTCTTTTCCTAAGTTAATTTTTAAATTATCCACTACCTCTTCATAAATTTGTTCTTGTAATCGTATTTGTCCTATATCTTTTTTTATGACATCAGTATGTTTATTGACTTCACGTTCTATTTCCTCCGGTAAATTTTCTTTAATTGATTTACTTACTTCTTTTATCTTAATTTCTATACCTTTTTCAATTTCCCCCTTAATTTGTACTCCTATATCTTGTATTTCAGTTCTCAATTTCTTGTTTTGCTGTTCAATTTTCTTGTCCAATTCCTTCTTTATAGTTTTAACTTCTTCTCTTATTTTTGAATTGTCTTCTTTTATGCTATTAATTTCACTTCTAAACATTTTAGTTATATCTTCCTTTTGTTGATCCAATTTCTTATCTTGCTGATCAAGTCTTTTATTAGTCTCATCCAATTTTTTATTTATTTCTTCTTTAATATCTTCCTTCATCTTCACATTATCTTCTTTAATATCTTTTCTCATATTCATCATATTTTTATTAATCTCTTCAAATTTCTTATCATTGTTCATCATAAAACTTTGAACCATCCTACACAAATCTGTTTGAGTCTCTCCTACTGGTCTTTCCTGTACCTCCTGCTCTTCTTGTGCATTTTCACCAGCCGTTTCATCTGTCTCTATTTCTATCATAGTTCGATCCTGCTCTCCCCCTATCTCAATTAAATTCTCTCCTTCTTCTGTTTCTGCTTCTTCCTGTGTCTGTCCAGTTTGAATCAGCTCTTCCACTCGATAATCTCCGGCTCCTAACACTCTCTCTTCATGTACTTGTACCGCCACACTTTCCATCTCAATCTCTCCTCCATCACTACTTTCACTCTCATCTCCTACTATCTTACCATCTCTCAATCTCATTTTTCCCTCCATATTCACAATTTATTCTATCGAGATAAATATAACTAATATGAATCACAAAAAAAAATTTCAAATCAAGTTTTCAAAAAAAATATTTTAAATATTAATTATTTAAATAGGCTCTAGTTTTGATTGTTTAGAGCGAAATAATAAAAAAAAATTTAACAAAATTCTCAAATTTTAATTATTTGAATCGGCTCTAATTTTGATTGTTTAGAGCGAAATAATGAAACAACAACCTTAACAAAACTCTCAAGTTTTAATTCTTAGAATAGGCTCTAATTTCGATTGTTTAGAGCCCCACGTTGGGCGCCAAAATTTATAACATGTATGAATAATAATGATATGTTTTGATAATATCAATCACTATGTTATAAAATATTCCTTACCTTTAATTAATTTTAAATTTTAAATATAAATAGTGAATAGGTATGAATTAACTCAGTGTAATTATTTTCCAATATGATTAATTAAATATGCTACCGGCTATTCCCTTATGTCAAGGTCAGAGTTCAAATATTCAACCAAACTAGATTCAAAATCAATTAATACACAAATTTGCAATAAAATGACTGTATAACCGCACTATCCTAGACCAACAATATTTTCTAGGCGTGAATTGCATATAAATTTCTAACCTTTCTAATTCAAAATGTGTCAAACTTCAAAGATACCGTTGATAAACCAAAACATGCATCAAATATCTATAAATGAAATATTCTGTCTTGAGTTATTGAACAATTTGGATTAAACTTATCAAAAAATGAATAAAAATAATTTAGTTAAATACATAAAACAGTGAAATAAAAATGTTCATCAAAATTTCAAAAATCAAACACATATAAAACTCTTTATTATAACGAGTGCAAAGTTGTTACCAATTGTGTGAAGCTTCACTCCTCTTCTGGAATCAGGATTCAGTTCTTAGGACAATCTACTTTCTTCCTCCAATACAGCAAAGATTTCAGGAAACTTTATGAAGATCAATTAATCAATTCCTCTTCAAAACCAAGCGATGTATGGCTACTATTTTCTTCTGGTAAGTGTAATTAAGACTTTCTTTCTTGTTAAATATTAATTTAATCTTCTTTAACTCAATTAAAATACAGTTATACCATAAAGTGCTCAGCCCCATAAATTGAAATATCTATTTCTTCATAAAATCATATAAATTTCTCTTACCAATTGCTTCCTCTGGTTACCTTGGGATATTCTTTATACTTTAAACTGTTTTAATACTTTCTATTCTCAATACTTTCAAAAAAAACTCAAAATTTCTACGGAGCAAATTTTTAATACAACTTCCATTTCAACAACCCAAAAAACAAGTGACATATCTTCTACAAACTTCTTAACTAATTATTTATAATATAAATCTTACTAATCTCCTTTTAACTTTCTTTTAACATCATAATTTTTACAAAAATCTTCATCGAAACTTTTTACATCCTTCCTCTTCAGAAGGTCGAAAACAAGCGAGATTCTATCAGAATCAACAAAAAAACAAATGACAAATTCAACAAACTTAAATCTATACATCTTTTCCATCTAATCGCCTACTAATTTCTTATTCAAATAAAATTATTAACAAAATCTAATTCTTGATTCAATATTACAATTTAAAACAATGATCATTCTTTTTTATATTCTTATGAAATTTACTAGCACTACAAACTAATAATTTTCTCTTTTTCAGAATATTTCATTTGGCATTTGAACTATTTATAAATTAGAATATGGTTGGTAAATACGTATACTTTAAAAGTAAGTAGAAGTTTTAACATGTAATTTAACTATTTGTGATGTCTTTTTTTTTTTTTTATAATTTAATTTTCTCATTTACTTACACCCCTAATTCATTTAAAATTAATGTTTGATTACTAACGTATTGGCAATTTTATAAACTTTTAATTATCTACTTTACCCATTTATCAATTTCATAATTATCAAAACTTTATATAATGTAGATTAATCATTTTTGAATCTTTAAATAAAAATCTTTGAAATGTATTTGTATTTTTTTTTATTATTATTCTATTTTCTTTTTCCTTTTTTAGGAATTATGAAGAAGATGATGATAATCAATCCCAATGTTACTAATTTTGCGCTCTGACTCGAACTAAGAAAATCTCCTTTCTCTACTTTCCATTAGATTTTCCTTCTACATTCTTATTTAATATAACATAGTAACTAATATCATCTCAAAATATATATATATATATATATATATATATTGTAATGGTTTCTCTTCTTAACTCCGGCTTTCTGGGATGGGTTCCTTCTTATTTCTTTTATTCTTTTTTAATTTTATTTAAAAAAATTCACTATTCAATTAATTATAACTCTATATTAAGATCAACTTTAAATACAAAATGACAAGTTCAAATTATCAATCAAAAATCAGAAATCAATCCCCGTTTCCATCGCATTTCACCGCTTATATACATAAAAAAAATAATAGTCACTGGTCTATGTCGTCATACTATACAGTAATTTTAATTTATACAATAGACACAGTGATACCATAAAAATTTCCCCACAATTAAAAAAAATTAAAATTTTCTTCAAAAACATATTTTAATTTTTTTAAATTTACTTTTAATTTTTTTTTTTGTTTTATTATTATTATTTTTTTTTTTATAACCTTTTTATTCAGTGTTCCTTTACATTTTGTTTTAAACATTTTATAAAAGCTTTATTTATTTATTTTCATCCATATTTTTAATTTTAATCTTAATTTTAATTTAGTTTTAATCTTATTTACTTTTATTTAACTAGTTTTTTTTTTCTCGTTTTATAATTATATACAATGCTCATCCAAATCTTCCTTAATATTCTATTAATGTTATCTATTTCAAAATAATTTATATCATCTTCTTTATATGTTTTATGTTTAAACTTCTTTTTATTCTTATAATTGTAATTCAAATTAGTTTTATGTTTAATTTTATTGTCATTATCATAATCTAATCTATTTTTATATTTATTATCACCCTCATATACTTTATTTTCACATTTTGCTTCTTCATTTGTATAATAATTATCTTTATCTTTCTTCTTATCATCATCATATTCATCATTTAATTTTAATTTCATAATTTCATATTCTTGTTTCATATTGTTTTTATATGTAACATGTTCTTTATAATAATTATTTTTACTTTTTCCATTCTGTAAAATGTCTTCGTAAATATATTCTTCTTTATATCTTCTCATAGGTTTATTTTTATTTATATTTATTTCATACATTTCTATTAATTCAGATTTATCTTCATTTTTAAGTTTATTTTCCCCCATATCTTTTTCTTCAGGAGATTTATTTTCATAGTCCTTATTAATTACTGATTTGTTATAAATTATTTTCATATCTTTTATTGTTTTCATTTCATCTTCTAATTCATCCTTATTTTTGTTCATTACTTCTTTAAAAATATTTTTCATTTCATTTTTGAATGCTTCCATATTCTTGTTCATGTCTTCTTTAACTCCATGTAAATCTGATCTTATTAATTTAATTTGTTCAGTCATGTCTTTTTTCATATCTTCTTTTATTTCTTTTTTTATAGTATCCATATTATTGTTTATTGCTTCAGTATTTTTTTTCATATCTTCTTTTAAATTATTGTTCATTTTTTCTAATAATTTAAACATTCTTTCCATGTCACTTTCTTCATGTTTGTTACCATTACTTTCAATAATTGCTTCTATAATTGTGGTATTCTCTTTTTCATCTCCCGATTCATTATTTTCCATAATATTTATATCATCATCTTTTTGATGATCTCCTTTTTGTGCATTATCCCTATCCTGTCTTTGTCTTCTTGTTTCCATAATTCTATTTTTTTTTTTTTAAATTTTTGTTTTAAAATTTATTTTTTTATTTTCAATTAAATAATTTCAGTTTTATAATTTATGTTTAATTGTTTTAATAAAATTTTCCCCACAAGTCACTGCGCCTATTATATAAATGCAAATATCTTACCTATCTGTCAGTCCCGTCTGTCAAAGTCCTTGGAGGTGTCTCGAATTTGCAGTTCTAGGTGCTAGTAGGTGTCTCGATTTGCAGTTCAGGTACTTGTAGGTGTCTCGAATTTGCAGTTCTGGGTGCTAGTAGTTGACTTGTATTGGGCCCCACGTTGGGCGCCAATTTTGTAATGGTTTCTCTTCTTAACTCCGGCTTTCTGGGATGGGTTCCTTCTTATTTCTTTTATTTTTTTTTAATTTTATTTAAAAAAATTCACTATTCAATTAATTATAACTCTATATTAAGATCAACTTTAAATACAAAATGACAAGTTCAAATTATCAATCAAAAATCAGAAATCAATCCCCGTTTCCATCGCATTTCACCGCTTATATACATAAAAAAAATAATAGTCACTGGTCTATGTCGTCATACTATACAGTAAGATATTTTAATTTACACAATAGACACAGTGATACCATAACAATATATATATATATATATATATTGAGATGATATTAGTTACTATGTTATATTAAATAAGAATGTAGAACGAAAATCTAATGGAAAGTAGAGAAAGGAGATTTTCTTATTTCGAGTCAGAGCGCAAATTTAGTAACATTGGGATTGATTATCATCATCTTCTTCATAATTCCTAAAAAAAGGAAAAAAAAAATAGAATAATAAGAAAAAAAATACAAATACATTTCAAAGATTTTTATTTAAAGATAAAAAAATGATTAATCTACATTATATAAAGTTTTGATAATTATGAAATTGATAAATGGGTAAAGTAGATAATTAAAAGTTTATAAAATTGCCAATACGTTAGTAATCAAACATTAATTTTAAATGAATTAGGGGTGTAAGTAAATGAGAAAATTAAATTATAAAAAAAAGACATCACAAATAGTTAAAATACATGTTAAAACTTCTACTTACTTTTAAATTATACGTATTTACCAACCATATTCTAATTTATAAATAGTTCAAATGCCAAATGAAATATTCTGAAAAAGAGAAAATTATTAGTTTGTAGTGCTAGTAAATTTCATAAGAATATAAAAAAGAATGATCATTGTTTTAAATTGTAATATTGAATCAAGAATTAGATTTTGTTAATAATTTTATTTGAATAAGAAATTAGTAGGCGATTAGATGGAAAAGATGTATAGATTTAAGTTTGTTGATTTTGTCATTTGTTTTTTTGTTGAGATAGAAGTTGTATTAAAAATTTGCTCCGTTAAAATTGAGATTTTTTATTAAAATACTGATAAAAGAAAGTCTAAAAGTAGTTAAAAGTGATAACAAAACGTCCAGGAAGGTATTGATAAAAGCTGGTAAGAAGTAAAGTTTAATTTTATGGAAAAATAAATGGTTAAAATTGTTGCTGAGTAGTTAATCGTTATAAATGCTTCCTGAATTGATTTAAAGAAAGATACTCCAGTTTCTAACAAGAAAGAATAGCATTATTGTACTTACCTTTGGATGTAAAAGCTGATTGTGTTGTGATTAGAAGAAATCTTATTAGTAAAATTTCCAATGTTCGTTATATCATTGCTGTCCTGGTAACATAGGCCTGTTATTGAAAAGGGGATCCTAAGGCTTAGCAGACCGAAGAGAAAACAAGATCTTCATAAATGGTATCACTCTTCCATTATTATCAATAAAGAACTTTTCTGTTGTTTGATTTTTGTAATTTTCATGAACATTTTTATTTCACTGTTTTATGTATTTAACTAAATTATTTTTATTCACTTTTTGATAAGTTTAATCCAAATTGTTTCGTAACTCAAGACAGAATACTTCATTTTTATATATTTAATGCATATTTGGGTTTATTAACGGTATAGTTGAAGTTTGACACATTTTGAATTAGAAAGGTTAAAAATTTATATACAATTCATGCCTAGTAATATCGTTGGTCTAGGATAGTGCGGTTTTACAGTCATTTTATTGAAAATTTGTGTATTAACTGATTTTGAATCTATTTTGGTTGAATATTTGAACTCTGACCTTGATATAAGGGAATAGCCGGTAGCATATTTAATTAATCATATTGGAAAATAATTACACTGAGTTAATTCTTACCTATTCATTATTTATATTTAAAATTCAAAATTAATTAAAAGGTAAGGAATATTTTATAACATAGTGATTGATATTATCAAAACATATTATTATTATTCATACACTCATATATGTTATAAATTTTGGCGCCCAACGTGGGGCTCTAAACAATCAAAATTGGAGCCTATTCAAATACTTAAAACTTGAGAATTTTGTTAAAATTTTTTTTTCATTATTTTGCTCTAGACAATCAAAACTTAGAGCCTTTTTAAAGAATAGAAACTTTAGGATTTTCGGATATTAAAAACACTAGTCAAGAAAACTTTGTTTGGTAATTTTTTTTTGTGATTCTGATTAATCAGAATGAAAAATAATTAAAAGGTATTTGCTTGGTAAATTTTTATTTGATAAAGGTATTTTTATTAAAAAAAAAAAAAAAAAAAAAAAAAAAAATTTGGATATTATTTGTATATATCTCTGGAAAATTTAAATTATAACTATGGATAATAACGTAAGAGGAAATGCATGGGGATTTCTTCCTAATAGTATGTCACACTATAACAATGCTGGAAGTAAATTTGATGGAAACATAAACCACCTACATCCAAAAGTCTTTGTAAATATTGTAAAAAGTGAAATAAAGTATATAAGTGACTTCTCGGAACAAAAATTGTTGATCTATAATATGCTAACAGGACATCCTTTACTATGGTTCTGCAATAAAGAAAATCAAATGTCGTCAATAAAAGATTTCGAAGAGCAATTTTGTAGATATTTCTGGGGGGAAATTCAACAAGCTACCTTTAGAGAAAAACTGTATTTTGGAAAATATGACTATAATAAAGAAAAAAATTTTAATGCATATGCAATGCAACTATATAATAATGCACAATATTTGGAACCTGCGATGAGGGAAGAGGAAATAGTTTTGTACATTGCGAGACAATTTAATCATAAAGTAGCAGAAACAGTAGCTTTACAGAACATTAAAACTATGGAAAATCTATCAAATTATCTGCAGAGATTAGAGAGAATTTTGATGAGTGAGAACAGATATAGTGGGAATGAAAGAGGTAATGAAAGGAATAGATTTAATTATAGAAATAGGGATGAAAATAGGAATTATGGTAATGACAGATTCAATGATAGGAATAGGGAATTTAATAGGGGATATAGTAATTTTAATAGGAGAGAAGTTAGAGGAAATGGTTATAGGAATGACAATAGGGAATTTGACAATAGGAATAGTAGAAATTGGGAGAATCGGAAATTTGATAGGAGAAATAGGGATAATACAAACAATAATAATTTTGATAGATATAGAGGCACAGGAGATAGGTGGAATAGAAATCATGATAATAATGGTAGAAATGAAATTAACAATATTAAAGAAGACAATTTGAAGATCAGAGAAGAAGTGAAATTTATAAAAAAAGATTGTGAAAAGACAATCGAACAGCAAAACATAAAGTTAAGAACAGAAATACAGGACACAGGAGTGAAAATTAGGGGGGAAAATGAAAAGGTTGAGGAAATTGGAATAACAGAAGTAGAAAAATCAAGGAAAGAAAATTTACCGGAGCAAATTGAACGTGAAGTCAACAAACAAACAGAAATTATAAAAAAAGAAATAAGACAAATACGGATACAAGAGCAAATTAATGAAGGATTAGATGAAGTAAAAGAAGATATGAATAATAAACCAGAAGAGAACAATAAGAAATTGAATGAGACTAACGAAATATTGGAGAAAATAAAAGATGATAGTAAAAAATTTGAAGAGAATAACGAAATATTGGATGAAATAAAGGAAGATATGAGAGAAGATATAAATAAGGAATTTGAAGAGAAACTGGAAGGGAATAATGAAAAATTGGATGAAAGGAAAGAGAATTTTATGAAAGACTTAGATAAGAAGTTTGATGAAATGATTAAAAATATTAAAATGATTATGGATAAAAATATTATGAATATGAATGAAACAATTGAAGAGAAAGTTGAAGAGAAGAATAAAAAATTGGATGGAATGACAGAAGATATGAAAGAATATATGAATAACAAACTAGAGGAAAATAATAAAAAAGTGGATGAGAATAATAAAATATTGGATGAAATGACGGAAGATATGAAGGAAGATGTGAATAAAAAATTTGAAGAGATTAATAATAAATTGAATCAGACTAATAAAAGATTGAAGGAAATAAAAGAAGATACTAAGATATTTAGAAGAGAAATTAATAACATAAAACAAGACAATTTGAAGAGTACAGAGGAAGACACAAATCAAATAGATGAAGGAAGGGAGAAGACTATTAAGAAATTTGTAGATGAATATAAAGCAAAACAAGCAGAAAAGAGTGAAAATAAAATAATTCAGAAAGCCAAAGACAGTGGTATATTGCTAAGTCATTCGAAAAAACAGAATAAACCAGAACAAGTAGAAGAAATTCAAGCAATAATGCACCATCAAATTGTTAATAACAGAGAAAATCAAAATTTGTCTGTGGATGATAAGCAATTTTGTAAATATTTCTTGGGAAAGATAAAACAAGCATCCTGGGAAAAATTGTACATTTGGAAATATAAAGAAAGGGGGAAGAAAACTAAATTTATAATAGCTTTTAGGTATATAGGAAAATACCAAGAAAGGGGGAAGAAATTTAAATCTATAATAGGTATTAGGTATATTTGGAAATATCAGGAAAGAGGCAAGATATTTAGGTGTATCGGAAAATTAAATGTATAGGAAATATATTAAATAAGGGGGAACAAGTTTAAAAGTAGAAAAATTAAGTTATATTTGAATGAATGTTAGAAAGGGGGAAGGAATTTGAGATTAACAGAATTTTACAAATTAAAAAAATTCATAAAGATGTTAGGTAGATGATATTAATAGCAAAGTTTTGTAAATAATAGTATTAAGATGTAAATATCAAATTAAGATTTAATGGTTTTATTGAAAAAAGGTTTATACAATCTGTGCAAATAATATTAATTGAGGCTAAAGTTTTTGTAAAATGAGTGTTTATATAAAAAAAAAAAAAAATAGATTAAAATTATAATTTTTAATCCAACATCAATGAAATGTTTGATGTAAAAATTTTAATTGGGGGATTTGAGATGATATTAGTTACTATGTTATATTAAATAAGAATGTAGAACGAAAATCTAATGGAAAGTAGAGAAAGGAGATTTTCTTATTTCGAGTCAGAGCGCAAATTTAGTAACATTGGGATTGATTATCATCATCTTCTTCATAATTCCTAAAAAAAGGAAAAAAAAAATAGAATAATAAGAAAAAAAATACAAATACATTTCAAAGATTTTTATTTAAAGATAAAAAAATGATTAATCTACATTATATAAAGTTTTGATAATTATGAAATTGATAAATGGGTAAAGTAGATAATTAAAAGTTTATAAAATTGCCAATACGTTAGTAATCAAACATTAATTTTAAATGAATTAGGGGTGTAAGTAAATGAGAAAATTAAATTATAAAAAAAAGACATCACAAATAGTTAAAATACATGTTAAAACTTCTACTTACTTTTAAATTATACGTATTTACCAACCATATTCTAATTTATAAATAGTTCAAATGCCAAATGAAATATTCTGAAAAAGAGAAAATTATTAGTTTGTAGTGCTAGTAAATTTCATAAGAATATAAAAAAGAATGATCATTGTTTTAAATTGTAATATTGAATCAAGAATTAGATTTTGTTAATAATTTTATTTGAATAAGAAATTAGTAGGCGATTAGATGGAAAAGATGTATAGATTTAAGTTTGTTGATTTTGTCATTTGTTTTTTTGTTGAGATAGAAGTTGTATTAAAAATTTGCTCCGTTAAAATTGAGATTTTTTATTAAAATACTGATAAAAGAAAGTCTAAAAGTAGTTAAAAGTGATAACAAAACGTCCAGGAAGGTATTGATAAAAGCTGGTAAGAAGTAAAGTTTAATTTTATGGAAAAATAAATGGTTAAAATTGTTGCTGAGTAGTTAATCGTTATAAATGCTTCCTGAATTGATTTAAAGAAAGATACTCCAGTTTCTAACAAGAAAGAATAGCATTATTGTACTTACCTTTGGATGTAAAAGCTGATTGTGTTGTGATTAGAAGAAATCTTATTAGTAAAATTTCCAATGTTCGTTATATCATTGCTGTCCTGGTAACATAGGCCTGTTATTGAAAAGGGGATCCTAAGGCTTAGCAGACCGAAGAGAAAACAAGATCTTCATAAATGGTATCACTCTTCCATTATTATCAATAAAGAACTTTTCTGTTGTTTGATTTTTGTAATTTTCATGAACATTTTTATTTCACTGTTTTATGTATTTAACTAAATTATTTTTATTCACTTTTTGATAAGTTTAATCCAAATTGTTTCGTAACTCAAGACAGAATACTTCATTTTTATATATTTAATGCATATTTGGGTTTATTAACGGTATAGTTGAAGTTTGACACATTTTGAATTAGAAAGGTTAAAAATTTATATACAATTCATGCCTAGTAATATCGTTGGTCTAGGATAGTGCGGTTTTACAGTCATTTTATTGAAAATTTGTGTATTAACTGATTTTGAATCTATTTTGGTTGAATATTTGAACTCTGACCTTGATATAAGGGAATAGCCGGTAGCATATTTAATTAATCATATTGGAAAATAATTACACTGAGTTAATTCTTACCTATTCATTATTTATATTTAAAATTCAAAATTAATTAAAAGGTAAGGAATATTTTATAACATAGTGATTGATATTATCAAAACATATTATTATTATTCATACACTCATATATGTTATAATATATATATATATATATATATATATATATATATATATATATATATATATATAGATTTTGCGAAAGCTTTTGAACATGTTCCAATTAAAAAACTACTTTATGAGTTAAAATTTCTTGGCATCAGTGGACGACTTTACGATTGGATTAGCGATTATATGAAAGACAGAACTTTTAAAGTGAAAGTCGGTAAACCATTATCATCCCTAAGGAATGTGCGGTGTCGCACAGGGTTCGATTTTGGGTCCATTGCTTTTCATAATATATTTAAGAGTTTTATCCCACCATATTAAAAATCAAAAATATTTTTATGCAGACGATTCTAAGGTATATGGAAATCCATTAAGCAGGTATGAATCTTTACTAGAAGACCTTAACACGATCCAACAATGGTGTGATACTTGGCTTTTCCCTCTGAGTATGAACAAATTTGTAGTTTTACGTCTTGGTAAAAATAACCCAAGCTTTTCGTATTATATGTCAAACCATCCACTTAAAAAAGTAACTAACATCTCATCTTGACTTAGGGATCATCATTACGTCGGAGCTGACTTTAGTCGGAACATATTATTGAAGTTACTAGGCGCGTAAACACCGTGATGTATATTATTCAAAAAACTTTTCGAAAATTTCATTTAATACTGATTATATAAGACTTACCTACTTAAGACCAATTCTAGAAATGGTCTCGTATGGTGTCCGAAATTAGTGCGGTATAAGAACATTATTGAAAATGTTCAACGTAAATTAACTTCTTTCTTAAATCAGTGAGGTGCGCGGTGATCTCATTTTTACTTTTTGTGCTCTAAAATTTGATTATGGGCACCTAAGGGAACTCTTTCACATTAACACCACTGCTCGGCTTCGTGATCACCAATTTAAACTGCAAAAAGAGAACTTTCATACCAGGAGCGTATTTGAAGTGTAGAATAACCTTCCTGAAGAAACTGTTAACGTCGCCTCAGTGAATCTCTTTCAAAAATAAAACAGACTATCAATTTTTCAATAACTAGTTTGTTTCACATTTATTTCTAATTTCAAAATCTAACAAATCATGTATATAAATATCTCTACACAATAGTGTAAATTACTTTTATATTAGGTTTAATAGGACTTTAGTCCTCAGCCTTAAATTGATGTATTAATAATTGTAATAATAATACCACCAGGAATAAAATTATTAATCTTATTATTTTAATAATGTTTT
The DNA here is from genome assembly GCA_964028335.1 of Altica lythri. Classification (NCBI taxonomy): domain Eukaryota; kingdom Metazoa; phylum Arthropoda; class Insecta; order Coleoptera; family Chrysomelidae; genus Altica; species Altica lythri. The sequence goes on from OZ034802.1 coordinate 61,008,819, forward strand.
ATTGTAATTTTAATTTTTTTTCAGTATGGAAGTTTCTTAGCTTTTATCTTTGTATTAGAGCTAAGTGCTGGTATATCAATATTTGCATATCGGTCAAATTTGACCAATGGATTTGATAAAGGATTAACCCAGGCAATGATGAACTACAGGAATGATAGTGCTCACTTAGCCAAGAATTTTGACCAAATGCAGGAAACGGTAAGAAAGTAACTTTGTATTTTTTAATATAAAAAAAAACATAGTTGCAAACTACATACGAATTGAGAATTACAGCAAAAACCGATTTGTGATAAATCCTTAATAAATCACCGACAAAAGGTCCTTCTCACGGATTAATATCTGCGAGAGCGTTTCTCTAACACAATAATAAATTACGTGTATATAAAGCAAAAGTGATCTGAAATAATATAATTACAAAATTATCAAACCTGTATCGAAATAGCTATTTGTATATTACCTAAGAGATAAAAAGTTGCGACGCCTTAAAATATCAGATAGTCAAATAAAATATTCAGTAGTCTACTTTTATTTTAATATAATATAAAGGTTGCCTTCATCTATTTAAAATTAAAATTAGCAGTGAGAAAATTAACAATTATCTGCTCTAGAGCGGAAAGTGATAAAGTGGTAAACGCCAACATTCTATTAGGGATTTTTATTGGAAAAGCCAACTTTCAATAGTGATCGTAAAAAAATGATTTTTTATCTTCTGCGTGAAGAAATTATTAAGTACTATCAAGGTACTTTATAAGATCGGCTTCTGTGTCCCTCCGTCCGTACGTCCCCTCGTCCGTGTGCATTATAACTCTTAAATGGAAGACCATAGGGTCATAAAATTTGGTATATAGAATCATTATGCCATAACGATAAAATTTTAACGATTTTTCAAAATTTGTGTATATTTTAACGGGATAACTGAATAAGGTAAGGACCTTATTAACTTGAAAGACTGTTTTTAGGTTATTCTAGAAATCTCTAGACATAGTGCCTATAGTCGGGGCCGTTCAAAAGATAGAATTCAAGGACGCGTGATCAGTGAATACGTGCATTTGGCCGGCTTAATCGTAAGATGCCAAACCTTCCAAACTGAAATAAACGAAGGACAGTTTACACTGTACTCATATCAGAGATAATATAAACTGTGGACTGAAATAAAGGAGTACATTTGTTTTGTGATCACTCTATCTTTTGAACGGCCCGACTATAGATTAAGTCATGTTTCTAGCAAATTCTAGAATGTTCATCTGTTGTATATAAGGGGATGTATGGACAGTTAAGGGGAGTTCAAAATAGTTCAAATAGTTCATTGTAATTGTCAATGTAAAACTGTTTGGACATATTCCAACAGAGTTCTGTGTATTTTAAGAATTTTGATGAATAAACTGTGTTAAAGCCCCCATAAGTGTTTCAATATAATGCATACGTATAATTTCTTACTTCTTACATTGACCTTTTTTTGTTTTTTATGTTTAAAAAACAATTTTAACTTTATATTGTTGCATTTGCCTTAGTGTTCACATTTCAATTATCGATTACCATCGAGATACTTTTTAAGATCGGCTTGTGTGTCTTTTCGCCCTTCATCCCTCCATCCGTGTACGTTAAAGCTTTTCAAATGGAGGTTACAGGGTCATGAAACTTGGTATACAGAATTCTCATGTCATGAAGAAGAACTTTACTGATTTAAGCTCATATCGGATAACCCTAATGGTAAACTTTTACTGGTTTTTCGAAACCGTTTGTGTGGCATAACTCTTGAACGAAAAAACAGCGTCATGAAATTTGGTATATAGAATCCTCATGTTATGGAAAACGGTTTTCCGAAACTCGTGTATATAATGCATATGTATAAATTCGATTGTTCTTTCTTACTATTTACATTGACTTTGTTTTAATTCTAAGATATAATTACATATACTTAAGCAGCCTCTGATAAACTCTAAAGTACCTGGATGACCAAGATTTACTCGTGAAACATCTGAATTGTAAGACTTTTTTGCTCGTATAATGTTAGTAAAGTTTTGGAAGCATCTTACTTTACCAGCAGTCGTGGGGCGAGCGGAAACCTAATTATTTTTATGACATGTCTGTATTTGATGACGATTTTCTTTAAGGTGTTCTTGAGACGATTTACGGCTTAAATAAGATTGTTTATAGGCGGTTTTTCAAAGTTCTTTTCTTAATAATATGAGTAAACCATTAAATTTTTTGGTCTATTCTCAAACGCAATTTACTAAATTAGCTTTAGAGTTGCAGAGTCAATTAAAAAAAAACAGAATTATTACTACTTACCAATAGTCAGCAAGTCTGTTTTTTCAGTATATTGTAGCAGTTTATCATTGCCTGGAAACAGGGATAAAATGGAATCAAGCTAGATCGATTTATCTCCTTTGAAACTCCCTGCATACCAAAACCAAAAATAGATAATAACTTTAAACCACGACAAAAAAAGTGGTACTTTAGTCTGTTTTTCAAACCTATAGTACAATCACTGAAAATATAATTTAAAAACAAACTTGTGCAAAAAATAATAATAAAGATTGCTTATTTATTTTCCGAATCGTAGTTTGTCGGAGTTTCGCGATAACTTCTGGTAAACAAACATTTATATACCAATCGGAAATAACTGTTCTTCGATCCTCTAAACTAAAGAGTCTAAAGCATTTGTTGCCACATGACCAGGTTTTGACACAAAGGTAGGACCATTTTGTTCAGCAAAGGCAAAAAAATGAAAATATTTATTTATTACTCTCGTGACACAAGATTATATATAGAACGCATTTATATTAAATATTTGACATTAAAAGACAAAATCTATAAATTTTCTTAATCATCAGAATCCAATAAACCTGGTATGCGTAAAATAAAAACAAAAAACAGTTATTAGCTATCTTATGGGGCAAGCAATTAGTAAACTAAGTAACTTTAACGTTATATTTATGTTTTGCAAACGTTTGTAAATAAAATATAAAATAATTAAATAGCAGCTGTTCTATTAACAAAAACGAATCAGGATAAAGTCATATAATATGTTTTGTGGTTTTACGGTAATTTCTACAGCGTTGTGCACTTTAGATATTGAAAACTGAAACAGAATAAGTCTATTAAGTATATAGGTACCGGGTGAGGATAAAGTATGAAAACCCCGTGGTAACTCAAAAACCATGGGGTACAGAAAAAAACTTGCAAAATATAGAATTTATGATTTTTCCCTGGATATCAGATGGTTAAGATGGATTTGACCATGACCATCATGGTCAGGCGATGGTCAGGTCAGTTTTTTTAAAAAGAAACCTGTATTTTTGACAAGGGGAATCGAAAGAGCCTGAAATTTTACGTCCAAATATGACCTTGACAATTTTTAAAATTTTTACCATGATGGTCAAACTAAAAATTCCTAGACCATCGAAATAACCGAATAATTGTATAAGTCACAGAAAAAACTTGCAAGATATAAAATTTGTGATTTTTCTCTGGCTATCAGATGGTAATTCTGGATTTGACCATGACCATCATTCATCATCACCAGATATCAGACATCAACGTGACCTGTAGAGGTCGTATGAAGGTCAAATTATACTTTCAGGAAAATTTTGCAGAATCTGCGTTCATAATAAAAGTTTATGATAGGTCTTTACTAATTTTTAATGAAGAAAATAACGGCAACTTTGGACTTAAAACAGAGACCTCTCCGTTAAAGTCTTTTCAAGGTCGTTTTTTTTAATTGAGACCACAGAAGAGCTCAAATAAAGGTCTAGAGTAGATTTTGACAAACTAGAATCCTTCTTTTAGTACTACCCAGGAACTGACCTGACCATCGCCTGACTATGATGGTCATGGTCATGGTCAAATCCATCTGATAGCCAGGGAAAACCATAAACTTTAAGTCTTGGAAGTTTTTGTCTACGACTAATAAATACAATTTGAGTTATTGCGATCAAATCCATCTGATAGCCAGGGAAAAACCATAAATTTGATATTATGCAAGTTTTTTTTTGTGGCCCATGGTTTTTGAGTTACCACGGGGTTTCCATACTTTTTCCTCACCCGGTATATACCCTGTCTGAGTGAATAGAAAAGTTTCTAATTTATACATCCATTAAAATAATTTACTTCATGTAATTATCTGATATGAATGCCAAACTACCAGATTGCAACTGCAATTTCTGTTTATTGTCAATTCTCTTTGCACAATAGATTTTTATTGTTGCTAAGAATAAAGTAGATTTCTACCAATCTGCATATTGATGAATATGTAGAGTATTTCAATAACAATAAGAAATCCTATAACTAAAGATACTTGGAGTCATAGAATGGACATTGACCCCAAAATGTCCAATCCAAATGTCAACGGATAAGGAAACACAGGTTGTTAAAATTTTAAATGTAATTTTATTAGATATTATTATTATTTTGTAAGTACAAACAGTGAAAATATTGTTAGAAACGGAAACAATGAAAAAGGTAGTAAAAAAACGGGTGTGGCAGCCGGCAGAAGTTAGGTATACTTCTATGCACGTGCTCGGATTCATAAATTTGTATGCGAATGATTTAGCAAAATCATTATATGATATTCGTGTTTAGTGACCTTAAAAACCTCCTAGTACCGAGTGCAAACTCATTTTGTATCGAATTTGCATAAAATTCCTGGAGACGAGGTCCGTCTTAAGCACCAGGTGTTTCGGACACCATCGCCATTATCAAATTCGTATTCAGCGACCCAAAACCGCCGAGTTCCACGTGTGTACTGATTTTGTACAGAATGTACATAAAACCCCAGGAGAAGAGGTAAATACCCAATGCACAAAGTGCCGCGGAGACTTTCGACATCATGATATTCGTGTTCAGCGGCCCCAAAAACTACATAAATTGAACCCATTTGGAATACTTATCGAGTTGTAATTTTTCTATCTATTGTGTGTTCGGAATCCACTTTTCGACTATTCTTAAAAACTCTGTTTATGTAGCCAACAACCTCAAATGCAACTATGGACTACAATACAATAGGTACTCATTACTGAATATTATTATTAATATCAATAATATAAAATACTAAACTTTTTATGTATACTTACGTGACAGAATTATAAAATAATCTGTCAAACACAATGTTATAGGTCACTATGATATTCAAAACATTAGCTCAGACTGATTTTTGTATATCTATCTCTTTTTAATGTACTGATTGTTTAAACGGTATTCAAAGGACTTATAGTTATGACTTAACATCATCTTTGTTTTTACCGACTAATATACCTTATATGTGTTTCTCTTACTCACACCATTACATATGTAATGATTTTTCCCATTTAACCCCACACAAACTTTTTCCGCCGAGTGCATGAATAGAAGTATAACTTCAAAAAAGAACAATATTCACCCAAATACAATCATGTCCCGTTAAACCTACATTACAATTTTAGAAGCATATGTACTTCATCCATTATAATACCTATAAAAAATCAACTTTTTACTTTTTTTATATTGAACTATTTTATTGTCAAAAGATCTACGAAGGGGATTTCGGTTCTGTTTTTTCGAGTTCAATGGCAGATATCTTTTCAACGACCAGCAGTAATCAGTTAACATATTCCTATCCCAACTTCCTTGGTACCTTTATATTACTCTATTTCTTTAAGGTCTTGTTAACTTTGGCCCTGAACTCTCATAGCCTAATTACAGCCACCTTGAAAAATCTCTAATATTTTTCTAAATTTCAAATTTACCAAACGATAATTATAAGTTACGACTTCGCTTTTCACCAATAAAAAAATATTTAGGAAATTTTTTTTCTTAGAATCAAGTCTTAGAAATTGGCATGTGTACCAGCTATCGCATTTCCTTTGGAAAACAAAGATTGGTAGATGGAATTTCAAAATAACAGAAATTTTGTTGTATTTTTTTAAATTTGTATATTTTTTTAGTTGAAATGTTGCGGAAATCATAAACCTAGTGATTGGTTAAATTTATCACCTCCTCAGCCAATTCCAGACTCGTGCTGCATTCAACCAAAGTGTGATACAGAAAAAGATGATAAAATATTTACCCAGGTAAGACAATTATTTATTGTAGAATATGAGGCTGACGGATCTGCATGTGTTCGGTCGAAATTAATCTGATTTAAGTATAAAAACAACCTTATCTTCTCCCTATACCTTCAGTATTTAGGTTGGAGCTAAGGAAGCACTGAACAAGTTCACCAGGTAAAAAAAACTTCTCTAAACCCCACTAAAGTAGAGCTGGTGATACGTCAACCAACTTCACTGATTTGAAAGCGAAAAATCTAGATATTGCCAATTTAACTTTATCATTAGTAACAAGTAGTTCTCATCGGATGGTAATTAGTTTACCCCTACTGATCTAGCCCCTTTCGTTGAGTTTCATTCAGGTATGTTCCCCGTAGAATATGTAAACGGTCTTGCAAGTTGGTAGTCTCACTTCCGACCTTCTTTTTTTGGTATAACATATTTCGGCAAGAGTGTATGATCAAAGTACTAAGGAGTCTCACTACCTATGGAAAATCTTCTCTATTTTTCTATTTACTTACAGTACGTAATAATGCCGCTTTTTGTTTTTGTATATTGTTTTTTTTTGTATTATTTAAGAAGTTTATATAAGTCCCAGTCTTTAAGAAATGTCGTGTTGCTCGCCTTGTTTAAAACTTTTTTGACAACTTTCTTAGGCTGTCTAACACAGAACACCTTTAACAATAAAAATTCTACAATTTTGGATTATCTTTACGCGGTATGGTATTTGGTCTTGATATAACTAGAGATCTGATCTTGATGCTTCATATCAGATACTTGCCAGCAACATTGATATTTCAGTATCGTCCGACTCCGAGAGTTTATGCCTCTATTCGAAATGCAGAAGTGGTTTCCTGTTGTAAGATGATGTACTTCTTATACTCCTAACGATTATTGGAAGAAAATTCGTCATTTCTGTTGCTATTATTTTTAATAATATCCACAATTTATATGGGAAGAACCACTATCTTCTAAAAGATTCATAGGTGTAATAATTGGATGGAAACTATCGGGTTGTAGAGAAGACAACACTGTCGTCAGAAAAAACTATTGGACTACAGTTCAACATTAAATCATAAATACATATTCCAAGTGAAACTATGAAAGTTCATATAGACATGGTTCTTGGAGGTAGTAGTTTTGTAGTAGTAGTTCACGTTGGAAATCTTCCCACTTTTCTTCATTTTTCTATAAATGTTTAAATTTTGTATCCTCAATATTCTGCTCTCATCTTTTCCATCTAATCCTCTTATTGAATCGTTTTAGTATTCTTAGACCTCTTCTGGTCTACTTCTTACTCACAAGTTTATGAGCTTTTTGTCAACTTATTTCTTTTCATACTTCTATATACTATATTTTGTTCCCTTTAGTCTAATACATTTTTATATGTGTGTTGGATTCTAAATTTATACATGTCTTGTTTAACATTTTCCATTAAATTTTGGCTTCCAAGGGTGGATTTGTGTTTTCTCTATGTTATGATTCTTATGACTCTTACACAAAATGTAAAATGAAACTAGGAAAATTACGATGCAAGCGAAGCTTCTTATGATATCTGTTGGACTCAAAAGTGGGAGCAATATGAATGAGCAGGGCAATAACTTACTGGAAAGATAAAATAAAAAAGCTTCTAATGATATCTATTGGACTCAAAAATGGGAGCAATATGAATGAGAAAGGCAAGGAGAGTCAGTATTACTGGAAAGTGGGACCAATAAGGGATAGACAAGCCAGGGGACTTCCGTTACACATTTATGAAACGATTTTGTGTCTGAACTTAAAATTAAAAACTTCGCTTTAAAGATTTAAAAAATTTACGCAAAAAGTGGTCTAATTAAACTTTTAAGAAATTATTTATAATGGTTATATGTAGGTAAAGATAGAGAATAGAAGGAAAACTTGAGAAAATCGCTTTAAAGTAGAGGGTTGAAAGTGACAACAGACCAAACGAAGGGACGATCTACAGGACCAAGTACTGCCAACATTTGTTTCGGTGTTAAAAAAGAATGGCCGGTTAAAGAGTGAGATGAATGATAGAATTAAGTGTAAATGGAGGAACTGAAGAAGAATGAGTAGAGTTTTGTGTGTCAGGAATGTAAACGCAAAAATAAAAGATAGACTTAACGAAAGAGTTGTAAGACTACGTTGATCTATAATTCAGAAACCTGGTCAACAACGAAACAGCAAGAAGGAAAGTTATGACTGGCGGAGATAACGATGTTGCGTTGTATGTGTTGATTAACGAGGAGAAATAGAGTAAGAAATAAGAGAGTAAGAGGTACAGTAAAAGTGGCACAGTAGAGCAAAACAACCACGAAAATATGTCGAGATATTTTGGTCATGTATAGAGGGGGATCAGAATTATGTGAGTAAAAGGTTAGATGAATATAAGATTGGGGATACAAAGAAAAAGAGAACGATCGAAGTTGAGGTGAATGGATAAAATAAATGACGACTTGAAAGAAAAAACTTGAGACGAGAAGATTTATTAAATAGAGACAGGTGGAACTGATTTACACGGAAGGCTTATGCCGTTCCCAACTAATCTTGGGATAGGGTTAAGAGAATAAATAAAAAAAAAGTATAAAGGTAGAAGCAAAAAAATGAATACTGTTTAGTATTTATGGAATCTTGCAAGTTTGTTATTAGTAACTCCTTTATATAATTTATTAATAAAGTGTATGTTTTTATATCATACTTTTTTTCTGGAAATGAATATAATACGTTGTTTATGCGACTTTAGAACATTTAATCTAAAGATTAAAAAATTTGATTTAGAAGATTTCAAAATTATACAATTATTTTAATTATTATATTTTTTTAGGGTTGCTACACAAAAATTAATGACTTCCTGAACGAAAATGTTGGTATTGTAGCAGGATCAGCAGTTGGTATAGCCTTTTTCCCACTAGTAGGTGTTATACTATCCTGTTGTTTAGCAAAAATCTCGAACAAAGCTAAATATGAACAAATGGCTTAAACTCGTAAATTTATACAAAAAAGGCTTATTTTAAATGTATTAGTTTGATATTCTGAATGTGAATAAATAAATAACAGCATTTTATTAAACAAAACATATACTTATTTATTTGATAATCAAAACAAAACTACAAGATGTTACATCTGGAAAAAATTCAGTAAGAATATCAAATAATCACTGCTACTTTAATTAACCATATTTTTTTTTTCATTAAAAACTTCTTTCCAATTCTATAAACATACCACTTTAAAAAAATGCACCTATTATGAAATCTATATGCACTCTATATCTATAAATGTATTTATACTCAATCTGTTAATTGTAAAAACATTCTTAATTGTGATTACTTCCGTATTGAAGGTGGGCTACAACGAAAGAAATATTAAAACTCAAAAACGTTAATAATTCTAGGTATATGAACAAAGTATGTAATATTAGTCTAAGCCGGATCTGTTTAGGATTGGACATTTTTCATAGAAAGCTATTTTTTGCTGGAATCCCTTCGGGATATTCACAATATCGATAATCACAATATGCGCCAGTCACAAACCCTGCGCTAATTTTTTTATTTAACAAAATCTGAAAAAAAATTAATTTGCTCCTATTTTCGTGTATAATTTGGAATATATTGCTCCAAGAGGAAAAATTATAGGGAGTTAAAAGATTCATTGTTTAATTTTACATAATATTTCGTTGATTAGAAATTGAAAATATTATGTTTTATGTCTGAAAAATAGCAATAATTGGGAAAAAAGTACAAAAAAAATGAAGTATATTCTTTTATCGTCATCGAGCCTCTAAACCTGACCTACAAACTCCATATTTCGCCTATAAAAACTATTTTTAATATGTTTAAAACGGGTGCTAAATTTCGTTAAAATCGGTTGAATAGTTTTTGCATAATAAGTTTGCAATTCAGCTTACTGGAAAAAAATATCGCAAATTCATACTAGGCACTAAATAAGGGTTTCAGACAGTCGCAATTTTTTTACTTACGAAAGAAGGCTCAAACTTTCAATTGCTTTTTGTAAAATTAAAATCGATCCACTAGGAGAGCCTAAAAATTTTTGAACATTTTTTAGTCTTATAAACAATTTGAGTAACTTAACGAGCTTTAAACATATTAATATCAAAATTTATACACTTAAACAACATTAAAAGACGCTTCTATTAAAAAAAAGATACATTCGGCTTACTGGTTGCCGAGATATTGATGGTCAAAGTACTTTTTATATAAAAAATTTCACCTAATGCGCTTTATGGCAACATCCATAAAAAAGGGAAAAAAACCGTTTCGCGTAAATTTCGCTTGGAGTATAATGGGAGGTGGTGGTGGGGGAAATTCATTCGAAATGTGAATCGACCTAAATTTTGATATTAATATGTTTAAAGTCCGTAAAGTTATTCAAATTGTTTATAAGACTAAAAAATGTTCAAAAGTTTGAGCGTTCTTTTAAATGTAAAAAAATTGGCGACTATCTAAGAGCCTTATGCAAAAACTATTCGACCGATGTTAATAAAATTTAGCACACGTGTTAATCATATTAAAAAGTTTTTCTAGGCGGAAGATGGAGGTTTTAAGTCAAGTTTGGACTGTTTGGAGGGTCGAAAACAATTAAAAAGTAAACTTAATTTTTTTGTACTTTTTTTTTCTCAATTATTGCTATTTTTCCAACAATAAACAATAAATTATAAATTTCTAATTAAAAAAATATTGTGTAAAATTAAATAATGAAACTTTTAATTTTTTATAATTTTTCTCTAGGAGCAATATTTTCCGAATTATACCTACACGAAAGTAGGAGCAAAAAATGAAAAAATTTTTTCAGATTTTATTAAATAAAAAGTTTAGCACAGGGTTTACTACTAGAGCATATCTTGATTATCGATATTGGGCACATCCTAAAGAAATTATAACAAAAAAATGGGTTCCTATGGAAAATGTCCATTATCTGCATTTCGACAGATACCGACTGGTCTATAGTCTATATGCATATCAAATGGATGCAATTATACACAAAATCAAGAGTTATCCAAACCAAATCTAGTTATTAATGCTGCTTTTTTGTGGTATTTCTTCCTTGTTAATAAAACTAAAAATTAGTATCAGCTATTTTAACTTTAGAGTCTGATCTTGAAGATTTCTTGGTGAAATTTCCTATTGGTACAAATATAAATCTTCTATAGCTCTCACCTTAAAAGTTGTATAAAAAACAAAGTATAAAATTAGCTCCAAAATAAATCTAATCTGAATCTCATTTTTGATTCTAAAGTCTAATCTGAATCTCATTTTTGATTCTAAGGACGTTCTCATATTAACAACTCCAAAAAAATTTTATTTTTTATTTATGAAAAAAATTATTTCACCCAGATTTCTGAATAAAAAAAATGAAAGGGGAAACTTCTTTCTTTAAAAAAGAGAAACAAAATCAGTTAGCTACATTTTTTATAAATTTAAAAAGAAATCCATCCTATAAAAGTTTCTTTTTTGCATTAAACTTTATTATTATTATTAGTGTAAAAAACACATCATACCAAATGTAATTCTTCAGATGCTCTTTTACTGTGTTTGTTCTCTGGTTCTGATGATTGTCTACCAAGTAAAAACATCAAACCAAATGTTCTCTTAAAAGGGTTTAAAGGTTTGTTTTATTATTATGTCTGTATTTTTTAACTTTGATGCACCTCATTAGTCTTAGCTAATACCTCTATATTTTGTGTGTTGTTGTAAACATTTTTTCTCTTATTAAATATTCTTATACATGCATGCGATTAATGTCTTGATGTCTATATTCTATAATTAAACAGATAACATACAGTAGGTTGCCAAATAGTTAGGGACAGTTCCTAGATTCACGAATTTGTCCTTATTAAATTATTGATTCTATATTTCATTCTGTTTTAAAAGAATATTTGACATATTTTTTTAAAATATATTATAATTATATTTGACATATTTTTTTAAAATATATTATAATTACATCACGATCAAAAATAAAAATTTAGTAGGTACTTAGTAATAGTCTCTTGTGCTGCAATTACCTACTGCTTCTACTCGCGGGGTATGCTCTATGTAGAATTTTTTGTACTACTTTGGAGTTCAGTAAAACGACGCCATTCTGTAATGATCGTTTTGAGCAACTCTTGATTAGCAGTGATCGTTTTTAGGAACTCTTGATTAGCAGTAAATTCTCCGCCCGGGAAAGTACGGTTGTTTTTTTACAAGAAAGTGACATTACGTGACATGGTACTGAGACGTCCAATGCTCCCTTTATCACTAGGAAACCATTATTAGAATGAAGTTTTTACAAATGAAATCTGAAATGTTGACTCATTGGAAAAGCAAACTTGAAAAACATTACAATAATCACATAATAATCGAGGTCTATGAAATAAAATCAATTCAAAAAAGTTGTTAATGCTTGAGCCCAATCTACTTAACTTTCATAGCATTAGTACGACATAGTACTCTGATAAGCTTGAAATCGATCAGATCTTCGGCCAATCTCATTTAGGCAAAAGGGTGACTCTCACAGACTCAAGACTCTCCTGTGTGCGACCTCAACGAAGCCGATTCTTATTCTACGTGAGAAAAAAAAATTATCCTAGCTCGCTTGAATATCCAACCACCTAAAGTTAACCTAATTAAATGTGATCAAAAAAAATTATAAAATATAAAACTGATTAACTAATATTTATAGTAAAACTACCCTATCATCATATATGTGACAATATCTCAAATTTTACAATCAGCATGATCCTTTTCATGTCTCGAATCGCTTCTAATGGTTTCTAAAGCCTTAGCCATCCTAATATATTCAATATGTTAACTATGAAATTTACAGTATAAGTATAAAAAAATACTAAGCCAAACTAATTTAATAAAAACGTTACATACGTTTATTGTGGCTTGAGAATAATGAACAAAAAACGATTGAAAACTATTTCTTTGTTTTACTGTATCAACTTTTTACCACAAATGACTTAACATGTGAAGTAAATTTACTTTTTTTATAAATGATAATGACAACCCATAGACTTATAATAACTAGACTTCGAGAAAGAAAAAAATCGGAAGAGTGTTGGCTTCTCTTTCACTCACTTATGTTTAAAGTATGCGTTGTCGTTATGATCCATCTATTAGAAACATAAGAAAACACTTCTTAGTTCTTTTTTTTTTCTTACGCACTGGGAGAACGAGCTCAGTCTAGATATTAAATTTTTTTTGGTAAATCTGTCGATTCACGGCTACACCTGGAAAGTGCTCCAAATTTTTTTCTATCGTTTTTTACCACTAATATGGAGTATCCCGAGTAATATTAAGGAGGCGCATGGCTTTGGACCAATTTGTCGAATCACGGCTCCACCTGGAAAGTGCTCCAAATTTTTTTCTATCATTTTTTACCACTAATATGGAGTATCTCAAGTAATATTGAGAAGGCGCATGGCTTTGGACCCACAATGTTAATGATATTATCCCAGTTACCAATGGGTCCCAGTGTTATGTACTCATTTGAGTTGTTCCTCTCCACGGAAATCTTTAGTAAAAGGCGAAAGATTTATTCGCTTTGAAGAGAAACCGGAGTACCAGTGTGTTCTACATTCAACTAAATCTATCAAGTATCGTCTCAAGTTCAACTTTCGTCACTTTCGTTTCTCTTCAAAGCGAATAAATCTTTCGCCTTTTACTAAAGATTTTCGTGGAGAGGAACAACTCAAATGAGTCTATAACACTGGGACCCATTGGTAACTGGGATAATATCATTAACAGTGTGCATTTCATATTATGACTTTTTCAATTTTTTTACGGGTCCAAAGCCATGCGCCTCCTCAATATGACTCGGGATACTCCATATTACTGGTAAAAAACGATAGAAAAAAATTTGGAGCACTTTCCAGGTGGAGCCGTGATTCGGCAGATTTACCTTTTTTTTGGACCACCAGCGAGCATAACTAATAAAATAAAAAAATTTAATTTCAATCGCAATATGATACAAATAAAAACTTTGATCTAAAAACCAATTTGTTTGTTCTATTAAAGGATTTCAAGTACAAAATACAAAAATCTTTGTACTGTACCTACTAATTTGGAGACTTACTGGAATATCTTTAACGATTTTCACTAAAATATCAGTATGGTCAATTATCAGTATTAAATTGTGACGGAAAGAAAAATTTAGTTTAATATATATATTGGTGCTAAGAATTAGGGTGAGATTTTTATAAATGGCTAATCGCTAAAACTATAACCCAAAATGAGTTGTAATAAGGTTTTGTAAAAAAAAGTTGTAATTAATATCCTCTTTTTAATTTTTTTATCACTCTATTTGTGTTTTATATTAAATAAATATATTTTGGTATTTATTTAGTAGTATATAAATGGAATCATGTATTAAAAATGATAGATTATGGCTCATTCTGGTTAAAGTTTTGTAATATATGCCTTTTACGCTTATAATATTAATATTTAACTATTCAGTTCCTGGAGGTTGTAAAAAACGTAATGTATTAATACAGATTCTAAATTAAATACTCTTCCTTTCGTGGGTATATTAAAATTATTATTTTATAAATAGGTAACTATTTTATTACCAGTTAATGTATTTTATAATAAGTGTAAACCATTAATGTAATTTATTGTATTTTTGAATAAATATTATACTCGTTATTGCTTTTAATTAAAAAATATTCATTTACAGCCTAAATACAAAAATTGTATAGATTTTAAATCAACAAACTTATGGGATATTCCAAAAAAAAATTAACAAAACGCAAGGAAATAACTTAATGCTGCAATACAGATAATTACTCATCAAATAATACTTATTTAATAAAAATTGTCTTCAGATTATCCAACATTCCTTGTAGATTGTGGATTATAAGTAGGCGGTTTGTCCCGCTAAGATCTATTGTACATAGCCTACATTTTATTAGGTATAGACTTTTAAGAAAGTCTATTATTCGCTTAGGATCAAGCTCAAAGAAGATCTGTTCTAGATATTTGTGTCGTTAACGGACAATTACGCTACTATACAGTTACAGATAATATGTCCAGTGGTTTCATCTGCATACTCACCAAATTTGCGTGTTCCACTCTCCACTTTGCCCATTTTACAGAGATGGTACCAAAGTGTCCTGTGAGAATTCCTGCGATTAGTCAGAGTTTAGGTTTCTAAACCTCTAAAAGTAATTAAGAGACCGTATTAACATTTTTGCTTGTCTTTAGTCTGGAGTGTTTTACCAGTAGGCTGTACTACGTTTCTTTTCTCAATTACTTCATCCATAATGCGGCATTTTGAGATGGGACAGAAAGGTTCAGGTCCTCTGATAGAAGTACTAGCTCCTTTTTTGCGAGACTATTAGCAATATCATTTCCGCCAATCTCTTTATGCACTGGTACCACAGCAAAGTTACTTTGTTGTGTCTAGCTAGTTACTTAAAGGACTGTTTGCATTACCAGGCTGTTTTGGACTCTAAAGTAGTAGATTGTAATGCCTTCAAAGCAGCTTGGCTATCGCAGGTAATAAATATTCTGGCTACATTGATGCGTTTTTTAACAGACTCCTTAGTACAGTTTTCTCTTGCTGAAAGTTCAATTTGTAAGATTGTAGGAGTGTTTCCCAGAACTATTGAGAGCCTTAAGTTAGGAACTAGAACCAATGTATCTGGTGTTTTAGACCAATTAGTGAGGGCTTTTTTGTAATTTGAGGAATTTCGTTTTGTGTTAACACACACTCATTAATACGTTCATTTAAAGTGAGTTTGAAATCTTCATTTGGAGACATAATGTCTTCATGGAATGTGTTGCTACAACTCTTAGAATCACAAGAACACCGTGCAATAGAATAGTCCTTCTTAACATATAGTCGTTTTCTAGAGCAATCCTCTTTACGTGTAAATGGAATGGGGGAACGTCTAGAATTACCTCGAAGGCCTCGCTAGGACACGATCTAATTACGCCAATGATCCGTATACAATCGAGTCTTGGCACTTTTTGCAGCTCTATTATTGCCTTTTGTTGCGTTATTTTGTTCCACCAAACCAGCGCCCCATACGTGATTAGGGCTGACAACGCTAAATATGACCATATGGCCAATAGATCATTTTAGGTTTAAGACCTCATATTTTCCCAAAAATTCAAAAATCCCTTAATAGATCGTCGGATATCATGCAGTTTATTACCTTCACGATTTTGTACTTTATGCCCTTGAGAGTACTGAAACATATAACTAATCAAGAGAAGTAATATAATATAATAAAAAATTTAAAAAATATACATATGCCCTTTAACAACAGGATAGAGGGGTATCGGTTCTATAAAAAAAATTAGCCTAAGAGCTCCCTATAATTATGTCCGAAGGGTATTACTTATGACTTAAATAAAATAGGTCAGTGTCTATGATTTTTTGCCTTGAGCAAGTTATTACTTTGAAATTGTTTTAAATAGATCTTATATTGCTCTCTCGTTTTATAAAAAAAGCATGAGGGAAAAAATCGTTGCACAACACGAGTGTGCTTCTCACAAAGAAAAATTCGATTTTCTGAAAAACGCAACCAGGTTTAGCTTTAAATATTCCTGTTTAGCACTCATTTCATGTTAAATTTTCAGTAAACAAAAAGGTATAAGCAAGAAAAGTAAATTCCGACGATCTATAAACTGGCGTCTATTTTTTTTACCAACAATGTAACAATTGAGGGCATTGCATTGTTAATACAATATATTTAAATAGGATAAATAGTTTGCCATTTTTTTTTTTGGAAATAGGTGAACGGGGGCCTGTCAAATATAATGCCCAGTGACAGATAACGATGTCCCAAAAGAAGTTAAATTATAAAACCAAATCAGCACCTTTAAGAAGATCTGCCTCAACAACTAGTTTAGGACTGCTTTTTAGCCAACATATAAATTTACGTGATACAAAATCATACACAGGGGGTATGGAAGATACTAAAAGTGTCAGTTCAGATGAAAACGAGGTAAAAAAATATTTAAATTATACCCGATTATTAGGCAACTAACATTACACTATTTTATATTTTATTTAGGTAACAAATGATAGAAACACGGAATTAACAACAGCAAAACATAATCTGTATCCAGAGAAAGATGAGGTTGAGACACGCGATAAAAGTACCAACGAAATAGTAGTAGTTAAAACAGAAATTTTACAGCAAGGGGGTAGAACTTATTCATTAAATGATTTGGCATATCTTTGGAAAAAAGATTGCAGAATATGGTTATGGAAAAATTGTGCTGAACTCAAATTGAACAGATCTGTTGGCGATAAAATTAAATCTGGTTTGATTAAGTTAAGAGATTTTAAATATTAAATTAACTTACGTAACATCTGGTATAATGATTTTGTTAGAAAATAATTTCTGTTCACTGCCCAATAATATATTTATGTATTTTATCTAGGCTTTTTAAATTTATTTGTTAGTTTGCTTGTATTGACAAAATAAGTTTATTTTACAATAAATTTTATATATTTCTTAACCCTTTTTAAATTTGAAACTTCGTCTAAACCATATACTTATATAACATTAGTCTCAAATAACATAGGTGGTTTGTGGTCTAAACTCAAATTTGTACTGTCAATGTCATTAGTGTCACTACTGTCACTCAGTTGACGTCAAACTGTGAACAAAACAGACGTATAAAAATAAAACAACAAATCTGTTATAATTTGGGGCCCCATTTATTTGTATAAATATATTATCATATATTTTAAGTAGTAATTCATTACTTTTGAGCAATTAAATCAAGGTAAGTTGACAATACAGTTGTAGTGGCCTTTCATTTAATATTCTTTTCCAGTTCATTCATTAAAATGAGTGTTCCACCGCCTCTATGTGATTGGCAAACCACCAGAAAGTTAGTGAAAGAAAGAGGACAATACTTGCTAGAAATGGGAATATGGAGCGACTGTAGATTTATAGTTGGTACCGAACCAAATCAACAAGTACTGGAAGGTCATAAACTATTTCTAGCTATGTCTAGTCCAGTGTTTGAAGCTATGTTTTTCGGAGGAATGGCTGAAAAAGATCCTATAGCTATTCTGGATGTCCAACCTGATGCTTTTAAAGCTTTACTTGAGTAAGATTAGAGTCTTCTAGAATATAAAAGTTGAGTAATATTTTTTTTGTAGATATATCTATACTGATAAAATAAATTTAACTTCGTTTGATCAAGCTTGTGAATTGTGTTATGGTGCTAAAAAGTATATGTTGCCGCATTTGGTAGAGGAATGTACAAAATATTTGTGGTCTGATTTGTACCCGAAAAATGCTTGCAGGGCTTATGAGTTTGCAAAATTGTTTGAGGAGCCTATGCTGATGGAGAAATGTTTAAGAGTAAGTTTAATATTAAGGTTAGGCTAATCGATTGTGAGTTTATATCAAATGGTATAGAAAAGTGTGTATAAGTATTGCAATATCTTCAATATTATAATACAATTAATGATTAAATAATAATAATAAGAATAATAAATCTTTATTAAATAGGAAGTCCTAATATACAAATTTAAGAAATTTTACATCTTCAATTAAGAAATAAAAGAGAAAGTTTACATCTTTTAACAAATAGGATACTTAAAAAGTTCTGACTTAAAGGTGCCAACTGTGTTGCTTTGTTTTATTCCTTTGGGAAGTTTGTTGTTTTCTGGTAGACCATTATGAATGAGGGACTTTTGTGTTCGTGCATAGTTAGTACAGTTGACATAAAAGTTCGTGTTGCTTGTAGTGAGGTATGCGTGGATCTGTGGATTTCATTGTTCTAAGTTACAAATTGGTTAAAGTAAGCCGGACTCCGGGAAATTATTATTTTAAAAATGAATGTCATTGCTAATGTTGAGCTTTTGGCCACAAAAATGCTCAAATTGTTTGGCATTTTTGTGTATCAGAACCATTATTTGAAAAGTTTTCCAATTTGTTTAATTTTGTGCATAGGTTTTCACAATTCCTACACATTTTCACGTTTTTTACAGCTTTTACGATTTGTCCGATTTTTTACAATTTTCTACAGTTTTTCATAATTTTTCAAGATTGTTTTTCTTATTTTGTTTCCTTAATATAATCTTTCAAATACGTTTTTTACTGTTTTACGATTATTCAATTTTTATTAAGAGATACTGAGAAAAAGAAAACCTTTGTCGTTTGATAGTAAATTGCGGAAACGAATTATAAAGAAAATTATAATATAACTTATAAAAGAGTGTAATAAAAAATACCGAGCAAAGAACAGAAAATTACATTGCTTAAGCCCAATTTAGTTTAAAGAGTTTAATAGTATGTAATTTAAAAATTAAACATTTGAATAAACAGGTTGACGTAAAAATTATTGCAGATGGTAGTTTTGTTGTTTCATTGAAGATGTAGCGAAACATTTTAAATTGTTTAAGTATAAATTTTTGATGTCACTGGGTTTATTGTATTCTAGTACCCTTTTATATAAAATTGATGTCGGGTCATGGCGTGAATAAACTTTGTGCAGAATCTGGTTGCATACGAATAAAATTCTTGTCTTAAAGAAAACTGTATTTGCGAGTGTAAAACTATTCGTTGACTTTTACCACAAGACTTTTCAGAGCCCTAATCTTGAGTGGTAAGCTATACAGATTCTTGATAGCTTTAATTTGAAGAGTTTTGAATAGATTTATATGCATCTCATACATTCAAGTATTCAAGATGTGAATGAATTATTGAAAAATACACAGACCTTAATAGTCTTGGTACCAAATAACTTAATCTTCGGAAGATACCCACAGGCCCCACAATTTTTTCCCGAATATATTCAATAGATGTTTCATCTGTGAAAAGACCAAGAAATTTAGTTTCGTCGTTTACTACAAAGCCTTCTTTAAATAATATTTCATTTTGAACATTAGCATCTATCCTAAATTGGTCAACTCACATGAAGGATGATTTTTTGACATTAAGTGTTAGAAGCTAGCCATTTTGTCAAATATTTGAGATTATATTTGATGATCTGAATAATAAGGTCACAAAAGTCTAGAGTCTTCAAAGTATTGTTATGTCATCTGCATATAGTCGTACTTCTCCTCTAATGTCTAAATTTGTTTATGAATTTATGTAGATCAAGAAGTGGGACCTAGAATAGATTCCTGTGGTAAACCACAAGTAACATTTCTCTTTTGATTTTCACATGTACCTTAGCTTGACCGTTGTGATAAATATAAGATTTTTTTAAAAAAGCCTACTTATACAGGGTGTTTCTAAATTGATGCGAAATATTTTACAGGGTGATTTTTTAGGGAAAATTAAGGGGGGTCTTTGATATAAATTTTTGTTCAAAATCGCTCTCCCTCCAAGTTACAGCCCCTTAAAGTTGGGAGAAAACAATTGTTTTTATTTAATATCTCCACTATGGAAGAATTTAGAAGAATGAAATTTGGCAGATAATTGATGCTAACAAAATCGCATCTTTTGACAATTTTTGTAACCCTGCATTGTTTATACAATGGGGTGAAAAAATCAACCCTTATGATATTTTGCCACAGAACTTTTTAATGCGTCCACATTTTCCTACTTAAAAAATTGATTCAAGAAGACGGACTTAAACTGCAACTTTTTTATATTTCGACTATTTCTCGTAAAATTGTTAGTTTGATCACAAAAAAATAAAATAGGATACAATTCGATATTACTTATTCCTTTTTCACATAAATCCAGAAGCGTTATTGTTTGTTAAAAACAGAGTAAGCAGATGTCAAATAATGTCATAATTGGCAGATAATTATTGCTAGTAAAATGACATTTTTTGACGGTTTTTGTAGCCCCGCAATGTTCATACGAGGGGGTGAAAAAATCATCCCTTATAATATTTTGCCTCAGATTTTCCTAGTTAAAAAATTGATTTAAGAAGGCGGTCTTAAACTGCAACTTTTTTACGTCTTAACTATTTCTCAGTAAGTTGTTTCTTTGACCATAAAAAAATAAAATATTACTCATTCCTTGTGTACATACATCCAGAGTGGTTATCGTTTGTTAAAAAAAATAAAGTAGGCTAGTATTTTTAACCCCCTCGTATAAACATTGCGGGGCTACAAAAACCGTCATAAAATGTCAATTTATTAGCAATAATTATCTGCCAATTATGACATTATTTGACACCTGCTTACTCTGTTTTTAACAAACAATAACGCTTCTGGATTTATGTGAAAAAGGAATAAGTAATATCGAATTGTAACCTATTTTATTTTTTTGTGATCAAACTAACAATTTTACGAGAAATAGTCAAGACATAAAAAAGTTGCAGTTTAAGTTCGTCTTCTTAAATCAATTTTTTAAGTATGAAAATGTAGACGAATTAAAAAGTTCTGAGGCAAAATATCATAAGGGTTGATTTTTTCACCCCCTTGTATAAACATTGCAGGGTTACAAAAATTGTAAAAAAATGCCATTTTATTAGCATAAATTATCTGCCAAATTTCATTCTTCTAAATTCTACCATAGTGGAGATATTAAATAAAAACAATTGTTTTCCCCAACTTTAAGGGGCTGTAACTTGGAGGGACAGCGATTTTGAACAAAAATTTATATGAAAGACCCCCCTTAATTTTTGCTGAAAAATCACCCTGTGAAATATTTCGCATCAATTTAGAAACACCCTGTATATAAATTTACTTGGTAAAATCTTGGTAAGACATTGGTAAATGATAGCAACAGTGTAAATATTCAGATATCATTTTCAAACATGATCTATAGTTATCTAACAAAGGTTAAAAGAATCTACTGTTCTTATATTCTCATTAAAAAAAAACGCCTTAAAATGTGAATATAAGTTGGGTTACAGATTCTTATTTTAATCTCAGCAGTTTGTAGTTAAGGGATATTCGAACCCGTATATCATGTATTTTAAACAGCAAGAATACTAAATTTTTATGGTTTTAGATCATTTGTAATCAAACTCAGGAAGTGTTACAAGAAAGTAGTTTCGATGATGTAGAGTTGACTACAATTATGACAGTATTTGAACAGGATGAGTTGAGTATAAACTCTGAATTAGAGTTATTTTCAGCTATCAGTCGTTATGCAGCTAAACACAATCATAGTTCAGGTGCGAAAGTACCTAGACTAGATGGTATAGGTAATTGGGTTTTTGATTTTTTTATTAATTTTGTTTGTAAATAATTAACTATTGTGTAACAGAATTTGTTTTTGCATGAATCTTTTTAATCTTTGCCCATACGAGACGTGGACTTTTTATCGTTTGCTTACGGCAACTGCATAAATACTTTGATTAATATTTATTTATGTTTTAATAGCAAATGCCACAAGTGAAGCTAATAGTTCACATCCTACTATCAGAGATGCAATTATGAAGATTCGTTTTCTCACTCTTACACCTCAACAATTTGCTGAAGGTCCTGGTAAATCCAGTTTACTCACAGAATCCGAAAAATTCGCAATACTTATGAATATCTGCAGTCCAAGTGCTGCTGTTTCTATGCCTGATAATTTCAGTACTTCTACTGTACCTCGAAGCAAACGAGTATCACCGTCAGAATTATTGGTAGTGGTAAGTAATATTTTAAAGAATAATATTTAAAAATCTTAGCGTTAAAATAAAGTATTGAAATATATTTAAATATTGTCTATAACTTCTTTGCGGCATCAACTATAAAAGAAGTAAATATGTATTAGAATTACTAAATATTCAAGAATAAGGGCTACCGTTTTTCTGCTCACCAGTTGCGCCACTGGCGTTGTAGGTCCGTCCATAGAATTAATTTGTAGCTGACACTTATCCGTCGCCACGTTTACAAATAAATATTAATCCATTGATACTTAGAGGAAAATGCCGCAGTGTGGCTCAGTACTGTTCTTTCAGCCCGCTTAACTTTGTACCACTTTTTCGTAGTTCTACTTTTAAAGCAGTGACATTCATTGACCCGTAACTCTTATTTTCCATAATTAAAACAATGTTTTAAATTAAATATTATTATACATCGTAATAACTCCAAAGTTAAATAAAAAGAAAAATAATACTGTGCATCCCACCCATAAACAGTGACGCGGGGACCTCCAGCTACACTAGCGCCTCTAGCGGCGAATTCGCACGCGGTAGCCCTAATTATTGTGTATTCATCTTAGACCAAGCTGTATCTGTTTTAAAACAGCTTCATTTATGTAAATCGTATATGATCCTATTTTTTGCATTATAAATGAAATTTCACTATGCGGACACTTGAAAATGTGGGCTAAGTTCAATTTTTTTCTCCTTGCTATACCTCGGCAGCTATGCATTTTAGAAAAATTTTCTACAAGATAGAATTGATTGCAAATTAAAAAATATTGTTATTGCAAAATTAGCACAAACCAATAAAAAAAGGGTCAATAATCTTTTAGGCATTTAAAAGCCACTTAGGACAAAATTTGCTCACAAAATCTTTTTAATATAAAAAAAACACTACACAAAATTTCAGCACATTAGATAAAGCAGTTATCGCAAATTAATCTATTTTTTACTTTATTTATTTACAAATAACTATTTTGGTCCTCAGTCCAGAAACAATACTATTAATTACTTCAAAATCGTCCGGAAAATGGCATTTTCCGGCCTAGGCCGGCAAAGTAGCTTTTAGATTATCTAAAGAGATGGCGCTATGAGTTTAAATTTTAAGTCATCAAAAATACATAATGAATATTACAAATTTTAATTAAATTTATTTAAAAACTGCGTATAATATACTAAACTTACCTATAACTTTTTCTAAAGATAAGCAGGATTCTAATTTACATTTAATTACTCTTACAACTTGTATTTTAAAATTTGACATTTATGTCAATTTATGAACATCTTTATATAAACATCTAATCTTGTATATCACAAAGTAAAAAGTTTTTGAACTTGTTGTGTTTGCAACATATGTTAATTAAAACACTAATAACTGCTGAATCTAAACACGTATATTAAGTATTAAACAAGTTATTACACAATACACAACAACACAACTAAACATCCAATGTGGCGCTTATATCTGGCGGCTCTCTTCTAGTCAGTGGCCTTAGTTCAGGTAGCACAAGCAGTCAAGTCTTGAACATAACAGAACTTTTGAAAATATTAAAAATTAGTCGGACCAAAAAATAGTGTGTGTTACACGTCCGGAAAATGTTTTGCAACATTTTGAAAATGTCATTTTCCGTCCTTGTGTCACAAATAACTATTTTTACGTATGCTTTCAAATAAACTTTGAATCATTGAAATCCGTTGAATGGAAGAGTTAAGGGAATTTTTTAAACATTTGTACAATTTTTAAGCAAATAAACAAAGTGAATAACTTTTTCATATAGTATATTGTAAACAAGATGATTTCTGATTAGGGCGTGAGTTGACTGCCCGAGCGAAGCGAGGGCTGTCATCGCCCGGTCAGAAATCGTCTTTGTTTCATCCCGTGCCACACACCATATTTTTCATATCACATGCATTGAAATAGCGAGTTTTGATCTTTTGATCTTCGCCAGTTGAAGTAAGACTATTTCAGACAAATAGCGTAGTAATATCTTGACAACGATTTGACGACAGCTGTCAGACGATTATGATTTTATTCGCTTTTGTTTGTTACAAATGCGATTCTGATAGACTTGAAATAAAGACATAAATAATAAATAAATGAATGTGCCGGGCAGGAATAACGTTGTTTCTCCCCTAGGGCAGAAAAAAATGTCAGTTTCTGACTGACAGTTGCATTTGTCTGAAATTGTCTTGTTTCGTCTGACAAAACAGGGATCAAAACAAGCTGTTTCAATGCATGTGATATGAAAAAGATTTTTCCAAATGAAATAATACTAAAAATCTTTGCATACATTACTTTAATTTAATGAAATTAATGTAACAAAGTAGCGACTAGTTTCGGCTCCTCTGAGCCATCTTCAGACTAACAATAAAAACGAGCTATATTTTTTTTATTAAATCGATAAGAATACATATCTAATAAATGATTATTAATCCATTTTTCCCCGTTCCCGTTTCAAAACTTCCATCTTATTTATTGTTTTTTTTTTATGGTCAAGCACAAGCACTGCAGGAAATTTCCTTTAAGGCGCTCTGAGAGCGGTGCGTGTGCGAAGAAAGCGATTCACGTTGTTCTTGAATCGTTGAAGGTTATATTCGGTGGGAAATACGGCCTCAGAAAGGCCGTTCCACAAAGAGGATGTCCTCCAGAAGAAAGAGTTCTTAAACAATGACGTTCGAGGAGTATTAAGTTGAACCACATAGGGATGGGCGGAAGTGGTTTGTCGTGTATTTCTGCTATGAATTGCTCTAGGTGGAATCAAGCGGGCAATGTCAGTAGAACACTTGCCATGGAAATATTTGTAAAAGAGGGTCAAATCACCAACCTGTCTTCGATGTTCTAAGCTGTCGAGGTTCTTGGTTAGCTCGTGGTCACCGATCAGGCGAATGGCTCTCCTTTGGATGGAATCCAACAACCGAAGGGTATGCTTCGGTGCAGAACTCCAGACATGAGAGCAGTATTCCAGTGATGGTCGAATCTGGGCTTTGTAGAGTGTCAAAAGTTGTTGTGGTGTATACAGCTTTTTGGTACGGAAAAGTACTCCGAGTTTCTGAGAAGCTGTCCTGGCGATTGTTACCACGTGATTATGCCAAGACATATCTCCTCCCAGATTGACACCCAGTAAGTTAATAGACGAAGCCAGTGGAATTGCGTGTCCTGCCATGACTATATCTGGTTCTGCAATGTTAACCTTCTTAGAGAAAACTGCTGCCTGGGTTTTTTTTAGCGTTAAATTCGACTTGGTTACTGTCACCCCAAGACAAAATTTCTTCCAGGTCTTTATTGAGTCGTGATACTTCATGCTGTCTGCGAAGATGTGCGTCAGCAGCCGATGTTCGAGAATTCAAAGTAAACGATGAGATAAGTGTGCTGTCGTCAGCAAAGCTATAAATTGGATTTTCTGTCTTAGCATGAAGATGGCTCAGTGGAGCAGATACTTGTTGCTACATCCTGTCATTAATTTCATTAAATTAAATAATTATATGGGAAGATTTTTAGTATTATTTCATTTGGAAAAATCTTTATTGATAATTGAAATAGTTATGCTATTTGTTTATTAGCTTAAAAAATGTACAAAAAAAATCCCTAAACTCTCCCATTTAACGGATTTTAATGATTCAATTTTATTTGAAAGCTTAAATGCTCTATTATTTTAATTATTTAAAATATTTTAGATTGCACAATTATTTTGCGAAAACTACTTTCTGGATTGTGCAGAAATTTTGTGTAGTGGTTTTTTTATATTAAAAAGATTTTCTGGGTTAATTTTGATGGTCCTAAGTTACTTTTAAATACCTGAAAAAGATTATTGAGAAAACAGATTTTTAAACCTTTTATTGATGGTTTGCGCTAATTTTGATATAATATTGCATTGTAGGAAATTATATTGCATAACTTTTTTGTCTTCATAAAATTTTTCTAAGATACATTGCTGCCGAGATTAGCAACGAAAAGAGAAAAAAAAAATGATTTTTTGTAAGTGTCAGTATAGTGAAATTATCAGTTATAATGACATTTCGAAGCGATTATAGCAAGAAATACGATCATATGCGATTTACCCAACCCAAAACAGATATCAACTGGTCTATCTGCTAACGATGCTATAGTATAAAGTTACACATGGCTAGAATTTATCAATTTTTATATACTTGTTTGTTAAATTTATATTTATAGATTCTATTCACTATTAAACGAGAACTTGACGTATGTTTACATGATCAAGATCAACGATTCTCAAAAAGTCTAAAAGATTTCTTTAAAATTTGTATGTAATAAATTTTAAAACCCACGGGTGGATTGCGTTTTAGGTATCTTGTTTAAGCAAATTCGTCAATTTAAGAAATTTAGAACAATAGTTTATAATAATCCCGGATTCATAATGGGAGTTTTCAAAACAAAAACTAAACAACGAATTTTGAATTACAAAAATTAAGCATTTTATTTTTAAAATCGGCTTTATAATCTTATAGAATTATCTTACTAGATGATACAACCCTGTTCCACTGAGTGGAGCTCGGTAAATTGAAACTATTTATTTAAATTTTAGAATAAATCATCCATATTCTTTCAGTTACTTAAATTTGAAAAATACAGACTACAAAATTTTTTTCTTATAAAATAGTTTTATTATAAATAATACATTGAGTATAAAATTAAACAATTTCGTCAGTCTCAGTATCGTTTACATTTACATTATTCGGAGTAAGTAATTATACCTACTTAAAAATTATTAAAATTTTTCATCTTCATCTTTAAATAGTTCGTCACTCTGTATATTTTGTATCCAACTAGTAACTTTATCAAGTGCCTCTTCGTGTGGTAAATTTTTCACATTATCCTCATCATCACTGTCTTCCCAAATACTAAGAAAATCTTTTGCTAATTGTCCTTTGACATAATTTGAATTATATTTTTGATCAAACTTCCGTAAAAATTGCTTACTTTTATTAGGTTTTAAGTACTCTTTTAAATTTGTTTTCAGAGTAGGTTCATTTAAGGAGAATCTAATATCACTTATTTCCTCAAAATGTGTCAGATATAAGACTGGTTCTGGTTTTTGTAGGTTTTCTGACCAGTCGTGTAAAGCTTTTATAGGGATAGTTTTATCTGGCTCTTTTTCATAAACTGTTTGTTTAAATATTTCTCCGAAACAGTTTGATGTAAAAATGTGAATTTCATTGTTTAAATTTAGTACTTTTAATCCTGTAATTGACTTCGCAATTCTTTTGTCTATATGCTGTTTCAAAAGTAGATCTGGATATTTTAGTCTAGTTTCTATGAGGGTTCTATTTATATTTGGAACTTTGTACGGTATCGAGAACGGCGATTTACCTGTAAAAAGTACTTTACTGTCATAATCCTGGCCCGCTATAGTTAAGTACGTATCAGAGTCCTTTGTCGTATAATCACAGTAACATGGGGCGTCACTTAAAGAATGAGAATAGTGGTAAACATTTTCAAACATTCTTAAATCTGTTTTTAACACATAATGCTTCGTAGTTACTAATAAATCATTTTCTTTTGTACAAAAGTTACAAAAATCATTACATTTTAACAATTTAGGTTCAAAACACATTTCTTCAATCTTATTTCGAGTGTCTATTACCTGAACTTTACTTCTACTCATTAATAATGCAGTATTTTCATCAAAAAACTTAAATTGTTGAAAAATATCCAACTCTTCGCTTAGATCTGTTTTTAAACTGAAAAGAGTGCCATCACTTTCAATATCCTTTACCGTAAATTTTGATTTAGTATTAACTATACCCAATTTTTTGCTAGCACACAATTTGGCATCTAGTATTGGTTCTTTAAGTGGTTTAGTATATTTTATTTTTACTTTATGTAGTTTTCGCAATTTTACCACACTTGCTCTATTTTTCTCACGTAGCACAAAGTATAAACCATCGTTTGTTTCGGTACAATTTATATTATAAATTGGTGTATCAGCACAAAAATTCATTTCAGTTACTTCATTTATAATACCTTCATTACATACATTAGTAACACACAGTATATTATCTGCATTACTTCTGATTAAATAATCCTTATCTTCATGTCGAAACTGTTCTAAATTACCACCTGTATAATAATAATTATAATTACTATTGAACGTAGGATCTGGATCATTTTCTTCATTCAAATTAACTAAATATTGTGGTAGATACATATAATCTTGTTCACCATACTTTTCTTTAACCATCTGTTTTTTATCATACCCATTATACCTCTTTTTTATAGACTCATACACATTATTATAGTTTGCTTTCTCTGTCAACAACTTAGGTACTAAATCTTCACAGACTGGTAATGGTTTATGTATAGGATAAGGTAACCCTACAGTTACTTTCGAAAAAGTTCTATCTGTACCATCAAACAAACTTTCCTCGCTGAAATTTAACAGATAATCGTGTCTTACTTCTTTTAGAGTGTATTTCATTGATACTTCAGATCCCTCCGTGAAGAACATTTTACGTATTTCTATTAAACCAGTCCCACAAATTTCAGTTTGACATTTTAATTTTAAGGTTATCTTCTTCTTTAAAGGTAAAGCGCTCCTCTCGCCAGTGATGTCTGGTAAGCAGCTCATTGGTTTAAAAATCAGTGATTTTTCCGATTTTTATGTTTTTTTCTTCTATTTTTGATTATTTCTATGTTTTTTTGTTGATTTTATCATA
The DNA here is from genome assembly GCA_964028335.1 of Altica lythri. Taxonomy (NCBI): domain Eukaryota; kingdom Metazoa; phylum Arthropoda; class Insecta; order Coleoptera; family Chrysomelidae; genus Altica; species Altica lythri. Next base: position 61,038,040 of record OZ034802.1, read on the forward strand.
TTTTTTCGTTTCTTTTCAGGTTTTTACATTTTTTTGGTTTCGTTGTATTTTGAATTTTTACGAATTTATATGGTTTTTTCTGTTGTTTTTTTTTCGATTTTCAATGCTTTATCCTCAATTTTTGTGTTATTTTCTCGGTTTATAGTTTATATTTTTCTTTGTTATTTTTTCTGTGTTTATTTTTCAGTTTACTTTAGTTTTCTCGTTTGTTGTCAGTACGTTACCCATTTTTAACAATTGTTTCGGTTCCTACCTTTGTTTGATTTTTTACTTATTTCGTTTTTTATCCTTTGTTGTTTTTATGTTTTTTCCAAGTTTTTCGATTTTTTCCCATTTTTTATTGTTTTTTTGAGATACTTTTTTTCCGATTTTTTCAAACGGGTTTTCTCTACTTTTTTCGAATCTTTACCATTTATTCGTTTTTTTCTTTTTCGTTCCCAATTTTTTCTAATTTTTGTTAATTTTTTATGAAATGTTTTTCTACCTCATATTTTAAAAAAATCTGTTCTGGTATTATAGAAGTAGTAGGTACTATCATCCTTATATTACAACTAGCTCACCCGGCGGACTTCGTACCGCAAATCATTTACGTCATTCTTCCATTTTTCGTTTTTTCAATTTCTTTTGATTTTATCGTTTTCATCATATTTTCTCGTTAGTTATCAGGTTTATACTATTTTTTTTTTTTTTCGTTATATTTTGTAGTTTATCGATAAAATATATTAGATGCATCACAATACTTAATTTAGTAAGAATTTCTCGTTTAAATATAAGTGATATTAACTGCGCCACCTTCCGGTAGCGTCACAATACTTAAGTAAGGATTGCTCGTTTAAATATATGTGAAATTAACTGCGCCACCTTACGGTGGCGTGATATAAAGTAATCAAATAAGTAGTGGTTGCTCGTTTAATGGAAGTGCCATCTGGTGGTAACTTCCATTAATACGAATATCATATTCATCTTACCCATTAAAAATACATCATCATACTGATTTTCATGACAATCTGTTGAACGGGGGGGAAGTCGATACTTTACAGCGCTGTCTGGTGGAGAGTTACATCAATGGGCATAGCATATAAACCTTCTCCGTGGAAAAATCCATATACATACCAATTTTCATGACAATCGGTTGAACGGGGCAGAAGCTACTCTGCAGGGCATACATACAAAAATCCTTTTTTATATATATGGATTATGTTTATATCTTTTAAGACACACTATATTAATACGGTACAAATGGTCATGCTACTTCTAAATATTTCAAATTTTGTTACAAGGCGTTTAACAATTTTACGTTTAATTTTCAGGCTGGTGCTTCAATGATGGACACTTCTCGCACCTCCATGATTCACTTTAACAATCCGAATGTTGAGATGGGTTCAGAAATATTTAAAAAAATGTATTGCACGCGACAGTTGCTTCGGATTACAGAATGTTTGAACACCAGTGTATTAGATTGTGCAGTTACTTTCAGTTGCGATAAAAATATATGTGTTTTTGGTATACAAGTACCAGCCCAGGTACATGCTGATGAAGATAAACTACCTGCTGGAAATTTATATCCAGAATTGTTGTATGCTCATTTACTGGATGCTGATGGTAGCCGTTTGACTTATACACACTTTACTAGTAGAGTATATTATGGTTCATTGATTGAAATCTCGTTTAACAGGCCTGTGTATATTCAAAGAAATAAAGTTTATAAGGTGGGAGTGGTATTAAATAAGGTAGGTTGCTATCCTGTTGGGACCTATCCTCTTCAGTCGACGTGTAATGGGGTTGTATTCACTTTTTCTCAAAATCAGTGTGGAGACGCACCTCGTGATGGATTAATACGATCCATAGTTTTTTCGATATCTTCTGGAGGTAGTGGAATCATAAGTTTAGGAGATCATTCGAAATTACAAAATCCAATTAACCTAATTTAAATAGGTTTTATGTTGTTTGAAGATATATTTATTTTTTTCTAGATGCTTTATTTTTTAGATTTTATTCATATAAATCGTATACATCACTATGTATCCTTAGTTTTAAGTATAATCGGTGTAAATAAAAAATTTGCAATGAAATGTTTCTTTTAGAATTTTATTTTGATATAATTTCCTCCAGATTCAAATGTTGTATTCCAGATTTCCGCGAATCTATGATTTTTGTAGGTTGTTTGGAAACAAACGAAATTATTTTCACCTTACTTATGCAAAACAGGGAATTATTTTCAGTATTAGAAAGTTTTATAGCAATAAGAGATGCGTGCAAAAAACAAATGTGATCTAAGACATAAAGTTACGTAGTATTGCTACATAAGATTGGTATATTTATAGTATCGATAAATAAATAAATCTACAAGAAGGTTTTTCGTAAACATGTAACCGTAATAATCCCTTAATAAGTCAAATTGGCAGGTTGGGCGCCAATTTGTAGCTTAATAAATTTCTCTTTTTAGGGATTACTACCCTTAACTAGCTCAACCGATTTCGTGGCTTCTTTTCAGAGTTTATCAATTTTTCCCAAACAAAAATTATAGGGCGCCAGAGTACAAAACAAAGCAAATAACACTCAAACACCAGTTTTAATTGATTTATTTAATTAATCATTCAACAATAAAATTAACTGTTATTCGAAAATTAATTAAATCTCTTATCTTTTGTTTTCTTCAAAGGATTTCGATAAAGAGTTTCTCCTTGGGACGGACTGAATATTCTTCGGTTTATTATCAAATAAAGTTTCTTCCAGGGATGGAATTGATTAGGCTTCGGTAAATTCAAACAATAATTAAAACCAGTTAACTTCCCAACAAAATGGCTGTCGGCTCGACACGTCTTCAATTAAAATTTATAACTCCTACGTAGGACTCCTCCAGATGTGGCATAAACCTTTTATATTGAGGATTTGATCGTACGGAAACAGATATTAAAAATAACGCGAAATATCTATCGAAGCGAAAAGAAAACTTCGTTTATCGGAGACTCTTGCCTCTCACGTATAATCGCGGCGCAAAACAATAAAATAGATCTCTACAAATAGTCAGGTGAATATCTGAACTAAAACGACCACTAGATCGTTACAAACATTTTATTCAGTGTATAATTATATTCATTCAAAAAGACTTATTAGCATCCAAATTGTTAAAAAAAAGCATATATTATTTTGTTTGACATTGAATACCCATTTGTTAACACACCTCTCAAGATGTAGAACACGCAACTCATTAAAGAATTTCCATCAAACTATTTAAACGAACTAAATATTGATTTAATTCGTTTCTACGCCACCAAATAAGAGATCGATTGACCAGTGCGTTAATAATCCCCAAAAAAATACAATTTTAAAAATTTATACAGCTTTGAAACTGCATGGAGAATAAATGGTCACTTGACAGACCGACTTATATCTTATGGAGGGTAGAGGTAAGGAGAACTCACTCTGTATATAAAAAATGTCCGTCCAAAAGCGTAAAACTCGAACAACAAAAACTATGAAACAACAATAAAACCCCCAAAAACATCTTAAAGAGTTTGAATTAAATATCCACTATATTTTACTTTGTAATTTGAGTAGCGTTTCGCTATGATATAGCTTTCTCAAACAATGGTAACTAAATAAAGCTTGGAAAGTGTATACCAAGTGTCCCAACAGATAAAACACTCCTATTATTAGACCAAAAAGTGAACCTAGTGATACGTTCCGAAATAATTTTACTGTTTACGTTACATTTTGTTTTTTTATGTACAAATGGTCTGATAATGGATAATCCAATAAGCCCATTTTTAGCTAAAATTAGCAGAAAATTATTTTACTGTCATAAAATTTAAAAACCAAGCTTGCATTAAGAAGTATATAATTGAATTTTTTATCTTTGAAAACGACAACCGATTTGGTTGTCGAAAGCTAAGAATCATTATAGTTATTTATGTATCAAGGGTATAAATAGATGATGCCCTGAGGGCGACGTCTTACGAACCCGAGGGCCTCTGGCCCGAGGGTTTGTAAGTCGCCCAAGGGTATACACATCTGTTTATGCCATTGGTACATACAAACTTTTATGTCATACTAGTTCGTTATTGCAATCCAATCTCAATACAAATCAGTATTTTAAAAATCCGGTTTGAATTAATAACATTGCCACTTTCTCATAGTAGGCAATATCGTTGCTAGGTGAATGTTGACAAACGTAAATGTCATAAAATCGCAATAATTATTACATGTGTCAAAGTAAGAAGTCAAAATGGACAAAGATTTTGGAATTCCTGACGAAATTATTAAAAAAGCAAAGGAAGCAACTGAAAATCTGTTGCCACAAAAGTCTAAAGAAGTTTACGATATGGAATAGCAAAAATTATTAAATTGGATGCAAGAAAACTACGTAAAAGATGTTAATGAAACTGTGTTGCTTGGATACTTCGGCGATCTCGCTAAAACATTTGCTCCGAGTTCTTTGTGGTCCAAATATTCCATGGTAAAGAAGACTTTAATAGTAAATAAAAATATTAACATTGCTAATTACTATAAGTTAATGGAATATTTGAAGCAAACTTCAAAAGGCTACAAAGCAAAGAAGTCTAAAATTCTGTCTAGAGAAGATGTTTTAAAATAAGTTAAACAAAAAATTATTTCTTTTTATGCCCGTGCGGGCCATATAGTGAACTTTATGCCCACACGGGCATAAAGTACGACATTAGATAGTTGGTAACTAAGCAATAAAAACACAATAATGAACTAGTATGACATAATAGTTATTTATGTATCAAGGGCGTAAAACAGGCGTTTATGGACCGCAACGTGTAAATAAGAGCACGAGCCGCAGGCGAGGGCTATTAACACGTCAGGTCCATAAACGCTGTTTACGCCCGAAATACATACAAACTTTTATGTACGATTTAATAATCTTTTATAAAAAAAATTGCACTGTCAATTGAAAAAAGTCAACTGTCAAATGGCAACTGTCAATTGACAAAAGTCTATTGTCAAATATCAACTGTCAAATGGCAACTATCAAATGTCAACTGTCAAATATCAAACGTCAACTGTCAAGTTCCAACTGTCAAATGCCAAATTTGAAATGTCAAATCTCTACTGTCACATGTAAAATATTCTGTCAGCTGTCAAATGTCAACTGTCAATGTCAACGATTGTTTTAATAATATCCTATAAAGGATATTTTTTATTTTTATTTTTTGTGAACAATTTAATATAAATGCCATTTCAACTTGCATGAATTTTATACCTCGAACCTCGATATTATTAACAACTTACCCTGTATAACCATTCACCTAATAATTTGTATTCATTCGTTATTCAAAATAGGTGGTGGCCATTTTTATTTAGACTCATTGTCAGTTTAGATGATTGCAAGTATTTCAATATTTAAGACAAAAAATTACTTTTCGTACTTCCGGGCCTAAAGTGACAACTTCACTCCCTTGTGACAGGTACTAAAGTGTCACATTTAATCCCTCCGGGATTAAATATTGACGAAACTCCCGGAACGATTAAATCACAAACAAACAAATTTAAGGGATATTTTATTGAAAAATATAATTAATTAGAATGGTAATTAACGTTAATATTCAAATTAATATTGTGACAGTTCGTCATATTGACCAGTCTTTCCTGGGTTAATGCAGCAGGTAACTGACGAGTAACAGATAGGTCCTTTTCATATTGAACTGGTGTTTGTTTCGAAGATCCTGCGGAAACAGGAAGCGAGAATGAGGACTGTGGCATAACTATAGTGGACGAATCGGCGACTTGACCAAATATTTTATCTGAAATTTTTTGTTTATTTTTAATAGACGATTCAATATATCCCTCGGCCACGTTGGAGGATTTCCATCCTCCATGTCTCTTCAGCACGTCTATTGTTGCTCCCGAATCAGCTAACAAAGACGCAGATGTGCGTCTAAAACAATGTCCCGTATAAGACGTCGCATTTTCTAATTTCAAGAAAGCTGCTATTTGCCGTGGAATTGTACCAAACATGTTTTTTCCTACTACTCGCGTAGTACATTCTTTGTTGATGTATTGAACAAAAAATTTTGAATGAGTTGTCCCTGTCTTTCGCAATGCCACATATTTCCGAAATATCGCCACAAAACTGATGGCACTGTTTTCTGAATTTTTGATCACAAAATTTCGGTCAATTTTATTTTTGGTGTTTCTAATCGCAATTAGGAAGGAATCGCCCAAATCTCTCACATCGTCGATTTCTAAATCAACCAACTCTTTTCCACGACAAGCTCCCGCAACGCCCAAAATAAGTGCAACCTACAAAAAAATTGATTTCTTAAAATTTCTGAATATAAACAAATTTCCAAATTTACCTTAAGCATTAAATATTTATCATCCGGAGCCTCCCGTAAGAACTGATCTACCTGCTCAGACGTGAGAATTCTTGACTTCTTTGGCTTAAATCCCTCATTTCTTCTCTTCAAAAAAGCTAATAATTTTGGAAATTTACTTATATCAATATCTTCTCTAATGTTAATAACCGATTTCAGCATTGAGTAATGTGCCCAGAGAGTTGAGGCACAAACCGCTTTTGATTTATCATCGAAGTAGACTAACAGCGCATTTTCAGTAGGTTGTCTCACATTTTTTAAGCGGCACCACTTTTTAAAAGCATCGTACTGCTGCTCGTATAGTTTTCTAGATTTCGGTGGTAACAATTCTTCACCTACTTCGGCTGCTCTTTTATCAATATCAGATACACCTTCTTCACTCATGATACCAATAATTATCAATAACAATGTTTCTTTACAATGACACTAGTAATGACAATGTTTCTAAATTATAACTGTCACAACGCAATGTTACTATGGTAACTTATTTTAAAGACAGTTTATTAAATGAGTTGAAGAGAGAAAAAACTGATTGAAATTATTGAAATAATTAATAAAATCATACCGGAAGTACGAAAAGTATCGTATATACCTTGCGACTGAAGTACATTTAATCCTTCAGGTAAATTATGGCCCTCCCTGCGGTCGGGCCATAAACTTTACCTTCAGGATTAAATGTACTACTTCAGTCCCGCGGTATATAATATACTATTACCGCCCGCCATTTACACTTTATCGCCCGGCGGGCGGTAAAGTAGTCCACGGGCGCTAAAGTGGCACTTTACGCCCGCTAAATGTATGTAATAATCTGTACTTTACCGCCCGGTCGTGCATAATAGTTATTTATGTATCAAGGGCGTAAAACAGGCGTTTATGGACCGCAACGTGTAAATATTAACACGTAAGGTCCATAAACGCTGTTTACACCCGAAATACATACAAACTTTTATGCAGGACCGATTTAATAATCATTTATAAAAAAAATTGCACTGTCAATGGAAAAAAGTCAACTGTCAATTGACAAAATTCTACTGTCAAATATCAACTGTCAAATGCCAACTATCAAATGTCAACTGTGAAATATCAACTGTCAAATGTCACCTGTCAATGTCAACTGTCAAATGGCAACTATCAAATGTCAACTCCCAATGTCAACGATTGTTTTAATCATGGAGACTAGACAAGGAGTACGCACTCGACCGGGGGAATTGACAAAATCTGTCCACGGTATCGTACATATTAGATTTACTTTTTTCGCTACTAGCATCGCTAGTGTTCCTTTTGTACCGGTATGAATATAGACAATTAAATAATCGTGAATTATTAAATTGGTTTTTATTGTTTACATCTGAAAGATCGAACTATTTTTTTCATTGTGTAAATAAATTAATAATGAAATAATTAAAAATTATTTATTTTATTTTAAACTACGTCCTCATTGGTCGCCATTTTGGTACAAATGGAATACCAACGCCCTCTTATTTTGGTAGCCCCATTTGCATACATGGAGTTCGTACTCCTTGTCTAGTCTCCATGGTTTTAATAATAAAACTTATAAAGGATATTTTTTTGCGAACAATTTAATATAAATGCCATTTCAACTTGCATTAAATTTATACCTCGAACCTCGATATTATTAACAACTTACCCTGTATAACCATTCACCTAATAATTTGTATTCATTCGTTATTTAAAATAAATAATTTGATTGAAAGTAATATGCACAGAGGCTAGAGATAATATTTTAAAACAATAATCTATATACCTATGTTGTCGTTACCCTTACAACAAAGTCCAAATAGGTGGTGGCCATTTTTATTTAGACTCATTGTCAGTTTAGATGATTGCAAGTATTTCAATATTTAAAACAAAAAAATTACTTTACCGCCCACAGTGTCCTTTAAAATAATAAATCCAAAATTGATAAGGTACATAAATCTGTTGTTTAAAAACTTAACTGTGGTGATTTTATTCTAAGACATGTAGGTAAAACTTATAGAAATTTTAAAACCCGTATTTCCGAACATAAACGTAGTTTCGATAAACGTAAATATGACTCAGAGTATGCAAAAATTTTATTAAATCAGATACAGCGAAGAGCAATTCGAGAAATAAACGACATCAGTATCAACAAAAACCTAGCCCCATTGTCCCACCGAAGAGCAGTGTCTGTTCTTTCACTGTTTTACTGATACTTAAACGGACTTTGCTCAGAAGAACTCCGCAGGACTCCGCTCTATTGTTCCTCCACTTGCCATAGTAACGACGCGACATGCCAACTCCATGGACCCTTATACATCCTTAAAAAAAGTACATCATAAATCCTGTCAAAGAGTCGTACATTTAATAAGGAGTGCTACTCTGAATTTATATCCTTAAAAAAAACTAGACGTAAATTACTCACCAATCACCATTGCTTAATCTTTTTAAAACCATACCTGTGTAGTGGTTCACAGTGGTTTTTCCCATCTGTTATAACTGTTTAAACTACTTTGTTATCTTAATTACTATTTTATTGCAATTTTATATCTTCATACACTTTCCAAGCTTCATTTAGTTAGCAGTGTTTGAGAAAGCTAATCATAATCAGAATCCTTAAAAATAAAAACATGTAAATAATTTGTTTACAGTGAAAGTACAATTTTCTTAAACGTAAATAAAATTATCCTTCAAAATAAAAGAACATGTTTGCACGATTGTTTCTGAAAATTAAAAAAATATAAATATAGAATAAATCTTCTTGAAATAAAAAAATGCTGATGAAAACGATAAAACGGAGGAAGTTTAGGTGAAGAAATAGTTTCAGACACAATTGTTATTAGGAATGAAGTGCAAAAAGAATTTTCGCCTCAATTGAAGTATAACGACAATAAAAAATGAAGAAAAAATTCGATTGTTGTCAAGTTATTCAAAACCCACATGATTTGTTTGAGGATTCTAATATTATGTTATATGATAATTAGAGATGTAAGGATGGTATTTCCGACCTCGGTTACGATATGTCCTTCAATGATAAAGAAAACGTTGGGTCATCATTGTTTAAGAAAAGAGAACAAGTTTTACCGAAACCACAATCAAAAGGACTTGATGTTACTTTTATTAAAGATGACAATGAAATCAAGTCCGAGCCAAGATCAACGATGAAGTTACCGAACCAATACCGATCAGAATAGGAATAAGGCAGGGAGACTGGGGAAAATAATAGAGAAGGTACAAAAGTTAAGGGGATATAGAATGTGTGACAGTGAAATCAAGATTTTATGCTACGCCGGGCGACGCAGTTCTCGCCTAAGAAAATAAAGACAATCTACAAAGAGTTCTGCACATGTTTTACTGCACAGCCAAATTACTTAATACGATTATATCAACGACAAAAACAAAAAGTATGACAACTTCAAAAATACCATTACGATGCAAGTTGGCATCAGTGGACGATAAGATCATCCATCAAGAGATGAAGTTTAATTACCTCGGTATTGAAATATCCGCATACCAAGATGTTGACGTTGAAGTGCAACGCAAACTAATAAAGCAGCCATAGTAGCCGATGCCTCAATAACTCGATCTGGAAGAATAAAAACATCCGAACAAAAGCGAAGTCAAGAATCTACAAGGCACCTCAAAAACTAGACGGAAATGAAGATAATTAGTTTTTTACTGATTTATACAAAATAGTTATTTATGATATGAGTGTTAAAAGTGAGGTTTTATTTTGTGAGTGAAAACGTTTGTGAAATGAGCGGAGCGAATTGAACAATTTCACGAACAAAATAAAATCACTTTTAACACAAATACCATACAATGTTTTTTGTACAACTTCCCTATTTTGATAATGAAACGAGCGAATTTGCAATGACAATAAACCAAACCGTGTTAAAAGTGAACTAAACCGTGTTAAAAGTAAACTTGTTTACATGACAGCGTGTTAAAAGTATTTTTAACACGCTGCTATGTAAACAATCGTTTTTAACATTGTTTGCTATCATTAAAAGTGTCACTTTTAATGACAGTTGTACAAAAAATATTTTTTTGTACAACTGTCATTAAAAGTGACACTTTTAATGATAGCAAACAATGTTAAAAACGATTGTTTACATAACAGCGTGTTAAAAATACTTTTAACACGTTGCCATGTAAACAAGTTTGGTAATATTTAATTTTGGGATCCTAGTGTTATGCGCATGACCACGTGAATTCAAAATGTATGTACTATTTCGAGCGCTGTTGTCAAATCTCGCATTCAAATTTACAGTGGACTTGGACAACTTGCGAATGTTTTAAACGAGCACTATTACCTACTACATACCAGTTTTTATTCTCTTTGCATGTTTTAAAAAAATTGCTTTATTTTATATAGGTATATTTGTTCTGATGGCCATAAAATATTAGAATCGATGAAATATTCAGTAAAATATAGATCATATAGAACGAAGAACAATGTTATTATTGTGGCATAGATCATTCGTACATATTTTAATATCACATCAAATTTCTCTTTCTACCGGATGCGGATAGTGATAGTTTTGACACTTATTGTGCCCTACCAAGGGCGCTAACATTTAAATGATTTAAATGTTGCGCTAACGTTATTTAATATAAATTTATTATATAATTTATTAATAATTTATTATATATATTATATAAATTAAATATAAATTATGTATAGTAAATTTAAATATATAATATAAAATCGTGTATTTGTTGTCTCATAGCTAAACGGGTAAAACAACTTGATAAAAATAACCCCTTTGTTATTCCCTCAGATCCTTGTGGCCTCGGTCTAAGTTAGTTGACAATACAATACATTTGGGTTTCAAAATTTCAAGTAAATCTATGATATCTCATTATAAACATTTTAGATACTTTACGTGGATAGGATTAAATAAGAGTAAGTGATTAGCACATTAATAGAATTTTCGAAGATAGTTTCATAGTTTCATTTATTTATACTTCACCAACTGAAACACATTAGGTAGATATGATTGTAAATATAGTAAAAAAACTGAAAATATTTTGTATTTTTATAAGATAAAATACCTGATACAATATTTTAGCCAGTAGGGTTTAAATCACCCGCGTTCAATTTATTTTAAACGCATATACCTTTTTCGAACCATATTTAAATAATCTATACTCTATAACTCTATTTAAAAACTAGGAGGAGTGATTTGAAAAGCCAGACTTACAGCCAAAAAAGTTACTAGAAAATTTACAAGGCGGCAAATTTAAATACATTTCTTTTATTTAAATAAAATTGAAAATAAATGTTTATGGGCACTTTCTATATGGTCTAAGATGGTCACAAAGTAAACTTACAATAATTATATTAAAAAATTCTAACCAACATGTTTGTTTACAAAACATTCTACCTAACACGTCAATTTAGAGTCATGGACAGAACAAGAAAATCCGTAAGTTTTTATGCTTTACTATAACTTACTAGAACAACATGTTTTATGGTATTTCAGTATTTTTACAGGTTTCCGATTATTACAGATATACAATTAATCGGGCAACAATGCATGGAAATTTGAATTTCTCGCGCAGAAATGAGGTGAATTTGGGTTTTTATTTCAATGCGCAGAGACCTGCGCGGTCAGACGTGTTTAGAAGGATCCGGAAATCAAACATAGCCACAAGGGTACTTTTAACACGGTTTAGTTTACTTTTAACACGGTTTGGTTTATTGTCATTGCAAATTCGCTCGTTTCATTATCAAAATAGGGAAGTTGTACAAAAAACATTGTATGGTATTTGTGTTAAAAGTGATTTTATTTTGTTCGTGAAATTGTTCAATTCGCTCCATAGACTCGCTCCGCTCATTTCACAAACGTTTTCACTCACAAAATAAAACCTCACTTTTAACACTCATATCATAAATAACTATTCTCGAAAACAATAAGTTTTAGCATAGTAGAATGTTATTACTTTTTTATTAAGGAAGCAACGAAGTAACACATCGAGCGGCTGCGCAGAACGAGGAGCCCAGTGTGGCAATTAGGATCTCGTCTAAATTTGTATAGGTGACAATGGTGACATGAAGTAATAGAGGAAGAACCCTTTATATTCAAAGGAAGAACCACAATTTAATGATGACCTTTAATGGTTCTACTGACTGTCGGTAGATGGCGGTCATGTACCGTCTATGGTCTTCAGTTAATGATAGGCCTACTTGATAGCATAGCTAAAATTATTAAAAGAAACAACATGAAATAATCCGGTACCATCTTGAAGTACCTTAATATTTACTTTATTGCCTTAATATTTTAAATTAAATAAATAATATTAAAATTATTAATAATGACTTTAATGTGTAGATTGTATTTGCAGTTTCTTAATAATTTCCGGTTTTTATTGCTATTCTTATCGATAATCATTTATTATTATTTAACAATTAAATTTTTGTTTTAATATTTGTAAAATATTTATAAACAATTACCAAGTGGCCAAATAACTAACACGGACAAGAATTAATTTTACTACAACTATTTTGATACAGGTGGCGTGGTGGTGGTAGTGAACTAAAAACTAAATGAAACTCATATATGATGAAACTAAAATTCCTAAAATTATTCTTCTTAATATGAAAAATTTGGTATGGATGTTCTAAATTGAAATATCGTACATAACAAAATGCTCTATATTATATATGTTGTATAAGTAGATAATTTAAATAACTAGTTGATAATTTACATAACAAACGATATTTTATCGCTATAACAACCAATCATAACATTGAGACAGATGTCACGTGTAGTAATGGCGAATTTTGTTGTTTATCAAGTTTTTTAATATTTTGGTTTGTTGTGTTATTAGACGTGTGTTGTGTATTGTTTTATTGTTTAGCATTTTTTCGTAAAAATGCCTTTAAAACGTGGAAATAGGACGTCTGTAAATGGCAAGAAACATTTACGAGTAAACCGCGTTCTTACCGGTGAGTCAATATGTAGCTTATTACTTATTTGAGAAATGATATAATTACGTTGTTATCACAAAATTAAGTAGTTTATTTTGATTACATGCATAAGTCAAAATTTCAGTACCTGACAGTCTCCATGGGATCGTTGTTTAAAATAGCAACATTTTTTAGATGTTTATGAAATTGACCTTGACAACTCTTTGTATTGCGTACTTTATTTTTACTATTTTATTTGACATTTACATAAACATAACCGGTGAAATTATCGAGATCATTTTAGAAAGTTGAAATCAGAGAATTGCATTTAGCTCAATATATTTTTTTTTATTATCGTACTGGATTTATAAGTAATTAAAATAAATCAAGAATTAACCTATTTGTTATCTGCATAGTTTTGTAGGTTAAGATAAGACATGTTCATGTTGATTTGTTATTTATTTTATTTTTTAGTTATGGTATTTTTATACATATATTTTTAATATTCTGTGTTATTATTTGTTGACCTCTTTTTTTTTAATAAAGTTTGTTTTGTCGGCATACCCTACCTAACGTAATAAATTATACATTAAGTATAGGAGTTCGACTGTTTTTTGCTTACTCACAGTTGCTCGACCAATATCCATTAATTAAATTCTAGTTATTTATATAAAAAACTGGTCTTGAATTGTTTATAACTCTCTTATGTTGTAGAATTGTTAAGCATACAATTTTAATTACTTTATAAAATAATTACTGATTTATTTGTTAAAACCAATTTTTTATTAACACAATTTATAACATTTTTATTATCGTCAAAAGAAATTACGTAATTACAAGAATATAAAATGAGTATAAAAAAATATAGATTCTAGAAACTACGGAAGTATGAGTGTGCTGGGAATTTTGTTTACAAATAGCAGACAATTTCAAAAAACTTGTTTATAAAATGTTAATGATATAGAGAAGATTTTAATAAAGCATCTTAATGCTCAAATAAAAACATTTTTTACAATAATTCGCTAAATTTTAATCCTACGATATCCATTCAAAAACCTTGTGAAAGGTAATTTAATAGGCTACGAGACTGTGAGAAATGTAAACATTCTAAAGCCCGCCATATTTTATGAATGAGTGGCAAAGGGTCCGACTGCAGTATAAAGGAAACTTGAACTAGCTATATCTCGTTTACTGTTAGAGCTACAGAAAAAAATTCAAAATCTAAATTATATTTATAAAAAGACCTATATCTTTGTATCATCTCATTTGTTTCTATCGTTTATAGTTAATTTAAGTTTTATTTTCTTCCTTTATAAGCTGTGGTGTAGTGGCAAAATTTTCAGTGTGGGAACGCTAAATACTGACTTGCTCTGTAGCCTATGGAATGGATGATAAAATTTTCACAGGGAAAAAGAAAAAAATAGAAGATGTAACATGTTTTTTATGTATATGTTTACTAACAATTTCAAACACAAAGAATAAAAAAATGAACATATTTAATAAAATTTTATAATGTAGTTCCAAATAAATGGCAAATGCATCTTCTTCCTCTTTGTCAGGTTGGAGGTTGGCTCGAAGAGTTCTAGTGTCATCAGCTGTGCGGTGTCCTCTTAACCATATCTTGACGTAATTCTCTGGTTTCCATGTCTGGATACTTGGTCCATTCAACTTGATAAACATTAATGCTGATACGTGCTCGATGGTCAGTTTTGACCGTGTTGGCGATATATTAATATTCATGTGACTGAAGCCACGTTCTGCTGAACTGCTAGGAATAAGCTTTCTGCAGTTTATCAGTGGGTTTAAGTCCTTCGGAATCGTAGTGCTGTTTTCCAGGTAATCTCTGAAGCTGTTCTTAATTTTGTTGGCATTCAACCTAAATCTTGCACAGAGATGTTCGATTTCTTGTTCACCTAACATGACACAAAAAAGAATCAGCAGTTTGGTTGGGCAATTCAATTAGGTCTAAGAATAAGACATTTGGTGACAAATCTTTGCTGGTTTCACATTTTAAATAAACAATCAAGGTAGGTTTATCACTTAAGCTTGTAGATTCATCGATCAAAATCGAAATTTTACATGAAATGCTTTTAACCTGTTGAGTAATTCGTTTTTTCATTTCATCAGAAATCTGGTCAATGATTTCAGTTGCACTAAATCTAGAGTGTAATCCTACACCAATGTCTACACCATTCATTTTCCGAAGTTGTAAAAATTTAGAATAATCAGAAAACTGCCTCATTTTTTGCCAAAGAGTAAGCTGATCGAAATACTTTAATTGTAGATTCTAGATTGGAAAGATTCATTTTATCACAAACGTTTTCAATAGTTTCCTCGTTCGCCTGCGGTTATGCTCTCAGCAGTCAAGTGGGCTGATGATTGCTTGTGAAGAAATTTTTTTTTCTTAGTTAAGTAAGTTAAACATACTTACTAGAACCATTGAATGTTATTGCAAATGTGCGCCATTCTTTAGAAATTGATGTAAGTTCCTTTTTAAAAGCACCAAGATGAGAAACGTTGCTACATAATGTACAGCCTAATAAACCATTTTTGCAACCCAACCATGGGAAGGCTTCTTTTTTGCGTTCCCACATTTCAATAGTTCAACTAAGAAGAAACAACTACCTCCTGGGCTATATGCCCCAACGGATATTGGATTATACTTCAAAGTCAAACGGGGTTGGCATATCTACAAGATATTTAAACCAACCATTCTGGTTTGCAGTTAGAAGGGACAACATAACTTATAGACCGGTTTCGGTGTATTTGCACCTCGTCAGTATAAGGTATATGTTATCCGTCAGCGAGCTTAAAGCATATCGCTGACTAAAGATTGCACTAAAATCATAATCTTTATATATCTTTCAATATCCGTTGGGGCATATAGCCCAGGAGGTAGTTGTTTCTTCTTAGTTGAACGGTCATTGTCTTTGAAAATGTTTTTTCAAAAACTTATAAAGCGTTAGAATAATATTATTCTTTGCTATCTATTGATAACACGCTTTATTAAATATGACAATGATACAGTTTTCTGTAAAAATACTTTAATAGTATCAAGACGAAAGTCTTGTTGTCAAATCGAATTTTGGTTTGCAGTTAGAGGTAAAGATGTCACTACTATCATATCTTTTACACTTTCGTTATTGAAAGATATATAAAGATTATGATTTTAGTGCAATCTTTAGTCAGCGATTATGCTTTAAGCTCGCTGACGGATAACATATACCTTATACTGACGAGGTGCAAATACACGGAAACCGGTCTATAAGTTATGTTGTCGCTTCTAACTGCAAACCAGAATGGTTGGTTTAAATATCTTGTAGATATGCCAACCCCGTTTGACTTTGAAGTATAATCCAATATCCGTTGGGGCATATAGCCTAGGAGGTAGTTGTTTCTTCTTAGTTGAACGGTCATTGTCTTTGAAAATGTTTTTTCAAAAACTTATAAAGCGTTAGAATAATATTATTCTTTGCTATCTACATTAAATAATGCTTAAATGATAAATACATCAGTTGGTGGCTCAAGCATATATGTAAATTACATTATGTAGAATAGGGTGTAGAGCGGACAGTGAGCTAAGAATATCCTACTTTTAAAAATTATTATTGTTGTGGATTAATTTGGGTTCTGGGAGTAGAGAGAGGCATCTGCACTTGTTGCAGGTGAATCTATCCAGAACCTATTGTCATGAAAAAGTTTAATACCTTTATTCAATTAAAATCTATGTTTTTCTTAAAAACTAAATTATGACTGCCATCATGTCACGTAGATTGTTATATTTTTGTATTTTTTATCTTGACAATAAACAGCTATTATTATTATTATTATTATTATTAATATAAAAACTAACCTTCTAAACTAGTTTATTTAATATACACACATCGCGGGACGATACTTTTATAATTTCAAATAGATGTAAAAAAATCAGTAGAACATAGACGCAAAGCTTAAAAAATTAAAAAAACAATCTCCTTAAATTTTGTTTAGTATTAAACGAAGTTAAGTTTGGAAGAGCTGTTGCGATAGAAAATCGTCACAAAAATCAGTAACGGAACTTCTTCTCCTTATACTTTCGACTAAGTTAACGATCCTCCTGCCTCTCCTGGCTTCTCTCTGTGTTGTTAATTCCATTTTTCAAGTACACCAAGCATGCGTCAACTCTAACAACTTGTAACGCCTTGTTAAGGTCGGGACAGACATAACCGCGCCGTACCCGAGCCGTATGTCGGCCGTAACTTGGCCGTGTCATGGGTCACGGCTCGTCCGTGTAGAGACCACACTTGTCCGTAGCTTATCCGATTTTCTACCGACGTTTGAAAACTGTTTCAGTCTGTTTTAATATTTTGAGTACGTAAGATGCGGAAACAATGTTTAAAAATTTTAGTAACATAATTTTAGTAAAATAAAAAACACAAGAATAATGTTTTTAATATATTATATTTTGAGAGCATACACGTGACCTTTGTTTACCAAGAGCTTTTGGTACCGCACCGTCACCGTTAAAATATAAAATATTTTAATCGTGCTCGGTGCGGGCTCGGTGCGTTAATAGCGCTCGGCCGTAATACGGTAATGTGTGAACTATTTGCATACCATTGCGTAACTCTTCCACCGAGTGATGGTCAACACTCAACACTCGGCCGACATACGGCTCGGGTACGGCGCGGTTATGTCTGTCCCGACCTTTATCCTGTTTATTATTGTTTGAAAAACATGTGATTATTGAATCAGAATTAGAATTCTTTATTTGACCACGTTTGTATATACAGGGTGTTAGTGAATAAGTGCGACAAACTTGAGGGGGTGATTCTACATGGAAAAATAATGACAGTTTGCTGTATAACTTTTGTCCTCAAATACTTCGTTTTCGAGATATAGGGTGTTAGTTTTTCTTTTGAAGGAAAAAATGGTACGACATTACAATGTAATAAAAAATGCGCGTTAAGATATTTTATTTTTTTGCATAAAAACGGCGCCCCATGCGACAAAAAGATAAAAGGGATATTTTGGCACAAATTAAACGAGGATTTCCAAAATTATTTTTGTTTCGAATATCTGTGTCGTACCATTTTTTCCTTCAAAAACATTAAGATCATTACCCGTATGCGCACCAATGATGAACATAAAATTTTTAATTGCATGTCAACCAATTCGCAATAAATTTTTAATTGCATGTCAACCAATTCGCAATAACTACCTCTTAACAACCACCAAATTTCATTTGAATATCTTTACCGGTTTCAAAACAATACATAAATAGTTAGTTTTTAAGAAAAACTTTAACACCCCGTATCTCGGAAACGAAGAATTTGCGGACAAATGTTATACAGCAAACTGTCATTATTTTTTCATGCAGAATAACTTCCTGAAGTTTTTCGCACTTATTCACTAACACCCTGTATAACACATTGTAGCAGGTCATAAAATACAATCTATATCTATCTATATCTATATATATAAAAAAGGATGTGTTTTTATGTACGAAATCGATGAACTCTAAAACTACTAGACCGATTATTATGAAAATTGGTATATATATGTATTTTTCCACGGAGAAGGTTTATATGATATGTTCATTGATGCCACTCGCCACCAGGTGGCGCTGCAAAGTAGCAACTTCTGCCCCGTTCAACCGATTGTCATGAAAATTGGTATGCGTATGTATTTTTTCACGGAGAAAACGAATATGCTATGCTCATTGATGCCACTCGCCACCAGGTGGCGCTGCAGAGTAGCACCTTTTAACCTGTTTAACCGATTGTCATGAAAATTGGTATGTCTATGTATTTTTTCACGGAGAAAACGAATATGCTATGCCCATTGATGCCACGTGCCACCAGGTGGCGCTGCACAGTACCAACTTTTGCCTGTTCAACCGATTGTCATGAAAATTGGTAGGTATATGTATTTTTTCACGGAGAAAACGAATATGCTATGCACATTGATGTAACTCGCCACCAGGTGGCGCTGCACAGTACCAACTTTTGCCCCGTTCAACCGATTGTCATGAAAATCAGTATGATGATGTATTTTTAATGGGTAAGATGAATATGATATTCGTATTAATAGAAGTTACTACCAGATGGCGCTTCCATTAAACGAGCAACCCCTTCTTATTTGATTACTTTATATCACGCCACCGTAACGTGGCGCAATTAATATTACATATATTTAAACGAGCAATCCTTACTAAATTAAGTATTGTTATGCATCTAATATATTTTATCGATAAACTACAAAATATAACGAAAAAAAAAGTATAAACCTAATAACTAACGAGAAAATATGATGAAAACGATAAAATCAAAATAAATTGAAAAAACGAAAAATTGAAGAATGACATAATTGATTTGCGGTACGAAGTCCGCCGGGTCAGCTAGTATATATATAAAAATGAATGTTTGTCTGTATGTATGTATGTACTCAATGAACTCAAAAACGACTGGACCGATTATTATGAAAATTGGTATGTATATGTATTTTTCCACGGAGAAGGTTTGTATGATATGCTCATTGATGCCACTCGCCACCAGGTGGCGCTGCAGACTAACAACTTCTGTCCCGTTCAACCGATTGTCATGAAAATTGGTATGTATATGTATTTTTCCACGGAAAAGGTTTGTATGATATGCTCACTGATGCCACTCGCCACCAGGTAGCGCTGCAGACTAGCAACTTCTGTCCCGTTCAACCGATTGTCATGAAAATTGGTATGTATATGTATTTTTCCACGGAAAAGGTTTATATGATATGCTCATTGATGCCACTCGCCACCAGGTGGCGCTGCAGAGTAGCAACTTCTGTCCCGTTCAACCGATTGTCATAAAAATTGGTATGTATATGTATTTTTCCACGGAGAAGGTTTGTATGATATGCTCATTGATGCCACTCGCCACCAGGTGGCGCTCCAGACTAGCAACTTCTGTCAACCTATTGTCAGGAAAATCAGTATGATGATGTGTTTTTAACGGATAAGATGAATATGATATTCGTATTAATGGAAGTTACAACCAGATGGCGCTTCCATGTATCAAATTCAATACTGATTAATAGATATCTACACGAATTCGTATAAATATAAGTTCGAAAAATATATTTTTGGTGCGATAAGTAAAACAAAACTATAAACTTTCTTTCCTTCTCTATCTCTTCTTCTCTTTTATTTTTCTTAAATTTATTTTAGTTGCTGGCGTAGCAACGCGCGCCTGGTACAGCTAGTACTATATAAATATATAAAAAAAAGCAAATAAAACGAAGTACCTATACCTACTTAAGGACAAACAATAAACTTACAAAATTTCATTTATGTTAGAACAGTTTAAAAATTCACTGATAGTTTAAAAACAGTGTTTTAATAAACAAATTATACTTTGAATGTCTATAGCGCTGAATACCACTCGGAAGAACATTCTATAAATGTAAATTGGGTGAATTATTTTTTGATTTGGGTAACTTGTATTTAGGAATAGTTAAGGTGTCCTATCTCACATTATATGTGTGCAGCTTACTTGACGAGCTAGTATAGTGGAACTCCTATTTTCATGAATTTCAATTAGGCTAAAATATATAAAAATACATGGCAGAGGCATAATTTTTAATTACCTAAACAGTGGATTCTATACCCAGCGTTGCTTATAATACGAAACATCCTCTTTGGTAGTTTGATTATTATTAGTGCGGATAAACTGTTTCTTCATAAAACCACCCCCGTAGGATAATCTCGAGTGAAACAAACCAAAATAGCATATTCTTAAGATGTCAAAAGTTATAAAAGTATTTAGTCTACGAAATAGAAAAGTTAGATTTTTGAGTTCTCCACCAAGAATATTTTTTGTGACAGGACCAGTTCAGACTGTCATCAATAGTGATGCCTAAGAGCTTAACCGAACAATTTAATGCTAGAGAATTATCAGTAGGTATAATTAATTTCCGAGTTTTTTTATGTTTAGTTTTAATTTATTAAAGCTAAACAACGTCTGCGCTCTATCTACAAGAGAGTCGGAGACCTGGCTCAAAAGGGATACATCCTTGGAGTAAGAAACAAAAGTGGTATCTTCTGCAAATTTAACAGTTATTGTATGAGCCAAATAGTAACATAGTACGTTTATAAAAACTATAAAGAGCAAAGGCCCTAGATTGGACCCCTGCGGAAGGCCACTGAATATTTTGCAGTATGTATACTTTACCATCCCATTCAACATACTGAGTGCGCTCCTCATGATAATCCTTCAGAAAATTTAAAGGGACAACCCCCCCCCCCCTGTATACCATAATGCCCAGCTTACGCAAAAACGCAAAAAGATGTCATGAGGTATGCAGTCGAAGGCCTTGGAAAGGATGATTGCAATTTTCTTCTATAAAATTAGGATTTAGATCCAAAATGTAATTTGCTTGTTTCACACTTCATTAAAAGCTTCGCTTTTCACAGAGTTTCGCACCTTTGTTTAATACATATATCTTAATTTTCACAAAAGTGTGCTTTAAATTGGAACGGAGATCTTTTTTAATCCAATTCGTGTATATTTAATCATCCTTTTGAGTGTAGGAAATTTTCCAAATCCCAAATTGTAGATTAATTATTCAACCCAGATGCTATGCATTATTGATAGAAACATTAGAAGTGAAATTTGACAATCCAGGTATCTGGAAAACCAGTACAAAATAATCATAAATCACTGTTTTCAAAATAAACTAGTGAATGATACCAATTAAATGTTGGCCGGATAATCTCATTACCACCCGAGCATCGAATTAACGCCAGACGATATCAATTACGAATTTACATTAATTCTAATTTGTATAATTAAAGAATTGCCAGCTCGATTGGTTTCACATAATTTGCAATTTAGCCGTAGTACTCTTCATGATGTATTAGACAGCTATTAGATATCTTCTACAACCACGAAATTTCATACAGTGGGAATACCAAATTTAAACAAATATATAATATCAGAAATCAAATAAATAAATACAAAGGTCATAATAAAATTTAAAATTAATAAATCCATTTTAAAATTGATCTTATATATTTAATCTATAAAATTCCTAAGTAAGTTTTCCGTTGAACTGAACGTAATTTCAGAAAATCTCTTAATGGCAAACTGATTGACCTAATTTAGTAAATTTTGAGACCACCCTGGTATTTGTGGCCTGATTGTTTTCGAATTACTCGTATCCAGCAATAAGTTGTTTAAAGCCTGAAACAACGGTTCAATCAATTTACGTTTCCCTTTCGACTTTAATACTCGTCGAGGAAAGTGTTTGCCGAAGAAAATGAGAAAATAGTGTTACGGATACGTACACGAATAAATTTTTACCCCGAAGGCCAGTTCTTAAACTAAACAAACTGGAGTGGCAACTCAATGAGTTTCTTTTTTTGTGTTGTTTTGTTTCTTTTTCTACGAGCACGTTTTCAGAAACAATGTATAAATAGATTTAGTAATATATATTTTTTATATTGACTTAAAAAAAATATATGGTTAGATAAAAAAATAGGTGTAATTTCGCTTACATGTTGTTTTAAATGAAATATTTCAGTAAAAAACGACATTCTTTTCAAAAATCAACAATAAAAAACTAATTTATTAAGAGGATAAATTGTATTAAATAAATATAACTTAAAGAGTCAAATTTAAAAATTGAATATTAAGAATTTTTTAAGTTATACTTCTAACCACGCGCCCGGTGTTTAAAATTTGTATGGGAAATATTAAATCGGCAAAATCATTACATTACGTTACATATGTAACAGCGTGAGTAAAAGAGAGACTGAAACTCATATAGGTATATGGGTCGGTAAAAATAAAGATGTTTTTATAATTCACGTACACAAAGTTTCTATTTCGACACTAAAAACAGTATCGAAATAGATTCATTGTAACACTGTTTTTGGTAACTTTTTGTTTTGCACAATTGGTTGCACTGCACTGATTTTCAACGAAAGAGTTCAGGTGGTAAATCAAAAAGTATGTTGTAGTAAATTATTAACTACGTTATCAGCGTTATTGCTAAATTCGGAATATTTTATACAAAATTGACAAACATTCTAATTTAAAATCATTAGAACTGACAAGTGTCAAAACTGTCAAGATTGCCAACATAAATTAATATTTCGAATAACTCTCATTTTATTTTTTTTATACTTTTAAAAGTTCATTATAAAAAATAGTATGTAACACTCGAATTACAATGACGGTTTGTAGTACTCGTTCTTTGCGAAACTCACCGCTTCGCGGTTCGTTTCACAAACTGAACTCGTACTACGAAACCTCTGTCATTGTAACACTTGTATTACTAAGGCACTATAAACATAGGTATTATCGTCAGCCATGTTTTGTCCAATGTCAACCACAAAACTAGAGATAATAGAACAGATGTGTTGAAGCCTAATATAAAGTTGGCAACAAGTTCCGACATCAGCGCACCATGTTTTTGTTTAAAATTTTACTTTAACACCCTTTTTATGCTTAAAGTACCTTAAATTTATTTTAAACTAAAACCACTAATAGTACTTACTCTGTTACTATACCGTTATAAGTACTTTTTCGCTTTTCGCACTACCAGCTAGTTTAGTTCCCATTTTCACCACAAAATACGATTGCACGTGTCTCTTTAAGTTGTCTATGGTCTGACACGTAAATTGATTGACATTGGAATAAAAATGGCTGATGATAATACCTATATGTATAGTGCCTTAGTATTACTAAGGCACTATAGACATAGGTATTATCGTCAGCCATGTTTTAACCAATGTCAACTACAACACCAGAGATAATACAACAGATGTGTTGATGCATAATATAAAGTTGGCAACAAGTTCCGACATCAGTGCACCATGCTTAAAACTATTCACTATACTTCTACACTCTTTTTATATTTAAAGTAAGTTAGAAAATATATTAAAATAACACTACTAGTACTTCCTAAGGCACTTTACGGTTATAACTACTTTCCCACTACAAACTAGTTTAGTTCCTATTTTCACCACTACAAAATATGATTGCACGTCTCTTTAATTTGTTTATGGTCTGACACGTGAGTTTAGTGACATTGGACAAAACATGGCTGATGATAATACCTATGTTTATAGTGCCTTAGTAATACTAAGGCACTATACATATAGGTATTATCATCAGCCATTTTTATTCCAATGTCAATCAATTTACGTGTCAGACCATAGACAACTTAAAGAGACACGTGCAATCGTATTTTGTGGTGAAAATGGGAACTAAACTAGCTGGTAGTGCGAAAAGCGAAGTCATAACTATAGGTCCTTTGAATATCGTTTAAAAATTCAGTACATTGAAAAGAGAGCCGTCTGAGCTAATGTTTTAGTATCATAGTGACGTATCATATTGTGTTTGACAGATTATTTTATTATTCTGTCACGTAAATATACATATAAAGTTTATTATTTTATATTAATAATAATATCCAATAAGGAGAATTGTATTGTAGTTTAAAGTACCGTCACATGGTTGCAGTATAGGTTATGTTGTATCCTGCACTATGTTTTTTAGGTTGTTGACTACATAAACAGAGTTTTTAAGAAATGTATTATAGTCAACGTTTTGGGAAAGTATAGTGTATTTTATAAATATTCTTTCATTATTTCCACAAAATTATTACATAAATATTATAAATATTCTTTCATTCATCGCATTATATACGCGTATAGGTGACTAGTTTGGGAATTTTCGAGTTTAACTTTTTATGACTTGGCATGAATACTTCGTGCAAGGGGTCAACAAATACGTTACCTACGTGACTTCTTCTTGAAGTTTTGCAATTTAAAGCTAGTTTTTATATTACTCTCTTTTTTTCGATCTTTCTCTATTAAAGATGCTCCCTCGCCTTCTTGCCAACCTATACCCTAGACAGAATATTTGATACTGCGCATGTTGGCGGCACTGATTCACCTTATACTTTATACAGTTTTTAGTTGATATTATGTATACATGCTCGATATATATTTTCGTAATAAATATTTTAAATTTTGATCGATAAGTGATATTTTGTAACATACTATTGGAAAGACGAAGAATTTTATTATACGATGTGATTTTTTTACTGTACATTGCATTTTAACCTATAAAATCGGCACAGAAGTTCGGATTTATAGCATAGTAGGTACATGCTTCAAACATATAATGATATTGCTAAATCATTCCCATACAAATTTCTAAACCCGGGCGGGTGCATAGAACTATAACTTCTACCGGCAATCCCACTGACTGCCACACACGTTTTTTTCTATTAAATACAAACTCTCGTTTAGACATTTTTCCAGCTATTATGCTTGAACACTTTTTTGCAAAAACATATTCTGCTGCATTATTAAAAAATGTTAGATTAAAGTTACTATTACTTATGAAAAAACGTGTGCGTCTCGGGACGACCGACAAAAGCGATAACCCACGTGGTGCAATGTGGGGTTGGGAGATTGGCGCTGTGGCGTTGTCTCCTCCGTCGTGGTGTCCCTCCATTTGGCAAGGACGAAACGTTTGTATCCACTTTTTTTTTGTATCCAGTCCTGTGGGTACCATCTACCTGTAACAAAGGGGGGATTAATCTAGGAGGGTTTCCAGGTCTTCAGGAAGCTTTCTACTGTTTGGAGGAGTCTCAGGTTGGGAAGGGGAATCTTCCAGTGGGTATGGAGGGTTCTCTAACTAAAAGTTGAACTGTCTTAAATACGGCTATCGCTGTGGATTAGACTGAAGGAAGTGCCTGCCTAGAGTGCCTAGCACTGCTGTATGCGTGAGAGAAGGGGAAGACACACAGACCAAAGCCGTAAGGCGTTACATTCCGAAGCAGTTTAACCTCCCATATGAAGTTATCATTTCAAAATTTAAGGAAAAAATAAAAAAATATTCGTTAGCAGAGACATGAGCCCGAAACTGACATTGCATCAACTCAACTTCCAACATATTTTTACGAAATTTATTTTACCAGCACGTACTAACTAGCGAGGAAACGTTGAAAAGAGTTACAAGTGACGTGCGAATTATGGAGAAATTTGAGCCGCACCTTTTTATCGTGCTAACGTCCACTACTACCATGGAAGCAGCAATGTAGTAAAATTACAGACACAAATCGTGGTACAAAGTGTTCTAATTTATTGGTCCTGGTATTTTCTAGCTGGGTTGGGTAAATTTTTATTTAAGGAATTTAGAGCTGTGAAAACTAATAGAAGTTTCAAATTTTTGTTAAATATCTAAAAATATTAATAAAAAGCAGACCCTGACTGGTGTGCCAGCCCACCGGCCGATGTGCCTTTGTTAGCGCCAACCCAACAAATTAGGACACTGTAAAATATTTTTGAACTTGTACACGAACATGATGTTCCTCTGAAAGAAAATTGTAATTGCAATGACGCCTTTTTTTGCAAGTCCGGCTCAGATAAAAAAGAATAGTTGCATTGTAAACATACGGTAACATGTCAACACCTACGCTGTTTCGGAAGATAAAGGGAATTTATAAATCCGACGGGATTAGATAGGTACCGTACAGTCAATATTTCTAATAGCGGTTTCCCACCAAACGGACAATTGAGTTTTTCTTCTGTTTGTGTTTTCTTGAACTTGAAAACAAAAACAAACTCAAAACTTTTGTTTCCATCAAACGGACTACGTTTTGTTGAAGTTTTGTTTTTGTTTTCCTTCCTTTTCCACTGGTTGTCGCTAGGAACTGAGAATACATTTTATAAAGGAGAAAGCAACATGTTTAGAGAAAAATATGTTTTTATTCTAGTTGTGGTTGGTTTATGCATTAAACTCATTACGTTATACCCAAACCACTTGGGTGTAAATGGGTGACCCTCATTTTTTTTTATAATTTCTTCTTTCTCGTTGATATTGTGAAATTATATTTTTTATTTTCCTTCAAACTTCCTTCCAGTTGGTGTTAAACAAGTGGCTAATTTCGTTACATGAATCAATTCTTTTAATT
This sequence comes from Altica lythri, assembly GCA_964028335.1. Taxonomy (NCBI): domain Eukaryota; kingdom Metazoa; phylum Arthropoda; class Insecta; order Coleoptera; family Chrysomelidae; genus Altica; species Altica lythri. The sequence goes on from OZ034802.1 coordinate 61,065,226, forward strand.
CTGTTCTTAAAATTGACATCCTTTAGGTCCCACAAATTTCCATGTTCCCTATTAATGTACATATTTCTTCAGTTGTTCATTTCCGATGTTTTAATACTTTCAGACATGATCAGTACACGGTAAACGGTACACGAAAAACTAAATTTGAATTGTCGCAAAACACATCAATAAGTTTTGTTTTTTTTCTACACGAGTTTTTGTTTTGTTTGATTTTTTAATTAATTTCTTGTTGGTTTTGTCTAATCTCTCACACTTATCAAAAATATTTCCACGCTTAGTTTTTAAAAATTGAGAGACTGGACTTACCTTTCCAATTTTATCACAAATTCTCAGTCCCGGTCAATAATTTTTCAATTTTTGGCCAGGATACTTTGGATATTATTTTATAATCAAGGTTAAACGGAAAATTGAAAATGTTTTCATTGGATACCAAACAACCTATGAAAACTATAAATTCATGCAAAGAAAATAAAGATCCTGATGAAAACTACCATGGTTTTAAACTAGTTCGCTCCGGCGGCGGCGGTCAAATTTTATAATCACATTTAAAATCACGTACCGATGAGGGCTTTCCGAACAGTAGCGATAATATATAATTTTAGGATTTGAAACCTGGTATATAAATTGTTTATTTTGTACCTGAAGATCAAATACATGAATATATAACAATATATCTAAACCCTTTTTAAATGCTGTTTCGCACTAGATTTTAGTAAAATAGTTAATGACAAAATTACGGAATTTTAGTGGAAAACTATATTAGTAAAAATGCGATCTTTCCACCTACAATATGTTGTTTCTAAACTCGCGTGAGCAGCAGTAAAGACTTAATCTATTTAGTATAGAAAGTACGAATTAACAATTATCTTGATAGCTTAGATAGTGACATTACCGAATTAAATAAATAAATTCAATCTGCTTTTTTTACCTTCCGAACAGCAACGCTGTTAGAGGAAGGTATTGTGATCGCGAAAAATTTCGATCTTGGGTTTTTAGCGGAAATACGCGTTTTAGGGTTCCTTGAGCCTAAAAAACCCAAAAATAAAAAATGTCTGTCTGTATGTCTGTCTGTCTGTCTGTGTGCCTGTGAACAGTTTAGTTCAGTTTAAAATTCTTTATTAAATTATTATTTTATAGCAAGTTATTATATATAATTAAAAACATATGTACAAAAGATATATATAATCTATCTTGCGTCGTAGTTCCTTTGGTCCACCCTCTCCTTGCGTCTTGGGCATCATAAGGTGATTCTGCAGCTTGCAAGAGTTGTCTTTTTTAGTGTTTTGTAGTTCGTTCTTGTCTGCTGTATTTTATGTCATGGAAAAATTGTCAAAAAACCATGTCTGTCTTTTCTTTGTATTGTTTTGTTATGGCCGTCCGTCCGGTATTTGTTGTGTCAGTCTCTTGGTTCTGTGAACAACGGAAGCTTCACGTGCAGGCCATGCCTCCGGTCTGGATTGTCTTGTGCTCTGGTGTTTGTAATGTTATGTCTAATTTCGTCCGGTAGTGAGTTTTTGTAAAATTTGTCCGAGTTCTTTATTATGTATTCTTTAATGGTTGGCATGACTGATTCACGATGAAGTTCCGTTATCGGAGTACCCCATTCCTTGTTTAATGCCAGTCTTAGGCAGCGGTTTTGAAGTCTTTGTAATTTGTCTATTTTGTTTTTGTGGGTCGTGCAGAAGACTTGAAATCCGTACGTCAGTGTCGGTCGTATAATCTGTTTGTACGTTAAAATTTTGTTGTCTTTTGTCATACTGCTTGTTCTTTTTAGAATGGGGTAAAGTCTGTTTATTAGTCCTAGTGTTTTGTTTATTGAGTTTTGGATATGTTTGTTGTAATTTAGCTTTTTGTCTAATGTAAATCCTAGATATTTTATAGTTGTCTTGTCTTTTATTTCTTGTCCGTCTATATTAATGTTTTTAAAGATTTTGTTTTGATGTTTTCTTCTTTTTGTCATTGTTATGATTTCGGTTTTTGTTGCATTTATTTTAAGTTTGTTGTCCCGTAAGTATGGTATTAGTGTCCTATTTGCGTGAATTTCGATTTTTCTAGCCGCTATTTCCGGCATGTCCGATCTATTATAGAGGCAAGTGTCATCCGCATATAGTGCCGTCCTGACCGCCTCCTCTGTCGGTATATCGTGTACCATTATGCTGTACAGAGTTGGTGACAGGACTGACCCCTGCGGGACTCCCGCCTCCATAACAAACGTCTCTGAGTATGTATTGTTTATTTTTAATTTAAATGTCCTGTCTTGCAAGTAAGATTGTATAGTCTTTGTTATGTATGTCGGAAATCCTTTTTTATGTAGTTTGTAAATTAGTCCTGTTGTCCAAACTGGGTAGAATGCTTTCTCCATATCCAGGGCCGCTAATACAGTGCTCTGTCCCTGACGGAATCCTGTTTTTGCATAATTTACTATGTTAATTATTTGAGCAACTGTACTGTGGCCCTTTCTAAAGCCGTATTGTATGTCAGGTATAATTTTATTGTCTGTTAATGTCTTATTTATTCTGTTTAGTATGCAGTTGTCAATAATTTTAGCTGTTACGTTTAATAATGATATGGGGCGGTAGCTATTTATCAAATTTTTGTTTTTGTTTGGTTTTAATATAGGGATTATTATAGCATGTTTTAGATTTGCCGGATAGTATTGCAATTTTAATATGGCATTTACTATATAGCAGATCTGTAAGATTGCTTTTCTTGGGATGTTTTTAAATAGGATTGGATGTAGCTGATCCGGGCCCGGAGCTTTTTTGTTTGTTAATTTTTTAATGATGTTTCTTATTTCGTCTGGTGTTGCATAGTCCTTAATCGGATAATGTGCTGGATCTGTTTGTCTTAGTTTTTCCATTTCTTTTGTTATGAATTTTTGTTTTTCATTGTTTCTTTCTTTGTTTTGGAAGCAGGAAGCAAAGTGTCTTGCCAATCCGTTTGTCTTGTCTTTGTCATTGTATAGTAAGTTGTTTGTTTCTTTTAGTGTTGGAATATTTGTTCTTGTCTTTGTCAGTTTTCTTGTTATTTTCCAGATGGAGTTATCATTTGGGCTTACTGTTTCTAGCAGTTCATTCCATTTTTTGTTTTTGTGTTCGCATATATCCTTGTTTATTTGTCTGCCCAGTTCTTGTAATTCGTCTTTGTCTTCGTTTTGTCTGTGAACACATTTGCGGCTAAACGGCTAATCGGATCGGAATGAAACTATAAAACCTTATTTATAATCACCATCGGAGGAATCTGATAGAATTTGAGTAAAATCGGCCGACCGGAAGTGGACGTTTACTCTTATCAAAAAATGGAATTTTTTGAAAATATTGGGTTTTTATATAGTTATTGGCAAAATATTTATACTTTTTGGAAAGAACATGTAATTTCCGACATTTTTGAAAGAATACATTTTTTTGATATTTTCATAAGTTTTCGAGATATTGACACTTTTATCAAAAACTGGAAATATTTGAAATAGAAATTGTGGATTCGCTCTTTCACTACTTGTTATTATACATGCTACTGTTCGGAAGGTTGTGTGGTGCCCACACCAGATTTTTTATATTATTTTTCTGGTTAAAGAGTCTTTGAAGTCACCCCTTACCTTGTAACAGCGAGCGATCCATAAATACAACCCTTTTTTTCGACCCTCACAGCATCTGGTTGTAAGCATGATTTTATTGTTTAAATTTAAACAATGTGTGCGATTAATTTTTTATAAATAAAAATCAATAAATATCAGAAACGTAAAGATATTTTGAGTGCTGTTCTTTTCTCAATGTAATGTTGAATATTTTAGGCTCTTATCTGGTTTCAATCAGAAAAAAAATATATTTACGTTTCTTGTATTTATTAATTTTTATTTATTAATCACATATTTTTTAAATTTAAAGAAGTGTAAAATTACGAGTTCATACAACTATGAGGGTCGAGAAAAGGGTCAGATTTATGGACCGCCCGCTGTTTCTAGGTAAGGGGTGGCTTAAAAGACTATTTAACTTATGTTTTTTGGTTTTAAAATTGGCCTAACCAAAAAGTATTTTTTTCATGCAAATATTTTTAATAAACTTTATTGAAATAAATATTTTTGTATTTTAAAATTATAAAAATACACATTTAATGAATCTGGATGAAAAATACATTAACTATTTGTTATTTGTTTCCTCACTATCGCATATATTTTGCATATTTATGTACACAATGATTCCCAATTCAAGTAACAAAATGGCAATTTTGAAAATATTTACTTTATCTGTTTGATTATTGATTATCTCTCTTAAGATCTTAAATAAATAAAAACAATGAAGGAAAATCGGATATAAACCAAATTTATTTATTTTACTTTAATAAAAAAATTTGAAAAATATTCATATTCAATAAATTTGCATCATTCGTATCAAATTTACCTTAATTCCTTCATCCAAGTTAAAACTGTTACTAGTTACCTCATTATGAGATTATCTCTTGTTTAGATTATAAAATCTTGAGTGCATACAACCACATGCTGTTCGGGTAGGCGAAAAGGTCTCTTTTATTGGTCTTTTATTGGCTTCCCCCTGGGCCCAGGTAAGGGGTGACGCGAAAGACTCTTTAACCAAATATTTTTTTAATTAATTATTATTTTCAATGAAGTATCAATTTATTTACATGTAGTACATGATAATTTAAATCTTATCTATAGCAATTATTCTTTAACAAATAAAAATGAATAGAAAAGAAATAAAATTTTAAATAATATTTTCATTAAAAAATTTCATTTGATACATTTGTGAATGTCAAAATTAAAAAAAAAAACTAGTGTGGCAGTCAGTGGGACTGCCGGCAGAAGTTATACTTCTATGCACGCACATGGATTCATAAATTTGTATGCGAATGATTTAGCAAACTCATTATATGATATTCGTGGTAAGCGAATCCAAAAACCTCCTAGTACCGTGTGCACACTCTTTTTGTATCGAATTTCCATAAAATTCCTGGAGACGAGGTCCGTCTTAAGCACCAGGTGTTTCGAACACCATCGCTATTATTATAATCGTATTTAGCGACTCAAAAAAAACACCGAGTACCAAGTGTGCACTGATTTCGTACAGAATTTACATAAAACCCCAGAAGAAGAGGTAAATACCCTAGACACCAAGTGCCGCGGAGACTTTTGGAATCGTGATAATAGTGTTCAGCGACTCCAAAAACCCCAGGTATATAAATTCAGCAGTACTTACCGAGTTGTAAGTTTTGTCTCCATTGTCTGAATGTACTTTTCGAATGCAGAAATGCAATTTCCATTTTTACATTATAAAATATAGCGACCTGATACTTTAACGAATCCAATGCCAAAAAAACGCATTCCGATCCATCTTACGTTACAAAATTCGGAGGTTTTGGTGCTTTATTTCCTCGACTATTCCTAAAAACTCTGTTTATGTAGCCAACAACCTCAAAAGCATAGTGCAGGATATATATACTGCAACCATGTGACGGTATTTTAGACTACAATACAATACTCATTACTGAATATTATTATTAATATATTTTTTTTTATTCTATTAAAACTGATCTTAAGATCTACCATTAATTTTCATCTGATACTTCTTAAACCTAGGTACTTATCTCTACTAAGGTCCATTCAATAATGTTCTTAGTTTCTCTGTCTTGAATATCTAGATTAAACACTATCACCCGTACACAGTGCTCTGCTTTTACACAAGACCTTACACATTACAACTATGCGAGCTTATAATAATATGGTTTCGTCTTCTTCAATCTTCGGATATGGTGTTGATTATCCAGCAGTTGAAGAGCTTCTGCATTCTCATGTAGGTGAAGTCTATCTTCGTGCTTCTTTGCAAACCTTTTGATCTCTTCTTTTACTGTTGGTATTCCAAGATCTCTATGAATATCTGTATTTCTTACATACCATGGGGCGTTCACCATGGCACGCAATATTTTATTCTGGATGGTCTGTATAATTTTGATATTATTATCTTTGGTACATCCCCATAATTGGATACCGTATAACCAAACCGGTTTAAATACCTGATTATAAATTAGTATTTTGTTACACAATGATAGACTGGAGTTTCTTCCAAGGATCCATCTATACTGTCTGTATTTTAGGTTTAATTCTATTTTTTTCTTTTTGACATGCTCTTTCCATCTTAATTTGGCGTCTAGAGTCATACCAAGATATTTTGCATTGTTTTCGTATTTAACTCTCGTACCATTTATTTTTATTGGTAAGAAATCATTTATCCTTTTATTGGTGAAGTTTATTTGGATTGATTTTAGCTCATTCAGTTTGATTTTCCATTTTTCTGTCCATTCATATATTGTATTACAAGCTCTTTGTATTTTTCCAGTAGAAATTGTTTGCTCCTGTCCGGTTGCAAGAATGGCTGTATCATCTGCAAAGGTTGCCAGGGTGAGTTGTTCTAACTCTGGTACATCGCTAGTATATAAGATGTAGAGAATAGGCCCGAGAACGCTTCCTTGAGGCACTCCTGCTTTAATCTCCTGTAAGTCTGAATATTCGTCTTCCTGTTTTATCCTGAATAGTCTTTCTGAGATGTAAGAAGTCAGTATTTCTACATATTGCTTTGGAAGCATTTTGTTAAGTTTGAGAATTAATCCTTTATGCCGCACCTTGTCAAACGCTTGTGCGACATCCAGAAAGAGGGCTGAACAGACTTGTTTTTATTCTAATGATTGTTCAATTATATTTGTAATACGATGCACCTGATCAATTGTCGAGTGTTTCTGCCTAAATCCAAATTGGTAGTCCGGCATTAGTTTAGTTTTCTGTATAAGCGGGTTTAGTCTTTTTAAGAGAAGCTTTTCGAACAATTTTGAAATAATTGGTAAAAGGGAAATTTGACTTCATGTGGAGTTTTTCCTGGTTTCGGAAGCATGATCACCTCGGCTACTTTCCAGATAGATGGTACGTGTTTTAATCTAAATACTGCATTGAATACATATGTAAGCATAACTATTCCTTTTTTTGGTAAATTTTTCAGTATTTCTCCTGTGATCAGATCAAAACCTGGCGCCTTCTTTGGATTTAGGTTTATTCTTATTTCCTCTGTCACTTCTTTTGGTGTAACAAGTGCGATGTTTTCTGATTTATGGTTTTCTGTTTCTTCTATTATGTTATTCGTTGGTGTTAAGTTGGGTGTAAATACTTCAGCTAGGTGTTCTGCAAACATCGCTGCTTTCTGTTTGTTGTCTCTAGCCCACTCTCCTTGCTCTTTTCTAATGGGAGGGATTGACATTATTGGTCTCTTTATTTTCTTTGTGGCTTTCCATTATTAATATTGTAACGGGATAACCGTGAAGGGACCTTAATTTGAAAGATTGTTATTGACAGTTGATTTTGCTCGTCTCGCATGTTGGTCACTTGCTGATTCATGTTGTCCACTTGCTGATTCAAGTTGTCCACTTGCTGATTCAAGTTGGCAACTTGCTGATTTTGCTCGTCACGAAGATGTGATATTTGCTGGGAGAAGGAACTGGATAACTCTTCTGGTAGGGTAGACATCCGTTGTGATAGCTGGGACACCTCTTCGCGCTGGGTCTTCATCTGACTGGATAGCTCCTCCTGTTGGTTCGTTATTTGTTGTGACAGCTGGGACATATCTTCGCGCTGGCTCTTCATCTGACTGGATAGCTCCTCTTGTTGGTTCGTCATTCGTTGCGATAGCTGGGACATCTGACTGGATAACTGGGACAGTTGTTGTGCTAGTTCAGAATTCGCTTTTTGATTTGGGTCTTCGAACTCCACAGCGTCAGGGTCCAAATTATTACATAGGTAGTATTCACGAAGCCTACTCAACAATACGGATTTGGTCCCAGTAGTTTCCAACTCCAATTCTTCGAGCTCTTTTCTGAGCTCAGCCACCAATAGTTCATTTATTTTCTTTCCAGGCATTCTTGTATCTTCACCCCACACCTGACACCAATTTGAAACACTTATGGGGACTTTTACACAATTTATTTACAAAATTGTTAAAATACACAGAACTCTGCTGGATAACGTCTAACTACTTGACAATAATACAATAAACTCTTGTGAGTACTTGAACTTGAACTGACGTTAACTGCCCATACATCCCCTTATATACAACTTTATTTAATCTAGTCAGTATGTTTAGAAGTTTCTAGAATTTTCTAGAAACGTTATTTAATCTAGTCAGTTGATTTTTAGAAACTTCTAAAAATCAACTGTCAATAACAATCTTTCAAATTAAGGTCCCTTCACGGTTATCCCGTTACAATATTATTAATATAAAATACCTACTAAACTTAATATGTTAACTTACGTGACAGAATTATAAAATAATCTGTCAAATAATCATGTTGTCCGTCACTATGATATTCATACATTAGTTCAGACTGTTTTTTGTATATCTATCCCTTTTCAATGTACTGAATGTTGAAACGGTATTCAAACGACTTATAGTTATGACTAATAACATGTGGTAAATATTTCATCTTTGTTTTTACCAACCAATATACCTTATATGTGTTTCTGTATCTCTCTTACTCACACCATTACATATGTAATGATTTTTCCTATTTAACTCTACACAATCTTTTTCTACAGGGTGTACGAATAGAATTATAACTTCAAAAACATGTAAAATAATTAAAAGAATAATGAATTTTAATTTTAATTTTCTTCTGCTTCATCGTCGTTGGTTTCTCGTAGTTGTAAAATTCCAAGAACGTCATCGTCTTTATTGTCATCTTCATCCAGATTCGTTTCTAATTCTTCCATTATTTCTGGATCAAAGGACCTATCGTTAACATCGGTCTCATATGGTACACCATTGAAACAAGCTTGTCCATTACACTGGCCACAAGCTAAAGAGTATTGCAAACCCACTTTCTTGCATCTACATCTTAAACCACAACCACTTTTGCAGTTACAGAAGATGGTGTTGAGTAATTCATCTGGAGCAGGTGGTAAAATGGTCATGATCGGTTCTAGCAATCCGTTACGCTTTGTCCAACCCAATTCCTGGGGTTCCAAATCATGCCCTAACCAATTTTGAACTTTGTAATAAACGCGATTAAAATGTTGGTGAGCTGCTCCATTTGTTGGTGATATATTTGATAACTGCACAGGTTTATTGCGCTGTACTAAATTATTTTCTACTTAAAATGTAATTACCGTGAAAGAGAATACAATTATAATGCAATTAAACTATATCCCTTAATGACTTTTTGAATTACAAGCATAAATTGCATTATTGAATTCACAGATCGGTTGATTAATAAAAAAAATATTTAAATATAATGTATTTGTTAATAAAAAATGAAAATTATTTATAATTATATATTAAGTAAGAATTTATAAACCTTAACTGAGCTGATTTCGATCTGGACTACCAGTTGATTTCAAATAATATTTAATCTGCGCTCGCGCTGACTTCTTTCTCAAAAACGATTCAACGTATAAAAAAATGTTTTAAAGAAAAGTTGTAGAGAATTTAATTCTCTACAATATTGATAATAAATAAAATCCATTGAAAACGGGATATTGGTAAAAAACGTGCAAAATGTCGTTTTTTGTTTACTATTGACCCCCAATTTATGAAGTTGCGGTCATCAAATCATATGTGAATTTTAAGAATAGTTTTATAATGCCAAAATACAAGTTTATACGAATTTACAGCTGTACCTGTTAGAACCCACACAAAGGGCCGTACTTTTATTTTGAATAAATGATAACTTAAAGAAAATTATGATGGTTTATAGAGAAAAAAAAATAATTTTTGTAATAAACACATGCGTCTACCACGTAAAATGAAACAAACTATTCATGACTAAAATTTCATATCAAAATATTTTGAAATTTTTGAGAAAAACGCAATACAGATTTAAAATATTCTATTCTTTGATTTAAAGCGCCCTCTACTATGAACCTCCGAGTACAGTTCGGTGAATCAGTATCTGTTTTAAATGTCGGGGTTAATTTATACCTGACAAAATTTTTACATTTATTCTCTGTACTGGGTTTGTTTGAGTATCGTTGCTCTTTCTAGGTTTCGCACCAAAATGTTGGAGTATATCACCTTAAGTACTTTATGACAAAAAATGACTAAGCATGAAAAAATAGTGACAAAAATAAAAATATATTTTAACGGCAGAAATAACTTATAAACCCTTCAAGTTTTCCCAAAATCGCATTTTTCAAATTTACTGAATTATCTCGACAATAAAAAATTTAAATTCATTATGGTCCATCTTAAGATAACTCAGTCATAAAGTAATTAACGATTCAAAGCAATAATAGTACTATAATGCTGGTTGTACTGTACTCAATTAGTTGGTTGTAAAGAGCTGTTTGCGTGATTTTAGAGAAACAGCTCAGTAAACAGATCATCCTGTAGTTTTCTACACTGCAACGGTCAGTAAAGTAAAGATATACAAATACAGACCTAGTCTAACGTATGCAGCCGAAACAAGAGCTGACACAAAAAGAACAAAACAAAAAAAAATAACATTAAAATGAAAGTGCTAAGTTCAATACAAGGAGTTTCACTAAGGGACAGACAAAGAAATAAACCCATACGAGAACAATATGGGATACAAAGCACTACATTTATAAAACAAAACAGACGAAATCAATGGGATTAGCACGTGGATAGAATGGAACAGGAGAGACTACCGAAAATTTCCAGGGACAACAAACCATACAGCAAAAAAACCAAAAAAGACCACCCAAAAGATGGAAAGTAAGCTGGCAGACAACAACCACAGAAACGGAATAGAGACAGACAAACATCAGTAATCCTAATGGAAGGAGAAAGAAGAAGAAGAAGGGATGACTTAACTGGTAAAAATACATGTCAACCAATAATTATTGCTCAAAAAGTAAACAGCAAGAAAAAATTAAAGAAAATAACGCACTGTTGGCTTAACATTCAGTAATATACTCACAACGCTAGTTTTGTTTCTGTGTTATTTTCTTTGATTTCCATTTTTTCTTGCTGACTAAGATAGCACTTTATGAGCACTAATTATTAGTTAAATATTTTTACTAGTTAATTCATACCAGAAAATTCAATTCATGCAACGTCAGAATAGGCATGTTGACAGTAGTTGTAAATCCATGTAAAGTTAAAATTAAATGATTAATGGTAATATTTAAATACCTAAAATCATATTTATTAAACGTAATTAATAATATTTTATTAATTAAAATTAATTTAAAAAACTTTATTTAATATACATTATCACGTGACTGTGAACGCCAATCACAGCGCATGACGTCATGAACCGATAAACAACTTAGCGTCGCTTGGTGTCACTGTGTGAACGAGTTATTTCTTTGATTTCTCTCGCTTGAGTCGCTAATTACTCGCTATTAGTATTTGTAACTCACTTGTTATCATAAACCGAATTGTGTTTACATTATGGAGACTGGATTCATCAAAGGAAACAGTTCTAACTTGCCGAGAATCAATTGTTTGATGGTGGCGAATTTCTTTGCTACAACCAAAGATTTTTGTGCAGCGGAACTTAACATAAATGTTTTATAGCCTGTTTTTCTTCGTAATTACAATGTTCAACTCGTATATTTTTTAGATTAGATTTTAAAATATTATCGTTTAATTCAGAATCGGTTTCCATTTTTTCAATAAAATTTATATCTGCGATATCTAATTTTTCAATTTTAAAAGGTTTATTAATATTAATTTTTATTGGTTCTTCTCTTGAATTAGTAATGGTGGTTGTTGCAAAAAATTTATTTACGTTTACAACTGCACAGGGTGATTGTATTTGATTGCCAAAGTTAATATAATTTACAAGTCCTGTTCCGCTTTCTATGTCAACGGGTAATTTTACAATTTGGGATGTCCTGCGGGAATATTAATAGAATAATTTTTTACTTTATTAAGTTTCTTTTTTAGTTGTGTTAATTCTTCTAATTCGTATATTATTGGTATTTCTGTATAAGGAGCTTTTTCTCTAAATTTACAGTTGCTTTTAATTGTTTTAATAAATCAATACCAATTAATCCGTCATATTTTTGACTAAAATTAAATAAATAGAACTTAGTCGTTCGTTAACTTTAAAAATTTTAAAAACAGGTATATTTATAACTTCATTGTGGTAAAAAATACTGTGGGCTGTTTGAATATTAAAATCTTCATTTTTTACATGTACATCTACATACACACACACTTTGTATTTATTATTAACTAGTATTAAAGCCTAAAAATAATTATTTCTCAAGAAAACTTTCAAGTTCCTTAGAGTTTGACAGATCGCGAGCATTGTTTATCGGTTCGTGACGTAATCAAAGTCACATGGCAGTTTTGGGCGTTGTAGCGGGAAATTTTAATTCTATTCTAATTTATCACTTTTTTCTTTAAAATAAAACCATTTTTATTATTAAAATATTTTTTTCGCGTTTATTAAGAGTTTATCTATAGAATAAAAGCAGATCCGGAAATTAGTCAACATCCCTATTCGTTAAAATTAGTATTGCTTCAATTTTTTTATTATAGTGAGAAATGCATTAAATTCGCAATTACAGTCGAAATTAGTACTACATTAAAACAAATTGACTCTCCCAACTTTTTAGACGTATAATATTCATTTGAAGTATTATGTACTTCAATTTTAATTTTAAAAATATTTTGTTTCTTTGTGTATATTTTTTTTTTGATAATTTCACTGTAGGCCTTTAAATTCTAATCTTGTGTGCGTCAAAATAAATCAATAAATAAAATTAATCCCGGACTGGTCAAAATAATGGATTCACTATGTTTTTATTTATTGAGTACATATTGCTTCATTTTACCATAAAATTATCTAATTGATAACATAATTATTTTTTTAAACAGACGTTTATCAAAATTACAACTAAATTAAAAAAATTGACTCTCCCAACTTTTTAGACGTACAATATTCATTTAAAGTTCTTCAATTTTAATTTTAAAAATATGTTGTTTATTTGTGTATATATATTTTTTTGATAATTTCACTGTAGGACTTTAAATTCTAATTTTGATTGCGTCAAAATTGTTCAATAAATAAAATTAATCCCAGACTGATAAAATAATAGATTCATTATGTTTTTGTTTATTACATATTACTTTATTTTTACCATAAAATTATTTATTGATAACAATTATTTTTTTAAACAGACGTTCATCAAAAGAAACAAGAAAAAGAAAAGATTAAAGAAGAGTCTTCCTCCAAAAAGGGTAAGTAATTCTGTGTATAAAATACTGTTTTTTTGTGTTTTATACTTAATAATCATGTAAACATGTATTTAAAATGTGACAACACTGTTTCTACATAAAAACCGACCTTTGGATAGTCATTCAAAACAATCAATAAGTCAACTTGTATTTGTCTTTTGATAGGAATTTGTTTATATGATTCAAGACTGTTAACAATTATCAGAGGTTTTCAGGTCAGAGGTTCTTGCCCCTCTGTATCAATTTTTCTTCTGTCTTTGTCTTTTTTTTTTATTTTATTTCCGGAGTAGTAATATTATTTATCATAAAATTAATATAGTGTACTAATAAATTGAAATAATAAACATAGATAAATTAGCTGGTCTTCCATTAATTACTTTCAAAGGGGTAACGAAAGGGGGCCACAAAGTGTGACAAGGAATAGAAGAGTCCTGACGTCACATTTGAATCGTATATATATATTGAGATGAAATATGATTCTATGATATATATATAATATTTAATATAAAATGATTAAAAAGCATATTCTTGATCCCAGGGTAGAAGCTTAGGAATGTGCATAATTTAGTTTCATTTTTTAGTATATTGAAAATTATTCTTCATTCCTGAAAAAAAAAGGAAAAATAAAATAAGAAAGTTGAATTAAAATTTAAATATTAAAATACATGCCTTGGTTTAAAATAATTTAATTAGTCGAATAAATAATTGAATACTTACTTTTAATAGATTGTGTATAAATTTTCACTTCCATAATTTCCATATTTATTATTTTCATAATATTCATATTTGTCATTTATAAAATGAATAAGAAATTCAGAAATTCTAAAAAAATTAAATTTATATTAAAACATAAAATAAAATATATAATTTTTGTTAGAAATCTAGTTTGTAGGGTTATAATACAAATTTGGAAAATAATGTTATAAATCTAGTATGTAAGATGGTAGAAATTGTTAAAAAATTAAGATAAGTAATCTAGGTGGGCTGATTTGTTTTATTTGTATAGAATCAAGTTTGTTTTGGAAAAATTTATATAGAATTTAGATTGGTATTTTGAAGAGAATGGTTGTAATAAATGTTTTGCAGTATTAAAATTGAGTTTTTTGATAAAATAATAAGTTAAAAGAGATTTGAATAATATAATATTGGTACTAAAGTTGAATAGAAGGAGTTGTACGAGTTTGGTAAGAAGAAAGATTAGTTTAAAGTTATATTAAAAGATTGAAAAGGTCGAAGAGAAGAGATATTGTACTAGAAAGAATATTTATCATTGCTAAGAAGATTAAATTATCCGGTTAAGAAGAGGAGTATTGAAATAAATACTTAACAGTTTTGAATATAGCAGTTTTTCTCAAGAATTGAAGAAAATTCTCCATTTATATGGTTAGAGCAGTTCTTATATGGTAGAAGACGTGGAGAATTGAACTAGCAGCAGTTATACGGTATTTTAGTATAAAAATAAATAATTGTGTGTTTAATTTCTTGTGTTGTATAAACTATATTCATTTTCACTTTCATTTAAAAAATAATTTTGCACATCACTAGACTTAAGAACATTTCGAATTTCTTATTTTCACTTAAGAATTTCATTAAAACAATTACTTTTCACATTCACAGTCACTAAATATTAAATTAGAATTTTTAAGGTTAAGTATTCAGTTAAAAATCCAATAACCCATGCGTATGTCTTACCATTGGCGTTCCAAATAAGGTATTAAAATTAAATTAAAATTATATTTATAATAAAATTAAGAGTTAAATTTCAATAATTAATTTTCCTAAATTTTGAACTCTGCTCTGAGGTAAGAGTAGTCATTTACCTTAATTAAAATTTCTTATAAAAAGTTTAAATTTAATAAAAAAGAAAAATTTTGAATTATAGCATATATACTTATAAATTAAATACTGAGCAAGTAATATATGTTTTAATATATAAATTGATATGGATATTTCTTCGTGGCACATGTTCCCTCAATCGAATTTTGGAACGTGATCTGCCATTTGTAAATTGGTTGTCTGGATTAAGTATTTTTTTTTATCGATATGTTTTTGTAAAGTTTTTTATGTGGAGAAATAAGGTGGTCTAACTATTTTTTGGCTATGTCATATTATTTACCTTTTGATTAAATGATTGGTAGATGGCTCTACCTGTTGCATATTAATAATAATAATTTAAATACTAAAATGCCAAAATGATTTTAAATGAAAAATTATATACTTATACGTAATAAGAAATAATGTGACATTTACACACAACAGCATAGGACCGAAACCTAGGGTGGGATAAAGAAGGACCAAACTTTGTGACACTGCTTAAAGCATTGTGAAATACAGTTGTTAGACCACCTCTTTTTTCCACCCTGTTATGAAGATATGAAGATGATTAGGATTATGTTGTCATTAAATAAAAAAAAAAATTGTTAATAAAAGAAAAGCATAAAATTTTGTTCAGTTGATTACAATTGAATTTCAATTTTTAAAAAGTTATAAACAAATAGAAAATATAATCAAAGAAAAGCATAATTAAGATAAAAGAAGAAATAGAGCAGCAGAAAAAGGAAGTTAACTTGTATAGAAAAGCAAAGAGGCCACAGTTGGAAAATGAGCAGAAAGAAGAAGCTTACAGATATAGAAAAACTGAAAATGGGTTGAACAGAAAGGCAATAGATAGAAAGATTGGCAGCAGAAAGAAGGAGATGGGAAGAAGTGGAGTAGGAAGAAGACAAAGAATTTTTTTCATATTTTTTGTTTGTTAGGATAATCAATTTAGAAATTGTTGAATCCACGACCAATAACTGTATTGATTGGATGGTGTACCCGCAGGAAGGTCCTTTTCAATAGATATAATTTTGAAAAATTTTTTTTTACTGAAGTGTTTAGGATAGTTAACCTACCAAAAGAGCATATTAGTTCAATTTTAACTAAGACAGTTTTCATTTGCAACGAGCTCAAATGCACATAATTCCGACCCTGTTATTTTTGCTTCCAAATTTGCAGTCATGTTGAGGCTATTAGCCCTGCTAAAAGAAATTTAATGGCCCCAAATAAAAGCTATTTTTAACTACAAAATGTACTCCTTTATTTCGGCCCACAGTATATATATACTAATTTTGTAATAATGGGTTGATAGCTGCAAAGAAAAGGCTTTAGAGGACCCTGTCTTCTATTTTTATTACTCCAATATTTCGCTAACTTTCGTTAGTATCTTCAGGAAGAGCTGAAAATTACAATGTGTATAGGAGAAGTTCATTATAAATCCATACTGAAACACTTACTAGTTGAGGTTGTTGCCTACATAAGTTCTTATGGTAAAATATTACACTCACAAACATCATTAAAAACACATGAACAAACTGAACATATAAAACACAAATACTTTTATAAAATACATTCAACATTAAATAAATTACACGAACATTGTTAAAATGAAAACAAAACAAAGGTATACAATAACCTAATTTTAGTTTTCAAGGTAATACAATTAAAATTTTATTTGTGGTCTGGTAGATTACTATTGTCCTTTGTCGATGAATAAAAAGTATGAATAAATTTCGCTTAGATGTTGTACATCTATTTTTTTATTCATACTGTTGTCTAACTGTATAATGAAGGCCATCTCCAAAAACAATCTTTTTTGCTATAATGTTTCTCTCTGGCCAAAACCTCAGCATTGTCGTAGCCTATTGTGTATTTTTCTTTCTTCACATGAAACGATAGTTAGCGAAATATTGGAGTAATACAAATAGTAGACAGAGTATTCTGAAGCCTTTTCTTTCCAGCTGTCAACCCATTATTACAAAATTAGTACTTAATATAATAGCTGTAATTTATATAATTTCCTAAAAATCGAGTAGGTACATATATAATCTTCAGTCAGGTATTAAAAATGATACTAAGTGACATAGAAATCCATACACCCAGTAAACATATTTTTTGTTCCAGGTAATGATTAAAATTTTATCCAACCTATTTAAATTTACACCGAGTTTACTTGTTTTTACCTCTAATAAACGGTATGTCACATTCAGTAACGGATCTAATGAGGTGATTAATATCCTCCAGGGGTACCTCACTTCAGGCTAGTTCTACCTCATATCGAAATGCTGCCAAAGTTTGAGGAGGTTTTTGTAAATTTAGTACCTAGTATCTTACCGATAATGTCCCATACGTGTAGTATCGGTGATAGTCTTGAGGGCTAGGGTAACGCATCAATTTCAGCATGGTCAAAGTAGTCTAATGTTACTCTTGCTAAATGAGACCGGGTGTTATCTTGTTAAAAAATGGGTTTTGAAGTGTCCTGAGATATGGTACCAGGTGAGGCTCCACAATCTCTTGATCGTTGTGCAGTCATGTTACCTCTGATTAATACTAGAGGTGGTTTAGACCCATAAGAGATTGCACCCCATACCATAATTGTAACAGTTTTACAAAAAACTAAAGATTATGGCGTTCACCTCATCACCTTCTTACCTTTGCCCGTCCAAAATTTCTAATACGACGATAAACACTTTGAATTCCAATAGGCCTTCCATGTTCTCCCAACTGATTTACAATTGCTCTGGTAGTGGAAAAGCGATCTCTTAAAACCAGCAAACTTAGTCTGCGATCTTCCCGTTCTGTGGTTCAACTCCTTCGTCCTGTACCCCTGGATTCTTATGTTTGGCCTTCTTGATGCCATGCTTTACAACATCTGACCACTGTGTCTAGACGTATTTGCACTAATTTTTTCGTATGCTGTGCATGTTAAACTGCTATAAAGAATGTTTACAAACGCACTAAATACACTTCGTAAATGTTAAATGACTCATTTGATTTATAGCTTAGTCCCGCAAATCAATAACAATCCACATAAAAACAAGAAAGTTAAACTGGTAGGGTTGAAAATTTAATCAGATATTCCTTTTGCTATGATCAAGATATAAACAAAATATTGCTAAAATAAATTATCATTTACTGGGTGTTTTGATTACTATGTCACTTAGTGTAGATCATTTAAATTAGAGCATTACTAACAATATTTTCTGCGGTTATTGTAAAATACTGAATATTTATTAAAAAAACTAGGTGTACCCGCGACGTCGTTCGGGTGGCGTGTTAATAGGCATGTTCATTAATTTTTCAAATTGCTTTTATTTTATAGATAGAACTTATATAAACACGAAAAATATATTTTAGTAAAAAAAATATTACTAATTTCAGTAAAAAATTAATAGAAAGATCTGTTTTCATAATTGGCGCCAAAACGCTCCATACTGTCACTTCATAAAAGACTACGTCACTGACCGGTAAACAAAGCTCTCGTTCTATTAAAGTCCATTGTATTTTACTAAATTATTAAGAACTTGTTGATTACAAGCTGTAAAAATGACTTCGTTTTACGAAAACTGTGCCAAGCCAATGTGTAAGAATACTTACTTCAATAAGTACACCGTAGAAACTTTTTATAAACGTTCCAAAGAACATTCTAATAAGAAGAAAGTGGTTAACACTTGCTAGAAGACACCCACAATCATTGTCACCGAAAAGTACCAGTCATTTTTGTGAAGATCATTTTGATGTAAGTACTAGCAAACTGAAAATGTAAATACAAGTATTGAAATTGGATCTAGAATAGAGAAAATCAGAGCTTAAGTAAACTGTTAATTTGTATTTAACACGGATTTAAGGTACAATTAGTTTCAAATGTGATAACGTAATATGTACCTAATTCTGACTTTAAATTAAAAATAATATACATCAAAAAAAAATTATAGGTAATTACAAAGATATTTTCACATTTCTAAGTTCTGCTGCACAAAAGAACGTTGAATGTATCAAAGAAATTTGCCATCATTAAAAAATCTATTTTTGGTAAGTTACTACTATTTCATTTGATGCAATCCCTTTCCATTATGTAAAAATGTAAGCTATTGTAGTCGTTATAATAAATTAAAGATATAAACAGTTCGCTGGTGGCTCTTGAATATGACAGATAAATTAGATTATTTACCGGACTGTGACGTCATAGCGCTCTAAATGGTGTTAGCAGTCACGTGATAATAGATAATAAATAACGCAGTTTAAACTGTTTTTATTTAACTTCAGACTAAAATTCAGGTTCTTTAAATTTTATTTTAGGTTTTTAAATACTGTATTGAATAAGGGAAAAAAAATTAGATGGATTTGTAAAATGAGTGAACATGCCTATTGTTGTATAAAAATTTCTCCCCTCACCCCGTTAAAGGGGTGGTAGGAGAAATTTTTATACACCAGATGTTAAGTTAAAAGAAGACAAATACATCTGTGAAAACCGCATTCAAATCGGATCATTAGTTTTCATGTGATGCGCGCTAGCGCGCACAAACATATAGATAGACAGACAGACGTACAAAAAGAAAATAACCACATTTTTGGGTTCTATATCGATGTACCCGCGACGTCGTTCGCGTGACGTATAGATTGTTGTATAAAAATTTCTCCCCCCATACCGTAAAAGTGGTTTTCCCAACATTTTCCTTCACTGCTCAGCTCCTATTGATTGTAGCGTGATGTAAAGTATCCTATAACCAGCTCAGGAGTATGAAAAATAATTGTACCAAGTTTCGTTAAAATCCGTCAAATAGTTTTTGTTTCTATAACGGTTTTTACCGGTTTTACTGATTTCACTTTTGGCATCAGTATCGATCCCTAATCACCCCCTGATAGTTATTTTGGAAATATATTTCATGTACAGAACTGACCTCTCTACAGATTTATTATAAGTATAGATAGATAATGCGTCGAAAATTTTAAATAATTAAAACTTTTAAATATGAGGAATTTTAATATATACAAAATTTGCCCATTTATTTTTATTAATCTAATTGACTTATGTCAAGGTTGGTGGATAATGAAACATAATTTATGCTAATTTAGACCTAAATATGATTCTATTGATATTTATTTTTCATCGTCCTTGATTATAAATAATTAAATATTTTTTGCCGTTCTTTCAATATTTTCATATTTATCGTCAATTTCTATTTGAACAAAAACTCCAAATTAACTTTCGTTGGTGTTTACGTTGTTTCAAAACTTATCATTATTTTTATGTTCTATTTATAGATTTTAAAGGTTTTGTTTTTTTTGCATAATGGTTAGTACCAAAATATTATTCACAATTACTCACAAGTCTTATCTTCATATATGTAAAAACGTTCTAAGCGAATGTATGTGATTGAACGGTCCATGTTAAATATTTGTGGGTGTCTTCAAGCGAATTTAAAAATGGTTTAGATACACTATACATATAGACAACAATATTTTTTTAAATTATTACTTATTTATCATAGTGTTTATTTATAATTAGTTGTAGAAAATTCCTAGTTAATGGTTATGTAAGTTAATTTAATTATACAACTCTCTTAACATCGTTTGATCTAATAGGTACCGTAGACACCTGGTAGGTAGCGCTCGACTTCAGGATTATACTGTCAGAAACGAAATTGAAATAAGGGAAAAAAGGTACGAAAACTAGACACATACATGATAATAAAAAAGCAGAGATGAATTTAAAAAAAACTAGAAAATAGGCAACCCCTACAAAGAATCGATAAATCTAGACAAATTATACAAATTAAAAAAATAAAACGAAAAATCAAGAAACTAAGATAGAAATCGAAAAAGATAAAAAAAAAATAAAAAGACGGAAAGAAATGAAGAATACGAAAAAATGGTAACAAACGAGATAAAATAACAAAAATTAAAAAAAAAAAAATGAAAAATATGGATGTAACATAAAAAAATGTAAAACGTAAAGAATGATTAAAAAACTGGAAACAAACCAGAAAATATGATAAAATAAATAAAATAAAAAAAACAGTGAGCAGTGAGTAACATGAAAAAAAAAATGAAAAATATAGATATAACATAAAAAAAATTTAAAACGTAAAGAATTATTAAAAAACTGGAAACAAACGAGAAAATATGATAAAATAAATAAAAAAAAACAGTGAGCAGTAAGTAACAAAAATGAAAAAAAAATGAAAAATATAGATATAACATAAAACAAATGTAAAACGTAAAGAATTATTAAAAAACTGGAAACAAACGAGAAAATATGATAAAATAAATAAAATAAAAAAAAACAGTGAGCAGTGAGTAACAAAAATGAAAAAAAAAATGAAAAATATAGTT
This sequence comes from Altica lythri, assembly GCA_964028335.1. NCBI lineage: Eukaryota > Metazoa > Arthropoda > Insecta > Coleoptera > Chrysomelidae > Altica > Altica lythri. Next base: position 61,086,582 of record OZ034802.1, read on the forward strand.
ATAACATAAAAAAAATGTAAAACGTAAAGAATTATTAAAAAACTGGAAACAAACGAGAAAATATGATATAATAAATAAAATAAAAAAAACAGTGAGCAGTGAGTAACAAAAATGAAAAAAAAAAATGAAAAATATAGATATAAGATACAAAAAAAGTAAAACGTAAAGAATTATTAAAAACTGGAAACAAACGAGAAAATATGATAAAATAAATAAAAAAAAAACAGTGAGCAGTGAGTAACAAAAATGAAAAAAAAAATGAAAAATATAGATATAACATAAAAAAAATGTAAAACGTAAAGAATTATTAAAAAACTGGAAACAAACGAGAAAATATGATAAAATAAATAAAATAAAAAAAAACAGTGAGCAGTAAGTAACAAAAATGAAAAAAAATGAAAAATATAGATAGAACATAAAAAAAATGTAAAACGTAGAGAATTATTAAAAAACTGGAAACAAACGAGAAAATATGATAAAATAAATAAAATAAAAAAAAACAGTGAGCAATCGAAACATCAAATGACAGAAATTGAAGCAAAATTACCGAAAAATGAGAAAAATATCAAAGTAATCGAGAAAGTAATATAAGTAATATAAAAAATATAATAAAACTGAAAACAATAAAAAATACAGAAAAATTGGATGAATAGAGGGAAAATGATCGATAAATCGAGAATCAATCGTATTTTTTTTTTCAAGAAAAAATAATAAAGTAAAAAAATCGTTACGAAATTCGTCGGGTCAGCTAGTATTATTATAAAATTATTATACTACCATGAATTTTTGTAAGATTATTTATGAGAAAACGGCAACACAAATTTATTAAGAGCCAACGATATAAGCAAATATATTAAAATATTAATGGAGAAATTGTTTATTTTAGTACGGAATTTGACCTTCCACAATATAAAATTTCACAGTGTTGCCACGAGACGAGACAAAAGAAAGCTTTTTCTTATCTCGTCTCGACCAGATGACTTTTTTCTCGTCTCGGCTCGCTTCTTTCGCGGTTTAAACCAAATATCAAACATAAACATCATAAAAATAAGACGATATATTGTAAATTATGTTGTACAACATGAAAACATTTTATGGTCTATTATTAAAATACAATTTCGCAGTATGTTTTAATACAAATGTGTATAAAATAATTCTCAGTTTTTTTGAACACCTTTTCGATGTCTTAAGAATAAACAGGGGAGGGGCGTTTTTCATTTTATAATTTATTTATAAAATGAACCTTTTAGACATGGCAAGGGAAAATACAATGATCAATATATGGAGGTGTAACATAACAAAAAATTAAAAGAAATATATAGATCCAAAAAACGACTGTAATTAAATCTCAGAGAATACGATATTTAGTACACATCCAAAGAATGGGAAAAGAAAGAATGCTGAAAATGATACTCTCACGAAAGCCAATCTAAAAGAGAAGGAAAGGTGGACCAAAAAAGAGACAGAAAGACTGGAAAGAAAAAGCATTGGACAGAAGTGATTGGAAGAAAGTGATAAAAGAATGCGTAAAAAGGTTTAAATGAAACAAATTGTTACTAATCTTTTTAGCCCTAGGCCTCAAAGGCCTATTGAGCTTAAAAAAAAATAAAAAAAAAGTCAATGGTAAGATAACATTTTTCACCATGCTCTGATTTCGCTTTTGTATTATTTATTTTTAATGTAATAAATTTTTTATATTTTTGAAATCATTTTAATTGCCATAAAGTCGTATGTACTCATCTTATTTTTAAGTTGATATAACCATGTTAACGAAAGATTGGAAAGTTAAAAAATATAAGAGAAACGTTTGAAAAATGAATATATATGTATGCAAATTTTTAAAATTATTACACAAGCAAGTTTTGCTCAAACCAAATTCGCACCTGGAATGTGAGGAGCCTTTTTGGGGCTGGAAAACTGGCCAACCTAACACAAGAAATGGAACGATTAGAAATTGACGTACCAGGATTAATGGAAACATGGAGGCCTAATACTGAAACACTCAACGTTTCTAATCTACTACGCAGGAAATAATGAGCCAAAAAGGGAGTTGAAATAATAGTTAATAAAAGAATATCAAAATCTGTAATGATTTTCCTCCCTCACTCAGATAGAATCATAGTGCTTAAAACCAGTCAACATCAACTTTATCCAGTTATATGCACCCACTTCCGAAACTTTAGAAGAAGAGATCAAAATGTTCTAAGGCCAGTTGGAACAGGTCCTTAAGTATACCAAAAACTATGAGATGAATATAATAATGGGAAATTTCAATGCAAAAATCGGAGCTGGAAGAGTTGAAGATATTGAGGGATCTCATGGATTAGGAACCCGTAACAAGAGAAAAGTCTAAAAATAACAAACACTTGGTTCCATTTGTCACCGAGGCGCCTCTATACTTGGAGATCTCCAGGTGATCGTGCAGGCAATATCATACGCAATCAAATAGAGTATAAGAATATATTTTAATCAATAAACGTTTCTTCTGACCATGTTCTCCTAAAAGCAGTAATCAAAATTAAAATCGCAAACACAAAAATTAACAAAATACATAGAAAAATAGATTACGAAAAACATAAAATGGAAGACATTAAATCAAAAGTAAGTACAAAGATAAATGAAAGAATAACTGATTACATAAAACCGATGCTGAACTACAAAGATGAATGAAAGAATAACTCATGACATAAAACCGATGCTGGAAGAGAACGCAAGCATAGATGAAATATAAGAAGGAATGGAAAAGTCCATGTTGACTATTGCAGAAACTGTTCTAGGCCATAGCAGAAAACACAAAAACAAAAGTAAAGGGAATAAAAGAGGAAATTTAAAAACCAAGTAAACTTTGACAGCTATAACAAAATCAAGAAAATCATCGGGAGAAAAAATACGAATGGCAAAGAACGACATACAATTAAAAATAATAGATTTGAAAGAACAAGCAATATACAGAATCAGATAGAGAAATATCATTAATTACCTTATATTCCCGGACTTAAAGTGTCCTATAGCATTAATTTTTTTAAATTGATCGATTATTATTAATAATTTATTTTAAATAAAAAAATTTGAAAAGAGGTTGACCTTAAAGGCCATCCTTGCAACTTCCCGCTAGTTTTAACCGCAAAGCTATAGTAACGTGACTTATTTTGACGTTTTTGACTTTTTTTGAAATGTTTAAAAAGCCATAACTTTTTAACGCCTTATTCCATTTTGATGTTCAAGATGGCACTCGACGCAGTTTTTTGAGACCTAAAAACGTTACCGGGAGTGCAAAATCGGTTAGTCAAAAAATCTCTAAGTTATTGAAAAAAAAACACTTTTTTTGAAATTTTTCGACAACGATATCTCACGAACGAATCAACCGATTTTAATTTGCAAAACGGCATTCGACGTGGCTTTTTAAGCTTGAGAGCTGATTAGGTTATGAAATTGATCGATGCAATAGCCAAAAAGATATGCCCAAAAAACATCATTTTTACCAATTGTTTTTTTCGGTTATTTTGAAATTTCTCGAAATCTACCGGCTCGAATCGGTTTAAACTTACAGGGAATCTAAGTTAGATGGAACTCTTTGGAATGCTTTTTATTTCATGCCGATCGGTCAAGCCGTTCAAAAGTTATAAGAGGTTTACATACATCCACACACACACACACACATCCACACGTACATACAGACATACAGACACCCTCGTAAAAATAGTCAGGGAAGGTTCCTAAGACCTCAAAACGTTGAGATCCGATGAAAACTCAATTTTCGAAAAACGGGGTGAAACCAATAACTTCCCGATTTTAAAAAAAATTTTAATTTTTTTTAGCGGGAAGTTAAAAAAAAAAAATGATTCGGTATACAAATCACAATGAATTGCATAAGCAAAAATGTTAAATCTAGTAATAATGGTCAGTTATTTGTGCTAATCTGATTACAGTATTTCAAGGTTGGATATTACAAAAATCACTTATAATCATTTAGACATTAATTTGTTTTTATTGTGATAAATTCTCATCGTCTTTTCACAAAACAATTTCTCTAAACAAACTAATTTGTTGTTATCTTACAGAAAAGATCGTAAAAATGCCCAATGATATTATTTACATACATAGAAATGGGCCAGTGAAATTACTTAAATTAATTAGGTAGATCCAGTTTCTATTCAAAAATGCGCGTTTAATTACTCGAAAACAATAAATAAACTGCAAACACATTAATTTTAAATTAAATAATTCAAATTTAATTATTAGAGAAAAATTGGTATATTTTGACTATAAACAAGGATATGATTTACTTAAATATATTTAAATTAGTTTCTTTTAAATATTTATGTTATGCTTATTGTTTTTTCAATACGAATATTAATGATTAAAAGAATAACTTTATGTGTTAAAATAAAAATTCTTGAAAAAAAATATAGGTATGAGTCACTCCCAATATTGAAAATTAGTATATTTTCTTAGAATATTTAATAAGTTAGGAACTATCAAATTAGTTTTAAAAATAAATATAATAAACTAGCTGACTTGGCGATCTTTGTACCACCTAACACTGATGCTTTTTACCATATTTTTTTTTATCATATTTTCTCGTTAGTTACCAATTTTTACTATTTTTTTTATAGTACTTTGTAATTTATCGATTAGATAGATTATATATTAACATATATTACCAGCTTATGATGGCGTCATAATACTTAATTTCGTAAGAATTGATTATTTAAGTGTTTTATTACGTTTAAATGGATTTCCATCAAGTTAAGGCAACCACCATTGAAAAGTTTAGAAAGAAATACTCGTTTAAACATATGAGACATAACTGCTCCACCTTTGGTGGCGTAATGATGCTTTATTAAATAAGAATTACTCCTTTGCTCCTGTTCCTTCATCTGTCTTGGAGCTGTCCATACATCATTTTATGGTATTTTTGTTTAGTCCAGATACTGTGTCTTTGTCCCATTCAGATTTACTACTCAGTTTTGTGGTGAATTTTCTTTGGCATGTCATCTTGGAGCATTTCCCAAGTTTGATCAAATTAAAGTGATCGAGGTTTTTCCTTGATTGTTCCTTCTTTGACCTTTTTAAATTGTTTTCTTCATTAGACTTTCTAGTTGAATGGGAAGTGGTGTGAGATTTAGGTTTATTTTCATTGCAGCATGTTCCCTTTGCTCCAGTGATGCATGCACAGGCTAGTCTCTGTATTGAATTATCGCTCGTGTCCTAAGGTACTTTCCCATAAGTGATGATTGGGCTCACTATTGTCGTGTCCATTCAACCCTAATTTTTTTCCTGTAATATTTTTGCGCACCATAAGCGCCTTTGTAGCTTTGTGTATTATTTCGTTTTCGTGTTTGTTCCAGAGCAACCTGTCATCTAGGGTTATTCCTAGATATATAAATTCAACAAATACACATCTGGCGTAAAATTCTTTTCAAAATAAATATATTGAAATGGATCCTCCTTCTGGAACACCCACTTTCAATAAAATTCTCGGTCGTGGATTCCAAAATTTTTAAATTGATTGTCCTAAAAATAAAGTACAAAATTATAAATAAAAAAAATAATTCTTTCTAAATCTTTCTTTCTCCGTTTTTCCACTCTTTCTCTATATCTTCCTCTTCCAACTCCTTCTTGCTGCTGCCTTTCCATCTATTTAATACCTTTCTGCTGCTCAACTTTTTCTCTATAGGTACCTTCTTCTTTTACAATTTTCCAACTCTGACCTCTCTGTATCCTCTTATCCAATTCCAATTACCTTTTTATTTATTTATTTATTATTTATAAACTTTTCTTATTTTAATTTAAATTTCAATATTTAATTTTTTTACAATTTTATTTCATCTGACTTTTACAAAATTAGCTCAATGACAATCTAATCAATAATAATATCTTAACAACATAACATCCTATAATCTAAACAAAAACAATCAAGATACCAAAAAATACTTAACCTGGGCAACCAATTTACAAATAATGGATCACGTTCCAACATTCCATTGAAATAACGTGCACCATTGAAGAAAAATCCATATCAATATATACGCCTCATTTATAACTAAAATAATGAGATTTTTCTTCAAGCGTATAATAATAACTATATTACTTTTTGCAACACAGACCGTAGAAATATCCCATTATTTTACTAGTACAAAAATGAATTTTCATTATTGTACTAATAAAATAATGGGGCGTTGTAATCAAGTAGGTAGGAACTGTCATTTTTAAACTTATTTAATTTGACGTTTGTCTGTTTTGAAAATTTTGTGAAAAATGTCTCAAGAATTGCAATGTACGCCTCCGGAATTAGTTGAAATAGCTAATTCCAGTATTGAAACTCTAATTCCAACGAAGTCGCGTAAACTGTATGATTTTGCATACGAAAAATTTCTAAAATGGTGCAATGAATATAATGTACAGCAATACACGGAAAACGTTATGCTTGCATACTTCACGAATTTGTCCAGAAAGTTTAAAAGTTCTACTCTATGGGCACAGTATTCAATGATTAAAAGTCAATTAAACATTAAACATAATGTTAAAATAGAAAAATATAGCAAATTAATTGCATTTATAAAGCGCCAAGGGGAAAATTATACACCGAAAAAATCAAAAGTATTAACACAAGATCAATTTGATAAATTTCTCAAGGATGCACCAAATAATGTTTATTTAGCAACAAAGGTAGGTACTTTCTTATTTCTTTTTAATCATTATTACGTTTATTAAACCGTTGACAGTGATATCTACTAGCAGATCAATATTTAACTTGACAGCAAATATTACCTCATTTCCTACTTATAACATTTAATGACGCTAGCTCAGTGGCAGAGCTTTTGTCTTCGGTCGCAAAGGTCAGCGGTTCTAATCCCGGTGCTACCAGCTTTTTTTTTTATTTATTTCAACGTTTGTTTTAGGTTATATTAATATTTGGAGTCACAGGAGCCCTTAGATGCGATGAACTTGTTAATTTAAAGTCTAGCGAAATCCAAGATTTGGGAAATTTAATTTTGGTTAAAATCATAAACACAAAAAACAAAAAACAACGGTCGTTTACTATAATTGGCGATTTTTATTTGAATTTGGTAAGACAGTATACGGCTCTTCGTCCGGATGATATTGGCCTGCAGCGATTTTTTATTAAATACCAGAATGGTAAATGTCACCGTGTGGTAATGGGTATCCACAAAATATCAAACGTACCAAAAGACGTTGCTACGTTTTTGAAATTAACAAATCCTCATGAATATACAGGACATTGCCTTCGGAGGACTTCCGCAACTATTTTAGTTGACAACGGAGGTGATATTACCGCTTTAAAGCGGCATGGTGGATGGAAATCCACCAGTGTTGCTGAAGGGTACTTAGAGGATTCCATTTCCAGTAAAACACAAACTGCACAAAAAATACTTAATTGGCAAGAACAACCAAGTAATAGTTCTGGAATCGCTGACATAATAATCGACAATCAACTTACTAATAATATGATGTATACCAATGACAAAATTGTAAATGTCGAAGCTGAAAGCGGTGGCAGTGGCTTAAATTTAAACAACTGCAGTATACAAAACTGCACATTTAATATTACTGTTAATAAATAGGTAACACTTTATGTAATTTTTCGTTTGTATTAATTAAATAGTTGAGATATAAACAAAGCCTTCTATATTTTTTATAAAATGCATATTATTATTACGCTTGAAGAAAAAATAGTATATGTTACTCGGAGCAGAAGGCCCATTATATGTTTCGCCCAGTTTGCACAGCCTCGGCTAGCGCCTCGGCAGTGCAAGAATCTGGGCTCAACAATAATGTTGGCCTTCTACTCCTAGTAACATAATATACTATTATATCAAAATTTCAGTGGCTTGACCTTTTTTTCTATAAAATAATTGAAGTTATGTTTGTAGGAATGCCACTGATTGAGAAAAACAATAACATTTCTAACTAAAGTATGCCGATTTATGTTCCATTTACAATATAACAATATTCAAAATAATATTTAAACTATTTTCCACGATATTAACAGAAAAGCGGATTTTTAAAAAATCATCAATAGCTCAATATCCTATAACAAAATAGTTATCATCACACCCTGAAATAAAGATAAGACAAGAAACAGCTTATATATATCATCACCTTCAGTCACTGTCAATCCACTGCTGGATGAACGCCTCTCCGGATGTCCTCCATTTCTGTCGATCCTGCGCAGTTCTTCTCCATGTTCGTCCCAGGGATCTGCAAAACACAGAATCCCATCTTATCCGGGGTCTACGCTGTTCTTGGTGGGCACCAGTCTATTACTCTATCCGACCATCTTCCGTCGGTTCTTCTTGCTATATGCCTTGCCCAATTCCATTTCGATCTTAAAATCACCTCTATGATGTCATTTACTTTCGTTTTTCTACGAATCCATGTATTTCGTCTTTGATTTGGCCGAGTGATACCCATCATTGAACGTTCCATACTACGTTGTGCCGTTTGCAGCTTTTGGATGTCTTTAGCTTTCACATGCGTATTTCATTACAGGGAGAAAACATTCGGTGCTTTTTAGACTAAAAGGCATCCATGATTTGAATATATGTTGGTTTCTTCCACACGCTAACCATCCCTTTCTAATTCTTTGCGATATTTCTACATCTATATCGTGACGTGACGTCCAAGGTAGACATAGGACTTCACAACTTCTATTGAGGAATTGTCCGATATTTTTCGAAAGAAGAATTATCAAATTCTTTCCCCATAATCTTGGTCTTGTCAAAATTTAACTTTAACCAATGTTCTGACTTTTTAGAATTAAATCCTGCAATAGATTATCCAGTTCTTCTTTGGATTGGGCAAGAAGAACTAGATCGTCCTCAAATCCGAAATTACTAACGCGTTGTCCGTGAATGTTAATTCCCTTATTCTCCCAATTCAGTGAACGGCTCCAAAGCCACTGAAAATATTTTGGGTGAAATCGCATCACTCTGCCACACATCTCTTTTTAAAGTACATTGTGCCGAATATAATATTATATTTATTAGTTATAGTTATAAATAATATTCAAGGCTAAAAATAAATGTATTTGTTTGCTTAGAATTTCGTAAGTTCGTAGTGAAATCGTTATCAACTTTTAAAAATAACTTTATATATGCATTATATAAACTATTTACTGTATAATTATAGAAGAATATTCTTTTGATTACTTAATTTCGATTTTCTCCCTTCAAAATTATTTTTCATTAATATGTAGATTAAACTGTGCATAATAAATTAGATATAACAACACATCCTGGTTGGGTTATATTTGGTTTCTTTGAAACTCATGGTAACTTGGTGAGGGATGAAAACAATTATTTATAATATTTTTTCTTATATGAGAGTTAGATTAATTTATTTTATATTGTATACTAGCTGTACCCTCGACTTAGTTCGCGTGGCGTGTTGATTTTTATATAAAAATTTCTCCCCCGAATTTGTTAAAGGGGTGGAGGAGAAATTTTTATATACCAGATGTTAAGTTGAAAGAAGACAAATACATCTGTGAAAACCGCATTCGAATCGGATCAGTAGTTTTAATGTGATGCGCGCAAAAACATACAGACAGACAAAAAAATCTAACCACATTTTTGGGTTCTATATCGATGTTGTAATTCCCCCCGCTAATTATTTTTTAAATATCTTTAATGTACAGAATTTTCAATTCTACAGATTTATTATAAGTATAGATTATTTTTAACGCCATCGCATGGCCCCTTGTGGGTGGAATTTTCTAAAATCCGTTCACAATTGACCTCAAAATTATAAAAATAACTATTGTGCAAAGTTTCAAACCTGTAGGACTTATAGATTTTAATTTTGTTTCCCGCCCCCGCAACCCCCATGTGCGAGGAATTTCGTAAAATCTGTTCACAATTGACCTCAAAATTATAAAAATAACTATTTTGCAGAGTGTCAGACCTGTAAGACCTATAAATTTTAAATTGTATTTTATTTTTTTCACGCCCCCGCATTCTCCCTTGTGGGTGGAATTTTGTAAAATCCGTTTACAGTTAACCTCCAAATTATAAAAATAAGATGATTTCTGCATAGCTTTAACAATTAAGGTAGCACACGCGACGAAAGCTTAAAAAATGGAGTAACTTCCCCCGTTTTCCCAACATTTCCTTTCACTGCTCTGCTCCTATTGAGTGTAGGGCGATGAAAAGTATACTATAACCAGCACAGGAGTATGAAAAATAATTGTACCAAATTTCGTTAAAATCCGTCGAGGAGTTTTTGTTTCTATAGCGGTTATACAGACAGACAGACAGACAAAAATTTTACTGATTGCATTTTTGGAATCAGTATTGATCCCCAATCACCCCCTGATAGTTATTTTGGAAATATATTTCATGTACAGAATTGACCTCTCTACAGATTTATTATAAGTATAGATTACTTTTAGTCTAGTAGCCGAGGGGGGTTTTATGGCCGATTTGAGTCCAAAATTTCAGGATTAATTCCTACGTATTTTGCTATTCTGAATCTGAATTTCAAACATCCTTAGTTGTAGTACCAGGATTTGCTATAAATAATTTTATTGCTTAAAACAAAAAATATAAATATGATAAATATAATTTACATAGCTAAGCCAGTTGTTAACTGTATTTAACTGTGTTGAAAACAAAATTATAAATTTAAATTTTCCCACGGCTTTGCTCACTCAGCATTTGGTAACCTCACGATTCCTGCTTTATCCCAGGGGACAAAAAGGATTCTATAACCTAAGTCAGCTTATACCCTATCTGTATACCAAATTTCATCAAAATCCGTTCGGTAGTTTCGGCTTGATTGACGGACAAACATCCAAACAAACAAAGTTTCACATTTATAATATTGGTTATTATTGAAAAATATATTTTAATAATTGTACACAACTACTTATAAAGTAAATAAAGATTAAAAATAAACAATAATCTATAAATTCTAAATAAATAAGCAAAACAATATGTTACTTAGTAATTATCAGTAGGTACTTGGTAACGTTTACTTTTGAATCAATGAGTGCATGTATGCATTGGTTGGCACTTTTTATTTTTTAGGATTCTGGTGCCCGACGTGTATCAACTTTTCTATCAGTTTTAACTTGGTCGTGATCATTTCGTTGGCAATTTTCACCCACAGATTCTTAATGGGGTTCATGTCTGGAGAATTGCCAGGCCAGAATAAAACTGGGATGTTATTGTCTGCTAGAAACTTGGTAACGCTTCTATCTTTATGGCATGCAGCTAAATTATACATAAACATGAATTCTTTCCCATCAGGGAACCATTCTTCCAGTAAAACTTGTCGGTACGGGCCCTGTTTCATGGTACCCTTCACAATTTAGAGGCGTCCAACCCATTTGGCATTTAGTACAGATTACATCAATATGTTGACGGGGTCTCCACTATGCAGCCAGGATGGTATTTTTCTCCTGGGTATGTTTGACAAAGCTGCTGTTTTCGGCTAAAATCTCAACTAATGATTCGTCAGAGAAACATTCTTAACATAGGAATGTTGTAGTAAATCTCAAAACTGACCTTAATTCAGTTTTGACCAGTCTTCTGAAGGTATTCCTTTTATCCTCAATTTCTATATTAATCGTAACCAGGGTTTCCAATCTGTTCTGCTTTCTCCACAAAACGGCGGAAATTTGGTGTCGACTCAAAAAAATATGTAACTCTTAACGTGGCCCCCTTCACACATCTGAATTGACCTTCTATTTGAAGAGAAGGTACCATCGAGCAATCGGAAAGTAAAAATGAACTCAAAATTCTGATCGCAGCGCAAAAGAAGGACAGTTATGCAGTAACACCACTAGCGGTATAATTTATAATTAAGGCGATTACATTAAAATAAAACTTACCGAATATGGGCCCGGAAATAATAATCTGGTGAATTCTCTAATTAAACGATCCAATAGAACGATACAACGTATATAATTTTATTAATCTCGTTGATTTGTACCAAGGTTGGTTGGTGGATAATGAAAAAATAATTTATTTTTATTTTATCTTTTTTATAACATGTAATTATAAGCAACTACTACTTCTGGTTTAAAATCAGATAATTTTTACATTTTTAAAAAATAATTTGGTACTAATGATAGTTTATTTTTAATATTCATACTCAAACGAAATCCATTCCTTTTGAGGAACTAGTGAATAAATACAAATACATCAGAGTGAAAAGTGAAAATGAAATTCTTCGACTGGGTGCTTTGGTAGAAAGTTAGTTTAGAAGATAGAAAGTTATTATTATTGATCGAAAAAGGAAGACGATTTATACCCTATTAAGCCCAAAATTTACAAAAATTAAGTAAACTAAAAATAATTAATTACATTACATTAACTACATTTACATGCAAATTAAGTAAGAGATATAAACTAGCTAAACAAATAAAGGTCCAGCTTGTTCTTAAACAAGTTCAAAGATCCCACGTTTATGACTTCGTCAGGTAAACAATTCCAAGTAGAAAAAACTGTATTTGGCAGAAAGTGTTGTCTACATGTTGTTTTATAGTTTTCCTTTTCAAGTTTGAATCGATGTCCTCGTAACCGTTGGTCTGTGTTTATTGAGAAAAGCTGGTTCAAGCCTGCATAATGAAATTTTAAGGCCAAAAAGGTGTTAATAAGATTTCTACGAAGTCTACGATCCGAGAATCGTAGTAGATGTGCTGCACTTAATCTAGCTTCAATGTGCGATGTTGGTAGATACTTGGGAGAGACATACAGTTGCACACCGTTGCACATTCTATATAATAGTCTGATCCCGCATTAGTATTGGGCACCACATGGACCCCGCATATTCCAATATTGGTCTTATATAAGTCTTATACAGCTTAAGTGAAGTCGAGAAAGACACACGTGAAAAACGTTTCTCTGTTAAGTAAATCATAGAGTTTGCCCGTTTGCAAATGTTTACGACATGTTCTGACCAAATCAACTTCGAGGTAACTATAAGTCCCAATTCAAGATGTGAGGTCACTTTGCGAAGTGAATGATTTTGAAGCGTGTAATTGAGCATATGATTGTTTTTTCCTAAATGTAGCACCACACGTTTGTTGACATTAAGAGAAAGAAGCCGGTCACAACACCATTGTTGAATAGAATCCAAATCAGCCTGAATGAAGTCATGATGGGTTAGGGGGTTTCCATAGATTTTAGTTTCGTCAGCGTAGAACGATTTATGGCTGTCAATGTGGCAAGATATGTCACTTACGTATATGCTAAATAGAAAGGGACTCAATATTGAACCTTGCGGTACACCACTTATTACCTTTTTCTGAGACGAGAATCATTTTTCAACCTTTACTTCTGTCACAGTTAAATTAAAAGAAATAAACCATCATTATTTAATTTAACATATTCAATACGGATTAACGACCTTAGAACCTTGATTTTATCTAGCCGATATATCTATAAAAAAATATAATGTTATAATAAAACTGTAACACAAGTCCCACACTTGCTCATGTATCACTTCTATAATTTTATAAAAATAAACATTTGTTTGGTTTGGATGCGCAGCTCATTCTAATTGTTATGACTAAGTGCAATAACGTAAAATGAAATTCCTTCAGATTTTGCATTGCAAAATAGTTGCAATTCGGTCTAATATTATTGTGGCATAATAATGTTTACTTCCTCCTTTACAAAATAGTTTCAAAGTCAAGGTCGGAAGTGGCGTCATGTGTTGGCATAATGTGGAAATTATTTTTATAAACCAATACCAACATATTCTACTTTACGACTGCATCGGAACGATTGATACGGTACGATAGTTAACAGTTATGAGGAAAATTGATCAATTACTATAATGTTTGTGTGTTTTTTATGTACATAAATAGTTGTTTTATTAGTAGCATAAAAAAATGTTGTGTTTATGTTACATGGATATTTGTTCCAATAAGTTTTTATCTATTTTAGAATGTCAATACATAGTATTTTTACATGTAATTTGTAAGATATTTTATTTCATCCTGTCCAGTAAATACACTTCCCTATGGGTGGAATTTATAGTCGAGCCTTGAGAACGGAGGACTTCTTGAGGACTCCTTCGAGAAAAATTTTGTTTTATAGTCGCGAAAGGAATCCTTAAGGACGAGTAGAGGACAAGGTAGATCTCGAGCCACCTTAAGGACGCCTTGAACTGACTTTTGACATATAAATTCTTGATTTTTAGGTTAGAAAACGTGATTATTTGTATTTCTGTTTAGAATTTGCTATTTTGAGTTTTTTTTTGTGGAAATATCAAAAATATGGACGATTTAGAAGAATTTTTGGAGTTTGTTGACATTGCGGGTAAAGAAGTATTTATGCCTGTACGACTACCAAAAAGATATTAGCGAGATTGGGACAATCCCTTTGAGAGATTTAGGGAAAGGGAATTTCTAAATCGATATAGATTTAGCAAAGGTACAGTGCAAAATGTACTACTCCCCTTGGTCCAGGAGCAACTATCGCACTTTAATAATAGAGGGCTGCCAATAGCTCCAATGATACAGCTATTACTCAATTTAAGATATTGTACAATGCCGTAATTTTTTCTCTTATACTGCTGCAGTTATTCTGTTTTGTTTCCAAAACGGCCCTAAATTTATTCACCTGTGATACGAGGAAGTATTTTTCTTCCTTCGTATAGGGAGATCTGTTTTCTTTTTCACACATTCTTTATGGCTGAAATTCATAGTCGATCCTTGAGATGCTCCTTATGCGAGGCGTCCTCGACCCTTCCTCCGTTTTTCGATTTTATAGTCCTTTCCTCGAGGAAGGATATCTTGAGGAAAGGTTCATAACTGACAACACTGTATTTTGTTTTTGTTTGTCATAATTTTGACAGAAAGGGAGGTTAAGGTTGAAAGTTTTGGTCGTGTTTTTGTTATTCTAAAGAATGTGTGAAAAAGAAAACCGATTTCCCTATACGAAGGAAGAAAAATACTTCCTCGTATTACAGGTGAATAAATTTACGGCCGTTTTGCAAACAAAACAGATAACTGCAGCAGTATAAGAGAAAAGGCCCAGGCATGGGAAAAAATTACGGCATTTTACAACAGCCAATTTTCAAATAGAACGTCCAAATATCGTTTTGGTAGTCGTACAGGCATAAATACTTCTTCACCCGCAATGTCAACAAACCCAAAAAGTCTTCTAAACATCCATAATTTTGATATTTCCACAAAAAAAACTCAAAATAGCAAATTCTAAACACAAATACAAATAAACACGTTTTCTCACCTAAAAATCAAGAATTTATATGTCAAAAGTCAGTTCAAGGCGTCCTTAAGGTAGCTCGAGATCTACCTTGTCCTCTATTCGTCCTTAAGGATTCCTTTCGCGACTATAAAACAAAATTTTTCTCGAAGCAGTCCTCAAGGACTCCTCCTTTCTCAAGGCTCGACTATAAATTCCAGCCTATTATAACAAAAACACGACCAACACTTTCAACCTTAACCTCCCTTTCTGTCAAAATTAGGCCAAACAAAACAAAATACAGTGTGGAAAGGACTATAAAATCGAAAAACAAAGGAATGGTCGAGGACGCCTCGCATAATGAGTATCTCAAGGATCGGCTATAAATTTCAGCCTATAATCAGTTTGGCGCCGGTAAGTAAAACATTACGGTATCAGGTACTGTAATGTGTTGCCCAGCAACGCTGCTCTGATTGCTTAAGGGAAGACAATTACTTTTAATTTTTGACATTTAAAAAAACTATAATGACTATAAAATAAAAATAAAATAATTAATTACTTACTTTTACATCCATATTTAAAAAGAAGTCAATGTTATTCAATTTTATATTAACAATTAAATCTTAATAATAAAAAAATTATTTGACAGTGACAGATGGCTTTCAAGGTAATTTGACCTAACTAATCAAGTCACGAACTATTTTTAGTCAAGTTACGTACTGTTAAATTTTTTATGAATTTAATAATTTATAAAAACAGGATAAAATAAAATATAATACGATACATGGTCGTTAGGTGTTATTACAGTACTTGTTTTTATTTCCGGACTTGGCTCCTACGTCGCCTCGTCCGTAAACTAACTCGTACTGTAATAAGTCACCTACCGACCTTGTAACGTATAATACTATTACGAATTAGTAAAGTCTTTTGCTCTAAATGCTGTATCTAATGAAATCTCGAATTGATTAGTTGGGACTAATTTGTAAAAACTAATTAACTTCGAAAAAACTTTCTTTTTATATTCGGACAAATGTCTTCTGCTGAAATCACTATCAAGTGGCACTTTTGTAGGGCCGTATAAAAAGGGGCCCATGGGGTCTCAAAATTATGATTACGCGGGATTGAATTTCAGTGTACAGAATTCGAGCACCTGGAGAGTCAGGACAGGCATTTTCGCGCGACGTGTTTCTGTGAGTGGTGCAAGCCGAAAATGCAGCGTTCGTTAGAGCAGAGGTACGCGATTAAATTCTGTGTGAAACTCGGTAAATTTGCGACAGAGACGTTTGATATGATCAAGCAGGCTTACCCAGATGTTGCTTTAGCAAGTAGTGGTGTGTTTCGGTGGCACCAGGCCTTTTTGGAGGGCCGGGAAGAGGTCGCCGATGAAGACCGTGCTAGCAGACCTTCGACTTCGACAAACACCGACAATGTGACTCGTGTGCGCAAAGTTTTAAACTCAGACCGTCGACTAAGTATTCGTTTAATTGCCCAGATGTTAAATTTACCAAAATCTGTGGTTCATGACATTGTGACGGTGCATTTGAACATGCGCAACGCCCCGGCTCACACTGCCTTTCTTGTGAACAGCTACCTGACCAAGGCCGGCATCCCAACGCTTCCGCAGCCGCCCTACAGCCCAGATGTGGCCCCACCAGACTTTTTTTTGTTTCTTCGCCTGAAAAGGCCGATGAAAGGCAAGCATTTTGAGACGGCAGAGGGGATACAAGCAGCATGCACCGCGGCTCTCAAGGCTATTCCGGAGAATGCCTACCGTGACGCCTTCAATGCTTGGAAATCGCGCTGGCAGCGCTGCATCGACGCAGAAGGAGCCTATTTTCAAAGTTTTTAAAGAATTGTAACAATTGGCTCAATATTTTTTTTTAAATCGACTCAGTCCTATTACTTTCCGGACAAACCCTGTATGTTATATTATGTATTTCCAATCTAATTCGATTCTTTAAAGTTTGTTGTCTATCGATGTAAACTTTTAAGTTACCACATTGGAAAAAATTAAGTGGTGTAAGATATGGAGATCTTGGGGGTCGCTCTATTGTTTCTCGCCAACCAATCCATATCCTAGGAATGCATCTATTTAAAAAATCACGAATAAGCAATGTAAAGTGCGGAGGTGCAACGTCTCGTTGAAGCCATATGTTATCATGTAACAAATTAGGATCATTATCTTGTAACCTCTTTTTTCCTCATGATGTTAAATGCTCGATTTGAGAGGTTAACGTATGCGAACGGCACTCAGGGGGTAGGAGGAGAGCGAGCGTGGATTCGTTCGAGCTAGATGAATAATTTGGAAAAGATAAAAAGGAATATACCTACTTAATAGAATAATAAAAGATAAAAGAAGTTAAAGGGGACAAAAGAGAGTAAATGAAAGAAACGAAAGAGAAAGGAAAATGAACGCCATGTTTTTTATCCTGAGGATGGGGAAATATAAGAAACCCAGATGGAATAAGAAATATATAAGAGATATAAGATAAAGTAAAATTAGATAACCCGGCAGATGTTCTTGCTAAAATTTAAATTACACACTTTTATTTAAGATACTAAAAAGAAAAATTATACTTACACTTTACTTATCCTTATGATTATAAATCAAATCGGTAAGATATATTTAAAAAACAAAATCTATTACCTTAATAAAATAAGATATATTTAAGAAACTACATCTATTACTTTAATAAAATATAGATTAGAGAAACTAAAAGTATTGATCAGAGTAACAGGCTCTAGCTAGGAAAGGAAAAATCTATAGTTAATAATAACAGTATTTATTATCAGCTGTAATGATAAAAGAGACACAACAACAATAAAATAAAAAAATATGAGATACATCTCGGTACGGTATAGTAGACACATTTTAATACACACATTTGTGTTTAGTTCAAAAACAGATTTATTAATACACATAAAATAATAGCTAAGTACACTGTTTTGTCATTTTCGTGTACTCAGATAAGCGAAAAGTGAGAGGTAAAATTTAGATGAAAACGTTATAAAAAAAATATCACCTTTTGCTTTGATATTAACTCGAGTTAAGAGTACTCATATTTAAAAGTATAAATCTTAATTAAATCAGTACGAGAGATAAATGAAAAAAATTAAAGAATATGAGTAAAACAGTTTACAGATAGGAGATACAAAAAATATAAGTTATAAAAAAAATTACAGGTAAGCAATACACAAAAAAATCACATCCTGGTTATTTTCATTACGACACTGTGCACTGCACTTATAGATATTACAGGTAAATACAATTAGGATAAAATGTTCCATAGAAATAAATGGTACTCTGAGACTCGATACAGTTATAAAAAAATTGTTAAAAACTTACGTTATCTTCTAAATGTTTCTGAGATACTTTATTAGCATATGGCTTCATTCTCTCGGTAATTGGTCCTAACGGTAAGATATAATCTAGACCCATTCTTGTCTAGATTTGTAGATATTTAGAGAAAAACCATAAACTTATTCTTCGTAGCTGGGGTTCGAAGAAAAGACGGTAACAATGGCTGAATTCTGCCGCCATTACTCTACGATATACGAAGGAAACTTAAAGATAGCACTGTCTGGAAATCTTAAGGTAAACCTTCCGGTACGATAAACGATAGTCGATACAAGAAACATTTAACTGCTGGTAATTTTTAAGATAAAATAAGAAAATTGCCGGGAATTTTGAAACTGAGCATTTCGCGAACGATCTTAATCGCGTAAAATCTAAACCCAGAGTGAATAAAAATCGTTGGTACTAGAGAGACGCTCTCCTTTCCCGCCTAAGCACCTGATCTTAAACTCGGAACCTCATTGGTCAGTTAGGAAAATCAATAAACTGCTTAGAGACAACGGTTAGACTAGCTACGTTCTGGAAACATCTTGAATAAAATTTAGGACAGAGTCGGCCTAAGTGAAAAGAAACGTTAAAAAAAGAAATTTTATTATTCGGGTTTTTTAAACACGCTACAATCTTTTGGAAAATTTATTTATGTTTTATTTTACTGCATGGAAAATTTGTTAACTTTTCAAATGAGCTATCACACGACACCCCTATTCTCAATAAAAAAATCTTCAATTACGTCTTCACATCTAGGTTTAAAAATTAAAATTCGCCTTTTTTGCCTAAAGTTGCCTTATTTTGAAAAAATGAATGTATTCCATAATTTAGATCCTCTCTGTATATATAAGTGCCAATGCAAAACAAAGGTAGATAGATATTTTTTGGTTTGGCTGTTAGCCTATATCACTGCGACCTTTCCAGATCTATTGTGAACACCCATTATCTGTGGAATAGGATTAGAGCACCTTGTCCAGCTCTGCCCTCTTAATGAGACTTAATAGCCTTGACAGTGGCCACTCCGCATAACTTGGAGCAGCCGGTTTCTCCTCTCCCAGTAATAGATACCGAGTCCTTGCAACGTCTTCACATTGGCATAGGACATGAAATGTAGTTTCCTCTTCCTCTTGGCAGTATCGACAAATGTCTTCATCTGCTAAGTTTAGCTGACTCATGTGTTTTCTGAGCCTACAATGTCCTGTCAAGAGACTCACAATCATTCTGACATCATTTCGCCTTTGTGATAGCAGCTCTGCAGTAAACTTCGCCGAGTATCCCTTTATGAAGAGTTTGGCCTGTCGCTTGCCTGGTGATGTTTCCCACCACTCCTGGGCCTTTTCTAGCCTCCATTTCTCAATGGCTGCCTTTTTGAATGTATTAACAACTCCGCCGAATGGTTCCGGGCCAATCATTGGAGTGTTAGCTCCCGCACGGGCCAATTCATCAGCCTTCTCATTGCCCCGAAACCCTGAGTGTCCTGGTATCCATGCCAGTGTCAGAGAATTTTGACTAGCGGCATGTGTCAGGGCCCCAACGCAGTCCCACACCAGCTGTGAGCTTATTTGTGCTGAGACTATCGCCTTTAGAGCTGCTTGGCTGTCCGAGTATATGACAACGGTTTTACCCGTTATACCTTGACTTACGATCTCTGAATGTATTCCATAATTTAGATCCTCTCTGTATATATAAGTGCCAATGCAAAACAAAGGTAAAAAATCATGTAATGTTCCAGCAATACTTGTAGTTTAAACATTATGCTTTGATATTTAACTAGTTTATTTTAACAAGTAGTAATTAGTAACAATGTTTCGATAACCTCAGCAATTAGTACATAAATCACAATATTGTGATTTATGGAAAACAATTGGATCTTCTATTCTAGTATTATATTCAATATTTATGACACTATTAATTACTATTGTTTTATTCACTGCAATTGCAATTACAGATCTAATAATAAACACAATTTATATTTTCATTGAGAAAAATATTTGTTTAAAATTATTATTTAATTTGATATTAAAACAAATAGGCTGGTTAGTAGCCTTAATCAATGTAAACATATTATTTCCGACAATATTTTTTTGAACTCTGATTCTTATTTGACGTAATTTGTAAGGGAATCCCAAAAGTTTCTTACGCAGGAATACCAAAACAGGCTTTAAAAGATACAATTAATTTTATCTTAAAAAAAAAAACAAACCAATCATTCATATATTTTATTTATGAAATAGTACAAAAAACCTTTATACAGATTGTCTCTTCATAATAACACAAAGAGCAGTGAGAAAACCGGCTTAGCTTACAGTCAAAATGTGGTTCGTAAGCGTTATTTTTTGTACATTTTCAATTAAGTTTTTTGAAACTATGATTTTTATGGAACGTATTGGCGGGGGGAGTAAACGTAAAAAAACGAAAGCCTATTTAACTTACATACATACTGATTTTCCTGACAATAGGTTGAACGGGAAAGAAGTTGCTAGTCTGCAGCGCCACCTGAGCATATCATACAAATCAATGAGCATATCATACAAACCTTTTCCGTGGAAAAATACATATACATACCAATTTTCATGACAATCGGTTGAACGGACAGAAGTTGCTACTCTGCAGCGCCACCTGGTGGCGAGTGGCATCAATGAGCATATCATATAAACCTTTTTCGTGGAAAAATACATATACATTCCAATTTTCATGACAATCGGTTGAACGGGACAGAAGTTGCTACTCTGCAGTGCCACCTGGTGGCGAGTGGCATCAATGAGCATATCATATAAACCTTTTCCGTGGAAAAATACATATACATACCAATTTTCATGACAATCGGTTGAACGGGACAGAAGTTGCTAGTCTGCAGCGCCACCTGGTGGCGAGTGGCATCAATGAGCATATCATACAAACCTTCTCCGTGGAAAAATACATATACATACCAATTTTCATAATAATCGGTCCAGTAGTTTTTGAGTTGATTGAGTACATACAGACATACAGACAAACATTCATTTTTATGAATATAGATTTGTGTGAAGAATCTTCAAAAATTGGAACATATCTTGGAAAATTGGAACAAATCTTAGAAAATTGGAACAAATCTTGAAAAATTAACGAATATATCAATACAGATTTTTCTGTGGGCACACGTTCTCTCATTAGAATTCTGGGAATGTGATCCTGCATTTAGATTTTGGTTGCCTAGATTATGTTATCATTTTTTTTTTTGTATAGATATGTTTTTCTGTAGTTTTGTTGTGGTTGTTATGGATTTTTATTATTGATGAGATTAAAAGTCATTGCATTGAAAGGCTAAAAAGAAAAAAAAAAAGAAAAATTTAAAAGCTAAAATTAATATTGATAATAATAAGAGTAAAGGGTGAACAAAGCACATAAAAGAAAAGTATTTGAAAATAAACCCAGAGTAGATCAGTAGAAAGTGCAAGTAACATAAAGAAGGAGCCCACAGGTACATAAAGAGGAGCAGAAAGAACACAAGAAAACTAGAAAATAAAAAGGGCATTTTGTTTGTAATATCAATTAATTTATTAGTGCCGGAATCGACAACCCAGAAATTGTATTGACTAGAAGTTGACACCGCAGTGGACGTCCATATTAACACATATTTAAAAAATTAAATAATCGTAAAAAATATAAAACTATGAAAAATTTGATGAAATCATAAAAAAAAATTTTTAATTCAATTCATAGAAAACCGCAAAATGAGAATAATTAAATAGAGCACTTATAAACCATTTTAAATGTAAAGTAGAAGCAAAGCTTCTGTCGGTTCATCCCACGACTACAAAGATAATTTTTTAATTTCTTAAAAACGGTCCATTAATTCAACATGTAGACTCCGTCCAGAAACAATACTATTAATTACTTCAAAATCGTCCGGAAAATGACATTTTTCGGCCTAGGCCGGCAAAGTAGCTTTTAGATTATCTAAAGAGATGGCGCTATGAGTCATCAAAAATACATAATGAATACTACAAATTTTAATTAAATTTATTTAAAAACAGCGTATAATATACTAAACTAATAACTTTTTCTAAAGGTAAGCAGGATTCAAACTTACATTTAATTTCTCTCACAACTTTTATTTTCAATTTGACATTTATGTCAATTTACAACTACTTATCATTCGATTATGAAAATACATATCTCGATTTTATTATTGCTCATTGAACTATAATAGTTCATTGTTTCTGCTATTTTTATATAAAATTATTAGATATTAATATTATCAATATAACAATTTTTACTGTGCTGCTTATTAGCACAGTATTCGTATGTATAAAAATTAAGGATCGTGAAATCGATTATCAGAAAATCATTCCTTATTACTAATTCTTTTAATCGTGCAATAGATGTCAATAATGTCAATATACACCTAATCTTGTATGTCACAAAGTAAACAGTTTTTGAACTTTTGAAAATATTAAAAATTGGTCGGACCAAAAAATAGTGTGTGTTACACGTCCGCAAAATGTTTTGCAAGTGCTCGTATTGTTTCGTCTCGGTGCTACGCCCCTCGGCTACACAACTTTACTCGCTCTTGCAAAATGGCATTTTCCGTCCTTGTGTCACAAATAACTATTTTAGATAGCGCCTCTTATAAGATATTCGATGAATAAAAATGTAGGAAAGTTATTTCAAATTTTGACAATTTTGATTAAAAAAGAATTTTTTTTCAAACCGGCCAGAAATTAATACTTTCCGGTTTATTTTTAGGTCAGAAAATCTCATTTTGTCGGACAAGGCCAGAAAATAAAAATGAGTCCGATAAAAACTTTTACCGGACTCATTTTTATTTACTTTCTGGCCTATCTTTAATGAAAAAAACAATAAAATAGTTAGTCTAAGATAGCGGTCAATTGGTTTCTATGGTAACCGAGTTTTGTATATATTTAAAACTATAAAATAACTTGACATATTTTGACGTTTAGTTGAAAACGTGAAATTTATTATAAAATGGATATTTAAAATGATGCATTTGATTGTGAATTAATGGAAGATGAAATTATACCAGATGAAATTGTTAAGGTAGCCACCCAAGCAAAGTTTGTTAAAAAAATGTTAAAATTGGTTAATAAAGAGTTTTTGTTATAAAAATGTAACCTGAATAATATGAAGTTTATGGTACAACAAAGCTCGTTTTAAAAAATATTGTACGTAATACGTCCCAAAAGTGCTTTTACTGGACTCACAGGCTTGCAGGACTCGCCTGCGGCTCGCCCTGCAATTTGCCCACTCGTCCAGTAAAAGACCACTTTCGGGACTTGTTACGTAAACTACTATAACGAACCTACGTTTCGATTATAATATATTTTAAGCTCAACATTTTAAATAATAGTTACAACCTGTATACAAGTCACTTAATTATAGTATAATTTGATTATTACTAAATCCATTTTTATTGTACTAAAAAAAAAATAATTATAGAAGAATATATAGGAAATAAATAAATTGAAATAGATCCTTATATAAAATTATACTTTTGCTGGATAAATTATTTCTATTAATAAATGATAGAATACAAACAAGTGGCAATAAAAAAAGACGTTATGACGTTTGTTTCTTGAAGATAGACGATATTTTTATGCTGTTTACGTAATAATTTATTTATTTAAAACGCGCTATTTACATTTTTAGTTTTTTTGTGCCAAATTATTGAAGTTATTGTTATAGAGGTCAAATTTGAATTAGTTTATTTAACTGTTAAAGTATAATACGAAACAAATTATTAGAGCTTCACACGAGACGAGAGTAGGCGAGAGTAACAAAAATCTCGTCTCGGTCTCGCCAATTCCCAAAAAATTGAGTCTCGTTCAAGTCTCGGTCTCGTCTCGTTACTAGTTGTCTCGTCTCGTCTCTTTTAATTGTGAATAATGATTATAAATATTATATAAACTGAAACAATAAATAATTTTTTAATGCTATATTTATTACGCTATTATACAAAAATATTTTTACACAGACATAAATTTAATAATTTTACAAAAATCATACTCGGTTAGTGATTTCTGTTTAAATTTACAATAAAATATATCACAGATGGTCACAAGATTTTATATTTTCTAAAATATATTGTTTTCTTTACAGGCCATTTCTTTGTAATATAATGTGCTACTGGTTATATTTTACATAGTTTGTCTTGATAAATGCGCGTAAAAGATACAGTCAAATGCCACACAAGCTGATAAAAGTTTTAGCAACGTTTAGCTTTAGTTTTCCTCTTTTGGGTAGTTAAAAATTTCTTATTGTAAGCTTATATCTGACCAAATGAAGAGGAATCTGAGAAGATCGTGAAGAATGTATGGAATGAATTGGTGAAATCGAAAAAAAAAGTGTGTCAAATGGAAGATACAAAGAAATAAATGTAAATATCACAATTTAACATTGACCGTAAATACAAGAAGCCGGGTATTGATGTGAAACATTAAATTAAATATATGTATTATATTCATTTAATAGAGTTAATCATGGTATACGTTGAATTTGACAAAAAACGGTACCTAGAGGAATCTGAAGGAATCTATTTCATCATTCGGCGTTATTTCTTCAGACAACATACAGATAAATAATAGAGGCTGAAATTGGACGAAATGTCAATAATGCACCTGAAGCTGGATCAAACCAAATCTTGGATCAACCAGGACCGTCAGGGATTAAAAATTATCCAGCCTCATCGGTTGTTATCCAAGAAATTAAGAAAACTAGCCATTGCTTCACAGAAGCAATCCGTCCATCCCTAAAAGCATCTCTTAGAAGTGGAAGAAATAATAGACGCCTCAGAAAAACCCCAATATTAACAGATACTACAGAAAAACAATTTCTGGCAAAAGAACAAAGCAAAAAAAAGAAAAATAAAGAAGAATAATGAAGAAATAATCATCCTTAGAATAGAAAGGATATTGTAAAGTCGATGTGATTATGGACTTAATCGTAATTTTTTATTCTTCCATTTTTTTGCATCAAATTTTTAAAACCATCAATTTTATGCGATCTTTGGTCATTGCTCCCGAATTATAGTTGTAAAGGTGTTCCAAAAGCGCTTATAGACTTTTGGGCTACAGTTGGGAGCATTGAAGTAATTCATGGAGATTGGTTAAAATTAATATGGATAATACAACAAACGAAATAGCATGGAAAGGTTATAAATCAAATAATTTTGAAACATAGGAAGGATTACGACAAGGAGATCCACTATCAACAGCTCTGTTCAATCTGGTATTGGAAGGAATAATTAGAAACAACAGGATAAAGAAAGAACTAAAAAGGTTGATGAAGAATATAATAAAAGAGACTTGGTCTTGCAATATATGAAGAGAAGACAAAATATATGGTAATGGGTGGAATAGAAAAAGAAATAAAAAAAAGGTAAAGGAAAGGGCAATCCCTTGTAATGTAATGTGCTAATGGTTATATTTTACATAGTTTGTATTGATAAATGCGCGTAAAAGATACAATCAAGTGCCACACAAGCTGATAAAAGTTTTAGCAACGTTTAGCTTTAGTTTTCCCCTTTTGGGTAGTTAAAAATTTCTTATTGTAAGCTTATATCTGACCAAATGAAGAGGAATCTGAGAAGATCGTGAAGAATGTATAGAATGAATTGGTGAAATCGAAAAAAAAATGTGTGTCAAATGGAAGATACCAAGAAAGAATTGTAAATATCACAATTTGAGATTGAGTGTATTAACAAGAAGCCCCGGGTATTGATTAGAAATTTTAAATTAAATATATGTATTATATTCATTTAATAGAGTTAATTATGGTATACGTTGAATTTGACAAAAAACGGTACCTAGAGGAATCTGAAGGAATCTATTACATCATTAGGCATTATTTCTTCAGACGACTTACAGATAATAAAGGCTGAACTTGGACGAATTGACAGCAATGCTACTGAAGCTGGAGCAAACCAAGTGTTCGATCAACCAGGACCGTCAGGGATTATAAATTATCCACCCTCATCGGTTGTTATCCAAGAAATTAAGCAAACTAGCTATTTCTCCCCAGAAACAATCTGTCCATCCTCAGAAGCAATCAGTCCATCCCCAAAAGCATCTCTTAGAAGTGGAAGAAATAAGAGACGCCTCAGAAAATCAACAATATTAACAGATATAATCCAGAAAAACAAAGAAAAAAAGAAAAATTTGCGTTGATAATGAAGAAATAAAAAAAGGTATAGGAAAGGCAATCCCTTGCAATGTAATGTGCTAATGGTTATATTTTACATAGTTTGTCTTGATAAATGCGCGTAAAAGATACAGTCAAATGCCACACAAGCTGATAAAAGTTTTAGCAACATTTAGCTTTAGTTTTCCCCTTTTGGGTAGTTAAAAATTTCTTATTGTAAGCTTATATCTGACCAAATGAAGAGGAATCTGAGAAGATCGTGAAGAATGTATAGAATGAATTGGTGAAATCGAAAAAAAAATGTGTGTCAAATGGAAGATACCAAGAAAGAATTGTAAATATCACAATTTGAGATTGAGTGTATTAACAAGAAGCCCCGGGTATTGATTAGAAATTTTAAATTAAATATATGTATTATATTCATTTAATAGAGTTAATTATGGTATACGTTGAATTTGACAAAAAACGGTACCTAGAGGAATCTGAAGGAATCTATTACATCATTAGGCATTATTTCTTCAGACGACTTACAGATAATAAAGGCTGAACTTGGACGAATTGACAGCAATGCTACTGAAGCTGGAGCAAACCAAGTGTTCGATCAACCAGGACCGTCAGGGATTATAAATTATCCACCCTCATCGGTTGTTATCCAAGAAATTAAGCAAACTAGCTATTTCTCCCCAGAAACAATCTGTCCATCCTCAGAAGCAATCAGTCCATCCCCAAAAGCATCTCTTAGAAGTGGAAGAAATAAGAGACGCCTCAGAAAATCAACAATATTAACAGATATAATCCAGAAAAACAAAGAAAAAAAGAAAAATTTGCGTTGATAATGAAGAAATAAAAAAAGGTATAGGAAAGGCAATCCCTTGCAATGTAATGTGCTAATGGTTATATTTTACATAGTTTGTCTTGATAAATGCGCGTAAAAGATACAGTCAAATGCCACACAAGCTGATAAAAGTTTTAGCAACATTTAGCTTTAGTTTTCCTCTTTTGGGTAGTTAAAAATTTCTTATTGTAAGCTTATATCTGAGCAAATGGAGAGGAATCTGAGAAGATCGTGAAGAATGTATGGAATGAATTGGTGAAATCGACAAAAAAATGTGTGTCAAATGGGAGATACAAAGAAAGAATTGTAAATATCACAATTTGAGATTGACCGTATTAACAAGAAGCCCCGGGTATTGATAAGAAATTTTAAATTAAATATATGTATTATATTCATTTAAGTAATAGAGTTAATTATGGTATACGTTGAATTTGACAAAAAACGGTACCTAGAGGAATCTGAAGGAATCTATTACATCATTAGGCGTTAATTCTTCAGACGACTTACAGATAATAAAGGCTGAACTTGGACGAATTGACAGCAATGCTACTGAAGCTGGAGCAAACCAAGTGTTCGATCAACCAGGACCGTCAGGGATTATAAATTATCCACCCTCATCGGTTGTTATCCAAGAAATTAAGCAAACTAGCTATTTCTCCCCATAGAAAGAATCTGTCCATCCTCAGAAGCAATCGGTCCATTCCCAAAAGCATCTCTTAGAAGTGGAAGAAATAAGAGACGCCTCAGAAAATCAGCAATATTAACAGATACTCCAGAAAAACAAGTTCTGGCAGAAGAACAAAGTAAAAAAAGAAAAATTTGAGTTAATAATGAAGCAATAAAAAAAGGTAAAGGGAAGAGCAATTCCTTTTAATGTAATCTGCTAATGGTTATATTTTACATAGTTCGTTTTGATAAATGCGCTTAAAAAGTATAGTCAAGTGACACACAAGCTGATAAAAGTTTTAGCAACGTTTAGCTTTAGTTTTCTTTTCTTGAGTAGTTCAAAATTTCGCCTTTTCAGCTTATATCTGACCAAATGAAAAAGAATCTGAGAAGATCGTGAAGAATCTATGGAATGAATTGGAGAAATCGGAAAAAATGTGTGTAAAATGGGAGATACAAAAAAAGAATGTAAATATCACAATTTGAGATTGACCATAAAAACAAGAATCCGGGTATTGATATGAAACTTTTAATTAAATTTCATTTAATAGAGTTAATTATGGTATACGTTGCATTTGAAAAAACAAAATCGGTACATAGAGGAATCTATATTATCATTAGGCGTTATTTCTTCAGACAATATACGGCTGAAATTGGACGAAATGACAACAATGCACCTGAAGCTGGAGCACACCAAACCTTGGATCAACCAGGACCGTCAGGGATTATAAATTATCCAGCCTCATCGGTTGTTATCCAAGAAATTAAGCAAACTAGCCATTTCTCCCCAGAAGCAATCCGTCCATCCCCAAAAGCATCTCTTAGAAGTGGAAGAAATAATAGACGCCTCAGAAAATCCACAATATTAACAGATACTCCAAAAAAACAATTTCTGGCAGAAGAACAAAGCAAAAAAAAGAAAAATTTGCGTTGATAATGAAGAAATAAAAAAAGGTAAAGGGAAGAACAATCCTTTTTAATATAATGTGTGCTAATGGTTATACTTTACATAGTTCGTCTTGATAAATGCGCGTAAAAAATACAGTCAACTGCCACACAAGCTGATAAAAGTTTTAGCAACGTTTAGATTTAGTTTTCCTCTTTAAAAGTTTCGCCTTATAACCTTATATCTGACCAAATGAAGAAGAATCTTAGAAGATCGTGAAGAATCTATTGAATGAATTGGAGAAATAGGAAAAAAAGTGTGTCAAATGGGAGATACAAACAAAGAATTCAATTTAAGATTGACCGTAAAAACAAGAAGCCGGGTATTGATATGAAACTTTAAATTAAATATATGTTTTTGATTCATTTAATAGAGGTAATTGTGGTATACGTTAAATTTGACAAAAAAAAACGGTAAGACGGGAATGGGACGACTCGCCGATTGGCGATGGCCGATTGGCCGTGGCCAATTGGCCGTAGGGACAACTCGCCGTAGGGACAACTCGCCGCAGGGACAACTGGCCGTCGATATTGATGTTTTTTCCAACAATTAATATACAACGATATCGCGCTCGTAGGTAATAACTTAAAAAATGAAAGGATTACGGGTTTTTGATTCAAATAGAAATAAATAACTAACAAATTATTGCTTAACCAAACTTTACTACACTTTACATTTTCTGACAAGACAAAAAATAAGATTAAATCAGAGAACATCTTTTTTTTTGAAAACTTGACAAATATACAATAGTTTCTAATTTTTTTCTATTTTCATCAAAAACCTTTTGCCTTTTGTTTGAATATGTTATTAATTAGATTATTTTTTGTGCTTTCAAGAACATAGTTTGATATTTTATATCCAAAAAGTATTCCGTCCTATCATTAAATTAAGAGACAACTTCATGTTATCAGGTTTAATACCCAAACTATACAAAATTTTTTTTTAAACAAAAAATTAGAAAACATATATAGGCGGCCAGTTGTCCCTACGGCGAGTTATCCCTACGTCCAGTTGTCCCTACGGCCAATCGGCGACGGCCAGTCGGCGACGGCGAGTTGTCCTAGACCCCCTAGAGGAATATAAAGGAATATTTTTTTAGCTTGTTTTTTGTAATGTTATCTAAATCCGTGGAAAATAATTCTGTTCGTATTTTCATCTTTTCTGAAAATTTCCGAAAGTGCTTTTAAATGAAACCAGTTTACTATTTTTTATATTATTTAGCTTCAGGCTTTGACATACCTTATACGTATAGGTGGCGTATACGCACATACAAAGTACATTTTAATTAGTTCTAAATAAATATTAATTATCGGAATTTTTATTTATGAAAGCTAAATTGAGAGCATCCTGTTTCATTTTTATTTTATTTTTTGACAATGTTTAACAATTATTGGAAATTTGAATGTACTTGTGTTAAAGTTCCCTTATAAATTATTTCTGGGGTATATAATTCTTTAATTACTGCCGTTTTCATGATAAATGGTATTATTCACCCTTACTCTTATTTAAAAAAATCGAACTGTCTGCACAGTTCAAACATAACCTTAAATTCATTTCTATTTTCGCAACTAGTGCAAATATCATCTATCATGTGAAGTTGTCATTAGAATTGGCGAGGTGACAATCCTTTCTACTTTGTTTACAATAGTTTAGTTCAATGCCTTCTTGACTGTTATTGTGTTATCATTATTTGTTCGGTACGGCTTCTTGTTTAAATGCTCTTTAATTGGAAGGCTAGAGGCGGTTTAAGGACGAATCTAAGTTTTCAGAAAGTTCCATAGAAATTATAATATAAAACAATTTACGGTAATTCCAAACAATTTTTACACATTTTGAATTCCTAGCATTTATTTAAAATGAAATTCTAAAAATTGGATAAAATCCTTATTGAGTTATTAATAAATTGCCGCTATGTTTTTTAGGGTTCCGTAGCCAAACGAAAAAAAAACGGAATCATTATAGATTCGTCATGTCTGTCTGTCTGTCCGTCCGTCCGTATTTTTCTTTAAGAATTATACTTTTGGTAAGTAGATATATTCCGTGAGCCGCCTTAAGATTTTAACCAAAAACAGAAAAATTTTGGGGTTCCCCATACTTAAAACTGATACTCAAAAAAGTATCTATGGATAGGTCTTCAAAAATGATAATTAGGTTTCTAATATCATTTTGTCTAAACTGAATAGTTTGCCCGAGAGATACTTCCAAAGTGGTAAAATATGTGTCCCCCTGTAACTTCTGGAATAAGTTAATTATAAAACGTGTACCTACACAGTTGTTACTCAAGAATCTGGAACTTTTTATTATCATCCTAAACGTGTCAAACATACCATTGATTAAAATGATTATGGGTCGTTCCTTGGAAAACAGACTAGAAAGAGGCTTATTTTTATCAAAATTTAAAGTAAAATTCTGCAATTTTATGCTTAAATATGTAAAGAAAATGACCCTCACTTTGCTTACAGGCCACAAAAAGTGCGTGAGTATGATAGATAATGAAAAAAAAATAATAATAAAATTGTTATCCAGACGTAATAAAAAGTGATTAGAACGATTCTGTTTTTTTTTTGAAAACTAAAACTTTTCTTTCTTAAAAAGGGAATCAAAGGTAATGGCATTTTTTGATGTGTGGATGCGAAAATGTAGACTCCATTTGTGCACTTTTTTAATCAAAAATAATAGCAATAAAAATGCGTGGGTGTTTCAACAATTCATACAATAGGAGCATGTGACAGAAGTACTCCAAAACCAAATGTAAAGTAGAAGTAGGTAATTATGCAAACACAATTCGAAAATCCGAGCTCCGTTGGTCACTTTTTTGTTCAATAAAAAAATCAAATGTACCTTCTTCGAAGCGAAATAAAAGTACAATATGAGCATATGATGTTAGTAAGTTGATAGTTTAGAAGTATAAGAAATATAATATAAAAGTGATTAAAATGATTCTGGACAAAATGTGATTTTAAAACTAAAACAGATTTCAATTTAAACGGGAATCAAAGTAAAGAAATTGTATGAATTTGTATTTAATCTCCATTGGTCACTTTGATCAATAAAGAAAATAACCTGTACATTCTCCTAAGGTGAATAAAAAATATTTCAAACATACGATAGGCGCAAACGAAACACAACAGTTCAAAAGTACAAATGAAATGTAATACAGAATAGATGTTGAAAATGCCTTTAAAAACTGAAACAGGAATCAAACTAAAGAGGATATGACAATTTAGGAATACTGTTTTTTAGAACAAAATATTTTGAAATTTCTTAGCGATAATGATATTAACCTTACTGGCATTTTATGGAAATATCGAGCTGATTTCAGAGATGAATGTGCTAGAGAGTAGAGAGTAAGTAAATATTGGCGAAGTTTTTTATGATCTCTATTATTGTACTTATTTCTTTGTACATTGGTTTCAAATTAACGGAATGGAATAGAGTATAATTCCAAAAACATGAGTTTTCCAATTTTGGATTCATCTATACGACATTATAAGACTTCTACCATCTGAACTCACGAAAGGCTTAAGGATATATTTTAGGCAATACATAATCCTAATTATTCATAATACAATTATCACTTTGCATCGCTAAAACTGGATTAACCAATTCTGAACTTTTTTGTGTTCATTAGTCTACTGATTTCCCGTTTTTTTATGAATTTGGTGTGGCAAAGACTCTGGGAAAATATGTTAATATGTTTTTGATATTTGTTAATGGTTTACACTACACTAAAAAAACTGCAAGTTTACAGAAATATAATATTTAATATATACTTACAAATACTTAAATATTTCTTAGATAACAATCTCGTCCGCAAATGACATTTTATGTATTATAAATTTACATTATGGAGGGTAGAAGGAAGGAGAACCATCTGAATGTGTTAAAGTGTCCATCGGAAGGGAACAAATTAAGGTGGCACCACTGTAGCACAAGGGTAATTTATAAATGAAGCGCTAAATATTAAAAAATAAAGAGAGGTGGATATTCACGGCATTAAACTGCTTTAAAATTGGAGAATTTGACTGCCAATATTATTTTACAGTAACCTTTTAGGTTATACTTACTTAACTACTCGAACTCTGCATACTTTACGTTCTCTGTAATTCATACACTCATTTGGTATTAGCGCCATTTCGGTCGAATTTTGAACTGTAATTTGTTGTTTATTAGCGATTAGCGGACACTTCTTCTTTTTTTATATAATTCAGTTTACGACATATCAAAGTTTTTGTGTTGAATAGTATCTGACTAATTTCTCGTGTTAAATTGTTGTTTTTAAAAGGTGTTTGTTTATAATTGTATTGCATTTAATGAGCCTTGTTCCGTTTCTGTAGAAACAAACCTATCATTAGCTGCAATATATAATTATATATTCTATTTATAAAATAAGAAGACTCAATAATGTTGACAGAACATGATCGAGTAGTTTATTTGCAATAAAGTGCATTTCTAAACTATTAAACCAGTGCTTAAAATAATTACATAAAAATGGGAATTTTATTAAAGCAATCAGTAATTTCTTCTTCTCATTTTCCTTTTTTACCATCTTTTTTAATATTTTGCACGTTTTTATCTGTTTTTGGTTTTATCGTATTCTATTTTCTTTCCAGTTTTTTAGTAGGTATATTTGCTTTAGTTGTATTTTGATTTTTTTATTATTTATCGGTTTTTTCAGTTCGATTTTCTACACTTTTTATTTTTAATCTTTTTGATATTTTCTAAGGGTATAATGTCTTGATTTTTCTTTTTGTTTTTTTTTCATTAGATTTTCTAGTTTTTTTAAATTATTTTTCATTTTAATTTAATTTCTTGTTTGTAGACATTTCTAAAATTTATTTACTTCTTTATTTGGGGATCTTTTTGCCACTAAAACAAACTAATAAAAAAAGCATTGTGTGGTTTTATGAAAGAACGGTAAAAGTGAAACTTTTTTTCACACTATAGACATTTAACTAAAAATTTTTCGAATAATATTCCATTAAGGGTATAAAAATCGCTTTATCAATCTTAATTTTATACTTGGAAAATTGGAATGGACCGAATATAAATAAAATTAAACACAAATAATATAGCTTGGAGCACACTACACTGTCAGCTGCTGCAAACTATAGGCGTTGAAATCGAAATCAAAATTGAAATTGAAATCAATATCGAAATCGAAATAGAAATCAAAATCAAAAGGTGTGTGTGGGATTCACACACGATAGAAGTGAAAACTTCAGTAAATCGACAAAAGAATGAGATGAATATATATAACAACGGTAGGATAATTACAAAGTTTATTTGTTTAAAAATGAAAGTGTTTTGATTAATTTTAAAAGATATTTTATTTAATATATGTTACATAATTTATTGTTCAAGTTCCATATTTTCAGTTTCAAAAATTATTATTTACGACTGTAATATTTTTAAAACGTTACATGTCGTAGATACTTACGCAGTTGATGTTCGTATTAATACGAATAGATAGAATATAACCGTCGACGTTACATGTCGTAGATACTTACGCAGTCGAAGTTCGTATTAATACGAATAGGTAGAATTGTTTTCATTAGCAGATCTGCTCACTCCCGTACATTTTTGTATTAAACTATAGGCGCCGCCTACTTTATGCTTTATACCTACTCGGCGGTCGACCGACATCGACATGCGACATGCACTAACACAGACCAAAAAACGATGTAATAAAAGTTTCACTTTAAAAATATAAATCAATATTTTGAAAATGACCCTTGCTTATTGATCTTGATGGATATGTCAAATTTGTCAAGGGTCGTTTTTTAAAACTGAAAATGCCTAACAAAAATTGAAATAATTTTTTTAAAAATGTTTCTGAGCTTTCGACAACCAGAAGTGTAGAGTAAAAAATTTTTTATCTTTG
Source organism: Altica lythri (assembly GCA_964028335.1). Lineage (NCBI taxonomy): Eukaryota > Metazoa > Arthropoda > Insecta > Coleoptera > Chrysomelidae > Altica > Altica lythri. The sequence goes on from OZ034802.1 coordinate 61,121,580, forward strand.
AAAACGACAACCGATCTGGTTGTCAAAAGCTCAGAAAAATTTTTAAAAAAATTATTTTCATTTTTGTTAGGCATTTTCAGTTTTAAAAGACGAGAAAAATTTAAAATCTAAACTGCATAAAGAAGTATAGAGTAAAAAATTTTTTATCTCTGAAAACGACAACCGATCTGGTTGTCGAAAGCTCGGAAAAATTAAAAAGAAAATTATTTTCATTTTTGTTAGGCATTTTCAGTTTTAAAAGACGAGAAAAATTTAAAATCTAAACTGCATAAAGAAGTATAGAGTAAAAAAATTTTTATCTTTGAAAATGACAACCGATCTGGTTGTCGAAAGCTCAGAAAAATTTTTAAAAAAATAATTTTCATTTTTGTTAGAGAAAAATTTAAAATCTAAACTGCATAAAGAAGTATAGAGTAAAAAGTTTTTTATCTCTGAAAACGACAACCGATCTGGTTGTCGAAAGCTCGGAGAAATTAAAAAGAAAATTATTTTCATTTTTGTTAGAGAAAAATTTAAAATCTAAACTGCATAAAGAAGTATAGAGTAAAAAAATTTTATCTTTGAAAACGACAACCGATCTGGTTGTCGAAAGCTCAGAAAAATTTTTAAAAAAATTATTTTCATTTTTGTTAGGCATTTTCAGTTTAAAAAGACGAGAAAAATTTAAAATCTAAACTGCATAAAGAAGTATAGAGTAAAAAATTTTTTATCTCTGAAAACGACAACCGATCTGGTTGTCGAAAGCTCGGAAAAATTAAAAAGAAAATTATTTTCATTTTTGTTAGGCATTTTCAGTTTTAAAAGACGAGAAAAATTTAAAATCTAAACTGCATAAAGAAGTATAGAGTAAAAAAATTTTTATCTTTGAAAACGACAACCGATCTGGTTGTCGAAAGCTCAGAAAAACTTTTAAAAAAATAATTTTCATTTTTGTTAGAGAAAAATTAAAAATCTAAACTGCATAAAGAAGTATAGAGTAAAAAAATTTTTATCTCTGAAAACGACAACCGATCTGGTTGTCGAAAGCTCGGAAAAATTAAAAAGAAAATTATTTTCATTTTTGTTAGGCATTTTCAGTTTTAAAAGACGAGAAAAATTTAAAATCTAAACTGCATAAAGAAGTATAGAGTAAAAAAATTTTTATCTTTAAAAACGACAACCGATCTGGTTGTCGAAAGCTCAGAAAAATTTTTAAAAAAATAATTTTCATTTTTGTTAGAGAAAAATTTAAAATCTAAACTGCATAAAGAAGTATAGAGTAAAAAATTTTTTATCTCTGAAAACGACAACCGATCTGGTTGTCGAAAGCTCGGAAAAATTAAAAAGAAAATTATTTTCATTTTTGTTAGGCATTTTCAGTTTTAAAAGACGAGAAAAATTTAAAATCTAAACTGCATAAAGAAGTATAGAGTAAAAAAATTTTTATCTTTGAAAACGACAACCGATCTGGTTGTCGAAAGCTCAGAAAAATTTTTAAAAAAATAATTTTCATTTTTGTTAGGCATTTTCAGTTTAAAAAGACGAGAAAAATTTAAAATCTAAACTGCATAAAGAAGTATAGAGTAAAAAATTTTTTATCTCTGAAAACGACAACCGATCTGGTTGTCGAAAGCTCGGAAAAATTAAAAAGAAAATTATTTTCATTTTTGTTAGGCATTTTCAGTTTTAAAAGACGAGAAAAATTTAAAATCTAAACTGCATAAAGAAGTATAGAGTAAAAAAATTTTTATCTTTGAAAACGACAACCGATTTGGTTGTCGAAAGCTCAGAAAAATTTTTAAAAAAATTATTTTTATTTTTGTTAGGCATTTTCAGTTTAAAAAGACGAGAAAAATTTAAAATCTAAACTGCATAAAGAAGTATAGAGTAAAAAATTTTTTATCTCTGAAAACGACAACCGATCTGGTTGTCGAAAGCTCGGAGAAATTAAAAAGAAAATTATTTTCATTTTTGTTAGGCATTTTCAGTTTTAAAAGACGAGAAAAATTTAAAATCTAAACTGCATAAAGAAGTATAGAGTAAAAAAATTTTTATCTTTGAAAACGACAACCGATCTGGTTGTCGAAAGCTCAGAAAAATTTTTAAAAAAATAATTTTCATTTTTGTTAGAGAAAAATTTAAAATCTAAACTGCATATTAAAGAAGTATAGAGTAAAAAATTTTTTATCTCTGAAAACGACAACCGATCTGGTTGTCGAAAGCTCGGAAAAATTAAAAAGAAAATTATTTTCATTTTTGTTAGGCATTTTCAGTTTTAAAAGACGAGAAAAATTTAAAATCTAAACTGCATAAAGAAGTATAGAGTAAAAAAATTTTTATCTTTGAAAACGACAACCGATTTGGTTGTCGAAAGCTCAGAAAAATTTTTAAAAAAATTATTTTTATTTTTGTTAGGCATTTTCAGTTTAAAAAGACGAGAAAAATTTAAAATCTAAACTGCATAAAGAAGTATAGAGTAAAAAATTTTTTATCTCTGAAAACGACAACCGATCTGGTTGTCGAAAGCTCGGAGAAATTAAAAAGAAAATTATTTTCATTTTTGTTAGGCATTTTCAGTTTTAAAAGACGAGAAAAATTTAAAATCTAAACTGCATAAAGAAGTATAGAGTAAAAAAATTTTTATCTTTGAAAACGACAACCGATCTGGTTGTCGAAAGCTCAGAAAAATTTTTAAAAAAATAATTTTCATTTTTGTTAGAGAAAAATTTAAAATCTAAACTGCATATTAAAGAAGTATAGAGTAAAAAATTTTTTATCTCTGAAAACGACAACCGATCTGGTTGTCGAAAGCTCGGAAAAATTAAAAAGAAAATTATTTTCATTTTTGTTAGGCATTTTCAGTTTTAAAAGACGAGAAAAATTTAAAATCTAAACTGCATAAAGAAGTATAGAGTAAAAAAATTTTTATCTTTGAAAACGACAACCTATCTGGTTGTCGAAAGCTCAGAAAAATTTTTAAAAAAATAATTTTCATTTTTGTTAGAGAAAAATTTAAAATCTAAACTGCATAAAGAAGTATAGAGTAAAAAATTTTTGATCTTTGAAAACGACAACCGATCTGGTTGTCGAAAGCTCAAAAAAATTTTTAAAAAAATTATTTTCATTTTTGTTAGGCATTTTCAGTTTTAAAAGACGAGAAAAATTTAAAATCTAAACTGCATAAAGAAGTATAGAGTAAAAAATTTTTGATCTTTGAAAACGACAACCGATCTGGTTGTCGAAAGCTCAAAAAAATTTTTAAAAAAATTATTTTCATTTTTGTTAGGCATTTTCAGTTTTAAAAGACGAGAAAAATTTAAAATCTAAACTGCATAAAGAAGTATAGAGTAAAAAATTTCATGCGGTTGTTGAAAGCTCAGAAAAATTTTTAAAAAAATTATTTTCATTTTTGTTAGGCATTTTCAGTTTTAAAAGACGAGAAAAATTTAAAATATAAACTGCATAAAGAAGTATAGAGTAAAAAATTTTTTATCTTTGAAAGCTCAGAAAAATTTTTAAAAAAATTATTTTCATTTTTGTTAGGCATTTTTAGTTTTAAAAGACGACCCTTGACAAATTTGACATATCCATCAAGATCAATAAGCAAGGGTTATTTTCAAAATATTGATTAATATTTTTATAAGTTTGTTTTAGTGGCAAAAAGATCCCCAAATAAAGAAGTAAATAGATGTGATTATGCCACAAAGAAGCTATCGAGAATATTTAAATTTCTAAAATTTGTTTTTTCGATTCCCACTTTTTTTTCCGACATTTTTCCTTATTATTGAAGTTATACTTCTCATCATGGACTTGATTTGTGTGGGGTTAAATGGGAAAAATCATTACATATGTAATGGTGTGAGTAAGAGAGAGACAGAAACACATATAAGGTATCAGTACATTGAAAAGAGATAGATATACAAAAAACAATCTGAGCTAATGTTTTGGAATATCATAGTGACGTATTACATTGTGTTTGACAGATTATTTTATAATTTTGTCACGTAAGTAAACATATAAAGTTTAGTATTTTATATTAATAATATTAATCATAATATTCAGTAATGAGTATTGTATTGTAGTCCATACTACCGTCACATGGTTGCATTATATTTTGCACTATGGGGTTTTGTAAACACTTTTTTTGTAGATTGATCGTTTTACTGTTTAGTTTTCGTGTTTGAAGTAAGGACACACAATAACTGGTCTTATTTTTCTAAGTATTTATTTAATTGAATACAGTTAATTTTTTTAAAAAAATTATTTCTACTTACCTGTGTTTGTAGTTATTAAGTTTTATTAGTTAACAGTGCATAGAAGTATAACTTCTGCCGGCAGTCCCACTAAGTGCCACACTCTTTTTTCTGTTTTTTCCTTGTTTTTTTTGTACTTTTCAGCATATTATCTTTTTAGCTGTTTCTGTTTTTTTATTCTTTATTCCGATCCTTTTTTTCCCATTTTTTTCTAATTTTTTCATATATTTCTAGTTGTTTGTGTTTGTTTGTTTTATTTTTCCTTTTGTTTTCAATTCTTTTCCATTTTTTTGCTTCCTTGATTTTTTTGCTTCCTTGATTTTTTTGTTTTACTTATTTTTTTCCCAAATTTTTCAAACGGTTGTGGGTAGCGAATAGGTATCGCCACCAATTTTTTTTGTACTTGTATTTGTATCTTTACGATTTCTATTAAATATTCGATATTTAAGACAAATCCAAATAATCTTTTCAACCGAATCGATATACAACGCCATATAACGTATGTCTTCGCAATCTTGATCTTCATTGATGGTATAGATTAACTTACACCACCATTTTTTAGGAATTTTAGCAAGTGAGTGACATCTTTGCTTCGTTAGATCTATATTTTAACGATTGGATTTGTTACCGAAAATTTTATTTTGCTATATTTTATTGATATAGTGTAAAATGCAATTTTGATCGTCATTATACTCGTATTTAATTAAATAAGGAATAATATTCAACTGTTACAAATAGCTTTGTAAATAACCATTTTTATTGTAATATGTAAAAGAAAAAAATGTTATTATGGGTTATGCTTGGGGGATATACATACAGACACCACCGCGGACTTTCTTGTTGATCTATAAAAAACGAACATCCCATCGGTCATTATTTTGCTATAACTGATACGGTTTTGGCAACGTTTTTGATAAAAGCTCTGGATCGACTTAATTTTTTCCGTCATGTTGAACTAATACTGTTGTATTTCATCCAATTTACTCAAAACCTTAACTTATTATACACTAAAACCTACCTCTGGAAATAGTCTACCTGTTCTTGAAAACTTTGCCAGTCAATCGCGCACAAGGGGACAAACAGACAGACAGACATGACCCTATTACAGTTTTATTATAAAAATAAATTTGTCTCTGCAATTGATAATATTTGCATGTGTAAATTTTATTGGAAAGAAATGTTTAGCAACTATAATTAAAATATCTAGGTCAATTTGAATACACGTAAGGACGACACAATTACAGTTTCTTGATAACCTAGTAGTACATACTATTATTAACAATAGATAGTCGAATATGAGACGAAACCATCAAACTTGACTGTTTATTAGGTCATGGTATGGTATCATGAAAGCAACTAAACAAATTGTTTTACCATCAATATCATCGTCTATGTTTATGGCTTTCCATTTTCATTCTATAAAAAACGGAATCTTTGTTTTGTTTGAGAACTATCCCACAAAAATTGATATTTAATTAATTTTGTGGATTCTGATATTCACACTTGTTAAATTGTCTTATTATCTCTTATTGGTTTACATAACTCAACAAACTGAAACCATATAAGTTTATTACATGTCATTATTTATTTTGGTTACTATGATAAACAAAAAGCATATCTATTCACTGTTTAAGATCAACAAGTTATGCAACTGTATGAACACATTTCAATGTGATAACATATATATTTTATAGAAAAAACCGATAATAGACAACTTATGACCGAACAGATAAAGAGCAGATTTTAGAAACTCAATTGAAACATAAAAGTATGATTCTTTTAGATATAAGATGTAAAATTGATTTATTTGTACACGAACGTAGAAAACTAACAAATAATACATTTTATTACATGTAAAGATTATATGCAAGTCTATGAAATTTCTGTTTGTAACCAATGAATGAACAAAGACTCTTATTGATATGTCATCTCTTTGTCTACACCTCTTAAGACCACCAATATAGGTTATCTGTAAAAAAAAAACAACAAAACAGCAAAAAAATTTAAGGCATTGACCAGACAAAATCTCCGAACAGCTGTGGGAATCCTGACAGGTCACTGCCAATTGCGACAACATCTCTTTAGGATGAAATTAACAGAATCGCCGCTATGCAGAGGCTGCGAACAAGAAGAGGAAACAGTAGAACACATTATGTATGACTGCTCTGCTTTTTCTAAAATCAGAAGATCCGTGTTGGGCGAGTATTGGCTTACACCAGCCGATGTCAGGGAGATCCGCCTCGGGAGCCTCATCACCTATTTTAAATCAATAGGCCTGGTGACAACCTGAGGTGAGGATATCCCTACATACGGGAGGATGCACAATGGGTCATATGTGGCCTCAGTGCTGGCTGAGCACTAGCTCGCCCCTCCCAAATTTCCAGATCCGGAAAGATACAATAATTAATCCAATACAGATTATGTTACAAGTAAGTGTAAATTAGTTTTTTAACATTGCTTGATAAAAGCCGACTAATTACACACCAGAAGGTGTAGGTATAGAAGTTACAGGTCCTAACGTTAGCCCTGTGAAATACTCCTAGAATCGTCCAAGTGGAGCTTGTAGCAATAGACTGCTGTACTCAAGAATGCATTAAACAAGCCTCAATTCAGCCAGAATATTTATTGTCTTCGATAGCCAAGCTGCTTTGAAGCCTCTACAATCTACCAAGTTTGAGTCCAAGACAGTCTTTAACTGCAAACAGTATTTTAATTAGTTTTTTAACCATTGCTTGATAAATGCCGCCTTTACTTATTATACTAATTAGGTAGAATAATTACACACCAGAAGATGTTATCAGAAGTTACAGGTCCTAACGTTAGCCCTGGGAAATACTCCTATAGTCGTTCAGGTGGAGCTTGTAGCAGTAGACTGCTGTACTCAAGAATGCATTAAAAACGCCTCAATTTAGCCAGAATATTTATTGCCTCCGATAGCCAAGCTGCTTTGAAGCCTCTACGAGTCTACGATCTACCAAGTTCGAGTCCAAGACAGTCTTTAACTGCAAACAGTATCTTAATTAGTTTTTTACCATTCCTTGATAAATGCCGCCTTCACTTATTATACTAATTAAACACCAGAAGATGTTGCCAGAAGTTACAGGTCCTAATGTTAGCCCTGGGAAATACTCCTATAGTCGTTCAGGTGGAGCTTGTAGCAATAGACTGCTGTACTCAAGAATGCATTAAAAACGCCTCAATTCAACCAGAATATTTATTTCCTCCGATAGCCAAGCTGCTTTGAAGCCTCTACAATCTACTAAGTTTGAGTCCAACACAGTCTTTAACTGCAAACAGTATCTTAATTAGTTTTTTACCATTGCTTGATAAATGCCGCCTTCACTTATTATACTAATTACACACCAGAAGATGTTACCAGAAGTTACAGGTCCTAACGTTAGCCCTGGGTAATACTCCTATAGTCGTTCAGGTGGAGCTTGTAGCAATAGACTGCTGTACTCAAGAATGCATTAAAAACGCCTCAATTCAGCCAGAATATTTATTGCCTCCGATAGCCAAGTTGCTTTGAAGCCTCTACGATCTACCAAGTTCGAGTCCAAGACAGTCTTTAACTGCAAACAGTATCTTGATTATTTTTTTTACCATTGCTTGATAAATGCCGCCTTCACTTATTATACTAATTGCACACCAGAAGATGTTACTAGAAGTTAAAGGTCCTAACGTTAGCCTTGGGTAATACTTCAGGTGAAGCTTGTAGCAATAGACTGCTGTACTCAAGTTTAAAAAACGCCTCAATTTAGCCAGAATATTTATTGCTTTTGATAGTCAAGCTGCTTTGAAGCCTCTAAAATCTACCATGTTCGAGTTTAAGATAGTCTTTAACTTCAAACAGTATCTTAAGTAACTGGTGAAACAAAACATAGTAATTTTGCTGCGGGTAACAGGGCATAAAGGGTTTGTCGGAAACGAGATAGTTGATATTCTCACAAAATATGGGGCATCTCAAAATGCTTTATTATGGATGAGTTGTAAGAAAAGGAAATTCAGTGCAGTGTACTTTTTTTTCATGTGCCGTTTTTGTCCTTCCTTTCTGGGAACGTCTTTGGACATAACATCAGTGCAGGAGACGGCAAGATAGGAAATACTTTATGTTCACCTGGAACGAGAATTTTCCCTATCCACGTAGTGTAGTACTACGTAGTTTAGGACTAGTTTAGGACTACGTAGCGATTGTGACAGCTGCGTATACCCACTAAACCCCTCCTTTTGTCTTTACTTGGTGCGACGAGCAGCGTATAGTATTTTTCTTTTTTTTTACATTTTTTTTTTATAGTTTTTATAGTCTTTGTTATTTCCTTTTTTTCTTTATAATTCCCTTTGCTACTACAGCATCTTTGCGTTTTTTATCAGGAGAAGGATATTTCAGGGTTTGTAGGTCGGTTAATCCATTAATTCGTGCCCCCTTTAGTTCACCTGTTTCTTCTGTTTCTTCGTCCATAACACCAACCTTCTGCTTCCAACCTTTTTAGAGTAGAATTCTAGAATTTAGAGTAATCGATAGAATTTTGGCAGGACGTCTTCTTAGACCTTGATCAGGTTACAAACGTACACCCTAAGCGGATAATAGACTTAAAAATGTTGACCTTATGGACTCATAATAAGATGTAGGGTATACCCAAAAGATCTTTTAGGTCGCAGTGTAGTAAGGTCACCTGGTCGGTCGGCCCCAATTATAAATTACAATCTTGCTTGATGGACGTACTTATATTTTGTTTATTTACATACAATTCGTAGTTTAACAACAGTGTTGAATTGACAAGCAAATATACATTTTTCAAAATATCATCGTATATCATTTGGGTTTCTGGCGAAATTTACTATACACTACCAATTGTATTTTAAATAGCAATTGACACTAATAAACAAGACAATTTGCACAATTGCTGATATGTCAGATGTAAATCAATTTCAATTTAATATTATATACAGGGATTGTATCAAATCGTTTTAGGTATCAAATATGCCCCAAGGATGTAGTGTTAATCGCAATATTGTATTGAATAGATCGTTAGAATATTTCTAGTTTATCTGATGATAATAATATTAAAGTAATTAAGTCTATAATATAATCAAAGTATATATGCATCATCGTTTTTAATTACTTACGTTAAGCTAACACTAGGTATATGTTCAAGGTTTTTTATTGGAATAAACCAATACGACAGTAACGAATCATTTTTTTAACAGTTTCAGAGTTTCTCTAATTTCATATTAAGCTACTGCTAGTTTCGGAAAAAACTGTATAAATAAAATTTGTAGAGACATTATTACTATAACGTTTGAAAATAAGTCAGGAGGAGGTAAAAATCTTGAATACAATTAAAAGGAAGCAGTTGGAGACAGTTAAATATTCTATGGTGATGTGACCAGATAGTAAAGAAAATATTTTTTTGATAAATTCACGCCTAGGGGGATTAGATTAGATGTTTATTGGGTTGGCTGTTAGCCTGTATCACTGCGACCTTTGCAGATCTATTGCGACCACCCATTATCTCAAGAATAGGATTAGAGAAACTTGTCCAGCCCTGCCCTCTTAATGAGACTTAATAGCCTTGACAGGGGCCACTCCGCATAACTTGGAGCAGCCGGTTTCTCCTCTCCCAGTACTAGATACTGCGTCCTTGCAAGGCCTTCGCATTGGCATAGGACATGAAATGCGGTTTCCTTCTCCTCTTGGCAATATCGACAGATGTCTTCATCTGCTAAGTTCAACTGACTCATGTGTTTCTTGAGCCGACAATGTTCTGTTAAGAGACTGACAATCATCGTTTTACCTTTGTGATAGCAGCCCTGCAGTAAACTTCGCTGAGTGTCCCTTTATGAGCTTGTCGCTTGCCCGGTGATTTTTCCCACCACTCCTGGGTCTTCTCTAGCCTCCATTTCTCAATGGCTGCCTTTCTGAATGTGTCAGCAACGCCGTCGAATGATTCTGGGCCAATCATTGGGGTATTAGCTCCCTCACGGGCCAATTCATCAGGCTTCTCATTGCCTCGAAACCCTGAGTGTCCTGGTATCCATGCCAGTGTCAGAGAATTTTGACTTGCGACATGTGTTAGGGCCCCAACGCAGTCCCACACCAGCTTGAGCCTGGGGGGATAGAGAATAGGTATTTTGGGGAAAGAGGTTGCTTTACAAACACTTTCCATCTAGGAAGGCGGCAACTAGCAAAGTTGAAGATGAAGTAAGTAATAGGAAACAAACAACAAATATATAAACAGATAATAACAATTAGAATTTATATGATTAATAAAGAAATAATAATAATAATAACCTAAACTAATGATACCAAATAAATTATATATTAGCATGTCATACTTACTTACGATAAACGATAATACATCAAGAGTCACAACGGCCAGACCCAAGGGTCTGTTTTATACCCCAAATAGTAACTCTAACAGACAACCTCAGACTCCGGACTCCTCGTGTTGGACCTCATAATAATAATAATGCTTTATTGTCAGAAATTTTACAATTTGTCGACAAAGCTAAAAAACATACAAAAACCTTAAAATCTAACATATCACATAAACAAAATACAAAAAAAAATATTTATACAATTAAAAAAATTGAAAGTCATTAAAAAAAAGAGAAAGAAGAAGAAAAGGAAAAAAGAAAAAGTTCCTTGAAGTAGTAAATTAGTGTGTATTTAGAAGTATAAAATCATAATATGAAAAATTCATTTACTGTGTAAAAAGATCTCTACAATAAGTGTGCCTTCAAAGCTCTACGGAATGCGGGAAAGAGTGTAATAGATTTGATATTGAAAGGCAGACGATTGTGCATCTTTTTTGCATTATACAATATAGAGTTTTTGATTAACTCTGATCGTGGGATTGGTAAACAAAGATCAAGCTCCCTGTTTCTAAGTGGATGGTGGTGGGAAGGCGTTTCAGGATTCGCTGACGCTGACGAGTGCTTGCGGACTAAGCAAACGGATTCAAAAATGAATAAAGAAGGAAGAGTTAAAATTTGATATTTTTTAAAGTATTACCCACAATGAGTTCTATTGTTTAATCTTAACATGTAACGGATAACTCTCTTTTGAAGTTTGAAAATACGGTCAAATTGAGTCGCACAACACGTACCCCAGAATGAAATGGCGTAACGGAGATGCGACTCAAAAAGGGCGTAATAGACTGTTCGAGCTGTTGACAAGTTTAATTCCTTGGAAACTGATCTTAGCGCAAAACACGCAGAACTTAATTTTTTTGACAATGCATTGATGTGCAAATCCCATTTTAATGAGTTGTCAACAATGAAACCCAGGAACTTTACAGAATCAACGATTTCCACACTATTGTTATTAAGTTCAAAAGTTTGCAATGTACCTTTATATGATAAGATTTTAGTTTTAGAGAGATTGAGGCACAGAAAGTTAGAATTGCACCACGATTTAATAGTGACTAAGTCACGAGATACGGTACTATAAAGGGATGTACTATCCGGGTTGCTCCAGGTAAAACTGGTATCATCAGCAAAGAGGCAGAGTTTACCACTAATATTTAGGTAGGCACTATCATTAATAAAGAGCAGAAATAAGATAGGACCTAGAACTGAACCTTGAGGCACCCCACAGTCAATTGGCTTACAGGAGGATGTTCTCACATCAACCCTCACCAGCTGACTTTTGTAGGTAAGATAAGATTTAAACCACTCGAGTGGTATTCCTCTAATCGCGCTGTTATAGCCAATTCATATTCTACGTGAGAATGAAAAGTAAACTATTTGAGCAGGCGACAAGATCTAACATAATGACTTTCTAGTTAAATTTAATACCAAAACAATAGAGTAAAACATAAAACTAATGAATTAATAAGTAGATAAAAACTGCCCAATCATCAAATATGACAATATGTCTGATAGTCTGATAATTATCAATAGCGACAGTAGAAGAAGTGGATTATCAGTATTTCACTATTTGATTTGACAATCCCTTTGGCAGTAATTCTACTGATCAAATAATATTACAGATAACAATTTTTTTTCGATATCTATGAAGGTATACCTAAAATACATTTTATCGATTGGAAGCGTATGGTTACCACATCTTTATTAAATATTGCAATTTCTGAAAGAGAAGTTCTGTCGTGAATTGCATTACGTATTATTATTAAAATTTTGACAGAAGAGAGTCTCAAACCATCCCACATTTTAAGGATACTAGCGTTTCCAATCGTTAACATATTAGTCCATTCATTACAGCAAAAAAAAGTGTTTTGGGACAAAAACTTTAATAGTCAGCCACTTGAGCTATCTTTTATGGTGGTCATATAGTAAGTTATGAAAAACCAGTATTTATCCAAAAGTTCGCTTTTCCGGCTTTGTAGGGTCGGAAATGCATTTTTTTCCTTTTTGTATCATAGAAGGAAAAGTAAGGTTTCAAACGCGGTAATGTCAATCAATAGGACTTTTGCTGGAATAAAAAAACCTACAAAGTAAGAGTTATGCTCGAAATAATAAAAACCTACAATAGTTATTTGTGACACAAGGACGGAAAATGACATTTTGCAAGAGCGAGTAAAGTTGTGTAGCCGAGGTGCGTAGCACCGAGGCGAAACAATACGAGCACTTGCAAAACATTTTCCGGACGTGTAACACACACTATTTTTTGGTCCGACTAATTTTTAATATTTTCAAAAGTTCTGTTATGTTCAAGAGTTGACCGCTTGTGCTACCTAAAGTAAGACCAGTGACTAGAAGACAGCCGACAGACTGTCAGCTGGTATGACGTGATCTTCGGGTAGATATAAGCGCCACATTGGTTGTTAATATTATAGTTGTATAATAACTTGTTTGATACTTAATATACGTGTTCAGCAGTTATTAGTGTTTTAATTAACATAGGTTGCAAACACAACAAGTTCAAAAACTTTTTACTTTGTGACATACAAGATTAGATGTTTATTGACATCTATTGCACGATTAAAAGAATTAGTAATAAGGAATGATTTTCTGATAATCGATTTCAAGATCCTTAATTTTTATACATACAACTACTGTGCTAATAAGCAGCAAAGTAAACATTGTTATATTGAAAATATTAACATTAATATCTAATAATTTTATATAAAGATAGTAGAGACAATGAACTATTTTCATAATCGAATGATAAGTAGTTGTTAATTGACATAAATGTCAAATTTTATAATACAAGTTGTGAGTGAAATTAAATGTAAATTAGAATCCTGCTTACCTTTAGAAAAAGTTATAGGTAAGTTTAGTATATTATACGCTGTTTTTAAATAAATTTAATTAAAATTTGTATTATTCATTATGTATTTTTGATGACTTAAAATTTAAACTCATAGCGCCATCTCTTTAGATAATCTAAAAGCTACTTTGCCGGCCTAGACCGGAAAATGTCATTTTCCGGACGATTTTGAAGTAATTAATAGTATTGTTTCTGGACGGAGGACCAAAAAAACGTTTTTTAGAATTCTCTACCTTGGAAACATATTAAAATTTTTTTTTTTTTTTTAAATTCGTTCGCATTCAAGATAAAATTAATATTGTGTCATTTCCTAGTTAATAATGATATCTTGAAAATACGTAACAGGTGGATTCTTTTTGATATTTAGTTCTTCCCAAACCGGTCTTTCAATTATTTTTCATGTTTTTCTTTTCGACTTAAACTATCAACTCAGGTCATTACATAATTTTCTTTACGACATTTTAAATGTAGTCTTTTAATCGTTGCTCGACTATCTTCGATTTTCATATATATACCTAACTTTAGTTCTTCCGAAACCGTCCTTTCGAGTACCTATTTTTCATGTTTCTCTTTTCGGCTCAAACTATCAACTCAGGTCATTACATAATTTTCTTTACGACATTTTAAATGTAGTCTTTTAATCGTTGCTCGACTATCTTCGATTCACATATATATACCTAACTTTAGTTCTTCCGAAACCGTCCTTTCGAGTACCTATTTTTCATGTTTCTCTTTTCGGCTCAAACTATCAACTGAGGTCATCACATAATTTTCTTTACATTTTAAATGTAGTCTTTTAATCTTTGCTCAACAATCTTCGATTTTCATATAACTTGGGGAAAACACAAAAAAATCGTTACAAAAATCGCTCTGTGCGATTATATTTATTTTTATTTTTTTTTACTTAAAAATAGAAATCGCGTGCTCGGGGCGATTTTTCGTCGTTTTTTGCATGTTATATGAAAATCGGAGAAGCTTTTGGATTAATTTTGGTTTTTCATAAGTTACTAACCACCATTTAGATAGCACTAATAGCTTTCTATTAAAAATTTTGTCTTAAAATAATCTATAATGACTAAACAATATCAGGCAATAAATTGGACACTTTTAAAGTTTCTTTATATTGTCAAGATATCAGCTATACCAGAATCCACAATTTGCTATATAGAAATTTCCTCAGCAACACTTTTATTACTTACCAATTTTAATTTATATCAACATCACTTTAGTACTTTAATATAAAAAATGCAATAATGCTGAATTCAACCCCCTCCCCGCAGAGACTCTTTACATTTCTTACAATATATCCAGTTAATCTTTTTGTTCCTTTATTTATTTATTTATTTTTTTATTTGGATATAATCTTCCTCATACAAAAACATTTTTGAAGTTTATTTACCTTAATATTATCAACATTATTTTTATGAGCAATTAAATCTGTTTTGTTTTTTTTATTTTTATTTAAAATTCCAACCACTCAATACATTTTAATTTTGCTTATCTTTTTTGGTTAATGTGCCACCAAAAATTATTTTAGGAGAATATTCATATTATTAATATAATGAATTCTAATCTAATTGTAAACAGTGTATGAATGAGGATATAAATATTCGTCGTAAAAGGTTGTTATCGAGGATTATTCAATGTCATTGTCAAAAAGTATTTTAATTAAAAAATACACGATATAACTGATGGACGGTGATAACTATTGTGAAAAAAATACCGAACTACATTTTTGTTGTATATCAATATTATATGTCAATCATATTTTTTTGTTATGATATGAGTTACTATGCTATATTAAATAAGAATGTCGAATGAAAATCTTATGGCAAATAGAGAAAGGAAAATTTTCTTATTTCGGGTCAGAGCGCAAATGCAGTAACAGTAGGATTAATTATCATCATCTTCTTCATAATTCCTAAAAAAGGAAAAAAGAAAATAGAATAAGAAAGAAAAAAATACAAATTCATTTCAAAGTTTTTTTTTTAAAGATTCAAAATAGTTTAATCTACATTATATAAAGTTTCAATAATTATGAAATTGATAAATGGGAAAAGTAAATATTTAAAAGCTTATAAAGTTGCCAATACGTTAGTAATTAAACATTAATTTTTAAATGAATTAAGGGTATAATTAAATAAGAAAATTAAATGATGAAAATATCACAAATAATTAAAATAAATATTAAAATTTTTACTTACTTTTAAAATATACAAATTTATCAACCATATTCTAATTTGTTAATAGTTCAAATTCCAAATGAAATATTCTGAAAAAAGAAAAATATTAGTTTATAGTGCTAGTAAATTTTATAAAAATAAAAAGAATAATCATTGTTTTAAATTGTAATAATGAATCAAGAATTAGATTTTGTTAGTAATTTTATTTAAATAAGGAATTAGTAGGCGATTAGGTGGTAAGGATGCATAGATTTAAGTTTGTTGAATTTTTCAGTTGTTTTTTTGTTGATTTGATGAAAGCTCTCTTGTTTTCCGATTCTTGATATGTAAGTTGTATTAAAAATTGCTCCGTTGAAATTTTGAGTATTTTTTGAAAATATTGATAAAAGAAAGTTTTAAATCAGTTTAAAGTATTAATATCATCACAAGGTAACCAGAGAAAGCAATTGGTAAGAGAAAATTACAATATTTTATGAAGAAATAGATACTTAAATTGTGGGCTGAGCAGTATATGGGTATAACTGCATTTTAATTAAGTTAATGAAGATTAAACTAATATTTAATAAGAAAGAAAGTAATAATTACACTTACCAGTGAAGTAGTAGCAGTTTATCTTTTGATTGAAGAAGAATTTATTGTTCGATCTCTATAAAGTGTCCTGAAATCTTTGCTGTTCCGGGGAAGAAAGTAGATTGTCCTGAAAAGTGAATCCCGAATCCTGGTTTTCCAGAAGAGGAGCGAAGTTTCATTCACTTTTCACCCGTTACAATAAAGAGTTTTTCTGTGTTTGATTTTTTTATAACTTTGATGAACATTTGTATTTCACTGTTTTACGTGTTTAACTAAATTATTATTCACTATTTGATAAGTTTAATTTGAATTGTTTATTAACAAAAGTCAGAATATTTCATTTCATATATTTGATGCATATTTGGTTTTAACAACGGTCTCTTGAGGTATGTCACATTTTTGAATTAGTGAGGTTAGAAATTTATATACAGTCTATGCCTAGAGAACATCATTGGTCTAGGATAGTGAGGTTTTACAGTCATTTAGTTGAAAATTTTTATATTAACTGATTTTGAATCTATTCAAATTTTTTTGTTTGAATATTTTGAACTCTGACCCTGATATAAGAGAATAGCCGGTAGCATATTTAAATAATAATATTGGAAAATAATTATATTAAGTTAATTCTTACCTATTTAATATTTATCTTTAAATTCAAAATTAATTCATGGTAAGGAATATTTTATAACATAGTAATTTATATAATCAAAACAAAGTATTATTCTTACATGCAGGTATATGTTATAATATATATATATATATATATATATATATATATATATATATATATATATTGATATGAAATATGATTTTATGATATATATATAATATGTAAAATTAAATATAAAATGATTAAAAAGAATATTCTTGATCCCAGGAAAGAGTTCAAAGCTTTGATATTTGCATAATTTAGTTTCATTTTTCAGTATATTAAAAATTATTCTCTTCATTCCTGAAAAAAAGGAAAAATAAAATAAGAAAGATGAATAAAAACTTAAATACATGCGTTGGTTTAAAATAATTTAATTAATCGAATAAATAATGGAATACTTACTTTTAATAGATTGTGTATAAATTTTCACTTCCATAATTTCCATATTTATTATTTTCAGAATATTCATATTTGTCATTTAAAAAATTAATAAGAAATTGAGAAATTCTAAAAAAATTAAATTTATATTAAAACATAATAGAAAATAAAATTTATAATTTTTGTTAGAAATCTAGTATGTAGGGTTATAATACAAATTTGCAAAATAATGTTATAAATCTAGTATGTATGATGGTAGAAATTGTTAAAGAAATTAAGATAAGTAATCTAGTAGGGCTGATTTGTTTTATTTGTATAGAATCAAGTTTGTTTTGGAAAAATTTATATAGGATTTGGATGGTTAGTGATAGGCTTTTGTTAGTTTGTTGATTTTGGAGATTGTTTCTCTTTCCCTTGATCTTTTGAAGAGAATGGTTGTAATAAATGTTATGCAGTATTAAAATTGAGTTTTTTGATAAAATAATAAGTTAAAAGAGATTTGAATATTATAATATTGGTACTAAAGTTGAATAGAAGGAGTTTGTAAGAGTTTGGTAAGAAAAAAGATTATTTAAAGTTATTTTAAAAGATTGAAAAAGTCGACGAGAAGAGTTATTGGACTAGAAAGAATATTTATCATTGCTAAGAAGATTAAATCATCAGGTTAACAAGAGAAGTATTGAAATAGATATGTACCAGTTCTAAATATAGCAGTTTTTCTCAAGAATTAAAGAAAATTCTTCATTTATATGGTTTGAGCAGTTCTTATATGGTAGAAGGCTTGGAGAATTGAATTAGCAGCAGTTATACGGTATTTTGATATAAAAATAAATATATGAGATATTAACTACGCTACCTTACGGTGGCGTTATATCATTTATTTTAGAAAGATATTTTTTGGCTTTATTTTTTTAGTATTTTCCCTTTTCTTTTAGTTTTTCGTTTATTTATTTATTTATAAATCAAAATTTAACATTATCTATTGGGTTTTCTCACAACGTATCTGTTCAATAATCTAAAAATCAAAATACGGTGCCATCTACCGGGTGTCTATCTAACCTAGATGTTAAAGGTTTATAGAGTTACTTCAATTAACTTAAACTGTCATCTATTAGGAATTCGTAGAACTCAACAATAAATGTCACTTAGGGGATATTGTCACTTTACCGTCGAAATATACAAAAAAGTAAAAAAATTATTAAAAAACATTTTATAGTGGACCAAATAGTAAATCTAAACCATTCTCGAATCCATTTAAATATATACAAAAAAAATTATGAAATTCATCCAGCCGTTTAGAAGGAGTTTAGTAACATACACACGAACACAAGAAATATATATATTAAGATTTTTTTTTAAATATTTGAACCGAAATATTGATAATTATCTAAAAAATTGATCTCATATGTTACTTTTTCTAATTTTGGTAAAGCATAAAAATATGTCTTAATTTGTAGGATAATTTTTTACTGAATATAGTAACCAATCAAATTATTCAATTTTGAGTCATATGTCAAATTCCATCCAATCACCTCTGGATTACAGCGACAACACTCTACATGTGGTGTTTTCAGTTTGGTGTTTTCATCAAAGATCATCGAGTATTTGATTAAAAATTAATTAAACGTCAAACTGACAGCTGGCTTGAAAATGTCGCAAAGATTTGGTGTTGCAACTAACGATGCAATTAATGATATTATATCCAATAATACTCCAAAAAATACAATAAAATCAAAAAAATATGTATGGAAAATATTTCTCGAGTTTTGTGCGGCCAGAAAATACGAGCTGAATGCTGAAACGAGTTTGCAAAATTTGGCTGATATATTGAAAGATTATGCAATAAATATGAGAAAAGCTGACGGAACTGAATATAAAGAAGCAACTGTGAAAACAATTTGGAATACGACAAGTAAGCTACTCCAGGAAAAATACTTCAACGACTTCAAAATTGTATTCGACCCGTTTAGCAGTGTGATTTTCAAAAATGCGCGAGATGCAAGAAATGCCAAACGTAAAAGATTACAGCAGGATCCAAACAAACGAAAATGCAGTTCAGCAAATTTGAGTTCAAGGGATCTTGCTAGAATCATTGAATTATGGGATGAAAATACGCCAGAAGGTTTACAAAAAATTTTTTACCATATTGTAGCTGTTGAGTTAGCTTGGCGAGGTGGTGAACCAGCTGATTGCATTATAGATTATTTCACGATTGAGAAAAACAATGATGGAACAACAACCAACAGAATTGAATACAATCCGATATTCAGTAAAACATGCCAAGGAGGATCGAAAACTTGTACAAATAGTAAGTGGCTTGTTCCAAATATTGCAAATGAAAGTGCATGCCCTGTTCGGTTGTTCCATAAATTATTGTCCAAAAGAGGGAAAAATATTACCTCCAGTCGCCTATTCTTGAGACCAAATCGTTTCTGGAAATCCGAAAGTGACACATGGTTTGACAATATACCGGTAGGCAAGAACACAATTAATATGTGGACCAAATCATCCGCGCAGGCTATCGGTTTGGACACTAACTGTAAAAAGATATCCAATCATTCGAACAGATCAACTGCAGTTAGCCATTTGGCAAATAAAGGAATTCCTGAACAGCAATTAATAAAAATAACCGGACATAGCAGCTCTAATTCAATAAAACCGTACTTGAATATAGACCAAGAACGCCATGGTGAAATAATCAATACCATGCGAGGAATTTCTTCTACAGTGGAAATTAACAATCCGTCAACTTCAGCAAACTCTTCCTCCAACTTAACATTTACCAATTGTACTTTTTACAACTGTAAATTTGTTTAAAAATGAATAATAGTTGATAGATTAAAAATAATAAATTTTGTTGAAAATTATTAAACGTCAGATTGACAATTTTTTGAAATCTACAAAGTAAAAAATTATCTTATCGAATACCCCTCAGGCCTTGATAAATACTCAAAATTTTGTCGTAGAGGATCCTTCAAGCGTGTTGCTCCAAGATAATAGCCCTCGGCCTGCGGCCTCGGGCTATTATCAAGCAACACGCTTTCAGCATCCTCTATGACAAAATTATCTCGGTATTATCAAGGCCCTAGGGGTATTACTACTGATAATTCTTTAAATTTCCCTTAATTTTCTGTTCATTTCAGTTATTTTACACGAGGTGTAAAAAGATGCTGATTACTCAGTGTGCGTAAAACCAAAAAATTCGTATAAGAAAAACTGTTGTGTATAAAAAAATGGATCAAAATTAAAAGCAATATCGAGATATGCAATTAGCAAACAAGATATACGGTGTTAATACACGAATAAGGAAGGAAAAAAATATTATAAAAAAGGAGAAAGTTGTAAACCAAATAAAAAAAAACTGCTTTCAATAAAAAACTTTATTGACGAAAGGAACTTAAAGACCCGAGGTATCGTTACTTGTTAACGCAAACAATTCTAGGGTCTCAATAAAGAAATCAAACGCAGCGAAATGTACGTAGGTGCTGCAGAAACTCGACAGTGGAAAGAGAAGTCTTATAGGTAATAAAGAAAATCTTAAAATTAACAAACATAGTGTAACCAAAAAGGTTTTAAACAAACATTACGTCACTGGTTAAAAGGGGGAAGAGGATCAACGTATTGTGACTTTTTGTGACAATAAGAGTTGGAAGGGGTCTTAAATTTTGTAACACCAAATTTTCGTATAATATACGAAATTTAAACCACCTATTAACAAAAAGCTTTTGATTTTTAATTCTATCTGTCTGAACAAAAAGTTTAATTAAAATGTTGTGTTGATAAAAATAGGTATAAAATTTCAAAATATGTGACGTCATCCTAGGAAGGAGGGATCCCTAAAAATTTGCTGTGAGAGTTGCGTGGTAAGGAGTCAAGAAATCGTACAATAGGTAATATGAAGTCATTTATGGATGACCCCCTACGATATTAAAAATGACAGGTTGAACACCTAATGAAATGAGTAAATATAGTGAATCAGTGAAGCAAGCAAAAATGTGAACGAAGAAGGAATAAAGAAGATCGCGAGATAAAAGAATAAATAAAAATATTCAATATACAGAAAAAAAACTAAAGCATTCAAAGCAGTTTCTGACTGACAGTTGTATTGGTCTGAAATTGTCTTGTTTCGATTGGCAAAACAGGGATCAAAACTAGCTGTTTCAATGCATGTGATATGAAAAATATATTTTTAACTTAAACAGACGCAAATTTTTTCGAATGTCTCTCAGAAGGTCTAGAATGTAGCTCAATTTCTCTTTTTTTTAAATTCGCCGTCCTAATTGTTCTTGATTTTGGGCTTCTATGATAAACCTTCCTGAAAAGTCAAAGACAAAAATCTTCTATTGGACGTGCCTGCGGTTATTTTGCAGGATTCTTATTAATGGGAACAATATAGATATATCTTTTGAGAAATGCTAAGATGCTAGGTCTGCTCAAAACATGATATCGTTATTAGCGATCGTGGACAAACTGAAGCAATTTGGAAAGGCAGTTATCAATGCGATTCTGACTTTTCAAAGCTTTGCCCTTTACTCTTTCCATAAAAGGTCGGGTTACACCTCTGTTAGAAGTTTCGCACCAGACAAGGATTTTATCTGTTAATATCGCTTTATGTTTGTATCAAACATTGTCCGTCTAAAATTATTTGTGTCAAACTGAAATACTTTCCGTCGTCTAAAATGATGATTTTTCTACGGCAGTATGTTAGTATACAAAGGAGTTGCGCTTAAGAGTATTTGGGGCACTTACGTCTTTTCAGATATTTAAGACTACTCCTGCACACCAATCTCTTCCACTTTTTGGGGGATTTTGATCGCACTTCGCTATTGTTCTATGAATGGTCCTGCGATATGTTTTTATTCTGGAATATGGAACAGTTTTCAGCTTTGGGGACCGTCCGCGTCCCAACCAACCTGTAGACACTTTTTCTTATCAAAATTTTGTTTCCAAAGTCAAGTTGATATTATTTTGTTTTTGTTAAAATTAAAGCCAATGTATTTTATGCCAAAACTTTTAGGACATAATTTATTACATAATAAAACTAAAATGTTTAATAATTTGGGTTCCGTTATTTTGATTAGATTCATATAAATATCATTCTTTGCCTCAAGAATGCCGAAAACAAATATTTGAAAATGTTCAATACTATAAAAATAATCACACGTCAAAAGTAAACACATAAAAATCGTTTAAATACAAATGATATCGTGTATAAAACAATCGTAAAAATTAATACATGCTTTATTCTCGTCTTATCTTATCATTCTTATATACCGCGACTTTACATTGGTATAATGAATAAAGATATTTACTCTTAATTTTTATAGGTAATAGTAGTAGTTAACTGCTAGCACCGATAGCGTTTTTGATAATTTAATTAACCTTGGTATAAAGTACGATACATTTTCCTTTATGGTACCATTAAAACCACAAAATAACATGGCGGATACCATATTTTTTGTCACTAAACAAAATTGAAAATAGTTACATACCTACATATAATGCAGGAAGAGATTTGGAACCTTTAAATCATAATTATTGTCATATTTTTATTTAATAGATGTATATGTAGGTACATTTCTTAAATATTATTTGGTGAGTGCTGTTGTATTCACCATATACAACAATATACAGAAGAGGGAAGTTATCTATATTTATTTTCCCTTAATGAAAATGTAAAGCCATGCTAGGCTTTGGATATTGTGAAACTTGATGACCACCACATTAGAGTGGTTACTACAATCTTTGGTCAATTGGATAACCCTTTCTTATTCATACATACATACATACATCCGTAGAATTACAACCAGGAGTGAGTTTTTGCTGCCGGCACCACTTTCTTCCATTCAGTGCAATTCTCCGCTGTTGTCTTCCATATAGAAATCTTTGTTAATGTTTTCCTGTCACCTTAATCTAGGCCTCCCAAGTGATCTCTCTTAATGCGGTGTTCCTTCCCCTACTGCTTTTATAATTCTTAACCCTTAAATTACCCTAGGCTAGCTGCTGGGTTCGTGGCTTCCTTCTGAGTTTTATCAATTCTCCCCAAACATTAATTTAGGGCGCCAAAGTACAGACAAGCAAATAAAAACGAAAAAATCAGTTTTAAGTTGATTTATTTAATCTGTTAAAGTTAGAGAAAATTTTATAAAACAAAATTTTAATTAATTTAATCTCTTATCTTTTATAACTGCCGGCTTCTTTTTGTTGGAGCTTGATTATTTAGCTACCGCAACTTCTTCTCTAAATCCAAACATGGATGGTCAAGACTTTTCTTAAAAAGAAACTTTTTTAGTGCACTATCCCGGGATGGCTTCACCTTGTGTCGACTTCTTAATCAGGAACAAAATGGCTGTCGGCAGTCAGCGAATCTTATCTGATTATAAGGTAATCCTTAATAGGGCCCTTCTTGATTTGGCAATAACCTAAATGAAGGGCCAGAAAATTTTTCTGGTTATTTGAAGAATCGGAGTTAAAAAATGAAAGAATCGAACTAATATTCTAACGAAGTAAATAGTTTTGTCCGTCTCCTACCACATCGACGGGAAAAAAACTTCCACAGCGACGCGATAAAATTGAAATAAATAAAAATATAGTCAGGTGGATGTCGGCCCAAAAACGAACGTTACAAATTCTGGTACCCTGGCACTTCTGTTAATGTCCGGCCGAGCGTAATCTGTTTGCTTTTATTTCTTGTACGATGTCTAGAGAGTTGTAGAGTTGGTGTTAGTTTTTATTTTATATTGTCCTGTTGCTGGGTCTCGGTGAGGTCCATATCTTTTCCTAAGAATTTTTCTTTCAAATTTTTTGAAGGTGAGTTAATAGTTTAAAGTCATGGTCCAAGTTTCGCTGGCATAGGTAATTAACGCAATTTCCTCAACAAGTGTTGTTAAATTTGAAGCCTGTAAGAAGAAATTGCAGTTGCGAAGTCTTCGATGTTCGAGAGAATTATAAGAATTTTAAGAACTATTTTATTTTTATCCAATATTTATCTGTTTTGTTGATTTGGCCAAGGCATTTGACAGGGTACGTAAGGTGATATGATTAAGATTTTGGATCAAAACAATATCGATTACAGGTACCAACGAATCATACAGGAACTCAATAGCAAAAGTAGAACCAGAATAAAAACGAACGAGAGACTGTCTGGGGAAGTACGAATCACTACGGGCATACGACAAGGAGACAGCTTTAGTCCTACCCTGTTCAACATCGTCATGGACCAAATCATTGAAAACATTAAAGAAGTGAACGCTGGATACAGAATGGGTAATCGGGCCATTAAAGTACTATGTTTTGCAGATGACGCCATACTTATAGCAGAGAATAAAAACGACCTACAACGTCTGCTATATAAGATAAAAGTGACAGGACATAAACTAAACATGACCATCGCAACAGAAAAAATAAAATCAATGCTTATCTCCAAAGAACCCATAAGGTGTAAACTAGCAGTCGACAACAAAATAATTCTGCAAGTGAGAAGATTAAACTACCTCGGAGCAGAGGTATCAAGTGAGAGAAATCTGATTGAAGAAACAAGAACACAAGCCCTAAAACCAACAACAGTCAGCGGGTAACTGAGAGATATCATATAGCGAAAAAAATGATGACTGCAAAGAGCAAGATAAGAAGATACAAAACATGCGTATACTAACGTACGCCACAGAAACCAGAGCTGAAACATCAAAAACGAAAGGAATAATGAGGACCACCGAAATGAAAATATTAAGAACCATCAAGGTTGTAACCCTCACGGATCGAATCAGGAGCCAGGATATCAGGGAGCAACTGGGAAAACAAGATGTGGTAAGATGGGTTAGAACAAGCGAGCGGTGTTGGAGAGACCATGCAGAAAGGATGCCAGAAGAAAGATGGGCAAAGTCGCAAAAACCAAATACGCGAAGACCGGTAGTCAGACCACCCAAAAGATGGTACGAAAGTTGGAGCTCAATATCACAGGAAGAGTTCCAAAGGATGCTGAACAAATCGGATTAAAACAGGACTAGGACCTATTGTAAGAAGAAGAAGAAGAAGATTTTATTTTAGATAATGGTAATTTATTTTGGCAAAAAGGGAAGGAAGAATTAATATACAATTTCGTATAATTTATATCTAATAGGTACAATAAGGAATTTTAAATATAAATAGGTGCATGTTATATGAATTTGTCTTCCAATTTCTTCCCAATAGGTTGATCGCGATATTGATTTAATTTTTGATTATATTTCAATTAATGTTCCTGAACTTTTTACATTAAAACTTCGTCAATTTTCTTTAATGAGATGAAAGCTATTAAAATCTATAAGCTCAGAAAGACAAAATATGTGCAAGCGCAGGAAACAACAACGTGAAATCACACGTGACGCCTGTGACGTGGCGTGATATATATGAGGTGACTTTAGTGTGGTTCTCGTTCATAACGAAGCTTGCAAAACACCATTGCACACTTTTTGTACGTGACGTGAGTCTACGTGAGGTCAGTTGAAATCACGTGACGTGATCGTATTCTGTGTTTGCCTTAAGTGTCACATGTGACATAAGTTGAATCAAGACGATCAAAATGTCGACAAATTACTAATGCATCTGTGACGGATGAGGTTAGAGGCATTACCGGTTATAGATTAAGGTTGCAGATTTAAGTCCTGTCGGATGCGACATGTTTTCATTTTCTTGTTTGTGTACGTTCTAAATTTTAAAAATCCCAAAATAATAACTTTTTTTATTGTTGTTTTGTTCAGTCTCATATACGTATTCATATTTGTGTATCAAATATTTGAATATAATTATTTTTCTACCTGAATAATTTATAATGTAAACTGCATACAATTACATTTCAAAACAATTTTTTTGATTCATCTCCTGGCGGTATTTATAAATAAAAGTTACAAAATAATCGTACAGAATTTAGTGATACCAAATATAGTAAACATTCAGACAATCATTATTTACCGTTAAACAAATAAAATCAGTGGTTTTGCTGAACAGTTCTTGAGCTACTCATTTTCGTTCGATTTATTAATAACCATTTTATGATAACGTCGCACTGGCGCCAACTATACACACATTTCACAACACAACATAAACTCAACATTTGCGTTAATTACATGTCTCGTTGTATTTTTATCAAACATTCACGAACTATGACCTAAAGCTGTCCAATTTTGTTTAAGTTTTTATTATTTTAAAAAAACGTCAATACTACATGCAATTACACTATTTTAAATTAGTTTAATGGAACAGGTTTTCAGTTGCACGCAAAAACAATTTGTCATATATGAAGAATCAGGATACACCCTATACTCTAATTAAATCAAAGTAATTCTATTAAAAACTTAATATTAATCTTAAAGAGTATGCAAATCTTTCATTATTTTTATAGTACCTAGTATTGCATCACACGGAATAAAAATCAGTCATCCCCTCTTCTGTTAGTACAATTAATCTGCCGTGAGAGGAAAACTGAAGCTAAAAGTTTCTAAATCTTTTATCAACTTGCCGAGCATTCAACAAGACGAACTGTGTAATGTACGAGCGTTGTCTCTTTAGTTTTGCATAAAGACTTAAAGTACTTTATTGCTTTTCAAAATAAGTCCCATCAAGATCGATACACTTTTGCATACGTTCAAACTATTTCTTAAAACAGTCATTCCAGTCTTCAGTTGACTCCTGCAAAATCGCTGTTTTAAAAACATCGATGGCTTCTTCTGGCGACTGGAATTGCTGCCCACGCATTCAATTCTTGATCTTTGGGAACGTGAAGAAGTCGTTGGGACTTAGGTCGGAACTATATGATGGATGGTCTAACAATTCGATGTTTTGAAGCTCCAAAAACTCGATTGTCTTCTGGGAAGTGTGAGCACTTGCATTGTCTTGATATAGGATGTGTGTTGCTTTGTCAGAGTTTTGCGATAACTTCTGGAACACAAACGTTTATATACCAATCGGAAGTAACCGTTCTTCGATCTTCTAACTAAAGCAATTGTTGCCTCATGATCAGATTTTAACACAAAATTTGCGACAATTTTCTTAGACACACCGTGGGATTATACAGCAAATAAGATAAAATAAGAAATAGCATAAGGAATAAGACAAAAATTGATCCGTTTATACAGTCAATTAAGAAATAAGAATCAACCAATGAAATCACGGCTTTTTATGACAATGACGTTCATGTCTATTGACAATTTCATGTTTATTGTACTTTGTGCGCCAAAACTTTTAACCTAATTTTCAATTTTCATGTATGGTCGTTTCACATTTCACCGGGAACTCTTTTATATTTGTTTAGTAAATTATTATTTTTCATTCTTCGCGAAAAAATATTGAAGGTTAGGAATGAAACAATTCTGTCATTTCTGCACATGCGTACTTCAATTTCCGTACTAAAATAAGATAAGAATGAAAAATAAGTCCATTCTTATTTAATTCCTTATTTCTTGTTTTATTTCAGTACATGTATAAACGCTCTCATTGAATTACGTATGTTCTATTTTCTTATCTTATTCCTTATTTTATTTTATTCGCTGTATAATCCCACGGGCACTTCGATAACGAATCACTTTAGTTGTTTTTTTTTCTTATCGTGGAACACTCACACAGCAGATTGGCGTTCATTATCCGGTTCTTAGGAGTAAATTATAGGCCCAATGCCACTAAAAATAATATAAACGTTTTTTTGAGCTTCCTTTATTGAACCGTTACAATGTTTTTCGACACCAATTAACTCGAACCGCTTTTTGCTCTTCTGTGAGCCAATGACGGATCCAATGGGAAACCAACTTCGTAACACCCAGTTATTCATGTAGGATGTTTTGGATCCAGGTCTTTGAAATAGCCAAAGATGCCTCTATTTCCTGGCATTTTACACAGTGGTCATCCTTAATTAGCTGACGAACAGCATATCTACTGTTTTAGCTGGACCTAGCCTAAATTAGTCGCTGAAACCATAGCGACCACTTTGAAATTCGCAATAACAGCGGAAAATAATTGACTAGTGTGGTGCTTCATTCCTTAACACAGAAACCATTTCGGCGAGACATTGCTGATGAGATAATTCTCTTCAAAAATTGAAAAAAATTAATGCTCGAAAATGTTCTCGGCTAATATACATTTTTCGACTGACTTGCTAATTTTAAAAATTAACTGTACCTATACGACTTGTTGTATCGCAATGAAACTCTGGATTTGTATCATCAAAACATTGAGGTTAGATTTGTGTCTGAATCTTCTATTGGTGGCGCCTTC
Source organism: Altica lythri (assembly GCA_964028335.1). Taxonomy (NCBI): domain Eukaryota; kingdom Metazoa; phylum Arthropoda; class Insecta; order Coleoptera; family Chrysomelidae; genus Altica; species Altica lythri. The sequence goes on from OZ034802.1 coordinate 61,150,074, forward strand.
TAAGTGGATATATGCAAAACTAAAAAGGCAACCTGTGTATAACAATTAGTACTAAAACAGCCCACCCACCATCTTGATATTCCTGCTGCAAGGCTCACGAGAATAATAATAATTTAAAATATTATTTCAAATTACCTGCTCTTTGAGAGTTTTTTTTTAATCGTAATTTTCACAATGTTCTTAACATTTGTTGTCTTTTGTTGTTTAGATAATCGTGCTTTGATAATTTTTTCACTGTAGTGTATTTTTTATAGAGCAACTTGTTTTACAAGAAATTAGACTTAAAGTGGAATAAAGCAGGAGGAAGATATGTTCAGTAACGGCTCCTGCACTAAAACAAACAGACTAAAAATTATTATTACTGTTTTATTCCGACTGTTTAGTTTTTATACATCAGACCGTTAGATCTGATTATTAATTAAACTATTTGATTAATAAATTTTGTGTAAGTGAAAGTTTAACGGTGTAAAATTAAATATAATTAAAGGAAATGTAGATATAGTTACAAAATTGAAATTATTATTTGAATATCAAATCTTACTTGTGTATTTACGTTTCTTAATAGCTAGAGGTAAGATGAACAACTAAAGTATTATCAGAATTGTCGTTGATTATTAAGGGGAAAACAATAAAATTTTATCATATCATATCACTTTGATATAATGAAGTAAATATTATAATTCATTTAGATTTCTGTAAGGCTTAAAAACAATAAGTTTTTTGACAAAGTTTTGAAACTCTTGTTAGGTCACTTATAGTTGATAAGAAAACGAAGTATTTTGTTTGTTTCATTTGTTATCTATTGACTTAAAAAATCCAAAATAAAAATACATTATTTACGGATACACCATATTTTAAGCAATATGGGGTCGCATGGCTTCGGTGACGTAACTAAGGCGTAAACAGACTACTTAATTGGACATATTTGTGGTTGGATTTTAGATGCCACTAATAACCCGATACACGGTTTTGCAGATGATAGCAAAGCGCACAACCGTTCCATATCCCTAGATATTCTGGAAGAGGACAGAAGATCCACAACGATTTGGGAATTGTATACAAGTGGGGAAGAAAGAATCTTGTTAATTTCAACACTTTCAAGACAAAGACATGTTGCCTATCCAACCAGAGGCAAACATACGACTCATCCATCATAATGAACGATCAGACACTAGTAGCAAACGACTCCACTACGCTGGTTGGTATAACGATTTCCGAGGACTTACTCTGGAACGAATATATTGCATCCATAGCAACTGCAGCAGGAAACAATTAGGCTTACTTTTTAGAGCATGGAAATATTTATCTCCATCCATCTTAGCTACTCTTTACAAAGCGCCCAAATAATCTTGAATACTGCTCGAATGTATGGAGATCGGCGGCTCCGTCAAGCCTCAGAGTTCTTGATGCAATACAGAGAAGAGCAGTTGGAATAATAAAGGACACCAGTTGCTGACTGGAATAAAGAATTTGTTATTTTACTAGGAAACTCTGACCTGGATAGGTTACATGCGATTATTAATTATCAAAATAAAACGCTGACATTAAAAATATACAAGATTACAATTCCATTTAATACGGTTTACAACAAAATTCCTGTAAATATTTTAAATGGAGAAGTGTTACTTCAGGAAATTGTAATAAACAATGTAAAAATACCCGAGTCTATTCACACGGTTACAAATGGCTATATCGACAATATTACATTTGATAATCCAGTACAAATAGACCCAATTAACGTAGAAAATTTGAACGCACGTACTTAAATACCAATTAAAAGCCGTATAAAAGAAGTTTCATGCCATCTGTACGCTTTAAAGAACAAAACGAGGACTTATAAATAGACTAGAAAGCATCATTAAGGCTCTTTCTGGCAACCTTGATCAAGAAGACGCTAAGTATTACAACAAAGCTATCCAAACACTAAAAGAAAACCAGGTTAACTCAAGTAAAGATCTAACATGAAGCTCAACGATATCCCAAACTTTCAAAAACAGGGGACAACAATGAATCTTATAAGTCGCAGGTGTATCTGTCACCTCTAATTACGCTCATACATACATACATACATACATACATACATACATACATACATACATACATACATACATACATACATACATACATACATACATACATACATACATACATACATACATACATACATACATACATACATACATACATACATACATACATACATACATACATACATACATACATACATACATACATACATACATACATAGGTACATACATACATACATACAGAGTTATATTTGTAATAATTTTTACTAAAACCGTTGGTAAAGGTGCTGTTTCGAGGTTACGAAAATTGAATGAAATTTGTAATTTTAGTTTTCTAAATGTTCATTTTATCCCAATTTGGGCACAATTTAATTGTTGGAAAATTAAAAAAAATAAGTGAGTTGCACCAAACTCAATTTATCAAAATTGTAAAAAACAAAAAAAGATACAAATTTGCGGACAAAATTTTCTGAAAATGAGTTTGATTCCAATTCATAAATATTTTATATATAAAACAAGCGCTTTAAGTCAAATTAGATTTAAAAAAAAATACAATTTGGCAAATACCAAATACCGAAATATAAAAAAAAAGTGAGATGTGTCAAGGGACACCCGGATGGAACGAAGTTCCTTTCGATTAATTAGTGAAGGAATTGTAATTTGTAAACACAACAGAGTGTTTATACATACATAAGCATTTATTATTGTCTGTATAAAATCTCTACTTACCTAACTCCATCAGCAATATCCGGAATTTTTGGAGAAACACTGTCAGGATACATTATTGTTATTATTTTATTATTTATTATCTACAAAAAACTTGTATAAACTTTTAACAAAGTCGCGACACTACACTGTTCAAAGCAAAATAGAAAATAGTAAATCCATTATTACCTAAATATTTTCAACAGTTCGTTTCTTTTAACAAAAGTGTCCATTCATACAATACCAGAGGTTTAGATGACATACATATACCAAAAATTACTTTTTATTTTAATTTAATTTAAAACAGGAATTAACAATTTAATACAGAATTTTAAAATATTTTACAGTAACTGACAGTTAAGGTAATTTGACGTACCTAACTAGTAAAGTTACGAACTATTTTTAAAATGTTTATGAATTTATTAATTTATAAAAACATGATGAAATAAAATATAATACTATTATAGGTACTTATTTTTTTTTCAAAAGTATTTTCTTTTTAATGTAAATTTTCTTTTAATTTAAATTAGTGTCTTTTTAATTGTACTTTTATTAGTATTTATGTATATTAGGGTTTCCTATTTAAATAAAGATATATCAATCTATTAGAGAGAGAGAGAGAGAGAGAGAGAGAGAGACAGACAGACAGACAGAGAAACATGCGTGTGTCGTGTCGGTCGTTTCGTGACATTTTTTGGTCTGAATTTCTTTCGGCCAGTCTCAGTCGTAACGCGCGAAAGGGAACTTCGTTCCAACAATTTGTCAAACCAGCGAGTTACACTAAACACGATTTTTAAAAATTTTGAAAATTTTAAAAACAAAAAATGCTATTCTTTAACAACTAATTAGTGTCATCAAACAGATAGTTATGGGTATTTAACGTACTACTTGTATCATGTTTCTAATTTGTTTGTTGAGTTTATTACTTGGTTTTGTTCAGAAATTTTTTGTTCTGCCGGTCCAGTTAGAGTTGTTTACATGAATGACAGCGCTATATCCGCTCTTAACCTTAAACTTAAACGAACTCAATCGCATCCATTATTATACTAATCTAAAAACCGATTCACAGTATAAATGAAACTTAATGCTCAGAAAAAATAATAACAATATTACAATTGCTTGCTCCTCTACAGAACTTGATTGAGTTTGTCAGTTATCCTAGAAGGAGGAGCGTATGCTATTATTGGTTACCCCCACGCACTTCTTTACTTATATTCGATATCGTAGAAAAAAAGTAATGTTTTCGTTTCTCCTTTCGTTGCATGTCAATAACATGAAACAGATTTGGTTATGCAGGTTTTGACACTGTGGCTTTTCTACCAAAGGAGAATGATTTTGGCTAAAAAAAAACTCGTAAATGCTAGAGGTACAAAACCGGTCATTTTGTTTATGTATAAAAGCGTTAACTGTTGAAAATATTAATATAACTTCTTTGAGTATATTTAATTGTATTAAAAGTTGATTCCATTATTGACAGTTAAAAATATTGATAAAATCTTTTTTAAATACTTAAAATACTTTAAATATATTTTATTAGTAAGAAATAAGACTGTCAAAAAATGCTCCGTTCGTTTGTTTACTTACCTTGCCTAAGGTTTTATATGACATGCAAAGCGAACACTTGAGAGCCATTTTTGGAGTAGAGATGGTGCTAGTTACGATCGTTTTATACTTTCGTAAACTTTTACAACAAATTTTAACCAGTCTATACCAAGGATGTCTCTTCATTAGTGACTGAAGAGACAAACCTATACTGTACCGACGAGCTCTAACTAGAGCGAAACACATGTCTGCAGTTTGGTTTTGCCCTTGCATAGACTGATTAATATCTATATCGCAGCATGATGTGTCCTAGAGTTAGGAATTCTAATCAACTCTATGGAATTTAATTCGGAGTGGTAAGGAGGTAAATTTAGGACAGTAAATCCTCACTCTTTGGCCATTTAATCGAGTATTGTCTTCTGGTAGTCAGGTTTATTCTCTCCTATACAATAGCCAAAACTTCGCTTTTTAACATTGTATCGTCACACGAAATATTTAAGTGACGATATCTCCTTTTCTCCAGGCCGTACTTGAAATCTTCTCCATTTTCCGATTTTGATACGATGTGTTGTCCATAACTATTATCGATCCAGGTTCCAAAAGCGATAAAGAAGTTTGAACCAATCTTCAAAAACGTCTACATTCATATCTTCGTGGTAATCACCGGTTTTACGTGATGCATATATGAGATCCACCTGCAACAAATCCTGTATCACTGCCGATATGTGTTATTATTAACCGGCGACCTTTCCCAATTGGTGATTTCAAACATGTTGATAAATTTTACAGGAATGCTTGGTGACGGTTGACGACATTTAAGTCCTGCTAAATTTTTGAGACAGTATGTCCTTCGTTTAGCCAAGTCTCTTTTAAATAATATATTTTCTTTCCTTTTCATCAAAAGCTATCGATTTTTTTTAAATATCGTCTTCTCCACAAAATGATTTCATCCTTTTCTATTAGTGCACTATTTCGACTACGTTTGGTATATTTGAAATTTAGTTGGTGTAAAATGCGAACTTCGTCCTTATTAATTTCTGTTTGTAGTTTCTTTAAGGTAGGAATTTCGTTTTTAAGATAAAACGAATTAAATAACAAGGAATACTAAATAATGAAAAAACCCCAATAACCACAAAACACGCTACTGGCCGTGAATCGTCTGGATGGTGCAACGCTGTCACCTTGTCGATTTGTGTAAAATGTTTTCTTTCTATTATTGTTCGTAAATAAAACAAAGACAGCGATTCTTTTTAAGTTCGACAGGGCAATTAAAAATGTGTTTTTGTACAACTGTCATTAAAAGTGACACTTTTAATGATAGCAAACAATGTTAAAAACGATTGTTTACATAGCAGCGTGTTAAAAATACTTTTAACACGTTGCCATGTAAACAAGTTTACTTTTAACACGGTTTAGTTTACTTTTAACACGGTTTGGTTCATTGTCATTGAAAATTCGCTCGTTTCATTATCAAAATAGGGAAGTTGTACAAAAAAAATTGTATAGTATTTGTGTTAAAAGTGATTTTATTTTGTTCGTGAAATTGTTCAATTCGCTCCGCTCATTCCACAAACATTTTCACTCACAAAATAAAACCTCACTTTTAACACTTATATCATAAATAACTATTTCGCGCAGCTGAAGGACGATGTGAGTGGCACAGCATTCTGGCCTATTGAAAATCTTTTGTACTACTGTTTCTGTAAATATGAGCATTCATATTTAATTTATTGGTATAATAACGTGATAAAATTACTTATAATATGTAATAATGCTACATAAATACATTTAACTGTAATATTTATATTACACTTAAGTAGAAAATTGTACTTTTTATATAATTTGTATTAATAAAAAAAGTTTTCAATTTGTCAACATTGCATGTCTAACCACCACTGACGTCAGTCTCAACTGATTCGGCTTTTAGAGGTGATTTTTAACTTGAATTTAATATAATATTTATCCTTAGTTTGATAAAATTGGAAAGGTGAAAAATTTTCTTATTCCATTTATGGAATAAATTCACCATGCCGTGGAAATTACTTTACTATTTAGTACCTTTATTAAAAAGATAATATAGGGACTGAAACCATTTAAAATTCTTCTTAAAAACTTTTGAATCAGGGTGTATGAATAGACAAGTTTCCTTTACTTAACCATATGTTTCCATCTCAGGTTCCAAAATGATTGATAAGTTTTGTCTGGAACTTTTTCACACTTTCTAAAGTATTCTTATTTTCTGTTGTGTTAACTTTTTTCCCAAAGTTTTTTTTTTAAAAACTGTTTTATTATGCCCTAACACCCTCTCAATACATTCGTATAAGTTTTTCAAAAGATTATAACATTTTCTTTTATACGAGAGAAACTGTGTAATGATTTTACTCAGTTTTTCAGTTATTTAATGGCATTTTGTATATTAAGAACAGAAAGTGCTACTTTGCAGCTTAAGGTCAAAAGCTCAATGAGCTTTCTGCTTGAATTACACACAAATTTGTTTCTACGATCACAAAAAAAAAAGATTTGCAATAATTTATTATCGGATGTGGATTTTGTGTTTCTTTATTGACAAGGTGACATTTTTGACAGATTTAATATTTTTTTATTTTTTAGCATTTTTATTTTAATTAAATCACTATATTTAATTCTCTTAAAATATCAGATAGTCAAAGAAAATATTCGGTATTTATAGTCTGTTTTATTTTAATATACAATTATAAGAACCGGTTTTATTTATTTTAAATAAAATTAATAATTAAAAAATTAACAATTTTCTGCACTAGAGCGGAAAGTGACAGATGATGGCAAAATAAAACTGCTTCAAAACGAGAGAAAATTACGTTCAAACAAGTATATTCTGCAATTTCCGAGATATTTTATTGAAAAATCAATGGCATTGTAACCTAATTGGTTATGTAAAATAGGCATTAATATCAATCATTTTAAAAACACATTAATAAAAAAGTGCTTGAGTAGTTTTTCGAAAAATAATTCTCGTAAAATCCAGAAAGTGGTTATTACTATACAGAATTATTTAAACTCAGTGAAAATTGTATGCTCGTAAATAGTTTTTAATATAAACTGCTCATAAAAATAGTCTAGACGACAATTTTTTCCTGACATCCAAAATACCTCAACCCATTTTTATAAATAAAACTATAAAACAGTTCTTACTTAAAACATCGTATCTCGTATACTCTGTGGCGCGGAGTGTCCTTTCATAAATAATGTTTTTGGTCCTCCGTCCAGAAACAATACTATTAATTACTTCAAAATCGTCCGGAAAATGACATTTTCCGGCCTAGGCCGGCAAAGTAGCTTTTAGATTATCTAAAGAGATGGCGCTATGAGTTTAAATTTTAAGTCATCAAAAATACATAATAAATAATACAAATTTTAATTAAATTTATTTAAAAACAGCGTATAATATACTAAACTTACCTATAACTTTTTCCAAAGGTAAGCAGGATTCTAATTTACATTTAATTTCTCTCACAACTTGTATTATAAAATTTGACATTTATGTCAATTTACAACTACTATCATTCGATTATGAAAATAGTTCATTGTCTCTGCTATTTTTATATAAAATTATTAGATATTAATGTTAATATTTTCAATATAACAATTTTTACTGTGCTGCTTATTAGCACAGTATTTGTATGTATAAAAATTAAGGATCTTGAAACCGATTATCAAAAAATCTTTCCTTATTACTAATTCTTTTAATCATGTAATAGATGTCAATAAACATCTAATCTTGTATGTCACAAAGTAAAAAGTTTTTGAACTTGTTGTGTTTGCAACATCTGTTAATTAAAACACTAATAACTGCTGAACACGTATATTAAGTATCAAACAAATTATTATACAACTATAATATTAACATCCAATGTGGCGCTTATATCTACCCGAAGATCACTTCATACCAGCTGACAGTCTGTCGGCTGTCTTCTAGTCACTGGTCTTACTTTAGGTAGCACAAGTAGTCACTCTTGAACATAACAGAACTTTTGAAAATATTAAAAATTAGTCGGACCAAAAAATAGTGTGTGTTACACGCCCGGAAAATGTTTTGCAAGTGCTCGTATGGTTTCGCCTCGGTGCTACGCACCTCGGCTACACAACTATACTCGCTCTTGCAAAATGTCATTTTCCGTCCTTGTGTCACAAATAACTATTTTAAGTGTTATGCGAGGTGTAAAAAATACATTGTAAAATTGTTAAATTCGTGAACCTGTTGTTACGGTAATTTTAGAGCTTCAATCTCTACCCAATTTTGTGCTACTGGCTGATACTTCGGGACGTGATTCGTGTCCTAAAAATGTTACAAAAGGTTTGTCAAAAAGTCTGCATTTGTAATTAATAGAGAAAAAAAACGTTAAAAACAAAAGGTTCAGCAAGTTTACAGAAGTTTCATTAGCAAAACGATCTTGATTAATTTTCGGAATAAATAAATTATGAAATGCTAAGAAGAAGTTTATAAAAGTAACAAAATCTGTTTTTATGGTAGATTTTTTATTTATTTAAGCATATCTTCGTAGGTATAGACCTAAATCATCTATTGGGGAGGAAGAGGCAATTTATTAATTTCGGATTTAACGGACTGCATGTTAGGACGAGTGGGGAAGACATGGGAAGGTAAGGAGTTCCACAATCTGGAGACCGTGTGGATAAAGGAACGATCGAATCGATCCGTTCTCGATGTCTGGCACTGAACAGTATAACGGTGGATAGAGTTGGCACGTCGCGTTGCTCTGGCTGGTCTGGCAAGTGGAGGCACTATAGAGCGGACTTCTTCTGAGCAAAATCCGTTTAAGTATCGGTACAATAGGGAAAGATCAGACACTGCTCTTCGGTGGAACAATGGGGCTAGGTTCTTGGTGATACTGGTGTCGTTTATTAGTAGAACTGCTCTTCTCTGTATTGCATCAAGAACTTAGAGCCTTGGCGGAGCCGCCGATCCCCATACATGCGAGCAGTATTCAAGATTCTAGGTCTGATTTGGACTTTGCAAAGAGTAGCAAAGTTGGATGGAGAGAAATATTTCCGCTCTTTAAGAAGAAAGCCTTACTTCTTTCCTGCTGCAGTTGCTATTGATGCAATTTGTTCGTTTCAGAGTCCTGGGAGATCGTTATACCAACCAGCGTAATGCTTCATTGTATTGGATGAGTCGTATGTTTGACTCTTGTTGGATAGGCAACATGTCTCTGTTTTGGAAATGTTGAAATTAACAAGATTCTTTCTTCCCCACTTGTCTACAATTTTAAAATCGTGATTGAGCGAAACGCTTGTGGATCTTGTGTCCTCTTCCAGAATATCTAGGGATATGGGACGGTTGTGCGCGTTGCTACAATGTAGATTGCTATCATCTGCAAAACCGTGTATCGGGTTATTAGTGGCTTCTGGTAGATCATAAGTATGTAAAAGTAGGAGTTAGAGCCGATCTTTGGGGAACTCCAGCGTTGAGATTGGAGGAAAGTCCATCTACAGCTACTTGGATGTGCCTGTTGGAGAGAAAGTTGGATATTCATTTACAAAGGTTTGACGAGAGGCCGTATGAAGGCAATTTGTTCTGCATGTCACACTTGATCAAATGCTTTTGAGAATTCTATTGATACTATTGAGTCTCCCCACGTCGGTGGATGGCATCACTTCAGTATGATTAACATATGCTAGCAGATCGGCTGGATAATATTGGATATCTGACAATAGTTTTTAATTATGATCAACTTTTTTTATAACAATGGTCGCTATTTTCAAAAATGAAGGTACTTTAAAAATTCGTATACGACTTAAAAAAAATTGATGTTTGATGGTTTTGTTTTCAGTTTAAAAACTTTTTATAAATAATAAGTTTTTTTTTTTCATAAAACTAAGAATAAAAAAGTTTCCTATATTATGTGGACCTTTTTAAAGGTGCTTCTTTTAATATTCTTTGAGTGTATAAATTTTAAAATTAGCATGTTTAAAGCTCGTAAAGTTATTCAAAATATTTATAAGACTAAAAAAATGTTTAAAAGTTTAAAAAACATTTGGGCTTTCCTTTTATATGTAAAAAAATTGGCGACGTTCTGAGAACCTTATTTAGGGCCTAGTATAAATTTGAAAATTTGCCAATTTTTGTCCAGTAGGTTGCATTGGAAAATTATTATGCAGAAACTATTCGACAAATCTTAACGAAATTTAGCACACGGTTTTAATCATATTAAAAAGTTTTTTCTATGGGGCATATGGAGTTTGTTTAGAGGGTCAAAAACAATAAACTTCATTTTTTTGGACTTTTTTCCCCAGTTATTGCTATTTTTCCAACAATAAACATTGAATTTTCAATTCTCTAGGAGCCATATTTTCCGAATTATATACGAAAATAATAGCAAAAAAATGAAAAATTTTCAATTTTGTTAAATAAAAAATTTAGCACAGGGTTAGCGGCTGGCGCATATCGTGATTATCGATATTGGGCACATCCTGAAGATATTCCAGCAAAAAAATAATTTCCTATGGAAAATGTTCAATCCAAAACAAACCAAAATACATATATGGGTAAAGGGACTAAAAGCTTTACTATGCAAAATTTTAAGAAAATCAGAAAAACAAGTAATAATGGTGTCGTGGGACACCAGGTAGGAACTGAGTTCCTTCGGCTAATGTAGAATCGACACTACTCGCTTGTGTATACGACTGTAGCACCTGCGCACGTCTCATTTAACGGTTTTATTCCATAGACTTTTTGTTACGGTTTTACTATTACTTTTTTTTCAGTTCGGTCGCGCAGCAAAATCCCTATCTCCTCCAAGCCTAGGATTATACTACGTTATAGATTAATAATTACATTTCTTTTGGTTATACATATTATCATAATTTTGTACTTTTCGTCTGGGCAGCTTATACAGGGTGCCTCCGATTAAGTAGGCACTATTGTTAACTTCTTTATTATTACAGCTAGGAGGTTGGTTAAATTAGCAAACTAGTAGAGTTTTTTCCGCTTATTAAGATGCTGAAAACAGAAAAACAATTTAGCATCGCGTTTTCGACTTATTTAGAAAAATAACAATTTTTTATATGGAACACCCTGTATATTTTGACCTATTACGATAGCAAATCCTTTTCTACATAAAAAAGGTCCTATACACTATCGCTCTAAATTGAAAAATAACAGAATTATGACGATATTTTATTTTCAGTAAAGTTGGCTGTGAAACTCCAAACCAAAAACAATTGTACGGTTGCTTGGTAACATAAATAATAGTGGCTATTATTGAGTGTGATTTTGTTGACAGCAAATTTAAACACTTACAGTTTTTGGTACTAGAATTTGTTTTAAAATGCCTTTCACGCATATTGAAAAGTGTGATATGTTAGAAATTTATATTACGTGTAGAAAAAACAGTGTTAGAGCAATAGAAGAATACCGCCACAGATTCCCCCTACGTGATTTGCCAAACAGGAGATATTTTTTAGTTCTGTACAGAAAATTTCGGAGTAACGAGGATGTTTTTAAAAAGACGAGAAAGAGAAAACAGTTTGTTGTAAGCGAAGACGTTGAAACCACGATCTTGGCCTATTTTGAAGCACACAAAGAAAATTCAACCAGAGATTTAGCAAAAGAGTATGATGTCAGTTTGGTTACAATATGGCGGGTTTTAAAGAAACATAAATTTGTTCCTTACAAGTATCGACCAGTCCAAACACTATTACCCGGTGATAGCGAGAGAAGACTTGCTTTTTGCAATTGGTTGTCCCATATGTGCGATAATGATATTGAAATTTTAAAGTACATTATTTGGAGCGATGAGGCTAATTTTTCAAATAAAGGTATGTTTAATCGGAAGAACGTACACTATTGGTCCCAAGAAAACTTGTTCCTTACTAATCCTAGAAATCCTCAACATCAATTTAGTGTTAATGTTTGGTGCGGATTAATAGGAAGTCAAATAATTGGACCAGTGTTTTATGATGGGACATTGACAGGACAGAGGTATGTTGACCTTATAATCTCCGGAGCGCTAGAAGAGTATTTGGACGGTGTGAACTTGGCAACTCGCCAACTTATCTACTTCCAGCAAGATGGGGCACCACCTCATCAATTTGGCGAAGTAAGGATTTTACTACGAAGATTGTTTGGAGATAAATGGATTGCCACAACCGGTCCAGTTCCTTGGCCACCCAGATCCCCAGATATAACCCCGCTCGATTTCTATTTTTGGGGTCACGTTAAAGATGAGTTGTATAAGAAAAAATATGCAACCGTAGAAGAACTTAAAATTAATATTAGAAGAATAATCGAATCTATTGATGGCAAGACTATTTTGAAAGCGACAAGGCGAGTGTTAAAATGTGGTCGAAAGTGTATAGAACAAAATGGTGATGTATTTGCTCATTTATTATGACTGTTAAAGAATTTCGTTAAAAATTATTTATTTAAATTACTAACAATTCAATTTAATAATTATTATTTCCACTTTTATCTAAAATAAACTATTTATTCGTTACCAAGCAACAGTTTAATAATTGTTTTTACTTTGAAGTTTCACAGCCAACTTTACTAGAAATAAAATATCGTTATAATTCTGTTATTTTTCAATTTAGAGCGATAGTGTATGGGACCATTTTTATGTAGAAAAGGATTTGCTATCGTATAACGTCAAAATATACAGGGTGTTCCATATAAAAAATTGTTATTTTTCTAAATAAGTCGAAAACGCGATGCTAAATTCTTTTTCTGTTTTCAGCATCTTAATAAGCGGAAAAAACTCTACTAGTTTGCTAATTTAACCAACCTCGTAGCTGTAATAATAAAGAAGTTAACAATAGTGCCGACTTAATCGGAGGCACCCTGTATATCAATAAATTCTCTAAAGATATAATTTTTATAATGATAATGATCGGAATAAAATAATTGAATTAATTTTATTTAAAGTCCAAATAATATTTATAGTTTTTTGTTAAACACTGGAAAAAAACTAAAAAAAAAATTACCATCCCGCGTATTCGATCCTCCAACGATATCCAATCGTGAAGAGCTTTCATATGCTAGTCAAATTATTTTTATGTATTTACTGCATAAATTTTGATTATATTAATAATAATGATTTATTATAAATTTTGAGATTAACATTAGTAACAGGTGTAGATAATCCAATTAAATAAAATATTACAACATAATTCACACATTTTACATTTAAAAACCAATGATTTTCATTAATTTATAGGACATCACAAAAGTTGACATCGTTGGATATTTCTATATTGTTTACAATGTTTATATTATTAAACTTCCCTACCTTTCGTTAGGAGATTCTGTAATGAGAAGATCATCTTTTGCTTGATTCATTATAACTATTATATTTTTTGTAAACACTTTCAAGAAAGTTTCGGTGACAATTAAATATTATATCATAACTGTCAACATTATGTCTGAGTAGAGGCTAGCGTTTTGTGGAGGCTAGCGGTAACCTATCTACTAGATATAGTGGCACTATTACAAGCGTTACGGTTTTATTGTTACGGTTTTTTACTATCACATTTTTTTCAGTTCGGTCACGTAGCAAAATCCCTATCTTATCCAAGCCTGCCGTAAGGAACATAGTTCCAATAAAATACTGATTAAAGATTCGATATTTTCACTTTTCCAATTATTAAAAAATATGAAAGTATCCATTTATCTTTCTAATGGTATCCAGATTTTTTAAACTTGTATATTAATATTTATCGTATTTTAATGTCAATCCGCTGCCGTAATTGTATCCCGCGTAATTTTTTTCAAAAATCTCAAATTTGGCGCTTGCGTTGTCGGCGATAAAACAAATTGAGAAAACAACTTTTGAAGCAGTTTAAACGTCAGTCGTAATCGTAATCGTCTCAGTTCACTTTCATGGTTCGTTGTTGACGCTATTCGTGATACATAATCGTTATCGAAATATTAAATGTACGAGGCGTATAAAATAAGTTGTGATTTAGAATTAACTTTAATTGACTATTGTGAAATATATAAAAACTTGTGCGAGGCTTAGTGTAATGACTCAATATTTTGTTAAACTTTTGTGTGATATTTTATTTTTCTGTGATATTTAGGTGAGTTTTCTTATATATTCTGTATAATTATAGGATAAATCAACATTTATTACATACAATTTAACTATTGTTTCGTTTATAAATGACGCGACTTGTTGCCAAGAACTGACCGACATTTATACACTTTTTGAAGAGCAAGGTCATTAGATTTTTTTCTAAATATAAAATCTTAGTTTGTAATTTGCTCACGAACCTTTGTCCGTTGTTCATAAGCCAAATATTCGTTATTTTTTATTTGTTTTATGAAAAAGTTTCAAAAAAAATTGCTTGAAAAAATACAGGAGTACTTTCGTGAGGTAAAATTATAATTTATTATATCTGTAAATTACCATTTCTTAAAGATACTCATCATACACTTCTCAACAATTGAAGTGGATATTATGAAAATGTGTATTTTATTTTTTGTTCATAAGGTCAAATAGAAAAATGGAGTGATATAAATAAATATTTATTTTTACTTCTTATTTTCATACAGATGAACCGAAAGAAAGAAATTCTTTAAGAAAAAAAAATAGAAAATAAACAAAAATTGTAAAATTAACAACCTAAAATTTCTATTCCTGCTCAATTTCTAATATCCCGAAACGAAAAATTAATAGTGTGTGGGTCCACCTCTGTGTTGCCTTAGTGCTCTAACTCTATTTGGAAGTCCTCTTATTAAATTATTGATGAACTGCTGCGGTATACGTTCCCAAATCGCGCGCAATGTATTGGCCAACTGATCTAAGGGGTGGGGTGGTTGAAGGAGCCTGTTTCGGATCAAACATGTTCAATGCAATTCATATCAGCTGAACACGGTAGCCACGCCATTTTTGTAATGCCATGAGCTTCTATACACTCGTTAACAATTATCGCACGGTGAGGGCGAGCATTATCATCAATCAGAACAAATTGTTCGCCTATTGCATCAAAAAAGGGAACTATTGGTACTATGACTCTGTCTCGATATCGTTTAGCCGTCATTGTCTCATTAATTAAGACGACTAAGTCCGTGCGACCGTCAAAACATATGCCTCCCCACACGCAAACGGATCCACCTCCAAAAAGAGTGGTTGGGACTCTCAGATTTTCATTGTAACGCTGTCCTCTTTCCCTCCACACCAATATTCGGCCATCATTCGTATACAAACGAAATCTGGACTGGAAATCAGTGCCGAGCCGTCCATATGGGCAAGTCGGGCGGCGCCCGACGGCGCCGAGGTGATAAAGGCGCCGCTCTCAGATTTTAGACCGGATAAAAGCTACAAATGTGGTAGCAAAAAAAATGTTTTTTCGTTTTAGATTTTTTTTGTGATTGTAATTTTAAACTCAATTATCAAATTACATAAAAAATAAATTTAGCAACCCCCTATCATTTTTACAATTTTTCATCTCAGCAGTTTGTCAGTACATATTTTGGAATTTAGATGAATGCAAATGCGCTAAATACATTTTAATGATATCATAGGAATTATTCAAAGGCTATCTTTCAAAGCGTTATATATATAAAATAAAGCCCAATAAAACATTTTATAAATACTGACAAAATGCAAAACAAATTTTTGAGTTTACCGAGCAGATTACCAAAAAGAATTATTAGTTATCGAAAGTGAGTGGCATGGAGCAAAGCGTTATTGCCCTTCAATAAAATAAAGCCCAATAAAACATTTTATAAATATTGACAAAATGCAAAACAAATTTTTGAGTTTAGCGAGCAGATGACGAAAAAGAATTCTCAGTTATCGAAAGTGAGTGCATGGTGCAATATCGAGAGTTGTTTTAGTATTTGTGTTTTTGCGATACTTAATAATTTGTGAATATTGTGGTAAGTGATAAAATAAAGAAATTGTCTGGCTACCAGAAATTAATAAAATAACGCAAACGAGAAGAAGAGCGTGATAAGAATGCCACATGCAAAAATACAGCAATATTTTGTGTCTTCGGCACCGTCCACATCAAAACAATCGCTAGGTGTCGAGGAAGAGATTTACGAAAGTGAGGAATTAAAAAACGTGTCCAGTGGTATGTGCTTTTTTTAAAGATATGTATATATTTTTAAAAGCTATAAAAAATTCAGCATTTTATTTAAATTTTAAATAAATATATCAATGCATTTAAAATGCATTTGGTACCTATAGTGGGCGATATTTACTCATTTGTGTGTTTGTATTTTAAGATGATGCGCCTAAAGAATTGCCTGTACCTGCGGTTGATGCACTGCCGCCACCAAAAGAAAGATCAACACCAGCCCAGCTTTTCCCAAAGATGACCCAGGACTTTGGCCAAAAGTTTTGACTTTTGAAAAAATTATAATTTTCGGCGTGATTCTTGGGGACGGAAATTTTCGGATTGTTATTATGAAAGACATTTAAGAAATGGTGAAAAGTTTCATAGAGAGTGGTTGCTTTATTCTAAATCGGTTTTTTGTTTATGCTGCAAATTATTCGATTCAAAAAACAAATCTTCATTTTGCAACGGAACAAACGATTGGAAACATTTGGCGGAATCTTGCAGTAAACCTGAAAAAAGCACTGCTCAATTATAAAAAGTGTACAAATTTAAGTCAATCGTTAATTTTTGTTTTATTTTTTAAAGTAGTTGCATGACATCCTGATTTAGAAAAATCAGAAATTTTATATTTATGGCTGTAATTAAATGTCTATATAAATTAAACAAATTTTAAGAAAGGCGCTTCGTAAGTTTTGCCCGACGGCGCTAGTAGGGGTCGGCTCGGCACTGCTGGAAATCGCTCGTCCAGTAGCACGCCTGAAGATACTGTTAATTCTGGAAGCCTTGAATGTTGGGTTTCTTCTTGCCGTCAGAACTACAAAACGGTCTTGCCGACGAGTTGTAGATCGTTCTCTTCCTCCATGCCTGTATGTTGCAGATCCAGTTGCTATATACCGATTCCATGCACGACTTATCATACTTTGCGACACATTTAGCCTCATAAAAACCTCTTGTTGAGTTATGCCTTGTTGGATCCAACGAACTAATTGCTCGAGCTGCACTAGTTCTAAACGTCTTTGCGGCATATTGTTTTTGTGATAAATAGATTTCTTGTCTTATTGACAACTGGTAAACCCAATACAAGCACTTTTATATGAATGATATATTCATGTTTGGAACAACATTTCTCTCTTTGTACGAGATAAGGGCCGATAAGAATAAGGAGAAAAACCACATGCAAAAAATATTGGCAATAAAGATAGCATATAGAGTATAGTACAGGCAATTATTTTAAAAATGGTTTTATATGTTAATTTTAGGAATTTTAAAATAATCCACTTCAATTGTTGAGTAGTGTATATTCAAGAATGTGGATATAACACGAAAGTACCTTAGTCAAAGAAAAGTTCATTATTTACTCTTTAGTAGCTTCAGAATGTATTAGATCTAAAGTTTTTTTTATCGAAAATTGCGTTTATTTGTTGGGTCATCGAAGATTCTGATACACAGTTCAGGAAGTGAATATTTCGAAGAAAATACCAGTTTAATTTCTCTTGCAGTTGAAAGTTATTAGACCAATGATATTAAAAATAAAAGTTAAATTAATCCTTAGAGAATACCATATTAAAAGACACTATTTTTTTTAATGGTTCTACAAAGAAAAGTTTGACATAATTTTTGTTATATGTTAAAAATCAGTTTTGGTAATATTACAGTCAGCGAATTGATCCGAATAAAAAGTTTAGCTTATTTGGATACTTTTTATACAAAATGCCAATCAAAAATCAGTGAAGAAATATCGAAGTTTTCTTTAACACTGGTAAATAAAAAATAAGTTAATATATGTATATCCAAAACTCCGGATTAATGTAAAGTTGGCAGGCACAACTTCGATATTGTGATAAATATTTGTAAATTGCGATCTTTCAGTTTTGAATGAGAAGGTAATTTAAAAACAAAAATTATATATTTTTTGT
Organism: Altica lythri; assembly: GCA_964028335.1. Lineage (NCBI taxonomy): Eukaryota > Metazoa > Arthropoda > Insecta > Coleoptera > Chrysomelidae > Altica > Altica lythri. The sequence goes on from OZ034802.1 coordinate 61,168,328, forward strand.
TAACTTTATACCCTAAACAAATTTATAACAAATGTTTTAAAGCTGAAGTGTTTTCTTTCCTTTGTAAAGAATTAATTTTGAGAAAGTAATTTTAACTTTACCCAACAAGAAACTTAATACGAGTAGTGTGTTAGAAATTTATTTCTACAGTACTACACAAATTTTTACGTCTGTATTCTAGATGCTCTTTGTTTTACCTATCTTCTGGATCAGATTGTCAGACAGAAGAAAATAAGTTTATATAAAAACTAGTTGTACTCGCGACGTCGTTCGCGTGGCGTGTGATTGTTGTAAAAAAATTGCTCCCCTACCCCGTTAAAGGAACGGGAGAGAAATTTTTATACACCAAAAGTTAAGTTGAAATAAGACAAATACATCTGTGAAAACCGCATTCAAATCAGATCAGTAGTTTTCATCTGATGCGCGCACAAACATACATACAGACAGACAGACAAAAAAATCTAAACACATTTTTGGGTTCTATTTCGATGTACTCACGACGTCGTTTGCGTGGCGTGTTGATTTTTGTATAAATATTTCTTTCCTCACCCCGTTCAAGGGGTGGGTGGAGAAATTTTTATACACCAGATGTTAAACTGAAAGAAGACAAATACGTATGTGAAAATTGCATTCGAATCGGATCAGTAGTTTTCATGTGATGTGTGCACAAACATTTCATTTTTACAGTTTTATTATATGTATATATTGATATATAGATAACACAAAATTGTTTATTTATTGCCATATATGAGAAATAAAATCACTAAGTCTGACAATAATATATTTTAGGTTTCGAAACCTATAAGATACTAAACAGGGTAGCCAGTTTTTCCAAATTTTGTACTTTACTATGGAACTAATTATTTTTTATTAATAAATGTTTATACAGAAGTCATATTTTATACAAAAACCGCAAGGCACCAAAATAACCGCTATTTTATTTAACTCTTCTTGTAAATGAAAAACTTATGGCACTTTTTCAATGAAACATCAATAATTTACTGGTTATATTTGTTATAATGGTATTATAAAACAATCTTAATAATTATTATTTTATAAAGTGGGTTTCGGGGACAATAAATAGATTTCATTTCATCTGTGTTTTCAGGCAATAAAAAACTGCGATAAATTACTGAAAAATGTGACTCTTCCTGAGTATTGGCGAGCGCAAACAGTAATACTACTATTATTTTTTTTAATTGACATACACAACAACATCAAAGCTACTTTAGTACGTTTGCGGTTAGACCATGAAATTTAATTGTTTACTTATATTATTCATAGAATATGTATCTTTATAAACTACCTATATCGTTTTTTTACATTTCTGTATAATAAAGTTTAATGATTAGATAGATTAATAGATAGATATTCATTGGGTCTGCTGTACGATTTTTACAGAGCTATTGTGAACACCCATCATCTCTAGAATAATACTTAATAGCCTTGACAGTTGTAACATAATTAACCCTTAACTGTCGCCAGTTTGTAGCCAAAACAATCTCTTTGAGAAAAAGATATAGATAAAGATAAAGATATCTCAAAGAAACTGCTTCAACTACGTTGGGCGCCAATTTGTAACGTTAATGTACCCTTGCTAGCTCCAGGGTTGTGGCTTCCTTCTGGTTTTTCTTTTGACTTTCCCCAAACAAATAAAAAGGGCGCCAAAATACAGACATACAAATGAAAGAGGTTAAATCAGTTTAAAATCGTTTATTCAAGAATTTCAGAATTTGAAAATTTTCAAGATATTAGTTGATTAAAAGTGATTAAATTATATTTCTTATCTTTTTTATTGGAATCTTCCTCGAGACGGAGATTCGGTTCTGGACACAGATGTCGATGGCAAGATGTTTTCTTTAGTAACTCTTCCAGATTCGGTTCTGGACACAGATGTCGATGGCAAGATGTTTTCTTTAGCAACTCTTCAAGATTCGTTTCTGGACACAGATGTCGATAGCAAGATGTTTTCTTTAGCATCTCTTCATGATTCGGTTCTGGACACAGATGTCGATGGCAAAAAAAAATAGTTTCGGCTAGGCCAAAGCTTCTTAGACAGAAAATTGTTTTCTGGTTTCAAGTCCTATCATAGGACCCTTCAAAAATTTGGCATTCGGCCTATGAAATAAAAATGAAAACCGTCAAAATTCCGTCTCACTAAACCTTAATTTCGATTACAATCATTCAAGGTTTCTCCAAGTTCGAGATAGAAAAAAAGTTAATCACTTGAACTGTTTACTAATTTTTAACACAATAAAAACTGATTTATAACAATGATTGTAATCAAAATAATTAAATGTTAGAACAATATAACTATTATATTCAATAAAATAAATTCACCAAGTTTTTGATTACTACTAAAAATTTAAACAATTTAATTTTTACTCACCACGAAGGGAGAAGGTATTTGAAAGGACTGAATACTTTGAAGCACAAATTGTAAAGAATAAAAATAGCGACACTATTCACGATTGAACTAAAAATTCCCCTCTCATCACTGAAACCAAGTCTGCGACGACTCTATAGACGCGGAATGGTAAAAATTAAATAGTACGTAGGCCAGGCCAAAAAATAACGTTGCAAAATAGCCGAGATATTATAGAAATTAAATAATAAATAGGCCAGGCCAAAAATAACGTAGTAAACGTTACACAGTGGCCTCTCCACATAACTTTTAGCATCCTATTTCTCCTCTCCTAATACTAGATACAGCGTCCTTGCAAGGCCTTCACATTGGCATATGACGTGAATTGCATTTTCTTCCTCCACTTGGCAGTACCAACAGATGCCTTTATCTGCCAAGTTCAGATGACTCAGGTGTTTTCTGTACAATGTACTGTCATAACATTTATTGTGACATCGATTCGCCTCTGTGATAACAGCTCAGCAGTAATTTTAGTTGAATGTTTTTTTGTAAACACTGGCTGGCCCAGTGATTATTCCCACAATTCCTGGACATTCTCTAGTTGTCAGTGGCAGAGCATTCCGACTTGCGGCAAGTGTCAGAACCCTAACACAGTCCTACATCAGCTGTGAGCTTATTTGTGCCGACTGTCGCCTTTAGAGTTACTTGGCTGTCTGAGTATATGACTTTGGTTTTACCCGTTATACCCTGACTTATGATCTCCGTTGCACAGTGTTGTAGGGTCTTTACTTCAGCCTGAAACACTGTAGCATACGCATCTAGACTGAATTGGACTTGTATTCTGTGTATTCTAATATCTATACCCAAACCTGTGTCTTTCACAGTATCACAGTCTTTAAGTTTATTAGATTGACTTCCCTTAAATTGGTGGGGGACATTTTTCCACTAATTCTACTCGCAAAGTTATACTTGGGACTATCCTATCCTGAGGCATATTTGATCCACCTTAAACCCATCATATAGCTCTGCTTGTTCTTTTTCCCTTAATAAGGTTATAGGAGCCTTGTAGTAGCCTGTGAGCAGTTGCCATAGCCTCGCTCTGTATGTAGATATGCAATGGAGGTAAGTTGAACAGAATCTGTAATGTGTCCGTTGGGACGGTCCATATGGCCTCTGTGACATTCAGATTGCATCCCATTTGCCTGATCTCTTTAGACTGTTATGTTCTACTTGTCACGTTTTTTTTACTTTTAGAAAAAATTCCGAGTTTATCAAAAACCAGTGTCCAGACTCGTGATTGTTTTAAAGAATGTATGAAAAAATTAAGGGTCATTTTCATTACTCTATTTTCAGATATTCAGTTACTTCTAATCTAGAGTTGATTACAAACAACGACTTTATATTTTTGTGAAAGTTCATTGTCAATTACTTTTGGTGTAGATATAGATACAGCTAAGTACCTTATAGCAATTTTTAAACGTTAATAATTATGTTTTAATAACCCATTTAAAATTATGTATTATTAATACATAAAAGTACATTACATACATTTTTCTCTACAACCTTCACCTACATTTTATGAAACTGTTAACAGTAGGCGTTCTAAATTTATTATACATATTGCTTACATGCTTATCAGGTTTTTAGTTACTTTGTAATATTTTATAAACTGTAATATGTGAATGTATAATTCAACCTAAAATCGCCAATGCTAATCTTACCAAAGAAAATTATGAAAATATATATTTCAGTTAACCATAAGGAAACTGAGAAGAGTTTAAAATAAACATATAAACTACACTAAAACTGATAAAACATACTATAGTCCCGTTCAAAAGATGGAATGATCACGAGACAAATGTACTCCTTTATTTCGGCCCACAGTTTATATCATCTCTGGTATGAGTACAGTCTAAACTGTCCTGTTTACTGCAGTTTAGAAGGCGTTACATCGTAAGATTAAGCCGTCCAGATGCCCGTATTCACTGATCACACGTCCTTGAATTCCATCTTTTGAACGGCCCGAGTATAGAATCGATACAGGGTGATTTATTAAAAATTTCCAATTTGTAAATTGTATACTATACGACGGTTGTCTTTTTAGTTCTGTATATAGCCATAAAGAAAAAAATATAAATTTAATGTATGTACTTTATGGCTTTTCAAAATATGTCCCACCAAGATCGATACACTTTTGCATACGTTGAAATCATTTTATAAAACAGTTATTCCAGTCTTTAGTTAACACCTGCAAAATCGCTGTTATAAAGGCATCGATGGCTTCTTCTGGCGAGTGCCCACGCATTGAATTCTTGATCTTTGGGAACTTGAAGAAGTCTTTGGGAAACTATACGGTGGATACCACATAAAAACGAAGAAATTCGAAGAAAAACCAGGGTGGAAGATGTTATTACTGCTTTAGCAAATGCAAAGTTGACCTGGGCAGGACATATTGCAAGACAAGAGATGGACCAAGCAGGTTAAACTCTGGAGACAAAAAATGAATAAATGCAAAGACGTTGGGTAGATGACATTAATGAAAGAGCAGACAGGAGATGGTGTCAAAGAGCGCAAGATCGAAAAGAATGGAAACGTCTTGGGGAGGCCTATCTCAAGGAGTGGACTTTGAAGAGAAGAAGGAAGATAATTACATTCGGCATTACTCCACTAGTGCCTACGTTCCGATAGATAAAATTCTAGATGTATTTAGAGATAGAAGTGGTTTCCTCCCTTATATTTCATCGAAACCGGAGAGATATGACACAAAAAAAAATTGTCGCAGAAGATGCTACAATTCAATGTTTTGAAGCTCCATAAACTCTATTGTATTTTCGGCAGTGTAAGTACTTGCATTGTTTTTATGTAGGATGCTTCGCTGTTGTGTATTGCTTTGTTTCACGATAACTTCTGGTAAACAAACGTTTATATGCCATTCGGAAGTAACCGTTCCTATATCTTCTTAAGCAATTGTTGCCACATGATCAGATTTTGACACAAAAGTTAAGACCATTTCCTTTGACGCACTTCGAGAACAGATTACTTTTGTTAGTTTTTCCTCATCGTGAATCACCAACACAGCGGATTAGAGTTTATTTTCGTTTCGTATTAATAAATCCAAGATTCATCGCCACTAACAATACTATAAACGCTTTTTGAGTTTTTTGAACTTCCTGTGTTGAACCGCTTTTAATCATTACTAATAGAGGACTCTTATTTGGACTTGGTTGTGTTTATTTGCGAAAGTGGATCATAAAGTGTATTAAAGTGAATGGTGGACAATTTGAATATTTGCTTTAATGTTTTTTATTATTTGTTACTTTTACATATTTTGATAATAATTACACGTTCGCTTTTGATTTTTTTATATCATTTTAGTTCAGGCTAAAAAAATGGTATAATATACTGAACAAAATCAAGTCTAAGGAGAGCCCTTTTATAGTTCAAATTTTCAAATATTGTGAAAATATAAAAAATTATTGCGAAATTTAAAAACAATTATATTTTATACTCTATCTGAGAAACTAGCAAAATTTGTAATATGTAGACTTGTTAGACAAGAGGATCATTATTTAATGTCTAGAATCTAATCTAATCTAAATTAGACAATTTTAATGAATCACTTTTTGTAAGATTCCTAGTTGTTTATATTTTAGTTATAAATTACTTCTATCTATACTTTATCATTATCTTAAATTTTATATTGTATATCTTATAAGTTAAAAAATTATTTCGATTTTTCTCCTCATTATTTTACTTCATAATTTTCTTCTGAATTGTCCTCTGTTATTTTCGTATTATGTACTATACGTTTTGATCCAGATTTCTATATCTTTCTTTCTTTCTTTTGCAATTTCTCGTTGAATTTATAATTTTTTTAAAAGGCAGCAGCATCTAAAAGCACATGAACTCGTTTTTTTCTTATACTTCCATGTGAAGCAAGCGGTTACACCTGTCGAATTTATATGTACTACTTACTGATTATGTACGTCATTGAAGAAAACACAAAGATCGCAGGTCAGTATCAAGTAGAATTTTTTATATAAAGTTAAGGTTATATTCTTCGAAGTAAAAGTAAGTTGCAATTGCAATATAAGGTTGCCTGTGATAGAGGTCAAAATATTGTTTAAACAAGTCATCATGAAAAACAAAAATCAACCAAAAAGAATAAGTAAAATGGCAACGATTAAAGAAAGTTAATTCCAAAAGGTATTGAAATGCAATAAACAGTAGAAAACTAGTAGAGGTTTCAACCGAAAAAAAAGAGTGTGCGTGTAACCTTTACGCGCGATTGAAATAAAACTTATTTGACGTACCTATCATCGCAAAATAAATTCAAATTCAAAATATGTTTATTAACAAGTAGCTACAGGTTTTTGATTTTTTCGTTTATTATTATTATTTATTGATGAAAGAGTAAAATATTCTTGAGAATCCGCCATTTTATTCAAGTTACAACTGTTTTGTTTTGTAATTTATCTAAAATTCATTAATTTCACTTTCACGTTTTAAAAAAATTTGACAGAAATTAACGGTTAGGTTAGGTTAGCTAATCAAAAGTTTTGACGTACGTATCGCAAAATGTATTGCAAGGAAGTCAGTAGAAACATAAAGAACTGTGTGTGTGAAAATCATGAGAAATCTGATAATTTCTTCCGTATTTTAAATGTTAACTGTCAATCAATTTCTAACAAAACTAATAGAATAGACCTAATCTTAAAGCAATATGAACCAGACATATTATGTCTATTCGAACCATGGTCCAATAATGACAATATCGGCTACATACGATTTAATAATTACTCTGTTACTGTTACTTCAATAGAACTAATAAATCACTTGGCGGTGTACTAGTTTTGACAAAATCTTACATAGAAATTAAGAAACACGATTTTTTGACTAATTTATCACTTGAAGTAGATATTGAAATCTCCAGTATCTCTTTTAAAATACTTCAAACCATCTGTTGTATATTAAATATTTATAAATCCCCATCTGGAATTTTTTATACATTTATAGATAGACTTTATAGTGCATTAACTTTCTGTACAAATAACTTTATATCTTTTATTCTTTGTGGAGATTTCAACATAGATTTTTTAAACGATTCACAGGAAAATAGAATGTATGCATATAGAGTACCTACTCACTCATTTTTATTCAATATTTTTTTATCACTTTCTTCATTAATAAATCTACTTTTTTTATTTATATTTAAAACAAACACTTTATACACAAATTTTAGGCGTAAAACTATTCAACAACAATGTATTTTGATTGACAAGCTGTCAATTTGACAGGTCAGCAAAATATGTATATTATGTTGTCTACCATAATATACAATTACAGATTTAACTTTTATTTAATATAGTAGGCGGAATCGTGTTAGGTTTTTTGTATCAGGTTTTTTGCGTTACGTTAGAATATGACGTCACGTCCGTTAGAATTACTGAGTTACCCCTAGTCGCGCCTAAAAAGTTTTACTTCAAAAATTGGTTGTTATTGAATTGACCAGTAAACTATGCTTCGACTCTGCATATAGTATTTGATTTGATAATTTTAATTTTTCGGTTTTTCTTAATATTTTGATTAAATAACATTTATGAAGATTTTTCTTAATTTTTGCAAATTCTCATGTTTGTTAAAATTTTATATTTTTTTAAGGCTTCTTCCAATTTTCTAGATTTACAGTAAATAACCTTTTTGGTGTCGTTTTTTTAATATTCAGCACATTTACCAGAAGAAATATGGTTTAAAAAATTATTAAAAAAACATATATGTACTGTTATATCGCTATGCAACGCATTTTTGCTATTCTTTCTACGTTTACTCCGTCTGCCAAAACATCGCATAAGAAGCATAGCTTTTAAAAAATAGTAACTATAATTAATTATAAGGATCTTTAACGCTACTAACACTATTTTGTACATAAAGTTTCAAAATTTATAAGACATCTTTCAATTGCTATCAAGGTTTTCTTACAAAAATTCCAATTACCAAAAATCAACATCAACAACCTCTTATCATGACACAGGGATATTGTTGATCATAAAAAACATTAGGTACCAGAACTACTTGACTATCAGAGATCTAAATCGAAATGCACAAATTTTATGATTAATTTTCTGTTCATACCTCTTCAGCCTTCAGTATTTCTTTGTTGTATCGATTAGTAAGGCATTTTATTCTTCGTTTATTATAAATAATAATACAGTAAGAACATTAGGATTGGAAATTCCAAAATATCTTAAGTTTATATAAGTAACGATTAGATCAGTGGTTCCCAAACTTTTTTTTCTCGTAGACCACTTATAAACAGTGATTTCGGTAAACCCCGTTTAGCTATTAGCTACATGTCTTCCACAATCACAAAGCGTGCTTAGGTTGATTTCTACCTTAGGCAGTTATTTCGGAACCGGGGTCTATTTCATCTCCCAGATGTCTTCTTCAATTTCCTGCTTTATTTTGCGAAGTCCTGATCTAAAAGAAACTTTTTACAGATTTTTTTGCAATCTGTAGATGCGCATACTCCCCTCCCTTTCAAGGCTATATAAAGAATATGATGATCTAATACAGAGGTTCCCAAACTTTTTTTAGACCAGTTTTAAAATGTTATTCGTTTCGGTGAATCCCCTGTTTGCAACATTTATTCCATATTCATAAAAAAATGTGAAGATTAGTCCTAACGATACAAATTTGCGTCGCGACTCACTATTTGTCTTTAGTTTGAACAGGAATAATCGCAAATATCGCTTTTTGTAACAACACAAACTTTTTTTTACAAGACATGATGAGAGAAAGGCTAAAAACTTTTCTTGCAATTTTTCAGAGTACAGGATATTTCTCAGGTGTATTTGCGAGCAGCCAAAATGTTTGATACCCTTTTTGAAGTTATACTTCTATTCATGCACTCGGTGGAAAAGATTTGTGTACAGTTAAATGGAAAAAATCATTACATATGTAATGGTGTGAGTAGGAGAGAGACAGACACACTTATAAGGTATATTGGTCGGTAAAAACAAAGATGAAATGCTTTTCACATGTTATTAGTCATAACTATAAGTCCTTTGAATACCGTTTTAACATTCAGTACATTGAAAAGGGATAGATATACAAAAAACAGTCTGAACTAATGTATGAATACCATAGTGACGGACCACATGATTATTTGACAGATTATTTTATAATTCTGTCACGTAAGTTAACATATTAAGTTTAGTATTTTATATTTATAATAATATTCAGTAATGAGTATTGTGTTGTAGTCTAAAATACCCTCACATGATTGCAGTATATCCTGCACTATGCTTTTGAGGTTGTTGGCTACATAAACAGAGTTTTTACGAATAGTCGAGGAAATAAAGCACCAAAACCTCCGAATTTTGTAACGTAAGATGGATCGAAATGCGTTTTTTGCATTGGATTCGTTAAAGTATCAGGAAATTTGTCGCTAAATTTTATAATGTAAAAATGGAAATTGCATTTCTGCATTCGAAAAGTACATTCCGAACAGACAATAGAGAGAATACTTACAACTCGGTAAGTATTGCTGAAAATGGGTTCAATTTATATACTCGGGGTTTTTGGAGTCGCTGAACACGAATATCACGATTCCGAAAGTCTCTGCCGCACTTGGTGTCTAGGGTATTTACCTCTTCTCCTGGGGATTTATGTAAATTCTGTACGAAATCAGTGCACACTTAGTACTCGGTGGTTTTTTGAGTCACTAAATACGATTATAACAATGGCGATGGTGTTGGAAACACCTGGTGCTTAAGACGGACCTCGATCTTTTATGCAAATTCGATACAAAAAGAGTGTGCACACGGTACTAGAAGGTTTTTAGGATCGCTTACCACGAATATCATATAATGAGTTTGCTAAATCATTCGCATACAAATTTATGAATCCATGCGCGTGCATAGAAGTATAACTTCTGCTGGCAGTCCCACTTACTGCCACACTAGTTTTTTTTTTAAATTTCACTTTCAGCCCCTTATTAGTGCTAAGCTTAATTTGTCATTTCACATTCACTACTTCCGTTTCATTAAATGGATTTATAATCCACGGTGGTAAGTCCATCGTAAGAATATCTTCAAATCTATTTTTCACTAATCATGCATTTAAATGTTGAAAATAGATCTGAATATGGTCATTAAGACATTCTGTCTAAGACTAGTTTTGATATTGGAGGTGAAGTATTATCGGCCTATATTGTTTGGTAAATCCAAGTCAATATTCTTGTTTTTTTATTATCTTAACCAAATACATTTCCACTTAAAACTGGTGAAACCCCGTTTTTTTTTTCACGCCAAGGTAGAACCTCATCGAGTTTCCCATCCGTACCATTTTGGGAATCACTGGTTTAGACGAACAATCCTATGAAAATGAAACTTTTTTCTTGAAATTAAGTACCTACCTTATTTTGGACTATCCTCCATCTCAAAAATTAGTAATTTTAAAAAACTAGTTTGGCATATAAACATGTTTAGATTGAAAATTAACAGAAAACACTGTCTTAAAAATTGATGACCTTCTTATACCTACCTGTCGTTCTCTAATAATGTAAATAAAAATTTTACATTTTTACGTAAATGTTAAATGTTTTTAAGGGTTCTAACTACCGACTGGAGATCAAAGGGAAGAACAGTCAAAAGAATCTCTTGGTTCATTAAGAACCTGGGATTTGACGAAGAATGAGGACCTGTGAATGAGGGTGCACAATAAGCTGTACTAGCTGCGATGCAATCCCATGGACTACCTCTAAGCCTGACCCTCTTTAAAAAAAAAAAAGGGTTCTAACGATATATGCGAATAAGAGATGTTTTTATTTTTACAACGCTTATTATTTTTTTGCTTTAATTGCAGGGTTTGTTTATTGTTAATAAAATCAGTTTATACCGCTTTAAACTGATACAAACCACTGAATTCATGCACGTGCTAGCTAATTTTATAACAAAATAAGACAAAATTAAACTATTCAACAACATAAGTAAACTTTCACATATAACAGCCGTGTTTGATGGGCTGTATAAAATATAGCTATCGATTATACATTATATAACTTTTTCTCATTGATATTCAATCATATTGTTTGTTAACTTAATTATTTTTTAATATAAATTTGATATTGCATAAAGATAAACTTCCTTGAAAACATATGAATCTGATATTGGTTCAGTAATTACTTATTAATAATATAATTTCGAGCGAAGATCAAAGGTTCTATATACAATATTGGCTAAAAATAAATTCCAGTTATTCTAAAAAGCGGATATCTGACAAAATTCGGCCAATTGAGAAAGGCACACATATTTTTAAAGCGTTGAGACGTTGCCAAGTAGCGTAGAAATAATGTTTTTCTAAATGACCTATATATCTTTTATTAATAAAAACATAGACACAAACAATTTTAAAGATAGAAGTAGTGGTTTTAAATTAAATTTTTTTAGAGCATTAGATAATCGTTATCTTATATCATTTTGTTTATTGATTAAGGAAGGGACTTAATTATTATTATTTACGTCTCGAACTATCTAAAGATTAAATGTTTGTGTTCTTGTTATACAGTGTTTATTAAAATCACTAAAAACTTTTAATGAAACAAATGTGATAATGATGGTACAATAGTAAACTTTAAATTATACATATATGTTTGTGTAAATAAACATTGGTAATTGTAAAGATCGTTTTCGGCATATACTATTTTTAATACCGACTTTGTCAAGTTTTGGATCGTTCCCTTTCGCGCGTTACGACTGAGACTAGCCGGAAAAAATTCAGACCAAAAAATGTGACGACACGACACACGCATGTTTCTCTGTCTGTCTGTCTCTCTCTCTCATAGATAGATATATCTTTATTTAAATAGGAAACCCTAATATACATAAATACTAATAAAAGTACAATTAAAAAGACACTAATTTAAATGAAAAGAAAATTTACATTAAAAAGAAAATACTGTAGAAAAAAAAAAAAGTACCTATAATAGTATTATATTTTATTTCATCCTGTTTTTATAAATTAATAAAATCATAAACATTTTAAAAATAGTTCGTAACTTGACTAGTTAGGAACCTACGTCAAATTACCTTAACTGTCAGTTACTGTCGTCAAATATTTTAAAATTTTGTATTAAATTGTTAATTCCTATTTTAAACTAAATTGAAATAAAAACTTAATTTTTGGTATATGTAAGTCATCTAAACCTCTGGTATTGTATGAATGGACACTTTTGTTAAAAGAAACGAACTGTTGAAAATATTCAGGTAATAATGGATTTACTATTTTCTATTTTGCTTTGAACAGTGTAGTGTCGCAACTTTGTTAAAAGTTTATACAGGTTTTTTGTAGATAATAAATAATAACAATAATATATCCTGACAGTGTTTCTCCACAAATTCCAGATATTGCTGATGGAGTTAGGTAAGTAGAGATTTTATACAGACAATAAGAAATGCTTATGTATCTATAAACACTCTGTTGTGTTTACAAATTACAATTCCTTCACTAATTAATCGAAAGGAACTTCGTTCCATCCGGGTGTCTCTTGACACCTCTCACTTTTTGTTTTATGTTACAATTTCTCCCACTTTTCTAGGTAATAACTTTTGTAATTCATTTTTTTCAAAAAAATATTTTTCAATCCAATTACATCACTGAAACGACGGACTCCAAAAGGTTTTTTGTTTGTATACACAAATAACCTTCAGATTTTTCGAGTAATGAATCGGCTTTCAACCATTATCAGTTATTTTTTTGAGCCCTTATTTATACTTATTCCAGAGTCAGTGTAATATCCTTTGGTCTTTGTCGGAATTTTAATCCCTTTGGGGACAATGCCAACCATTGATGTGGAATTAAATAAAAAGGGTCTGTTCATAAATTTTTATTAATTTTTGTTTTTTATTTCAAAAGAAAAACGGTTGTTGTATATTTTGTATCAATTTGAAAATTGTCAAATAACAAATTAATTCTTTCAAATTAATACTTGTACTTTAGTTGTAAATCTTTATGTTTTACTTCGAGACTGTCATTAATATAATTGTTATCTATTGATAATTGCGACGATAATGGATCTTGATCACCCGTTTCAAATGGTCGCCAAATGGTCTTGTGTTCGTGTATATGTGGAAAATGTTTTTTTAATTAATTTTTTGCTTCTTTGTGTATTTCGACAGTAAAGTGACAATATTCCCTAAATCAAAAAAATCCTTTCTAAATCAAATAATATAACGCAACCGTAAGGTGGCGCAGTTATCATCTCATATATTTATACGAGAAATTCTTACTATATTACGTACTATGAAGCCCATCGTAATGTTTCATTTGTGTAGCACCGCGCTTAGTAAAGGCTGTCGGCATTTCATAACATTAATATCAAAGCGGCGCGAAACGACTTGAAAATGGGAAACTAAATACACAATGTTGCCGTTACTCAAAAATGTCTTTAAGTATAGGTAAGTAATTTATTTATTTATTTATTTATTTATTTATTTATTTATTTATTTATTTATTTATTTATTTATTTATAAGAATACAAACAGGACGAGCCCAATACAGTATTCACTATTAATTAACTACAACAAAATAGATATTTAAACATAAGTTAACAAAGGTTGAAAAAATATATTATGTGTATTAAAAACTAGTCAAGATATGACAAATGTAATTTTTTAATAGTATTCGAAAAAGTTATCAAAGAGGAAGAGGAGATATCTACATCAGTGACTGATGAGATTGTGTTAAATGACTTACTGCATCTTTGCAGAGGAGAATTTAAGTTGTAATTGGTAGAGCTGTGATTGACTTTAAAGACATTTTTCTCTCGTGTATTATATGGTGGAGTAATAAATCCGATTCTGCTTAAGATTTCACTAGATTCAATTTGACCGTTAATGATTTTATAGATAAATTTGACATCTGAGAGTTGACGTCGGTCAGCCAGTGATATGAGTTTCAGTTCTCGTTTACAAGTTTCGAAGTCTGAGTAAGCCTGAAATTTGTTGGTAACATGCTTTATAAATTTATCTTGGATTTTTTGTAATCGGTCGATATAGCAATTATAGTAAGGATTCCAAATAACAGAACCGAAGCTTAGAACACTATTGACGTAAGCCATATATAGACTACGAACAGACTCCACCTGTTTAAAGTCATGGCAAACGCGCATGATGAATCCTAGGGCTTTATTAGCTTTTTTTGAAACATAATCAATGTGTTCGTCGAATAGGAGTTTGGAATCGATGTAAATACCTAGATCTTTGACCACATAAACTTTTTTTAAAAGTTCATTATTGAGGAAGTATTCATTATCAATAATATCCTTATTCCTAGAGAAAGTTATATATTGACATTTTTTTATATTCAGATAAAGATAATTTTGTTGGCAGTAAAGTTCGAGACGGTTTAAATCCTCTTGAATCAGACGTTTATCAGAAGAATTAGATATTTTAAGGAAAAATTTCGTGTCATCAGCAAACTCTAAAAATCTCGTATTTATGAAGCACTTAGAAATATCATTAATATATATAACAAATAAAAGAGGGCCCAGGTGTGACCCCTGTGGAACCCCTGATGTTATGGTGGAAATAAGAGAACGGAACTTTCCAATGGATATGTATTGGGATCTGTTACTGATGTAAGAAGCAAACCACCTAAGCAAGTGTAATATATACAAAATTGATATTATTAGTGAAAACTGTTTAAATATGAAGAACCTAGTTAATTAATTTAAGTATATATTTTTTAAGAATATTTTCATATTATCTTTCTAAGAGTCATTGGCGAACAATTGAATAGTAAAGTAGAGAGAATATTTTCAAAATATATAAACTTAGGAATTTTCGAAAATATATCTGACAACCTAGATTCGAAAGTCGGTTCCTTTGTTGGGGTTAGGAGGCGTGGTTGTCTTGTTACATTAATATTAGTTAAACTATACCCATTACCTTTTCGTATATATATTCTGATGTAAAATGTACAACACTGCTAAGTTAAAAGTACCAAAAATCAGTTATTACGCATGACAAAACATGTTTTTTGATAATTATCAAACAACAAAGAAATGGTCATTATTTTCTGTTTAGCATTATCCCGAATCTGTTTTAGATTAACAGTCTTCATAATTTTCTATTTCATGTTTAGTTGTGTTGAATAATAATTGACATTTACGTCGATTAAGTGTTAAGTTTTTGAGTATTATATCTCGAGGCCCAATTGTCTGGCAATGACGTCATTGTGACGTACATGCAAGTGGATCCAATGGAAGGTTCGAATGAATGCTAGTCGCCACTTAGAAAGACTTACTATCTTTGTCCTATTAACGCGCAATAGAAAGAGATACTTTCAAGAAAAAATGTCAACACTGGACAACACAATTAAGTGCGCTAGTTCCACTTGACATTTTTCTTAAAAGTATCTCTTTCTATTGCCCGGTAATTAGACAAAGATAGTAAGTCTTTATAAGTTAAACATGGCAACTAGCATTCATGCGATCCTCGCATTGGTTACATTTGCATTATGTCACAATGACGTCACTGCCACACAGTTGGGCCTCGAGGTATAGTACTTCCGTTTTTGTAACTTTTGTAAATAGAATTTCCTTTAGTACGCACCTGACTAAATACAAATGAACATTATTGAAGTCATCAGGATTCGTAATTGTCATGATATTCTTGTTTCAAGAACATGGTTTTAAGGTAATCTACTTTATTTCTGGGACAACAAAATAATATATTAAAATATTAACATAAGGAGTGGCGCTACATAAATTCCAATAATTTTAAGGGTGTAATTACAGATTTTTTAAAATTATTTGTAACACGTTTTTTAATATTGTATTATTTAGATAAATAAAGTTTTTTGTTATATATATTGTTGAAAGTAAATTAATCGAAAAAAAAAATAGGAACAAAGTTGAAAGAAATAAAAGTATATTGAAAAATTCGAAAAGAGGTTGACCTTAAAGGCCATCCTTGCAACTTCCCGCTAGTTTTAACCGCAAAGCTATAGTAACGTGACGTATTTTGACGTTTTTGACTTTTTTTGAAATGTTTAAAAAGCCATAACTTTTTAACGCCTTATTCGATTTTGATGTTCAAGATGGTATTCGACGCAGTTTTTTGAGACCTAAAAACGTTACCGGGAGTGCAAAATCGGTTAGTCAAAAAATCTCCAAGTTATTGAAAAAAAAAACACTTTTTTTGAAATTTTTCGACAACGATATCTCACGAACAAATCAACCGATTTTAATTTGCAAAACGGCATTCGACGTGGCTTTTTAAGCTTGAGAGCTGATTAGGTTATGAAATTGATCGATGCAATAGCCAAAAAGATATGCCCAAAAAACATTATTTTACCAATTGTTTTTTTCGGTTATTTTGAAATTTCTCAAAATCTACCGGCTCGAATCGGTTCAAACTTACAGGGAATCTAAGTTAGATGGAACTCTTTGAAATGCTTTTTATTTCATTCCGATCGGTCAAGCCGTTCAAAAGTTATAAGAGGTTTACATACATCCACACACACACACACACACATCCACACGTACATACAGACATACAGACACCCTCGTAAAAATAGTCAGGGGAGGTTCCTAAGACCTCAAAACGTTGAGATCCGATGAAAACTCGATTTTCGAAAAACGGGGTGAAACCAATAACTTCCCGATTTTAACAAAAATTTTAATTTTTTTAGCGGGAAGTTAAAAAATAGGAAAAGTTGTTTAAAGAAAATTCGAAAATAAAAAAATAGAAAAAGTGGTAAAAAATTGAAAAGTTGTTACAAACTCTTAGAATAAATCGTGAATAATTTAATAAAATCGTAAAATACAAATAAAACCGGAAATGCTTATAAATCCGTAAAAAATTGTAAAAATACTGCAAACTGGTAAATGTAATTAAAATATGAAATAAACCGAAAAAAAAAGTACAAATGTAAAAAAAGAAAAAAATTAATATTAATTCGAAAAAAAAATATAAAAAAAATTATAAAAAAAACGTGTGCGTCTCAGGACGCGCGACAGAAGTGATAACTTCAACTAATCCAAGTTGAACTATTTAATATTGAAATTTTTTAACTTGAGAAAAATTTGCCTATTACTTAAGTTTTATGATAATGTGTATAAATTTAAAAATGTAATTATTTTGAAAATTTTGAAAATTCTGAAAAATTTTTATCACTATAACTTTCACTAATTACGATACAAAAATTTTTTACTATGACAGTTCGAAATTTCTAATCAGTCGCGTAGTAATTCGCAATACAACCACCCTTTACGTGGAACGGCCTGATTGCTATTTAATCACACTTAAAACTTAAATTCTTATCCTTATTATCAATAATAACATTAATAACACACTTTATAATCAATTTTTTTAAGATTTATCACAAATGATACCACCAAAACACGTCTTTTTTATGCTAAAATTAGGCTAATCAGACTGTCATTTCTTCTTAGACAACCTGTTACCAGAATTCCCGAGGATGACCGAACATTTTAAGAATGAATTTAAATTATGATTAAAAGACATGAAATCATAGATGAACGAATTATTTGAATAAATGAGTAAGTAAATAAATAAATAAATAAATAAATAAATAAATAAATGAATAAATAAAGATATTTGTATTAATATTAATATTTACCTATTTCTATTTGATTTAATTTCCATTTCTTCTCCTAAAACTGCCACGATAGATGCCGAGGATGACCGAACCGTTTAAATTATGAATTTAAATTATAATTAAAAGGGATTAAATTAGTTTTATATACGAAAATATAGAAAATAACCTAATTTTTATGATATTAAATGGATATAAATATTTAATAATTATAACAAGTTAAAATGGTGTCGTGGGACACCAGGTAGGAACTAAG
Source organism: Altica lythri (assembly GCA_964028335.1). Taxonomy (NCBI): domain Eukaryota; kingdom Metazoa; phylum Arthropoda; class Insecta; order Coleoptera; family Chrysomelidae; genus Altica; species Altica lythri. The sequence continues at coordinate 61,186,570 of OZ034802.1, forward strand.
TTCCTTTGGCTAATGTAAAATCGACCATGGTGTAAGTGTATATAATTACACCATGGAATCGACACATAACACTACTCGCTTGTGTATACGACTGTAACGCCTGCGCACGTCTCATTTAACGGTCAATATATCAAAATCAGTGAAATCTTGGCGTTAAGAAAGAAGCTTCTTTAAAATTCAAGGTGACTTTAAAGAGTAATGTATACATTTATTTTTTCTCACCTTTCCTAACTACTTTCAACTATCAAGATTTTTAAAAATTATATCTCATAGTAGCATGCGAGCATTCTACCAATGAACCACCGAATCACCTACGTATAATAACTTCCAGAATGTATTTGATGCACGTCTCATTTAACGGGTTTTTCGTTACAATTTTTACTATTACATTTTTTTCAGTTCAGTCACGCAGCAAAATTCCTATCTTCTCCAAGCCTGCCTCAAGGAACTTAGTTCCAAAAAGTAATGAATTGTATTTAGTGACAGATTAATACAGTATAACATGGTAAATTCAGATATACTTAAAACTTACATTGGGAAAAGCATAGAGAGAGAGAGAGAAATGATATTATTATGTTTCACTGCGCCTGCGTGTAACAACGATAAACAACGCGTTATGATAAACGCTTTTTTCAACGCGTTACGCTAAAATCAGTTTACCCTCCCATAAGAAGTTATCAATTCAATAAATAAATAAATAAATAAAGATATTTGTAATAATATTAATATTAATATTTACCTATTTCTATTATTATTATGTTTCACTGCGCCTGCGTGTAACAACGATAAACAACGCGTTATGATAAACGCTTTTTTCAACGCGTTACGCTAAAAATCAGTTACCCTCCCATAAGAAGTTATCACTTCAAAATCGTGAAAAATTTAAAATAAAAATCGTTAAAAAAAAGATAAAATTGTAAAAAATCTGAAAAATGTGAAAATCTTACGATTTTTTTAAAACTAAAAAAAAATAATTTTTTACAAATAGTTTTAAAAATAGAAAATTTATAAAAAAAATCATGAAAAATTAAAAAAAAAAAAACGTAAAAAATGGATATAATTGAAAAAATCTGAAAAATAGGAAAACCATACATATGTTATAAAACAAGAAAATAATCACGCAAACCATAAGAAAACAATCCATAAAATTGTATACCATTTTGTAGATTTTGAGAAAATAGTAAAAGTCGTGTAAAATACAAACAAAGTTGTAAAAAAATTCGAAACAATAATATGTGTACTTTTTCCCCTCCAGTTATTATTACTGGTATTGCTTGTAAACAAGTACCTACTTATTATCTAATTAAATTATTATCTAAAATCAATTTTAAAATGGGATATAAATGAGACTAAATTTGACATACTAGAAATAACAAATTTCTTATTCTCATATTTTTATAAACCAGCAGGTTATTTAAAATACATACAACCGTGAAATACGAATAAAACCAGAAATGCAGATAAATCTGTGAAAAATTCTAAACATGCTGAAAACAGAAAAATGTAATTAAAATATGGAATAAATTGAAAAAAAAAATGTATTAATGTAAAAAAAGGAAAACAATTATAATCAATTCGAAAAAAATATGAAAGTTATAAAAAATCTTTTGAAAACCATTGTAAAGAATTGTAGAAAATGATTAATAATTAAAGTCCATTTGTTCGGAGTTGACAGCTTTAGAAAAAAAAAATCGTGAAAAATTAGAACAGAGTTTTAAAAAATAGAGATATATCTTTAGAAATAAAATATTTAAAAAGTAGAAAATTTATAAAAAATATTAAATATATAAATATATTGTTATGAGATGCTATAACAATCTATATATTGTTATGAGATGCTATAACAATCTATATATTGGTGGACTCTTCAGGGTGGGTTCATAGATTAGCATTTACTAAAAATTCATTTTCTATTTTATACAACATTTAATACAACATTTTATATAACATTTAATACAATAGTACAATACAATACAACAACAAAACAAAAAAAAACGTTCAATCAATGAAGTACAATCAATCTTATTTTTTCAAAAACAAATAATAATAATTATTTCAATTATAAACAATAATACCAGCTGATACCACTACTATAAAAGAAATACTTATCTTAAAATTAATTTTCTTCTTGATAACCAAATTTCAGTATAAATCTATGCTAGCTAGTCTTAATCATATTTGCATACTACACAAAGACAAACTAGTTCAGACCATAGCAATATATATATATATATATATATATATATATATATATATATATATATATATATATATAAAGTACTTCTTAGTCGTTTGCTGATTATTTAAGACACAGTGAGGTAAATAGTGGGTATCTAGCAAAAATTAGGCGAAGTGTACTCTTTAAGATTTAATTACTTCAATATTTCGTTAAAAATATTTTAACATCTTCAGGAAGTTATTACAAATGTTACAATTCGATTAAAATAATAACTAGTTATGTTCTGATAATGTTTTACTTACTCTTATGAGGATGAAGCCAATGATGGAATTGGAAGGACGTATATTTGATGAAAATAAAATATTAAAAACAATCACTATTAATAAAACTTTTCAGAAGAAAATACAATTAGAAACACTCTACAACTGCTAAAAAATAGATTTTGAGTTAGACGTCATCGTTATGTTGGATTAACATAAAATAGAGACGTAACTACTTCGATTGTTTGAAAAAATATAAGAACAAAGCCAGGAGAGTGAGTTAATATTATTGATTTGTTAAGGTGAACTTAATAGGTCGAGGTTTATTTAGTATGGAGATAGACAGAAAGAGAGAATGTTAAGTTTTGATGAAATAAATAGTATTTTTGGGTTTTAAATACATTTATTTTGTTAATAATTATTAAGGTCTTAGAGGATTAAATTATTATGAATGATTGGAGATGAACATAGATGTTAACTTTTTTAAAGGATGAGATTATTCATTTATAGAGGAAGAACTGATATTAGATGGTAGGTGGTTATTATCTAAGTATAATAAGAAACTATAAATTTCACTGAGATGTTGTATATCAGTACGTTTGTTCATGCTGTTAGGTTCTTGTAAAATATGTGTCATCTCTAAGAAAAGTCTTTTTTTGTAGTTATTACAAGTGGAAAGAATCTTAATAGAAGAATAGTCAAAGTTATGGTTGGTTTTGTTAGCATGTTCAGCTAAAGAGCAACGTTCTTCTATTAAGATTTATTTAAAACCCAAAAATACTATTTATTTCATCAAAACTTAACATTCGCTCTTTCTGTCTATCTCCATACTAAATAAACCTCGACCTATTAAGTTCACCTTAACAAATCAATAATATTAACTCACTCTCCTGGCTTTGTTCTTATATTTTTTCAAAAAATCGAAGTAGTTACGTCTCTATTTTATGTTAATCCAACATAACGATGACGTCTAACTCAAAATCTATTTTTCAGCAGTTGTAGAGTGTTTCTAATTGTATTTTCTTCTGAAAAGTTTTATTAATAGTGATTGTTTTTAATATTTTATTTTCATCAAATATACGTCCTTCCAATTCCATCATTGGCTTCATCCTCATAAGAGTAAGTAAAACATTATCAGAACATAACTAGTTATTATTTTAATCGAATTGTAACATTTGTAGTAACTTCCTGAAGATGTTAAAATATTTTTAACGAAATATTGAAGTAATTAAATCTTAAAGAGTACACTTCGCCTAATTTTTGCTAGATACCCACTATTTACCTCACTGTGTCCTATATATATATATATATATATATATATATATATATATATATATATATATATATATATATATATATATATATATATACAAACAGTGGAAAATAATTGGGTATACAGCTAAATGATTAAGAGTACTCTTTATACTAAAATCCAATATATTTCTTCGATTTTCATCGATATCATCAGGGAAAAGCTACAATAGTATGAGTTAGGTTTTTTTTTATAATATACGGTGATGTGTAGTTTACTTACTATGTGAGATTGACATCATTGTTATTAGATACATTATACAATTTTACAATTTTTTTTAAATTTGGAATTACAATTAGAACGATCTTAAATATTTAATTAATTTGGTTATTAAAATTATAAAGTTTAAAATTTTTTACTTGACATTGAGAATATTTTAATATAATGATTTGGCATTTTATAGGTCAGATTGTAGAATTAACTTAGTAAAAGTGACTAAATCACTGTATTAACTAAAAATACTATTTTTAGAAAAACCGTTATAAGATGTTTTACTATTGTTTTTTGTCTAACAAAAGCAAATATGAATAAATCTCACTTAAGTGTTGAGTATCTGATCTCTTGTTGATGCAATTATCACTCTCAGATATATAAATGCCATTTCAAGAAAGTTTCTTTTTATACGGTTCCTTTCAACATCTAGAATTTTAAAAGATTTAAAATCCATTTGATGATTATTTGAATGAACATGTGTAGCCAGTATTCATATTATCTAAGTATATATGCTATAAAATAAACTTTTCCTTTTTTTATAAAAGTTTAAACTTTTAATATGCTGTATTAATTAATATAAATAACTCTAGATATGATTCTAATTATTTATTTTATATTGCCCGTGCTTCTCTCACCTACAGAGCAGAGTTCAACATTTAGAAAAATTACTTATTGAAATTTAAGTTTTAATTTTATGATAAATAGAATTTAACTTTTATTTTTATTTAATTTTAATATTTTATTTGGTACGCCAATGGTAACAATGTCTAGTGATTGTATCTATTCTGGATCTTTTAACTGAAATTAACCTTAAAACTTTATAAATGAATATTTTAAGAACTGTGTATGTGAAAATTATTAGTTTTAATCAATATATTAAAGTGAAAATGAGAAATTCTTATTATTCTTAAATCTAATGAAGTGCAAAATACTTTTATAAATGAAATTGAAAATGAAAATAGTTTATACAACAGGAAATCAAACACACAACTGTTTATTTTTGTATAACGATACCGTTTAACTCCAATTCTTCAAATCTTGTACCATATAAATACTTCTCCAACCATATAAGTGACGGATTTTTATGAATTCTCGAGGAAAACTGCTTCAATTAGAACTGGTAAGTACTTCTTTGAATACTTTTCTTCTTAACTTGATAATATAATCTTCTTAACAATGATCAATCTTACTTCTAATTCAATATCTCTTCTTGTAGTCTTTATAAATCTTTTAAATTAACTTTACATACTCTTTCTGCTTACCAATCTTATACAAAATTCTCCTATTTGACTTTATTACCAATATTAAACCATTCAAAACTCTTTAAACTTCCTTTTTATAAAAAAAAAACTCAATTTTAAAACTCCATAACTTTTATTCCAACCTTCTGCTTCGACAGACCAAGGGAAAGAGAAACAATTGAACAAATCAACAAAAAAATGTCGCTAACAATCTAAATCATATCAATCTTTTTTTTAAAACAAACTTGATTCTATATAAATCAAACAAATCAGCCACCTAGATAAGTTATCTCAATTATTCAACAATTTTTACCACCATACTAGATTTAGAAAATATTTTTCACTAATCTGCATTATAATCTCTACATACTAGATTTCTAACAAAATTTCTAAGTTTTATTTTCTATTATATTTTAATATACTTTAATTTTTTTTAGAATCTTTCATTTACTTATTGATTTTATTAATGACAAATATGAATATTATGAAAATAATAAATATGGAAAATTTAGAATTGAAAATATATACACAGTCTACTAAAAGTAAGTATTCCTTTATTTATTCAGTTCATTAATTATTTTAAACCAACGCATGTATTTTTACCATTTAAGTTTTAATTCAACTTTCTTATTTTAATTTTCCTTTCCTTTTTTAGGAATGAAGAGAATAATTTTTAATATACTGGAAAATGGAACTAAATTATACAAGTATCAAAACTTTGAACTCTTTTCTGGAATCAAGAAGATTCTTTTTAATCATTTTATACTTTATTTTAAAATTTATACATATCATAGAATAATATTTCATCTCAATATATATATATATATATATATATATATATATATATATATGTGAATTGATTGGTTCCGGGACATTTATGAAGGTGTATATACAGTTCAATAAATTGATATACATTTTAAAAGTATATCGTAAAAAAATATTATTTATTACCAATTTATTATAGTTTTTTAGAAATGATGTATAGATTAGTTCAAGCCCATCTATATCTACGTATTGATTACTTTGGGTACTTAAAATTTTATGTATAAAGATCACTTAAGGGTCATTGTTAAATTTAAAATCTAATTAAATAAATTGTAAAATAATACCAAATTAATGTATAAAAATTATATACTTTTTCGATGTATACATTACTTTACAACATTCAATGTATAGGCAAATTCCGGGACATATAATGCTAATTTATGAAGTGTGTCGAAAACGTAACGTAGATAGTTCAATATATAACATTTAAATCCAAATAAGAATTTATCTAAAACAGTAATAGAGTCGGTATAATTTTAATTAATTTATTTCTGCCAAATTTTGATTTTCTACAAATTTTTACTGATACTGAAACTTTGTATACTTATAAATAATTTTTCGTAAATTTGAATAGACGAAACGGATGATCTTTAATTGTAAACATTAAATATATATTTTTTTTAATTTTACAGATTATTAGTACTACAGTACTAGTCTTTGAGAAAGCTATATTATCGCAAAACACATTACATAAGTATTACAAAGTAATATATTATGGATACCGTAAAACCGTTTCAGTTTTATTTACTTATTTACAGTTTTTTAATTAATGCAGTTGTAGGATGTGTATTTTCAAAGCAAATAAAATACAGGACCTTTCACAGTGTGAACAAAACTAATTCATATTTCTACATATCCCATGTTGATATTTCTGATAGTTGACTTACTTAAACACATGCAAAATAGCTATTTTTCTATGATCAATATGGAAAGTTGGCTTTTGTACATCCACAAACCTAAATATAAAAATGGCGTCTGCCACTATTAGGTATCTATCACTTTGCGGTCTAGAGCTTAAAACTGTTAACTTTTTGATTAGGTACTAATTTTAATTTAAAATTAATAACTTAAGAAGGTACCTATTACGGCATATTAAAATAAAGCTTAGAATACTGAATATTTTATTTGACTCTGTAATATTTTAAGAAATGAAAATACAATGATTTAATAAAAAAAACTAAAAAATGAAACTATTGAATTTGTCACCTTAATTTGACTGTCAATGTAGACAACACTTTATATACATATATATAACTAGCAGCCCGCCCCGACTTTGCACGGGGATTAAAGAAAAATAACAAAAGCCATTAAATTTATTGGGTCAACGCTTCCCTGTAAACAATATCAGATGTTGTTTTATTTTCTGGCAGCAAAATAAATTGATTTTCAGGTGCTTCGACCCGCCTTAGGCGGTTGGCCATGAGGAAAACCGATCCCTACTATTTGGAAGGTTTGAATTTAAGACTTATTATTAGTAAAAGTGTATGAGCTAGTTGACCAGCTGGTGGTTCAGTTATATTGGTTGCTACAACTTAATTGTCCTTTAATTCCTTTATAAGTAGCCTCGTCCCATTACACATGCTAAATTTGTGATATCTGTCGTGATTATGAAATCAGTTATTTTGATAAGGAATAATACCAAGATAAAAACTTTTAAAAAATTAAAAATTAGTTATTGTGACGTAACTATAACAGTTAGACATATGCTGTCGCGGCATTTTTTGTAGATATTTATATATTCTTTAAAATCGTAGTACATTATTTTATTCTATAATCAATAGTATTCTCAGCGCACGCGATGTAAGGATTTTAAGGTCATTTTTGGTTACATTAATGGCATTTTAGTAAGGATCCCTATTTTTTTTAAATGAAACATAGCCTATGTCACTCGGGAATAGTGTAGCTTGCCAACGGTGAAAGAATTTTTGAAATCGGTGCAGTAGTTTCGGAGCCTATTCATTTCAAACAAACAAACAAAAAATCAAACCTTTCCTCTTTATAATATTAGTATAGATAATTTTTTTTTTTGTAATTTCATGTGATTGCGATTTCTTTAAATATCAGATAGTCTAATCAAATAAAATATTCAGTAGTCTAAGTTTTATTTTAATATACCATAGATAATTTTACCTTTTTTATTTACTTTTTTTGAATTAAAGTTTTTAAGTAAAAAATTACTAGAATAAACTTCTAAGGAGTTGTCTGAAAATTTCACTAGAGAAATCATATTTACCATGTGACACTATACACTGCGTTGTAAGAAATAAACGAAATAATCGTTGTGTGTGTGACAAAGGAATATTTTGACCGTTAAATTTTTTAAGGGTTGTATGCAAAAAAAGACTTAAAGCGAATATGTTAGCTTATGGATTTTATAGTTGTTCTTAAAGATGGGTTTTCCGTGATCAGATAATGTTAGGCTGAGATTTCGCCTGTGACAGCGAGTCCCGGAACTTAAATATTGAAAATAATCTAATAGCTTTTAACTATTTTTATTTTCTCTTGGCTTAAAAATATTACTAACAAGATTTTTATATCACATTTTCGAAATTGTTAAATACGATCCTAAATACTCAAAGCTAAAAAAAATTAATTAATATTAACAGTTAAGAACAAAGAAAAAACTTAAAACTTTGATTTGGTAAAAAATATTTTACAACAGATACAGGTGTTTGAGTATGACAGTACATTAGTACAAACTTATGCTGTATAATTTATCTGGATATTTATTAGAAAGTAATTATAGCTACTACAGATTACAATAACTATGGTATGGGTTGCTAGTGGAATTTGAGTAAGACGATTCCATAAGCCAAGAATAGCAAACCGTACCCCGTATAATATAGGTGACAAATTATATCGAAAAAAAACCACGAGATAACTTGTGCTGAATTTTTACGTGCGCTTTACAGGATTCGTTAGTTTAGGTCGTTTTCTGCATCATACCTTTGGTAGGACAACCAAGACAGCAGAACCACGTTTTTTGAAAATTTTAGAAAGTATAAAAAACAAGAATATATTAAATGACATTAAAAAGAAATTGAAAAAATGTCGCACCTAGCGAGACCCGAACTCGCAACCTTCAGCTCTACGCGCTGACGCTCTAACAACTAAGCAGAACCACGTGTTTAGACTGTCTAGTATCACTGTTGAGTTATCGTGCCATACAGCTGTGCGTCTTTTGTGTATTTTATTGGTGAATTCGTAGTATCTTCCTCTTTTTTTATGCAATATGTCCAGAAAACGAAACTTTAGAGAAACACGATAATTATGTGAACATGAATAAGTCTTAATGAAAAGAGTTCCTGAAGGATAATTCAGATAACGACACAGACTATGAATTATTTAATGATCAGGGTACAACAAGTAGTAAAGCTAGCAATCAGAAATGTTTATCACAAATAGAATTGGACTAACCTACTCTAGAGCCAAACGCTGAATTATTCAACGAAGTAGATTGGTATGATGTTGAGAATGACTCACCAACTTTTAATTTTTTTGGCACCAAATATTGGGATAAATCATCAAGGTCAACTAACTATGGACTATCTGGTTCACTTGTTTTCTTCTAATAAATTTTTGAACATCTTGGTTCAACAAAAAAATTTACATCCCACCCAAGAAATCAAAAACATCCACTTACAAGGTCACCTCGACTGACTAGATGGGTTGAAACTGACAAAAATAAACAGCGAGTTTTTATTACCCTCTGTACATATGAACCCATGCACCTTACCATCAATTAAACATTACTGGTCTCAAAATATTATTTATAAAATGCTATTTTGGGGATAAGTAATGAGTAGAAACAGATTTCAGGTACTTTTACTTTTTTTGCATTTTGCTGACAACTCGGAACAAACATAATAAGGCCAGTCCCAAATAATTTTAAAAAATAATGAAAGAACATTATATTCCAGATATATTCTAATGACTTGATGAATTAATGATCTTCTGGCGCGGTAGAATATTTTTTCGTTAATATATAAAAAACACAAAACAAAAGTACGGCATGAAGCTATACGAACTGTGTTAATCCAATCAAATGGTTCTGAAAATAAGAATAAGTATATTGCGGCAAATCTCAAATCTTTACCCAACGACGCCGCCACCTGATTGTTGGATTTAATTTAAATATTGGAAATCCAAAGAAAAAACGACAAATTTTTTTATAAAATGCAATATTCTTTCATTTCACTAAGCGTCACTAAAAGTAATTGTAATTGGGTCTAGGACATTTCAGGGCCGCCGATTCAGTGCAGCCGACTCAGTGCGGCCGTTTCAGTGCGTAGACGTTTCAGTGTCGGACGTTTCAGTGCTGGGACATTTCAGTGTCACAAAGATTGTTTTTCTTAAGACGATATTTAACGATCAAGCCATCTAGAATTTTACCATATTTGTTGTTGTGTTAACTTTATATAAAATTAGCTCCACTTGAATATTTGAGACGTATCGCCCACAACTATCAAATGACTGAATAACTCAAAATTTGTTATATTGTATATATGTAAATATGTTTAATAACAACTAACAACTTATATTAAAGTTGATTTCATATACATACATAGTTTTATATTAGTTAATAATAAAAAATTATTAAAAAAAATTTTTGGTTATTTATGTAAATATTTTTAATTAAATCTATTCAAACAAATCTAAAATGAAAAAATAAAGATCAAATATAAAAACAAACTTTAATTATGTTATTATATATTCAATTTTTGTAAAAATATACAGGGTGATCTATTTAAAGTCAAGTAATTTTATTAATATATAGCTAAATGACCCCATCCTGGCACTGAAACGTCCCGACACTGAAAGGTCCTGGCACTGAAACGTCTCGGCACTGAAACGGCGACCCTGAATCGGCCGCACTGAAATGGCAGCACTGAAACGTCCCATTCCCATTGTAATTATGGTACTTTTACCAGAGTCCAAACTACAGCTGCTCGTAGTAGTATCACTATTTTAAAATCCATTGTAAAAAGGTTTAGTTACCACAAGTACCTGAACTTTTGACCGATATGTATTTTGTTTAGATTAATTTAAAAAACATCATAAACTAAAAAAATGAAGAAGACCCCAAAGACATCATTCTACGAAAAAATTTATTAATTTAAAATATGAACCAGATGCTTTTTATTTCGGGTATGTGCATTGTAACATCACATTAATTTTAAGAATATGAATAAAATAAATTTAAAAATAAGACAAACAAAAAAAAAACAGGGAGGAATCGAAATAATGGCACAACCGGCAAGACTCAACTCGATTATAAGTAGTCGGTAGTGCCTTTAAGCATTTCAGCCACAGATGCAATATGAATTACTTGGCGTTTCTGATCATATCTTTTTTCAACTCATGTCGAATATGACCCTTACCTACTTAATTCCTTCTTAAGCACATAAATATAAAAAATATTTGTCAAATCGACAATTGACACATTAAATCCCATGAAAGATGTCTCAAAATAATAGTGAACTAATATGTAGGAGTAGGTATAATAGTTTTTAAATATGGGTCAGTTTACAAAAAACAAATTTTAAAATTAAAAGTATTTATTCCAGTAATAGGTTAAATGCTCTATATTTCCATGTACCTATTGTATATATTATCTTCTTTATCCGCTAAATGTAAATAATTTTTATTTTCTTATGAGAAAACAAATCTTTTTCAAGATTGACCCGGAATGAGTCGTAAAATATACTAAAAAGTTTGTTCCGGTACCGACCCGGAATACAACGTAAAACATATAAAAATTTCAGGACCAGACCCGGTAAACACCAAAAGTCGTCGAAGTTACCATTACATGAAAAAAAATGTCCCGAAACATGTCAATTCACATATATATATATATATATATATATATATATATATATATATATACAGTGCTTTTCAGATAAAAGTATCCACCTTTAATAACTTTTGTAATACTGGAATTTAGAAAAAATCCAAAAACACGTCAATTTATGTTGGAAGGGGCAAGCATTATGGCTTATTTAAACTTACTGGAAAAGCCACCCCCTCACCCCTAGCAGCATCCCCTTTATTTTTTTAAATTACTTCTCATATTTTTTATGTAAAATTTGGATACTCCTCTTTGAGCTGATTTCAAAATTGTATAATACTTGTAGGTTAAAGTGATTAGTTTATGAGATAAACAATTTTTCTTTTAAGAGCACAAATTTTACTTATTTTTTACTTTCACCTTATTTGCCTGTACTAAAATGGGTTGTACAACAGTTCAAACTCTTTAATCTTTTTAACTGTGCTATTTATTATAAAGTTTCAATAAGTGTTCAAAATGAGTACCATTCACTTCCATACAATGGTATAATCTATTTTGAAATGCCTCTCTGATATTGCTTAATACGGCTGGATTTAATTGTCGACATTCATTTTCTATCCTCTCTCGTAAATCATCCAGAGATTCTGGTTGGGTAGCATAAACTTTTGTTTTTAAATACCCCCATAAAAAGATGTCTAGGGGTGTTAAATCCGGTGACCTAGGTGGCCACTCCATCATCTGCCCTCTTCTACCTATCCAACGAGCGGGGAATGTTTCGTTTAAAAATTGTCGGACAGGCATAGCATAGTGTGGGGGAGCTCCGTCTTGTTGAAATACCAGTAAATCTTCGGAAAGGTTATTATCATTTTCTATTATTGTTGTAATACGTGGGTCAACCCCTTCCCTGAGTAACTCAAGATATGATTCACCATTTAAATTTCCGTTGATGAAGAAAGGTCCGACAATGTGGTCACCTAGGATACCACACCAAACGTTTAACTTTTGGGGATGTTGTGTATGGCATAAATAGCACAGTTAAAAAGATTAAAGAGTTTGAACTGTTGTACAACCCATTTTAGTACAGGCAAATAAGGTGAAAGTAAAAAATAAGTAAAATTTGTGCTCTTAAAAGAAAAATTGTTTATCTCATAAACTAACCACTTTAACCTACAAGTATTATACATTTTTGAAATCAGCTCAAAGAGGAGTATCCAAATTTTACATAAAAAATATGAGAAGTAATTTAAAAAAATAAAGGGGATGCTGCTAGGGGTGAGGGGGTGGCTTTTCCAGTAAGTTTAAATAAGCCATAATGCTTATATATATACATATATATACATATATATATATATATATATATATACACTGCCGTGCAAAAAATTTAGGTCACTTTAAATTATTTAAAAAATTGCAAACAATTTAAAAAATTAAATGTATCACGTTATATTTGCAAATTGTAAATTTATTTACTGCATTTTTGTAGATTTTAAACATGGAATCAGTAAACATAATTCATTTTTTTATGATTTATTCTTGAAAAACCGTGACTTTACATTTGAAACGAAAATCGAATATTGTTATTGGGAACGAAATAAAGGAATAAAACTTAAGATTATTAAAAAATTGATAATAATAAATAATAACAATATAACTAATAACGTGTATTACCCCCTCTTGCATTAATGACCGCTTGCATTCGACGAGGCATACTCTGAATTAAATTAAGGATTACATTCTGATCCATGTTATTCCACTCCTGCAATAGGAACTCTCTTAGCTCCTGGGTAGTTCTTGGGGCTGGTGTATGCCTTCGAATACGCTTCCCTAACTCATCCCAGACATGTTCGATGGGGTTCATATCTGGACTACATGCTGGCCAATCAAACCGCCTAATTCCTACCTCATCTAGATATTCACTGACAATCCTGGCAGCGTGTGGCCTTGCATTATCGTGCATAAAAATGCCTTGCTCGTCCATAGTGACCATAAAAGGTACAACATGATCATCCAGGACCTCTGTTACATATCTGTGAGCTGTTAGAGAGCCATTCTCTATTAAAACCAACTCTGTACGTGCTTCTGAAGTAATACTTCCCCAAACCATAATAGACCCACCACCAAATTTACTTCTATGGTCCATACAAGCGGGCACGTATCTTTCTCCAGGTCTTCTCCATACTCTTCGATATCCGTCTGGTCCATTGAGGCAAAAACGAGACTCGTCTGTAAAGAGTACCTTGCTCCAGTCGTCATCGTTCCATAACAAGTGATTTCGAGCAAAATTCAATCTTGCAATTCGATGCTGTAGGTTCAATGTTGGCCCTGTAGCCATCCTTCTGCAAGACAATCCACTAGCACGAAGCCTTCTTCTAACTGTCCATTCGCTAACATTAACGTATCTAACCTCTTGAAGCTGATTAGGTAGCGAAACTGCAGAAGCTGTTCTATTCCGCAAACTTGACATTAACAAAAATCTATCATCTCTTTGACTAGTGGCTCTTTTTCGGCCAGATCCGGGTCGTCTGGTTATAAGACCATTCTCCTGTTAACGTTGGTACACATTTTGTACAGCACAGAGGCTCTTACCAACAATTCTGGCGGTTTCACGTTGTCCTCTACCATCTTGTATGAACGCTACAATTCGTGCCACAATAATAGGATCTAGAGGCATTTTGGACCAGTAAATAAACAATAAATATCAATGAAACGTTACTTTACACAATAAACCATACAACGGATCGGTTTTAGAGAATAAAATTGAAAAATTATCAATGCAATATGAATTCGTAATTAGTGCTAAATTTTGTTGTTAACAAGGGTTGCAAATAAGGTGTCAGAATATGACAGACGCCAACTATGACAAATAGCATCCATATCCAACAATATAAATTTCATCGCCCACTATGCCCATGACTCCCTGATTAGTTTTATTTTTAAGATTATTTGCCATTTCTTAAATTATTTAAAGTGACCTAAATTTTTTGCTCGGCAGTATATATATATATATATATATATATATATATAAAATTAAAAATAAAAATCGTAAAAAAATGGATAAAATTGTAAAAAATCTGAAAAATAGGAAAATCATACGAAAACAATCCATAAAATTGTATACCATTTTGTAGATGGTGATTATTTTCTTTTTTAATTATAAAAAGATTTGTTCCTCTAAAATGTAGAACTTAATAATTTTGCGTGATTGGTATTTTCCTGTGTTAATTTATTTTTTAATATTTTGTCAAAACTGGTTTTTATACTGACAGCTAGTTTACCTAATTTGTTTATAATGAACTACTATTAAACGGTAATAATGATCAAAATGAATAACCCGAATGTGCGTAAATAGACATTCTTATTAGTATTTTATGACCCTCGATTTGTATACAAAGTCAATGACGTGAACATGTTTTTAGTAGCGATACATAATATGTATGAATACATAAATGCATCATCCTAAATTTATTAGGTTTTTTAATTAGAAACCATCTAAAAGAAAAAAGGATGTTTTGTAAACAAATGCTCAATGTCTGGATCCTTTTTCGATACAGAATTATTAAGAATGTATCGTAATACATTCCATCGCATGTCAAAAAACGTGACATTTAGGTATAATATAACAATATTTTCATTATCACACAATCAATTCATACCGAAAATAAACAAGCTTGAAAGAACATTTTACCCACGACTCATAAGTAAATTGCCTATTTTTTAACCTATATCTCTGTCAGTAAGTGTCAAATTATTGAGGAGTTGTGTTATAGTTTCATTTACTCTACTAGTGAAGTAAGTAAATAGAAACCTGTATTATTATGTTGGTTGTCTACAGTATACATTAAATTAAACTAACATTTGACACTTCTCAGACAGAACTATCTGCGAAATCGAATATTTTTGACAACTAAGTGAATGGTTACATTGGATGTGGATACGTACGATTTTTTATTCGTGCGATGCCGTAAGACCATTTGTCGTACGATTGTGTGGTTACATTGTTTGCGATTCGTTGCATTTACAGTTTCAGTTTAAAATGGATGACGAAGAGGATTTACATTTCCTTAAAAATAGTTGTTTGAAATTTATGGTATTAAATAAAAAAAGAAAATATTTGGTTAATGGTATATACTTAAGGAGAGACCAGGAAGGGGAGTACGTAACCCTCTTCAATGAGTTAAATAAGCAGCCACAACAATTTTAGGAGTACTTTAGAAAGTTGCCTTCAACATTTAATTATATACTTAATATGATCCACCAACAACTCGAAACATATTCTAATTTTCGGAAAAGTATTCATTTTAATGTTTGAAATCAGGTGCTAGCTTTCTATATCGTTTATAACAGAAAGTATCGTACGATATCGTCGGCAAAAACAAACATGTTTGTTCTTCTCACTTAGTCGTCCGACATCGTACGAAAACATCCGACTACATCGCAACTATTGTAACCGCACACCTTTAAATTAGTTGGTTTGTTTTTACGTCCGACATCGTACGACATCGCACGACCAAAAAATCGCACGTATTCGCATCCAATGTAACCATTCACTTATGCCAAAATTTAAATTATTTTTAGTTTTATACAAAACCATTTGGTAAGTCGTGGGTAAAGCATAGTACTTCACTCGAGGAACAAATTGCATATTTAGCTCGTTTTTTAGCCCCTTCGCTCGCAAGCTCGCTCATGGGCCAAACACACTCGCTGTAATATGCAGTTTACTCCACTCGTAAAGTAATATAAGTACTATTACGTCAAATTTTACATTTAATTTTGTGAGTTTATCGACAGATTAGAACTTATTGAAATGCTAACACGGTCAGGTGTAGAAACATTTATAATTTATAACACAACAGAAGCCTAAATAATCTCCAAAGATTCAGATACAAATGTTATAAACTATAGAAACTCGAGCTATTATTGGTAAATGCCATGTTTAGTACAGTATCGTACCCTTCATGGTCACGTTAGTTAGTTCTAATTTAATAAATACAGATTTACATTGAAAATGTAAAATCTGTAAAGTGTGTTTTAATAAATTAAAAATAACAACAATTGACAAATTCACAAGTAAAACTTTAAATTTCTGAACTTAATTATGAAGATAATCATCCACCATATTGTATCCACTGTCAATCGTCATTCCATTCTTGTCATTCTAGACAGTAAATTGAAAACACCTAAGACATGATTAAGACATCAATCTTATCACTAGCCATTTAGCTACTGTTACATATTGATTGTCAAATACCAGTTTCTATCAGAAAATTTGGTTAAAAATAAAATAAAAAGTGGGCGAAACTGTAGCCCTTAAATTACCCTTAGCTAGCTTTCAGGATCGTGGATTCGTTCTGAGTTTTTTTTATCAATTTTCCCCCAACAATTATTATTGGGCGCCAAGTACAGACAGTCAAATAAAAGAGATAAATCAGTTTTAAATTGTTTATTTCAAGAAATAAATCTGTTTAGATGTTAATTTAAAAAATTAAGTAATTAATTATTTTCTTATCTTTGATTTCTATGAAGTCTTCTGTCGGAGCTTGGGGAAGCGAGTGTGCTATCTGGAATACAATTTTGAAGACCACAGGACTGTAGTAACTGATGTTTTCTTAAATTAGCGGAGACCTCAGGAATAGTGGCTCGACTTACCCCTGAATTGATATTAAAGGTGTTTTCGAAAAAATTGATGAGTCGAGAATCGCGACCTCTCTAGGGCCCTTCTTCAAAGTGACAATAGCCCAAAACGAAGGGTGCAGAAAGTGAAGAGACAACTTAATTTTTACGAATTACAAAATGAAAAAATGCAAGAATTCCGAATCGAATCTCAAAAGGTAGCAAAATTTTCTACCGAAATCAGATAACTGCTCGCGCCGACGCGATTAACAATAGATATTTTTAAAGTTAAATAGTCAAGGAGCTAGGCTCACAACGAACGTTACAAAACTCAGTTAATTTCGATAGAAGCGAAGCAGTTTGAACTGAAAATTGTTCGAAAGTGAGTGCAACGAGAGATAGAGATGCCCGAAAATGGTTCCGTTACTCATTTTTGTCACGAAACGTCTCTTATGATCCTAAACTTAAAAACTTTGCTTTGAAAGTTTTGCATAAAGACAAAAAATATACAGACTTAAAGTACTTTATTTATTGCTGGTCCCACCAAGATCGAAACACTTTTGCATACGTCCAAACCAATTGGTAATACAGTTATTCCAGTGTTCAGTTGACACCTGCAAAATCGCCGTTTTAAAGGCATCGATAGCTTCTTCTGGCGACTTGAATCGCTGCTCACGCATTGAATTCTTGATCTTTGGGAACGTGAACAAATCGTCGAGACTTAGGTTAGGACTATACGGTGGATGGTCTAACAATTCGATGTTTTGAAGCTTCATAAACTCGATTGTCTATTGGGAAGTGTAAGCACTTGCATTGTCCTGATGTACGATGATTCGCCCTTGCGCGTTGCTTTGTCAGAGTCTCGCGATAACTTCTGGTAAACATACCAATCGGAAGTAACCGTTCTTCCATTTTCTAACGCAATTGTTGTCTCATGATCAAATTTTGGCACAAAAGTTTTCTTTGACACTCTTCGAGAACGGTACACTTTTGTTGGTTTTCCCCAGGCAGCAAATTGGTTCGTTGAAGTAAATCCAAGATTCATCGCCGCTAACAATACTATAAACGTTTTTTAAGCTTCCTTTGTTTGACCTTACCAATGTTTTTCGACACCAATTGACACCAACCACTTTTTGCTTTCCTGTAAGTAAATGAGGGATCCAACGGATCTTTTAATGCCCAAAGCTGCGTCTAACTCCCAGGATGTTACACGACGGTCATCCTTCATTAGCTGACGAATCGCATCAATGTTTTGCTGTTTTGGTTGGACCTAGCCTGGATTTGTCGCCGAGACTGAAACGACTACGTTGAAATTCGCGGGAAATAGTTGACTGATGTGATGCTTCATTCATTTCAGCGAGACATTGCTGTTGGGATAATCATCTCTGAAATTTGTAAAAAAATATGGCTCGAAAATGTTCTCAGCTTGTTAATTTTAAAAATTGTATCTCAATTAAACTCGTATTTATGTCAACAAAAGATTGAGGTTAAAATTGCGGCTATACGCAAAACTAAAAAGACAACCCTCGTATACATCAATGATATTCCATATACAAGAGTACCTAACTCTGAGCAATATCGGTCCAGTTCCGATTTACTCCTTTGGGTAAAACTAAATGGCAAATTCTCGAATATTGGATACAAATTGATCAATGGTTGTGTGCTCTGAATAGTGCTGGGATCGAAAATCAAGCACACTTGAAACCTGTATTAGATTTTAAAATCAATGCGGACGCTACATAATACCTTGTGAAAATCCCTAAATATGCTACTAATTATATATGGTCTAAATATAAAAATATAATCTTAACTATTAACCTAATTTTGTACTTCATTAAAACATATCAAAGTTCAATTTGAAACTAAATTTTCCGAACTACAATTATTTATCAATTAAAACAAATAACTGCCCTAGGCGTTGATATATTTAAGAAAACATTAAGTAGCAATTTCTATATCCGAGTTTATTAACCCAAGACTTGTTTTGGAAATATGTTTAATTACATTTTTATTATTTGTCTGTTATCAGTTTAGAGTAAAATGTTTGTTAGTTCCAGTCAACTGGATTTTGTAGTTAATACATTATGAATGGTAAATATTGGCTTGTTTTGTAAATTTTTCAAAAACATTCAGAGAATGGATGATCAGCTCGTGAATCGATGTTGATTATGAATTAATTTGTATAGAAGGTTGTTTATTTATAAATAACTATTAACTTACATCTTAAGAATTTAAAATTTTGGATAGCTTCTCTCTATCTTATCTCCTTAAACTATTTATTGATATATTTATTGCTTTACCTCTTTGTTCTTTCTTAACTGATCCGTTACGTTTTCTTTACAACATTGATAATATCAAGAACAGAAGAAAATATTTTTATAGCTACAAAGCTGTATATGATAAATTAATTTTTCATCACTCCGTGCGGAAAGCACTGCTTTCGACCATGCAGGACCGTGCGGAAAGCAATGAATGACCGAAACAGAGTTGATAAGTGTTTCCCAATCAAAATTAAATGAGATAGAAAGTGAATTAAGAGAAATTGAGGATGAATTTTCTAATAGTTTTGCATCTGATAACGTGGTAGTAAATGCACCACAATATACTCAATCAAACGTTTCATTACTAAATAAAGATTTTGTTGATTTTCAATTATTATCTAATATACTTAAGTTGAATAAAAAAAATGTGCCTAAGGAATTAAGCAACTGTTCAAATATTACATTTAACGTATTTAACAAAGATTCATAACTATACATAATTTTGTATTAAAAAACTGTTTTTTTTTAAATAAAAATCTTATAATTTCGTAACTCTAAAATTTTTTTAATGGGGGGCATCCGCCTCCCCCAACCCTCCTTCAGCGCCTTCGCGGTGCAGGCGGATCACACCTAATACTACTTTTATTATCTTCTTTCCTTTGATTTTAGACAAATTCAAGAGCTTTCCTCACGGAGTGATGAAAAATAAAATACGCAACTCGTGCGGTGCGTAGGTAATCCCATCACTCATGCTTTTTATCGCGTTCGCACTCGTGATTGGATCACCTGCTTTCCGCACTTGTTACGTAATGTACTATTTCGTATCTTTTAAATTGTCGCTAATCTGAATAATACAGTATTGTCCAATAATAATCTACATATATAACTATAGTCCATTTCATCGTTTTTGGCCGATTTGATATTAGAAACCACTGAAATAAGATTAAAATGTCATCCAAGTTATAGTTTAACTAATATTAATGTGAAAAGACAACCACGTCTTCTAACCTCAACAAGAATTGTCAGAGTCTTCTGAAGTAGAATCGTTTCCAGGTTGAATAACTAATGGTGCTATTGGCGGTAAAACAGGATATTCCTTTTCTATTTTTATAACATGTGTTTCGCAATTTTTCCATACATCGCTAGTAATGCCACTAATTACCTCTCGAATATTATCAAGAACAACTGCGCTTAAGGTTGGTGACTGATTATATTTTCGTAAACATTTCTTTACAGTACTCCAAACCATTTCGATTGGATTGAAAATACAGTAGTTAGGAGGTAAACGCAAAAGGGTATGACCATGTCTGCTGCAAATGCTGTCAATGACGTATTCATTTTTAAAATTCTGACTTTTGATCATTCTTATTAATTCCTTCTTTACTGGAACCTTTTTTAGGAACATCGATATTTTTGATTGCCATAAGTCTTAAAATTTCATTCTTTTTTTGTGTTATTAGGTATTTTGTTTAATATGCGGAAATGATACGACGCATTGTCCATAACAATTACTGAATTGTAAGAAAACCCAATAGATAGTGTTGAATTTCGATTCATAAATAAATAAATAAATAAATAAATAAATAAATAAATAAATAAATAAATAAATAAATAAATAAATAAATAAATAAATAAATAAATAAATAAATAAATAAATAAATAAATAAATAAATAAACGAAAAACTAAAAGAAAGTGAAAAATTCAAAACAGAAAAAATGCGAAAAAAATAAAGTCTAAAAAAAATACCTTTCTAAATCAAATAATATAACGCCACCGTAAGGTGGCGCAGTTATTATCTTATATATTTAAACGAGAAATTCTTACTATATTAAGTACTATCAAGCCACCGTAATATATAATATATCTAATATAAAAAATCAATAAAAATCAATCACGCTACTGTGTACTGTAATGGGGAAGAAGACTATTGGCGGTATTTGACTCTTGTCGCATTTTGCAATTGAAGTTTCGTTTGATGTACAGCGCGCCGTCGGCATTTGTTTACGTTAATATCAATGGGTTACGAACCGACTTGAAAATCGGACAGTAAATACACAATGTTGCCGGTATTTAAAAATGTCTTTAAGTATAAGTAATATATACAAAATTGATATCATTAGAAGTGAAAACTGTTTAAATATGAAGAACCTAGTTAATTAATTTAAGTATATATTTTGTAAGAATATTTTTATATTATCTTTCCAAGAGTCATTGACGAACAATTAAATAGTAAAGTAGAGATAAAATTTTCAAAATATATAAACTTAGGAATATTCGGAAATACATCTGGCAACCTAGATTAGAAAGTCGGTTCCTTTGTTGAGGTTAGAAGGCGTGGTTGTCTTTTCACATTAACATTAGTTATACTATACACAAATGTTAAAAATTACAATTGAACTTCTATTCGAAATCCCTGCTACGGTAGGCGTGTGAAATTACTTTTGATTTGCCTTAATATTTTCGAAATTAGGTTCGTGCTGTGACGAAGTAATTTTCAGTAGCGCAAAAAGGTGTTCATCTGTAATGAATCGATTTCTGATTAAGTATTTCCGCAATTTCATGGTCGAAAAAATCTGTTCAAACGCAAACATCGCCATAATTTTCTGGACCAGAAATTCAGCTTTCCGCAGTGTTATATGAAAGTATTAAGAACAGTTATTTTAAATGGATGCTGTACTGTATTTGAATAATTTCCACTGCAGTTCTGCAGAAATATTTTCCGGATCTACATTAAACAGCATAAATAAAACAGCTAGTGATGTCTAAATGTTCAAAAGCTTAAAATCTAGTTTCAAATTCTGTATGCGGTTTGTTCTCACTAGTTTATCTAGCTCCTGTACGTGTGCATCTATTATTCTACTACGTAAAATGTATGTTATACTTCTTTACCGTTATTCATGTCGGCAGGCTTGATTAAAACCTTTCGTGGACCATTGCTGGCCCGCAGGCGATACTTTGCTCATCACTGATCTAGATTAAAGAGGTGATGAAACAACAATAACAATATTAAAAACGCGGTGAAAACAAGATGAGGAAAATATTAAAATTACACTAAAAGATAAATTTAGCTCCTAAAAATCACTTCTTTTAATTAATTTTGTAATTATGTGGGCCGAAATAAAGGAGTAAATTTTTTTGTTGAAGTTGTTTTTAGTTGTTTTTAGGCGATTTAATTTCTTTTTGCAGGCCTAACTGCCTAACATGTCCTCAACATGACTACAAATTAAGAAGCAAAAATAACGTACAGGGTCGGACTTATAAAAAAATTTATGTAACGGTGCATTTGAACTCGTTGCAAATGATAACTGTCTTAGCTAAAATTGAACTGATATGCTCTTTTGGTAGGTTAATTATCCAGAACACTTCGGTAAATTTATCGGATTCGAAAAATATCATTTTTTTATTTAGATAATGTTCAGAACACGCCTTCGCCATAAAATTTAAAAAAATTCCGAATTTGTAAAATTTCATTTTTTTACATTAGGAAATCTTATTCGAGCACTTCTCTAATATGTTCACCAGACCGAAACCCTCTTAATACTTAATTACATCTTTTCCGTCGTTTTTGCCTCATATTAGCAGAAATTTTGTTAAATGTCTCAAAAATTTCTCAAACACTCAAATATGTCAATTTTACTTATGACTATGACTGCTTAGGTTGCCATAGAATTTGTTTGACATTTATAGTTAAATAAGTAAATTGGCCAGTTAATAATGCCACTTTTAAGCAAAGAGGACAGAATATTAATTAAATATTACCGTGAAAAATATAATTATGGTGCAAGAAAAATTGTAAATGCGTTTCTTGAGAAAAATTGGCATATTGGAACGATAGAAAAGTTCTTAAGACATCTAAGGGAAACCCATGGGTCTATTGAACATAAAAGTGGAAGAGGAAGGAAGCGAAGCTCAAGAACTGAAGAAAATATTGCTAAAGTAAGGGTTGTGTTAGGAAATTTGCAACCTGACCAATCTGCTGGAACAAGGAAAATCGCAAAAGAAAATAAGATTTCCTGCACATCAGTTCGAAGAATCATTAAAGAAGACTGCCATCTTAAAGTATTTAAAACAGTTTACTATCAAAAACTTAATGCCAATGTAAGAGAAAAACGACTGGATGGATATTATTTTCAGGTGAAAAAATGTTTTATTTGCAGCCTTCTAAAAATACCCAAAATAATAGGGTGTATTCTGACGTACAATTTAAAAGAGAAATTTATCTAGATCATCTTTTAATTGAAAAAAGTCATTTCACAAAAGGTGTAATGGTCTCTGTTACAGTATCCATGTTGGGAAAATCTCGTCTGATTTTTGTTGATGCCAGAGTAAAATTCAGAAACATATCATGAACAAATCTTGCAGAGCACCTATTACCTGAAATTGAAGAAGTATGTTATGGTTACACTTTCCAGCAAGATGGTGCTCCTTCGCACACTTCCCAGGATATTCTTAAGTGAAAATTGCCCGGACTATATTTAGCCAGAGATGTGGTCACCTAACAGCCCAGAATTAGATCCGGTTGACTATTCAATTTGGGAAATTTTCGAAAAAAATTTATATGACGCACAACAATTTGAAACTATCGAACAGCTCAAAGAAAGAATGCAGTTTGTTTGGACCAATTTTGAACAGTGTGTAATAAATGGGGCTACCAATTTATGGCGCAGACGACTTTAAGAAGTGGTAAACAAATAAGGTGGCCACATTCATAATTTTTAGTCTAAGTTTTAAAATTATTAAACTGTTTTGATAAATGTGTTATTTGTTAAAATGTTATATTTTCCTAATTTAAGAAAAAAATGATATTTTGCGAATCCGGTAATTTTGAAAAATTTCCCGTTTACTAAAGTGTTCTGGATAGTTAACCTACCAAAAGAGCAAATCAGTTTAATTTTAGCTAAGACAGTTTTGATTTGCAATGAGCTCAAATGCACCGTTACATAATTTTTTATAAGTCCGACCCTGTACGTTATTCTTGCTTCCAAATTTGCAGTCATGTTGAGGACATGTTTGGCTATTAGCCCAGCAAAAAGATATTAAATCTCCCAAAAAACAAAAAAGTTATTTTCAACTAAACAATCTACTCCTTTATGTTGGCCCATAGTGTATACTAGTTGTACTCGCAACGTCGTTCGCTTGGCGTGTGATTGTTGTATAAAAATTTCTTACCCCACCCCATTTAAGGAATGGGAGAGATATTTTTATACACCAGATGGTAAGTTAAAAGAAGACAAATACGTCTTTGAAAACCACATTTGAATAGGATCAGTAGTTTTCATGTGATGCGCGCACAAACATATACATTTCTACAGTTTTATTATATGTATAGATTATGCTCTTTTAATTTTATTTTTGTCTGCTGTTTTGTTTGCTTAATTTGTATTATTTGTTTACTTACTTATTATAACTAATCTGTAGCTCTAGATATTTTTATGAGGTTTTATGTATTCTGTCGTACTCGCTTCTGATAGCTTTCGTAATCGATTTGCCCTAGTGGATTATAATAAATATTTTATTATTTTATTTTTATATCCTTCATCCATAATCATTTTATTATAATGTTGGTGATACTGATTTTTGTGATATTTGTTCAAAAACCATGATTACTACTATATATACAAATTTTGATTATCCTTCATTTAACAGTCTTGTTTAAAGTTGTATTTCAAAATTAATGATGGTAATAAATTTTTCACATCTCCATACAAATTTTAACATATATTTTGCTAAAATTAATTGGGGCGTTCGGAAGTAGTAGTAAAACTAACGTTTATCTATTAAAATGTATGTTTGCACAATCCGATAAAGTTTTGTAAACAGTCACGTCATTGTTTAGCGCAAAGCTTATAATCTATTTAAAAAGGACTCGTTGAAAAAAATGTTAAATAAATATTAGCTAATTAATTTGTCACAGACTGGAGCCTATCTAAATTTAATAACAATAATTTTACAACTTCATTAAAAATTTATGGTTCTGACAACAATTGTTGACAATTATTGTCTCAACGAAATTTCTCACGAACATCATTTTGTATGCATTCACATTGTGTCATCCCTTACTTGCTAGTCTCACTCTTCTTCTTCGGATGTATCTT
The DNA here is from genome assembly GCA_964028335.1 of Altica lythri. Lineage (NCBI taxonomy): Eukaryota > Metazoa > Arthropoda > Insecta > Coleoptera > Chrysomelidae > Altica > Altica lythri. The sequence goes on from OZ034802.1 coordinate 61,212,355, forward strand.
CACTAATGGATGTTTGCGATCACATGTCCTATTGACCTATTGCTTCTCTGTCTCGCGCTATGTGAATCAGTGTTTGTATGTCACGTATCCCTCTACATCGTCTGATGTTTCGAAGCCATGACATTTTCTTTCTTCCTTTTCCTCTTTTCCCTTCGATCAGTAATTGTATCGCATGATATGTCCCAGATAGGCTGTTTTTCTTTTTTAACTGTATCAAACAGTTCGCGTTATTTGTTTACGCGTCTAAGAACTTCTCCGTTTGTTATTTGTTCTGTCCATGAAATTTTAAGGGTTCTGCGATATAACCACTTTTCGAAAGCTTTAAGTATTCATCTTTAGGATCCAACTTTCCACACCATAAAGAAGCACCGGTCCCACATATCATTTTATAAACCATATCCTAAGGTTAATATTAAAGTCCGAAGAGTTAAACACAATTCTAAACTTAAGAAATGCCTGTCGAGCTTGCTCATTACATTTTTTTGTTTCTTTGACCGATGTACCTTCTTTGAAAAGCCATCTTCACAGATATTTGAATTCGTCCACTTTTTCCATGGGCAATGTATCAAAAATTATTTCGGAGTTTGCAAATGCATCCAAGCTTCTGGAGGTTATCATAAACTTTGTCTTTCTAATCTTAACTTTCAAGCCCATGATTTAACTCCAATCGTATTTACTAGCCGCTGCAGATGCTCTATGTTATCGGCTATATTTTTGTCTTTTAAGGATTCTTGAAAAATTATCTTTTGAATACAAGTTAAAGAAGAGGAGTGATAGCACGCATCCCTGTTTTACTCCTTTCGTAATGTATACGGTATTGTAAGTATTTATCAGTATCTAGTTTTATCTGTGAATTTTGGTTTCAGTATAGATTTCCGATGCAATGGATGACTTTTTGATCTTTGTCAAGCCTAGCGAGAAGTTGTATTAACTTTTGGAGTAGTACTCGATTAAAACCTTTCTTGTAGTTTATGAAACACAATTACACATTTTAATTGTTAGTTACAAGAAAATCCTCAAATAAAAAAAGAAAGAAGTTATAGAGAAAATTTAAATAGATATTAAAAACGTTGGTAGATAAAAAATTAATAACTCACGAACAAGTTGGTATTATAAATATTATAACTATTAATTAATGTTCTATTATGCCTCATTTATCGACTTTTCTATGTGATATATATTATATCAGATTTAGATATCTAAATGTACACTGTTGTATTGAATCTAATATTGTCTAGTAGCAATAAAGAAGTGATCAGTGCCTATGTTTTGTATAATAGACCGTGTAATCAAGTGATAAACTATCATTGCCGACCTGACTGTAATTGCTTTATTGAAATCAAGGTCAATTGTTATTGTTGATGAAACAATTTGTAGTCTGTTGAATCTGCCAAACGAAAAAACAAGTATTGTTATCAAAAACTTTTAATTATTTTTAGACACACTAAAAACAAATGCATTTATTATCATTATATCTATATAAAAAAATACTGTTGTCATTCAAATATAACGTAGCAAGGTAGCTGTAATATTCATTGCTTTCATTTGTGTAATGTAGACGGTTATAATGTACTGAAGACAACTTGTTTACCTTGATTACCGAACGCATTTTAGTGCATTTTTTGGTGTCTGTTGTTCCGAATATCCATATAGAAGTTATAACTCTAATAAGTCGGTAGGTGAGAATTTCGTTCAGTGGAAAACAGAGGTTTAATATCTAGGGCTAAACCAAGATAACAGGTTACTCTGGAACAAACACGAAAACTAAATAGTACACAAAGCTACAAAAGCCCTTATGGTGTTCAGAAACATTGCAGGAAACAATTGGGGCTTGAATCCAAAGACTTTGCAATGGATTTACACAGCAATAGTGAGACCAATCATCACTTATGGGGCAGTAGCTTGGGGCACTAGAGCTGATCTCACCACTATGGGGACAAATCTATCGAAGATTCAGAGACTAGCCTGTGCATGCATCACTGGAGAAATGGAAACATGCCCCACTGCTGCAATGGAAGTAATCCTAAATCTCGCGCCACTACACTTTCAAGTAGAAATTGTAAGGCAGAAAAAATATATAAAATGGTCAGAGAAGGAATAATCAAGGAAAGACCTCGATCACTTCAACTTGATAAAACTTGGGAAATGTCCCAAGAAGACATGCCAAAGAAATTTAACTTTGTTAGAAAATTCACCACAAAACTGGGTAGTAAATCGGAATGGGACAAAGACACCATATTGGGGCTATGCCAAAACGCCATAAAATGGTATACGGATAGCTCCAAGACAGATAAAGGAACAGGAGCAGGGGTTTTTATACCTAGAACCAAATACTCAGAAAACCTGATTGCATACCCAAGCATCTTTCAAGCGAAAATTCGTGTCATCAAAAGAATTTAATATCGAAAGGAACTATCATAGACAAAAGATTGTAGTCATGTCAGATAGTCAAAGAGCCATCAAAATCCTGAACTTGTACACAATCAGTTCGAAGATGGTCTGGGAATGCCTAGGCAAATTAAATGAACTAGGACACAATAACACTGTTACCCTCCTATGGGTTCCAGGACACATAGGAATAAAAGGAAACGAAACAGCAGATAAGCTGGCAAAAGAAGGATCTAAAACCCCATACCTGGGACCAACACCATCTTGTAGAATCAGCAGTAGTACAATCTGAGAAAAACAAAGGAAAAAAATGGATAGCGAAAAAACCAAGTACTGGAACGATCTAGAAGGAATAAGACAATCGAAGACGCTCCTGGGAAACCACAACCAAAAGAGATCTCTCAGCTGTCTTAACTTTAGTAAGAAGAACCTCCGTATTATAACAGGAATATTAATCGGGCACTGCCGATTAAGAGGACGCATGAAGAAACTAGGATTGGTAGATGAAGCCAACTACAGATTCTGTAAGGTAGATGATTAAACCTCAATACACATAATCTTAGAATGCATTGCATTACGGAATTGTAGGGTCAAATACCTAGGGCCATAGAAGATCTGTCTAATTTAAAACCCAACGATATTCTAAACTTTTTAAGAAAGATAGGACTAGAAGAGCTGCTGAAATCTGAGGAAATCATCAGAAATATAGCAAGGAAAGGGGGACAGAATGGATGTTAATATAGGTCGCAGGAATGGAAGTGAATTTTTACCAATAAAAATATTCAAAGTTACATTTTTTTTGCAGTTACCCATTGGCTATTTCATATCTGAATGTTTTGTTGCATAATCTGTTACATCACTATCTCTCTTCTAACCAATAACAAATCGAAAATTTTACAGTTAATCAGTGACCATTTAACACCAAAATCTAGTTACAGAATGGTGACCTCAAGATTTGTTTAAAAGATGTTGGGGTGATCTAAGCTCTCTAATTTCTGGTGGTAAGAGTCCGGATATATTTTGTCGCATAAAGTTTTTGATAGTTTTGTTCATAAAATATTTTAATTTTCAGTTAGTCCTACTGGATGCGACATTTTTTCAAATTTCTTCATAATGTCATTTAATATATTCGTGGTTGTATACTTTCTTGTTAATGTCGTTAAAGTTACTTCGGTTTATATAACATTTTGGACTAAAGGCACTTCAAAATGTAATACTTATTTTTATATAGGTTTTGATAAAAATTATGCAGTGTTACTTGAAATTTCTTATTACCTATACAGTTACATTTTAAATATTTTTGAAGAAACCAGTAACTGTTTCAAGGACACTGGTTTGGAATTCAATTTCGACCGTTTCACTGATTTCAAAAGACTGATGTAATAGATACTAAAATTTATGACGAGAGATTTCACATTAAACCGAGAGATTTAACAAACAACTTAAAACTTGATTTTTATTATAATGAAACCAAATTAAACAACTGTCCTGATAATAATGTAAAAAACAACTTGATTTTATTAACACAATGTTTTTAAAGAAACACATCATAAACGTGAATTGAAAACATAGTAGCTAAATGCTTTAGTGCCGCAAATAGGTGAAAAAATGTAAACTGGCGTAAATCCCATACATTAGTAAATTGTAAATAACGTAAATGAGTTGAAGCATTAAAAGTACTTAAATACCAATCGTAGAACTATTTACTTTAATGTTTGTGCTATACACACTCAAAAAATTGCATATTGGATAATAAACTTCAAGGTTACACTATTGTGTAGTTTAAGTAGCCTTACACTCTTATATATCTAAGGTTAATAAACTTAGCAACTTGCCAGGATTGTTTATTTTATACTAATATATGTGCTAAAACTAGATGACCTTGCTCAACATTTTTTTGGTGAAAATTCTGACATACCATTACTTTATAACACGTTTAATGAATTTGTTAAAGAACCATTAGGTATCTATTTCTACAGATTAGCATCTACCATATACTCTTATTTATTCTAAAGCGAGTAAATTTAGCAACTTGCTAGAATTGTTTATATTAATATATGTGCTAAAACTAGATGACCTTGTTTAACATTTTTTTGGTGAAAGTTTTGACGCACCATCACTTTATAACAATCATGATATTGTCAAAGAGCTGTTATCCACATTAGTCCTGGTTGTAAGACCGCTCCGGTTAGGTAAATATTTATGATTAGGTTTCTTTGCGGATTCCTGTTCAAAAATGTCTAACCTATAGGAAGAAATTGTTGAAACCATTTTATTAAACAGTGATTGTGTGTTAGAATTTTCACCAAAAAAATATGTTAAGTAAGGTCATCTAGTTTTAGCACATACAAAACAATTGTAGCAAGTTGCTAAAATTATTCACTTTCGAATAAATAGAAGTGTAAAGGTAGATGCCAATCTGCAGATATAGATAATGGCTCTTTACCAATTTCATTAAACATGTTATAAAGTGATGGTACGTCAGAATTTTCACCAAAAAAAAAACTAGTGTGGCAGTCAGGGAGACTGCCGGCAGAAGCTATGCACGCGCATGGGTTCATAAATTTGTATGCGAATGATTTTGCAAACTCATTATATGATATTCGTGGTAAGCGACTCCAAAAACCTCCTAGTACCGTGTGCACACTCTTTTTGTACTTTTTGTATCGAATTTGCATAAAATTCCTGGAGACGAGGTCCGTCTTAAGCACCAGGTGTTTCGAACACCATCGCCATTATTATAATCGTATTTAGCGACTCAAAAAACCACCGAGTACCAAGTGTGCACTGATACCCCAGGAGAAGAGGTAAATACCCTAGACACCAAGTGCCGCGGAGACTTTCGGAATCGTGATATTCGTGTTCAGCGACTCCAAAAACCCCGAGTATATAAATTGAACCCATTTTCAGCAATACTTACCGAGTTGTGAGTTTTCTCTCTATTGTCTGTTCGGAATGTACTTTTTGAATGCAGAAATGCAATTTCCATTTTTACATTATAAAATATAGCGACAAATTTCATGATACTTTAACGAATCCAATGCAAAAAACGCATTCCGATCCATCTTACCTTACAAAATTCGGAGGTTTAGGTGCTTTATTTCCTCGACTATTCGTATAAATTCTGTTTATGTAGCCAACAACCTGAAAAGCATAGTGCAGGATATACTGCAACCATGTGACGGTATCTTAGACTACGATACAATACTCATTACTGAATATCATTATTAATATTATTAATATAAAATACTAAACTTAATATGTTAACTTACGTGACAGAATTATAAAATAATCTGTCAAATAATTATGTGGTCCGTCACTATGATAATCATACATTAGTTCAGTTTTTTGTATATCTATCCCTTTTCAATGTACTGAATGTTAAAACGGTATTCAAAGTTATGACTAATAACATGTGATAAATATTTCATCTTTGTTTTTACCGACCAATATACCTTATAAGTGTGTCTGTCTTTCTCTTACTCACACCATTACATATGTAATGATTTTTCCCAAATCTTTTCCACCGAGTGCATGAATAGAAGTATAACTTCAAAAACCCAATCAGAAAAATTTTCCTAAAGGGAGCGGTCTCACAATCTGGACTATATCTACAGATTTGCGTCTACAGCTAAAACATCTATAGATTAAGTTCTTTATTTGTTATACTTATAAATCATAATTATTAATGGCATTTCCCCTATTATCCGTATTAGTAGTAAGATACTTTTTTTCTACCTCTACAATAGAAAACTGTTATTTTAAGCACAGAATCGATGTCAAACTAAAGTTTGATAATACACCAACACAAATAACACTCTGTATGAAAAAGCTGTTGGTAAATTCATTACCAAATAGATACAGATAGTGTATGAAAAAATTCTATTAGTTCAAATAAAAAAAGTCGCACAGCTTTATAACGAGAGTCGAGCACGTTACGGACAACCCGCGGTAATATGTGTTAAACTTAATGACAAAATCATTATTAAAAGTGCAGTTAAAAATTTTAAAAAGTACAAAGATATTTTAGAAGTAGTACTAGAAAAAATAAATCTTATAATTCGTAATAACTCTTGTATTACTGTCGTACTCGCTTTCGGCTCGTATGACAAACTTTTCCACTCGCATTACTAACTCGTTATAGAAGATACTATACTTGTGAGAACAAAGCAAAGTTGTATCCTCACCAGGATTTAAACCTGATAGCTTTAGCTTTCTTGTTCATTTAATATCATCTCAATTAGCTAATTTTGCCACAACAAATTTCTTAATCCTTTAACCATTTTCTCATAATCATTTGAAAAAATATTTTCAATGGATATTTAATTAGGGTATTATTGATCAAAGGTAAATATGTATTTTAACTACAAAAAAAGTTTATCATAGCACTTGCAGGCTTAATTAATTTTACGTTATAAATTCATTGAACAAAAAAAGTGAGAGGTGTTAAGGGACACCCAGATGGAACGAAGTTCCTTTCGATTAATTAGTGAAGGAATTGTAATTTGTAAACACAACAGTGTGTTTATACATACATAAGCATTTATTATTGTCTGTATAAAATCTCTACTTACCTAACTCCATCAGCAATATCCGGAATTTGTGGAGAAACACTGTCAGGATACATTATTGTTATTATTTTATTATTTATTATCTACAAAAAACCTGTATAAATTTTTAACAAAGTCGCGACACTACACTGTTCAAAGCAAAATAGAAAATAGTAAATCCATTATCACCTGAATATTTTCAACAGTTTCTTTTAACAAAAGTGTCCATTCGTACAGAGATTTAGATGACATACATGTACCAAAAATTACTTTTTATTTCAATTTAATTTAAAACAGGAATTAACAATTTAATACAAAATTTTAAAATATTTGACAGTACCTAACAGTTAAGGTAATCTGACTTACCTAACTAGTCAAGTTACGAACTATTTTTAAAATGTTTATGAATTTATTAATTTATAAAAACAAGATGAAATAAAATATAATACCATTATAGGTACTTATTAGGGTTTCCTATTTAAATAAAGATATATCTATCTATGAGAGAGACAGAGAGAGAGAGAGAGAGAGAGACAGACAGACAGAGAAACATGCGTGTGTCGTGTCGGTCGTGTCGTGTCGTGACATTTTCTGGTCTGAATTTTTTTCGGCTAGTCTCAGTCGTAACGCGCGAAAGGGAACTTCGTTCCAAAAAGAAAAGCAGAGTTAGGAAGGATAGCAAGTAAATTGTGTTTATATTTTTTACCAAATTTTTCGAGGGATTTCCATAATATTAATTTTACTTTTGTATTGTCCGTTTTTTATTAAGCTGGTATAATAAAACCGTCACGGTGTCCTTTACTATTGAAAGTTCATAGGCGCACGAAAACAATAAATATTAGCATATAAAAATAATTTCTGGGGGGTATCAAACATTTCAAGACCCTTAATTATTCTCGAGCGGTCATAACCTATTTACCGGGTGCGTGTGTTTAAGACCATTTCAGTGGGTTTTATGTTGCATGAAAAAGACTAAAGCAACCAATCGACATACAGGTAAAAATGTTTGTTCACTCTGTAATGCATTTAAGGGATTAAAAATCGACGAGAATGATTTATTATACTAGCTTAATAAAAAATATAGTTTTTTTGAAAGTTATTTTAATGTAAAATAAGCTTATATGTACTATGAATTCCAATTCAATTGTGTAGATTCATCAGTAACCTTGGAATTTCCAAATTAATTTTATTAAACCGATGTTTTTGAGAATGCTAAGTTTTTGATGAATATAAAATTACTTTTTTTGTAGATGTTAATTGACTTAAAGTATAAACAAGTATTATTGGTTTTATAATGACCATATATGACTAAAAACAGTAAACACATAAAACTTTTTTATTCTATTAAGCTGTAAAATTAATAAAAAATAGGAAGATATTAATTATTAAATATTAGCTGTTGCTAATTGAATTACCATTATATCTATTTTGTTTTCATATATTAAAATAACCATAAAATGAGTTATAAATATATTTTATCGCTTTGCAATTATATACTTATACATATTTACCAAATGTAGATATTTTTATTTTCAATTAAGTATTTTACGTACATATAGCTATACTGTTTAACATTAAGCTTTAACTTAATAATATAAATATTATTCTAATATATATGTCACCGTAAGATTATAAACACCGTTAGTTTATAATTTACCTCGCGGAGTTGTAAAAAGACGAAAAATTGTGAACTGTACCAAACCGTTTACAATCCAACGCATAAATATCAACCAGTCAATACAAGGGCAAAAACCAACTGTAGACATGTTTCGGTCTTGTTAGACCTCAGTACAGTACAGGCTTGTCCCTTCAGTCACTAATAAAGAGACATCCCCTGTATAGAATGACTGGTACCTACTTGATATCAAAAGTCGCGAAAGTATGAAAAATTTCGCAAGTGCGCCATCTCTACTTCAAAAATAGCACCATTGTGGTCGCTTTGCATCTAACAAATAAACCTATAAGCAAGGTAAATAAATAACGAACGGAGCGTTATGACAGTCTTATAATAAAAAGATGAAAAATGATACAAGTATCTTGCGTAATGCTGTCAATCTCCAGGTAGATACCTAAATTTGTGCATGGTTAGAATTCCTAACTCAAATGCACTATGATGCTGCGACATACGTATCACCATACTCAATTTGGTTTAGTTTAATTTTTAATAATCGAACCACCACCAATAATAGAAATAAAAATTAAACTAAACCAAATTGCACAGACAATAGTTCACCACACTGCTTTTTACATTAGTTTGTTACTTTACTCAAAATGAAACCTCTAAACATTATTATCCGTCATATTGTATTCAGTGTCATTGGCAATCTCTTGTTATAACTCCGAGTTGAAAGAAAACCAAAAATTGTATGCGAAATAATGATGGATTATGTTAACTGCACAAGTTTTCTGGGCTGCTCACAAATATATTAAAAAAATGTGAGCCGTCACGGGACGCCTGGCAGATGTGAAACATCGACATTATTGTGTAAAAGGAATATGCAGAAAAGAACAGATTGTGATAGGAACTAAATATGTCATAATGATAAAATAAAATATTACGATTTTTTCCAGATAACGATGACTATTTATTGAATAAATTTAAAAAGTGATTTCGTTTAGCTTTTTATTTAATTGCCTTAAATTCAATAATCTTAAAAAAGGAAATTATTAAAACACAAATTTATATAGAAGTACATTACTATATTAATATAATTGTAGTTACTTCATAATTTTAGTACAAACAAAAAGCGATACTAAATAAAAAATAAGAAAATGATGAATTTAACTATGAATACAACTTTATCGTTGAATAACTTTTAAACGGTATTTAAATGGGAAATGTATTATGATTTAGGCACGGGTTAATGTGAATATTAAGGGCTGGTTAAGGTCTGATAATTTTTGTTAGGTCATAATCTAAAAATTTGATGGGTGTTTGGAGAACAAAACCAAATCTGAGAAATAACGGACACCCCAATGTATATAGAGTAGGTAGGTACTCACTCATTTTTATTCATATTTTTTCATCACTTTCTTTATTAACACTTTGTTTATTCATATTTAAAACTAAATACACAAATTTTACGCGGACAACTATATGACAACTATTCACCAACAATCTATTTTGATTGTCAATTTTACAGGTCAGCAAAATATGTAGGTATATTATGTTGCCTATACAAGCAATCATTTTTATATATATAGAATAGATAGTAGGCGGAATCGAGTTAGGTTTTTATGAAACAATTCATACCCTGTCCCGCCAAATTTTTGAATCGATGAGCTTCTTCCCCCTATTGTTGGCGCGCCACCGTCGCGTCGCTCAAAACATGACACCAATTTTATATAAGATATCAGTACATCTCTTATCGATTATTATCGATGCGTTAGGTTTTTTACGTCATACGAATCATACGTCACCGTCGCCACGCGAGAAATCTGATTCACGTACGGCTATAGATGTTTCACATCAATAAAATTTGTCACCTTTTTAGTCTAAAAGCGTTAGACTAGAAAGTATCAGGAACTCATAATTTTATGCTAATAGTAAGCAATGGCCAAAATTCCATGACAACACTATTTATCAAATAGTGATGATTCTCAACAAGTTTACAATTTATGAAATAATGTCGCAATTAGAAAAAAGAATTGATGTAGATATTTGTATCGAAAAGGTTTTCGAAATGTTAAAAAATTAGTGCTATTGACTGAACTCGGAAAAAGTGACATATGAGACAATAAAGAGGATGAAAAATTGCGTAGATACGAGATATAGACCAGATTCAGGAAGACCGCGTAAGATTGAAGGAAACAAATGTAAACGCTTTATTGGCCTTAGGATGAGACAATCGTCATCTAGGTTTTTGCAAATTGGCTAACAGATTTGGAAATCAACGAAATGTAAAAGTATGTTCATATGTATATCATAGAACATATCAAGAAAACCAAAAAAATCCTAATAATGACACTTTAAAAAGAAGCATTGTTTTATGAAACCACGGTAAAAGTGAAATTTTTTTTCACACTATAGACATTTAACTAAAAATTTTTCGAATAATATTCCATTAATGGTATAAAAATCGCTTTATCAATCTTAATTTTATACTTGGAAAGTTGGAATGGAATGGATAAATAAAATTAAACACAAATAATATAGCGTGGAGTACACTACACTGTCAGCTGCTGCAAACTGTAGGCGTCGAAATCGAAATCAAAATCGAAATCAAAATCAAAAATAAACAACAACTTTGCCTATTTCACTTTATATTTAAATAAAATTTGCATTTTGTTTCAAATACGAATTCGTGTTAATTTTATCCATGATTTCTTTTAGGTACCTACCTACATACAATACGCAAATATTCACACTTTAAGTTTAGATAATTAGATACGTAATTATTTATAATTACCGCTGAGTAGGCGGTCGACCACGCGACATGCCGACATGCCCGACATGCACTAACACAGACCAAAAAACGATGTAATAAAAGTTTCACTTTAAAAACCAAGAATAGAATTTTGTCAACGTTTTCAAGAAGATAATTTTTATAATGTCTTTATAACAGATGAAAGTTGTTTCCAACTTGATGCAAATCACTTAAAAATCCTGTCAAAACAACCTGTTACGTTCAAAATTCCAACCAAAATAATGGTTTGGGGAGGAATATCTCACACCTCTCTGTATAGTTAATGGTACCGTTAATAGTGAAAAGTATTGTGACATCCTAAATGATTTTTTTCTTAAAAGGGCGCATGCTTTATATCCAGATGGGTGGCATTTCCAGCAGGATAATGCAAGATGCCATACTTCGGTCTATACTCAACTTGGATACAAGAACACCAAATGATAACAATTCCATGGCTACCAGCTTCACCAGATCTTAGTCCCATTGAAAACTAAGATTGAAGTTGAACGTGCAGCCCCACGAAATAAAGATAAATTGATTCAGTCAGTTTTACAGTCATGGGCTATCATCCGGACTTATATTATAACAAAAGTGTTACCAAATATTGAAAGATATTGAGACATTGATACTTGACACATGATGTTTACATATGTAGGTCAATTTAAGCGTGATTGCTTTTTAGTGTATTTTATTTGACAGGAAGCCGAAGCACTATTTTTTTATCACGTCGAAGCGCCACGTGCTTTAATTTGTTAAAATGGGATTAATGCAACAACTTATTGCTTTTAAATTGCGCAACTTTATAAACAATTAGATGTCTAGTCAAGATGTTAGATAATAAAAAAGTTAAACACTAAAATGATCGCTGTAAATTGAGCATATTCTTCAAATATTTAAACAAGTCATAAACGCACTTCAATGATACTTGTAGTGATAATAAGGACGCCGATATTATTAGATTGTTATATAAACATATAATTAAAAAAGTCGTAACACATGACTAACTAGTGGTAGTTTAACACTTAAAATTTTATTGAACTAAGAAATTCTATCTGAAGATAATTCAGAACATTATGGTTATACACAGTAGTTGTAACCAGATGCTGTTCTTCTACATGTAATAACTCTATTCGTAACTTTAAGTATTAATAGCGATACTCTGTTACAAAAAGGCATAGGATGATTAGGAAAGGCAAAGAAGTTGTGACGCTAACCTCTAAGAATTAATAGAACAAACTTTGTTGTGATACTCTTTTACAGTTTCAACCACATTTGCCAAAAATTAGATGACACTATTGACAATTTGGGTCGCGTTTAGGCAACGCCTTTGTTCGTACCTATGGATATTAGTAAAAAATTTGAATTTTGTTAAAACTGTACCAATTAGCACTCCTGTTCAATATTTTGTATGTAAATTTGTAAAAATCAATCTTAATTATATCGGATCAGTGGAATCTCGAATTTATCGTTAGGTACCTACCAATCATAAAACATATTTACGCAGTTTATTTAACTATTCAACTCAATATAAAATATAAACGTATTATAATACTAGCACGAATTATAATTTGATTAGGATCCCACTGCTATAATGATGTCTTTATATCAAATATCATTTAATTTTATTAGAAGTTTTATCACTGCTTTTTGATAATAGTTCAACTTCTAAGCACGTGCTTCTAAACGAGTTATTATAAATAAATTATTTTATCTACTCTACCTCCTATTATGTATCAATTTTTAGTTCGTGAAAACTGTTATTATAGACAGCAGTGCGTGAAGGATTGAAAGTGTGCGTGAAGTAACAATGTATTTTAAATAGCTTCATATAATCAAATATCATTAGCATTCGCGTTGCCATGGTGTGGCTATGAGAGCATTAGTTTTGTTAGTATCTTGTAAATGATTTGAAAATAAATTGCTTTCTTGTAATTATTTTTTATTTGGTTATCGTAGATAAAATATTGTATGAAACTGTGCGTGAAGTACTTTTTGCGCGCTTACGCGATATATAGCACTCGTTTCGCTCGTGCTCTAAACATCGCGTGCGTGCTCAAAAAGCATATTTCACGAACGGTTTCATAAATAACTATTTTAAAATAAAAAAAAAAGAGATCATGGGTGCGGATATTTTTTACTTTAAAATATCTACTACACAAAGTTATTTTCTACCTGTTTTGCACCATAATAACTTATCTAATATATAGGTTTCGTTTAACGTATTAAGATTCGGTTTCTATAACAAGTTAGAACTTGTATAAGTTTGCACGATTACATTTTTATTATTTTGTTACAGATGAAACAAAAATGACTCTTTGTACTCTTCCCACAACCAATTCCAGGGCTACCAGAAGACCCGGAAGGCCTCCTAGTGGCAAATCATGCGCTACTGGGCCTCTAAGACAGAGAGAAATGTCTGCAAAAGTCCGATCTGCCTATAGAAGAAGTTTAGATCCTTGTGATAATTCCAACGATAGTGGTATTGGGTAAGTATTTTATTTTTTTTTATTCATCAACTTTTAGTCATATCAGATAAGTATGCTTGTAGTAATTAAGTGTGTTTAATCTTATTTACGGATTTGAATTTAAGATTAATATTTTTTGTATCCATTGATATTATTTGGGAAATATCCAGTTTAAGGAAAGAATTTTTTAATAAAAAGTTCGTATTAAATTTAATACTCAATTTTGCTTTACGATTTTTAACAATCCATTTGTGAGGAAGACTTTGCCTGATGATCAAAATGTGGGCTAAATAAATTGTCTCAGTTACACAACGTAAAACTCCCGATTTATTTATTTTTACAACATACCACCATTATTACGACTAATCTAATTTTTAACAAGCTTATATATGGCCGTAAAAAATACAAATTGCCAACCATAAATAAAAGTAAAATTGAATAGCTTTACTAAGTAGAATCCAACGCTGTCCAATTTAAATACAAATAACAGTTTGAAACTGTCCAAATTGCACTACTTCTCTTTTACTTATCTTAGATTTAAATCATTGTTTTCACCATAACGATATGTAGCTATGATAACATTGGTAGAGCTATACGAATAAAAGGTTGAAAATTTCAACGGAAAATATCGTTCCTTATTTTTTAAAAATATTCAGCACTTTTTATTTTAATAGATATTTACATCGTCTTATTTTTCTAAACAATCCTTATATGTGTTTACGCATTTTAGAAGTCTGTGTCAAAACTTTTATGTCCCTATTTAAGAGGACTCTGCTACCAATCCTCTGAAGGAGCGAGCAATCTACTCTTGGACCTCATCTTCCTAAAAACGTTCCTTTATTTTTTTTCTGTGTTTTGCTTATGACGTAATTTACATTTCTCGTATACAGATTTTTGATGGCTTGTACTAATCTTTGGTTAGAAGTTTTATTCTGAAGACTCTTCCAAATCTTCTCTTGGGCCCTATCAAAAGCTTTTTCAAAGTCTACGAAGGGAAGACAAGTGCTGCTATTTTGATAAGAGATTTTCTCTATTATTTGTATAATCGAAAACATATGTCTTGCGTGCTTCTGCCTTTTTGGAAACCACTTTCTCTTTCGTTGAGCCGTTTTTATATATAGACTAGCTGACTCGGCGGACTTCGTACCGCATAAAACTGTGTTTTTCAAATTTTTACGATTTAATTATGTTTTCAATTATTTTTTTTTATTTTAGCGTTTTTATCATATTTTCTCGTAAGTTATCAGGTGTATACTATTTTTTTATTATGTTTTGTAATTTATCTATTAAATATATTAGGTAGCAACTGCGACACCTTACGTCATATTATTTAATTTAGCAAAAATTTGTTGAAATATGTGAGATATAAACTGCGCCACCTTCCGGTGGCGTCATAAACCTTAAGTAAGAATTGCTCGTTTAAATATATGTGATATTAACTGCTCCACCTTACGATGGCGCCATAGTACTTTATTAAGTCTTAATTGCTAGTTCAAATATATAAGATATGAACTGCGCCACCTTACGGTGGCCTACTGGGGGTTGGAACTTCATTACTGAACCGCTAAAAGGCGTTAAAGAAGCTAGTTTTTGAGATTTTTTGACAAACAATTTTTTTAGTTTTCGTAAAAAATAAAAAATATTTTTTTAAATAAAAAGTATCCTATGTTACTTCTAATACCTCCAAGAATATGTAGACAAAGTTTCATGATGATCAGGTGAGTAGTTTTCGCGTGAAAGCGTAACAAACAAACTTACATTCACATTTATAATATTAGTAGGGATTATAACAAAGCTACTTCTCGTCTGCAGGTTTCTGCTTTTATCTTATCATTTCTTGGGGCTTTTCCCCTTTTTTAAACACTTAATTGCTTCTCTCAGATGTTCTTGTTTTTCTTTTGCTACCAATCTTGTGCGAGCAACCTACTGTTGGACCTCATCTTCCCAAAAACATTCCTTCATTTTATTTTCTGTTTTTTGCTTAAGACGTAATGTACATTTCTCGTATACAGATTTTTGATGGCGTGTATTAATCTTTGGTTAGAAGTTTTTTTCTGAAGACTCTCCCAAATATGTCTTGGGACCCTATCAAAAGCTTTTTTAAAGTCTACGAAGGCTAGACAAGTGCAGCTAGTTTGCTTAGAAATTTTCTCTATTATTTGTATAATCGAAAAAATATGTCTTGCGTGCTTCTGCCTTTTGGAAACCACTTTCTCTTTCGTTGAGCAGTTTTTATATATAGATTATAACAAAGCTACTTCCCGTCTGCAGGTTTCTGCTTTTATCTTATCATTTCTTGGGGCTTTTCTCCCTTTTTAGACACTTAATTGCTTCTCTCAGATGTTCTTGTTTTTCTTCTGCTACCAATCCTCTGCGAGCAACCTACTCTTGGATCTCATCTTCCCAAAAACGTTCCTTTATTTTTTTTTCTGTTTTTTGCTTATGACGTAATGTACCTTTCTCGTATACAGTTTTTTGATGGCTTGTATTAATCTTTGGTTAGAAGTTTTATTCTGAAGACTCTCCCAGATATGTCTTGGGACCCTATCAAAAGCTTTTTTAAAGTCTACGAAGGCAAGACAAGTGCTGCTAGTTTGCTGAGAGATTTTCTCTATTATTTGTATAATCGAAAAAATATGTCTTGCATGCTTCTACCTTTTGGAAACCACTTTCTCTTTCGTTGAGCAGTTTTTACATATAGATTATAACAAAGGCACTTCTCGTCTGCAGGTTTCTTCTTTTATCTTATCATTTCTTGAGGCTTTTCCCCTTTTTTAGACACTTCTTTTGGTTTTATCTCTTTGTTTTTCTTCTGCTACCAATCCTCTGCGAGCAACCTACTCTTGGACCTCATCTTCCCAAAAACGTTTTTTTTCTGTTTTTTGCTTATGACGTAATGTACCTTTCTCGTATACAGATTTTTGATGGCTTGTATTAATCTTTGGTTAGAAGTTTTATTCTGAAGACTCTCCCAGATATGTCTTGGGACCCTATCAAAAGCTTTTTTAAAGTCTACGAAGGCAAGACAAGTGCTGCTAGTTTGCTGAGAGATTTTCTCTATTATTTGTATAATCGAAAAAATATGTCTTGCGTGCTTCTGCCTTTTTGGAAACCACTTTCTCTTTCGTTGAGCAGTTTTTATATATAGATTATAACAAAGCTACTTCTCGTCTGCAGGTTTCTGCTTTTATCTTATCATTTCTTGGGGCTTTTGCCACTTTTAGACACTTAATTGCTTCTCTCAGATGTTCTTTTGGTTTTGTCTCTTTGTTTTTCTTTTGCTACCAATCCTCTGCGAGCAACCTACTCTTGGACCTCATCTTCCCAAAAACTTTTCTTTATTTTTTTTATTTTCTGTTTTTTACTTATGACGTAATGTACATTTCTCGTATACAGATTTTTGATGGCTTGTATTAATTTTTGGTTAGAAGTTTTATTCTAAAGACTCTCCCAAATAGTTCTTGGGACCCTATCAAAAGCTTTTTTAAAGTCTACGAAGGCAAGACAAGTGCTGCTAGTTTGCTGAGAGATTTTCTCTATTATTTGTATAATCGAAAAAATATGTCTTGCATGCTTCTACCTTTTGGAAACAAGTTTCTCTTTCGTTGAGCAGTTTTTATATATAGATTATAACAAAGCTACTTCTTGTCTGCATGTTTCTGCTTTTATCTTATCATTTCTTGGGGCTTTTGCCACTTTTAGACACTTAATTGCTTCTCTCAGATGTTCTTCTGGTTTTATTTCTTTGTTTTTCTTCTGAAACTAAATGTCTTTCCGGCATCGTCCGTACCAGTTAGCAGTTCGTAAAATATTTTTTCCATCTATTCATTATTTTTGTTTTATGTGTTATTATCACACCTGCTGCATCTTTAATATGGCCTCCATCAATCTTTTTTCCATTTCTTAAAATTTTTAGCGGTTTATAGAAAATTTTCTGATTATTCTTTCTATTTTTTCCCCAAAATCTTCTCAAATCTTTTGTTTACTTTGTGTAACCAGAAAAGGGCACAATAATAACATAAAATATAAGATATATCTCAATAATTAAATGGAACGTGCAATGCTTTAATATAACCGAATGTAATCACCATCTTCTTCGACCGTGCCAGAAGTAGTCCATCTGATCTTTCAGTAGACATACGAGAGCTGCTGCTTTAATTTCGTGATAGAAAAAAACAAAAATATTTTGATTAAAAAAAATGTCTTTATTGTTTTTCAAAATATCCACCCTTACATTTGATACACCTTCGCATGCGAGCAAACCAATTATCAAAACATATGTATTTCAGTCAGAAGATGGCACAAGCAAAAGTTCCTTTGTAAATGCTTTAACGGCGTTGAAAATAGTTGATTTTGATTTGTGGAAACATGAAAAAATCATTTGGACTTAAGTCAGGACTGTATGGAGGATGGGACATCAATTGCAAGTTTTGGGTGGTCAAATAATTCCGTGTTACATTGATGCATAATAATTTCACGTTTCTTATTGCCTTTTCGCATTTCTGAGTAAACAAATGGTTTTTTATAATTCACGTTCACAAAGTTTCTATTTCGACACTAAAAACAGTATCGAAATAGATTCATTGTAACACTGTTTTTGGTAACTTTTTGTTTTACACAGTTGGTTGCACTGCACTGATTTTCAACGAAAGAGTTCAGGTAGTAAATCAAAAAGTATGTTGTAGTAAATTATTAACTACATTATCAGCGTTATTGCTAAATTTGGAATATTTTATACAAATTTGACAAACATTCTAATTTAAAATCATTAAAACTGACAAGTGTCAAAACTGTCAAGATTGCCAACATAAATAAATATTTCGAAAAACTCTCATTTTATTTTTTTTTATACTTTTAAAAGTTCATTATAAAAAATAGTATGTAACACTCGAATTACAATGACGGTTTGTAGTACTCGTTCTTTGCGAAACTCACCGCTTCGCGGTTCGTTTCACAAACTGAACTCGTACTACGAAACCTCTGTCATTGTAACACTTGTATTACAATATACTATTTTACCACTCTGCATTTACAGTTCTACGATCTTGTAATAAAATAGAAGCAATATCACAGCCGTACTTTACTTTAACGTAAAGTACGGCTGTGGCAATATGTCACATTTCGATACAAAACATGCAATCATTTTCTTGGAAACAGTTCAACATCGCGTGACACCCAAACCGTTGACTGTTGTTTCGTTTTCAGGTCGTAGGCACCACTAACAATATCGTATACCAAATTTCATGTCGCGGTAGCGGTGATCACACTTCTATCGCGAACATCTTTAGATTTCATATTTGGATTGTAGTTTTTTGGAACTGCATTTTACGATCAATCCTCGCAATACTTCAGATTTTCAGAAAGCATGCGTACCACCAAAATTATAAAAAAAGAACAACAAAAAACTCTTTCTAATAATCATAATTCCACATCTTGTTTACACGTTGTATATAACTAAAATTAATTTATTACTATCATTACAATCTATAAATAGTTTTTGTTTTCCAAAACGGTACTCGACTTAATGATTAGTTATAGCCAGAGTTATTAAATAATATAAAAAATATATATAGGTATTGTTGCATGTCAAGGTAAAGTTCATATTAGGATAAAACAGTTATTGTTTTTATGAAAAAAACAGTTGACGCACTTAGTTCGAACATTAAATGGTGCATTTATCTGGAAAAGGAAAAAATATACACATTAATTTAGTTTTATGATAAAAATTTATAAATTACAAATTGATAAGTAATTAATATTGACTAGAAATACCAATATGAATAAATTTACATAAAGCATACTATTAATGTGATGGGAGGAATATTTATATAAATTTATCTAAATTTAAAATGATTTTGATGTAAATGCTTTGCCCTGTGGAACTATAGTTTTTTTTTATATAAGAAGTTATGTTACATTCGATTATATTATTAAAGTATTGCACGTTCCATTTATTGTATATGAGATTTACCTTATATTGTATGTTATTATTGTGCCTTTTTCTGGTTACACGAAGTAAACAAAAGAGTTGAGAGCATTTTGGGGATAAACTCGAAAAGTATAGAAAAGGTAATTAGAAAAATTTCTATAGACCGCTAAAAATTTTAAGAAATGGAAAAAAGATTGATGAAGACCAAATCAAATATACAACAGGTGTGATATTAACACAGGAATCAAAAATAATGAATAGAAGGAAAGAATATTTTAATATACTGCTAAATGGTACGGACGATGAGGTCGATGAGTTAAAGAAAGATATACATCATTCAAAGCTTATTTATATTAAAGTAGGCCTTGTTAGGGTGATGAATTTCGCCCTGTATATTTAATCTTATTCTCAGTTGTAAATGCGCTGTTGTCACGTCCTCAATAAAATCATAGTGTTAGTGACAATAAATAAAATAACAATTGTGTACTCCATTTCAGCGCCATCAAATGATTAAAACTTAGTACTTTCACAAAAAAAGGAAATTGTCAAATTAAAAATATAGATTTACATGTAATGAATGGTTTTACAAAATAATAGTAATTAAATGAAAGCAAACAATAAAAACATTTAGAAAAAAGTCTTCATCTGCAATTTAGAACAAATTTTCTATGTCTATATAACGGTTTTATAAAATAAGTTTTACAACAAACATTTAAATTGGACCAGCTATAAATGAGGAAATACAAAATATTTCATTTTGTCGATAAGTATTACAGCAGCTATATATTGAAGAGTTTTTCGTGGAGCTTTCCAGGTAGTGCGGCATTATCACATACCAATTGGTTTCAGCTATTTTGATAAGTAAAACAAAGACAAAAAATCCTAGAAAATGTTATACTTCGTTATATATCTAAACTTTCAAATATTGGTAATCTATTTAAAATGTGTTTAATAGTTTTAGTGCAATTATTCAGCAGAAAAGCAGATATACTGATAGTAAAATAAACAAAGTACAAAAGAAAATGAAACATACAAAATTAAAAAAAAAAACATAAACAACAAAAATTGAAGCTACAGATTTGGTTAAAACTATTGTTAATCTGTTCGGTATGTATTTTTAATCCACCTCCATTATTTCATTGGATATATCAGAGTCACTATCAAATCCAAAATCGGAATCGCCAGAATCTGATTCCTCCAATGAAATAATTAAAGGAGGAATATTGTCATGTGAGCAGTTTCCCATGTAAGTAGGCCAATCTACCAAAATAAGTTCGTCTGTATGTCTACAAAAATTCTTCCACATGTCTGGTGTACATTGTCTTAACGCTTCTGTCCAAGTTTTTTTAACCCTATCCCTGTCTGAATATAAAGATGCAATATTTTTGTTATAGTACGTCTTTGTAAAGCCCCATGCCAACTCTATTGGATTATATTGACAGTGGTATGGGGGTAGTCGAAGTACATCATGTCCATGTTGCTTATATATTTCATCTACTACATATGTCTTATCGTTACTTTTGTATGGTTGAATTATAGTGTATAATTGTTTTTTTGTCATTTTTTTGTCAAATGCGATGTTATTGCTGCTCAACCATCCCTGCATTATCTCTTTTTTTGCTGAAAATGTAGGTGGTTTGTTTAGTTGTACAGAATGATAAGGAGCATTATCCATTACCACTACACATTTGTCTGAAAAATTGGATAAAGCAGGAATGAGTTGATTAACAATCCAGTTTTTTAAAATGTCACCGTTCATAGTTTTGTGATAATCAATGTCAGTATTTGAAGAGTCTAACAACAAGTCACATCCCTCTAAAAGTCCAGTATTTGTTCCTGCGTCTAAAATTGTAAATCGCTTTCCTTCAGATTTCAAATGCAATGGATTGCTTTTTAAATCAGATTCATGTACCCAACAACACGTTGGAGTGCCATTTTTGTATATCCACGTTTCGTCTAAGTAAACAAATCTGATTGATTCATTGCGCTTTTTTAGTTCCATAAATTTCCGAAGGAAAGCGATTTTGCTGATTTTGATATGTCTTTGCTCACTTAAAATTTGTCGTCCGTTCACTTTCACCCCTAAAATCCAAGTTTTGTTTCACATCAGTCAAAAGTTTGTCTAAAGTAAAATATTCGTTTTTGGAATTGTACGTCCAAATCTGCCGCTGCAAGTTTTTTTTTTAAATGTTAAGTTATCAAATGTATCTGCTTTATCATTCTTCCTTTTATCCGCCGCTTCTTTGCCATTAGCTAAATCTTCTTTTAAGATGTTTCGTATAGATATAACACTAACCTAAAAAAACACAAAAGATTAAAAAAATAATTTAAAATTTAATTTAATGGATCAATGAATAAACATTGATTCATCTAAGTATTTGCTATCAAATTACATTTTAATTACCAAACTTTATTAATTAAAGAAAATATTTTATTCTCAAAACATTTTTAATTATGTTATATAATCTGGCAACATTGTAAAATATTGAAAAGTAGTGAGTTTTTAGGTTATGTGTATTTAATAAATAATAAGTTATTTGAATGTAAAAACTGTAAAAGTGTATTTATTGTAACAATTATCTTTATATACAACTAATAATGAAATTAAAAATGTTTGGAACTATTTGCTAATGAAAATATTCTATAGAACACATATAGTACTTACATTAAAAACCTCAGAGATCTTTTGTAAATATCCATCTTCTGAAATTCTCTGGTCTTTCCTAAACATGTAATAGCATCTCTGTATGCATTTTTTTGTCCCTACACAAATTTTTTTCGGCATATTTAATTTCTTAAATACAATTAACAATTATATTTATGCTATTTGTTGTCAAGCTTGTCAGTTTGTGACTTGCAGTGACTTGGTAACTTTCAAACACCAACATGACAAAAACCAATACCAACGTGAATAAATAAAAAAACAGCCTGCTAGATATATTTAAACGTTGAATCGTTTATATGAACAAATAGTTTCAGCAAAAAAACAAAGAAATAAAACCAGAAGTTTTAAAATATTTTATTTTCCACCACAATTCGGTGTGGAATTTTCTTACCGAATACCACGCGAAGTCAAATTAATATCCTAAAATTTTTTCTCGCTCATGCATATTTTTAGAAAATTTCCCTCGTCTTCGACTCGAGAAATATTCAAAATATTCATGAGCTCGAAAAAATTTCCGCAAATAATTTGACCTCTAGTGGTATTACTAGTGAAAATCTCTCAGTAAAATAGCAGCACCTGTCTTGCCTTCGTAGACTTTGAAAAAGCTTTTGATAGGGCCCCAAGAGATAAGATTTGGAAGAGTCTTCTAACCAAAGATTAATACAAACCATCAAAAATCTCTATAAGAGAAATGTAAACTACGTCATAAGCAACAAACAGAAAATGTAAGTCATTCATAACAAAGGAGGGACTAAGAAAAGAAGGTGCTCTAAGTCCATTCCTGTTTATCATTTTCATAGATAAAATAATAAATACGTGTACAGAACAAATTTAAAAAATGCATATTGGATGTAGAAACTTAGGGGTGATAAAAAATATCTAACAGAACGTTTGTAGACGATATAGTATTAATGGCGAAAAACGAACGAGTTTTAGAGAAAAAACTAGAACTATGGAATGATGGCAACGAATAAGACATGATAATAATAAAAAAACAATGAGAAAACGAGACCAACAACAGCTAAACATAGAAATAGAAGAACAAAAACTATAGCAGGTATGTGTATTTCAATACCTGGGAGTAGAAATAAAAACCACGAGAACAGAAGGTACAAAGATTAATAAAAGAATCAACAAAGCGCAAAAATTCAAAAAATAAAGAAAAGAGGAAGACCGAAAAATATTTGGAATAACGAAATATTATTAAAAGAGGGATGTCCATGGCAACAAGAAAGAACAAGAACTAAAACCAAAAATGAATGGGCCAAGTTTGTATACAAATAAAACTACTACACCTAAAGGGTCGAATGTGATTTTGAAATATAAAATGTCAGGCTTTTAAATATTTGCTGTTTCTATCTTCACTTTTCAACTTTTTTCCATTTTTTATTTTTATTATTATCATTTATTTTTCTGATAAACATAAGAAACGGTTGATGGTTCTATTCTTTGTGATACGTTATTAGAATATCCCACAGGCTACATTTACAAGATTCCAAACTTGTCGTAAATCTTTCTCACTTGACTAGAAGGCAGACTAGATACTTCTTCTTCTTCTTGGGTATTTATTTTAAAAAGGCTTCTTCTCGGATAAGTGAATAGCAACTGGTAACTTCTCTGGCTTTTGTTTTTTCAGTCATTTTTAACACTCCCACTTCAATTTATGCTAATCGTTAATACAGGAACAGCTAATTTATCCAAATCAAAATTGTCTTCTGGTACCTATGTTAGCGTCTATACACACGAACCACCAGTGTCCGACACCGGTGGCGACCACCGATAGCGATGCATTGTTTTAAATGTACGATTACAGACGAGCCACTTTGCGAATCACACCACTTTTAGCTGCTCGACTGCCGCTACGCTAGTGTCCTACCCTCGCCACCGGCCAGGCCACTTTCCTATATTTTATTTTTAGCAGTTAGCGTCTATACACACGAACCACCAGTGTCCGACACAGGTGGCGACCACCGATAGCAATGCATTGTTTTAAATGTACGATCACAGACGAGCCACTTTGCGGACCACACCACTTTTAAGTGCTTGACTGCCGCTACGCTAGTGTCCTACCCTCGCCACCGGCCGGGCCACTTTCCTATATTTTATTTTTAGCAGTACACACCAACCACTTTTAGTGTCTATATCTTGAAATTGTTTGATCGTTTATTATGGAGAAACATTTTGAATGCAATACTGAGGATTTTGTAACTGCTATTGAAGGAGAACCTTGTATACCCGGCTGATGCGTCCCACCGGACACAAGTGGCTTCATGTGTAAAGACTCGCCCGACCGGTGGTCGCCACCGGTGTCGGAGACTAGTGGTTCGTGTGTATATACGCTAAGTTGTTTTTAATAGAGGTGTACACACCAACCACTTTTTGTGTCTCTGAATCTTGAAATTGTTTTTGATCGTTTATTATGGAGGAACATTTTGAATGCCATACTGAGGATTTTGTAACTGCTATTGAAGGACAACCAATTATTTGGGACAACAAACTTGATGATTATAGCGATAAAATTGCTAAAAAAAAATGCTTGGGAAAGAGTTATCAAAGAACTTGTGAAAGATTTTTATGAGAAAGGAAATCCAGAAAAATCTGTCTTCTAGTTGTATACCCGGCTGATGCGCTCGCGGTGGCAACCACCGGTGTCGGACACAAGTGGCTTCATGTGAAAAGACTCGCCCGACCAGTGGTCGCCACCGGTGTCGGACACTGGTGGTTCGTGTGTATAGACCTTTGAAGGTTTTATATTCAAAGGTATAGACGCTTAGTTTTGCTATGTTTCCATAACCTTAAACTATAGTTTTAAAATTTCCTGTAGTCACTTTACTGATTACTAGGCAACTTTATGTGATTCCCACATGCAATCTATTTGTTAGCTCTAATTTTTTTAGTAAAAGAAATATTACTTTCAGGGATTTACTGCATTAGTTTTATTAGTTTTCATTTTATTTATATTTTTTACTTCTTTTGTTATGGTATACATCATTTCCCTTCTTACGTACTCATTTTTTGTTATTGTTTTATACTCAGACATACATTAAAATTACATATATTATACAGTAATTATATTATTAGTGTTATTTCCTTAGTTTTATTGCATATAATTAAATGCCTGTTTTGTAAATTATATATTTTTACATATGCGCGTTTTAAATATCTTATAAGGAAACGATTTTTAATATGCTGTTTTGTAAATTGATAAATAAAATAAACTGTAAAAAAAAGTGTAATTCCCCATTGATTTGGTTAATCACCTATTTTTTATACCTGCTACTTACCTCACAAATTTAATTTAAAACTTGTTCTTTTTTTATTCTTATAATGTTGCCCAAAACATATTTTGTTCTTTCTAATTGGTTTTTATTAAAATTTGTCTGTTGTGCAATAGTTTAATCGTTGATTTTTTTTATTTTATATGAGAATGGAGTGGTTGTTTGAAGGTATCTTTGTATAATCTTCTGTATCAATTCTATTAATATTTTTGAATTTTCTAATACTTAGTTTTGGCGACCATCACATGGACCATCATCAACATAGTATAGGTAATGAAAGGTTAACGTGGACTGGTGAAAGATCTGAGCCTAAAAGACCAAAACTTGACATAAAACTAGAGAATGAAGATATCAACGATAGTTATTGTTTTCCTGATAGCGTCAGAACCTGTAGAGACAATTTATCGTAAGTACTAGACATTCTCTCTTCGTCTAACATCAATTTTTCTCGCTTCTGTCGATAAAATATCAATTATTTACACTAACATTTCTGTATGCCTGTACCGGTTTTAATCTAAAATTTCATATTATCATTATTTCCCATATTCCACTGTGAGTTTGAAAGAATATTTTACACAATTATGTTTCGTCGATAGTACTATTTTTATTGTGATTGTACCATTATTTTTATATACATATCCATACAAGCATTAAATACCTAAAACACAGGCATCTAATTTATGCCGGTTATATTTATTTACAGATTAATTAGAACTGCACCTTCAAGTAGTACTGTTTCTTCACTCAGTATGTCATCGAGTCCAAGTAGTACTGTTTGTAGGACAGTACCCAGATGTGTTCCTTTAACGAGTAGACAACCTTCTTCAGGACCTGTACCACTTACAACCCAACTGATGTCTACATCACGTTACAGTAAGTAGAATTTATTTCTGTCATCTATAGTGTAAGTAAATTTTATTGGTACTTATTTTCATTGTTCTTTTATCTAATTTATTTTACTTAATTTTTAAAGCAAAGCTTCTGAATGTATATTCAGAAGAGGTGCTGCTACAGAAAAGTGAGTAACGGAACGTACCCTGGTCTGTCTTTCCCTCGTTGCACTAAGGCACTATAGTGCCTTAGTTGCACCAACTTTTATGTAAACAAACGATTTCTGCCTTTCCTTGTGTCTGTCATTCGCTACTCCCACTTTCGAGGACATCAGATATCATTAAAACCTTTGTTTTCATCAGAAGTAGTTTTCATCATGAAATTTTGACATAACTTCAATGAAAGATCAAACGCTTGCCCCAATACCAGATGGTGCTACTGGTATCGAATATTTCTTAAAGTTTACTTTGCAGCAGACCACGGGTAATTAGAACTAAATTATTAACAAACGAGTAGCTAATTATTTACAAATACTATATAGAAAATTTGACATATTAAAATCTACTTTTCTTGCCTGTTTTTGCTGCAATTAAATCGGTTGTATTAAAAATAGATATCCTCTTAAATACTTATAATTGTCATATTAGATTTGTTTCTATTGAGTATTAGATAGTGGTATTACAGTTACAAACTTTTTTCATAAGAAGATCCCGACGATCATATATTTGTTAAACAACTGTAGAAAATTGTTACTTTCAATTTCACACCTAAAATATTTAGCACCCCTTACCTCCCCCCTGACTATGTACACTAACAAAAATAACAAAGGTACTTAGTCAACGTTTTAGGATTAACCCCAGATAGAACCAACTATTAGTATACTAGTACTGCAATCGTAGTTTATAAAAAATTGAAAAAATAGTGGTGTCAGATATTTACTTAAATTGTTTTTCAGTGGATGTATCTTTAACTATAATAAAACAACCTGAACAGCAGCACCGAGCACGTTACCAAACTGAAGGTAGCAGAGGAGCTGTTAAAGATAGAGACGGGAATGGATTTCCAATTGTTCAATTAATTGGTTATTACAAACCTGCCACCTTACAAGTAAGATCTTTTAATTCTTGCTTTACATTTTTTTTTTTCAGTTTTACAATCTTATTTTTTTCTAGGTATTTATTGGTACTGATGTAGGTAAAGTATCCCCTCACATGTTCTACCAAGCGTGCAAAGTAAGTGGGAAAAACTCCACACCGTGTTTAGAAAAGAAAATTGACGGAACTTGTGTAATAGAACTCCAGTTAGATCCTGCGAAAGAAATGAGCGCCACTTGCGATTGTGTTGGGATTCTAAAAGAGAGAAACGTGGATGTGGAACATAGGTTTCCGGATCAATTAGGAAATCGAAGTAAAAAGAAGTCGACGCGATGTCGTATGATATTCCGAACTACCATTACGCTGGACGATGGAAATCAGGAAACTTTGCAAGTGTGTTCACATCCGATAGTTTGCAGTAAGTTTTTTCATATTTAGTTAGTTGAATTACAAGTTCATCATTCAATAAAAAATTTAAGAAAACTATTTAGATTTTCTAAAGTTTCATCTCTCAGTTTCATTGTTCAGTGGAATTGGATATATAAACTAAATTTTTTAATTGTGGGTATTCTGATAGAATTATTGTTTGTTTATTTAAAGGACAACGTTAATGAGTTTTTTTGAAAATTTATATTCTCACCTACAAATAGTATTAAGAATTTTTTTTAAGAATTCAATTAACATTTTTCTCTTCTGTTAAATGACCATTTCATGATGATATCTGAACAGTATTTGGTTTAATTCTCCACAAGTATCAATACCGAAGAAACATATTCAAAATTTTAAGAAAATCCATTTGAAGTTTTATCTAAGTACCGAATTTCGAACTTTGGTTCTATTCAGCTAAATCAGTATCTAAATATTTAACTTTCTGGGATTCCCCAGATTCCTCATTAGGATTACATATATATTGATATGGATCCTCCTTCTGGAACACCCACTTTCAATAAAATTATCGGTCGTGGATTCCAAAATTTTTAAATTGATTGTCCTAAAATACAAAAATTATAAATAAAAAAATAATTTATCTTCTTTTGAATCTTTCTTTCTAATCTCACTTCTTTGATGAGATTTTGTTTAGTTAAATCAGGATTTTATCATTCACAATCCAATAATTCTAGAATCGCTTAAGAAAGACAGATTTTAAAATGATAAATAAACTCCCTAGGAATATTAGTAGGATTATGTCCCAAGTGTTTCTGATTAAGTCCGTAAATATCCATAATGCAATGGTTAATTTTACCTCTCAAAAGTATCTCTGTATACATCAGAAATATGATCTCAATCTGTTCAGAATATTTGGTAGTATACTTATTCTTAGTCTGTTCTAATCTGTGCAAATTGAACTCAATATTAATTTGGTGTGTTTTTTCTATTAAAGCTCAACCACCTGGTATTCCCGAAATATGTAAAAAGTCGCTTACATCTTGCCCATCTAGTGGAGGATTGGAATTGTATGTACTTGGCAAAAATTTCCTTAAAGACACAAAAGTGATCTTTCAACAATATGAAGATGGACATGTTCGATGGGAGCAATCAGTAGTTCCCGATAAAGAGTATTTGCAACAGGTAAGTTCATGTTTTATTTTCTATTATTTATTTTTAATTACATCTCTCCTTTTTTTGTGTTTATTAATTTATGTGTTTTCATAAATAAAATTTTATACGTAGAGCTTTAGGGAAAATAAAAATAGAGAATAGCTTTAAGCTCAGCTATAAATACTAAGCGTTTCATCCGGCAAAGTGGATGGAGCATTTTTCTTAACTGTTTTCCTCTGTCTCTTGCGTTTTATACAGTATGAGAGATCCAGGAAATTAGTTTAGAGATTTTGTGAACATTCCAACTTGTTCCTCTTTTTCTTTTTCTGCTTTTAAGTTAATGGATATTAGCGATCACATGGGTACCAATCTTCCTGGTTTCTGATGGCGCTGAACAAATCCCTGTCTTAGCCCTGTCCATTGTCTCACATTTCTGAGCCATGACATTTTCTTTACACCTCACTTCCCTTCGATCTTTGATTTGATTGTTCGTACGATTTCCACGTTTGTTGTTTTAGCTGTCCATGGGACTTTAAGTATCCGCGTGTATATCCACATTTCAAATGCTTATTCTATTTATGGAGTCTACTTTTAGTGTCCAACCCTCCATTCCATAGAGTACCTAATACTGACAACAGGAAATATTTTGCAAATCTAAATAGTAGGTTGAGGTCAAATTCGGTATTGGTAAGAACCTTTTGAACAGGTCACTGCTCATTGCAACAACATCTGTTAAGGATAAAATTAGCAGAATCGCAACTATGCAGAGGTTGCGAACAAGAAGAGAAAACAGGAGAGCATTTAATGTATGACTGCTCTGTTTTTTCCGAAATCAGAAGATCCGTGTTGGGCGAGTACTGGCTTACACAAGCCGATGTCTGGGAGATCCTCCTCGGTAGTCTCACCTATTTTAAATCTTTAGGCCTGATGACAGCCTGAGGTTTCGATATCTCTACACACGGGAGAATGCAGAATGGGCCATATGTGGAGTCAGTGTCGGCGAAGCAACTTCTTTCCAATTTTCCAGATCCATAGAATCCTTTTGAATTTCCAAATCGGACTCTTCACACAGCCACGTGTGTTCAGTCTTTAATAATACATATGAATCACAATATCTTTTTCAATTTTTGCAGTTACATTTGTATTTCTTGTATAAAAATACGGTTATCTTGTAACAGATTACTGCAACTATTACAATTTATGAAAAAGTCTGTGAATTCGAATACTTGGGTGCAACGCTGACAAATAAAAACGAAGAATGGAAAGAAATAAATAAAAGATTAGTGAAAGGAAGTAAAGCTGTGGGATCTTTAAATAAGTTAATAAGATCAAAGGAGTTATCTAGAGAAGCCAAAATTAAAATTTATCGAACAATAATACGACCAACAGTGACATACGGAAGCGAAACATGGGTTTTAACAAAAGCGGAAGAAACAAAACTAGATATATGGGAAAGGAAGGTACTAAGGAAAATTCTGGGTGGAATAAAAACAGATGAAGGACTCTGGAGAAGAAGAACTAACCAAGAACTGAAAGATCTTTATAAATACCCATCAGTAACAAACTTCATAAAAGCTCAAAGGGTCATGAGATGGTTCGGGCATACTAGGAGGATGCCAGAAGATAGATATGCAAAAAAGGTCATTAAAGAAGGGGAAGGAGGTAAAAGAAAAAGAGGGAGACCAAAGAAAAATGGTTGGACGCGGTGTTGGAAGATATCAGAGAGGTAGAACCAAATTGGGGTGCAAAAGTACAGAATCGCAACGTGTGGAGAGAAATTGTTAAGGCAGTTGAAGAACGATAAAGAAAAAAAAAGTCATGGGCCTCAAAGGCCTGCAGTACTGTACTATATATATATATATAAATTGTAATATATATATATATATATATATATATATATATATATATATAGTACAGTATTATTATTATTATTTTATTAGTTTAGAATGTTCTTAGTGGATTTGAGGACAGGCAAAGGAATAATGAAAGCTTTTACTAAATTGCCAACGTTTCGACTTTTATTTTTGTCTTTTTCAAGGCTTTTTAATTAGATATGCTTCTTGCCATTGATGTTAAAATATAAATATAAATAAATACGTATATATAATAAATTTTCAATTAATTGTATTCAAATTGAATGATGTTTATTTGAAATTTTTGATTATTTTATTAGGTTTATTGGAAGAAAATTATAATACAGAAGTCAATTTTTTCTGTTAGTTTCATATCAAAATAATCAAACACTGAATGTCCAATCCTCAATTTGTCCTGTGGACTTTCAATAGCTTATTCTGATTCCATTTCTCTTGTAACAGTAAAATGCACAGTGATATAATACTTGAGTGGTGCAATGCCTTATAAATTCTCTAATAATGATATTTATTTTCAGACACATTTTGTGTGTGTGGTACCACCTTACCGCCGACCAGACATAACCGAACCAGTACCGGTAAGGTTATGTGTCGTGTCTAGCGGTAAAACCTCAGAATCACATCAGTTTGTATATACACCCGTTAACGGGGTGCCAAGCGGTAAGCTTATATTATGTTACTTTGGGACAATATTTACAAAAAATTGGCTTAAACTGATAATATAACCTCTTAAAAAAATATTCGTTAAAACTTTGGATATTCCTCAAAAACTTCAGATCGAATTTACTAAGCGTTATTATAAAAACAAGAATTGGCGTAGATTTTTGGTTTGTTTATGTGCTTTTGGGTTAAACATAATATGCAATTATTATGGATAAAAATATGAATTATTGAGTTATTCAATATATATTTAACGCTTTGTGTTTTGAGACTGAAGTTTATGAGAAGTATGTATTGATTTAGTAATTTTTTAGTAAAAAAATGGTTCAGTTTTCTGTACTATAAAAAAAATGGCCATCATGGTTTTTGTCATATTTAAGCCAATTTCTTAGATTTTTAAGCATGTGGTGCATGATTAATTTTGAAAGAATGGTTGAAAAAATCATTATCAAATTATTTTCATATTGGAAACTTTTAAACTACAAATGTAGTAATATTTATTTAAAAATATATATAAAGAAAATAATGTTATTATACACATTACGATAATGTTTTTTTACCGAGTGAAGGTGAAAAATAAAAACAAAAAACAAAATATATATTAATTATTTATTGAAAATTGTTTACGAAGGGCCATATTATTTAAAATGAAACAAAAATGGTAAAAAAAATGTAAAATATGCTACACCAACAAATAGTACAACTAGCCTCATGAAAGAATTACTGAATCGACAATATGTATTTTTTTATTGATATTATTATTATTATTATTTATTATATTACTATTGTTCATTGTTCTTTTTTCCCGTTTCTATTTCCCTGAAAATTTCTCTCTCAAGTGGTCTTTTTTTCTTTCAAATTTGTATTGTGTTATATTTTGTTCTGATTCGTCGTCTAGATTCTTAATTCTTACCAGCTCTCTTTTTTTAATCAGATCTTTAATTTCCTGATCAAACCAATCTTTTAGTCTTTGCTTTATCTTCTTCCCAGGATACTCTTCCGCTGCTTTTACTATCCCAGTGTATTTGTACCTTCTTTGTCAGATTTTTATTTTCGTTGTTACATATTATCTTCTATTTTGGTTGGGAAATATGTTCTGGTACGAGGTCATTTAAATTTTTCTGTATTCCATCTTGTGTTTTTTGTTGTTTAAGCTTCGTATGTCCAGGTAGTTACTACCATGTCTTGCATCTATTTTTTTTTTATGGTCAAGCACAAGCACTGCAGGAAAATTCCTTTAAGGCGCTCTGAGAGCGGTGCGTGTGCGAAGAAAGCGATTCACGTTGTTCTTGAATCGTTGAAGGTTATATTCGGTGGGAAATACGGCCTCAGAAAGGCCGTTCCACAAAGAGGATGTCCTCCAGAAGAAAGAGTTCTTAAACAATGATGTTCGAGGAGTATTAAGTTGAACCACATAGGGATGGGCGGAAGTGGTTTGTCGTGTATTTCTGCTATGAATTGCTCTAGGTGGAATCAAGCAGGCAATGTCAGTAGAACACTTGCCATGGAAATATTTGTAAAAGAGGGTCAAATCACCAACCTGTCTTCGATGTTCTAAGCTGTCGAGGTTCTTGGTTAGCTCGTGGTCACCGATCAGGCGAATGGCTCTCCTTTGGATGGAATCCAACAACCGAAGGGTATGCTTCGGTGCAGAACTCCAGACATGAGAGCAGTATTCCAGTGATGGTCGAATCTGGGCTTTGTAGAGTGTCAAAAGTTGTTGTGGTGTATACAGCTTTTTGGTACGGAAAAGTACTCCGAGTTTCTGAGAAGCTGTCCTGGCGATTGTTACCACGTGATTATGCCAAGACATATCTCCTCCCAGATTGACACCCAGTAAGTTAATAGACAAAGCAAGTGGAATTGCGTGTCCTGCCATGACTATATCTGGTTCTGAAATGTTAACCTTCTTAGAGAAAACTGCTGCCTGGGTTTTTTTAGCGTTAAATTCGACTTGGTTACTGTCACCCCAAGACAAAATTTCTTCCAGGTCTTTATTGAGTCGTGATACTTCATGCTGTCTGCGAAGATGTGCGTCAGCAGCCGATGTTCGAGAATTCAAAGTAAACGATGAGATAAGTGTGCTGTCGTCAGCAAAGCTATAAATTGGATTTTCTGTCTTCGCTAGAAGGTCGTTAATGTATAGTAAGAAGAGGGTTGGGATAATATGGACCCCTGAGGAACACCAGCATTGATGGTAAAGGTGTCCGAGAGAAACCCGTCAATCGCCACTTGCAGAGAACGGTCCTGAAGAAAGCTAGAAAGCCATGAACAGTATCGACCGGGCATACCGTAGGATCGCAGTTTACTTAGGAGCCCCTCGTGCCAGACACGATCAAATGCTTTAGAAATGTCCAGTGCAATAGCCCATGATGTTCGACTGCGTTGCTCCAAAGATGGGTGACATATGCTAGGAGGTCTCCTGTTGATCTGGACTTACGAAAGCCGTACTGATGGTCGCTGATAATATTAAGGCCATCTAGGTACTTTAGAAGTTGTTGGTTAATAGCTTTCTCCATCACTTTTGATATAACTGAAAGCAATGCGACAGGTCGATAGTTGTTTGGCATGGTTTTCTTGCCTTTCTTTGGTATAGGCTGAACTCTTGCCTTCTTCCAGCAAGATGGCAATATTCCTTTTTTGTAGGATAGGTTAAAAAGTCTACAAAATATTGGTGTTGATTTGGTTTCGGGTCTTTCCATTATTTGATATCCAAGTTTGTTTGTGTATGTTATTTTGCTGTAAGATTGTGGATTTGATGATGAGCATATTATTGCTTGCCACAAGTTGAATGAGTCGGGTTATCGTTTGATATTGTATGTAAATTGTGTTATCGTTGGAGATTGTATGTAGACTGACCTATTACTGATTTGAATGCTTGTTCCTGTCACCGATAATCCACATATCCTGTTTTGGGATTTGATCTATTACTCTCTCCAGTTCTTCATAGAAAGCTTCCTCCCGAGATAAACGAGCGGTTATGTGGTTTGCTTTTTAGTAGTATACAGAACAAAACAATGAATCAATATTGCTGAGGTTAGATATTACATATATTTTTAAAAAATATTTAAATCAAAATTGAACTAATTCAACAAATTTATTCGTTTTAATAATTACACAAAAAATCATAATAAATAAAGGCCGTTAAAATACTTTTTTTAATATAAAAAATATGATGTAAAACTAGTATCATTTTTCACCTTGCACTATATTTTATACTATATTATAAGGTGGCAAGTGTACGCTAAAGTGTGTCTCTTGAAGGTGGTTGGTAAACGGTATAAAAGATTTTTTGATAGGCAACGAACGCATGCTATTAAACAGCAAGCGAAAGTTCTGTTGAAAGGATTTTTTGGATGTTGTAGTGTAACATTTGCCCCACCGTTTTTCCAGATTTTTGGGCTACATTATCTCTCCGGTTTTTATGTTTTTATTATTTTTTTATAGATGTGTTTATTTTTTAAGTTTTTGTTGTTATCCGTTTCTTTTTCTAATCATATTTTTGATAACGTAGCCCTATGATATTTTGCAGTAATGGCTTTGGAGCAGACAATTATTTGATCTTTTGCATTTTTTGTCTTTTATTTAGGATGAAACCTTCATTACAACGAAAAAGATCACAATATATTTTTTTTGAGAATTTTTATCTTTTTTTACTTCTATATTTTTTATTTTTATGTTGTGACTTGTATACAAACATTTGAAATGTATTTATCTAACTGTGAAATGTATTTTTAAAACTAAAACTGAAATGTAATTTATTTAACTATTGTGTTGTATGTGAATTAATTTTTGTCACTGTAGATAGATTTCTTGCCAAAGCCAAATTTTCTATTTTCTTGCTTACATTTTGTACTGCAAAATTTTTTGCCACCAAGCACCCATTAAAATATGTTTATTTTATCTCAAAGCTGTGTTTTACACACAATTTAGAAAGTATAATACCAATTTTATACCAAATCGATATCAGTCTTTTGTTTAATTGAATTACTCTGTTTTTTAACTTTGTTTATTTTAAATGAATAGCTGGTTCGTATATTTGGACAAAGATAATAGTTCATAGAAGATATAAAAAAAATACATATTCCATAAAATTGAGGTTCCACAGATTCATAAATATGCTATTTTGAAAAAGAATTCTTTACTAAATCTCTTTATTTTGGTTTAATTTCAAGATTTTTATTAATAAATATGTAACAAACTATTTTTTTACTTTTTCTATTTTAATTACAAAGTATGAAATCAATTTTAACACTTTCTGTTTTGGCAGGAGACAGTCGTTCTTACAAGAATTTTTTACTTACTAAGGCATAAATATATACATAAATTGCAAATATAGTATTAGATTTCTTTAAACAAATGTGCTTGGATAAATTATTTTTTTATTAAAGTTTTATACAAAAAATTTTGCAAACACAGGTAGTTCTAAGCAATAATTTTAAAATATGTAAATTTAAGTCGTTCTAAAAGTTTTTTAAAAAATTTCTCACTAGCGTTTTTTGCTTTTTTCACTTTGTCTCGTACAGCATACAGGCTATGTATTCGCAGAGGCGCAGCCAGTCGTCTACTATCAGCCTGTGGGGCCTAAGCGACACCAAACTGTCAGATGAACGCGTCTATTATCAGGTTCTAGCATAACGGGTACTTAAATAAACACACAAAGATACATCATTCTATCCTATACACACCTACACAATATACTTCCTGACTTATGCTTCTGTTTCTTCATTTTGAAGCTATCAAACACCAAACATCTTCCTATTTAAATTTTCCAATTATTTTATATTTATTCAGCAAATAACGTGTTATTTACGTATTACTATTTTTTTTGAAATTTAAATAATTTTGATTTGACTGGAACTAATTGGAAGATTAAATGGCAAAATATTAAACAATTTACGTAGTGACGAATTCGGGTGCAGCTAATATGATTTTTTATCAATATTTTTTTACATTATTGATATTTGGTGTTTTAAAGCATCAAAAGAAAAAAAATTAGCATTTAATATACAAATAATCTGGTTAACGCAATTTAACAATTGATCAATAATTGCGTCAAAATCGTTAAATATCGTCAATCAGATTTCATAGTATTTAACAGAACTTAAAGAATTATTAAAGTAATTTGAACAATTTAAAATAGTTTCTAACTGTATAAAAAAGATTAGTCAAATATAATTCCGGAAAAGAGATATTGGTAAAGAAAGATATTTTTTATATTACATGCATTGAAACAGCTAGTTTTGATCCCTGTCTTGCCAGTCGAAACAAGACAATTTCAGACCAACTGTCAGTCGTTGTTTCTGCCCTAGGAGAGAAAAAAATGTCATTATTTCAAGTCTATCTGAATGTTTCTGACTGACAGTTGCATTGGTCTGAAATAGTCTCTGGCTACAGAGATCAAAACTCGCTGTTTCCATGCATGTGATATGAAAAATATAGTGTGTGGCACGGGATGAAACAAAGACGATTTCTGACCGGGCGATGACAGCCCTCGCTTCGCTCGGGCAGTCAACTCTCGCCCTAGTCAGAAATCGTCTTTTTTCACACCTTGCAACACAATATACTATTTCATATCACATGCATTGAAGCAGCTAGTTTTGATCCCTGTCTTGCCAGTCGAAACAAGACAATTTCAAACCAATGTAACTGTCAGTCAGAAACAAATGTCATTATTTCAAGTCTGTCAGAATGTTTCTGACTGACAGTTGCATTGGTCTGAAATAGTCTTACTTCGACTGGCTACAGAGATCAAAACTCGCTGTTTCAATGCATGTGATATGAAAAATATAGTGTGTGGCACGGGATGAAACAAAGACGATTTCTGACCGGGCGATGACAGCCCTCGCTTCGCTCAACTCTCGCTCTAGTCAGAAATCGTCTTGTTTCACACCTTGCCACACAATATACTATTGTAGAGATAATTTATTATTATCCCTACAATTTAATATTTTTAAAAATCATAAATACAGGAAATAAATTTATTATTGAATGACTTATTATTATGAAAAAAAGTCCTAAAAAAATACATCTTTAAGAACTGGAAAATACATCCCAAAAAAATCATATACACTTAAATCATTGTTTTAAAACTTATTTTGTTTACAATCTTAACTCATAAGTGTATATTGATTTTTAATATCCCCGAAACAGATTTTGATCCAATTGTATAAGAAAACATGTTCTATATTGAAATATTTGACATTTTTTCTTGTATATAAAAAATCTGTAATTTACACACTCACACACACACACACTTTACAATATTAAATTTAGGAAAATGTACTGTTGATTAAGAAATGAAAAATCTAGGGTTAAACCGGTGTTTCATCTAGATTAGATATTCATTCATCATATTGCTTATAGTTTTCATTTCTTACTAAAGTAAATTTTCTTTTAAAAAAATTCATTTTCTTTGTGAGGTTAAAATTTTTTCTTGTTTGAAAAGAAGTAGACTCGCTTTGCTGGTGAAATTAAACCATTGTCAAACTATTTCACCAGAAAATCTCCAAGAAAAAACTTAAATCACTACCAAATATCCAATCATTTTTAAATATTTTTTTACCAATAATAATTTTTTTCTTGGTACAACCTATGAAATAATAAACATACAATTTCTATTAAAGTTAAATGTTAAAAGCTTTATTGTTTGATACGGTTCATTTTAGGCGAGCCAACTTTTTTTTGCAGTTAAATAAGTTTAAAAGTAATATCCAAAAAAAAAAAAAAATTCAGGATATTTTTAAACATTCAGATCGAATTTTTGGCCTTTTCTGATTTAAGCATTACTGAGTTTTCAAAACTTTTTTCTAAAATGTCATAGATTCAATGGTTAGAGGTTTTTATTTGTCCTGATTTCAAAGATTTTTGTTGTTTTAGCTGATCCCTTCGTAAAAGGTGTGATTTCATTGTACACTCCTGGGCAAAAAAATCCTGAGACTTCTATTTTGTATATTTTTTTAATTTTGTCGGTGTTTAGTGGTTTTAATAAGGATGTAGTAAACATTAATAATAAAAAAAGTTTATTTATAACAATAAAAGCGGTTCTTTTAATGTTTTTTAAACGATCTTCATCTTTGGTACATAAGTTTAACGAGTGGCAAAAAAAAACATACTTTATCCTGACTACTAGCAACAAATTTTTTGCATTTACGATAAGTTTCACGTTTATTTTGATAAATTTAGATCACTTTTCATTAGTGTTTGAAAATTTATCGTCCATAATGCTCTTATGGAATATCTTCAGACTGAAGAATACATTAGAAGACTAGGATTAGGCAAAAAATCAGTATGATAAACGATTTTTAAGATTACGCATTACTAAATCAAATGTTTCCGCTAGTCGTTTGATATAAGTTCGAGGAACTCATGTTTCTGCACGAACTGTAAAAATAGTTTATGCTCTCATTAGGCAAGTAGGCTGCACTAAATTAACTGTATTTCCTCGGACCACGAAGACTAGATACCAGGAGTTTAAACGTAATGTTAAAAAAATGGTCTCAATTTCGGGGACAGATCTATTGCCGGTAGAGGGCGCTCGTGTTCCTAAGATACTCGTTTAAATCCTTACGCGGGAAGTTTTGTTACTATTGACAGCTCTGGAAAAAATATTCTGAGAAACGTGGAATTAAATGAAAGTTTTAGGAAATTCTTAGAAACTTTTCAAGTGCTGTAAATGCAAAAATATAAAGTAACCACAAATTGCCTTAAAAAATTTACTAGTTAAAATTGCCAAGTGCCTATTAATTTCAGTATTATGATATTATTTATATTAGAGTGAATATTTTTTTTATTTATTAATAGTAAGCGCAAGTTAAGGAGGTTTGACTGAATCTAATGTGAAAACTTTGAACTTTAAAATTAACTTTACGTATAAATAAATACGTCATTTCTGTAATCCTAAAATTTTCACCGTTTAGTTACTTAAAGATATTACATTTTAAAAATCATATAGGTATTTTATCTCCTTATACACGGGCTCTTTTGTCTAGGGATGACAAATTCTTGAAAAACATCAATATATCGAAAGCGATAGACATCGGTGGACATAATATCAATGCATCGAAAGAAAAACATCGATGTTTCGAACATCGGTATTAAACATATCACGTAACTTTTATATTATGTATAAATCTGGGTGATGCATTTATTTGTAATGTTCCACATACACATATTAAAAATAAAATACGACACATTATACATACATTTATTTAAACAACTATAAAATCATATCTGATAAAATAAATGTAAAAGATTACTAAGAAAATAAACTCAAAAAATTGTAATAAAATAAACTTAAAAACACATAAATAACACATAATAAAAAATCGTTGCAGAAGCCTTTAAAAATAGTATTTCTGACAAAACAATAGAATAAAAGTTTGGAAATACATGTTTCTACTCCTCCCAAATTTGTAGAGTTTTTGCTTTTAAGTCTGCAATAGGATTTCCGACGTATAAAGAGATTTCTGAAAATTATTTCTTCATATCTCTTACATTAATATTTTGCTGTTTATTTTCCACCGGTTTCTTATGATAGTACCTTATGTCCAATTACTGCTCTGGTTCCTCACGAGAAGTTGAAGTACTTGTAGATATACTTGTATGAAGAATACTAACCTGACAGGCAACATAAAATATAAACAGTTTCTAAGAGCTTAGCTTTTTTCTTTCTTTTATCAACTTTTTATACGATATATAAAACATCAATTTTTAAGGTGCGATATATCGATGTTTGTTATATGGTTCTGCTACTTGGCAATCGCCAGATAAATTAATTGTTTATAACACAAATTTTTAACAGATATTATTTTGATGTTACTCAATTTTGGTGCTTTGAATATACCCACTTTTTTTACACTGTCATCTGCCTTTCGGCCACTAACACAACCATAAACAGCACAATACTTTCCCATTTCTTTTTATTAATTTTATTACAAGTAATTTTAAATAAATTAATATCATATATTTAATTTCGTGAAATTTAAATGTCATAAATGTCATAAACATCGGTTAGGGTCAGGGTGGTTAGGGTCTTATAGAGGGTCTTAATGTTCCTCGCGCCGCCAGTGGCGGAAAATAGAACTATGATCTGGCCCGATTATTGAGACCAGAAATATTATAAAAAAGCCTATACCGTGTAGACTCCTGGTATCTAGTCTTCGTGCATCGGACTATCAGGATGAGATTTAGCCTCGTTTCACACTTATACGGTTCCATTCGGTTCGGTGCGTATTCGATTCGTTTTCGGTAGCCACCGGAAAAGTGTGAAACGGTGATACGGTGTGTGTTCGGTACCTAACAGATAACTGATAGAACCGAAAACCCCCTCGACACGAATCGGTTTCGTTAGGTTTCCATTCGGGTCCATAGTTCACAAAAGCAATTGGTCGTTTACACACATAAGGTTTAGTTTCGGTTCGGTCACGTTTTCGGCAAGGGAAAATATTATTTAATTTTCATTTTCTGATTTAAAATTTTGTAATTTACATTTGGCAATGTCTGATTCACTTGACATTGATATTGATCGGCTGATTACAATTTCAGAAAAAGGGTATAAAATGTACCAAATTCCACCCGTTTGGTGAGGATTGGGTGTACCCAGTGAAGTCAATTATTCCTTTTTCGTTTTTTGATTCTTCTATAGAGAAATAACATGGCAGCAATTTGTCTTTTCTCCATAGTGAGCATTGTGGGAAAAGTGAGTAAAAAATTTAATACTGCGTATTCGATGATTCGGTCGTGATATCAAACCTTATACTAACCGAGTGTGTTTGAAGAGTTTTCATTCGTTTTAGGCGCTACTGAAAACGAATCGGATACGCACCGAACCGTATAAGTGTGAAACGAGGCTTACGAATGCAGAGCCTGGACTGTTCAGCAATGAAATTGTTTTCCGACCAGCCCCAGTTGTGCTTATGATTTCCAGATGGATGCGAACTAGTATGAAAGAGACCCGGAGAATGATTTGTGATGGTAGGGCGGGTACTTCTTTTGACGGACGCACCGAACTAATTTTGATCGAACATGGAACAGCAGACAGATACATAGTCAGTGTCTGTAGGACTATGTTGTCTCTACACCCCTTTTGTTGAAGATAATTTCTTATTTATATCGGATAATGCGCGTCTACTTACTGCCTGAATCGTCATGTACTACTCAAATATTGTCCGAAAAAGATTTGAAAATCATTACCAGAAAGGATCCAAGAGCTGCTAGGAATAACATTACATGAAGAATGGGAACAGACACGACAGGAAAAGATACAGCAACTTATTGCTAGTATGTATAGGCGTATTGAAATCCTCCGCAGGGTTTGGTAGTACCCAATAGTAATGCTAAAGAACTGTGGACAATTTTCTTCTTCTTTTGATTAAATTTTCTGTGTTAATTTTTTTGGGTTACTTATTTTTACTATTATTCTTTTTTATTCTTTTAATTAAACGGTTTCTGTTATTAATATTTACTTCCTCCACAGTTAAACCACTTAACACATACAGAATTAAAACAAAAACAGACAATTGGAGTTTTTCGTTTATAAATGATGCAATATCTAATTTCCATTTGAGAAATAAATCTCCACAGACTTGTGTGGATACAAATGACTTCAGTATTGTCCTTAATTAACCGAGTTCTTATACATTATAAGATTTGAATCACTTGTTCTTCATAGATATTGTATATTCGTTTGCAGACTATATTCTTTTGATATTCGTCTTCACATCTAG
This sequence comes from Altica lythri, assembly GCA_964028335.1. Taxonomy (NCBI): domain Eukaryota; kingdom Metazoa; phylum Arthropoda; class Insecta; order Coleoptera; family Chrysomelidae; genus Altica; species Altica lythri. The sequence continues at coordinate 61,254,758 of OZ034802.1, forward strand.
TTTTGTTAGTATCACTACTTTTTCTTCGTTTAAGAATTTGATGATTTACAATATCTTTAATTGTAGATATTGGTGTCACTGATATGTCTCATTTATTGCAGCGATTTAACTAAAAACTCGATTTATTAACAAATCAAGCACGTCTTTTACATCATCAGGCGCCAAATGCACTTTTTTATCAAAAACGTCACATGCTCAAGTTCAAACACAAGAATTAATACATTAATACAGAATGGAATGTTTGTATAAACTAAAATCTTGATCTAATTTAAATAAAATAAAAAGAGAAAATAAATAAATAAATCTTGTTATATTACGTTAGATGGATAATTTGACGAAAGTTATTACCTAGTTTGAATGGTTTAACTACCTAAGCTTTAAAATCGGACCCCATTACTGAATATCGGTATATGAAGATGGAGTCAACGAGATCATTTGGAACTAAATACAACAAATATCAGTAAACGCTTCGCTTCCTTTGGAATTCATCGAGTTGCACATATTTTTTTTTATTATTTCTGCCTACGATATTTCTTAATGTAATTTCATTTGTGTCATATAATTTTATTGATTATTTCATTGGAGTTAATTTTTTAACAAACATTTTCTTTCCCGACCTTCTCCATTAATTTACTTATAAACTAATAATTAGAAGTCGGTCTGATTGTTAATTATATATTTATAAACTATTTTAACATTGTTACAATGTTGTTTTTAATCATCTTTTTCTTTTACATAAAATTGCAATATGAAAGTTTTGCAATCTAATTTAAAGTTTTCTAATTTGTTAAATTATTCTATCAAAATAGAAACTATTAACTTTATTTAACTGTTCAAAATTAAAATAATAAATCCTCATGAAAATGAATTTTAAAATTAGTTATCCCGTATTTAAAAAAATCACACACATCCAGTCCAACTCCCAGTTACCGTTAACTAGTTACTATCACACAACCTTAGGTTTAATCTTAATTTTTAATTTTAAAATTTAGTTATATGTAAAACATTCTCAACTTAATTTTAAGTAATATACTACAAATCGAACTAAAACCTAAGTTAGGTTCCCAAAAACTCCAGGATTTCCTTTTAGGTAGCCCAGGACCGAGCAGTTTTTTCATTTTTTTACAGGGATGCCAACATCGACACCTCAACCCTGATTCGGACCTGTAATGTTCACGCAGTGTGTGATTCAGTTATGAATGTTGTGGATGTGATAGGTTTATTAATGTCCCATTTACCTTTGGTCCCTTTTTGTCATTAAGAAGCCTCTCTACGCCTGAAAACAGTTTCTCAAGTTCAAAAAATCAGTAATCCCGAAATTACAATTACGTAAGTGGAGTCAAAACCCCTACTATAATTAAAACTTTGGTTCAATTTCTTACATGGTACCTTACTGAAACGAAACTAAACCAAAATTTAAAACTGCTATTCATCTATACATATTAAATAAATTGGAGTTTCTGTTTGTAATATTAAAATAACTGCTTTTTACTTTGTACGTATACACGAAATATATACCAATATAACATTTTTTACAATTTTTATCTGTCTTTTTGTTCCGGCTAATCTCTGGAACGGCTGGACCGATTTTGATGGGACTTTCATTGGCGGATAGCTGATGTAATAAGGCATAACTTAGGCTGCTTTTATCACAAATACTGATTATCGCTCGTGTGTCAACGACTTCTTTAAAAATTGATTTTTAGCACTTATACCATACTTTTTTAAACGCGCATGAATTCGCGGGCACAGCTAATTTTTTACTAAATCAAGTCAAGCTTTAAAATAGTAATTATAAGAATTTGTCTTGTATATATCCTCATGATAATGAAAATTATGTTAATAATATTTTACAACAACTATTGCTAAACTTTAGTATATCACTAGTACTTAAACTCGTATACATATTAGATTGTTATCTTGAGAGTAAGAAAAGTATAACGATCGCGAAGTAAAATTTGATCAAACGTATATCCACATTATATCAAATCTGATCTTTGAAATTCTATAAAATTGACATTCTAAAAATTCACTACTAGATGCAAATAATACTCAAATTTGAAAGGTTTAAAATATTGCTTTTGAATTTTAATTTAAATGTATAAGAACTTGAGAGATTGCTGTTATTATTATGACAATGTGCCCGCATGTTCATCTTTTTTGTTATTTTTTTTTTTATATTTAATTTTTATTCTTTAGACAGCTTATCAAATTGAACATCCATTAATCATTTATGGGAATCTTTTTCATTACATTTTAACTAATAATATTATTTTCATTCAAATCATTCTCGTTAAACATTTTATCAGAAAAAAAAATATAAACACGCTTTTAAAAAGTTTAAAGTACAGAATGTGTGTTAGCTACAAATTTAACTAAACATAAATAGCATTTTACTAGTAAAAAATATAAGATCGATAGAGAAAAAACATTATTAGGCATTTGAAGTTGATAATTGCAGCATTTTTTTAAAAAAATTTTATACATGCTTCTTGATGCTTATAAATATTTTTTCTCGTCTACTTTTATTTCCTGAATGATATTTTCACTACCTGAGAGGTGTGTTAAAATTAAAAAAGGTGTTGGTAACACTAACCTAAACTTTTAAAAGCGTAATAAATAATTTTTAATTTGAGAGGTTTCTTAAACGAGCGAATCTTGTCCATTGATACTTAGTCTTTAGCCTGAGGTTTTGATTTACTCATTTATTTTACACTATCACCATGTCCTTTTTACCCATTAAAAATATATAGAAAACAATTACAGTGAGGTTAGATGAGAGTGGAATGAAGTGATCTAAGTGTGAGTCGTTTATATTTTGTATGTGAAGCGTCAACATTGTGGGTCATGCCTATCAAGCATTAGTTGCAATTAAAATAAAGTTTTTAATTGTTTTATTTTTTACTACTACTGCTTTATAATATAGTACATTTTATAATCATAAGTGTTAATTTTTTTTAGATAATACTTTATAGCTTGAGTGGCACTACCCCTTCTCTTACAGTGGCTGAGCAGGCAGCTAGTAGTATAGGAATCGAACAGTGCTAGAACCAGTAAATAACAATGTTTTCGTATTTTACAGTTATGGTCGAGTCTACACCGCCTCCTCCACCACCTCAGTTCTTCAAAAGCAACTTTTGGCATTCTTCGGTGTCAATTAGCAAGAGAGAGCAAGATCTGGACATGATGCCACCTCCTGAATCCAGCATGGTGCCTATTTCAACACGAAGACCTTCAATTAACATGCCTTCAACCAGCGATGCTCACTCACCGCCGTTACATGTGTTAAAACAAGAATATATCGACGAGAGTAGCCAGAATTCGTTGTTAGAGAACGAAAGATACAGACATCTGTCTGAGAGTTCTTTAGATGTTCACCATGGTGATTCCAATATGTCAATGATGAATGAGAATTCGATGATGAGTCATATGAATGAAAATTCTAACATTAGTGTGGGCAATGAAGACACTGATATAGTAGTTCGTGGTAACTGTATGAACACTGTTAGCTCAATTTGCGAAGGCTCACTTGATTGTGCCAGCTCAAATATGTCATCGATAAATGAAGATAGTATAATGACTGAGAACTCGACATCGACGATGGAAAAAGTTATGGACTTACGTATGAAGATGCCAATGGTCACTGTTGCGGATTTAGTTAATAATTCATCACCATCAATAGCAGCATTACAACGATTTGGTATTATGGAACACCCTTCAGGTCCTTTGCCAACACAAAGTGCTCAAAGTGTAGAAAACTATTTGAATAAAATAGAAGCTAAGCCTTCGTTGATACCGATGAGTAATCCTACTACTATGTTAATGAAAAATGATATTAGTCAGAAACTTTCTGAAATAATTAGTACTGACACTTCTGTCTTTCCCGTAACAAAGTCACATACTTTGATTAGTCAGAATTGTGGAATGCTACCTAATAGGGAGCCAGTGTATCCTAGTGTTCACAGACCTTTTATGTCTAGTACCACACAGAATGATATTATGAATATTGTTGCGAAATCTGAAAGCGCAGCAGTAGCAGAACGATCCGCCTCAGAACAAACGAGTACCATGGCATCTTCAACAGCTACTACCGTTGCTAATGCTTTGGAAAGAATCGTACCAACTCCTATTAACACTGAAAGACTAGACGCATTAGTGAACTCCACTGTGGAGTCACACTTAAGTCCTTCGAAAAATGATACTGCACCTAAAGATATAATTATTAATCCTATGACATTAATGAACACTGTACCTCAGACTGATATTATGATTGGTACACAAGTTTTGTTAAATACCCAACAAGATTTGATGGTACCACCCATGATTACAACAAGCTTAACTGCATCAGCAGAAATGACTTCTTCAAATACATCTCCAAATCTAACCACAGACGTTATACTCAATTCACAAATCTCTCCGAGTTTAATGTGTCGCAATACAACTACTTTACAGCAAGATGGATTATTAACATCACCTGGAAATCTAAATATATGTCAACCAACTGCAGCAGTTGAACAATCACTTTTAAGTACTTCTCCCCAACAGTCTCTTTTAACAACATCGCCTCAACAAACACTTTTAAGTACATCCCCCTCTCAACAGTCTCTTCTATCTCCATCCAACCAACAATCTCTGTTGAGTACCTCCTCTCCACAGTCTCTTTTAACTACAGCACCCCTAATGAACACTTCCCCACGTCCAACATCTCTTATGAGTGCATCACCACAACAAACTATGTTAACCAGCACTCAAACAAGTGATATTGCAGCAGCTTTAACTAATGATCCAGAAAAAGCAGTTCTAATCAAAGCTGCTGTTGATCTTTTAGAAACACAGAAAAAGATCTGCGATATGGGGACGAGCTTAAATGCTACTACAAGTTTATCAACAGCTACTTCTGATACCTACTCACAGCCTTACGGGTCAATACAAATGACGAAAGAGATCTCATCAGCACAAACTGATAAGAAAAATGTGGATAGGATGATCCCGCAAAGTTTTACTGCGCTTACAGAAAACGAGCTGATCAATCTCATTAATCCGAGTTGTTTCGATCAAGGTAATAACAATTACCATTAATAACTTGCGTTAATTTATTGTTTAAAAAAGCATGGACTTATATGTAGAATTTCCTATACACAGTAGTATAGTATTTTAATTAAGATACACTCAGTGATCTACAATTAACAAGATTTTATAATTAGTCTAAGTTACAAAGAGTGCATTAGGCTTCTTAGATGAAAAATATGACAAAATTAATTTATACTAGGTACTCATTTTGTATCATAGCTGTTTACATTTTTGAAAAATTATTGCTAATAATTTGAGTAGATGTAAAAAATCATATTATATTCTAATTAAAACTACTCATAAAATTTCAATAGAAAATTTGTATTTTATGCTTTGATATTTGTTGAGCTGATTTAAATCCCAATTTGACAGTATAGTAATGTTACATTTTGCTAAAATGTATTTAGTATTTTAAAATTTAAATAGCGCAAAAGAACTCGAATAATACAGTTTTTAATGATACAATTTCGATTTCTAACTTCGAAGTTAATATATAACAGTTTATTCTAACGCTTTACAAGTTTTTGAAAAACATTTTCAAAGACAATGACCGTTCAACTAAGAAGAAATAACTACTTCCCGGGCTATATGCCCCGACGGATATTGGATTACACTTCAAAGTCAAACGGGGTTGGCATATCTAATAGATAATTTAAACCAACCATTCTGGTTTGCGGGAAGTAGTTGTTTCTTCTTAGTTGAACGGTCATTGTCTTTGAAAATGTTTTTCAAAAACTTGTAAAGCGTTAGAATAATAATATTCTTTGATATTTGATATCTATTGGTAACACGCTTTATTAAATACGACAATGCTACAGTTTTCTGTAATAATACTTTAATATAACAGTTTCTTTAAATTTACACTAAAATTTAGTTACACTAGAGTAAGGTTTGTTTTAAGTGTTAAGTTAAATTTGAAGTTTGAAGTCAGGAATTCTTGCAACTTATATCTCGGCGATAAAGTACAAGTTATTACTTGAAAACACAGTTGAAAAAGATTATAAAATAGTTAGTTTTTTAGATAATACAAAAATTGGGTATTTTTTGTCGATTATAAAGTCTATTGTACTTATAGATAAAACCAAAAGTGGTTAACAAAATTGATATAATTATTAATCTTGTTTTTGTAGAATACAGGCAGTACTCGATTTTAGTAGGGAAAAGTTGTAATGAAAAAAATGGGTAAAAAACATAAAATCACTTATTTATGCAGAAAATGACTATATATAATAATACTGACACAGGCATAGGGCATTTTTGTTTTTTTCTTTTTGTAAAGAAGTACTCTAAACGCATTTGTTTTGCTTCTTTTTTCTGTTTTCGTAAATTCCTCCATAGCATTTATAGGCCACAGAAAGGTTGTTTACTTCAAAGTTCCTTTCAAAATTGGGATCATTCGCTTCAAATACATTGCAGCTTGGATGTAATTAAAAGCTTAAATTCGTAATTTTAAGATGCTTTGGTTAATTTTGACACAAAAAGAAGCTGAAGATACTTGATCCCTCTGCCTGGTTTAATTTAATCTTCATTAGAAAATCCTTGAGAATGTGAAGCCAACGTTATTTTTTTTTATTTATTAACGGATACTCCATTTTACAAAAATACAATCTACAAAAACTACATAACAACATTATAAATAAATAGGTACATAAATACATCACAGACCATAAATCACTTAAAATAATAAGAAAAAAAAATAACATTCCCAGGAGACATATCCTTAAAGACGTCTCTTTATATGTTTAATGTATTTTGTTGCTTTTTATTATATTTTTTTTATATAAAACTTAAAACTAAGTAGAGTAACATCAAAACGCAAATCCAAAAGTCACTCTGCATTCTCACCAATGGAGCCTGCAAGCCATAATTATTTCGCTGGTACTCCAAGTAGAATAAGATATTTGATCTTGTTCGATGAACAGTGGAAAAGTTAAGACGATTTAGAAGATAACTGCAATTAATACCACCGTTCATAAGTTTGTACATATCAGCATGAATCCGTCTTTTTTGCAATGAACATAAGTTAAGTCTAGCAAGGACTTCATTGTAATCTGTGTGACCATCCAACAAAGGAATTTTCAACTTAAAGGCGCAGGAACGCAGATCTCTCCTCTGGACAGCCTCAAGCTCTGTAATATGTGTAGTATACTGAGAGACCGGGCTTGCATACTCCAATGGAGCGTACAAAAGAACAATACAAAATTTTATATACTTCACATGAAAGGTACCTGCCAAACCTTGTCACAAAACCCAAGCTCCTATTGACACGTTTCACCAGCGATCCGATATGGCTGTTTAATACTATCTTACTATCTAAAATTGCCCCCAAATCAATCACCTCACTAACTCTTTTAAGAATCACGCCATCAATGTCATAATTATAAACCACTGGATGTCTAACTTTAACAAAAGTAATGCAGCTACACTTCCCAATATTTAAGTCCAGACCGTTCATTTTAGACCACCAAGATAAATTATTGACGTCAGACTGCAATAAATCGCAATTTGCCCGAGTGCGAATTTTTTTAAATAATTTTAGGTCATCGGTAAACATTAGGAAGTTATACTGACTCACAAAGTTACTTATATCGTTTACAAATAGTCAAAACACCAGCGGTCCACAGTAAGAGCCCTGAGGAACCCCCGAAGAGACAGCAATCTCAGTCGAAACAAAATTATTTATTTTAATACGCTGAACACGATCACTAAGAAAACTACCTAGCCACATAACAATCTTATCTCCCAATTCAAGAGCTCTCAATTTAGCCAGTAATAATGTGTGATCAACTCTGTCAAATGCCTTGGGGAAATCAGTGTAAACACTGTCAACTTGTAGTCTTTTCCCAAAGGCACCCAACAGATGATCTTGGTAGGTCAATAGATTGGTCATTGTAGAACGCTCGGAGCAAAAACCATGTCCCTCCAAGATCATTCCATCGCACCCCCATGACAAGGATGATGTAACTAGCGAATCAAAGAGCTTGGGTATTGCTGATTGTTTACAAATACCCCTGTAATTTCTTACATCACTGCGGTCCCCGGTCTTAAAGATTGGAGTTATAAATGAATTCTTCCAGAAATTTGGAAAAATTCCTTGCTTTAAGGAGGCATTAAATAATAGGCACAATGGTTTTCTCCACGTAAAAACGCACTTTTTTAAGAGCAAAGATTGTACTCCATCTGGGCCACAGGAAAGCTTAGACTTGCAACCAAGTATACCATTAAATATAGATTGAAGATCAATATTAATTTCTTGCAAATTAATATTATTATCAAGAGATGAGTAATAATCAGGGATCTCCAGCTCGGCATCTACATACACAGATAAAAAGCACTCGTTATGAAATTGTTTGCAATGGATAGAATATTGTTAGTGATTTCGTTAACAGAGTTCAAGGAATTTAGATGTTTCTGATGGCTTTCTATGAAAAATTACGGACATACATTACCCAAACACCTTTTGTATTGCTTCATTTCATGAAGTAACAGTCCAATATGTTAAAGTTTTCCCAGAACGTTTTTAAATCTATTTTATCCTTATCATTTGCAGCTACTGCTTATGAAAGTTATTCTCTTAGATAATAAGCTTCAAAAGAAGCTATGACTCGTTGATCCATTTTCTAAAAAAAGTTATGTAGGTTTAGGTGGAGAAGACAACTTTAATTTGTGAATTAATATCAGCCATTTTTTTTTTGGATAACCCGGAGTGTTATTTATTATTAATAATGCTTTATAAGCTACAATATTTTTGGCACAGTAATCTTTCACTGCCGGAATGAGATAACTTTAAATCATTCCTCAAAGAGATTTGCAGTGATCCAAGCTTTTGGATTAAATTTTGAAATAACAGGAAGACATAATTTTTAAATGCCCTTTGATTCTAGAGTCGATAAAGACTTAAGTTTGAAATCACCTTCAGCATTACATCAATGGGAGTCTTCTTTTTCAACCAGGCATAGATTTTTCTTCCTGAGAAATATATGTTTTCGCGGACAGTTTTTTCCAGAACTATCCAGTCTGTCAACATTAAAGACTTGTTTTGGAAAAAGGGATTCGTCTTGAATTACTTGTCATACAGTTTTTGAATACTCACCGGCCGCAGTTTTATCTGTGCCAACAGCCTATCCTTTTGCAAAGCATATCTGTTATTGAAACTCATAAATCATCCACTACTTGCACCAAAATGTTTCCAGACCGTTATTGTTTTTTCTCGTCCTTTAATTTATTGAATAAATTGAGTGATTTAATTTGTATAACTGGTACACGTCGCTTGGCTTAGTCTTGTATTTAAACAAAAAGTAATTTATTCATTTCTGGAATCAATCCTTGTTATTTTCTAATTGTTTGTTAATTTCATACTAGTAGTATTCTCTATAGCTTTGGTAATTCTATTTTTCCTCTATAATGCTTTATACTAATGAGTTTAATTTGCTATTGGTCATGCAGTAAGGCTTTTACTGTTCATTGATAAAATTTGATTATCTTTCACGCTTTTTCTGGGTATGTATGTATGTAGTTAGGGGTAACAGATACACCTGCGACCTATAAGATCTATTGTGTCCCCCTTTTCTTGCTATATTTCTGATGATTTCTCAGACTTATAGCAGCTCTTCTAGTCCTATCTTCCTTAGAAAGTTTAGGATATCATTGGGTTTTAAATTAGGTAATTCTTCCCTTTCTATTTCGTATGACCCTAGGTATTTGACCCTAGAAGTACTTAATGCTATACATTCTGAAAGTATGTGTATTTAGGTTTCATCCACTACCTCACAGAATCTGCAGTTTGCTTCATCTACTAATCCTAGTTTCTTCATGTGTCCTCTTAATCGACAGTGACCGGTTAGTATTCCTGTTATAATTCGGAGATTTTTCTTACTCAGGTTAAGACAGCTGTTAGATCTCTTCTGATTATAGTTTCCCAGGAGCGTCTTCGATTGTCTTAGTCCTTCTAGATCATTCCAGTACTTGGATTTTTCGCTATCCATTTTTCCTTAGTTTTTCTAAGATTGTACTACTGCTGATTCCACAGGATGGTTCTGGTCCCATGTATGGGGTTTTAGCTCCTTTTTTTGCCAGCTTGTCTGCTGTTTCATTTCCTTCTATTCCTACGTGTCCTGGAACCCATAGGAGGGTAACAGTATTATTCTGTCCTAGTTTATTTAATTTGCCTAGGCATTTCCAGACCATCTTTGAACTGATTGTATCTGAGTTCAGAGCTTTGATGGCTGCTTGACTATCTGACATGATTACAATCTTCTGTCTACGATAGTTCCTTTCAATATTAAATTCTATACATCTTTCGATGGCACGCATTTCCGCTTGAAAGATGCTTGGGTACGCACCCAAGCTTTCTGAGTATTTGGTTCTAGGTCCAAACAACCCTGCTCCTGTTCCTTTATCTGTCTTGGAGCCGTCCGTATACCATTTTATTGTGTTTTGGCTTAGCCCCAATATGGTGTTTTCGTCCCATTCAGATTTACTTCCCAGTTTAGTGGTAAATTTCCTTACAAAGTTAAATTTCTTTGGCATGTCATCTTGGGGTTTTTCTGGGTAACTTTGTTTTTTTATTGGCGGGATTTGGACTTGAACACAATTTGGTGCGCTTTTTGCTTGTATATTTTTTAATGATCGAACTAAAACAAAAGAACGCTAAGCGTTCATCCGCGACTGCCAAAACGAAAATTAGTGTCAAAATGTTGACTGCTGTAAAACGAAGACTGCCTGTATGTTAACCAATGTAGACTGAGAAACTCTTAATTTTTTAAATATATTCACTATTCCTTTCCTGTATTTATTATTACTATATTGTGAATGTCGCATTTTGTAATTATAAAAAAAATATCTCAATAGTTAAGGGGAAATATTTTTAGATGTACATAAATATTTTACTAGTTTTTTGTATGTATTACTAAAATTTGGTTCTGTTTAGATAGTAATTGTTATGTAAAAAACAGATGAGCCTGTCCTTTTTATTCAAATACTTCTTTATTTAGACTACTTGAGAATTTTTCTATCTTCCTTTGTTTGAAAACTGTTGTTTCTTTTAAAAATTAATCAATAAATATAAGTTTAGATTAAATGTATAAAGTTGACAGATTAATTATATCCTTGCTCAAGTACAAAAAAGAATGAACAAGAAAAAGTAACAGTTTGGATGTGAGCAATGTAATGATAAGGATGTAGATTTGCTTTTAATTAAAAAAAAGATTGCGTTATGTAAATATGTGCTAAAGTAAATAATATCGCATGTATTTTTTTACAAAGCTTGATAAAGTTAAAAGGTGTTGTTGGTGTCTAAATGTGAGTTTAAAAACAAAAAAAGTAGACTCGCTATTTCTACATTTTATTTCATAATAAATCTAAGGTTAGAATATATAGAAGTATGCAGTTCCACATTTATATTAGAACCAATATAGGTAAATAATAAATCTTGACAAAGACATATCAAAGTCAAAGTATACCTAACAATCATAATGTTCGAAAAGTGGTTCTGTCTTCTAAATATTCTAACCTTCTGTACATCATTCCTAAATTTCATTTATTTTTTTCAGTATAAGTTCATTGGTGGAGGCATCATTGATCATATTCCGTTCTAATCAGTGTTCAGGTGTTAACCATTTGTATCTTCACATTTGTATTTACGACGTGCTTTATTGAATGCAACCTCAATTTTTAAAATATATATATATATATATATTTATATAAGAAACCAAAATTGCTTATGAAATGCACATCTGTGTCACTTTTTGATGTTACATGGATGTAACTAAATGTTCAACGTTAGTATTAATGTTCAGACTTTTTACAACATAACTTCAGTTGTGACCATAACTTATACCAAAACTGTTAGTTTTTAAATCTACTAAATGTTGATTTCATTGTAGTAGTAATGTGAAAGATGTATCCGTGTTTCAATAATGTGCATCATAAATTTAAGTTCAGCCATTTTAATTTATTTATTATGTTGGTGAAGAGTTACATCTTTTCCCTGATTTTTGTTCCTATTTGGAATTCGGTGAAATTTGTATTCAGCAAAAAGTCAATGCAAATTAAGTTTATTTTAACAGGAAATAAATTTCACCAATGTTTTCCGTGAAAGCAAACACTTGTTATTTATACTTGTATACAAATAAACAATTTATTATTATTCTTTTAAAAAGAGTTTTTACTTTATTGCCACAATTAATTTTGACAAGTATAAATAATCGAACTATTGTATATTATATGTATAGATATTTGTATAGATATATTTGATTATTGTGTTATATATATATATTTACTGTTAATAAGGTGTATATTACATAATATATTCTATATTGAATAGTAGTGTATTTTTTTCTAAAACTTCAGTAAATAAATACTCTTCATTTTCGAATAAAAATTTCAGAAAGTGAGCTTTCTTGCGGTCGTATAACAAATACAAAAACAAATGTTTCTGAAATTAAGGATGAATTCACAATATAGTGCCGATCATAATATGCTAAAATTTAATTCATTTTATACTGATATACCACAAGTTAATAGTGTTACGTTCAAGGGGTTCAAATAAAATCACTGCTGAACGAAAATGTCTAATTTATTTACACACACTACAAACTAAACGAATTATAACTCAATAACTAAACTAACTATAACACATTACACACTAATTTATGTACAACAATTAACTCCGATTTATATTCACTTATTTATTTGCACTTCGCAGCTCGTAGATCGCTCAAATATTTAGACTGTCGCTGTAAACTTTAAACTTCTCTGTGGTTGACGGCTCTCAGCTTATATACCTGTTCACCGCTTCCAGAACATCCTTCGGTAACACTTTCTAGAAAGTCTTGTCGGTACGCGTATGATCGAAGGAAGTCTCTCGATTATTCCGTTTCGAGAATTAGTTGTTTACCTGGAGTGCTGTCTGGGCGACAGGGGCGTACTTAGGGAGTCTCGCTCGTTACACTGCCCCCTCCTTAAGACGTTCGGTCCCCGAACACCTTGGTTGGCATGTCTGAACCTACAGGCATCTCCCTTTCTGCAGCTCCCTTGCTTTTCGAAATAGCAATCCACAGTCTTCTCCTTCATTGTGTTTCCGCTCGGGTTGAAAATGCACACGAGTATCTCTATTCCTGTCTTATGGAAAAGCACCTCGAGCATGTTCCGGACGACTCTCCAGTTGAGTTGGTCTAGACCACAACCCAACTTAGGCACAGCCAGCTTCTTCACTTCCAACCTGGTGAGTTCGTCTCTTAGGTTCAGCAGGGTATTCCACATAGTTCTATAGCTGGGCTTGTGATCGGAAAACCTCTTAGTCACCATGTAGAAGAGGTGACGATGACCGTCAGTGAGACTTAGAATTTTTCCGGGATGGGGCTGTTGTCTGGAGAGCTCAGATACACGGCCAAACTTCTTCCTGAAGACTAATGCTATTCCTGGACATACGCAAATCTTCGGCGACACAATGGGCTAGGGAATAATCTCCAGGCACAGAGAAGAGGTCCTGCTGCTGCTCGGTGGTAACTCCGAATCGTGCCTTCCCAGTTCCACCATAGTTCTCCATGAACTGGTCGAAACTCATCTCAACATGCTCTGGGCTGGTCGTCCTTCTCAGATGGGTCTCGTCTTGTTCGTCGTAGTCCACTTCGTATTTCCCCAACCGATTTACATGGACCACGCGCCTCTTGCCCCTTGGTAGTTTTTGTATACGGTACACTACATCATTGATCCTCTTTACCACTCTGTATGGACCCTCCCAATTCCTCTGTAGCTTAGGTGATAATCCTCTCTTCTTCTGGGGGTTGTACAGCCAGACCAAATCTCCAGCGTTGAAACCACCTTCTGTAGCTTTGCTGTCATAGCGGGTCTTCATTCGGTCACTAGCAATTTGTATGTTTTGTCGGACCTTCTCATGAATGTAGTGTAGCCTGCCCCTCAATGTGCTCACGTAGTCCTCACCAGCTATCTCTGTTCCGGGCTTACATCCAAACTCTAGGTCACAGGGTAATCTTATTTCCCGGCCGAACATGACACAAGCTGGTGTCTCTCTAGTAGACTCTTGCACGGCTGATCTGTAGGCCATGGTGAACAGATGAAGGTACCGGTCTCAGTCTCTTTGATGGTCAGAGACCACTTTAGTCAAATATTTTCCCACAGTTTTATTCATTCTTTCGACTAGGCCATCTGACTGTGGTTGAAGAGGCGTTGTCCTGGTCTTCTTGACTCCGAGTATTTCACAAATGCTCTGGAATAGGCCAGACTCGAAATTTCGTCCCTGATCGGAATGTAGCTCCAGTGGCACTCCAAACCGACTAAACATCTCTTTTATCAGCACGTCTGCCACTGTCGAGGCCTCTTGGTTTGGGATGGCATGTGCTTCAACCCATTTGGTAAAGTAATCCGACGCCACCAATATGTACTTGTTCCCATCGTCGGTCTCTGGGAATGGGCCTGCGATGTCTATAGCAACTCTTTCCATAGGACTGCCTACGTTATACTGATTCATTGGCGCTCGTCCTTTTCCTCTTGGGCCATACGTTGAAGCACAAAGTCTACATTTTCGACACCAGTCCTTGACGTCTTCTTTGCAGTTGACCCAGTAAAAATGTTCTCTGAGCTTTTCCAACGTTTTCTTGATGCCGAAGTGTCCACCGGAGGTTCCATTATGAAGTTTCTCCAATACTTCTGTCGTCCGACTCCGGGGAATTATCAGCTGAGTCCTAGCTGCAGTACCCTCGTCATTCTCGACGGACCTCTTTAACAATCCATCCTCTAAAATGATGGAGTCCCACTGCGCCCAGTAGGACTTAACCCTAGGACCCAGGTGACTCACTTCTTCCCATCTTGGCCTCTGTCCTTTTGCTTTCCAGTCAAGCAACATCTTTAGTTCGGTGTCACCTTCTTGGTCTCGCTTCAGGGATTCTGGCAGCCAATCTAAATCCACGACGGTTGTTCTTAAACAGAATTCCTTCTCTTCGTCTTTGCTGCAGTGTTTGCAGTCGGAAGAACAAGGTCTCCTAGATAATGCGTCAGCGTTGCTATGTGACTTTCCGGCCCGGTGTTCCACAGAAAAATGATATTCCTGTAGCCTTTCTATCCATCTCGCAACCTGACCTTCTGGGTTCTTGAATTGTAGAAGCCACTTCAGAGCAGCATGATCTGTTCTTAGAAGGAATTCGCGACCGTACAAGTATTTATAGAAATGTTCCATGGACTTGACTGCGGCGAGAAGTTCTCTCCTCGTAACACAATAGTTACGCTCAGGCTTCGACAGGACCTTGCTGAAATATCCTATAACTTTCTCTTGGCCATTCTGAATTTGGGATAATATGCCTCCTATGGCCGTGTTGCTTGCGTCCGTATCCAATATAAACCTTCCACTGGTCTGAGGATAACTTAATATAGGAGCTGTTGTTAGTGCTTGCTTCAGTCGATTGAAAGCATCCTCGCATTCGGTATCCCATTTGAAGTCCCTTCCATCTTCCGTCAGTCTTGTTAGAGGCTTCGCGATGTCAGCAAATCCAAAGACGAACTTTCTGTAGTACGTGCACAAGCCAAGAAAACTCCTTACTTGGTGCTTGTCCCGTGGTACTGGCCATTCTCGTACAACCTTGATTTTGTCTGGGTCAGCACTAATGCCATCTGCAGATACTACATGTCCTAGATATTTCACTTCTTTCCTGAAGAGGTGGCATTTCTTTGGACTGAGTCTTAAATTTGCAGTGCGTAGCCTCTCAAGGACGTCTCTTAAATTCTCCAGGTGTTCGTCGAATGTCCGGCCAAATACTATGACATCGTCCAAATAAACAAGGCACGTCTTCCATGACAATCCTCGAAGAATGGTTTCCATTAATCGCTCGAAAGTTGCAGGTGCGTTACAGAGACCAAATGGCATTACTGTGAACTGCCACAATCCTGTCCCAATAGTAAAAGCTGTTTTCTCTTTATCTTTGGGATCCAATTCCACCTGCCAATATCCACTCTTCAAATCCAGCGTGGAGAACCATTTCGAGCCAGAAAGCGTGTAAAGTGTCGTCAATCCTTGGAATCGGGTAGGAATCCTTCTTGGTGACGTCGTTCAAACGACGATAGTCGACACAAAATCTGGTGCTGCCATCTTTCTTCTTCACCAAAACCACAGGTGATGACCAAGGACTATCAGATGGCTCTATTATTCCTTGTTTGTGCATGTCCTTGATTATATTTTCTGCTTCTTCTCTCTTTGCTATGGGAAGCCTTCGCGGTTGTTGGCGAATGGGATCTGAGCTTCCGGTATTGATAGAATGCTTCACAACATTCGTCCTACCCATCTGAGTGTTGTCCATAGCAAAAACGTCACTGTATTCATGAATCAGTTTCTTCACCTTGCTAAAATATTCTGGTGCAAGTTCTGTGCCGGAAGAAGCCAATGTCTCAAATAATTTTTTCGAACTCTTCTCGCTTCTTGGTAGCGGGTTCTTCACATCCTGAACGCTTCCTGTCACACAAAGCACAGAACAGCTTTCTCCCAGGATCGTACCTTTCTTCAAGATCACAGGGTACATGTTGGCGTTCAACATTCTCACAGGAACTTCGTTTCTGCCTCTCACCAAGGTTTTTCCGACTAGCAGTCCTTTCCCGAGGTTACTCTCACTGGCTGGTTCGATGAGTCTTATGCAGCCATCTCGAAGATCTCTATCTAAATACCCCTTTACTATGGTTTCCGCCTGTCCACGTAGGTGAACATCTTCGCTGAGTAAGACTCGAGTCGTGATATCTTCACATCCCTGGAATGGAATTTCCAGACTTCCGATCCTCAGAACATCGTTTCTCATATCCATCTGGAAGCCATAACCCTTAATGACATCCATTCCCAAGATGACTTCCTCCATGATATCTGCCACCAGCACCTCATGTTCGAGAGACCTGTCCCCAATGTTGATGACGATCCTCTTCTTTCCATGTATTGGCACGTCTTCTCCAGTTGCAGTCCGTAAACGAACCGTCGCTGGTAAGGTTTTTTCATTTCCTTTAACTACACTCGGCTTAACTATAGTTCGGGTTGCGCCAGTGTCGACTAACATTTTTACGGACCTCCCATTAATTTTTCCGTCGACATAAATACTTGAAGAGATGGCCTGAATTATCACCTCAGGGGCATTGTCGTGGCGGGTCGGTTTATGCCCCTTCTTGCCAACCCGCTTTAGTTTTCCTGTTCTTGGCGTTGTGGTTTAACCGGCTTCTTGCAGTTACGCCGAATGTGTCCTCTTTCGCCGCAGTTCCAGCATCTTGGTCCACCATTACGTTTCTCCTGGAGAACTCGGCGAACTACTTCTTCAATTCTCTCATCGCAGACTAGCGAATCATCAAGCTGTCTCACTTTGCTCTGTCCTCTGTGCGAAGCTTGTTTAGCAGCTTCAAATTCTAGGGCATGGGCCAGGGCGTCATCTAGGGTTTTGGGCCGGGCCAACCGCAACGTCTGCTGAGTCTCCGTGTCTCTCAACCCATCGACGAAGGTCTGGACAGCAAGTTGTTCTAGGAAGCTGTCTGGTGCTGAAGGATAGGCCAGCCTTACCAACCTTGCTATGTCTGCTTCGAATTCCTGCAAGGTTTCTGCACTCTTCTGATGGCGACTCTTGATTTGTGCGTGATACACTTGTTGGAGATGTGCATCACCATATCTCATTTGCAGTCTACTTGTCAGAGTCTTATAATCACCTTGTTGACTTACAGGAATGGTCTGAAGGATATTCAGTGCGTCTCCTCTTAATGCAACAATTAAGGCAGTTGCTTTCTCTTCATCGTCCCAGCAGTTGGCGTTGGCTGCTGCTTCAAATTGTTTCTGATATGTGCTCCAGGGTGTTTTGCCATCAAAAGTTGGAGGTTTGATCTTTGTTCGCCTTGGCTCACCCCGTTCTCCCAGCTTAACAGAACAATATTTGCTGAAGTTCTTGTTTAAACGCTCTTCCATGGTTTTCACCTGTTCTTCCAATTTTACCTGCATTTCTTCCTCCATATTAACCAATCTGCCTTCAATGTTTCCAACCCTGTCTTCAAATTTTCCAATTTTATCGTTCACGCTTCCAATCTCATTTTTCAGTTTGGAGTAATTATTCTTCAACTCATTTTCAATTAATGTTAATTTATCTCCCAAATTATCTTCCATTTTCTTAGTGTTTTCTTCCATTTTATTCTCCATTTTCTGGCTATTCTCATCCATTATCTTTCTAGTATTTTCTTCCATTTTATTCTCCATTTTCTGGGTGTTTTCTTCCATTTTATTCTCCATTTTCTGGGTGTTTTCGTCCATTTTATTTTCCATTTTCCTAATATTTTCCTCCATTTTATTTGTGTTTTCCTCCATATTCAAGCTCATTTTTTCGAGGGCTCGCTTGAAAAATTCCATTGTCGCCTGATCCATTTTCTTCGCCTGTGATCTCGTTACTGACACTCAAAATAATCAACAATGAAGTCCACAATTTAAATTAACACAGCAGTTTAATTGACCCCACACCTGACACCAATTGTTACGTTCAAGGGGTTCAAATAAAATCACTGCTGAACGAAAATGTCTAATTTATTTACACACACTACAAACTAAACGAATTATAACTCAATAACTAAACTAACTATAACACACTACACACTAATTTATGTACAACAATTAACTCCGATTTATATTCACTTATTTATTTGCACTTCACACCTCGTAGATCGCTCAAATATTTAGACTGTCGCTGTAAACTTTAAACTTCTCTGTGGTTGACGGCTCTCAGCTTATATACCTGTTCACCGCTTCCAGAACATCCTTCGGTAACACTTTCTAGAAAGTCTTGTCGGTACGCGTATGATCGAAGGAAGTCTCTCGATTATTCCGTTTCGAGAATTAGTTGTTTACCTGGAGTGCTGTCAGGGCGACAGGGGCGTACTTAGGGAGTCTCGCTCGTTACAATAGCTTTATTTTCTTCAGACAAAGAATAGAATTCGTCAGGTACAAAGGAAATTTTAAAACTAGTCTAATTAATTTATAAAGTTAAAGCAATTAACATCATTGAAAGTTAAAATTTCTTACCCAAAATAAAAACAACACTGAACAAAATATTTTCTCAGAGCTCTTGTAAATGATCTAATCGTGCTACAATGTTTTTTAACTATTCGGTAATTTATTAAAAAAACGCTGACCAATGATAAGAGGCGATTTTTCTATCTTTTATTAAAATTATGAGTCTCTGAGTTATATACATAAACACACACTTCAAACAAGTATAAAGGTTAAAATTTCAAAAATTTTAAAATAATCTTTCAACTATTGATATGCGATACAACGGATCAATTTCTTTTGTGTAATAAAAATATCACTAAAGTTTGAAGACATTCCCCAAAAACATATGCCGTATCAAACGTGATTCAACTTGTGCGTAATAAAATATAACTAATTGTTTTTCTGTAAGCACAGAGTAAATTCCGAAATAGATAACTAAATTATACAATTTTCAGACAACCATTTCACAATTTCTTTTTCAGGTAAGACATTCATCAATGTACAAACCAAAAAATTTTACATCCGAAACTTTCTTTAAATGTTGATGATTTACATGTAAGTTAATATTTGTCAATTTTCTTTATCTGTTATGAAAATGTACTATTTGGGTCTATTCTGCATTAAAATAAAACGAATTTTTGCAGAACCAACATAAGACGTCAAGCAAGACATCATTACATCTATACTCCAGGACAGTATTTGCATAAAATGTAAAATGTGCAATAGTATTAATTTTTACAATATCATTAACTAATATAAGAAAGAGAGTCGGTCCTAAAACCGACCCTTGCGGTACACCAATGTCGATACTTAAGTATTTTGATTTGTAAATATTTATGTTATTGTGAACAACATATGCTACGTTCACATAAAAATAATTTTATCCAATAAAGAGAATTGTGTCGAATTCCTATAAATTTTAGTTTATTTATCAAAATATGAAGATCGACGCAGTCAAACGCCCTGCTAAGATTACAAAATATACCAACCGGACACTCACCACCATCAATTAGTGTTGTTAATTTTTCATAAAATGAATGTATTGCACTATTAGTCAATTTAGATGCTAAAACCTATGTTTATTGGGTATGATAATATTATTTGAATCTAAGTATGCATGTAATCGACACAAAAAACAAACATACTAAACAATTTTTGATGGAACAGTCACGGGAAGGTAATTTTGAATCTGCTGGGGAACTCCTTTTTATAATATTGGTACAACTTTTCCTATTTTCAAATAAATTGAAAGTTTTTATTGCAAAACAAGAGTTCTTCAATTCTGAATCATAATAACACAGTCGAGTTTCCTGTTACGAGTTAAGATTTAAAGACATACTGTCTAGTACTAATCCTCAGTAAATGCGCCTGTTTAAGGTTTGTGGTGCCTATCGGCCATCTGTGTACATATTAAACCTTCTACTTCGATGACCTGTTTTTATTCTTAAACTAATATAAAATAATAAAAAAAATACAGATAACATACTTCATCGTATTAATGCAAAAATAAATCTTATGTGCCACGGATTCTAGACACTTATTGTGTATTTTATAGACAAAAGTGTGTTTCAGTTCAGGAAGTTTATGACAAAATACCTAAATCAAATCATCCACCATTACAGGGTTAATATTAAAATGAATACTTGATAACAATTCACTCATAATGGTATATAGTCGCGTCAAAGTAGACCTAAAAATCCAAAAACTTAAAACTTTGGTCGGAAAGGTCCGATCGAGCTCATTTTTTTTTTTAATGTTTATTGAGACCTTAGCTTCAAAGTTGTATAAAATCTGGATGCCGCTCGCCCCCCCCCCAAATTCACCGCAAGGCGGGGGGGTTTTCGTGGTAAGACTGCCTTCCCAACCCGGCCAAATGTACCACTCAGGGGTTTTAAAGTCCCCTCCATCCATTTGTTCGGTCAGGTCGCTTTTTCGACCTGCCCAGGGGCGTCTAGAAGGGCCTCCAAGGGTCCAAAATATGAGATATCTACAGAAATGTGCTCGGACTGCAATATTGGCTCAGGCGGATTCCGAAGGGCGGGGTTCTCATTTCTGTCGAAAATTAAGGCTTTTTAACCCATTATAACATATTTCTATTTCTTTTCTACGCATTTATTACTTTTAAATACATTTTCAATCTAATTTCAATTTAAAGTGGTGCAATATTATCGCCATTTCTTATAAAAATCAGTTCAATTTACAGCTGATTGATTAACAATTTATTATAAAAAATCGGTTCAATTTATAACTGATTAATTAACAATTTATTATACAAATCAGTTCAATTTAAAGCTGATAAAATCAAATCGAATCAAATGCTAGATGAACATGCGAGTTTCACCCCCTCAAGCACCCTTGTTCGTAAATCCCTGGGGGCATAGTCGCATGCCAGGGCAACCCAAAAGTACACCCCTACAAACCCTCAACATATCAAGTTTGTATGAGATAAGGAGTTTTACGAAAATTTCAATTTGAGCCCTCTTGTAACGCCTCCCGTCCATACCTGGATCCGAAAGAGAGGTTCACGTTGGTATCGAATCCAATCAAATCACATTTTTTGAGCCCCGGCACCCCTTTTGTCCACCCCGGGATGGGTCACAGAATCGCAAGCTGCTCAAATAAAGGGTTGGTAGCCTTGTAATACTTGATCGTACCAATTCTGTACACTGAAATTCAATCCCGCGTAATCATAATTTTGAGACCCCATGGGCCCCTTTTTATACGGCCCTAAAGGGTTAAAAAGCCTTAATTTTTGACAGAAATGAGAACCCCGCCCTTCAGAATCCCCCTGACCCAGTATGGCAGGCCGAGCACATTTCTGTAGATATCTTATATTTTGGGCCCTTGGAGGCCCTTCAAGACGCCCATGGGAAGGTCGAAAAGGCGACCTGACCGAAGAAATGGATGGAGGGGACTTCAAAACCCCCGAGTAGAACATTTGGCCGGGTTGGGAGGGCAGTCTCATCATGTATATACCAACTTGAAAACCCCCCAATTTGGCTCGAATTTGGGGGGGAGGGAGGGGGCTGAGCGGCATCCTGATTTTATACAACTTTGAAGCTAAGGTCTCAATGAACATTTCAAAAAAAAAATGAGCCCGATCGGACCTTTCCGACCAAAGTTGGAAGTGAAAACCTATTTTGACGCGACTAATAAATAACTCGTATTCTACTTCACATTAGATTTTATAACGTTTTACATCTCATGACGAAATATAATCTAAAAGTCACTGTATTACATTTGCATTCCATTGACCGTCGCCACTTTACACATTAAAAACAAATATTCAAGTGATTAAAATTTAGCTGATTTGTTGTATAGTTTTACTACCATCGATATACTTTATAAGATCAGCTTACGTGTCCCTTCGTTTGTTTGCGCTATAACACATGGTGATCAAATTATCCTCATGTTAATAATTTTGATCCAGATTGGATAATCTTAGCCTTAAAATTTTTACGGTTTTCCGAAACTCATGTATACTGATACTTTCTTATTTCTTACATTGACTTTGTTTACATAATCAAGTAAGTAAAATTAAATATCTATTTACAAATTATAAAATGTATAAATACAATCACGAAGCTTGTCGGCGAACGGTGAAAAGTCGTGGATCTTCGGGGTGTGGTCCAATCGGGTCCAAGTCTTTGTAAAGTTCGCTGGATGTTACTGATATGAGCTTCTTGGACGCAGCTCTGGTGATGGTCAGGATTTATGATGTAAGAAGTCTTCGTAGGAGGACTGTAACATACACTTCTTGGTTGTCCGTGGAAGTGGTGTCACGGGTCTCCTTCCTTTTGAAGGATTGTGCTCTTTTGTACGTTCGTGTCACGAGAGCTTATGATTTAAAACTGTCTTGCATTACCGTAGGCGTTAATTTGAAACCGCGCTAGCGATCCCTTCTCGTGTGTTGATCTGAAACCGTGTTGCCACAAAAGAAAAATTAATGTGATTTTTTTAAATTACATTATCGTATTTGATGTATTTCGATCGTCTTCAGAATTTTTCAAGGATTAAAGATTTCAGTATTTGTTTAATTTTGTATTTTTAATGATATTTTAGAATAGTAGGCACATTAAATTTCAATACAATCAAATGAACCTCATATTTTAACCGACGGTTCTAAAGTCAACGATTTTTTTATGTATGACCACATATCACTTTGTACAGAGTATTCAGATTTTGATAATTCTTTTTTAATTAAATAGGGTATATCTTAAAATTGGTCCCATATTTGCTTCCAGCCTTTTTTTCTCATGATTAGATTCTTTTACATATATTTTCCTATTTGAGCAGCATTTTTAATAGGCATGTTTTTTTAAGTATTTATAATACAACAAACTATATAGTTGGATTATACAACAGTCTGTATCTAAAGTAAGGTAGTGATTAAGTTAGTGCCTAATTTAAAGTAACCAAAAAAATAAATAAAAACTAACAAAAAAATATTGCCGCCGAAAAAACTGAAAAGCGTAAAATAATAAAACTTTTTTATTTGACCTTAACTAATGTAAGCGAATCTTAGTAATTTTGAATCGGGGCTCCAAACAATCAATAAGCAAAGATTATTAATTTAAAGAAACATTTTAAGCTTTTCAGTTTTTTTAGCAGTTCATTTTTTTGTTAAAAGTTTTTATTTGTAACAAATTTTTATAATCCTTCTTGATTTAGGCGTGATATGAAATATTAAAGAGCTGTATAAAAAGCAACTAACACGAAAATAACACAATTGAAAAAATGTGTCAGTGTTGGATACAGTGATGTCAATAAAACAGAATACGGAAAAATGTTTCCTTCAATAGGGTTCTCGAATATTTTCAAGTAAGATATTAAGATATCAGGGCACTTCTAGCAGACATAGAAGCTTCAAATTTAAAATACAATTAGTGTATTGTTATAATTTTTCCTTCGTCGATTCGGGATAAGTGATAAACAGCAGACAAACTTAACAATTTGTTGGTAAACACAACTGAATAACAATTTCTTAAACTAATTTAAACAACTTTGAAACAGTCACAATTACTGAAAAATATCTCGTACAAAAATCCGCACTTTATCGCCAGGTATTACCATTACAATTTTTATTTCTCCGTCCAGAGCGGTCCTTATATACCAGATTAATTCCTTCTAGAACGTCGCTAACGTTACATTTCTAGAATCGAACAAAATAGAACATTCCAGAGCAACTCGAATTATCTGGATCTTCCGCAGTGTACTCGAGTCGTCGGAGCTTCTGAGAATTCAAACAACACCTCACACCTTCGTCTGGGCGAAAGGTCCGGACTGGCGCGTAACACTACCCTCTTGTTAAAGTTGTTCGTCCTGAACAACATTTATTCTATACTCCATCCCGGAGGGTCACGTCCATTATAGGGGCTCAACCTTTCGATGTGGACGACTTTCGGTTTGCTACTCGGTGACAGTTGGATCCTATAGACTAGGTCGTTAATTTTCTTGTTTACCAGATAAGGTCCACCCCAAGGTCGTTGTAGTTTAGGGCAATGTCGTTTTCTTCTCTGTGGTTGGTATAACCATAATGCATCGCCTTTTTTAAAGGATATTGGCGTCGACTTTTTGTCAAATCCTGTCACTTGTCATCTACAGTTTTGACCTGGCAAACTCTTGGACACCTCTTAGGTCTTCAACGTAGTCAGGCATCGTCATTTCCTCGGCTTCATCCGTTGATCTTCCAAAAATTAATTCGATCGGCAGTCCCAATTACCTACCAGTAAGTAACATGGAAGGCGTGTAACCGGTGGCTTCATGTTGAGAACTTCGATATGCCATCAAAAAGAGAGGTATTAGCGTATCCCAATCTCTTTGGTTTTCTGCTGGGAACATTGACAAGTAATTACCGATGATTCGGTTATGTCTCTCAACCATACCATCCGACCGAGGATGTAGTGCTGTAGTCCTAATCTTCTTAATCCCCAGTAGATTCATCATCCCCTTCCAAACATTTGATTCAAGGTTACGACCCTGGTCTGAGTGGATTTCGAGAGGTACTCCATGTCGCGCAATCACATACTGTAGGAGGGTCTTCCGCAACAGTCTTGGCTTCCTAGTTGGGTACAGCAACAACTTCAGGCCATTTCGAGAAGTAATCCATTACGACCATCAAATATTTGTTGCCAGATGTTGTCACGGGAAGTGATCCTAGTATGTCAACTGCGATCTTTTCAAATGGGCATACTGATAGGTATTGTTTTAGTTTTCCCCTACGCCTCGTTTTAGGACCCTTCTTCGAGGAACACATATCACAGCGCTTACACCACTCTTCCACATCCTGGCGTCAGTTTACCCAGTTGTAGTATCTTTCACGTACTCTGGCCAATGTCCTATTCACTCCAAAGTGTCCTCCGGAACGGCTATCATGGAGCTCTTTGAGCAAGTCTGGAACGCATGCTCTTGGAAGAACTATCTGGTAACGGACCAGTTTTCCATCTGGGCTTTCCCACTTCCGAGTGATTAGGTCATCTCGGATACACATACACAGTGAATCCCACTGTAGCCAATAACCCTTAACTGGTTGACCACATTTCGCGACTTCCTGCCACTGCGTCCTTGCTCCTTCGGGTTTACCTTCAGTTCTGGATCCTGACTTTGTGCATCTTTCACCTTGTTCTTTGTTAGTCCGCCATCAGGGGTAGCCGTAATCTGCCGAACAGTTTCTTGCGTATCATTCGCTCATTCGTTGTCAGGTATGGACCATTCGTCTTTTGTTTCTTGGCGTTCGCAAAACTTGCAGTTCTTCTCCAGGCATGGTCTGAGAATTCAAACAACACCTCACACCTTCGTCTGGCCGCCAGGTCCGGACTGGCTCTTAACAGTATGAATAAAGGAAAAACTAAAATCTTTACCAATTTCGGTTCAGTTTTCTAGATACATCAACTGCATAAATAACTTTGAAATCCAATATAAATTTATGTATGAATACATGCATATATAAACCCAGGGGGTAGAAGTAGAAGGTGCTGGAAAGGTAAAAAAGTAGGACTATTTACAAAAAGAAATGAGAATTAATAAAAAAATACTTGTGTTACTTCTACAGTAAAAAGTTGTGGTATCCATGTAATACAAAGTCGTTTATTAATTTATATTCAGTCTCTACCTCAGGGACATTCTGTTTTAAGTTGTTACGGAACTATGTAACCTAAGAACATCTTATAGTGGCCATGTCAATATTAAAAATCGTTTTGTCAATACCAATAAACGATTTAATTTATATATGTATTAATTTTCATTAAAAAAATAAATAAAAGAAAAATAAAATGAAGACAGACCACAAGCTAAACCAAGAAGGAAGGCACCATTAATAGAACCCAAATAAGAAACGTACCTGAGTAGAGTAAGACCATACCAATTAAAGCGATACTCAACAGTGGCCATTATTAGAAATTCGACTGTACACCAACAGTTTAGCGTAGACAAAACTTTATTTATTTGTCTATTTCTTATTTGTTTTTAAATAAAAAATGTATTCTATACGTTTATAAAAAGAAATTGTTCTAGGATTTACTTACTAAAAATGTCTAAATGTCTAATTATATGTAAATAAAATAAAACGTCAATAAATAAGAACGATTTATTTAAAAATCGCTCATTTTGGTTTACAATTTGTATACATAAGGCTTAAACTTAACTACTACTTTACATCACCTTGATCACTTTAAACTATAAGTAGTTACACAAAACGTAATAACTACTTTCACAAAAATAATAAGGCACAACTGCTTTACCCTTTTGGCCAGTTTTCTTGATGAAATTAGGCCACGTCTTAAAATAAATAATGTTTAAAACTGTTAACCTTTACAAATTAGATACTTAACAAAAATGTACAATTAAAAATCTTTCGAGGAATGTAGAGTTATTAAAAAAATCTGTTCAGATCTAAAATTATAACTGATATGTAATCGTAAAAATAAAAGTAGTAATATTCGAAGATAACGCAAAATTACTTATAAAAATGTGTGGTCCTATAAAATTACTTCAAGTTACGCTATATTGGAACTCTTTTTTTTCATATAGTAAATAAAATAAAACATTTCAAAAATAAACAAGTACAATCAAATCGCTGTGTGCAAGTAATATATCTTCAACTAATGGAGATGAGATTTACTATAAGTTATTTTGTCAATAAATGGCAAAATATTGGTAGAAGTTCACTAGCTTCCGTTTGACACTCGTAATGTATATTATGCTTTGTAAATATATAAAATTGCCTACTTCCATTTTAAATCTTTTTTTATACCCTAACATACACCACAGTTTCCAACACACCTGGGTTTAAATTAAAAAGTATACAATGCTAACAACTTGCATACAGCGGATAACAAATGTATTCATTTGCAGTACAGAAATAAACAGGTAAGAAGTGAACAGATAATTTCATACAAAATTACAATAAAGTTGAAGGTCGATTTTACTAAGTTTGTCTGCATTATAAACTCAATAACACAACTGAAACAAACCAACAAAACTAAAATCTTTTAACAAACTTAATAAAATCATAAAAAAAACACATTTTAAGTACATACAACAATAATTCAAATGCATCAAATATTTTTTATCAATTAAATATCCTAAAATGGACGAAGAAAGGAGGTAAATATCAAACAGATATAAGAGTATTCTGCAGTTATAATTAAATTTTAACTGGATTATTAGTGAACCTGAAATTTTGAGCAAAATTGTAATTAACTTTATCTAGAAACAGCACCAATACGAAGTGAGCTTTTATTTATAATAAACGCAGATATATAAAACGATTTACACAATCTATTTTGTTAGTGCAAATCTGTCATGGATTACTCACTGGTCACAGATTAGTTTGAAATATACCTGTATCTTTCTTTCAAATCTAAATAAATTTAATATCATTTACACATATTTTTGGAAAAAAATTAAAATTGGAAAAATATTTTAGTATGATTATTAGTGCCTTATTTCAAATAAACTATCCAAGTAGCCAACAGTATTCACGTTATAGTCAAGAGGTTATAATACCATTATTTTAATAAAAAAATTAGGTAATTTTTGTAGCTAAAATTGTAAAAGTAAATAATATATAATATATTAAATGATTCTATAATATTCTTGTACTTTTTGATAAACCTCTAAACTATTTAGATGTGATACAAACATGCGATGAGTAAGATTTTATCACAGATTGTATCATATCAAGAAGAATTAGTGATGAGAAGCTGTTTCGATGACTTGAGAAATTATTTGTAAGAAAAACAATAAAGAGCATAGATTTTAATGATTAAGTCACTCTATCGTGTCATTTGCTGTTCATTGATGAATTGGCAGGAAGAGTGGCTGATCGTTGCTGAGCGTTCATATATGGCTTCATGTTAGAACGAGTCGATTCCCTGTTAAAACACAAAATTAGTAAAAAAAATGAATTAACAGTTACAAAAGCGAGTTAGAGTATTGTTTAGAATGTGTAATAAACAATAGCAGCTCGTGATGATCAATTAAAGGACACAGAAAAATACTTAATTAATTCAATTATCATGAAGACTATCAAATAAAGATACACTCAGAAAACATCTATTTATGCATCTATGCATGATCGATAAAAAATAATCAAAGGAAAAATATAATAACCAGAAAAAACGTTGGCATCAATATATTCCAACACAAAAAAATTAATATATAATTAAAAAGTTGATGTGGAGAAAACCACACTTAAAGCACAAGTTACTCTATTAATTTTATTTAAAAACAAGCTGCAGAAACAGTAGAATGTAAGTTGATTTTAAATTTAAACCTATTAAAAGTTATTAGTAAAACACTAATTTCAACTTACATCACTTACCTATAATTCTAAAAAAATCTTCATTCACTTTTTAAAATTAAATAGTTTTAACATTAAGAGTGTAATCATGCAAGTATATCATTTACAAGTGCCCTTTATTTTTAAAATAAAAATATATATATTTATATACAATAAAGTCTACATTTTATATCCTAAGCCATGCAATTCCAAGCCACTAGATAATAAATTTACAGATGATCCCGCACGATGATCGAATAGGTCCTATAAACACTGAAAAACAATTTTTCCTTTCAAAAATAATCAGTAAAAAAGCTATTAATCTAAAGCATTTTTCCAATAATATTTTATTATAGATTTATAACACTAAAATTATAAAAATAAAAAATATACCAACAGTTAAAATTTTTGCCACCCTGAAAAGTATTTTTGATGTAAATATTTTATTTATTTTTCATGTTTTATTTTATAATATTAAATATAGCGAAATAGAAATGCAAGAATAAAGAGTTAGGTAAGATAGGTGAAGAAATAAGGAAGAAACAATTCATAACTTTTATTGGTAACATAAAAAAATAATACACAATTATTTATGAGTATAAATAATTCAATAAGATGGAAAAGGGAAAAGTTATTTTAGAAAAATAAATATTAGTCACAAGAATAAGACCAGCAAATAAAAGCAGTTCTCTACAACAAAATTATGCTAATTTTATTATATTCTACCTTTCTAAAAATTACTCCCACATACAGGTTTGTAATAAATAAAAAATTCTAAATTGAGTTGTTTTTTTTAAATTCTACTCGATATATTTATATAATCTTAAAAGAAAATGTTTGTGATTAAAAATTTAACAAATGCATAGAAAATTGCAAATAAAAAAATAAAAATCTACTAGAGTATTTTATCAGTCCATATAAAAATATATTATATTTACTAATATTACTACTATTTGAAATGTATGAAGCAGGTATTAAGCTTTAAAGAAAAATACGTTACAGGAAGAAATAAATTAATACAATGTATGCTTGGCGAAAATAAAACATAATTCTTCCTATGTATATTCTTTAAACAACTACAAACCATACAAGAACCATATAATAAATAAACTGTAATTTTAAACACTCCAAAAAATAACTTTGTTTATAATTTCAATTTCGTAACTAAAGCTTTATTTATACAGAATATTTCAGAACTAATCCGAAAATTTAAATCGATTCTTAAGCATAAGAAACAAATGTAGAAGTTTAATTAGTCACGTTCCGTTCCGTTGGATACTTGTACATATAAAAGAATGTTTTAAGCTTAGGTTATTGAACGAGAAATAAAAGTTTTTACAATTTTTCCATAAATCGTTCATATATTTGAACATGTTTATTTTTTTGTTGTATTGTATGTTTCATGATTAATTTTTAAGATAAGTTCTGAAATACCCTGTATATTTCCATGCTACCATCCAGATATTGACATTCTTGTCAGCATAGCCAAAAAATACGAACTACTAGTTTTAAGTGTGTTACAGAAACTCACCTAGGTGATATCTTGGCTGTCGAATCTATGGCATTAGAATTATTGGCCTTAAAGCCACATTTTTGGATTTTTCTGCTTAGCCTTGACACCCATTGCTTTTGTTCATCATTCGATGAGGCGAGCAGCAGTAGTTCTTTGGCATAAGAAGGATCATAATACAATTTGCAAGGCGGTATTGAATCTTCCTTACGTTCCAAATGATCCTTGTGAACTTTTATCCTACATCCTGCCGATAAGAACAAAAGAATTAATTCTATCTTTATTTGAACTCTAACCTTTTTGACGTTTACATCTTTTTCAGTGATGAAAACTTACTAGACATACTTCAAAATCACTTCACAAATTTTCGTTTATTAATTACTCCCTTAGAGATTATAAAATTTATTACTAAATACAAATTTATACTCACTCCTACATTCAAGGGCAGGTGGTGGCCTAAACATGTTCCACATTGGCTTTGGACATACTTCGCACGTAGTGGGAATGTGATAGGATATGTTAAGGAACTCATGGCCTTTATGTGATGTCACACCAGGCTTATCTTCTAAATTCCTCATAGATTGGCTAACATCTAGAGCACCTGACTGTTCATCAGTCTTCCGGGCTTCACCTTCTCCCGCATACAACAACTGGAAAATGCGCGGGATGTCTTTAGAATCTGCACGAATCACATCTCCTTGAGTCACTGAACGCACATGAAATACTTTACTAAAAAGTTAAAAAATATACAAAAAGTGCTCATAACAAGTTAATCCATAATTAGTATGTCATTTTGTCCAATTTGAATAACTACTTTATAATCTAATTATCATTTGAACTGAAATTCAATAGCCTGTTATATGTGAAGTAATTTGGTTAATCTTGACTCAAAACTCAACTGGAAAGAACATATTCTTAAGAAGCGGAAACAAATTAACCTACGAATGAAAAATCTAAACTGGCCAGTCGGTAGGAAATCGAAACTGACCCTAGAAAATAAAATCCTTGTCTACAAAGCTATCATAAAACCTATCTGGATTTATGCAATCCAACTCTGGGGATGTGCGAGTAAGTCAAATATAGCCATAATTCAAAGAAGCCAATCGAAAATACTGCGAACGATAACTAATGCACCCTGGTATGTGTCAAACACTTCACGAAGACCTAAGAATCCCGTTCGTACAGGATGTGATCACTAAATATAGCACAAAGCACCATAAAGGACTGGAATCACACAACTCCAACTTCTAATAGAACATCAAGCCAATAGAAGACTCAAAAGGAACTGGCCAGCTGACCTGAGAAACGGTTGAAGTGGTCTTGTCACTGGAGAAGACCTCACCACGCCAATAAGAGCCCCTTGCTCCGCAGCCAGCAAATTAGCTTATAGAACCTCATTTGTGTTTTGATTGCTAAAAAATGTGACATAATAAAAAAAATCCCTGTTCGATTTAGAACTTAAAATTAAATCTGATATGATGGAAAAAAATTTCACAATTTAAATAAATCTTTGTTAATATATAATACGCTCAGGCGTGCTTTAAAAAGGCATAATAGGGTACCAATAAAAAAAAATGTGAAAATTAATGAACACAAAAAAGTAAGCAAAGGAACGAGTAATAGGTACTTTAAAATTATTTAGATATGCTACTTTTTAACAGACGCAACTAACAAAATCTTGACATTGAGTGCATAATCAAAATGAATGAAAAACTTATAGAAATTATAAACCGTTAATTTTGCTTTATTCAGAGAAGTAGAAATATATCACACTTACCATAAATCTAATACAATCACCGGATCAGAATTTTGCTTATCGTTATCCGAATTATAAAAAATGATTTTCCGACTAGAAACGACGACATATTGCTTTTTCCACCCATGCCGCCTAATATTTTGTTTGGATGGTATAGACAGCCATCCTTCAAATACTGCATCAATTTCATCACCTTCGTTATCAGCTGAACTTAATGAAGCTGTTTCGCTGTTCATTGAGGATAGTTTCAGTTGCATTTGTTCTAAATCTGCATCTTTACTGTCGAGTTCCATTTGGAGACGTTGTTTGGCCGCTATTTCTTCATTTAATTGAGCCTAAAAATAACATTGAAGCATTTTCTTAAAATTATATTTAATTTGGAGTACTTACACTTAATCCTTGTATATTCTTCTCATACGTTGCTATCATTTGATTATACTTTTCTTTTTCTAAAGTAAGTTCTTGTTGTAATTTCTTTAGATCTTTTTCTTTTCTTCTTAAATCAGCATTAGACACCTTAGATTTACCCTTACCAGATTCTCTTATATCTTTTCTGTTCATAATTTCATGTAATTTATTAACAGCTTGTTGTTTTAGTAGGCTTTCAGTGTTTAATTTGCTAATCTAGAATAAATATTAGGAATAAATCAAATTTATTGTTTTAATAAAACCAAAAATTTACCAGTTTCTCAATATCTTCGTTGTTGCTAGTCTTTCTAGTAAGTTCTTCTTGCACTTGCTTGAATTGCCTATTTAATTCTTCCTTTTCTTTTAGTAACTGCTCATTTGCTTTCTTAAATTCTAATTCTCTATCTTTAAATGTATTGATTACCACTTCTTTGGCGTTCATTTCAGTGCGATGTTTAGCCAACAGATCTTTGTGTTCTAATTCTTTCATAGTTTTTTCTTTTTCCAAATCTGCAACTGTTTCTTCGGCTATAGATCTAAAAGAATATTTTTTGTTGTAACAACAGATATTTTTGTTTTTTTTTTAGGAAAAAATTCGTTTAATAAATTAAATTTGTAGATATGATATATATTTTTTTCATATCACATGCATTGAAACAACTAGTTTTAATCCCTGTTTTGCTTGTCGAAACAAGACAATTTCAAACCAATGTAACTGTCAGTCAGAAACAAATGTCATTATTTCAAGTCTGTTTGACAGAAGGTTTCTGTCTGAGATAGTCTTATTTCGACTGGCTACAGAGATCAAAATCGCTGTTTTAATGCATGTGATATAAAAAATATAGTGTGTGGCACGAGATGAAACAAAGACGATTTCTGACCGGGCGATGACAGCCCTCGCTTCGCTCGGGCAGTCAACTCTCGCCCTAGTCAGAAATTGTCTTGTTTTAACCCTTGCCACACAATATACTATTTCTACCGACTTAAAATGTAACTATTATTATTATACCTTGCTAGTGCTTCAGAATCTGCTCTAGCTAAAGCTAATTGGCATTGATGTTTTAACGAAGCCCTCTCTTCCTCAAATTCCTTATTTATCCTATTTTTCTCATCTACTTCTTCTTTTAATTCAACAGTTTGAGTTTTATATAAGGTGGTAAAATATTGTTCGGTTTCTAGATTTTCTTGAAGTTCTTTCATCTGTAGCTGATCTCTCTGCCAATTACTTTTTATTCTTAATACTTCATCTTCTAAGGTCTTCTTAATATCCTGAAATAATAGGTAAAATAAAAGGTAATGGAATAAGAAACACTAACATAAGTTATTTATTCAATACATGACTAGTATATATGATATAGTCCCTAAATGTTTCTTTTGTAAACTTATTTACCTTTAAATGATTTAGTTCCTGTAATAGCTGAGATTCTTTTGCTTTTAATTTATGCAACTCTGAAGTTTGTTGGCTCATTTCTGACTGTAAAATAGTTTTCTTCTGTTGTTCTTGTTCAATTTGACTGTGTAAAGCTTTAACTTTTTCAACTTCTTGCCTATATTCACCTTCTAGTTTCTGCAATCTTTGTTGAATTTGACGATAATCTACGGACAACATTGAAATCTGTCGCTCTTTTTCTTGATAGTTTAAATCAGCTTTTTGCCTCGCTGATTTTTCTTCATTTAACTTCGTTTGTAAAGCTGCAAAAAAACAAATCACAAATCAGTATAATTAATTT
This sequence comes from Altica lythri, assembly GCA_964028335.1. Lineage (NCBI taxonomy): Eukaryota > Metazoa > Arthropoda > Insecta > Coleoptera > Chrysomelidae > Altica > Altica lythri. The sequence goes on from OZ034802.1 coordinate 61,289,018, forward strand.
ATATCTTAATTGTAACAATTTACCAGTTATAATTCTATCCATAAGTTCTGCATGAAATTACATTATTATATATTAATAAAATATTTTTTTCAACAACAATATCGACATCCAGATTTTACTAATAAATACTTTAATTTATCTATAAAACCTTACCTTTAACAACTTCAAGGTTAGCTTCTTCTTTATTCAAAACTTTACTTCGCTCTGTCTCCTGATGAGCCTTAACTTCTTGTTGATACCTATTTTTAACAGCCTTCAGTTCGAGATCTAATCCAGCACATTCTTTTTCCAAACATGACACTTTTTCAGACAACTGAGTGTTGTCAGTTGAAGTTTTTAACTCTTTTTGGCGTAATCTATCCATCTCAGAATTCAAAGATTGTATTTTATTTTCAAGAACAATTTGTTGATCAGAAGCCTAAAATAGTCCAAAACAAATTATAACACTAACTACTTGTACAAGTGTTGCAAATTCGTTTACCTGACTCCTGGAGTTTCTTTCTTCTGTTAGTTGATCTTGCAATGATGCAACTTCAGCTTGTAAACTATCTCTTTGGTTTTGAAGAGTTTGAAGTAATGTCTGAAATTCTGCAACTTTATGTTCGGAATTTGATTTGGCAATGGTCAGTTCGTTGGCCTGTTTTCGTAATTTTTGGCAATTATCAGTCTCACCTTTCAGTTTTTCTTGCATTTCATTCACCTAAATAAATGATAAAAATTAAACAATGTAATTGAATAATGTATGAGCATCTAACCTGTTTTTCTAAAAACTGGATCTTATCGTTATGTTGCTGATTATTATTCATTTCCCTGGTTCTTTTACTTTGCTCTTCTTCAAATCGCTTCTTCAATTCCGATAAATATTTTTCAGTATTTTTTCTTAAATCAGACTCATATTCAGCTTTTCTTTGAAGCTCCTTGTAATTGTGCCTCAAGATTGTTAATTCCTTTTCATATTTCGTCACTTCGTCCCTAACATCACATTCTCTTTGAGCTATTGTTTCTAATTGAGTAAGAAGTTGCCTGTGCTTAACTTCCAAAGTATTGACATTCAATTTTTCTTGTTCTAGTAGAAGTTCGAGATTATGGACTTGATTAGTTGTTGAGTTGGTACCTTCTGATAATGTGTGATTTGGTTTGCTATCCACCGAGTCCACAGTTATTAATTGGTAATCAGAATTGTACGTAAAACCTGAAATGATTTAGATAACTCTACCAATTTCAACGTAATATTCAAATTAAAAAATATATAGATATATAGATTCTAGAAACAGAAGGTAAAAAATTGTTCACTGAATATTGAATTGTTCCTACCTATGAATGGTAAATGATTTCCAACAAATGTATTAGGCACTGGAAAATTTTCTTCCGGAGTTTCATCTTTTTCATAATCTTCAAAGTTACTGGTATCATCATCTCCTGATAGCTCCGGAACAACAGGAGGTGCCATTTCACGTAAGTTTTTGAAAGTCCAATTTTCGTTGTTTATGAAGAATGGGTGTGATTTTATTTCATCTACACTATTGCGACCTAAAAAAATTGAAAAATATTATAGAAATTTAATACTTTATCAGTTTTAATGTATTTTCTTACCTAAACGTTTATTTCTATCACATAGGAGGCCTTGTATGAATGATTTGGCTTCGTTGGATATCTCTACTTCTTCTGGGAAAGATAGATTATTCTCGTGATACATAATTTTGTTATATGTGCCCAATAGACTGTCAGCATAGAATGGTGTTTCGCCAACTAACATTTCATATACAAAAATGCCGACAGACCACCAGTCACACTCCCTGCCGTAGATGCCTGAAAAGATGTAATGTATAGGAAAAAATCATGACGCTGAAAGCTATGTGTTAATATATTTTACTAACCTTTACCGTGACTTTGTAATACTTCTGGTGATATATAATCTGGAGTTCCAACTACATTATTGGATCTAACCAGTCCTCCTTCGTCCATTCTCATACAAGTTCCAAAATCTGCAAGTTTCAGATGTCCGTACTTGTCTAAAAGCATATTATCTGGTTTAACATCTCTATGAACGAAACCCATCGAGTGGATGACGTCCAGCGCCAAGACAACTTCCATAGTATAAAATTTCGCCCAAGTTTCCGGGATATCGTAGTTAGACATAAGGTTTACTATGTCACCACCAGGCATATAATCCATTACCATATATAAATACTTAGAATCCTATAATCCAATAAAGTCTTAAGCTTTATTCACAACCAGTAAATTACAATTACAATTAGACTTACAATTAGTAGTAAAATTTAAATTTAAATTAAAGAATTATGATCATTCACAATGTCCAATTAGTTCCAAATTAGTTAACACTCAAGGTCAAACATTTTTCATTTTATTTGCGGTTATTTTCTATTTGATTTGCGCCCAATCTTTTTCTTCGTAACTCGGCTTTCCGTCTTGATAACATTATTATATATATCATCAATATAAATATATCATCAATCATTAACCAAACCTCAAAAGTTAGGTTATTTAAGAATTTTGACATTTCACAATTACAATTAGGCAATCCAACGATGTGTCAAAATATAAATTCAATATGGCGGCGGGGGTCAAACAACTAAAATTGTCCTTTTTAAACACTAAAAAACACCTTTAAACACCAGAAAATAAAAAGCAAATCGTTTTATAACTATAACACTCCTCAGCTTTCTGAAGATGAATAGCTACTGAATCCAATGTTTGACTTTCGTGGCAATCCAACGATGTGTCAAAATAAATTCAATATGGCGGCGGGGGTCAAACAACTAAAATATCACGTGGTTTGGATTGCCTAATTAGTGGTAAAAGTTTGGACATTGCAAAGTACTAATTGTAAGTGTAATTGTAAGTATAAGTGGAAACACTAATTTATAAGTTGTGAATGATCATATTGTTAGTCATATGTCAAGCTTATAATTACTAATTCTACGTCTAATTGTAATTGTAATTTTCTGGTTGTGAATAAAGCTTTAAACATATATAAAGCTAAAAATGTATATTGATGAATTGATTTAGCAGATACTTGGTGTAGATCCATAATATATAATATGAAACTAAGTAATACTTTAAATCTACACTAATTTATCTTTAACGGGACATATATATATATATATATATATACATATATATATATATATATATATATATATATATATATATATATATATAACGCACAGCGTTTTCTTCAGGCAAATAGTATCTTAATCAATTAAAAAAGTATTTATAGATCCAATAGATAGAGCATACAGCATGCAGATGTTGAATATTAACGTAAAGTTTCCTAGTATTTTATACTTTTGGACAGATATTTAAAGGTATTTAGTAAATTTTTTAGTTTATTTATTTCAAGAGTTTTTAGTAAATTTAATTTGATATCTTTATTTTCTGTGTGTAATATTTTAAGATCGTCATTAAAATTATGGTTATTTTCAATTAAGTGATTAGCGTAGTTGAATTCAATTTTTTATGTATATAACTGGTATAATGAAAAAAATGTCTATACCTGAAAAGCAAAATGTAACTGTACTATCCACTCAGATCTTGCATGTGCCATAATATGCCTTTCCTCCCAAAAAAATGCGGAATCGGAACGTTTTATAAGATCTGCTTTACTCAACCTTTTCATAGCATAAACTTTTCGAGTATATTTATGCCTAACGAGCTGAACTTTACCGAAAGCCCCACGACCAATAACTTTGATGTGTTCAAAATCATCGGTCTTCATACGCAAATTGATTATATCACTAGCAAAATCGTCATCTGCAATAAAAGAATAATTATTTTATAATAAAATTCTTATATAGGTGTATAAACAAAATAAACATGAATATTTTATCAAGATTAAAGAAAATTAAAATAAATAGAAATCCTGGGAATACTCTACTCTGAATTTTTACAAAAATTAAAATAATCCTTCAAGATTACTTGATAGATCAAGTCTAAGACAATATATGTAGAGAATTCATTGTATACGCTATAACATCAATCCGTTATATATTCATTATTTGTAGAGTTGCTTGTGAGTTGAATAAACTGTACTGATTTGTCGTGTACAAAACTCATGCCATATTTTAACGGAGTTAAATTAAAATTTCATATTATTTAATGTGTGTATCGAGTACTAGCTGACCCGGCGAACTTCGTACCGCCTATTAATCAATGATTTCTTCTTTCCGTTTTCGAATTTTTCCATGTTTTAGATCATTTTATCGTATTTTTTTGTTTGTATCCAAGTTTTCTCCTTTTTTTTTTCTTTCGTTGAATTGCTCTTCTTGCTCTCCTGGTTTTACCGATACATAAACGGATTTTGCCCAGAACTCCGCTCTATAGTGCCTCCACTTGCCAGACCAACCAGAGCCACGCGATGTGCCAACTCCATGCACCTTTAAACTGTTCAGTGCCAGACATCGAGAACGGATCGATTTGATCGTTCCTTCATCCCAGGGTCTCCAGATTGTGGAACTTCTTACCTTCCCACGTCTTCCCTACTCGTCCTAACTTGCAGGTCTTTAAATTCCAAATTAATAAATTGACTCTTCTGCCCCAATAGATGTTCTCGGTACATTTGTATTTAGGTCTATATCTACGAGGACATCCTTAATAAAAAAATCTTTTTCTTCTACTTTTTAAGGTGTTTTCCCGGTTTTTCTTCTTTCAGTTTTTTCGTTTATTTTCTAATTTACCTCAGTTTTTCGTTTGTTACAAAATTTTAACCCATTTTTCTTCTTGTTTTTTTTTCGATTATTCCCCTTTATAGACTTTATGAATTTTTCGTTTACTTCTTCCCTGCCTCTTTCTGTTTTTTCTTGTATTTATTTTTTTATTTTTCCGTATAGTCTATTTTTCATTACTATAGTTTTTTTTCAGCTTTTTCTTTCGATTTTTTGTATCTTTTGTTCATAGATTTTCATTCCTTTCCTACATTTCGAACGAAGACAAATCCAAATAAGCTTTTTAATTTATTATAAATCAATTGAGATACAACGCCACCTAGTGGATGTTTTCGCAAGTTTTTTTTATTATTAATCGTTTTTACCGTATTTCGTCGATTTTCTCAATTTGTCCTTTTTTCAAAATTTGTGAGATTAGATTTTGTTTCTTTTTCCTGTATATCAGATTATTTTTGCTTGTTTCCAGTTTATTTTAATTTGTGCAATTTTTTTTATTTCTTCGAATGTTTTTCATTTTTTTGTAGATTTTATCATATTCCATTTTTTGTTTCAAACTTTATCTTACTTTTTTGTTGTTTTTAATTTTTCCGAATTTGTTTTTTCAGTTTTCACATTTTTCTTTTTTAGTTCTTTCTATTACGTTATATTTCACTTTAGTAGCTCGTTTGTAACCAGTTTTTTACCTATTTAGAACCATTGTAATTTTTTCTGTTTTTAGATCTTTTCTATATTTATATTTTTCCTTATAGCATATTTTTTCAAGTTTCTTTTTTTTCATAATTTTATCCAACTTTCTTAATTTTTTATTTCCATTTTGTCATAATTTAATAGTTACCATAATTTAGGATGAAGAAAAATTCAAATAATCTTTCTAGCGGTTGTATTTATAAATCAAAATATAACGCCATACCGTCTCTGCAACCTAGATGTCAAATAAGATTTATATCGATAAAATAACTTGCACTGCCATCTATCAAGAATTGATAGGACTAAATAATAAATATTGGAAGATAAAATTGTCGTTTTTTAGTATTTTCCATAATAATAATTATTATCTAAGCTTAAACCATCCCTGAACTTCAACAAATAATTCAAAACAAATATTAGCCTAACAGTTCTCGATTTTAAGCGATACAAATGAACAGCAATTCATTTTTATTTTATATTTTATAAATATAAAAAATTAAGTAAATAATAGAAATGATACATAAACACGTAGAATCTTTTGAATCAATGTTCTAGAATCTATTTTATGCAATACACTGTTTTTGAAAATAAACAAGAATTTTTAAATTATTCAACATTTTTTTTATATTTCATTAAAATTCTATTGGTAAACCTTACTTCATACTTTTTAAGTATTTTCTCAGATATATTTAGACATCAATAATAAAATACTTAATTAGCACCTTTAGATCTAATACATACATTTTATGATTCGTAACGTTGAAATTAACAGATTAAAAAAACACTTTTTCTTGCAACTGTATGAAATAATTTAGAAAGATTTATTTCTTCTTGATCGAAATTTTTTATTCGTAAATATTAAAATAAAATCTATCATTGCAAAATATTTGAGGTACAGGAATTTAGTCATGATATAAATACTGAATATAATGCACCATAACAATAGAAAATGTCTAGCATAAAATTATATTTTTTATTAACAATAAAATCGCAATTATCTGGAAATATCCAATTGTTAAAAATATTTTTTCAATAAGTATTAAAATCAATAAAAATTGTTTTATATTTCATTCCAATCACATTAAATTTTTTAACAAGACAAATTTGTTTACTAATATTTATCGGAAAAAATATTGCAAAATTTTACTTTCATAATTATAAACTGTTACACCATAAATGATGAATATAAAAAAAGTCTATATGAATATCTGTAAATATACAATGACTAAACATAAATAAAACGTATCACTTGAATCTTAAAATAAATAAAATGACCAATAATAAAATCCTCTTCATTTCATAAAAAAAACAAACAATATAGCTAATCTAAAATTTAAGAAATTGATAATTCTATCTAATTATATTTTAAAATGCCGCTAGTTTATATATCTTCCAATTTGCTTGATAATAAATGAAAACAAACTACACCAGATGCAGTTTGTTTGTTTTTTGTTCACTTTTATTTAGTCTAAATGATTTTACTACACATCCGTCAACTTTGATAAAAGCAACATTCTATCTAAAGAATAAGAATTCAAATATGAAATTGAATATGAAATCAACTAACTAGAAAAAATTCATTTAATTCACTTTAATGTAATTATAAGCCCAGTTTAAATTTGATATAATAAAGTAAAACTATATACTCACATCTATTTAAGTAAACTTCTACATTCTTTAACTTCTTAATAGCAGGGTGATCACAATCAGTATATAGAGCTTGTACTGTATCTAATAAAGAATCAATATTTCCTTTACCACGAGGATCTTTAATTCTTTCTTCAAGAAGTCTTAATCTTCTTCTACGATCTTCATCATTAATAATATCCATTTTTAAATTTACTTAGTAATAGAAGTCCAGTTATAAAGAATATCTAAAAAAACAGTGAAAATATATTACACAAATGTCAGCTCGAAAATAAATCAACAAATAAATAATATGCTTTATTTGTAATTATATATTGTTTGTTGAAACAACAATTTTCAGGCACAAAAGTTAAATTGTTAAATTTTGGGACCAACCTGTCAAAAACATTGCTTTGTGAAAAAGTGTTAATATTTACTCACCTAATCATTACACGTTTTTGGAAGACGTGCTTAACATTAAAAACGTTCTAAAAATCACTAACGATTATTATACACTTAACATAATATAAAATTATTCACCGAAAAAAAGTCATATTTACTTTTTTATCAGAGCAGCCATTTTAAAATTAATCATCACTTCACTTTCCCTTCAGTGTTCGTTACTGATGATCTAACTGAACACTATTCAGTGATTGTGATTTTCTAATTTGATTAAATATTACCTCAAAGGCACAATTTTATACAATGAATTTTAGTCAAAATATATTTTTAGAAAAATATCATTTTGGGAAATCTGTATGACAGTAAATTTGATTTTAACAAGTCTCTTTTAGATCTTATCAGTACGCAGTAAAAGGCCCAAACCCCAAAGTAAAAGACGTAGGTCTACCAACCCATCACAAATGTCAATACACTATTGACATTTGAGATTTACTTCAACAGTGTCATTTTTGTTAAACGCATTTATGTTTTTTAAATTTTGATTGATATTTGTTTAATGTTCTCGGTTTGATCATTGTTTGTCAGAACTAAAATAGGTTTAAGTGATTTTTGAAGTAAATACTTTATTAAGTATAATGTGTCTAAATAAAATAGATAATGTAAGGATACGAAGTTAGTAATGTGTTTCACGTGCATAACCTAGAAATGATGGAGTCAAAATTTAAGGTTGGAAACGGTACCCAGAAGTTTCAAATGAAAATGAAACCAATACCTGTCATCTTCAACAATGGTAACGGTTCTCCAAGTGCTAAAAAAATTAAATTAAATGACGAAAATCGAAACCCATCGACTTCAAACGGCCATAATAATAATAAGCCGAAAATTAGTATACAAGATCAACGGAGAAATTTACCTGTATTTGATAAACGTAATAAATTGCTGGAACTTATTAAACGACATAAAACTTTAATAATATTAGGAGAAACGGGTAGCGGTAAAACTACACAAATTCCACAGTATTTGTTTTCGGCTAGGATGCAAGACAGTGGAAAAATTGGAATTACCCAACCTAGAAGGGTAGCTGCAGTTAGTGTCGCTACTAGAGTTGCTCAAGAGTATGGACATGGGGTAATTTTAATACATACATAATTCGAATATATATCTTAAAGTAAAACTGTTAATTATTTCTAGATGTCTGTAGGAGACCTAGTCGGTTATTCTGTAAGATTTGAAGACTGTACATCTAGTAAAACTAAAATAAAATTCTTGACTGATGGTATGTTGCTTAGGGAAGCTATATTTGATAGGTTGCTAATGGAATATAATGTAATAATATTAGACGAAGCTCATGAAAGAACAATTCATACTGATGTTTTATTTGGGATTGTTAAGAAAGCACAGAAAACAAGAGAAGATAGAAGTTTAGCGCCATTAAAGGTACATAGTAATATGAGACAAAAGTATACGACTTGTTACAAATTGCATTTTTAGATAATCATAATGTCTGCTACTATGGATGTAGACCATTTTTCTCGTTATTTTAATAATTGCCAGGCTGTTTATTTAGAAGGTAGAACATTTCCTGTAAATATTTATTATACTCTTAAACCATATGATGATTATCAGACTGCAGCTGTTGCTACTTTTTTTAAAATACATCGACAGGCACCACCTGAGTAAGTTTTGTTTGAATAGTGTTTATCATTTTGTTGTACGAATATTTTTTTTAGCCATGATGTTTTGATGTTTCTAACAGGCCAGGAAGAAATTGAAGCTTGTGCTCATCGAATTAGAATGTTAGCTAAAGATCCTGACGTCCAAGGGCCTTCAATTAGATGTTGTACATTATATGCTGCTCAGTCAAGTGCTCAACAAATGTCTGTATTTCAATCAGTACCTGCAAATACTAGGAAAGTTGTAATATGTACTAATATAGCTGAGACAAGTATAACTATTCCGGGTATAAGATATGTGATTGATAGTGGGATGGTTAAAGCTAGGTATGCATAAATAATTTTAATTGAATTTAGATTCTTAAAATATATATATTATTTTTTAGAACGTTTCATCCATCTACTGGATTAGAATTATTAAAAGTTCAAAAAACATCACACGAACAGGCCTGGCAAAGAGCAGGGCGAGCTGGACGAGATTCGGAAGGGCATTGCTACCGACTGTTCACTCGATCCCAATTCGAACTTATGAGGAAAACTACAGTACCTGAAATACAAAGAGCAAATTTAGGAACAGTGGCACTTCAGTTATTGGCGTTAGGAGTACATGCAAAGTATTTCGATTTTATGGATAAACCTCCAAAAGATGCTATAGACGCAGCTTTCGAGCAGTTGAAACTTTTAGGTGCGGTCGAAGAAGTGGATTCTATTAGTTTGACGTCAGTTGGGAGGAAGATGGCCAAATTTCCTTTAGATCCAAGGTGTTTATTAATTAGTAATACTTATAATTTTTTTAAAGTGAATACATACGTAGGTCAGCTTTTATTATTAATTTACATAGACCTAATTTCAGAAAATGTTAAAAACGAAATTTAAATTCATGTACTCATATATTCATTTTTACTTAAATTCTCAGCTTATTTTCTTATATCTATTTAAACTTAAGTACTCGGTTGCGACTAAAAAATTTAAAATTTAAATTAACTAACTAGCTACATAATAGAGAAATGAGAAATTTATTAAGGGTTCTTTTTACCGATATGTACATTCAATGTGTTGTTGATGTGTACAAAAATATTTTTTAAGCTTTCATTGGACAGTTTGATTTTCAAATTAAAACAAATGTGGAAAAAATACAATAGTAAACATTTGCTCAAACTTTAGATTTAAAAATTATTTCTAGCAGAATTTATATTAGTGTTCAAATCCTTGTACATAATTGAGAAAAATCATAAAGATAACAGTCTCACGTTATTTTTATTTATTATTTTTTAATTATGTAGTAAGAGTTTATTTTTTTTTTAGATTTTCCAAAATTCTGTTAATGGCACAGCAATATGGATGCCTTCAGGAAGCTCTAACGATAGTATCAATCCTTAGTGGAGAATCAATTTTTACGACTCCCGTATCGAAGCAAACTGCGGCCCAAAATGCTCGTCAAAAATTCTGTTCAGCTTACGGAGATTTGGTGACTTATTTGAACATCTTCAGGGAGTTCGATACTGTTGGTCAGAATAGCAAAAGGAGTTGGTGCCATGAACATTTTATAAATATGAGAAATATTCTACATGCTCGAGAAATTCGGACACAGCTAGAACAGCTATGCAAAAAATGTGATATGGGCGTAAATTCATCGTGTGGTGGTGATTTGGGGCGATTGAGAAAGTGTCTTACTACCGGTCTGTTTATGAATGTGGCTGAATTAGTCAGAGACCATCAGTATGTTACGGTAAGTAGAAAGAACACAAGAGTTTTTTGTATGATTAGTTAGTTCCAATCAACAGGAAAACTGTTCTAGAATCCGTTATTGATGATTGTCACAGTTTATGTAATTAAATGTTATGTATATTTTATTAATAAGATTTTTTATATTTTGTAGCTGGATAAAAAACAATCAGTTCAATTCCATCCTAGTTCGTGTCTTCATCGCCAACAGCCTCATCTGGTTCTTTTCACTGAAGTGGTTCAAACGAATAAGTGCTACTTAAGAGGATTGACTACCATAGAAGCTGAATGGCTCCAAGAAATTGCACCAGAATATATGAAAAGTCATAAAATACGATTTAACCACAGTTGATAAAGATACGTAACCATATTCTTGTACATACAATTAGGAATAAGTTTTTATTGACTTTAAGTAACTTTTTATTATCTGTATGAAAATGAGATTGAGAAATGCAGTTTTGTGATATTTGATTTTTACAACTTACTTTTTTCAATTCAAATTATTAGGTTTAACTTGCTTACAGGAATTTAATTCTTTATTTTATTTTAAAATAATTCTGTTTTGATAAGTATGTAAAGAAGTGGATCTCACAGAATTATATTTTTAGTGCCAACTGTACCAATCTGCAAATTGTTATTAATCCGTGTAAGTATAAGAAGCTGTGTGTTGAAATTATTGTAAAATAATTTTTGTAGTTATTCTCTTAGATAATATATATTAATGTATACAGGGTGTCCCAGAATTAACTACGGAAACTTCGTATACGTATTCCTTGATGACAAATAAGTAGGGTCTTTCCTATAAAAAAAATTTTTTTAGAGACTCCTGTCAGAGTTATAACCCTTTAAAGAGGGGTGGTAAAATACTGTTTTAATTTAATATCTTCTGATTGGTCCAAGATAAAAAATTAAAAATTTGGGTGAACATCATTTTTATAAAGACGCATTTCTCCTGCCACTTTTCACCTGCCCTACCCCATTCTAAGGGTGCAAATCAAGGAACCCCTCTTAATATTTTTTTTGTAACTTTCTTAGCAATTAATATTTGCAATAACAAAAAATTATTTTAGGAAGTTTTGATTATTTAGAAACTTTTTTGTTCCTTGTCGTTTTTTGCGAAATCGTTTCGGTTTGGAGTAAAAAAATAAAATGTAGGACCATGTCAATTGAGTATTGTGTATCGCGATCAAGTAGCGCACATTTTACCATTTAAAGAGTTAAAGGGTTATAACTCTGACAGGAGTCTCTAAAAAAATTTTTTTTATAGGAAAGACCCTACTTATTTGTCATCACGGAATACGTATACGAAGTTTCCGTAGTTAATTCTGGGACACCCTGTATTTTTTTGAATAATTTGTCGTCGACGTTTTTTTATTGTTGATGAGAATTTTATCTGTTAAAACATACAGCTTATTCATTGTATTGTTCATTGATAATATATATTTTTTAATATTTTTTTGTCTTTTTTTAATTCCTTTAGTATACATAATAATTAAAGCAGAAAAAGTTGGCAAATAAACAATATTAATAACTTAAATATTAGGCTTTTACCACAAAGAACATTTAAATTATTTATTACTCCTATTATATTAATGTTTTTATTGAAATTACTTTTTGACGTTAGATATCGCTTTTAATTGTTTTCTTGTTATAAATATTGTAACAAAATACTTGCCCCCAAAAAGAAAAGTCTCCTGCTGAAGTACCCCAGCAGCAGGAAAACTGGAGGGCGACATCGACCCCAAACAATTCCGAAGCACCTCCCACCATCAATGTGGGAATTGGTGCTGTCTTGTCACAGCTACAAGATGGTAAAGAAAGAGTGGTTGGATACTTTAGCAAAACATTATCGAAAGCTGAAAAGAATTACTGTGTAACTCGGCGGGAACTCTTAGCAGTTGTAAAATCCGTCGAGCACTTTTATAAATATCTGTATGGCAGAAAATTCCTGATCAGAACAGACCATGCCAGTCTAAAGTGGCTACTTAGCTTTAGGAACCCAGAAGGACAGATGGCAAGATGGCTCGAAAAGCTGCAAGAATATGATATTGAAATCGAGCACAGACCTGGGACAAGATATCGTAATGCTGATGTACTTTCCAGAAGGCCATGTCGACCTGATTGCCCCCATTGTACCCGCATGGAGCAGAATGAGGAAAAATTTGCATTAGTTAAGGTTGTGCCAGAAGACGAGAGCTGTATGCTGGAGGAGCAACAAGAAAACGATCCCGTTCTGATAAAGATTCGGGAATGGAAGAGACCGTCGTCCGTTGTGGAGAGAGATATCCTCACCCTCTTCTGCTTTAAAAGCATATTGGGCCCAATGGAACTCTTTAATTTTGGACGGTTGGCTTCTTCAAAGACTTGTAGAAAATACCGAGGGCACAGAAACAAGAAAACAAATAGTGGTCCCAAGAAATGCTGTACCAGAACAGATACATAATGATAGTTCTGGAGGACATCTGGGTATCACGAAAACGCTGCAAAAGGTCCGAGATAGGTTTTACTGGGTAAACTGCACTAACGATGTTAAAGATTGGTGTCTTAAATGCACCACCTGTGCTGCCAGTAACGGTCCGCATCGAAAACCGAAGGCGAAAATGCAGCAATACCTGGTCGGAAGTCCTTTTGAAAGAATCGCAGTAGATGTATTGGTGCCACTTCCACAGAGCGATGTAGGAAATAAGTACATCTTTGTTGTAATGGACTACTTCACCAAAGCTATGGTTTCCTAGGAAAGCGGTGCCGTAATATAACGGCCGCTATAAAACGTTGTTATTATTTTTACCACGGGTGGTTTTTAAGAAAACGGTGGGCAACACCGCTACACAATAAAGCGGCACCGTCATTTTGGTGACGGCCGTCATAACGGTGGAAGACACTGCGGTCAACATTTTTTATCTTCGGAGCGGTGCCGGTGTGGAGTTTGTTTATTTTTATTCAGTCGGGAATTGGGAACTGGTTCGTAGAATTTTTTATCTTAGTTTGAATTTTATTTTTTAAGATTTTGTAACTATTATTCCCCTCAGGTATTTTTCGTATATTATTGTATTCATATCATAAAAGTTTAGTCCTTAAGTTACTAGGAATTATAAATATTTTTTATGCTCAATACATTTTCATTTATTATGGGATTTACAATTTCAATCGTCGTAAAAAATCCTATTCTTCGTCAAGGGTTATTATTTTGTTTGAAGGAAACATCTAAAGCAATATAGTTAATTACCTTGGGAATTTAAAAAAAATTAAAGTATTTGCTTTTTACCCGCCCATTTTTCAATGAACAATCTCTATTAGTAAATTTCTGTAATATTTTTTCTTCTTCCGATGAAGAATCGTCTTCCAAAAATATTATCATTGCCAAGTCCAAATCATCCATTTTTTGCTTTTAATACAGAAACACCTTAATTATTGTCAAATAATGAAACTAAACACAAGATATAAAACAAAATATAAACACACAAAACGAAAGCAAATACAAAAATGGATTTAGGCGGTCAATAACGTTAAGCTCTTACTTTACATCTGTGCTCACCGATAGCGGCCGTCTTGAATAGCCGTCAAATAACGGCCGCTTTATTGCGGCACCGCTATCCTAGGAAACCAAAGCTTAAATGGGTTGAAGCCTACGCAGTTCCCAATCAGGAAGCCACCACTTTAGCAGGTTTATTAGTTGAAGAATTCATAATCCGTTTTGGAGTACCACTAGATGAATTATGTTCAGACCAAGGGAGAAATTTTGAGAGCAAGCTGTTTCAAGAATTTTGCCAAAGATTAGGCATCCACAAAACGAGAACCACAGCGATGCACCCTCAGTCTGATGGAATGGTGGAACGAACGAATCGCACTATAACTATAACTACCTGTCAAAGGTGGTGTCAGAGGGATTGGGATCGACATATCCCACTATTTCTAATGGGCATTCGATCGGCCATTAACGAATCAATGGACTAAACGCCTGCGAAGGTCCTGTTCGGTAGATATATGAGGCTACCATGTGACTTGGTGTTTGGTTGTAAACCTGGTGAAGTGGCCCGTGAAGAATATGTCGCCGATCTTCAGAATCGAATGGAAAATATACACAACTTGGTTCGTGGGAAGCTGCAATTGTCTAATGATCGGATGAAGAAATACTATAACGCGCGGACAATGGAAAAGAGTTACCAAGTTGAAGATTTAGTCTGTCTCTATAACCCCCGACGGCGACGAGGCATTTGTCCCAAATTACAGAAGAACTGGGAAGGTCCATACACCATCAAGAAAAGGATAAACGATGTTATTTATCGGATCGTGAAAATTCCCAGAGGGAAACCCGTCGTGGTTCATTATGATCGGTTGGTGCCTTACCAAGGAAACCACAGTGGAGGTGTGCAGCAGCTCCAAGAAGATGGTTTGGCTGGCTCAGGGAGTGTCCGGGATCCCGATTTAGGAAATAACATTCCAGGAGGAATGAATCTAAGTTTAAACGTTATCCAGCAGAGTTCTGTGTATCTTAACAATTTTGTGAATAAATTATGTTAAAGTCCCCATAAGTGTTTCAATATTGTATCTCTAATAGTGTTTTCTATTTTTTCATGTTTTTTTGTATAGCTCTTAAATTTTTTTTATTGATTTTATTCCGATTCTTTAGCTTGTTTTCTATTTCATATTTATTAATATCATATTCATTAGCATGTTTTTTAAATATAATTTATTGAGGTTTCAGGATATTTGTTCTATATTTCACAATTAGATAAGGAACTTTTATTTTTTGTCTTTCAAGTTTTTTTTCCAACATCTCACAGTTGGTCCCTATTTTTTATATATGCTCATTATCTTTCATAAATTTATACCAATCGTCATGGCTTTTTAAAGATTATTAATAATTTAATTACAAATAAATTTTTAATAATGCTGCATAGATTTTTCTTGTCGAGCTTTTAAATTTTTTACAATTTATGATTAATTAATGATTTTTTGTACAACTGTCATTAAAAGTGACACTTTTAATGATAGCAAACAATGTTAAAAACGATTGTTTACATAGCAGCGTGTTAAAAATACTTTTAACACGTTGCCATGTAAACAAGTTTACTTTTAACACGGTTTAGTTTACTTTTAACACGGTTTGGTTTATTGTCATTGCAAATTCGCTCGTTTCATTATCAAAATAGGGAAGTTGTACAAAAAACATTGTAAGGTATTTGTGTTAAAAGTGATTTTATTTTGTTCGTGAAATTGTTCAATTCGCTCCGCTCATTTCACAAACGTTTTCACTCACAAAATAAAACCTCACTTTTAACACTCATATCATAAATAAATATTTTGTACAACTGTCATTAAAAGTGACACTTTTAATGATAGCAAACAATGTTAAAAACTATTGTTTACATAGCAGCGTGTTAAAAATACTTTTAACACGTTGCCATGTAAACAAGTTTACTTTTAACACGGTTTGGTTTATTGTCATTGCAAATTTGCTCGTTTCATTATCAAAATAGGGAAGTTGTACAAAAAACATTGTATGGTATTTGTGTTAAAAGTGATTTTATTTTGTTCGTGAAATTGTTTAATTCGCTCCGCTCATTTCACAAACGTTTTCACTCACAAAATAAAACCTCACTTTTAACACTCATATCATAAATAACTATTACCCACGACTCATAAGTAAATTGCGTATTTTTTAACCTATAACTCTGTCAGTAAGTGTCAAATTATTGAGGAGTTGTGTTATAGTTTCATTTACTAAACTAGTGAAGTAAGTAAATAGAAACCTGATTATTATGTTGGTTACCTACAGTTTTCATTAAATTAAACTAACATTTGACATTTCTCAGACAGAACTGTCTGCGAAATCGAATATTTTTGACAACTTATGCCAAAATTTAAATTTAATATTTGTTATTTTTAGTTTTATACAAAACCATTTGGTAAGTCGTGGGTAAAGCATAGTACTTTACTCGAGGAACAAATTGCATATTTAGCTCGTTTCTTTAGCCCCTTCGCTCGCAAGCTCGCTCATGGGCCAAACACACTCGCTGTAATATGCAATTTACTCCACTCGTAAAGTAATATACTATTATGACTCTTCTCTCGTATTTTTTATTAGACGAATGAAAAACTTAGACAAAATGACTTATACAGTGAACTCAGTGTTTACAAAAACAACAGGTATGCAAGTATATTTATTTGTGAAGAAAATCCTTATTTTGTACATTACATTACAAGAGAGACAATCTATATGGAAAGATGATCGACTTTCGTTCCGAGTAATGTGTACTATTAATCTTCTTATCGTGTCGAAAATTTCTATCTAGTCTAAGCTTTATAGTATTCCATCTCTACATGTACGAACAGCGACCTTCGATGGAATTATGTTAAATTTTCGATCAAAGTAGGGAGAAAAACTATTACGTTACAAAGGACGAAACTGACGAAAGTCAATCATCTCTTTCGGAGGTTGAATTGTCCCCACTGCAAAGCCGAGGGTGCAATCGGTCAGAGAAAAGATCGATTTCGTCCTGAGTTATATTCTTATTCATTTGAAACCAATGCATCGTATTTATTTGTTTGGTAATCCTATTTATTATTTTTTTTTTGTTTCATTTTACTGTGATTATTATTCTATTACATTCTGTTTTACTTCTTAATTTTTGTGTATATTCGCATCAAATAGTGTTAATTACGCGTTGTATCAACGTGAAAATACGCCAAAAAAATAGTCCACACTATTGGTAAGTGTCACTACAAATGTCTAGCGACAGCCGTGTTGGTATGCCCCGGCATGCGCGTTTGACAAGTTGATTTCACAGCATAGTTGTAGGCAACCCGGTTTACACCATAACAATTTACTTCAACATTTATAAAAAAAATGTGAGCCGTCACGGGACGCCTGGCAGATGTGAAACATCGACATTATTGTGTAAAAGTAATATGCAGAAAAGAACAGATTGTGATAGGAACTAAATATGTCATAATGATAAAATAAAATATTACGATTTTTTCCAGATAACGAATATGACTATTTATTGAATAAATTTAAAAAGTGATTTCGTTTAGCTTTTTATTTAATTGCCTTAAATTCAATAATCTTAAAAAAGGAAATTATTAAAACACAAATTTATATAGAAGTACGTTACTATATTAATATAATTGTAGTTACTTCATAATTTTAGTACAAACAAAAAGCGATACTAAATAAAAAATAGGAAAATGATGAATTTAACTATGAATACAACTTTATCGTTGAATAACTTTTAAACGGTATTTAAATGGGAAATGTATTATGATTTAGGCACGGGTTAATGTGAATATTAAGGGCTGGTTAAGGTCTGATAATTTTTGTTAGGTCATAATCTAAAAATTTGATGGGTGTTTGGAGAACAAAACCAAATCTGGGAAATAACGGACACCCCAATGTATATAGAGTACTCACTCATTTTTATTCATATTTTTTCATCACTTTCTTTATTAACACTTTGTTTATTCATATTTAAAACTAAATACACAAATTTTACGCGGACAACTATATGACAACTATTCACCAACAATCTATTTTGATTGACTAGCTGTCAATTTTACAGGTCAGCAAAATATGTAGGTATATTATGTTGCCTATACAAACAATCATTTTTATATATATATAGAATAGATAGTAGGCGGAATCGAGTTAGGTTTTTATGAAACAATTCATACCCTGTCCCACCAAATTTTTGAATCGATGAGCTTCTTCCCCCTATTGTTGGCGCGCCACCGTCGCGTCGCTCAAAACATGACACCAATTTCATATAAGATATCAGTACATCTCTTATCGATTATTATCGATGCGTTAGGTTTTTTACGTCATGACGTCACCGTCACCACGCCAAAAATCTGATTTACGTGCCGCTATAGATGTTTCACATCAATAATATTATATTATAATAGTATATTCTGTAACAAGGTTAGAATGAAAATTCGATACGAGTGGAGAATTCCGAACGCGAGCGTAGCGAGCGAGAGGAACCACGAGTTATCGAATTTTCATTATAACCGTGTAACAGACTGTATTTTCTCCACGACCATGTAATAATTCTGTTTATTTAAATTGAAATATGTAGCAAAACAATTAGAACGTCGCACTGACAAACTGAGTGACAGTTTTAAAATTCGCAGGGCAATCTATGTTTTTTGTTAAGCAATTACAGAATGTTATTCCGTCACTAGTTATAGAATGGAATTACATGCAAAACACATAAGAAGCAAGTGTTTCAGAATGAATATTCTATCTCAAGAGTGAGAATGAACACTTTCTATTATTAAAAATGAAGTCGGAATTATTACAATCATTAATGGTCGTGGAGAAATGTATTTTCTTTTATTATTATTGTATTCTGTATTGTTATGGCTACGTGATGGCTACCTAAAATATGAGCAACAAATCAAATTTAATTATATTTGGATTACAAAAATGACTTAAGAAATAATACAAAAAGTGAAACCTAGGAAAATATTTATTTAAAAAACAATTAAAAAAAAATTAACAATTTATATTTTTACTTGCACCAATTGCAATTATTTGCGCGTCCCTATCACACAGTTCAATTGTAGTTGCTCACTTATTTTGTGCCGCTTTCTTAACATTCTTAATTTTGTGCACAGTTTACCCTTATTCAATGCAATTATTCTGTCAAATAACTTATCGCGAAGAAACTGCATGATAGCACTAATACCTTTATCGAGTCGTTTTACTTTCTGTCCCTGCAAATATATATATTTTATAGACCGATGCATTCGCTCCAAATGCATGTTGATGTTTATCCCACAGTGTAAACGAAAACAATACGCCCATCTCTCCGCAACATTTGCATAATGTTCTGCAAAATATGTTGCAAAGTCAGCAGTATCAGGATCATTTTGAGCAAATGTTAAAAATTCTGTTCGCATGTTCATAAATGCTTCCTTGTCAGTTTCTTGTAACATTGTTCTTAAAAATTTGTATATAGTGACCTGAAATAATTGTTCATTATAAAAGAAAACATTGATGATTTATAATAACAAACTTCTTTCTCCTTTAAATTAATTTTGGGTAAATTTTTACGCAGTGCTCGATCCACATGCCACGTACAATACAATCTAAAAAAATTTGAAATACACAGACGTAAAACCTTCAAATATGTACATACCTGTTATCCGGAGGACCCATAACTTTTGCCCAGGCATTGTATGAAGCAGGAGCCATATCAGACATGAATGTTTTTGCTTTAAGAACACCAACACGGTCTTTAATATTATAAAAAAAACGTAATATTTTTTCATCATTCCTGTTGGAAATAATAAAAGCACACGGAAGACCTTCGCGTAAATCATCCAACACCAGCAATGTGTTTAACTCAAAATTATACTGGTTAAGCCCATGAGTCCCATCAGCACATATGCAGTCATTTCCATACTTTCTTAAGAGTTCTTCCTGAGCACTGTTCATAATCATTAAAACAAAATCCTCTTTTTTGAGATCTGGATGAGTATTACAAAGTGTGTTTTGTGGTTTGTAAAATATAATACAACCACTTGATTCCATTTCTTTCACCCAAGCTTCAACACTTAAAGCATCATTTTTATGACGAACAGAAGCTGATTTCAAGTTAAAATGTTCAATGTTATAAAGGTCTTTCATATTTAATAAATGAACTCTGCCTAAATCTGACTTGGTTACAGAATCACGCACTTGATTTAAGATTTCTATAAAAGGTATTTTCATACTTATTTTAGCAGCTATTTCTTCACGTTCTTGGGATGTCAAAAATAGGTGTCCCAGTTCATTTCTATGACCAACATGAGTTTCCACAAATTCAACAACGCAGTTGTTGTGGGGCAATGTCACTTACTTTTTCTGTAAAATGAAATTAAAGAGCTTATTACAATAAAAAAATATTTTGTTGTCTATACACAGTGTATTAAATAAAAAAAGTAATTTACCTGGATGAAATTTCCTAGCATGTCGCCGTAAATGAGAAATTCGGCTGAATGTTTTCTCGCACTCTTGGCACAAATTCATTTTCCAATTAAGTAATTCACAAAAAACAGTTTAATCCATAAATAACTATAACACAACTATAAACATCAAAACAAAGGCATAGAATCAAAGAGTGAAAATAGCGCGAAACCTACAGCATACAGTCCAATTTGAAGGCATGCGGGGGCAAAACAACCACGGCTGTCGCTAGCATGTCGCTAGTGTGTGTCACTTGACGCTACGCGCTCTGGTGGTTAAAAATATTACTACTGCTAGGATGATACATGTGATTTAATTACCTAAAGTTATGTAGTTTTTATTTACAATTGAAATATTTTTATCATTAAATCAAGTTCTTGACTTTATTGAGGCTACTGCTAAGTCTCGAAATTTTGTAGAAGGAGAGAAAATAATTAATGCAGGACATTTAATGTATAATGGGTTGGAAAATCAAAACAATGATCAATACGATATTTTGTCGTATTGTATACAATCATCAGCTTTTCGTGATAAACCCCATGAAATAAAAACAGTTATACAAAAAAATGGTCAAATTGTTTCATCAAAGTGTAGCTGTACAGCTGGACTTAGTGAAAGATGTAAACACATCACAGCGGTGTTATTATATTGTACTCGGTAAGTGTAAATTTTAATGACACTGAATATAGTTTACCTTTTTCATTGTTTTTCTTTTAACAAAAAACCGATTAGGTTTTTGAAAATGATGAAAACGAACGTCTCAATTTTGGGCTGCATTACTTGAACATCCTTAAACACAACAGTATTTTCTACTTTTGGTTTTTTTGGAGAAAATCTAGCTCCACAATTATTTAATAAATCTGAGGCCATAGTTAAATGTTAATTTTCACTGATGTACACTTTTTTTATTATTAATAGACGAAATATAAAAAAACAAAATTTAGCTACATACAAATTTGCCTTATTTTTATGTATGGCTAACTACCAGCTGTCACCCTAGCGCTAGTTTATAATGTGACCACCAGTCAGCGCACCATGTCCGGTGGCACATACCAATTGCCACACTATAAATGCAATCCCCCATTATTGGATTTTTATGGTTATATCACCCTTAATTTTTGACAGAAGCAGATCAAAAAAAGAAATGGACATCCTGTAGCATTCAAAAAACTTCTCCGGGTTTTCTTTTAATATTTTTTGCAGAAGTACGTGTTTTCCCTTTGATCATCGATCAGTCAGTACTGAATGGATCCAGAATTTTATGTTAGCGAAGAAGGTGAGAACGACGATGAACAACAAACGTGACACAAATTGCATATTTATTAAGAGTAACTTCGTTAATTTTTGCAAAGGCTCAACTTTTCAACACCTGAAGAACTGAAAACCAACGTGTGTGACAAGGGATGAGTTAATTTTTACGCTCGTGAAAAACTGCTGGTGTGGTCTATTGTTTTTATAATGACGGGAATAGACGCTGCGTGAACAAAACGCAGCGTGGAATCCCGCCTGTGTGGCCGTATCCTAAGGAACTAAGTTAAATTTTCGATCAGGGAAGGAAGAAAACTATATATTTTCAACTTCCCGCTAAAAAAATTATTTTTTTTTTAAATCGGGAAGGTGTATTGTTTTTACCCCGTTTTTCGAAAATCGACTTTTCAACGTACCTATCTCGACGTTTTTAGGTCTTTGGAACCTCCCCTGACTATTTTTACGAGGTTGTCTGTATGTATGTGCACTCAAAAAATTGTTGTACATAATATTAATGAACGGCGTTCATAAACCCTAATTTCTTTAATACAATGAACTTTTCA
Organism: Altica lythri; assembly: GCA_964028335.1. Lineage (NCBI taxonomy): Eukaryota > Metazoa > Arthropoda > Insecta > Coleoptera > Chrysomelidae > Altica > Altica lythri. The sequence goes on from OZ034802.1 coordinate 61,311,579, forward strand.
TTAATTTTCTGTACAAAAATCATTAGTTTATAAACAGTAATCCTAAATAATATGGATTATGAATCATTAAGTTATGAGAAAAAGGTTTCATAAATTTAAGATCGAAGTACATTAGTTATAAGAACAAAATTCATTGATGCAATGTACAACTCTTAAAAGCATGACTGTAATCATTGAATCATAGCCAAAATTCATTAATACAATGATCAATTCTTACAAGCATGACTGCTATCTTTAAATCATAACCAAAATTCATTAATACAATGATCAATTCTTAAAAGCATGAATAAATACATAAAATACAATAAAACTGTTCATAGTATTAAAGAACGAAATTCTTTAAAAACAAAACATGCCGGCAAAAAACAGAATCGACGGTCGGGTAGGTACGTGTATTTCTTTGACCACATTTGTGCCATTTGCACATAGCTTCCTTTCCTTACGTATCGTATTTTTGTGAGTCGTACTTAGTTGTCATAGAAAGTTTTTGCTATTCCCCTTATAAGTGTTATGTGATCTGTGGCAGATTAAATAAAGGTAAGTTTTATATTTTCTTTATATTTTTATTTATTTATTATATTATATTATTTAATTTTGAACCAGTCGCCCAAAGCCACAGTAATTTGTGAATTTTACAAAAAGTATGGAAGACTTGAAGAGGAGCAAAGAAATGCTCTGATAACAGCCATCGCACGATTCTTTGAAGAAAAAAGCACTGTTATGACTCTTAAAACTAGTTATGAACTGGAAAGTGAAATCATTGAAAGGTTTCCTACCGAAAAACTGGTAACTAAAATTATCTACACAGTACCCATAATTAAAGAATAAATTATATATAGATGTATGTTCATATTCTTGTACATTTTTCATCTATTCTTAAAAAGTTTTTAGATAATTTCTGGATATCTGCATACATTATATTTTCATTTTAGGAATACTATCGTACCAGTAAAAGAGGGAAAATTTACGCAAAATGGTGTAATTCAAAAGTGTCATTTAAAAAATCTGTGGAAAGGCATGTTTTACCAGCCAAGGTACAGGCCAAAGGAAACAACAAAGTGACCCGACCGGTGAAAAATTTTGGTTTGCATTTACACTATATCTTAAAGTTCTAAATTAATTAATTCCATACATTTACAGTTCCAGAGGCAGATGCTGATGTTATTATTCGGGCATTAAAGTTTGATAACCTTTCGATGGAAGAGTTTGACAGCTATTGGAAGGCTTGTAGACAATTCCGTATGGCTGAGATAAAAAAATTTGAAAATACAGCAGCTATTTTTGATAAATGGCCCTTTTATAAAACTCCGTCTGGCTTTAGACTGGTAGGTCTTTCATAATATTTTCTTTGTAATGGTTTAAAATAATAATAAATAAAATATTGACATATTTTCAGATCGATATGGACTTTGACGCTATTTATCCGACCGGAAACGCTCTGGTATCACAGTGGGAAGCTAAACGAGATACCATTTTAAGTTTTTTGTTAAATGATAACGTCAAAGAAAAAAGTATCAAGGGCTCGTTGGAATACATAAAAAACCATAAAGTCCCAGAAAGTAAGTATCTTTACAAGTTGTATAAAGTCAAACAAAAAGTTTTCAAAATTTGATTAAATTTGGCAGTCGTGGATAAAGTTCTTCTAATTTTATAAGAGGTATTCCAGTTTTTTATAACACTGTTTAACTTTTTAGATAGCTTTAACGCTACTATTTTTTGGGCACTTCATGGATACTTAATTCCAACATCAAGAATCGTTTCCAAAGACATATCAGGAAAAAATATAGTGACCAAGTACACCATAAAGGACTCTCAAGAAGCTTTTGTAGTATTGCGACCGACGCATCAGGAATTGGAGGAGCACCTAATGCACTTGGCCAATAACAAAAAAACAGTACAGCCGCTGCTTCTTCTTGTGGGTGACGGTATCACGTCAGTCCAGAGTATTTATGTTTATGTTGACGGCGTGAGATACACATTTACTAATTTTGTTAGAGCAGTAGACAGCTGCTTCAAAATATTTTATGTGTTTAATTTACAATTTCCTGTAGAAGCACTAAACTTTTGGTCTTTCATAGAAATTTTTTTTTTTGAAATACAGTCAAACTGTACGAGTCCAAAAATACATGTTTTGCATAATATCCTTAAAAAATAGGTATTTGTGTCTAAAAAATATTATGTATATATAAATAGTTTTTTAAAATAAACAATTTATTTAATCTTTATTGTTTATCTAGCCAATAAATATCCAATATACCCAACAACATCCATATAATAGCATAATTTGCGCACTACCAGAACACGCAACAAAAAATACCTATCTACGTATAAATAATTCTGAGCACACTTCATGTAATTTTGTTTATACAAATATTTATTTCATAAATAAAATAAAATAAGTTTCTATTCCATATTTATAAGAAAATTGGGTTCAATTATCATTATTATTTTATAAACTTGTTCTTAATATTAATAATAATTAATGCTTAAATTATTGGCCGTATGATAATAGGTCTGTTCCCACAAGAGTTAGTTAGCAACCAGTCAGAGCCAATTGGATTGCTGGATAGGTTTGCACTTTGCAAACTGGTACCTATCCAGCAATCTAATTGTCTCTGACAATGGTTGCTGTAAGTCTTGTGGGAACAAACCTATTACCATTCCAATAAATAATGTTCATTAATATTGGGAAGAGGTTTCTTAATACTATGAACAGTATCATGACTACTATGAACGCAGTTTCATCAATACTATGAACAGATTCATTGATACTATGAACACAATTTTATTAGTACTATGAACAGATTCATTGATACTATGAACCCAATTTTATTAATATTATGAACAGATTCATTGATACTATGAACGTAGTTTTATTAATACTATGAACAGATTCATTAATACTATAAAAGCAGTTTCATTATAACTATGAACAGATTCATAAATACTATGAACATAGTTTCATAAATTATATGAATTAAATTCTTATTCAATGATCCATTCTTACTTTAATGATCTACAATTCTTTCATTTAAAGAAGCTAATCTTTGGACCGATTTTAATGAACTTTTTATTGTATTTATCAACCCGTTCTTTATATTTATGCTACTATTTGGTTCAGTGTGTGGATGTATGTGTGTGTGTGGATGTATGTAAACCTCTTATAACTTTTGAACGGCTTGACCGCTCGGAATGAACTAAAAAGCGTTCTAAAGAGTTCCATCTAACTTAGATTTACTGTAAGTTTGAACCGATTCGGGCCGGTAGATTTCGAGAAATTTCAAAATAACCGAAAAAAAACAATTGGTAAAAATGATGTTTTTTTGGCATATCTTTTTGGCTATTACATTGATGAATTTCATAACCTAATCAGCTCTTAAATTTTTGAGATTTTTTTACTAATTGATTTTGCACTTCATATAACATTTTTATGTCTTAAAAAACTGCGTCGATTGCCGTCTTGAACATCAAAATCGAATAACGCGTTAAAAAGTTATGGCTTTTTAAAGATTCAAAAAAAAACTCAAAAACGTCAAAATAGCTTTGCGGTTAAAATTAGCGGGAAGTTGTAAGGATGGCCTTTAAGGTCAACCTCTTTTCGAATTTTTTTGTAATACTTTTATATAGAAACATATTTATATTCACAAGTATGGAAAAACAGTCAAAAATAATCCCAATGCTCAAAACACCGAGATCATTAAATAATATTAGACCTATTGTTCTAAGTACCTTTTCTTTCTATATAAAGCTGGGTTACTTCAGTAAAGTTTTTTTGAGATACAATATAACTATGATCTTCTTTAACCCATAGGTACTACTAATCGGTCTTTACGATCTATCATGTTTTTAATCATGGTACTTTTTAAGTTTGGCAACACTAAAGACTTGGTTGGTAGTCAGATGTAGTACCATGTGCTTCATATCGCCGGCGTTGTCTAGTAACTCAGTATTGTTCATGTGATGTAAAACAGAACAAGTAAATTCCGACTCAGAACAAGAAGAGTTGTCCATCAGAAATAAATAATTTAAAATGGCCCAAAAAGCAGGCTTTGGAGGTATAACTCCTGCTCATAGTTTAGCTACAGTCTTTCCTCGTTTTGCTGGGCCTGCTCGTAAAAATTCCTACCTTGGAGTTTATTGATTACCAATGAGATGATGTAAAAGGTGGTTAATTTTACAAAGAAGTTAATATCTACCAGAGAAAAGTATAAAAAATCTAGAAGTTTTCGTCAATTTTGGCCTTCTTTTAACCTTTTTCTCTGAAATGTAGGAATTTTTCTATCTTTAAATCTGGCCATATGGGCTACAGATGGTACAGAAAGACCTATTTTTTTGGATTTACTTACGTTGAAACTAAAAAAGAAAGAGTGAAAACTGCATCAAAATTATTTGATAAATTTTTATCTAGATCGAAATCATTATATTCCCCGGGGAATTATCTAACTGTAAATGAGATATGCTTGTACCATTTCGGGAACGCTAAAACTCTTTATGTGGTAAATACAGAGATTTACGCAGGAAAAGGGAAATCAAGTTGCTGATACACCTAAGTCTACATTTTTTAATACGACTAAGGCTTGTGAAAAGTGTTAAAGGTTCTAATAGAAACATCACAGGAGACAACTAGTAGAGTTCGATGGAACTTGTCTACAAAAACCCTAAACATGACTTGATCCACGTGGAGATTTAAAAATATATACCACCTGAAATTTTACCAGTATAGTAAGCATTGTGTTAAAAAAATTAAAGCTGTTATGTTACTTTCCAATATGTATCATAACAATTCTATTACCGCAAAAAATTGAAGTTCTTCCAACAAATACAAGAAATTTAACCGAGCTTGTTATTCCCGAAGAATACTCCAGAAATAGCAATGGCCAATCGTTTCTATTATTCGATAGCGGTACAAACGAACAAAGAAATTTAACATTTTCCTCCGAAAGATGTAACTTTTATGGAGAGCTGTGTGCACTGGTATGCCGATGGAATTTTTACATGTACCTACTCCTCCGGGTACAAAAGTTTTTTATATTCGGTTTGACTATTTTTTTTACTATATCAATATTAATAGGTATAAATTCTTGAGTACCTACTCTACTAATTTGCATCTAACAATCAAGAAATAAAACGACATTTGTTCATTAAAACTTTAGGGAAACAACTACTGGATGAACAATGAACATTTGCGACTAAGAATGGCCAACAAAAAAGTGGCCTCAAAAGTTTGAATCCTCATTGCTGAACTTCTGGAAGTCGCATATCTTGTTTCTATGCAACATCAAGCACCACCAGCAAAAAGCTTAAGAAAAAGATGTGCCATATGCCTCATCAACAAGGACAGGAAAACTGCTATCGTGAAAGCTAAGTGTGTTGAAAGTTAATTTTGTGTTTTTAATTTAAATTATGTCAAATAATCAATTTACGTTTTTGAATAAATAATGTTTTTTTATCAGTATATTGTAATTTTGTTAAGGTGGGTCCTAAGAACCGGTGTTGTGAAAATAGATCGCCAACAATTAGTCGCGCGAAAAAAAGGTCGCGCATCAAAAGGTCGCCGAAAAAAAACGAGTACAATTGATCGCGCGATAAATGGTCGCGTAGATAACTTATATTTTATATTGTTGAAAGTTAAAACCATTAACAAGCGAATTATAAATCTTTCTTAATCAAATACATAACTATTTTTCAAAATATTTGAATATTTTTAACTTTCCTTCACATTTTATTCAGGCTTAGAAATGGCAGTTGATAACTGACGTTTATCTTTATAATTTTTTTTTCTTGGTTGCTCATCTCCATCAATGTGCAGCTCAATTTTTAATCGATTTAAATTTTCTTCTTTTTTTTAAGCTATTGATAAACTTCCACCAATTTGGATGTGCCGCATTAATTAAAGAAGAGAAACTATTGTTTCAACCCTTGACAGCATTATTTGTCCGTGGTAGGTTTGCGTCTATGAATTCAAGACAATTCCAAAGATTTCTTCTCTGTTTTCGTCAATCCAAATGCCTAACCATTTATCATGAAACTAATTTATTAATGGCGATAATAAATTTTCGTTTTGCGAGAAAAATTCATCGTGTACCAATGCTAGAGTTGCCAATTGTCGCAGATGTAGTGCAAAATTTGCATCTTCTATATACATTTGTTGTAGTCCGACACCTTGCATGTTTCGCCACAAACATTGTGTGGAATGAAAGAAACATTTCCGGATTCTGACTTATGGAAACTTTTCTTGGATAGCATTAATTGCTGCTTTTTCAATATCCATCATTATTGTTGTAGGTTATGGATCTGGTTGTAACGTTTTTAATGCCTGGAAGAGTCGAGTGTATGTTTCCTAAGGCTTATTTGGAACAAGAGCAAACACAGTCGGTATAACGTTGCTATATGGATAGTACATAGCTAACAAAAGATTAGAGAAGTACATGTAAAAAATTCATCGGCATAACAGTGCTCACAGCTCTCCATAAAAGTTAAAGATTTTTCGGTGGAAAATATTAAATTTCTTTGTTCGTTTGTACCGCTATCGAATAATAGAAACGATTGACCATTGCTATATATTTCTGGAGTATTCTTCGGGAATAACGAGCTCGGTTAAATTTCTTGTATTTGCCGTAAAGACTTCAATTTTTTCCTTGTACGCTGAATAGTTCGCGTTAAGGAAGAAACGGAAGGTAACTGTCCAGTTGTACCCACAGAAACGTCTTGTGAAATAGTAGCTATAATTCTTTGTGTTGTTAGTTCAACTTGACCAGCGAATTTTTTTAATTTGTTACAAGCTTTCCTTGCTTCTACTTTGGATTCATCTGCAACGTGGTAGTGGCTTGTACTTTTGTACTAGATACTAAAATCTTTCCATAGTATAAATCATCAAACCTTCGATAAATACGATGAAATATATATAACCCATTCTCGAAATAAAAGAAAATAGAAAATAAATGTGCAATAATTTCGAAAAATTACCGATTTTATGGAATTGGAATTTATATTTTTCTACGTCACCATTTATCGCGCGATCAATTTTATGCGATCTTTTTTCTCCAGTGACCTTTTGAGGCTCGACCTTTTTTCGCGCGACCAATTATTGGCGACTTTTTTTCGTAGAACCGTGAGGACCCATAAATAGAACTAGCAAAGGGTTAAAATAAAACGCAAATATTTTGTTATGAATTTGGATCGATTCCCATTTTGTGCTTATGACAAACTAATCAGGTATTTCTCTTTTATTTTTGATGAAACAATTATTTAATGTTTCTATTGTTATGGTTTATTGTAAGTGATGGTTCCTCTATTAATTATTTAGTAAAATTGTTAACTCTTTTTGAAGTTATACTTCTATTCATGCACTCGGGGGAAAAGATTTGTGTACAGTAAAATGGGAAAAATCATTACATATGTAATGGTGTGAGTAAGAGAGAGACAGACACACTTATAAGGTATATTGGTCGGTAAAAACAAAGATGAAATATTTATCACATGTTATTAGTCACAACTATAAGTCCTTTGAATACCGTTTCAACATTCAGTACATTGAAAAGGGATAGATATACAAAAAACAGTCTGAACTAATGACGGACCACATGATTATTTGACAGATTATTTTATAATTCTGTCACGTAAGTTAACATATTAAGTTTAGTATTTTATATTAATAATATTAATAAAAATATTCAGTAATAAGTATTGTATTGTAGTCTAAAATACCGTCACATGGTTGCAGTATATCCTGCACTATGCTTTTGAGGTTGTTGGCTACATAAACAGAGTTTTTACGAATGGTCGAGGAAATAAAGCATTAAAACCTCCGAATTTTGTAACGTAAGATGGATTGGAATGCGTTTTTTTGCATTGGAATCGTTAATGTATCAGGCAATTTGTCGCTATATTTTATAATGTAAAAATGGAAATTGCATTTCTGCATTCGAAAAGTACCTACATTCCGAACAGACAATAGAGAGAAAACTTACAACTCGGTAAGTATTGCTGAAAATGGGTTCAATTTATATACTCGGGGTTTTTCGAGTCGCTGAACACGAATATCACGATTCCGAAAGTCTCCGCGGCAGTTGGTGTCTAGGGTATTTACCTCTTCTCCTGGGATTTTATGTAAATTCTGTACGAAATTAGTGCACACTTGGTACTCGGTGGTTTTTTGAGTCGCTAAATACGATTATAATAATGGCGATGGTGTTCGAAACACCTGGTGCTTAAGACGGACCTCGTCTCCAGGAATTTTATGCGAATATGATACAAAAAGAGTGTGCACACGGTACTAGGAGGTTTTTGAAGTCGCTTACCACGAATATCATATAAATACCATTATTTATTACTCTTATTATTAAATAAATTTTATGCTGAAGAAAATAGAAAAATATATTGGAAAGTAGTAGGTGGTCTTGATCGTGTTAAAAATTTATTAATAAAATATTGTATCTGAAATAAACGTCAATCCTCAAGAAATATAGTTGGAACTGTCTGGAATACAATAGACACCAATTTTAGGACCCATTAAGTTAGAAATTGTTAATAAAACTTGATCTATTGCTATATCCAAACAAAGGAGAGAAAAAGAACAATTGGCTTGCGCGCATTGACCAGAAAAGCGCTTATATAAACGTGGAAATACACGCGACGATTCCAGTAATATTTGCGTCGCGACGCGCTATCCTGCTGCTACTTTGTTAGAAGTTGGAGTTCCGTAATATCTTCTCGCTACCTTAGTTTTAACTTCTTCCATTTGACAGTTAAAATGTGAGTATTTATTTTAATATTGATAGTGCATATTTTTTTGAAAACATATATCTACATATGCTGGTTTTACCCATATTTTTTTTATAAAATTATTGTCTCCAGACAAAATAAGAGTATTAATTTTTTTAAATTAATGTTTAATGTGTACGAATTAAAAGCATGATTAAATATTTTGTAGAATGTTATTATTTTTCCTTACGATTGGATTTTTATAGTTTTTTTTATTTATTTTTAATTCTTATAATCTTACCAAGTGATATTTTAATAATACGTATTTTTCTAATTTAAATTTTTCATGATTTTACAATATATTTTTTAAACTGTGAATTTTTTTTTATATATTTTAAACTTATCTTAATTTTTTTTTTAAATTTATTAATATATTGGAAACCTTTTAAAAGTTCTTTCAATTTTACATTCCTATTTAATTTAAAAAATATATAATATATAAGAATTGAGGTTTTAAAAGTTTTAAAATTATTAAATTTTATAATTCTCGATATCCACATAAATTGCGATATTTCAATTTAAATGAATATAGTTTTTATTATTACATAAATATTAATTTTAAATAGAGCAAATCTAAACAAATTTAATTTTAAAGCAAGTTCATAAAAACAGTTGCCTTTTTTAGTTTAAAAGAATTATGTTAATAAAATTTTAAAACATTTTCTTAAAAAAACATAATATTAATATGTTTAAATTTAATATTAAAAGATTACTACGCAAATATTATTATTTTATTTTTGAACGATATATTGCTGTTTAATTTTCTTAGAATTTTTTTCTAAAGTAATATCATTTTCTGTTTATCAAATTATGTCAAAACCGTATTTTTTTACCCCAACTTATTCCTAAAATAGGAAATGGTAGAATTTCGTATTAAAATCTAATTTTGTGTCCAGAATAAAGCAATTTTGAATTCGAAGCGCCTATTTGAATAATTTAATAGGATACCATCCGACTGTTAAATGCGACGAAATACTAGCTACTAGCCGGTATCTAACTAACTTATTGCACCATACACTCGAATTGAATTTATTTCGGTGACATTACAGAAATTACATTAGGAGCGAATTGTTTTAACAAGCCAAAAGTTTTCACCACTAATATAGTCGACTTAATGGATTCTTTTAATTTATGCATCTCTTTGAATCTTCAAATATGATATGCTTTATTAGATTGGTAATTCTTAGTACACTTAGTTTTATTTTATTTAATCTATACTTATAATAAATCTGTAGAGAGGTCAATTCTGTACATGAAATATATTTCCAAAATAAGGGGGTGATTAGGGATCAATACTGATACCAAAAATGCAATCAGTAAAATTTTTGTCTGTCTGTCTGTCTGTCTGTCTGTATAACAGCTATAGAAACAAAAACTACTAAACGGATTTTAACGAAACTTGGTACAATTATTTTTCATACTCCTGTGCTGGTTATGGTATACTTTTCATCACGCTACAATTAATAGGAGCATAGCAGTGAAGGGAAATGTTGGGAAAACGGGAGAAGTTACTCCATTTTTTAATCTTCCGTCGCGTGTGCAACATTAATGGTTAAGGCTGTACAGAAATCATCTTATTTTTATAATTTGGAGTTAAACTGTGAACGGATTTTACAATATTTCACTCACTAGGGGAGTAGGTGGGGGGCGTGAAAAATAAATAAATTTATAAGTCCTACAGGTTTAAAACTTTGCAAGATAGTTATTTTTATAATTTGAAGGTCAATAGTCAACGGATTTTACAAAATTTCACCCACAAGTGGGGGTTGCGGCGGCGTGAAAAATAAAAAAAAATAAAAATTAAAATCTATAATTCCTATAGGTTTGAAACTTTGCAAAATAGTTATTTTTATAATTTTGAGGTCAATTGTGAACGGATTGTACGAAATTCCACCTACATGGGGGGTTGCGGGGGCGTGAAAAAAATTAAAATCTATAAATGCTACAGGTTTCAAACTTTGCAAAATAGTTATTTTTATAGGTTTGAGGTCAATTGTGAATTGATTTTACGAAATTACACCCTCAGGTGGGTTGCAGGGGCGTGAAAAATTAAAATTAAAATTTATAATCTATAAGTCCACAGGTTTGAAACTTTGCACAATAGTTATATTTATAATTTTGAGGTCAATTGTGAACGGATTTTAGAAAACTCCACCCACAAGGGGCATGTGGGGGCGTGAAAAATAATGTATACATATAATAAATCTGTAGAAATGAAAATTCTGTACATTCAAGATATTTAAAAAATCATAAGCGGGGGGGGGGGGGTGACTACATCGATATAGAACCCACAAATGTGGTTAGTTTTTTTTTGTCTGTCTGTCTGTCTGTATGTTTGTGCGCGCATCACATTAAAACGATTGATCCGATTCAAATGCGATTTTCACAGATGTATTTGTCTTCTTTCAACTTAACATCTGGTATATAAAAATTTCTCTCCCAACCCCTTTTACGATGTCAAGGGTAAAATTTTTATATAACGATCAACACGCCACGCGAACTACGTCGCGGGTACAGCTAGTTTTAATATAAATATGCAAATATACGTATAAACTGTTTTATATAAATATGCTACTAATGGGTTACTGTTGTGTGACAGAGAAAGATTATTATTAGGATATGCTATCTAGCGCCTTTAGCTTGTCTGGTTGCGGCTAGCACTCCTCTTCATCCTAATATCCGTCTTTTTCTTTCTCTCTTATGCAATAGTCTTGAATATATGTTCGAAGATTGTAACAGAATGTCAAGACTTTCTGAGTTCATCAATTTATAAACAAATATAAATTTTTATTTTTATAGAATAGTGTATTCTATAGCTATTCCATTCGAGTTATAAGCCCGTATGTAAAAAAAGTTTTACTTTTTGCTTTCAAAAAATAAATAAAGCATTTACCTCAAGAAGTGAAGGAAAAGGTTTTGCTTCTTTAAAGTAAAATGTTTTTTTTGTTTATAAATAGAAGCATTTGCTTAAAATCTAAAGGATTTGCTTCTAAAAAAGTAATCTAGGTTAAAGTAGATTTTTTCTTATTTTTCATTAGTTCTCTTGGCATCTCAGACCCTGTATCTTAAAATCTTGTGAATTTGTTTAATTAATGTTGTCCATTTACGTGCAAGAAAATATTAGAACCCAATACGTACACCTCGTAAATCTAATTTCAAGATGCTATTTAGGTTTGAGGAGGAAAATGTGGTGTGGTTGGTATTAATTTTAAACTCGAGGGGCAGCTCTATCAACTGTGCAGTAAATGAAAATATTTCTGCGATATTCTGCGATATTACACATTAATGATCTACTTGACGCCACTAATAACCGGATACATGGTTTTGCAAATGATAGCAACCTACACGGTAGCAAAGCGCAGAACCGTCCCATACCTCTAGATATTCTGGAAGAGGACAGAAGTTCCACAACGGCTTCTCTCAATCAAGATTTGAGAATTGTAGACGAGTGGGGAAGAAAAAATCTTGTTAATTTTAATGCTTCCAAGACAAAGACATGTTGCCTATCCAACAAGAGGCAAACATGCGACTCATCCATTGCAATCAACGATCAGACACTGGTAGCGGGTGACTCCATGACGCTGGTTGGAATAAAGATCTCCCAGGACTTACTATGGAACGAACATATTGCATACATAGCAACTGCAGCAGGAAAGAAATTAGGCTTTCTGTTTAGAGTACGGAAATATTTTTCTCTATCCAAATTAGCTACTCTTTACAATGTAATGTGATTATTACCCTTTGCTAGCTCCAGGGTTAGTGGCTTCCTTCTGGTTTTCTTTAACTCCCCCCAAACAAATATATAAGGGCGCCAAATTACAGACAAGCAAATAAAAGATGTTAAATCAGAATCAGAATTATTAGAGATTAACTAATTTCTTATCTTTTTGTATCCAACTTCGGAACACGTCGGAAAGCCAGAATAAAGATGCGGATGGCAAGATGGTTTCTTTTATTTTAACGGTCTTCAGATGCGGTTGGCAAGATGTCTTCTTAAATTTAAATGTTCTACAGATGTGGTTGGCAAGATGTTTTCTTAAAATTGAATGATCTACAGATGTTGATGGCAAGATGTTTTCTTATAATTAAATGTTCTACAGATGTTGTTGGCAAGATGTTTTCTTAAAATGGGTAGCTGGTAGAACCTGCTTACAAAGCTTCTCTCCAAAAAATTTTGCTATTTATAACAGCCCTATCTTGGGACCCTTCAAAATTTGGCAATGACCCTATGAATAAAAATTCACACCGTCAAAATTCCATCTCATTAAACCTTATTTTCGATTACAATCATCCAAAGTTTCTCCAAGTTCGAGAATAGAAAAAAGTTAATCACTTTATCTGTTTACATATTTTTAACACAATAAAAACTGATTTAAACAATGATTGCAATCGAAATAATTTAAAAGTTAGAATGATATAATTATTATAATCAATAAAATATATTCACCAAGTTTTTGACTATTCATAAAAATTTTAAACAATTTAACTTTTACTCACCAAATGAAGGGAGAAGAAATAAGAATAGAACTGCTGGCTATGAAGCACAAAATTGTAAAGAAATTAAAAATACCGACTCTCTTTCCGAGTGAACAAAGGTTCCCCGCTTATACGGAAATCAAGTCTGCGCCGAATCCACAGAATCGTCGCAGAATCGAAAAACTCAAACCGACGTAGGCCAGGCCAAACAAATAACGTAGTAAAATAGACGAGAAATTGAAGAAATAATATATTATTAGGCCAGGCCAAACAAATAACGATGTAATCGTTACACCACGGTAACCTGACGGAAAAAAAAAGAATTGGAAATTCTTTTTTTTTTTATTCAAAAGATAAACTATTAAAATCCAAAAACATTAAAAAAGTAAATAATCAAAAACTGGTGAATCGGTAAAGAAAAATAAACAATATTAAATAATTAAAGGCAACCACAAGAATTTGTGTACTTCTTAAATAATAAAAAAAAAAAAAACATTCTCGAAAAAAAAAAAAAATTTTTAAAAGCACGAAACCTTACTACGCTTTACCTCTAGAGAAGAAGGAAAACAAATTTTTGAGAAAACTCGGGAGCAAGCACCCAGTGCGTTAAAGTACCACCAGACTGAAACGACGTCGGTTCATCCGTATCGGCGAACTGTGGTAGAGGCCCACCGAGTGAGCGGTAACAATGCATACTTCCAAGGGCGACCTCGCGAAAGATGTTAATCGCGTCATGGTTACACACCCTTGGACCTCACACCATACAGTATGCAAAGCCCTCTCACCCAGCAAACGACGAACACAGTCCCCACCCACATCTGAACTTCCGCCGGAAAAAATAACAAAAGACAAGTTACGGTAACAAAGATTAAGATACTGCTGGGACTTCCACGGGGCGCTCTGCAAGGCCATCTGACTCTACCAGCAGTAGTGAACCCCCACATAGTGACAGTTTTCCCTCAGGTCCCTGTCGGCAAGCAATTCACCTCCCACTGGCAAAGCGTAACCAATGCAGTTCCACTTAAGAGCAACTCCCCGTGCAGCCTCAGCACCCACCAAAACCTAAGGCCAAAGAAAAAAGCACGGAGGGACGTTTTGGGCCTAAGCCCGGGACCTGAAGGGACCCAGTGAAGCAAGTAAAATTACTATGGGTTTTGAAGAAACCCAGGTAGTTAAACCGTCAAAAGACGAAGTGACTGGATTTTTACAAGGGGTACCAGCCAACCCAATGGAACGGTCAACACTGAAGTTTCTCCACGCTGGACAGGGGATAAGAGGAGCTCAGCGAAGACGGGTGGTCTCAGCATAACCAACGGTTGTTCGCATCGCTATAAGATGGCATGTCAGCCATGAAAAATAAAAATAAACAAAAAGGAAAAAGGTAAATATATATAAAAAAAATATAGGGACTTGACCAAGGGAGTTCCGAAAATTTAAGCTTCCCCGGGAACATGTTTCTCCATTTGGCAGACAACGCCCAGTCGGGAAGAGAGAGAGAATTTAAAGCCAAAGAGGTTAAGACAAAAAAAATTTTTGAAAAAGTGGCAATAACAAAAAGAACAAAAAGGTAAGTCACAATCGGTAAGAGAGTCCCCCCACTCTAAAAAAAATTTGGTCGCAATGACCAGCACCTCTAGGGTACCCAAAAAAGTCAAAATCGGTATTGCTATCATTTAAGTAGCTTTAAGTCACAATCGGTAAAAAAAATAAATTAATAACTGTCCTATTTAAGGTCGTTAAGAAAACAACAATAACGAGATGTAACGAAAGAAACAAGAGATTAATGTTCACAAAGTAGAGAGATACAA
Source organism: Altica lythri (assembly GCA_964028335.1). Classification (NCBI taxonomy): domain Eukaryota; kingdom Metazoa; phylum Arthropoda; class Insecta; order Coleoptera; family Chrysomelidae; genus Altica; species Altica lythri. The sequence continues at coordinate 61,326,626 of OZ034802.1, forward strand.
GGCAAAAATTCTATCTCCAAAGGTAAAATAACTTATCATAGCAACGAAGGCAAGACAAGACTGACTTCAACAAAAATCATTGAATACAAAAAATAAATACTCAACTTGAGTAATAAAAACAAGTCCAAAAGCCAAGGAAATATTCAATGAACGAGATAAATTGAAACCAAATATCTGCTGAACGAAAATGTGACTAAACACTACAAGATAAATCAACTAATATTCAGATCCAAAAATAGTTGACAAGTCTAATCGCTAAGCAAACAAGAGATATAAAAAGATAAAAGTAAATTGCTATCATAAAAGACAAGAAATAACTGGAGACAATGTAAAAGATAAACGATAATATTTATCATTCAAAATGACAACAAACAACGGAATAATGTGAACATCAAAAAAAATAGGACAGTTAATAAAGGTAAAAATGACGAAATCGATCAGGATCAGAAAACGAATACTCAAACGCTAAGAACACTGAAAGGCAATAGTCACTAAGTAATGAAGGAAAAAAAAATTTGAAAAAGGAACAAACTAAGATTCCAAAAAAAAAATACTAATACTTTTTTTTTTTTTTTTTTTTTTTTTTTTTTAAATTAAATTACAATCGACGTTAATCTAAAAGGTTGAAAAGAATTTTGAAAAAGTTTTTTAAGAATTTAAAAAAAATCTAAGAAATAGAAATTGAAAAGTAATAACTTATGCCTTCAGTGAAGTGACTCCAGTGATCAGAACAAAAGTGATTTCGTCAAATATTATCATCATTTTCACTGTCAGAGCCTTCACTGTCAGACAAGTTCTGATCAAAATCAGAAAAATCTTTTTTTAAATCAGATACATGATAATTCCCTAAATCATTGCCTCTAGTATCCTTAACGTTATAAACCAGTTTGGAAATAACTCTGTTCACAATACAAGGAACGTATTTAGGAGCGAATTTAGCCGAAAATTTATCAATCTTAGAAGACAGGACATGATTTCTTTTCCACAGTTTATCTCCTACATGATATTCAATATCTCTTTTACGAAGATTGTAATAATGCGAGTTCCTATCATAGGCAAGTTTTAATTTTTTGCGAACTTCAACAAATAACTTTGGTAATGATTGAATGTCAATTAAACGACTACTTTTATCGGAAATAGAAGCTAAGTTATTTGCATTATCAGAAATTTTCCCATAATAATCACCAGAAAGAGGAACATTTCTAGCAAAATTTAGGAAGGAAGGGGAATAACCGGTAACTTCATGTTGAGCAGTCCTAATTGCTTGAGCAACGTGATGTATTTTTGAATCCCAGGAGTCATGTGCTTCGTGAATGTAACAACGAATTGCTGTAGTGATACTCTTGTTGGTTCTCTCAGTGTGGTTCGCTTGAGGATGATAAACGGGGTTGTAACGAACATGGACTTTATATTTTTCCATAAGACATTTGAATTCACGACTAGTAAATTGACTACCATTGTCAACGGATAAAACCTGAGGAACACCGAATATTAAGAAAACTTGATTTTCTAAGAACTTTAATATGTTATTCGTCGTTGCCTTGGGCATAGGGTGAACTAGACAGAATTTGGAAAACCAATCCGTAACAACCAAGGCATATCTGTTGCCTAGTTTGGATCTAGGGTAACAACCAATGATATCAGCTGAAATCCATTGAAAAGGAAAATTAATATTTTTATAATTACCCATCAAACCAGCCTTCGGAAGATTAGAGCTTTTACACGAAGAGCAAATCGCACATCTGCGAATGTAACGATAGATATCCTTCCTCATTTTAGGCCAGTAATACAGTTCCGAAATACGAGAGAAGGTTTTAGAAATGCCAAAATGACAACCAGCTTCGCTATCATGAAAATATTTAAGGAGGCTAGCCCTATTACCGGTAGGAACCAGAATTTTCCAATCGGAAAGATTACTCTCGATAGGATTCTTTGAGAATAAATGTTTATAAATAATATTGTTATCGACACGAAATGACGGAAATTTGTCAGGAGACGTCTGAATTTTCTGGATTAAGGATAAGTACCACTTGTCCGGTTTTAAATCGGCAATGTCTAGACTAGCGATATCGGGATTATAAACACGAGAAAGCGCATCGCTCACTACCATGGTAGAACCTTTTCTGTGCTTGATGATAAAGTCAAATTGAGACAATCGTAAAGCTAAACGGGCTAAACGACCCGAAGGATTCGACAATTTGTACAGATATTGAAGAGATGAATGATCAGTTTCTAAGGTGAAAACGGTTCCTTCTACATAACCTCTGAATTTTTCGATTCCAAAAATCGTCCCTAATAGTTCTTTTTCCGTCGTGGAAAGTTTCCTCTCTGCACTAGAAAGGCTACGACTAGCATAAGCAATAGGGTGATCAACACCATCACACTCTTGGTAAAGAATGGCACCCAAACCGGTATCACTTGCATCTGTTTGAATAATGAAGGGAATTGAATAATTGGGACTGGATAAAATTGGGCTAGAAGTAAGGAGTTGCTTGATTTTCGAAAATGCCTTGTCAGCGTTGGGGTTCCAATTTATAGGTTGTCCTTTTTTCCGACCCTTAAGGAGATCGGTAATAGGCGAACAAACCGAAGAAAAGTTTGGGAGAAATCTTCTGTACCAACCAATTAGACCAATAAGTCTCTTAATTTCAGTGGTGTTTTTAGGAATAGGGTAATTTAAAATTGCCGTAACCTTGTCGGGATCTGTACGCAAACCACACTGATCAACACGAAAGCCCAAATATTTTAGAGAATCCTTACAGAACTCACACTTATCCATATTTATGGTCAAGTTTGCTTCTTTCAATCTAAAAAACAATTTTTCTAATACCTCTAAATGAAGTTCGAAAGTTGGGGTCGCAATAATGATGTCATCCAAATAACAAAAGAAATAGGGAATGATAGACGGATCTAAGACTCTATCCATTAATCTTGCCATAGTTTTAGGGGCATTTTTTAAACCAAAACACATAGTCGTGTATTCAAAACTGCCTAAGCCATAAATAGAGAACGCAGTTTTTGGAATAGATGTCTCTGTTAAGGGAATTTGCAGAAAAGCTTTTTTTAAATCAATAGAGGAAAGAAATCTAGCATCTCGTAACTTATTTAGAATTGAGTCAATCTGATGCATAGGATATGAGTCTGAAACTGTGACAGAATTTAGCTTCCTACTATCCAAAACTTTTCGGTAACCATTATCACCCTTTTTCGGAACTAAAAAACAAGGGGAAGACCAAGGCGAATTGGAAGGCCTTATAACACCTAAACATGACAACTCTTCAATTTCTATCTTCAAATGACCTAACATTGAGGGGGATAGAGGGAATTGCCTTTGACAAATAGGTTTGGCATCACCTGTGTCAATATCGTGGGTTATTAGAGAAGTTCTACCAATTCTGTCAACAGGGGCCAGGTCTTTAAATAAGGATTTTACTTTATCTAATTTGCTTAACTGAACCACAGAAAGAGAAGACACAGGTTGAATAGAATTAATAACACACAACGAGGAAAGTATTGAATAAGATAAGGATTCAAAGTTTATATCAATCTTAAATAAGTTCAAAAAATCCATTCCTAAGATGAGAGAATGAGCAATCGAAGGAATTATTAAAACCTTTAAGGAATGAGTAACCCCAGATAAAGATAAAGAGAGATAAACAAAGCCAATGCTTTGCTGAGGGTTACCATCTGCCGTAGTGACACGAATTGAATTATCGTAGATAATAGGAAGATTTAAGTGAGAAATGATCTGAAAACCTTGATTACCAAGAATACACGCGTTTGAACCACTGTCCAGAAGAGCAAGCATGTTAATTTTTTCTACCAATATATTTAAATACAACCTGTTATCATTCTGTTTTTTAACAAATAAAGGGCTGGTTTCCAAGCGCGAGATTGCATTACTATTTTTAGGAAAAGTTCGCAGAGAAGATAAAAAGTGTTTTACAAAAATCAGATATTCTTTCCACTCAGATAAGGGGAGGTTACTGGCTTGATCGATGTTCTCGGACGTTTGTTCTTGATGGGTTTGTAGAATTGTCTGGCAGAATTGCTAAAGAATGACCGGGACGAGTAGCCAGATCTCTGTCTCCGGTCTGAAATTCGTTTTTTGAAACCTTGGAACGACACCACGAGCAATTCGACTTAATAGTGTTCTTTTTCCCACAACCAAAGCAGAACGGAACCTCTTTGCGAGCTCTACACCGATTATAAACGTGACCAAACTTATCGCAATTCCAGCATTTAATCGGTCTAGAATTCGAAAGTACCGATAAATTCGGTTCCCCAGAATTGTAATTGCAGTTTTTTGAAGAATTAAAGGAAGAGACATTCTGGGCTCTATCGCACCAATTTTGAGATTCCTCAATCTTTTTACACAGAATATTTAATTCATCGATAGTTGAAGGAGACTGAAGGGCAAGTTGATTTACGAAAGTAGGAAGAAGATTACGTCTAATCTTAGATACCCTAGTTTGCTCGTCCGGACAAAGATCCATACGTTTGAAGAGGCCCTCCATCGAAGCGATGAAAAGAGCTACACTTTCACCTCTAGTTTGAAATTTATTATTAATAACATTTTCCAAATCAAATTGAAAATTTAAGGGAATAAAGTCAAATTTAAGTTTATCAACCAGATCAGACCAAGAGGAAAATTTATGACGATTATTCATAAACCAGGTTAAACCTTCATCCTTAAATAAATCACAACTACGTAAAAGTAGATCACTGTCAGAAATTCCCCGAGAAACTCGTAACATGTCAACCTTTTCCAAAAAATCGTGAACAGAATTATTACCAGAAAAATAAATGTTCCATTTATGAACATCTAAGTTCTTGTGGAAAAAAGCCGGCGAAGAAATACCAACAGGAGAGTCCAGCATCGTTGGAGTGGAAGTGTTGGACTTTTCATGAACATCCGCTTCAAATAAAGTTAATTCATTTTTTAAGGCACGTAAAATTGCAAAATGATCATCCTCAGTGCAAACAACTCTGTTGATTCTACCCGAAATGTGGATAAGTCTAGAATTAATACGCTTAAAAACAGGAGCAGATTTGTCGCCAGTAAACGAGTCAATATCAGGTTTTAAAAAACTAATAGAATCTTTAATACCGAGAATATCTTCATCGAAGGGAAAAGTATTTACAATTTCACTGAAACTCCTATTTGCATTTTCTTGAGCTAACAACCCGGAAAGAAGTTTCCGTTTAGCCTCAACAGTAGGAGGGATCTCGACACCCCTGATTTTTAATTCATAATCTAATTCTTTTGTTTTTAAATGAGAAGGCAACATTGTAGTAAGGAAAAAAGAAAAAATTAAACCTGTAATATTCGTCGAAAAATAAACTCGGTAAATAAAAATTTAAACTCGAAGTATACTCAACAATAGCGGTTAGTCTTGAATCTATCGATAATGAATTCCGACAAAACAAGTAAGATAAAAAGTGTTATTTGTTAGAAAAATATTAATAAAATATTTGCATGTCTGTAATTAAATTGATGGAAAATATAAAATTAATTTAAAGTGAATGATTAGGAAAAGTTTCAAAAAACCAGAATACTTTAGTTGGGCGCCAGTTTGTAATGTGATTATTACCCTTTGCTAGCTCCAGGGTTCGTGGCTTCCTTCTGGTTTTCTTTAACTCCCCCCAAACAAATATATAAGGGCGCCAAATTACAGACAAGCAAATAAAAGATGTTAAATCAGTGTAAATTGTTTATTGCCAAAAATTAGTAATTAAAGTTATTAAAGAATTATTAGAGATTAACTAATTTCTTATCTTTTTGTATCCAACTTCGGAACACGTCGGAAAGCCAGAATAAAGATGCGGATGGCAAGATGGTTTCTTTTATTTTAACGGTCTTCAGATGCGGTTGGCAAGATGTCTTCTTAAATTTAAATGTTCTACAGATGTGGTTGGCAAGATGTTTTCTTAAAATTGAATGATCTACAGATGTTGATGGCAAGATGTTTTCTTATAATTAAATGTTCTACAGATGTTGTTGGCAAGATGTTTTCTTAAAATGGGTAGCTGGTAGAACCTGCTTACAAAGCTTCTCTCCAAAAAATTTTGCTATTTATAACAGCCCTATCTTGGGACCCTTCAAAATTTGGCAATGGCCCTATGAATAAAAATTCACACCGTCAAAATTCCATCTCATTAAACCTTATTTTCGATTACAATCATCCAAAGTTTCTCCAAGTTCGAGAATAGAAAAAAGTTAATTACTTTATCTGTTTACATATTTTTAACACAATAAAAACTGATTTAAACAATGATTGCAATCGAAATAATTTAAAAGTTAGAATGATATAATTATTATAATCAATAAAATATATTCACCAAGTTTTTGACTATTCATAAAAATTTTAAACAATTTAACTTTTACTCACCAAATGAAGGGAGAAGAAATAAGAATAGAACTGCTGGCTATGAAGCACAAAATTGTAAAGAAATTAAAAATACCGACTCTCTTTCCGAGTGAACAAAGGTTCCCCGCTTATACGGAAATCAAGTCTGCGTCGACTCCACAGAATCGTCGCAGAATCGAAAAACTCAAACCGACGTAGGTCAGGCCAAACAAATAACGTAGTAAAATAGACGAGAAATTGAAGAAATAATATATTATTAGGCCAGGCCAAACAAATAACGATGTAATCGTTACAACAAAACCCAAATACGACCTAATCTTGAATACTGCTCACATGTATGGGGTTCAGCGGCTCCGTTCTTGATGCAATACAGAGAACAGCAGTTCGACTAATAAACGACACTAGTATCACCAAAAACCTAGCCCCATTATCCCACCGAAGAGCAGTGTCTGATCTTTCCTTGTTTTACCGACACATAAACGGATTTTGTTTAGAAGAACTCCGCTCTATAATGCCTCCACTTGTCAGACCAGCCAGAGCAACGCGACGTGCCAACTCCATGCACCTTTATACTGTTCAATGCTGGACATCGAGAACGGATCGATTCGATCGTTCCTTCATCCACAGGGTCTCCAGATTGTGAAACTCCTTACCTTCCCACGTCTTCCCCACTCGTCCTAACTTGCAGGCGTTTAAATCCCAAATTAATAAATTCCCTCTTCTGCCCCAATAGATGTTCTCAGTACATTTGTATTTAGGTCTATACCTACGAGGACATCCTTAATAAAAAAATCCTGTTTTCATAATATTCACTTTTTTCATAAAAGCTTTCATATCTATCTCGTTGCCGAATAAAGTAACATATTCTTTAACGATATCAGTTAATGCAGCAGTTTTCATCGCTGAAAGCCGCGATTTCTCAAGAATCTGAAATGCTTGTATTTCTTTAGCGATAAACATCATTCCGGTAGTGGCATCTTCAGTATTCTGTTCACTGGGCAAATTAAACTAACCCCATCAGTGACAGACCAAATATTCGTTGCAAGTTTTAGTTTGCCCAAAACCCTTTTACTTTATTTTATCCAAGCATTTGCTTGTAAGGGAAAGGTAGAGATTATAAATTCGAATTGAAGTAAAACCTTTTACTCCTACCTTTTACTTCAAAGTAAATGCTTCATTTTATAAATACTGGGTATGGACCTTACTTTTTTAGTTCTTCTTGTAAAATCCATTTTTATTTTTCGAAATTCTCAGTAAATTTTATTCTGCTTAAATAATTATAATTATTTTGTCTCTCATTTTAACCCGTATTACTGTTAATTGTTGGTTAAGCACTGAACTTCAGGTTCAATTCTTGCCTGGAGCAACTTTTTTTAATTAAAATTATCAACTTTTTGGTAATTTTTTTTTATTTATCTGGTAATAAATTACAAATAGCCTGTTCCGCGTAATGTTTTTTCTACTGATATATTATTAAATTTTGGCTTCTCGCTTGATCGATGATTGTTCCCTCCTCTCCTGGACCTTCTCTAGCCATACTTTCCTAATGGCTGACTTTCTGAACGTATCAGGAACCCCACCGAATGGTTTCGGGGCAATCATTGGGATATTAGCTCCTGCTCGGGCTAATTTATCAGCCTTCTCATTGCCCCCAAACCCCGAGTGTCCTGGTACCAATGCCAGTGTCAGAGAATTCCAACTTGCGGCATTTGCGAGTGCCCTAACGCAGGTCCACACCAGCTGTGAGCTTATTTGTAACGAGAATATCGCCTTTAGAGCTACTTGGCTGTCTGAGTATATGACTACGGTTTTACCTGTTATACCCCAACTTATGATCTCCGTTACACAGTTTTGTATGGCCATTACTTCAGCTTGAAACACTGTAGCATAGGCACCTAGACTTAAAAAAAGCTAATTAATAGACAAGTGACATTTTTTTTACAAACTATAAAATAAAAAGAGTTGAGTAGCTGATAACCGTCTGTACTAACTTCTCACCTGCGGTTTGCTGTAATCCGTAATCCGCTGGTTGGTGGTGGAATAATCAAGTTGATGTTATAACAATATGCTTTGGAAGAGAGAGTAGAGAAATTAACTAATAAAATCACACAAACGAGAAAAGACTAAGCGGAGAGAAGAACTACGAGAATGATCGTACTGATCGCAGAGAGCGCTCAGGGAAAGAATCCAACTGATCGGCGAGAGAGCTAAGAGAAGACGTTATGAGCAACGAGAGAGCTGAGAGACTACTACCGCTAGAGAGCTGTGAGAATACTCATCAGCTAGAGAGTTGTGTCAATATTACCGAGCAGCTAGAGACTTTAGAAAATACTGCGCAGCGAGGGAGCTGAATGCGTACCACCCTTCGGATATAGGGGATGGTAAAATTATAACTTGTAATGATAAAAGGGGAAGTTTAACGAGAATTTTGGTATTACTTACTTTTAATAATTTTTTAAGTTACCTACCCTTTTGATTGGGATATAGCAAACAAAGGGTAAGAGAGAAATTTTATTATTATTATTATTATTATTATTATTAACATTCAATAAGAGTAGAGGATTATAATCCTATTATACTCTAGAAACTAAACAAATTTTGGTACTTAGCTGTTTTACACTTAGCTGAATTACATATAATTAAATTAAAAAATACAATTAATTATTATCGAGTCTATTCTTAAAACTATTTGTACTCGGAGCCATAGCGACATAATTCGGTAATGAATTCCAAGCATGAAAAACCCTATTTGTTAAAAAGTTTAACCTGATGTTGGTTCTGCAGAGTTCTCTTCTTAGCTTTCTGGAATGGCCTCTTAACCGCTCATCTGCATTTATTATAAAGAGATTTCTGAGTGGGGAAGTTTCGTAATGAAATGCATTAAATGTTGTGATTAAGTCTCCTCTAAGTCTGCGGGCGGATAACGGAACTAAATTCATGATCCTTAAACGATCTTCATATGAGGGACGCACCAATGAATACGGGATCCGTGTTACTCTTCGATGTACATTTTCCAGCATATTTACGTCACGCTGAAGAACCGGGCACCACACTGAATTAGCAAATTCTAATATAGGTATCACATAAGTTTTATACAACTTTGCTAAGGTTCGACTGTCACAGGACGAAAAAACTTTACTAATAAGGTAAACCATGCGATTGGCTTTATTACACTGTTGCAATGTTTGAGGAGTCCAGGACAATTGTGAGTCTATTAACACGCCGAGATCGGAGTGACAATCAGTCTTTTTTAAAACGGTGCCGTTGATAAAATAATTTAACCGAGGGTTATTTTTGCCGACATGAAGAACGACACATTTTTCTATTTTAAGCGGTAGCAACCAGTCAGTACACCATCGAGAAATGCTGTCCAAGTCTTTTTGCAAACGCTGAGAGTTTATTTTAGGATTGTTGTACAGCTTTGTGTCATCCGCATAAACAGAAAACTTTGATGAAATGATGTATTTTAGCTCCGATGTAAATATATTAAACAGTAGTGGCCCTAAAACAGATCCTTGGGGGACTCCACTTATTACGTCATGTAGGGGGCTACTTGAAGACTGTATTCTTACTAAAAATTTTCTTTCACTTAAGAAGGTTGAAATCCAGTTAGGTCTAAAATATTTTTTTAAATTTAATCATAAATAGTTCAGTAGTCAAAGATTAAAACTCTAGCATCAGTACCTCATGTTATAGTCTGTATTTACTAATTTCAATTATTTGATTCAAAATTTTATATAAATGCGAAACACGTATGCAACTTCAAATTGCGGACAATTAAACATTATTACACTAAAAAGCAAAAACTTTTTTCTTTTCACATCATGCTTTAGAATTTCATAAAATATATACTCATATTCTAACATATATGTAGGTAAGTATATACGCTCTCATTAAAATTGAGCACTTGCAGAACTTGGTTCGTGAAATAATTTATTTTGTTTTCACTTCCTTCACTTTAACTCAAAACTACTAACAACTAAAAATGCAAAAACAATGGTGCTTTTATACAAAAACCGTCCAATATGGAACAAGCTTTTATATGCAAAGTAGGTTAATATTTTTTTTTACATATGAGGGTAATATAAAGTAGTACAGTCAATAAACAACGCAATTTTTCAATTACAAACAAATTTAGGGAAAGTGATAACCACGTGCAAACAATAAATATTTGTTTCTTACAGTTATAAGATTATTTCATAAATGCTCAATTTAACGGCCACAAAAAATTCTATAAATCCAAAGATACAAATCCGTGTCATTTAGAGATAATATAAAATATTGTCTTTGGTGTCAATTATCAGTATTTTGGAACTATTTTATATCACTTGTGATTGAAGTAGTGTCGCCGCGAGAAAAGTCGAGGTCTTATGAAAAGCCCCCATGGTGTGCAGAAACATTGCTGGTAAGAATTGGGGCTGTAACCCAAAGACATTGAAATGAATGTACACGGCAATAGCTTGGGGCACGAGAGCTAATCTGACCACTACGAGGACAAACCTCTCGAAGATTCAGAGACTAGCCTGTGCATGTATCACTGGAGCAGTGGGAACATGCCCTACTACTGCAATTGAAGTAATCCTAAATCTCTTATCACTGCATATTCAAGTAGAAAATGTGAGGAAGAAAACAATATATAGAATGGTCAAAGAAGGAATAATCAAGGAAAAACGTCAAACATTTCAACTTGATCAAACTTGGAAAATGCCCCAAGATGACATGCCAAAGAAATTTTTTGAGAAAATTCACCCCAAAACTGGGAAGTAAATCTGAATCAAACACACCATATTGGGGCTAAGCCAAAACGCCATAAAATGGTATACAGATGGCTCCCAGTGGGATAAAGGAACAGGAGCAGGGGTTTTTGGACCTAGAGCTAAATACTGAGAGAATATGAGTGCATACCCAAACATCTTTCAAGCGAAAATCCGTGCAATCAAAAGATGTATAAAATTTAATATCAAAAGGAACTATCGTTAACAAAAGATTGTAATCATGTCAGAAAGTCAAGCAGCCATCAATGCTATGAACTCACACACAATCAGTTCAATGATGGTCTGGGAATGCCCAGGTAAATTAAATGAACTAGGTCAGAATAACACTGTTACTCTCCTATGGGTTTCAGGACACTTAGGAATATAAGGAAACGAAACAGCAGACAAGCTGGTAAAAGAAGAAGCTGAAAACCCATACCTGGGACCAGAACCATCCTGTGGAATCAGCAGTAGTACAATCTTAAAAAAACTAAGAAAAAAATAGATAGCGAAAAATCCAAGTACTGGGCCGATCTAGAAGGTCTAAGATAATCGAAAACACTCCTGAGAAACTACAACCAGAAGAGATCTCTCAGCTGTCTTAACCTTAGTAAGAAAAACGTCCGTATTACAACAGGAATATTAACCGGGCACTGCTGATTAAGAGGACACATGAAGAAACTAGGATTGGTAGATAAAGCAAACTGCAGATTCTGTTAGGTAGAGGATGAAACCTTAATCCACATACTCTCAGAATGCATTGCATTACGTATTTTTAAAATCAAATACCTAGGGTCATACGAAATAGAAGAGGAAGATCCCTAACTTGAAACCCAACGATGTCCTAAACTTTCTTAGAAAGATACGACTATAAGTCTGAGGAAATCATCAGAAATATAGCAAGAAAAGGGGGACAGAATAGATCTTATAGGTCGCTGGTGAATCTGTTACATTAAAAATAAAGAATAAAAAAAATATGTATATAATTTTGTTACTAGGGCGTTACAGTTAAATAGATTCTGATTTTAATACCAAATATATTACGATGATAGACCGTGAGCCAGCCCACATGGATTAGGCGTCATCAATTCATGTCTGGCAATTTTGGGTTGTCTCGACAGACTAGATAAAACGGCTTTTTCGTCTCGCCATGGACGCTAATGTTGCTTGAAAAATTTTTATCGTCTCGTTTCTTTTCTCATACGAACCAAATATTACGGAAAATGTCTATTATATTTACTTTAATTATGTATTGTATAGATTTTGTTTTGGCTAGGATTTAACTAGGTTTTAACTAGGATTTTGTTAAGAAATTAAGGTCTTATAAAATTTGATAAAAATTGTTATCTAGACATTACAGCCCGTACAAATAGACTCTTATTTTAATACCAAATATCAATTATAATAATGATAGACCGTGAGCCAGATCACATGGATTTGGGTCATCGATTTATGTCTGAAAATTTGAGATCTTAAAATTAGTTTATGAAAATAAGGGTGGTTTTAATGGCTACGCTTGTTCGAAAATTTGAAAAATCAATTTCCTTTTACATAAAAAATAGATAGTTTACGATTTTCAATAGTCAGACGGTTTTAATTAGTCGGAAGGGTAGTTCATAGGGCTGAACAAGAAAATATAAATCCATCATTTATTTTTTGTTTGGCAATCGAAACAAACTGCCAGACTGTTTCCAATCTTCGGAGTCAAGTTTCCCTCTAAAAATTATGTAAGGATCCTAAATAAATTTCAGTGATTTCACAACAAAAATGTTTATTATTTTAATTGCCAGACAAAAATAAACAATCAATATTTTTTTGTATGTTTACCTCTGTGAAACACCCTTTTGAAACCGTCTCGTATTTGGAAATCGAGAAGTATTTATTAATGTATATTTTCGTATTAACTGTCAGAAATTAAGAGTAAAATACAATGCAAAAAATGCAAAAAGAAATTAATTAATTGACATAAGTGTCTACTGTGTCTGTATATTTATTGGAGTAGATATACTAGAATTTAATTATTGTTTGTATTATTATTATAAAACAATATATCGTTTAAAACTGGGCTTCTTATTGGTTGTTTTGACAGATAGAGTTAACGTAGAAATAACGAGAGAATAATGCGTTAAATGGGATGTGACCCACTTCCATGGTAAAAATACAAAGCGCACACATACGATATTTCATAGCATGGCAGGTTTATTATTATTACATACATACAGGAAATCATACGGGGTTTTAAAAAGTGTCGCAAAATGGAATGGGTGGTATGGCTCAAAATATGCAGAAAAGTCTTATAAACATATATCCGCAAATTAACGGTTTCGAAGATTTGTGTCTTTTTGAATTATCTCTTTTTTTTTCATTCTCAAAAAACTGCTTTTCTCTCAAATTCGACCGATTTTTTATGTACAAGGGTGGTCCGATAAATACTTAGCCTACAAAAGAAACATGCAAATTTTGCTCGATACACTGCTGCAGAGATACTCTAACTTCTTTAACCCGTCTGATAACCTCCTCATTCGACTCAAATTTCTGCCCAGCGAGTGACTTTTTCAAGTTTGGAAAAAAAAGAAGTCGCACGATCCCAAATCTGGTGAATACGGAGGCCATCACTTTTCCGGCCTATGGGACCAGGTTCGCGGGGACCGTATACTGTTTCCTTGGTTTCTGGTGTGTACCAGTGGATCCATGTTTCGTCGATGGTCATGTAACGACGTAGAAACTCAATTGGATTGCATTTAAACAGCGTCAAACACTGCTCTGAAGTGGTCTCACAGATACGCTTGTTGTTCGGCAAACGCGGCACCAATCGCACCAGCAGCTTTCTCATGCCCAGAATATCATGCAGGATATGAACCACGTGGTCTTTTGAGATGCCAACTATCTCAGTTATCTCGCGCATCTTCTATCAGCGGTCTGACAATACGAGATCATCGATTTTTGTCATGTTATCCTCCGTGGACAAAAAAGTAATAGTACGCCATAAAAACTTTATTTAATTACTGTAACGGCAACACAGAAAAAAAACATTAGTTTAACTGACAACAGGGGTTCGAAAGTCCACCACCAGGCGCGATGCAAGCCTGACAATGTAAAACCAGTGAACTATAAACTGCATCAAAATCTTACTCATTTTCAAGTGCACAATTCATGATTCTGCCTCGTAATTGCTCTTCAGTGTGAATTTCCTTTGCATAGTTGTTTTACGTGGCCCCAGAAGTAAAAATCCAATGGATTTAGATTTGGCGACTAGCAGGCCACTAAACTGGACCGCCCCTACCTATCCACCTTTCATTAAAACGGTTATCTAACCATTTTACAACAGTCCTTCCAGAATGCCGTGGCGCACCATCGTGTTGATACCACATCACGTTGCGCAATGCAAGTGGAAAATCTGCTAATAACTCTTGCAAGTAGTACGCAGCATTTAAACGATGTGGCAGAATTTGTATTGGCAGTAGACGACCGTTGAAAATCCTGCACCAGGTATTAATAGAAAATCTGTGTTGAAAACGCTGTCTTCTAAATGCATGCGGATTTTGTACTGACCACACAAGCTGATTGTGACAGTTATTAATACCGTCTCTGGTGAAGGTAGCTTAATCGGACCACAAAATGGAACGAATAAAATTAGGATCTTGTCCGTGATGTTCAAGTAGCCATAGCGAAAAAGCTTATCTTTGTTCTTCATCTCCTGGATGTAAATGATGGACCCGCTGATAATGATAATGATACAATATTTCTCTGTTTAAAGTTCTCCAAACAAAGTTTTGAGAAACTTGCAGACGGGTTGCAATTCTTCTGGTACTAATACCTGGTTCGTCAAGCACTGTATTAATTACTTATTCTTCTCTTGCAGCATTGTATCGTTGATTTACACCACCAGTATGACGATTACCAATTCCACATTGTTGCAGTCTTTGAAATGCATCTGAAAATACACTGCGAGATGACTGACGTCTATTCGGGAATGTTCTGTGAGATTCCCAACAACTTTCTTACTTATTGCCGTTGGAATAGCCATAAACAAAAATAATGTCGGCATATTCTTCATTGCTGAACTGCATTCTTGGCAAAATTTCTATCTTTTTTATACTAACAATTAATAATACCCACAGTCTGTGACAACTGTCAGCAACTAGTAAATACGTTTTGTTTCAAAGCACTTGCTATTAATTTTAAGGACAAAAATTAAATAACTCAAGAAAATTTCATGCTTTGTTATGTCCAAAACAAAGGCCGATCGGGAAAAAAGTTATTTTACATTTTTTGCTTAGAATCAAATCTAGAACACGGATTTGCATTTTTCACCTTCTGGTATAAATCACCCTGTACTAACAGTAATAAGCCACAAACTCTTATTCCAACGGAGAGTTAGACACCCACAAATAAACAAGCATACAAGCCAATAAAAGCGTGTTAAAAATAAGTTAGAAATGACAGTATTCGATTGTAGCAGTACAAAAATATTGTTTTCGCAGACGCATAGTTAAGTTGACATCTATATAATGGCTATACACCCCTATGTGGGGCTAAGCAGCACAAGCTTTCTAGATCCTATTTCTTGGGTGGATCAGTCCCTTTTACTTATTTAATCGTCTTGACAATTTCTCTCCATTTTTTTCTATCTCTAGTTTTTCCCTGCCATTCTCTTACTCCGGCCCTGTGTAGATCTATCTCAACTTCTTGTAGCACCTCGATCTTGGTCTTCCCTTTTTCCTTCTCCCTCCTGGATTCCATTGTACCATTGCATACGTCACTGCTTCATTTCCTGCTCTCCAAATATGACCTAGCCATCTGACTCTATATTGCTTTATTTTGGTTACAATATCTTCTTTCAGTTCTTTTTTAATCTCGGCGTTTGTTCTGCTTCTATATTCACCTTGTTCTGTTTTGATTGGTCCTAGTATAGTTCTCATAATCTTTCTCTCAGCTATTCGTAGGTCTTCCTCATCTTTTTTAACCATTGTCATTGTCTCAGCTGCATGCAAAAATATTGGCCTGATTATTGTTTTATATATATATTCATCTTTGTTTTCTTGGTTAGTATTTTGCTTTTCAGTAATCTTTTATTTGCGAAATAGGCTTTATTGACAGCTAGTATTTTTTCTTTTATTATTCTGGCTTTCTTTCTCCGGTTTTGTTTATTGTCACTCACAGGTATTTGAAATGTTCTACTTCTTCAAACTCTGTATTTCCTATTTTAATTTTATCTTTTATTGGTTTTTTCCCTAATCTTAAAATTTTTGTCTTTTCTTGATTTATTTTTAGCCCCATTGTCTTTCCTTTCTCTAATAATTCTTCTAGCATTTCCTTCATTAATTTTCTGTTCTTTGCGATTAAAACAATATCATCGGCATAGGCAACTATTTGTCCACCCTTTGTTCTCAAGTTTCCTTTGTTTATGTTTCTTAGAACATATTCTAAGGCTAGATTAAATAGCGTAGTTGATAAAGCATCTCCTTGTTTTACTCCTTTATTTATATTGAGTTCATCTGTCTCTCCTCTTTGCGTCTTTATGCTTATTTTGGTCTTACTCATTGTCATTTTTATTAATTTCCTCAGTTTTAGTGGGATTTTTAGTTTTTTCAGTGCTACCATTAACTGTTTTCTTTTGATAGAGTCAAATGCCTGTTTGAAATTAATAAAAAGCATTTCCAATTCTAATTTATTCTCGTTTGCTTTTTCCATTATTTGCTTTATCGTGTGTATAGCGTCTATAGTAGATTTTCCTTCTGTAAATCCAAATTGGTATTGTCCCACTGCCTTCTTAGTGATCTTCGATAATCTTCTCCTTATTATTGAAAGTTGACATCTAGAAAGTACAAAAGTAAGCTGTAAATGTGTTTTGGCCCTAAATAAAATATTAATAATTATAACTATACGACTTTTATACGTACGATTGTATATTTTGATTTTACTGTTTTGAGAATCTCCTGTTTGTTAAAATTTATTTGTTAATTTTTTGAACGTATTCAAAACTTCATAAAAAAAGCAATTATTCCTTAAAAATATTAAAAACATTGAAAAAAGAAAAATGTTTATAAACCTAGAGTATAGTTTTACGACAAATATTTCAAATAAAGTAAACTTCGAGTGGAAAATTCACCCCTATCTATTCCTTAGAGAATAAGTTGGAATGTAAATAAAGAACAGTCCTTGGTGCTAAGGACAGCGGGTTCTGAAATTACTAAGACAGAATAAAGGCATTTTCCGGTGCCATAAAATTAATCAGCGCTCTCAGGACGTTGGCTTGTGACTATGTCTCCCTAAGCGCTTGTAAAGAAAACACGTTATGTGCACAAAAACCTGCCGTTTTGGGGGAAGAACTAAATAACCTGGTAAAATTCTTTGAGAGGTGAAGAAGGTCATTTAATCAAGTTCTTTTTGTTTGAGCTATTAAAAATTTTACCAACGCTAATTTAAGCAATCTATGCAAATTGTCTTTATCGTAATGAATTTATATATTTGACATTTACAATAAATACATTTTTAGTGGTGTGTAGAATATGTGAAAGTGTTACTTTCTTTCCCATTTTTCCTTCAGTATCAAAACCTTTTTGTGTATGTATAGATATTTATTTTCTTTATTTCATGTGTGATTATTATTAATACTTAGGTATATATATTTTTGATATACAAAAAAAAAATAAAAAAACGGCCAAGTGCAAGTCGGACTCGCCCATATAGGGTTTCCTAGTACCAAGTAACAATATTAAAGTGCTTGTAGTTCGTTGTAGCTTTAATCGACGTTTTAAAAAAAAACTACTTACTAGATCTCGATTTTCGGTGAAAGTTTATATGGTAATGTACATTATATAAATATATATTTTTTCTTCATACCTCAGTCGAAAGTACGTTCTTTCGCCCCTAATTGCAGGGAAGAAAGTTTAACATTAACTCCCTGTTTACGGCGGGACGAAAGTTGAATTTTCGGCCCTGCGCGTCATGATGTTTTTTCGTCTTTAACATTTACTCCCTCTTTACGGCGGGAGAAAAATTTTACACTTGTAACTAGGGACTGTTTATTCTCGTGCCATATCTATTTCTATCTATAACCTTAAAAATAATCATCAATGACAAAACTTGACTCTTCGAATGTATTTGATGCCTGTCCCACGACCAGCTGCACTCGCTTCTCTCGTTCCGCAAGTACTTTCGACCGAGGTATGAAGAAAAATAGTATACACTACACGGGCCAAAAGTTGAAATCTCGGTCCTGCGCGTCATGTTGCCCTCGGCTTTTCGCCTCGGGCATCATGACGCGCAGAGCCGAAAATTCAACTTTCGTCCCTTGTAGCGTAATATACTATTTTTAGTTTGATAATTCTCTTATTCCAGAATTTACAGGGGACTCACACATTTTACCACTTTGGAATTATCTCTCCCGCAAACTACTCAGTTTCGAAAAAAATGATATAAGAAATCTAAATATCATTTTTGATACACGTATGGATTTGATGAAAAAAAATTTTTGAGTACCTACCAGTTTTAAGTATGGAAACCCACAATTTTTTTTCTATTTTTGTGTTAAATTTTAAGGCAGATCACAGAATACATCTACTTACCAAGTTTCAAAAGTATAGTTCTTAAAGTTTAAGAAAAAAGTGGCCGTGACATACGAACGGACAGACAGACAAACAGACATGACGAATCTATAAGGGTTCCGTTTTTTGTCATTTGGCTACGACACCCTAAAAAATCTCCGTACACCATATAGTTTTCAAAAAAATTGTATCTATATCACTTTCTAAATTAAATTAATGTTTTTTTGCTTTTTAAACTGTAATGGAAACTATAAAATGAGTGTAAAACATTTGGAATATTTTAAATAGTTTGTTCAAGTTAATGACTCGAATGGGTACTTCTTTGGCAGATCTAACAAGAATGTTTTCCACAAGGAGTCCTTTTCCCAATTCATGGTCAGAGTTCTTTGGCTCTATATGACTGGGGCTTCATCTGGCTCCACTCCCCATCCAACCGCGCTATTACGACACATTCGCAGCTCACCGGAAGTTTGATATCATCGATTAGCTGAATCGAGGCATCGTCAACTTGTTTTCGATGCAGGAATATCTTTTCATTATCATACGAAGGATACATGGGCAAAGATACAAATAGAAACCACAGTGCAGCATAACGTCCATACCCAGAACAACATCTTTATCAACGTCAGCCACCAGCACCGAGTGAACAAGAGAGGTTGAACCAAACTGTAGCGTCGCCTTTATCTCACCGTAGTCTCTAGCAGATTCTACGGTAGCGTTACGCAGTCTTCAACTGGTAGGTTACATCTTCCTCATAATGATGGTTAGTCGGACAATAGTTTTCGTATCTCAGTGTCTACCAGCATACTAAATTTGAGGCCATCTATATATACAAGCTGCCCATGCGGTGTCGCAGAGTTGCCAATTTAATGGGGTGAGGGACTTCGGGATTCATCATACAGCTGGGAAAGTTGTTACATTTATTCTTCTTGTTGGCTCGTTATTCGTTGCGACAGTTCAGAAATTGCTTTTTGAACCGAATCTTTGAACTCCACAGCGTTAGGGTTCAAATTATTACTTAGGTAACGGAGCCTACTCAAGAATACGTATTTGCACCCAGTAGTTTCCAAGTCTAATTATTCGAGATCTCTTCTGAGCTCAGCCACCAGCAATTCATTTATCTTCTTTCCAGGCATTCTTGTATCTTCACCTCACACCTGAGACCAATTTGAATAGCTTATGGAAACTTTAACACAATTTATTCACCAAAATTATAACAGATATACAAGAACTCTGCTGGAAAATGTCTAAACAGTTTTACAATGACAATGTACTAGCTGAACTATTTGAACTCTCCTTAACTGCTCATACAACCGCTTATATAGGATAAACGAAGACTTTGCAAGAACATGATCTAATCTAATTTACTACATACTAGAAGATACTGGAATAGATAACCTAGTGTTTTAAGTAAAGGTCCTTTCCTTATTCGGTTATCCCGTTACAATATATATATATATATAACCATCTTAAAAGAATGATGCTTTTGAGGAGCACCTTCTTTCTAAAGAAATAAATACAAAATAAATAGAAAATAATTTACTATAGACATTAAATCAAAATTGTTTTAAAAAATTACGAAGTATAGTTGATTCAAATAGAAGTGTCATCAAGTAGTCTCTGGAAAATTCAAATTTGTAGTGGCAGCACCCACGTTTAGTGAAATTTGAATCGCAATATTAGCCAGCTTGTAATCAGATTGCTACATATGCTCAATATAACTATAAACATTTTGACACATCGCAATGACATATAATTCCCTAACTAAAGTTCTGTTTCCATTGAATCTAGTAATAAAGTTAAAGATGATCTCACACGTACCCAGCCCACTTGATGACACTTCTATCTGAATCGACTATATCTCAGCTAAAAGAAAGCCATACTGTTTTAAATGTATTTTATTAAGGCGGCTACTCACTACTCGGAACTTGTCAAGTACTTGCAAAGTACTTAGCAAGTAGCGAGTAGTGTGTATGGCGACTCGCACTGACTTGGAGAATTACTTGTACTTCCCATCGGTTGTCGGAAACCGGGTCCACGTCAAAGGAGCCGAGTCGATTACTTCCGAGTTGGTTTTATCTGCGCTTAACTACGTGTGCTTTGCTTGACGGGTAACTAGTAGTTGTTGCGTGTGCGTTTTTAGGTTAAAAGTTGAAATGGCGTGAAGCAATGAAATTACATTGACGTTTCTGGATATTTATCAGAACGAATCAATAATTTGGGACCCATCACATAAACAACATAAAGTGAGAAACGACGTAGGTAGGTATATGATGCTTGGAAACGAATTCAAATTGAGCTTTCAGCACAATGTAACTTGGAATCCAGCATTGACGAATTAAAAAAGAAAAAGGACTCTTTTATGGCCACATTTCGTAACTGCAAAAAGAAAATAAAAAACAGTGAAAAAAGTGGTGCTGGTTTGCTCTTATTTTTTAGAAAGTTTTTTATATTTTCACCGTGTTCTTTGTCTCTGTGTCATTCCGCGAAATTTTGTAATCGAATTTAAACCTATTTCCCGACTACCTAGAGCTCTGAAATTTTCAGGATAGCTAAGAACTGGATGACAATGCATGTTTCAAGTGTGTTTAGGCATATACATAAATTTCGAAATTAATACTGAATTGATATAAAATATGATATAAATTGTGTATACATGTTATAATTTTAAAAGTTTTTAAATATGTCGTTCGTAGCCTAGTTGATTAAGCGTCGGATATGAATCAAGGTGACAGTTCTATTATGTTATCATAATGGGATCGACTACGCGAGAGAGAAGTTTTTTTTTTGTTCTACATGTGACAACAGTAATTATTATTTTAACTGTTAATAAAATAAACTAATTTAGAAAATTTTTAAAAATTTTTTTTAGACTATACTGTGGACTATGCCGTAATCTATCTCGGTAAAGCGCCATTTGCCAAGGGAGTAATAATTTAATAATAGTAATATGACTTATAAATCACCAAAAAAAAACTTTCTACTATAAAAAGTTCTATTTATAAATTGTGATTATTTCTATTTTTTAGTAAAAGAAAACCGCCACTTATCGTTACAAATGCAGCTAAAGGTGTATATCACTATCGTCCATTTTTTAACTACTACTTGCCTATTTACTTGTATTTCCCGAAATAAATGGACACTTGCAAGTACACACGTAGTGTGTACAATTTACTTGCACTTTGACAAGTAGGTACTTGAGAAGTACCTACTTGCCAAGTCAGGTAACTTGGCAAGTCCCGCGTAGTGAGTAGCCGCCTTTAATATACCTATTTGTTCTAGATATAACCTTTTATTTTAAAATTGTTTTCGTTATGTGTTTAATGTTATTTGAGTGTAAAAGAGTAAGCACTTTTCCGGCTTTTCTTCGATATTTAAGAAAATTCTGACGACGGATTCGAGTTGGGGGAAATTTTACATCAAGAATTACTTTTTTGTTTTTTTATAATCTTTAAAATCTTTCTCTAGACCGTATGCCCCTTGGATAACGCCTGATATTCGGCGCTTACAGCGAAAACGAGAAAGGGCTTTCAAAAAATTTAAACGAAATTCTGAGGTAGAAGGTTCCTGGACTCATTACACTGAGATTAGAAACTTTACAACTGCTGCCACTCGTCGAGCAAAAAAATCCTTTTTTGAAAATATTGCATTAAGATATCATGATAATTCTCGTGCG
Source organism: Altica lythri (assembly GCA_964028335.1). Lineage (NCBI taxonomy): Eukaryota > Metazoa > Arthropoda > Insecta > Coleoptera > Chrysomelidae > Altica > Altica lythri. The sequence continues at coordinate 61,348,977 of OZ034802.1, forward strand.
TTGTGGAGTGAGTTGGGCAAATTAAATATCAAAAATAAATCATCTCGTACAAAATTACCCCCTCAACTTAGTGATGTAAACTTGCTTAATAGGTATTTTGTTTCTTCCTCACAAACTTCTGGAAATATTCCGTTTGATATTTTGGATTTTTATTGGAGCCAAACAAAGGTTGGGTATGATTCTATATTTTCTTTTTCACTTGTCTCTATGGAGGATGTTGAAAGGGTCATCTTCAGCATTAAATCTAATGCAGTAGGTCCGGATGATATTTCTATACAGATGCTACAGTTGTGTTGTCCTACAATTTTGCCAATTCTCACACATATTATTAATACATGTCTTCTTGAAGGTACCTTTCCAAAAAAATGGGGCGAAGCTAATGTCACTCCGATTCCCAAAACTAGAAATTGTACTAATCTTAATGATATACGTCCAATAAGTATACTTTCTCCGTTGGTAAAAATTTTAGAAAAGATTGTTGACTACCAGCTTAGAAAACACCTGTCTAACTTTAATCTTCTACCCGAAACACAGTCAGGCTTCCGTCCAGGATATGGTTGCGCGAGTGCATTAGCTGCAATACTTGATGATGTTATGTCATCCCTTGATGTTCATCGAAACACAGCTCTGATACTGATAGACTACTCGAAGGCATTTGATACCGTTGACCATGATCTACTTTTGGCTATTCTTCACTATTTAGGTCTCTCCGACAATGCTGTATCCTTTTTTGCCAGTTATTTGGATTGTAGGTCACAGAGGGTAAAGATTTCTGAAGAGTTGTCTGATTCACTGATGTTGCATCATGGTGTTCCTCAGGGTTCTGTTCTCGGTCCTCTCTTATTTTCAATTTACACTTGTCATATTTATAACTGTCTCGAGGTTTGTAAGTTTCATTTATATGCTGATGACTCCCAGCTTTATTACTCTTTTGATACCAAGGATGTTGCTACAGCGGAGTTGGTCATTAATAAAGATCTACAGAATCTTTTATGTGTATCGTCCAAACATGGCCTCAAAATAAATCATTCAAAATCGTCTGTGCTGCTATTTTGTAGCAATAAGGATCGCAACTTTCTTCAAGAAAATCTCCGCTTGTCATTGGATGGTAATCTTCTTGAATTTTCTTCTGTAGCCAGGGACCTTGGATTGTATATTGACACTGAGCTCAGGTTCAGAGAACATGTTGCTAAAATAACTAATCGTGCTTATAATTCTCTTAGAACTATTTATTCTTTTCGTCATTCTTTGTCACCTCCAGTACGAAAAATGCTCTGTGATTCTCTCGTTTTGAGTCATTTTAATTTTTGTGATATTGTATATGGCCCATGTCTTGATGTTTACACTTCTTCTCGGATACAAAAAGTCCAAAATTCATGTTTAAGGTTTATTTATGGCATACAAAGGAGGCAGCATGTATCTCATGCTTTGGTGTGGTCCGGCTGGCTAAACATGGAAAACAGAAGGAGTCTTCATTTTCTTTCTTTCTGTCATAAGGTAATCATCTTTAAAACACCACCGTACCTGTTTAATCGAATTTCATTTAGGACGGATGTTCATAATCTTAATTTACGTCATCGTGGTCTTCTCACTATACCCCGACACGGTAGCTCATTATTTCGCCGTTCGTTTTCATTTAATATCGCATCGTCTTATAACAATATCCCTGCTGAATTTAAATTATTGAGTCCGTCCGTATTTTATCGGAAAATAAGAATGATGCTATTGATTTAACTGTGCGTTTGAGTCTGTGTGTTGGTGGCTCAAGCATATATCTAAATTACATTATGTAGAATAGGGTGTAGAGCGGACAGTGAGCTAAGAATATCCTACTTTTAATAATTTATTTTTGTTGTGGATTAATTTGGGTTTTGGGTTCTGGGGGTAGAGAGAGGCATCTGCACTTGTTGCAGGTGAATCTATCCAGAACCTATTGTCATGAAAAAGTTTAATACCTTTATTCAATTAAAATCTATGTTTTTATTAGAAACTAAATTATGACTGCCATCATGTCACATAGATTGTTATATTTTTGTATTTTTTATCTTGACAATAAACAGCTATTATTATTATTATTATTATTATTATTATTATATATTAAGCAAAACTGACTGTCTAGCTAAACAAATAAGACTTAACTTAATATGTCCCGCAAATCCACAATTTTAAAAATTAAGAGCTGTACATTGCTAATATTCATATAATATGTGTTAGAATCACCCGACTTCTGTTTTGGAATCTAATTACCCGCTAATTATTCTAATTATTATTTTTAACTATTTTGTCTTTTTTGTCTACAAAGTAGATGAAGTATTATAGCACATAATTCGAGTGGTAAAGCATTATTGCATTCATCAAATTACGCGCTTGTCGCTATACTTAAAGCATAAAACGTTACTTATTACTACTCTTTATTTGTAATACTGTTTCCTGCTACTATTACGACATACATTTAATAGCATATTAAAAACTGTGACCGAAAATTAGAGAACTCGCATAGTAAGCTTGAAACAAATTGTGACATGTTATTACACGCTCTTAGGGTGTTTCATATATTAAAAAAATGTGCATAAAACAATGGGTCATCGTCCTCCAACCAATTAAAGTTCCTTTTAGCATAATTAATTGAGAAATCTTTACCATGTATGTCAATTAAGCTGATTGCGAGTCGACAGTATAAAATTGATGGTTAGATGACCGAGGCCGTAAACATCAAGTTATCGTTGTCATCAATCTTGGTTGTATTTTGTTTTTCCTTCCATTCTGGCCCACGGTGTTCACTTTTATATAAGATACATTTATCACTATCTGGTTTTGTGATAAATAGCCAACGGCCTCCAAGTTACGTCTCTCGGTGTGAAGTCGATAGGAAAAATCTAAAAATCGATGCTTAGTATTTCGTAACAAAGGCGTAACCACTAAATTTTGAATTTCTCCCCTTCCCCCAATCATAAAATTGAACTGAAATAAAAGCCCGTCTTATTTAACAAAGCATAAACCCTCAGAACTGTATAATGTATGTAGAAATAAAGCCAAGTAGGTCGCAGAATAAGATTAATGTTCCTTTTTTCTACTTTAGAAGTTCCACATTTCCCAATGCAACTTTTCTAAAAAAAAGGGAAGTTAACATCATTCTCTCTTGATAATATTTTCGGTCGTCTCTCTGTATTTCCTTTAATATTAAGTTTTTAACTCTTATAAACTTTTTTACGGGTGTTTTGTTTTTTGCGATTTTCCTAAAGGGATGTTTAAACTTTGCTAAGAAAACATAACTTTTTTATTTATTTGTTTACTATGCTTCAATTTATTTACTTTGTCCTACATAGACAACAGATATAAACACATTTGAGCACTGTGTAATTAAAGTTTTCCTTTTAAAGTTTTAATATACTCTAAGTTACTAACTCGGCATTATTCTTCGATAGAAAAGTTTGTGTAAGCTTATGTAATAAATTAAAGAAGAGGATTCATATTTTAAAAGTTTCATATTAAAATCGAGTTATACAGTGGATACGATACGCGCAACCTTAATAGTGTAACAACGAATATCAACAGATTTATGTTTTATGGTTATGGTAACAATCAGCTGCTATCGAACAATAAAAAAATTTGTATGTAAAACATAGTATATCTTTTTCTAGTTGTATTTCAGTTTACTGTGGATCTTGTGACGATTTATTAATCGTTTTTAGTTAAGAATTAATTTGCCAGAAAATGTCATTATTTTAATCAGATCTGGACCTATCAATTTTTCTAGGGGGGGAAAGCTTTACATTTGGCGCCCCCCCCCTGGCCTGCTGTCACAACCGATTTACGAAAAAGCGAAGGCCTATTACTACACGAGTCGTATACGAGGTTGAATTATAAGGAATATTTAATGATACACAAGTTGGGCCATTGTACTTTACATACATAATTGAAACAAAGCCACAACTCAAAGATTATATCCACAAGACCCTGGATTACATAATTCTTATTTTTCGGACTTCCTTTGCTGAAAAAGTATTGATTATTTTATCAAAAGAAAGCCAAGAAGCCCGTTCATGTTCAATATTTATAATGCTTAAATTTGTTAGTCTGTTAGTCTGTTAGTCAGGTATATACAGTAGAGGACACAGGATAGAAATCCAACTAAGTCTAGGTGCGTATGCCACAGTGTTTCAGGCTGAAGTAACGGCCATACAACACTGTGCAACGGAGATCGTAAGTCAGGGTATAACGGGTAAAACTGTAGTCATATACTCGGACAGCCAAGCAGCTCTAAAGGCGATAGTCTCAGCACAAATAAGCTCACAGCTGGTGTGGGACTGCGTTGGGGCCCTGACACATGCCGCTAGTCAAAATTCTCTGACACTGGCATGGATACCAGGACACTCAGGGTTTCGGGGCAATGAGAAGGCTGATGAATTGGCCCGTGCAGGAGCTAACACCCCAATGATTGGCCCGGAACCATTCGGCGGGGTTGCTAATACATTCAGAAAGGCAGCCATTGAGAAATGGAGGCTAGAAAAGGCCCAGGAGTGGTGGGAAACATCACCGGGCAAGCGACAAGCCAAACTCTTCATAAAGGGATACTCGGCGAAGTTTACTGCAGAGCTGCTATCACAAAGGCGAAATGATGTCAGAATGATTGTCAGTCTCTTGACAGGACATTGTAGGCTCAGAAAACACATGAGTCTGCTAAACTTGGCAGATGAAGACATTTGTCGATACTGCCAAGAGGAAGAGGAAACTGCATTTCATGTCCTATGCCAATGTGAAGGCCTTGTAAGGACGCGGTATCTAGTACTGGGAGAGGAGAAACCGGCTGCTCCAAGTTATGCGGAGTGGCCACTGTCAAGGCTATTAAGTCTCATTAAGAGGGCAGAGCTGGACAAGGTGCTCTAATCCTATTCCACAGATAATGGGTGTTCACAATAGATCTGCAAAGGTCGCAGTGATATAGGCTAACAGCCAACCCCAAAATATCTATCTATCTATCTAGTCTGTGCTGTGTCATAGCATTTCTTAAGTAGGTTTTTATAAGTTTTAATTTACTAAAACTTCTCTCTCCAGATGCAACAGAAACTGGAAGCGTTACGAATATTTTTAGAGCAACACATAAGTTAGGATAACCCTCTTCCAACGTTCTCTTATGCAATATTCTGAGCATAGATGCTGCTTTTGCGTCTTTCAGTCCATCAATGTCCGTCGTGGCATATAGCCAGGGAAGTAGTTGTTGGTTCTTAGTAAACGGTCTATATGTTCTTTGATTTTCAAAGACTCTGTAAAACGTCATAATAGTATTAGGTATACTATTATTATCTTTGACATCCATCTTCTAAAGTTAAGGCATGAAATTTAAAACTTTCTATTTCATTAGAAGTTTCTCTTCGTTCAAATCACTTGCATAGGTTTTAGCCAATTCTTTAGCCTTACTTTTTAAAGTCGTAACGTTCAGTGTTTTAATTTGAACCCCACACAAAAAACTGAACTTGTCGGCAACCTCAACCCTTAATTTGGCGCCCTCTCTAACTTGGCGCCCGGGGCACATGCCACGGTTCCCCCCCTGGATCCGGCCCTGATTTAATTATTTGTCTTAACTTTCCGTGGTTATAAAGGTCTGAAATTTTTAAAAATGTCTTTTTAATTTTATCCGCTTGGAGCGCTTCCTGTACAGTCCACGGTGAATCAGGATACCAATTATTTAATTTTTCTACTACACATTCCTTTTTATTACTTGCACCAAAGCGAAGAACAACAAAGTTCTGTGCGTCTTATAAGATACCTCCTCGAGTATAAATGGTACATCCAGATATAATGGGGAGGGAGGCTGTGGGAAGATTAGCTGATCGAGAAATTGGGAGTTATTTTCAGGAAAAGAGAGTTCTTGCTATTTGTGATAAGAAAATTAAGGACCTCTCCAGATCCAAAGAAAAATCGCCAGTATGGATTGAATCCAACCGGAAATAGAATTGAGGGATTCAGTTATCCAGCTATTCAGCTAATCTCTATAAGTACACCGGCAAGCCTCCAGTGGCTTGCCGGTGTATTTATGTTTAACTGGTTACTTCTGTTAAAGTTAAAATAAAAATAAACCACTGCAAAACTATAACAACAATTAAGATTACCTACGTGTTTTGAATTCATTTATTGGTTTATAAATCCTATGTATATACATGGTTCATGATATTATGAAAATTCATAAGATTCTAACGATGCGAACGTGCTGTCTTTAGAGGACTTAATAAAAACTCTTTGTGTAACTACAAAAAATGACAAAAGAAAGATTTAACTTTCATTAAAAAGTATAGTCATTCCTGTTGGGGGGATATATGGTGTGCCCTATTGATTTGGTATAGATCTACAAGTGGTACTTTCCACCCAGGTAGTGGTTATCTTACTACCTGGTAGGTATCTTGCTGAGGGAAGTAACCAGCCCAAACGGAGAATGTGATAAACAATAGATTAACAAATATCGAACAATTGCAATAAGAATAAATTTAAAATACGTTCACTAATATTAACTAAATTAAACTGTATGGTGGCATGTCACACTTACATACGAAAATACGTCAAACACTACAACGGCCCGGAACCGTTCTCGTCTTTTCTAGGGATACCTCAAAGAGTGACCCTCACAGATAACCTCAAACTCAAGTCTCGCCGTGTGCGACCTCAGCGACGCTCTTTTATGGCCAATTCATGTTCTAAGTGAGAATAAAAATTAGACTATCCAATTCCGCTTCGAGATCCAACGTATTGACTAGTTAAATGTGATGCGAAACAATTCATGAATTATAAATCTAATAAATTAATATGTGTCGCAAAACTATCCTTTACAGACAGTGTACAAAATTTGCAATCAACTGGATAAGTCTAATTCCTTATCAAATTTTATTCCTTCTGTATTCTGGAAAACGTCTTGTCGATTATCCATTTCTAACACTTTCAGGTAAAATCTTATTATTAGAAAAGTTTTTGCAGATCCTTCTTTGTTCTGTTAATCATCAGGTTTTCCATTAATTTTGACCTTCTAAAACATATTATGTTAGGGCTGTTTTATTCAGCAATTCCTTCGTAAGACATTTCATTATATTATCATATCTTATCTATTCATCTATCTGTTTATCTACCGTTGTACTTGAGTTTCTGATTTACAATGTCCTGCTATATGTGCAAATTTTAAGCAACGGAAACGGAGTCTTAAAAAGTTTCCTCTTTTTGTAATTATTTTTGATTGCGTTGTTACTAGAACAAATTGGACAGTTTTAAATTTTTGCTTCATTGATTTTGTTTCTTATTTTATACGAGTTGCTTCTTTAAAAGCATTAAACAAAATCTTTAAGAAACCACCAAAATTTATCTTCATCTAGCTAGTTTGATTTTTCTTTGAATCTTTTATATTGATTGATGAAATTAGGACAATTTGACGTGAACTTTTTTACCTTTCGTTTTTTACCTTTTGCTGCAATAGGAGTTTGTTTCTATTAATTTTTTTCATTTTCTCCGCTATAATAAATGGTATGCTAATAGGTTAAAATAATAAAGCTTCTTTTCCAATTTTTTTTATTATCATTAAACTAATTATTAATATCTGTCTTCCTGGTACAGAAATTTGTGTAATCTTTATCTTTACTTTTTTTACGCAGGTATTTTTGAAAAGCTAGTTTTTGGGTTGAAACTTCACTACTTTTGTTTAATAATTACATTTGTCATTAAGTTTGAGTTGTTTTGAAGTTATACTTCTATTTATGCACTGGATTTGTGTTGGGTTAAATGGCAAAAATCATTACATATGTAATGGTGTGAGTAAGAGAGAGACAGAAACACATATAAGGTATCAGTACATTGAAAAGAGATAGATATACAAAAAACAATCTGAGCTAATGTTTTAGAATGTCATAGTAACGTATTACATTGTGTTTGACAGATTACTTTATAATTCTGTCACGTAAGTAAACATATAAAGTTTAATATTTTATATAAATAATATTAATCATAATATTCAGTAATCAGTATTGTATTGTAGTCCATACTACCGTCACATGGTTGCATTATATTTTGCACTATGGGGTTTTGTAAACACTTTTTTTGTAGATTGATCGTTTTACTGTTTAGTTTTCGTGTTTGAAGTTAGGACACACATCAACTGGTCTTATTTTTCTAAGTATTTATTTAATTGAATACAGTTAATTTAAAAAAAAATGTTTCTACTTGCCTGTGTTTGTAGTTATTAAGTTTTATTAGTTAACAGTGATGCCATTGATATATATTTGATGGCGCCGAGTGGTGATGATATAAATGTGAAAATTACATGCGCGAGTTGTAAACGATCTCTAAAAGGCGAATTAAAATGTACCAAATGTGAAAAACAGTAGCATCCTGCTTGCCTAGTTCGTCTAAGAGGCGCAAAAGTGGTTGGTCAAAATTTAATCATCTGTCCATCATGTGCTGAAACTGAAAATGATGGCGACCATGCGTCATAATATAAAATACAGTGCTATTTGTTTGGTCGAGAACTTTCTTTTAACAGAAGAGGTTCAGCATCTAAGTGTCTTTGGTTATGACCCGAGCTCTTATTTTTGTCGTGTACAGAATAAACGTGGTGGAGCTATGATTTTGGCAAAACATGGTATGGAGGTAAATCCTTTAAAAATGATCAAAAACTTATCAGTTGAAGGACGAAACACCTGGTACTTAAGACAGACCTCGTCTCCAGGAAATGTTATGCAAATTTGATACAAAATCAGTGTGTACTCGGTACTAGGAGGTTTTTGAGGTCGCTGAACACGAATATCATATAATGATTTTGCTAAATCATTCGCATAAAAATTTATGAATCAGGGCGCGTGCATAGAAGTATAACTTCTGCCGGCAGTCCCACTGACTGCCACACCCTTTTTTTTTGGAATGTCTCAAAATTGCAGATTTTCTCTTCCCAGTTGGTGTGACAATCATATTAATTTCACGTTTATTATTTCTGCTTCAACAAGACGTGTCTCCGAATCTACACTACTTATTTTAAACCTAGAATTTTTTGTGCACCATTCATAGCAGCTTCTTTTGGCTGCATTATAGGAGTACTGTTAACAGTTTTGACTAGATTACATTTTTATTCTACCTCAAATCTTTAATACCAAAATTTACAAATAATGTAAAGAAAATAAATCTTAACGACTATCTCCTATATGTAGATGTTTTATTACACTCTTTTTTCCTTATATTGTTGTTTTAATATCGTTATTGGGTTGTCCACTTATCGTGTTTTCTTGTGGATGGTACTTCGTATTTTTCTGCTGGTAAGAGATTTGTTATTAAAAGGCAACTTTTTAATACTTTATACAACTCTTTTACCGCATCCATCTTCAAGCATGTAGGGACTTACTCTGAGCGAAAGACAAGTAACGATAGAAAGAGTAAATCAAACTACATGCAAAGGAGAGGTAGCATGTAGTTTCATTTTCTCGCTCTCTCTTCACTTGTTTCATGCTCAGAGTACTAAAGCCTCCCTTTGGTTATATGTAATATTCCTTATATATACCTAAGTAAAATTTCTAGATTTTCTAAAATTCGAAAATGTTACATTTAATAAATATATATTTTGAAATCTGTATTATTAAGTCATAATATTTACTAAAAACCTTGTCTATTTTTATTACCACAAGTGATGTAAAAATACTGTACGTGAAATTCGAGTAATAAATTCAAGCTACCCTAAACGCAACAAAATCCAGATGATGGACCCATGATGGCAGGATATATATGTTGGAAAGACGAGGATTAAAGTAGATTTTGAGATCATAAAATTCACGTATTATGGAGAAGGAATGGCGGGAATTTCCATTGCCATCGGTGGATCACGTACGGATCTAACTGGGCTTTGTTCATCGAGATACATATTATACCAAGCGTTGCGTTGCCTTGCCACGCCATCCCATCGTATACACTGTTTTCTGACAGGTATTGTTACAAGTGTGGCACTTAATAATATTAGATTAGATTAGGTTACCGAACGGTCATTTAATATTTATGTTTATTGCAGAAGTTGCTTCACATACAAGTTTTCGATAAAGTTTACCTAGGGTATATGTAAACTATTTAAAAACAAGCTATCCAGAAAAATCATACTTGGAGTTGGTATTTTATTAAATTTAATTATTAGGGTTGGTAGTTTTCTCACTACCATAGTATTACATTTTATTATCTTATATCTTTAAACGAGCAATTCTTGAAATTCATAAAAAACGTTGGAGCCGATTCCGAGATTCCAATTATATATATATATATATATATATATATATATATATATATATATATATATATATATATATAATTGGAATCGGCTCCAACGATTTTCATGAAATTTAGTATATAGAGGGTTTCGGGGGCGATAAATCGATCTAGCTAGGAATCATTTTTAGAAAATGTCATTTTATTCGTGTTTTATCGATAATCCATATTAAGTGAGCAACTGTGTGCATGTATTGCCATAAGTTCTCGAAAGCGGATCGAACGATATCGTTGAAATTTGAAATATAGGTGCACATGGAGGAAAAAAAAACGATCTAGCAGGTACCAAGTCTAGGAAAATTCGTTTTTCCATTTTTCACATAACATGATTGTTAGGGTAAGATAACCTGTGAAATAATGCATAACTGCTCAGGTAGCACATTCAGCAAAGTATTGGACTAATCCAAGGGCCCATCCTCATCACACAAATACAAACAGGTTAGGTTTATCAAACTTCGCGTATCAAGAATCATTTCAAGAAACAATTAATGCAAATGATCAGGTTTATGCTCGTCGAATCCGCGTTGCTAAAGTAAGATGTTTGCAAAATTTGACTAACATACGAACAGAAAGCTCTATGATTTAGATGTTTCACGAGCAAAGGTCGGTCATCCAGGTACTTTAAATTAAACAATAAATAAACAAGTAGATATCAAACGTGAGGCGACGAGGTATTTCGTAATCCGAAGATTGTTGGTAACCAGGTGATATCGTAAACTGATATGCTTCAAAGTATTTTTTTTTCGAATAGTAAGTACTATGGTATTTATTATTTTGTTTTTAGGTTTCCGAGTTATTTTTATTGTTTGTTAAATTTTCAAGTTCATACTAACCAGAAATATGCTTCAAGTACAGCAAAGATAAACATTTAAGTTAAAACTATATGTTATCTGTCTCGTACTTCTCTTCTGATTGTTCAAAACACTGCATTCCCTAAACTAAAACCAAACCAATTAGAAGCGAGTTGTAAGAGAGTTTTTTCTATGTCTTAGGTAGGTACTCTCTCCGCGCAAGCATCGAAGGCTGCCTTTAGTAAATTTTATGAGAATGGCGTCTTCTTGTCTGTACCGTTTTGAAAGTGGAATTTATTATTAAGGATTTAACGAAAAACAATCAACTAGAGCAATAATTTTAGATGTCAGCAAAGCGTTTGACATACTATGGCACGAAAGATTACTATACAAGATGACAGATATGAGGATTTCAAAAACAATGACCAAGCTGGTAGCGTTATTCTTGGAATACAGGAAATTTAGAATAAAGACGGGCCTAGTAATCTCAAGATATGAAAGACCAGAAGCAGGAGTCCTGCAAGAGGCAGTGCTATCCTCACTGCTGTACATAATACATACAGTAGACGTGCCTAAAACCCCACTTAGCATGTTGTCAATATACGCTGACGACACTGCAATTGCACAACCAAGGATGATAACGAGATACCTACAAGAAGCCATGGATGGAATAGGAGAATGGTGCATAACATGGAAAAAATCGATAAATAAAAAAAAACTAAGGCAGATTTGTTTAAGAAAAGATACCACCACAATATGAAGATATAACGATGAAAGAAGACAACATCGAATTAACTAGATCAGTAAAATACCGAGAAGTCGCCATGAATTAGTGAAGAAAGCAAAATACAGAAAAAGCAAGCTTGGAGGACTAATTGGAAGAAAAAGGATAAAATTAAGACTGATTTAAACAATAATAATGCCCATCTTAACGTATGCATCGGTGGTATGAAGCCGTGCATGCAAAACGACCATGACAAAAAAACAGGTGCAACAAAACAGATATCTACAAGAAGCGGTAAGCTCACCTTGGTACATAAGAAACCTTATTTAACGATTTAGATGTACGAAACAATTACAGATACTATGAAAGAAAATGCCAGATTGATCTAAGAAGGCACGAGCAACCATGTAAAACGTGATTTGAGGCAATTAATAGAGTATGACTCTGACGACGGAAACACAAGAGGTCAAAAATGCAGCTCCAGCAGCAGTTAAGAACCAGAAGACAACATAGCGCCAAAGTAACAAAAGAGTCACCACAGAGTGAATGCTACTGAGGACCGCGCAACACAGAAGAACGCACAAAGAGAAAAGCACGCAACAATAGCCATGCATCAGGTGCAAGAGCAGCGCAGTTTCTCCTCATATCCAGTCAGAGTTACCAAATTGCTGGTGATGTGTTTAACACAAAGTAAAGAAAACAATTTTCACATGAGGAAGTAATTAACAATCATTAAAATTTTATACCTTATTCCAATAGCGAGTTTTTTGGACTGTCCATTCTATGGAAAAACTTTACATTTAAAGATAACAAAATGAAACATGTAAAAATTGTGTAACTTGAAGAAAATGAATTTAAAATTTCAGTCACTACTTTTTTTCAAAGATCTCTTTACATATGATTCTTCGTTGAAACACTAAGAGTTATCTTAAAACAGTCCAATAATTTATATTTTACGATTAAAATTCAAGAAACGATAAACAAAATTCAATTGCATGAACAATGCAAACAGATGAGTCTGTTCTTTGGCAAAAAGTAGAAAATAATAACGTAGTTTTGATAATAATCAATATATCTCGTCGAAGCCATTTTAAAGAAACGAAATTCCGTCGAGTTTAAACAGAGTGGTGGAGATCCTTTTAGTCGCGATCCCGTGCAGGGATATTTTTTACAGGTAAATGATTTGTTTATTTTTGTTTTGATTCCACCTTTTATCTTTTGTCTGCATTGTTAAACTGTTTTGATTAATTTTCGTCAACATCAACACCTTGTAGGATTATGCCCTTTTGTAACCATTTTTTTCTACTGGAATATTCCGCTATTTTTATTTTTCACATACAATTACAATCTGTTAAGAGTATATGCTGAAATACTAATTTGTTTCACTATGACTCAACCACCGAATTTCTTCTATATACGAGATTTGGCAAATATATTCCAAGACTGATTTTTTTCAAAAGAACACCTGCATAGCGAGAAGAATGAAAGGAGTTTTGTTCTAAATATATCCCTTCACCTTGGATAAAATTTTAGGCAGCTGCAACAGACGATTCTTTTGTAATTGTTAAATAAAGAGGTTGCATATATCTTTAATTCACATCGAGAAAACGTCGAATAAAAAAATTGAGCAAATACTGAATTTAAAAATGTTGTTAAAAATCAGGAAGTCCATTTTGGAAGGCTATGAAATTTTGCAGAAGGTTTACGGGGATGACTGCCTATCCCGTGCTTACGTTTTTGACTAATGAAAATAAAGAAGAAGAAGAAGAATGTTGAAGATGACCAGCGCGTCTGGTATGGCCTGTGACTTCAAAAAGTTACTTGAACGTTTAAAAGGTGACCAAAAAGGTTAGAAATGATCGTTGATTAAGTATCAGAGCTATTACGGAAGATGTGACTATGAACAAAGAAACTGTGTGTGTTAAGCTTGTACCCAAACTCCTAACGGCGGAACAGAAGCTGAATCTACGTTTGTTCTGACAGCCTAAAAGACATCAAAAGAAAGATACTCCAATATCTTGTTAAGGATAATAACTGGCAACAAAACTTGGATTTTTCAATATGAGCTTGGAACCAAGAGGCAATCAATGCACTAGAAGTTTCCAAACTCTCCTGGATCTAAACTAGACTATGGTGAGTGTTTTCTTTAATAAACGGGGTGTTGCATGGACTGGATATTATAAGGTCAGACAATTAATCAAGCCTACTATATAGACGTTTTACGAAGTCCCCGAGAAAAATTCTCTCAGTCTTGGAACACGCGTCATATTTGCCAGACTTGGCACCCTGCAACTTATACCGCCTATAGAGGACGTAAAAAAATCGGCTCAATTACTGAAATGCCTGTCGAAAGATGACCTGTAGCACTGCTTTGCACAGTGGAAGGTTCGCATGGAAATGTGTCCGTAGGCGGATAGAAAGTATATTGAAGAGTAAATATGAAAATTTGTAAATAATTGCTAAATAAAGATGTTATTGCGTTAGTCTCAGAACTTAATAGCGAAAAATATTCATTTGGTTAACCGTCTTTTCATCGTAATTTATTGTAGTCTTACTACTTAATGTTTTTAATTGTATTTTTGTCTTCTTTTTTTTATATTCTGTCTTAGTTTTATTCGAATCATCATTGTTTCTCTTTTCTTGTTTTCGTAGCATATTTTCGGCCACCTCAATGGTTGATAGATTAATCTATTGTCAAGCTTTTCTTCTTTATTGTACAATACATACATTACAGAAATGAAAATTTCCCTTTGTGGACAAAACAGTGAAAAAAAAAACTTTTTTATATAGGGCAAGGCTAATTTGGGTTATAAACTGGATCCTAATTATCTTTCGTTTCAAGAATAATAAGCGAAAATAAGGTTAGATAGCGATTTCAACTTTAGAGAAGCTAAAATGAGGAGAAATATTAAGCCAGTTTGTGTTCATTAAAAGTTAACTCCAGGCGAGTCGTTTCTAAATTTCTGAATCACTTCATTTTAAAGTTTTCTTATAACTTGTGAGAAAATAAATAAAATTAATTTTGCAGTAGCAGTGAAATTAAATTATTGCTAAATATACTACAAAATTCAAAAATAAACTTAGTAAAGTAAATTATCAAGCATGTCTCCTTAGAAACAGTTCCTTCCGGTCACACTGCAATTAGAAAAACAAAACAAAACTCTAATTAAAACTTCTTCCCATGAGTTTTTATCCAGCAGGTATTGTTGCCAAAGTTTTTATACTGCAATGAAGATTGATTTCGGTAAATTGAAATTATTTCCAATTTTTCCGATTACAGTTCTATCTTTTGTCTAATATAAAAAGAAAATGAAAAAGTTTGATTCAGGAAGTGTGTATCCTTCTAAGATTTATTTTTCAACACAAAATTTCAATCACTCAAATCTTTTAATACTTAGTTTTAAGAAATAATAATACCTTCTTGATTTAAAAGAATCCCAACTAATATTATAAATGTGAATGTAAGTTTGTTTGTTACGCTTTCACGCGAAATCTAATCAACCGATCATCATGAAACTTTGCACATATATTCTTGGAGGTATTAAAAGTAAAATAGGATACTTTTTATTAAAAAAAATATTTTTTATTTTTAACGAAAAATAAAAAAAATGTTTGTCAAAAAATCTCAAAAAAGTGATTCTTACTAAATTAAGTATTATGACGCCACCGTAAGGTGGCGCAGTTGAGATGGTATAAATTTACATTAGCAATTCTTGCGTAATTAAGTACTATGACGCCACCATAAGGTGGCGCAGTTAATATATAATATATCTAATAAGTAAGTAAGTAATTCTTTATTTAAAATAGGAAACCCTAATATAAGCATAAAAAAAAATCAATTAATAAAATACAGTAAAAAAGTAGTAGTTGTCCATAAATTAATAGTAAAACAATTCAAGTCTAAAAAATACAATAAAGACACAAAAAAATACATAATATTATAACACAGTAAAAGAGACTAAAAAATTCTAAATATTACACGTAAGTAGAACGCAATAATCATGTCACCACACTAGCACTTGCTATGTTTTAATAGTTTCTAACAGCTTATGTTTAAAACTATTTATTGACTGACAGTTTTTAATATAAGTAGGTAGTTTATTATATTGATCAAAGCCTTTAAAGAAAAGAGAACTCATGGTAGATTTTCTATTAGTTTTGGGAATATAAATATTTGTGTTGTTTCTTGTAGGATAGCTGTGGATGTCCAAGTTGTATGTAATGAATTCTTTAAAATAGGAGGGAGCAGCATTGTTAATTATTTTATAAAGAAAAATCATCGTTAAATAGTACACTCTTTGATCAATAGAAAGCCATTGCAAAGAATTTAGCATAAATGATATAGGTGTAAGTCTGTTGCATTTTAATATGACTCTCATACCTCTGTTTTGCAGCTTTTGCAGTTGAGCTTTTTGATTTAGATTAAATAAATAAACCATTGATGAGCAATAGTCAAAATGTGGTTGTATAATTGATTGATACACTAAAATCTTGGTTTGCATTGATAAGTTCTTAGATACTCTAGAAAAGAAGTATAACTTTTTTGATATTTTCTTAACCATATAATCACAATGCTCATTAAACAAAAGTAAGTTGTCTATCTGAAAACCCAAATATTTTATTGATGTTATAATTTCAATTTTTTCGTTATTTATTTTAATATTTAATGAGTCTAAAATTAAGTTATTGTATTTGTATTTTGTTGTTAATATCATTGCTTTTGTTTTTGAAATATTTAACTTTAATTTATTTAGGTTTAAGTATTTACTAATAATATCAAGTATGGAGTTTATTTTCTGAATTGCTACGTCTAAATCAGAATCAAAGCAAGCTATGAGCGTGTCATCAGCAAAAATATTAATAAAATCACAGTTCACAAATAAATTAATATCATTTAAATATAAAATAAAGAGTAAGGGTCCTAAAACACTTCCTTGAGGTACACCCATATTATTTATCATTTCACTTGAAACAGTTTCATGAACCTTGACTTTTTGTCTTCTCTCTGACAAGTAATCTGACAACCACCCAAAGACTTTACCATATATCCCATAACCCCTTAGTTTATTTAAAAGTCTCTTCCTGTCGATCGTTTCGAAAGCTCTTTTTAAATCCAAGAAAGCCGCAACAACATACTTGTTTTGATCAATGGCTTTTTTGAATTTACATAGTGTAAGTTGTAGGGCTGACTCGCAGGAGTGCTTTTTACGAAAACCCGGTTGATTTTCCATTAATATATTATTAGTTTCAACATGTTCAAGAATTTGTTCATAAACAATAGTTTCAAGCACCTTCTCAATGGGAGGTAACATATTTATAGGACGAAATTCATTTGCTTTCATTGTTCCAGTAACTTTCGGTATTGGTAGTATAGTACTTATTTTTAAATCACTAGGAATTTTTGCACTTTCTAATGATGTATTAATAAGATTTAAAATGACATGACCACATGTTTCAAATATTTGCTTTAACATTTTAGAGTTAAGAATTTCATATAAATTATTTTTATTATCTAATACCCTTATAATTTCTCGCAATTTACTCATCAATACTGTCTTAAAACTGGAAAAATTCCTATAAACATTATAATTACAAAACGATAAACTATTATTCTCTTCAATACTGTCTGCTAAATGTTGAGTGCTAGTTATATAATATTCATTAAAGTTATTAACAATATCAATCATATTATGAACTAGTTTAGATTCTTGATTAAAACTAAATTCAACACAATGTGGAAAATTTTGGTTACCTGGATTAATTAATTGCTTTAAAGTTTTCCACATTAATTGTGAATTATTTCGGTATCTCTCTATCTTGTTAAAGTAGTACTGCTCTTTTTTTATTTTTAATAAATTTACCACATGATTTCTCTGTTCTTTAAATAATTCCCATTTTTCTATCTTAGTTGCGTCTGAACAATATTTAAAATTTTTGTATAATTTGTCACGTTTTTGAGTTTCAATATATGATTCAAAATCAAACCACGGCACCTTTATATTATAACTTACTTCTTGTATAGGTGCAACACTGTTAATTACTTCCTGATAATTACTTATTAGTTCATAGTATATATCATTTACGTTTGTTGAATTTAAATTCCAATCTACTGATAACATGTTAATTTTAATTTTTTCTAAATTTTGTTCATTTAAGTTTCTAAATTTTTTGTGATAAGTGTTGACATTTCTTGTGCTATTAGAGATTAAAACGGATATTAAAGAATGATCACTGATTTTTGGAGTGTGGTGTACCAGTGTGGTAGCAAAATTATTGTTCACTAATACATAGTCAATTAAGGTCTCACTGTCACATGTTATTCTCGTCGGTTCTTCTATTAGCTGGTCAATTCCATATTGCAACAGTAATGCTTTAATTTTATGGGTATAAAATGTGTCATTTAAAAAGTCTAAATTAAAATCTCCGATTAAAATACTACGCATGTTGGTTGTAAACAGATGATCACATACACTTTCGAAGTTTTCTAGAAACTCAGCATGAGAGCTAGAAGGAGAATGATAAAGACATCCTATGTTCCAAAAAACTCCATCACTATTAACTTTTATAACTTTGCACCAATAATTATTTTCCAATATAAACACTTTACTTGATGAAAATTTAAAATCATCTTTAACATAAATAATAACGCCACCTGTTTGTCGGCTTGATGAATTACATCTAATAATATTGTAGCCATTTAGTTTAATTTCGAAATCCTGGATTTCACTTGTAATCTTTGCTTCACTAATTAAAATAACTTTAGGTGAGTAGCATGTAATACTTATTTGAATTTGATCAATTTTGTTCAACAAGCTTTGGGCATTTAAGTATATAATATCAGTGTTAAACATTATATTAGGGTCTTTTATTGGTTTTTTTGAGCTACAGTCTTATTCACAATGGTAGGTTTATTATTAATGTACTTGATGGTTTTAGAATTATCACCTTTTGCTATGAGCTCTTCCAATTTTGCTTTAACTTGTTTAAAATAGTCCTGTTGGGCTTTGGTTTGATCTGCTGCTATCTTCACTCCTGGCACTTTTATTGATTTATTTTTCAAGACTATCTTAACATCTTCAGCTGAGTTTAGGATTACTTTAATTGGTCGAACTTTATTATTAGTGAACTTGCCGAGTCTAAATAGTTTTAAGTTAATCTTGTTGATATTATAGTCTTCAATATAGTTTGTACAACTTGTCTATCTTCTAAGTTACGCTCATTTTGTGTTGATTTATGAGATTCATTTACATTGAACAGAATCAAGTTTGAAGCTCTATTTTGTCTGTCTAATATTTCAGAAATAACATTTTCCATAGAATTAGGCATCATATCATTTGAATCTAAGGTGGTATTTGGTTGCACAACATTATTCTGGTTCGTTATCTTATTAATAGCTTCCTTAAGTTCACTTACCTCTTTTATCAGAGCTGGTACTTTAAAAAAGCCATCTTCACATACTTCACAAAAGAATTTTAATTTTCTCTTGTTTTTCAGTTGCAAGCATTTTATTTCAGATGCAGTTAAACTTCCACAGTTAGAGCAAAGTAATGATTTGCAGCTATCACATGAGAATAACTGTGAACTATCAAAGTCATCTTTACACTTTAGACAAATTTCCATTTTATTTTTATTTTATATTAATGAACAATTTATATCTCCGCCACTGCTTAAAGAACCAGCTTTGCTGATATTATCATTCACAACTATTATTGTTTTTTTCTCTTTTTTTTCACTATACCTATTTTCTTGAAGGAACAAACTGTAGTCCTTTTCTACGTAACAATAACTAGATATCTTTGTGATTTGTAATCCACTAATCACTTAAAAAAAATTCCAATGTTTTGATACTAGTTTCAATAATTAAATTGAGAAAATAACTGTGTAAATATACAAATTAATTAGAGAAGAAATTTTTAATGTTCTAGAATGTACAGTCACACTACTGCGTATGATAATTTACAAAACCGTAAAAATTTGGAAAAATGGTAAAGAAACATCAGTAGGCGGTATGAAATTCGCCGGGTCAGCTAGTCTACTATAATTAGAATCGTAGTTATTAGCAAAACTCATGAAAACAACTGCCATATTCTCTCTATTTTGTGATATAAAAGTTAAACTTAAATTTAGTAGACTAATAAATATATACAATTTAAATTAGCCTTAAACATACAAAAGTCTCTATTCGGACTTCTATATTGTAACTAATTTTCTTTGAAACTACCCCCGAAGGTATAACCATCCTACCGACGGCGCCAATTCAGAGCCGCAATAAATAATACAGTAGGAGAAGGCGTTCACGATAAGATGTCATGAAACTATTTTAACGCCATTCTCCGCTACTTCCAAGGCCTTAGAATAGATTAGGAAACAATGTAGGTGTATAATGGGGAAAACTTCAACATCCGGGACTTGGAAGTTAGAGTTTGAGTTGAAGATGAGTGAGACTTCGTAGTTCCACTCTCCACGAGAATGTATTTCTCTAGCTTTGAGTCTTTTGAATTAGCCATTTGAACAATGACTAGCCAGTTTTCAATCGTAACGGACTGATTTTTATTTTTATGTCCTATTGTGGGTTATAACTTGTATACATAGACTTGGATTTTTAACAAGGAAATGTTTACAGCCGTTTTATGACGTCTGGAAAGAAATCAGAAACTTGAGAATAGACAGAATATCAAATATCGCGAATTATAATTAAAAGTTTTTTTATACATTTCTTGTGTAATCTTTCAACAATGTAATTCCTTTTAATAGTTTCTTGGCTTTCATCATCTTTTAATAAAAATAACTTAATTCCGATCCTCATTTTTACTTTTTCAACTAATCGTCATTTCTCAATTTAAAGCGAAAAATTGAAATCCATGTAAAGATTTATTAAAATCTTATTTTTAACAATAAGTTTAATGTATCTTAAAGTAAATTTTAATATACTAAATACAATTGGCATGTTCTTAGACAAACTAAACTAAAAGCATATGATTTGAAAGTCTATAAATCCACAATGTACTGGTATGCTCTTGTCAACTGGTCCCTAAATGGTTTAATTGCCAAGTCCAAATTCTTTAGCATCAACTTCTGTGATTTTTCTGTGTTCTCAAATGTTTGCATGCTGTTTTTTGGCTTCATCTAGAGCTTCTCTCTAGCTTTCCAACAGTTTGTTATTCCGGTGACGTTTTATATTTTCCACAATTATCAAACCCTCCTTAATAAGGTTTTTGTTGATATCGGACTCTGAAGTTTTATGCGTGTGTAAAGAAGCTGCAGAAGAACCGGGGGTTCTGTATTCTACATTTAAATACAACTTGTTAACTGCAGTGTCTTCTTTAAGGTATTTGATGGCCAACGATGGGTAGGACGACGAAGGGCAGGATGTATTCTGTCGCAAACGGTCTTTCACTGACATAGGCGGCAGGTAAACTATATAGATAAAGCATCATTATAATAAATAATTAAAAACAGAACATCTGCAACACAAATATGTAATTGTAAAATTCAAAACATAAAAAATTAAATTTCATTTACACAAGGTAAAATATTAGAATTGGGTGTGATCCAAAAAACAGAAAGCAGAGGCAATTAGTCGGAACCTTTGAAGTACACAGCCATTTAGAAATGGAGGCTAGAGAAGGCCCAGAAGTGGTGGGAAAAATCACCGGGCAAGCGATAAGCCAAAGTCTTTATAAAAGGACACTCGGCGAAATTTACTGCAAAACTGCTATCACAAAGGCAAAACGATGTCAGAATGATTGTCAGTCTCTTAACAGGACATTGTAGGCTCAGAAAACACATGAGTTAGCTGAACTTAGCAAATAAAGACATGTGTCGATACTTCCAAGAAGGGGAGGAATCCGCATTTCATGTCTTATGTTAATGTGAAGGCCTTGCAAGTACGCGGTATCTGGTATTGGAAGATGAAAAAGCAGCTGCACCAATTTATTAAGTCTCATTAAGAGGGCAGGGCTGGACAAGGTGCTCTAATCCTATTCTAGAGATAATGGGTCTTCACAATAGATCTGCAAAGGTCGCAGTGATATAGGCTAACACTATCTATCTATCTATCTATCTATCTATCTATCTATCTATCTATCTATGGGGAGATCATTGAAATACCAGGGTGTTTTGTTAGGAAGGATACGATAAATGTTTTTGACGATACTTCTTTAAGATTTTAACCTTCTTTAGCGGTCTTAAATGAGTCTTTAACTATTTCATCATTATTTTTAAAAGCTCTATCAAGATCTCTACCTACTTCTTTTGGAGTTTTAGGGACTGTTTCCACTTTTCTATAAGGAGTATTTTATATAAGCGAGCTGATGGTATAGACACTGTAGAGTCCGTAGACAAGAACAGTAGGATCACTCTCGCTATAAAAGTTTTTATGCCCACGAAGATTTCGGTCCGCAATTTCAGTCTGCATCGCTGTCGCTCACCAGCAGCGTTGCCTACCTAAAATTTCTTAGATCGGTAGATTGATGTAAAAAATTAAGTGGAACTCGGTAGATTTAAACAAAATGGCGACAAATTTAAAAAAATGTTTATTTAATAAAAAAACCTAAATTTAATTTACAAAATGTTAAATAATTATGAAATAAAATTAATACGGTATATCGGTAGGTATATTACTTACTAAATCTGCAAATCTACCAAAAAAATCGGTAGAGTTAGCATCTCTGCTCAGCAGTTCTCACAAAACTCCACAATAAACGTCGTCAAACCGGTGCAAAATAAAATACAAAGAACTTCAAAGGTGGCGCACAGAGTGTTTCTACCATTCTTGTCAATATACGGTGGTATGGGGATTTCAATATTAAAAAGAGAATCAGTTGAAAATAGCAGACGAAAAATAATATATGATATAGGGTTATAAACTTAAAAATAAAAAAGAGACACAAAGAATTTTATCGACCTAATCAGCTTTTATTAAAATTTATGCATAACAATGTTATTTAAAAACACAGCATATCCTGCCAAATCGGTTTTTTTAACGAAAATTCATCATCGTATACAACTTAATACATTTTTCTCTTTTACTAGCATGTAATAAAAGTTCTTTGACCCAGTTGTCTTGTGAGAGTAAAAACATAAAAACACGTAAATTTAAGATGGTACGCATGGGCTTAAGGAAAGTAATCCACTATTACTCATTCTGATTATTCAGACTCCCTACACATCATAAACTACAGAATGATTGATATCTTTTTTCATCCCTTATTTTTACGAACGCATCCCTTAGGCCATTTTACATTTATGATTACATGATGACGTCATAAAATGGGACTGTTATCAGTAGGATTCTGAAAGTTTGGGTTTCTTATTATTTTTATAATCTAAAAGATTCCACAAAAGTATCTAGTAAACAAAGTTTTTTTTTCTGACTGTGATTATTAGTTAATTTAAAACACAAATCTGCTTTATAAAAAAATACAATTTTTAAAAGTTTATTTTATTAGGGGACGGTGTTGCCAGTGCCGGTTTTAGCACTACCAGCACCTTTCTATCGGTGAACTCTTTTATTATGTTATTAAGTCAGGGTTTTCAGCAATTTTATTTTTAATTAACAGAGTATGTGAATCTACATTGGGATATTGTCGATAAGTTTTAAATAGCGGACTGATTTTTATCTTAAGCTTAAAAAAACTCCTGTCCCCACAAGCAACCATTACAAAAATAGTTAATGCTATCCAGTGCTATCCATACATTTGGACACAGTTCTTTTAAGTCGCGATCTTTAATTTAAAACAAAAACTAAGGTAGTCACATTCTGATCAGGCAAAAAAGATTTCAGACTCTTAAGTTTATGACACAACCTACACCTATCTATATCTGATTTAGAGTCTAAAATTGATGGAGATCATCACAGAGTTTGACAGGGTCAGGTTTTTCAGGGATCTGTTTTATATTGTACAAAGCTATATGCTTACCTTGTCGCTTAAAACATCGAATTCTTGACGTGGTTCTAAACACAAGATAGCTAAAGTAATAGAAGAGTCATGGTTGGCACTAATTTGATAACGTATCGCTTTAAGACAGCTTATTCTTGCTTTCCAAAGTGTGTCATGGAACTTTTTTAATAGTATATAATGCCAAGAGATCGGTTAGAATTTTCCATAGAAGAACAGAAGTTGAAAACAATGTAAACAACCTTGGAATTGCCCCAAAAAATGTTACTGATTTTATGGATTACTTAGCGGCATCGCAGTGTACGAGATTGTTGTTCACGGTAAATAAACAGCTAAGGGATTTATATCCAGAATTTTCTAATGTCACACGGTAGCTTTCTTTTAAAATAACTGTTTTAAGTGCGTGCACCTATGGATTGAATAAGAATGAGCTGAGTGTATTCTGATTCGTCAAAAATAACGTCAACTCTTGCTGATTAAACCGTAACAAAGAGATAGATGATGTTTTTCACTATGGTCGGGGATTCCCGGTAAAATTAACTGAATGCTTTGCAGTGCTCCGATTTCAACATTGCGTTCCATTGTAGTGTTAATAATAATAATAATAATAATAATAATAATAATAATAATAATAATAATAATAATAATAATAATAATAATAATAATAATAATAATAATAGCTTTATTGCCCAACAGTAATCCATTTATAGGACAATTTACAAAATTTACATAATAGAAAAACTTATATCTAACTAAATATTTAAACAATATATTAGTTCAAGAAAATAGTAGCAGTATTAATGAGGGTATTTATGGAACAAGAAAAAATGTCACAATGTGTACATATCTTATTATAGTTCGTACACATTACATTTATTGGGGATTTGCTAAGGATATTTGTTCTTGCTCTATTACACCTAAAGGTTAATTTATTTCTGGAATTAAAACTTGGCACTTCTATATTAATTTATGACAGAATAACTGCAGAATCAATTGAATTATGAAGCAGTTTGTAAAGAAACTTTAATGAACAGAGGTCTCGCCTTAGATTTAAACTATCAAAATCAAATCTAACAGAAAGTGAATCATAGTCACAACCTCGTTCTGGATATACACCATCAGTTTTGAAAGCCAAATATTTCAAAAATTTTCTCTGAACTTTTTCAATGCCTGATATATAACAATTATATATGGGGTACCAAATAATACTTCCGTATTCCAGCTTAGATCGTATTAGTGAGTAAAATAATAATTTGATCGGAGTTGTATTTGTAAAACTTCTACAATTTCGAATAAGAAAACCATACATTTTCATGGCTTCCGATATTTTTAGCTCAATATGGTTTGAAAAAGTTAATTTGGTATCAAATACAATTCCTAGATCCTTTATAGTATTACATTTTTCGAGTTGCGACATTTGGACAGAGTATGCATAGTTAACATTTTCATTTTTTCTAGTGAAGGTTACTACTTTACATTTTTTGGCATTTAAAGTTAATTTATTCCTGTTACACCAATTATTAATCAAGTTTAAATTCTTCTGCAGCTCATTACAATCATTAATATTGTTAATCTTTGAAAAAATTTTAAAATCGTCCGCAAATCCTAATTTTTCACAGTCCAAAATCTCTAGCAAATCATTTATATATATCAAAAACAATAAAGGACCAAGGTTGGAACCTAGGGGAACTCCAGAAGTAACAGAAATAATCTCAGATGTGTATCCGTTGTACGCAACGAACTGTTTCCTGTCTGCTAAATACGACGAAAATAGCTTCAACACGATTTTTTCGCTAAATGTAGGGAATTTACAAGTAACTATGCCTTGCTCAATGAGCGAGGGGATAAAACGGGGCGACCGCATATCCGGTGAACTGGGCAGTTGTCCAACCGTGTTGCTAAAATATCAGTTATATAAAAGAAGTTTCTACTGACTAAAGTATAGACCCCCACACAGCCGTAACCGCTAATGGTAGAAACATGAACTTTAGACAAATGATTATTTTCATAATGTCGACACCCAGTAAGAAGGGTTTTAGAAAAATTTTAACTTTGAAGGGGTAAAATAGGGGTTGCAAATTTGTATAGTAAAATCTTTAAACCAGTGATTTTTATAAAAACTGAAATTCATACTCTAAAAATATTCATAAAAATGATTAAAAAACCTTCAAAAAACATAAACAATATTGAAAATCGTAAAAAATTGTTTCTGCCAATCGAACCAATTTTTCCTGTGGTTTCCGTTTATTATAAGAAAACATACTCAGTACTGCTGTCCTGAGGTCTTCAAAATTTGTTCTACAGATTGTACACTCGCTTTCGCAAGCTCCAACAGAAGACTTCACTTAATTCGAAGATAACAAAATAATTAATTACTTAATTTTTTTTAATTAACTTCATATAAGAATTTTTATCATTGAATAAACAATTTAAAACTGATTTCACACCTTTATTTGTCTGTCTGTACTTGGCGCCCATTAATAATTGTTGGGAAGGAATTGATAAGAAACTCAGAAGGAATCCACGATCCTAAAAGCTAGCTAAGGGTAATTTAAGGGCTACAAATTGTAAAAAATCGTTGGAAATCCTAAAAAACGTCTAAAACCGTAAAATTAAAAATTCTGAAAATGTTAAAAGTAATAAAAAAAAGTATTAAAAACATGTAAAAAAATTAAAAAGGGGGTAAATTGGAAAAACAGTAGGTATAAAAAATGGTGAAATCGAAAAATCAAAAAAATTAAATAAAAAAATAAATAAAAATGTAAAATGGATAAAAATTGGAAAAAAAACGAAAATTGTAAGTAATAGTAGTTTACGTAATAAGTCCCGAAAGTGTTTTTTACTGGACGAGTGGGCAAGTCCAGTAAAAGCGATTTTGGAACGTATTACGTACAATATTTTTTTTTAAACCGGCCAGAATTTACTAACAGTTTATTTTTGTGTCACAAAATCTCATTTTGTCGGACCGGGCCAGAAAATTATTGTGATATTCCGGTAAAAGGTTTTACCGGATTCATTTTTATTTTCTCGCCTTGTCCGACAAAATGAGATTTTCTGACCTAAAAATAAACCGGAAAGTACTAATTTCTGTACGGTTTGAAAAAAAATGTTAAGAATCGAAAAAAAACGACTTAATAAGGAACAGAAGCGTAAAAATTATAAAATACAACGAAGGAAAAAAAGAAAAAGCCTGTTAAAAAACAAAAACTCTGATAAAATCGACAAAAACATGAATCTCAACCTCCTTTATAACTCGAATTTTTTTGCATCTCTCTTGATATAAGGTCCTACTGTTTATTATATCGCGTCTTTTGAAACAAAACCTTACGGACATAAATATAGTATCGTTTTTCTTTTTGGTTTTCTCTGAATTCGTATCCCATTACACATGTCACATAAGTTGAGACAAAATATATCAATAAACCTAAAAAAAAAAAAATTCTTCCTCGTGCAAAGGTATCATTCTTTTCGCGATTCTTTTCTTTGTGTTTACTGGCCCTTTTTCTCACTCAACCGGTCTCTAACAGAGGCTGGACCTAACAAACCCGAAACTAGATAGAGAATTGCGCGTGGAATAAATATCAAGACATTAGTGGACATGTACATCCCTACGTGGCCTCAGGAAGAAAATTTAACGAACTTCGTAAAACAAGACAGATAGGATAGAATAACAAATCACATAATAATGTGAATCTGTATGTAATTAAGCCAGAGTAATCAGTTATGAGAGTACCTATATAATATTCGTCAGAAATATACTTATTTGTTTAAATTTCTGCAATGTTTATTTTCGCAATTCCTTGTTCTTTTGTACAAAGGTTTAGATTGCCGTATTTTCGTGATAGGTAGTCTAAATATTGTTTGGGAAGTAGTTATTGAAGAAGTGTTTTGTACAGATATGGGAGTATGGGAGCTGACCAAAAATCTTTTTTGTTTTATTCTTTATCCAGATAGTTATCATGTGGTAAGGTTGTCAAACGTATCTACGAAATGACTAGCGGTATTTTTGAAGGAAGGTCATAAGTGTTTGTTAAAATTCTGCGACAAGATTTTTTTAATAAAACCTTCTTATTTGGTACATATCTTTGAAAAACTTAATACTGCCGGGAAAAAACTTGAATGTGTTTGATTTGAGTGAAAAAAATAAATGCATCTATGGAAAACAGTGTGTAGAAGCATCCAGGATTTTCCAGTAGGAGACAATCATAAAATTGTAATGGAGAGCCATTTAGAAAGCAAAAGTACGAATTTTTGCCGATCTTTTTTTGCAGTAGAAAATATCAATTTGTCCAATTGGAATGGGGTTTGTAACTTAACTGTAAATGTATTTCTTTAACAAATTTCTGAATCAAACTTCCAAATGATTTCTCAGTAATCAAAGCTAAAACAATACGGATTTTGTTAGTTTTCCCCACGTCCTATCTTTTTTTTTTTTACGATTTTTTATTTATTTAGTTTAAATAAGTTTTCGTTTTTTCCTCTATATTAATCTAATTTTCTTTATTTATTATTGATTTTTTTATCATCTTTAAATATTTTTTTTATTATGCTATTCCTGTACAAGTTTTTAACTGAATCGAAAAACAACGCCATATAACGAACGGCTGATGGTATAGATCAATTTACACCGTTCTCTATTAAGCCCATTCTACATGAACCACAAAAACGCGACTACTTAGTCGCTTAGTTGCGTGAAAATGTTGACCATTCTACACGAGCGGATTTTTTTTGGCGCCGTTTTGTCGCGAGTGAGACGCGACCCATTCTACACTGTGCGACTAAACAGCGAGTGCTGCTATGGATCCCGTGCAAGTTGGTTGTGTTGCTGTACACCAATTAACATTGCTGCAGTTATTATTAAACAAACGTCGTAAAAAAAGGCGATGGTGGGCACACTCTGTCGTTGCGAGCAGGCTAACATTAGGGGTTTTTCACACAAACTTTGCAGAACATCGTAGCTATCCCGAGAAGTTTTTTCAGTACTACCGGATGTCTGTAAAGTCATTTGACGAACTTCTGGCTGTAGTAGACTTTCAATCTCACAAATACAGCGTTCTGTGTCAAAACATTTCTGCATATGCTGGAGCCAAATACACAATCTACGTACTGCACTGCTGTATGGAGTGTGACAAGTCACTAGTCAGTGGGTTCGGCCGGCCAGACGCTTGCAAGTCGCTACGTGTAGAATGACACGCAACAAAGTAGCGCGCGACTTTTACACAACCTCCGGCGTAAAAGTCGCGTGCTCGCCAACGAACGCGTCCTCACGCGACCACATTGTCGCTCGTGTAGAAGGTCACATTTAAACTCTGTGGTTCTGTTACTCGCCACTAAGTAGTCGCGTTTTTGTGGTTCCTGTAGAATGGGCTTTAGAAATTTTGGCGAGTAAGCGACGTTTTCGTTTGGCTTCATCCATATGATAACTATTGAATTTCTTGCCAGAAAATTTTTATTTTAAGATAGGTCATAAAATAAGATATTCATAAGAAAACACTGGTTACTATGGGTTATCCTTTGCGAGATAGATATATACACCTCCATAGTCTCAACTATCGCGGACTTTTTTGTAGATCTATAAAAGATAAACATTCCACCATACATTGTTATAAGTAATTCAAAATGTTTAGCAGCGTTATTGATAAAAACTTTGGTTCAGCTTAATTCTTTTCAGCATGTTAAAATAATATGGTCGTATTTTATTCAATTAACACAAAACCTTAATATATTATAGTTATTATATACTAAAACCTACTTTAGAAATAACTCTACCTGTAGTTGAAAACGTAAAGGAAATCCGTTCAGTACTTTTCGAGTTTATCGCGCATTAGGAGACGGACAGACAGAAAGACAGACATGACTCCGCTACAGTTTTATTATAGGTATGTATAGATTAAATATTGAACGAAGTTGCACCCACGTAGTATTTCGATGTTTTATGACTTACATTTTTATTGTAGCAATACTCGTAACTAGAACTGTTAATGAGAAAAATAAATAACAGTGAACTGGCAGCGTAGAGTGGTGTCGAGTATTGGCCTCCTTTCAAATGATTGAACAGCCATTCACCCGTAAGAAAAAGAAAGTCATTAGTTTCGAGAAAAGCCAATCTAGAGTGCAATTGTAGGATTTTCCTTTATAAATTGTTTCAAGTTCTCTGTTATTTTAAAGCGAATCGTTTGCTTAATTACATTAGAAATTTTAATCGGTAAATTTGTATATTTATATAGATTTGATTTAAATGTTTGAGTTTTAGGTACGATTAAGCAGTTTTAAATCAGGTTTTTCATTGAACATTAATCTTTTTTTTTATTTTTATTTAGATTTTTTGTTGCGGGATTGGAATTTTCTGTACCCTTTTCTTTATATTCTGACGTTACGGGAGACACTTCAGTAAGCACAATAATTCTTTTATATCTCCGGTCTCATGGAATCTACCCATCTTTTTGGGTTTCAAACCATTTATTTATTTTCGGTTAAATTCTAGTGTGATTACGTCTCAGTTATAAAGCTATAAACTAGATGAAGTGGCCTTGGCCTATATTGAAACATTAATGCAGATACGAATATTATATTTAGTTTTTATAAATGTGTGGAAAGAATTAATAGGTACCTTGGCGAATGCCGTTAAATGTGAGAAAATGTCCAACCAATGATTACCTAAGGTTTTCTATGAATAGATTATTTTAGCAAACAACAATTTAAAACTTTTCTTTTTGATCTTCTATAACAAATACATACCTTTTTCTAGACTTGGAAAGAAAAGAAAATCATAATTCATTCTATTTCTTATAAAAATATGTTACTGGTAGTGATTAATAGTCTCGTTTGCTTAAACTTCCGATTTTGCCACAAAAGTCATTTTCATATATATTTATTTATACCTCCATACTCAACTATATGGAGAAATTCATTATTTACAATTTTCTTATGACTTTTAATTACCTCAGCAGCAGCTACCAACGATTGCATAAACTAAAAATGGAGCGATAACAAAGTGTGGAATGCGGAGGAAGGGTAGTAATAGAAACAAGTAACGGTAGTTGAAGAACACGTATCTAGGAACTGGTGATTGCAATCCATGAAACATTAACAAGACATCAGAACATATCTTTGACTGAAACAGTTGCTATTGGTTGTAACGGGACTGTCATAAATACCGGAAAATATGGTGGGGTCATTCGGCTGTTAGAAAAACGTTTAGACATCTTCAATGGATCGTCTATCTGTTACACCTGAGTGAGTTGCCGCTAAGACATCTGTTTTCGAAACTCGTTGGTACCACCACAGGACCTGGCACTTATTCTGGAGATATTGGAAAGTCATTGGATGAATGTCCGAATTGAATAGTTTAGGAGCATTTTACCAGATGTATAAGAAATGAAAGATCTTAGTTCATACCAAGGCTATCTGTGTGAAATCACATCAGCAGCAAGACGAGCATGTTCTTCTGATCTGGCTAATCGAAGTCCAAGCAGAATTTCTCTCTGGCTTATCAAAGCCAACCGAATTTTGCTCTTATATGTCTCAACTAATAAACCAAGTGAAAAACTGATACATCAAAAAATACTTGCATAGAAGACTTATCAGGTTAATTAGTATTTTTTATATACAAATTTGGTTACTTATAGAGCTATCTGATCAAACAACATACACCATTTTAATTACAGTGTTCATAGCTATTTTTTCGGTAATTTAGTCTTGTAATGTACCTTTAATAATTAAACTATCTATTAAACAAACTTCTCTGAACGTAATTACAAATGTATAGATAGTATCTGTACGACCAAGTTGAATACACGATATAATTCAGTAAGTACATAGACTAGATATTTATCGGTCGATTAGTTATTTTGCCAGAACATAACCAACACCTGAAACTGAATAACGTCCCGAAGGTGCATTATCTAGAGAAAATTAACACAAAGCGTGACAGAATAGTTAATATGCCGCCATTCTACTGAAGACCGTCTCACCTAAAACGATCAAAACACTTAAAGCACTACCTGTGTAGCATAATTGGACGCTCCCGGCGAAAATCCTACCAAGACTGCGCCAATTTACTGAGCTAATAAATAATGTTAAGTTTGAGATAAAGTGTCATATATGAAACAGTTTAACTACAACTAAGATAAAACTAGATAAATAAAATTAATAAACTTATTTTAATTAAATAAACTTCCAGTGTAATACAGTACAATAAAAAATGCTAAATATATAGGGTGTATTATTTATTATCGGAAATATGTTAACTGTGAAATATAGGGTGAAAAGTATGAAAAATAGACTCAAACAACTTAAATGTTCCATAATTAGGAGGTATTGTTTAAAAATTTAAAAAGTATTTTTACCCAGTAGTATAGACTCTTAAAAAATATTTCATTACATGTTTCATGGTTTTTTAGAATTAACACCCTGAAGGGGTCAAATAAGGGTTGAAAGTTTATATGGAAAAATCTAATTCGGCATTGATTTTTATAAAAATTAAAATTCAGACTCTTCAAAATATTTAATTGAACACGTGTTTCATGGTTTATTAGAATTCGTCTCTAAGGGTGCATTATAAGGGATTGAAACTTTGTATGGATAATATTTGAGAAAAATTTCGTTTACTATGAAAATTATTATGCTGCAAAATTCCTCTGATAAAATGTTGAAAATTTGAAAATTAAAAAATCGGACAATCGGAAAAATTGTGAGAATCGTTAATAATCTTAAAAGATTGCTGAAAGTTATGAAAATATTTGAAAATCTCGATTAAATACTAAAAATCGTGAAAAATTATGTTGAAATCCTTAAAAAAACTTTGCAAATCGTGCAAAGTTTATGAAAATCTTAAAAAAAATGTTGACATATTAAAAAATTGTTAAAATTAAAAAAAAAAATTCGAAAATCTTACAGAAATGTTTAAAAATTGTTAAAACTTGTATGAAATTTTTGATAACCTTAAAATATTGATAAAAATGGTTAAAAACCCGTCAAAATTTATATATGTTGAAGATCCTGAAAAATTCACAATTGTGACAAATCCTTAAAAACGTGTAAAACCGTAAAATATAATCTATACATAATATAATAAATCTGTAGAGAGGTCAATTCTGTACATGAAATATATTTCCAAAATAACTATTACGGGGTGATTAGGGATCAATACGGATGCCAAAAATGAAATCAGTAAAAGTTTTGTCTGTCTGTCTGTCTGTCTGTCTGTATAACCGTTATAGAAACAAAAACTACTCGACGGATTTTAACGAAACTAATTATTTTTTTGGTCCTCCGTCCAGAAACAATACTATTAATTACTTCAAAATCGTCCGGAAAATGACATTTTCCGGCCTAGGTCGGCAAAGTAGCTTTTAGATTATCTAAAGAGATGGCGCTATGACTCATCAAAAATACATAATGAATACTACAAATTTTGATTAAATTTATTTAAAAACAGCGTATAATATACTAAACTAATAACTTTTTCTAAAGGTAAGCAGGATTCAAACTTACATTTAATTTCTCTCACAACTTTTATTTTAAATTTGACATTTATGTCAATTTACAACTACGTATCATTCGATTATGAAAATACATATCTCGATTTTATTATTGCTCATTGAAATATAATAGTTCATTTTCTCTGCTATTTTTATATAAAATTATTAGATATTAATATTATCAATATAACAATTTTTACTGTGCTGCTTATTAGCACAGTATTCGTATGTATAAAAATTAAGGATTGTGAAATCGATTATCAGAAAATCGTTCCTTATTACTAATTCTTTTAATCGTGCACTAGATGTCAATAATGTCAATATACACCTAATCTTGTATGTCACAAAGTAAACAGTTTTTGAACTTTTGAAAATATTAAAAATTGGTCGGACCAAAAAATAGTGTGTGTTACACGTCCGCAAAATGTTTTGCAAGTGCTCGTATTGTTTCGCCTTGGTGCTACGCACCTCGGCTACGCAACTTTACTCGCTCTTGCAAAATGTCATTTTCCGTCCTTGTGTCACAAATAACTATTCATACTCCTGAGCTGGTTATAGGATACTTTACATAACGCTACAATCAATAGGAGCAGAGCAGTGAAGGGAAATGTTGGGAAAACCACTTTTACGGTGTGGGGGGAGAAATTTCTATACAACAATCTATACGTCAAGGGTACATTGATATAGAACCCAAAAATGTGGTTAGATTTTTTGTTGTACGTCTATCTTTATGTTTGTGCGCGCATCACATGAAAACTACTGATCCGATTTGAATGCGGTTTTCACATATGTATTTGTCTTCTTTTAACTTAACATCTGGTGTATGAAAATTTCTTCCCCAACTCTTTTACGGTGTGGGGGGGGGAGAGAAATTTTAATACAACAATCGATACATCACGCGAACGACGTCACGGGTACCTACATCGACATAGAACCCAAAAATGTGGTTAGATTTGTTTTGTACGTCTGTCTGTCTATCTATATGCTTGTGCGCGTATCACATGAAAACAGCTGATCCGATTCGAACGCGGTTTTCACAGATGTATTTGTCTTCTTTCAACATAACATCTGGTGTATAAAAAATTCTCCTCCTACCCCTTTAACGGAGTGAGTTAAGAAATTTTTAAACAACAATCAACACGCTACGCGAACGACGTCGCAGGTACACCTAGTATAGAATATATTAATGTTAAAAATATTAAAAAATCTATTGAAAATCATAAAAAATTGTCGAAAATATAAAAATAAAAACAAAAAAGGATGAAAAACACTCAAAATCGAAAAAAAAAAACAAAAAAATAGATAATAGTGTAAAATGGATAAATTGATAAAAATAGTTGACAAGTGTGAACAATAGTTAAAAATCCTAAAAAAACATGTAAAAACCATAAAATAAAATTCAATATCCTGAAAAATGTTAAAAATGATAAAAAATTATTGTAAATCTTGAAAAATTGTCGAAAATATAAAAAAATAATTATGTGGGTAGATTAAAGAAACAAGTAATAATAATAATAATAATAAATACGTTTATTACTCAGAAAAAGAAATCTATACAGATACTTAAATTTTTGTGTTTACAAATAGTTACTGAGTAATGGGTAATTAGTTCAGTTCCCCAAAGCCACAAGGACTTAGAAGTCTGTTCTTCCACTAAAACCCACTAATAAGACAAAATGATATATAATCCTAAATATAAGTTTTAAATTAACAAATTACAAAAAAAAATTACAAAATAATATAATGTAGTACTGAATTAAAAACCTTGTATAATTATAGTTGTTGCATAAACAAGAAGCTTTTATATTTATGTTTGAACGTGTTTGGGGCAACAGAAACATCCAGTAGGTTATATGAGAGTAATTCATTGGTAGATTTAGCGATGTTGTATGAGAAGGAGCGTTTAAAGATTTCTTTTCGATGCCTCGGAATGGTTAAGTACTGTTTGCGTCGTATATTTAAGTTATGGACGTCTGTTCGAAATTTAAGTTTATTGTGTAGGTAGGAAGGTACCTTGTATTTTAATATTTTGAAAAAAAAACATGCAAGATGTAGTTTTCGTCGATAGTACATATTTAGCCAATTAAGCTCTTTTAGTTTATGTGATACTCTGAGTCTGCGCCGTATTCCAAATATTAGACGTATACAGGAATTTTGGATTTTCTGTATACGGTTCTTATCCACAACATCTAAACAAGGACCATAGACTGTATCACAAAAATCAAATAAAGAGAGTACTAAGGAGTTGCATAATTCTTTTTTTAACCTAATATCAAGATAGCATCTGTGAGCGTAAATCATTTTTATACAGCTGTAAGCTATTTTAAGTTTTGACATGATGATGTGTTCCTTAAAACGAAGTTTAGTATCAATGATAAGCCCTAGACTTTTTCCCGAATTTTTGAACGGTAATGTGTCCGCACCAATTTTTAAATTTACTTGTGACAAAATTTCCTGTCGCATTTGCTCCTTACAAAAGAGCATAGCAGAGGATTTCGTAGGATTTAATTTCAGAAGGTGATCGGATGTTATTTCAGCTAATTTCGTAAGGTCATGATTAATTAGTTCAGAGGCTTCATTAAGATTCTCGGGTGGAAAAGATTTATATATCTGTGTATCATCGGCATAAAAATGATAATTGCAAAATTGAAGTGAGTTCTGAAAGCTGCTAGTATAGATAGTGAAAAGCAATGGTCCTAAGATGCTACCCTGAGGTACTCCAAGAGTTACTTTAATTCTTTGTGACTTTACATCTCCAATTTGAACTCTTTGGTATCGGTCACTGAGAAATGATTTAATCAATGTTGTGGCGTTATCTGTAAATCCCAAATAATGAGTGATTGATAACAAAATTCGGTGATTTAACATGTCAAAGGCTTTAGAGTAATCCGGTAGTATAAGTACACTTATATTGTTAGCATCTTCGGCTTGAAGTAGGTCATCTACAATATCAGCAAGAGCTGTAGCGCAACTATAACCCTGCCGAAATCCCGACTGTTAACAAGGTAGCAGTTTATTTTTATTTAAGTGTTCTCTGATTTGATTTTCCATAATCCTTTCTAAAGTTTTTGAAAGTACTGGCAAAATATTAATGGATCTAAGTTGATAGAGTTCTGTGGGTTGGCTTACTTTCGGAAGCGGCAAGACAAGAGCATCCTTCCAGTGTAAAGGAAAATAACACTCCTTAATACATTGATTTACAATATGAGTAATATATGGTATGATGAAAGGACAGAATAGTAGAATTATGTCAATATTAATATTGTCCACACCATATGACTTAGTTTTAATGTTCATGATGACCTTTGATATATTGTCTTCAGTGACTTCGTGAAAACTAAAAAGCTCTGTAAAGTTATTTTTTAAATTAGACTGATAGTAATCAATAATTTTTTCGTTGGGTTCACCATTTACAATACTTGTAAAATGTTTATTTAGTATTTCCACATTACTTAATTGTTTAGGAATTTCATTCCTTTTATTCTTTATAATATTTAATTTTTTTAGCTCATTCCAAGTTTGCTTCGAATCTGAATTATGTAGTTTATGTCTTAGATAAGCCTTTTTCTCATTTTTAATTGCCACAGTGGTAAAATTTCTTAGTTGTTTGTAATACTCCCATTTGGCTGTGGTGTTATTTTTTTTAAATTTCTGTAGGGCATCGTCCCTAAGCGCTTGCAGTAGTTTTATATTGTCTGTAATCCAAGGGGCATATGGTTTTCCACTAATTCGCTTAATCTTGATTGGCGCATGGAAATTGATAAGTGTGAGTATATGCTTATGCAGCAATTCAACCTTTTTATCAATATTATTTATTGAATAAATTGTATTCCAATCTAGTAGCTGCATGTCATTATCAAATTGAATTTTATTAATTGATTTAAGATTTCTAAAAGATATTTTAGTGTGAGTTAGTTCAGTATTACTTTTAATAGCTATTTTGCATGAAACGAGAGAGTGATTAGTAAAGTGCGTCGAGATAATTTTAGTTTGACATTTAGATGTGGAAAAGTTGGTGATAAACGGATCAAGTAAGGAGCTTTTATAAAACGAAAAACAAGTTGGCTCCGTAATAAGCTGATTGCAATCAAATACTTCAAGAATCGCGGCAAAATGATCACATTCCGATAGTTGAATATCTAGAAGGTCAATGTTAAAGTCACCTACGATTATAAAGTGCTCATACTTTGCATAAATATCCGAGACAATATCTT
Organism: Altica lythri; assembly: GCA_964028335.1. Classification (NCBI taxonomy): domain Eukaryota; kingdom Metazoa; phylum Arthropoda; class Insecta; order Coleoptera; family Chrysomelidae; genus Altica; species Altica lythri. The sequence goes on from OZ034802.1 coordinate 61,386,360, forward strand.
CGAATATACTAAAAAAAGATTTTTTATCTCCCTTCGGCGGTCTATAAAACGTTCCAAAAGCTAACTGCCTACCATGAAACGTAATTTCTATACATAAATATTCCACACAATCAATACAATCCGAGAGTAAGGTTTTAAATTTAATATGATTTTTTATATACACACCAATCCCTCCTCCTCGTTTTATAGGACGGTCTTGGCGAATAAAAGCATAATCTTTTAGATTGATATTATTATTATTTATATTATCCTTTAACCATGTTTCTGTGACCCCAATCACATCAAAACATTCGGGTTTAACTAACTCAGAAAAGTCATTAAGATGTAGAGTCAGTGACCTTGTATTTAGATGTGCGACGTTAAGAGTCATTCACTTACTTTTGACTAATTGAACCTTACTTTTGACTAACGGAACCAGATCTAGTATTCTTAAATGTACTAGTAATGGCTCTATTATTCTTTAGTAATACTTTATTTTCTATTGCAGAATTTTTTCTTGCACGTGTTGTTATTTCAGTCTTCCTGTCTTCGTTTTTCTTACTTTGCCCCTGGGCCTTCTCTTTATCTTCCTGGTTAGGTTGGTGGTTGGCTTCGTGCTGAGTTTCTTCTGTATCTTCCCCTTCGTTTTCAATGTTCCTTTCTGATAAACAGTGTCGGTCTAACGGTGTGTTTGGTTCACTTACGTTTGCTCGTGCAACTTGTACTGACTGGTTAGCCTCATCAATTGCAATAATATCTTCTACAGTAAAAACTAGTAGGTATCAAAAAAATGGGGGAAAAAATTAAAAAGAAATAGATACAAAAGTAAATTGCATATAATTGAAAAAACAGAAGAAACAAAAAAAAAAAATAAAAAATATCACAAAAATTGGAAATAAAAAAAGGGTGTGGCAGTCAGTGGGACTGCCGGCAGAAGTTGTGCTTCTATGCACGCGCCCGGATTTATAAATTTTTATGCGAATGATTTAGCAAAATCGTTATATGATATTCGTGCTCAGCGACATCAAAAACCTCCTAGTAATATAATAATAATAATAGCTTTATTACTATAACCTTTACCCAAGAATAAAAAGAAACATATTAAAATGGTTAAAGAAAATTAAATACATTATATATATATATATATATATATATATATATATATATATATATATATTGATATGGATTTTTCTTCGTGGTGCATGTTCTTTCAGTGAAATGTTGGAACGTGTTCATGATTTTTAAATCGGTTGTCTTGATTAAGTATTTTTTTTTATATTGTATTTGTTTTTGTTTAGATTATGGATTGTTATATTATTAGATTATTGATTAGATTGTCAAAAGATTTGTAATTTTTAAAAAGTCATTGAAAATAAAAAGTTAATGAAAATACATCGAATTTGATTAAAATAGTATGATATAATGAGATTTAAATTGAAATAAAAAGAATATAAGAAAGATATAATAAGAAGAGTTTATAAATAAATAAAAAGTAATTGAAATTGGATGAGAGTATACAGAGAGGTCAGAGTTATAAAATTATAAGAAGAGGAAGGTATAGAGAAAGAGTTGAGCAGCAGAAAGGTATTAAATAGATGGAAAGGTAGCAGCAAGAAGGAGTTGGAAAGTAGTTGGAAGAGGAAGATATAAAGAAAGTGGAAAAACGGAAGAAGAAAGATTTAGAAAGACGCGAAAGAATTATTTTTTATATTTATAATTTTTGTAATGTATTTTTAGGACAATCAATTTAAAAATTCTTGAATCCACGACCGATAAATTTATTGAAAAAGGGTGTTCCGGAAGGAGGATCCATTTCAATATATATATATATATATATATATATATATATATATATATATATATATATTAAATTACTATAGGTGATAGATAATGTAAATTAAAGAAAAACAATTTTTAATGAAATAATTAAGAAAAATCATATATTATTTATATTTATATTAATTAAACTATTGGTGAAAATGTCAGCAGAATTACAATATAAATTGAAGTTATTACACATAACATTGACAGGTGAATTTAACAGTATGTTAGTTCTAGACCTAGCACAGTAAAAAGTTAGGTGTTTCCTGTAACTATATTGGGGAACATTTATATTAATTTTTGCTAAAATAGTAGGACAATCAATTGTTCCTAACATAATTTTACGTAAACCGGTCAAAGAGGCAAGAATTCTTCGAAGTTCAAGACTTTCCATGTTAAAGCTATCTAAATGTAGCTGGTAATCGAAGCCTCTCTCAGGATACACACCATTTACCTTAAAACATAAATCTTTCAAAAATTTCCTTTGATCACCTTTAATATTAGTCATATGGATATTATAGCAGGGATATCATATGATTGAGCAGTATTCTAGCTTAGCTCGAACGTATGAATAGTATAGTGTCTTTAATACTCTAATGTCCCTAAAACCACGACAATTCCGTACAATGATTCCATACATTTTACTTGCATCACTAACCATAATATTAATATGCTCCGCAAAACTTAGTTTTGAGTCGAAAGTGACACCAAGATCATTGGTAGAGGAACAGTGTGACAAGACTAGACCGTTGATATTGTAATGGAAATTTAGTGTAGATTTTTTCTTAGTGGATGTCACCACTTTACATTTAGAACCATTCAGCATTAACGCATTTTCCTCACACCAACATAATAAAGCATCTAGGTCTTGCTGAAGTGCTATACAGTCCTGAGTGTCTAGGATTGATAGATAAAACTTAAAATCGTCAGCAAAAATAAGTCTACAAGACTTTATGCGTGTACCGAGTACACACTCATTTTGTATCAAATTTGCATAACATTTCCTGGAGACGAGGTCCGTCTTAAGTACCAGGTGTTTCGGACACCATCGCCATTATCATATTCGTATTCAGCGACCCAAAAAACAGCCGAGCTCCAGGTGTAATTTTGTACAGAATTTACATAAAACACAAGAAGAAGAGGTTAATACTCTAGGCACCAAGTGCCGCGGAAACTTTCGACATCATGATATTCGTGTTCAGCGACCCCAAAAACCCCGAGTACATAAATTGAACCCATTTGGAATACTTACCGAGTTGTAATTTTTCTATCTATTGTCTGTTCGGAATGCACTTTTCGACTATTCTTAAAAACTCTGTTTATCTAGCCAACAACCTCAAAAGCATAGTGCAGGATATAATGCAACCATGTGACGGTAGTATGGACTACAATGCATTACTGAATATTATTATTAATATAAAATACTAAACTTTATATGTTTACTTACGTGACAAATTTATAAAATAATCTGTCAAACACAATCTAATACGTCACTATGATATTCCAAAACATTAGCTCAGACTGTTTTTTGTATACCTATCTCTTTTCAAAGTACTGAATGTTTAAACGGTATTTAAAGGACTTATAGTTATGACTAAACATGTGGTAAATACTTCATCTTTGTTTTTACCGACCAATATAGCTTATATGTGTTTCTGTTTCTCTCTTACTTACACCATTACATATGTTATGATTTTTCTCATTTAACCCCACACAAATCGAGTGCATGAATAGAAGTATAACTTCAAAAAAAAATAAAAAAACAACTAAAAAAGGGACAAAAGCGTAAAAATTACAAACTACAACAAACAAAATCGACAAAACCAAAATAAAAGCATGGAAATTTATCGAAAAAACAAGAAAAAAAGTTATATTTGCAAGTTCTTATGTTACGTACATTTTATTATCCAAAAAAAATCTGTTTTCTTGCGAAGGCAAAATGTTTAAAAAAAGTTTATCGAAACAATTACTACCAATTTTTCTCTAGTTTAAGTAGTTTTCCGATACAAAACTCTTGATAAATTTAAAATAATTATGATACTATTTAAATGCTTTATTAAGAAAAATTTAACAAACAAGAACTATAAACACATATATAAAAGGTGTTAACACAAACACTTAAATTATTTGCTTGACTTTACGCTTATTCTTATCTTTAGTAACATTTTGACTTTTCATTTTTATAACTCGGAGATCTTTACTTAAATTTTTTTGTTTTAATAAATTTTTAGAATTTGCTTTAAGAAATGATGATTTCAATATACTCCTGGGATTTCTATTAAATCTAGAACCTGAATATTCTCCTATAAATATTTAAACATTAAATTAATTATTACTTGATTACTTCATTAAGGAATTACCTTCTTGTAATTTTTTTACTTTCTCCTCTTGAGAATTTTGAATACTGAGTATTTTTTTCAAACTTTCAATAGAGTTTGGATCATAATCCTCTCCTTCTATTGCACAACTCTCTGAATTTTCCTCTTCAATTTCTTCTTCTTCAGGTGGAATGAAATTTTTGTCTAAATATTTTTCGTAACCTTTTTCAATACCTTGAAAAAACAGTTTTATTAAATTTAGATTGGTCATTATTCAAAAATAAATCTACCTCAATTTTGTCTGTATAATTTTCTGTTTTTGTCCTGATCTAGAGTACGGTACTACTATGCCATGATGCTGAAGCAAGTCTTTAGATTTTGAATATGATAAAGTCACATTATTATGTTGACGTATTCGTAACATAAAAGCTATAACAACATCCAGAAAATCATCAGAAGTAAAATACGTAAAGCAAAGAACGATTGGCTACTGACTACAAAAGAGCCACGATGAATTCAATAAACACAGAAAACTTCAACATCACAAACTCCGTCAAATCCTAAGGAAAATGAAAAATGACAAAAAAGATACATGTTGTCTGGAAAGTCTGTACTGAAATCAAACAGCAGAAGTAAAGGTCAGTAAAGAATATACAAAGCAAATAAAAATACTTATTGGGGTCGGACAACTAACCATTTTCTCTCCGATCCTCTTTAATCTATACTCTAAAAGCATGTTTCAAAACGCGCTAGTAGAACTCAATATAGGTATTAGTATTAAATAAAGGGAATATGGGTTAATAATATACGGTATGCAGACGTCACATTACTAAATGCGGACAACATGAAAGACCTGCAGGAGCTGCTTAATGCCATAGGTAGCAGCAGCCAAAACTTAGGCCTCAATATCAACACCAAGATGACAAAATTTATTATAGTCTCACGCAATCAGGAACATCAGCATGCAATTTTAATTCATAATGGTTGCTCAATAGAACGAGTATGCAAATTTAAATATTTTGTCACGTGGATGTGTAAAGAGTGGACTTCCGATTTGGAAATCAAATGACGATTACAGATGGCCAGAAGTATTTTTAGGAAATCCAGAAGGGTTCTTACCACTACTGAATTTGACCTCAACCTACGGGTCAGATTTGGAAAATGTTATGTGTGATTAGTGTTGCTCTTTAGAATGGAGAAGTAAACTCCATGAAAAGACTGGAAGTATTTGAAATGATATACAGGCGAATACTAAAATCCCATGGACAGTTAAAAAACAAACAAGGAAATCCTACGGACAGGTTAACATAGATCGCGAATTACTAAACACCATTAAGCGCAGGAAAGCACCATATTTAGGCTACGTAATAAGAAACAAGATATACCAAATAGTAGAACTGGTATACAAGGGAAAGATGGAAGGGAAGATAGGATTTAGTAGAAAGATAATGCCATGGCTCAGAAATGTGAGATCATGGACAGGGCAAAGAACAATAGGAGGTTTTATTAGCGCCATCAGAAACATGTAAGAAAAGACCCATGTGATCGCTAATATTCGTTTAACAAAAAGCAGGAAAAGAAGAAGACGTATTAATAATAGTGTAATCTTCGTGCACGCGGTGTTCTGCATATCTTTATTTAAAAACATGAAAGTTGCAAAAATTATTAATTGATTTTTTAGTGAAACAATCTATGTATTTCGCAAAAAAATATGGTTTGCAGTGTGCACCACCCATCTGATGTGCATTAATATGATCTATTATTTCGTATTTATACAGGTTTATAGTAGTACTAGTTTGATATATAATTTTAAGTATTTAAACATTTCTACTTACCACTATATTCATCAAATGGTTCCTTCTTTATCCCTTCAAACATAGAATAGTCTATATCAACAAACTTTAATTCAGTAACATAATTCTTAGTGGCTTGTGGATCTTTTAAATACATTACACATAATCTGTGCAACACAGTCCATGGTAAGTACCAACTGAGTACCTGGTATCTAGGATTCGAGATACACACAATTAAATCTTCACATAAAGTTTCTGGTAAATCCAACGTTTGAATTGCTTCATTTAAGGCTAAATTTGCTTTTAAGGGTATGTCTAGTTGTGGCTTAGTCATGTATTCGTGGCATTCTGGACATTGCCAGGTTACATCGTCTGTTTGTAGCACCGGTGGGTGAAGTTTGCATATCCATTCTTGTGAACTTGTTATCTAAAATTTAAAATTTATATGTCTTAATTTGTCTACTACTAATTTTAATAGAACAATCAGATTCTATTTAAGACTTTTCAAGGTATATATCGTTATGTAGTATTTCAAAACCTAAAGCAAATTTCAAAAATGATGTTTTTTACTGAAATTAGATTAGAATGACATATCTCGAGCATACACTAATGGAGGCTAAAGAACGCCAAGGAGTTGTGTAAAAAATCACAGGCAAGCGACAGGCCAAAGGCTCTATAAAAAGACATTCGGCGAAATTTACTGCAGAGGCGAAACGATGTCATTGTAGGTTTAGAAAAGACATTAGTCAGCTGAATTTGGCAGATGAAGACATCTGTCGATACTGCCAAGATGAGGAGGAAACCGAATTAGAATGACATATCTCAAACATACACTAAGAAGTATATTTTAACAAAATTTACTTTGAAGAGTGCTTTTTAATAGTGTAAAATAATATTTGATAATAATTTCACAATAATACCAAGAGCAAGAAAGATAACTGAAAAAAGAAACATAAGCATCGTGTTTTACCTTACTAAACATGTCGATGTCACCAGGAAAAAATGATAATAAGAATATTAAAAAAGAAGAGGATCAAAGACTTAAACAAATGGGATGAGGACACTGGGAAACATATGAACATCTATACAAAATAAAAAATTTAAAGAATCGCCTTAAATGTACAATTAACGAAATATGTATCAGAGGACCTGTCCCTATTTCCCTTTGTATGATTAAATTTTAAAACCACGCAACGGAATTTGATGCGGTTTTTTTTAATAGATAGAGTGATTCAAGAGGAAGGTTTATATGTATAATAACATTCATTAAATAGTGGAGAAATACTGTTATTTTTGAGGTTTCTAATGTGATGTCGTTAATTATCAATTTTTTTTCCGCTTACATTGCAAACGCAGGCTGAACCCTACAAGATTTATCAAAATAATGTACTAATTATTTGTACACATTGAAAAGGTCTACAGAAAACTCCGCGATGGTATAAATATGTCTATCTCTTATGGATATCCCACAATAACATTTTTTTGTCACTTACTTTTTACGACAAATAATGGCTAATTTTCGAAGCGATTTTAACCAATACAGCATTAATCCTTATCCAATTAAATAGATTAAATACATTGTTGATTTAATATAGATCTATATGGTCCTGTATAACACAAGATTTAAATGAATATTTTCGAAGATATTACAGATTTAAAATTGCGGGACGCAGCGCTGGCGGTGGTACTGTCCGGCCGGGGCGGCGGCAGCGTGCCTATAAATAGCGCATCGGAGGGCGCGATTTTCCATATCGCACTTTGAATTTTGCAGCGATCGGACGAGCAAAACTTATTTACCTAAGAACTATGACGCCACCGCTAGGTGGTGCAGTTAATATATAATATACCACCGATAAATTACAAGGTACTATAAATAATAGTAAAAACTGGTAACTCACGAGAAAATAGGATAAAAAATACAAAAAATTAATCGTAAAAATAAAAAATGGAAAAAACATTAGTGTTAGGCGGTGCGAAGTTCGCCGGGTCCGCTAGTAACATATAAAATACCTTCTTCATACCTCCCTTTAAAAATGATATATCATATGTATTGCTTAACATATTCAAATATACCAAATTCAAAAACTTAATCTACATCAAAGAAAAAATTTTAAAAGATTTCTGCTGACAAAAGAGGAGATGGGATTTTCAGAATTTTCAGACTCACCAATGGTGACTCCCACTGGACATCAGTCAAATGCACTGGCCAATTGGACCGAGGGGATCAAAGGCTATAAAAGGAAATGAAGTGAACTGAAAACAAATTAAATAATATATATAGGTACGCCAATCGAAAAGGATAATGAAATAAGGCAATGACATATATACCATATGAAATATAAAACATTATTACATTATTTTAAAAATTATCCAATATTGTAAACAACTAGAAATGTTTATTCCTAATTATATTTTAATATCTAGAAAATTAACCCTAACCTATTTATTTTTATATCTCTTTTGATCATTTATAAATTTTTTATTTGGCTTTTAATTTGTAGATTATTTCTAAAAGCTCTAGAATATTTTTAAAATATCATTCCCACAAAGGGCTATAAACAAATAGCTTTGAGATATTTGGTACTAAAATTTATAATTTTAAACTAATTCAGAGGTGTTAAAATAATTTAATTAAATCAACCCAGTCTTATTTTAAAATTTAAATCTTCACCTAGTGAGGGTTTGTAAAACTTTGTAGCTCCATTTGAAACATACTATTGGAGATGGGAAAGCGCGGTAAACTCGTTATTTTGAAATCCTTTTGCATTTAGTTTGCAATATCTCCATTTCTAGTCAACGCATCGAGATTTTATAAAATCTGTAACTGTCATAATTTTTTAGTTACGACAATTTAAACAATTAAATTGTTAACAACCAATTAACCTGTGGATTACTGCCAAGAGGAGGAGGAAACAGCATTTCAGTTCCTATGCCAATGTGAAGGCCTTGCAAGGACGCGGTATCTAGTACTGGGAGAGGAGAAACCGGCTGCTCCAAGTTATGCGGGGTGGCCACTGTCAAGGCTATTAAGTCTCATTAAGAGGGCAAGGTTCTCTAATCCTATTTTTGAGATAATGGGTGGTCACAATAGATCTGCAAAGGTCGCAGTGATACAGGCTAACAGCCAACCCAATAAACATCTAATCTAAACCTGTGGATTTTTAGCGTGGCACCATTGAAAAACAATTCTCCGACCCAAAAAAATATATAAACACGCCAAGAAATAAAGGGGACCTTGGAGTGCCCATTAGGACACCCCAACGCCCGTAGTAAAATGGAAACAAGAGTTTTTGTACAATTATATTAATAGGATAAGTTATATGTATGTTTTAAATGAAAATTTAATTTTTTACAAGCACCTATTCAAGTGCCACAGGCCGTGTTTTATAATTACTGTTAACTGTCCTATTAATATCTCATTTCTTCGGTTATCGCCTTAACCCATAATAAATTTAATAAAAAATCTAACCTGCAATCCACTTTTAGCGTGGCACCATTGAAAAACAATTCTCCGACCCAAAAAAATATATAAACACCCCAAGAAATAGAGGGGACCTTGGAGTGCCCATTAGGAGACCCCAACGCCCGTAGTAAAATGGAAACAAGAGTTTTTGTACAATTATATTAATAGGATAAGTTATATGTATGTTTTAAATGAAAATTTAATTTTTTACAAGCACCTATTCAAGTGCCACAGGCCGTGTTTTATAGTTACTGCTAACTGTCCTATTAATATCTCATTTCTTCGGTTACCGCCTTAAACTATAATAAATTTAATACAAAATCTAACCTGCAATCCACTTTTAGCGTGGCACCATTGAAAAATAATTCTCCGACCCAAAAAAATATATACCTAAACACGCCAAGAAATAAAGGGGACCTTGGAGTGCCCATTAGGACACCCCAACGCCCGTAGTAAAATGGAAACAAGAGTTTTTGTACAATTATATGAATATGATAGGTTATGTATGTTTTAAATAAAAATTTAATTTTTTACAAGCACCTATTCAAGTGCCACAGGCCACAGGCCGTGTTTTATAATTACTGTTAACTGTCCTATTAATATCTCATTTCTTCGGTTACCGCTCTAAACTATAATAAATTTAATAAAAAATCTAACCTGCAATCCACTTTTAGCGTGGCACCATTGAAAAACAATTCTTCGACCCAAAAAAATATATAAACACGCCAAGAAATAGAGGGGACCTTGGAGTGCCCCTTAGGACACCCCAACGCCCGTAGTAAAATGGAAACAACAGTTTTTGTACAATTATATTAATAGGATAAGTTATATATATGTTTTAAATGAAAATTTAATTTTTTACAAGCACCTATTCAAGTGCCACAGGCCGTGTTTTATAATTACTGTTAACTGTCCTATTAATATCTCATTTCTTCGGTTACCGCCTTAAACTATAATAAATTTAATAAAAAATCTAACCTGCAATCCACTTTGAGCGTGGCACCATTGAAAAATAATTCTCCGACCCAAAAAAATATATAAACACGCCAAGAAATAGAGGGGACCTTGGAGTGCCCCTTAGGACACCCCAACGCCCGTAGTAAAATGGAAACAAGAGTTTTTGTACAATTATATTAATAGGATAAGTTATATGTATGTTTTAAATGAAAATTTAATTTTTTACAAGCACCTATTCAAGTGCCACAGGCCGTGTTTTATAATTACTGTTAACTGTCCTATTAATATCTCATTTCTTCGGTTACCGCCTTAAACTATAATAAATTTAATAAAAAATCTAACCTGCAATCCACTTTTTAATGCTAAATCCACCATAAATTGCAATCTTTCTGTGGTAGGCTCCAAGCTAAATGCAGTTAAAACACATTCTCTAGCTACTTTAATTTTGTCACTCATAAACTCTGCTAAACTACAAAATATTTCGGCTAATCTTGTAGTTACTATTAAAATTTTGTTTAGGTCATGAACATCTTTATGATGCTCCAGTTCGTTCAAAAGTGCTGTTAAAGTTTTAATGAATATTTCCACTATAAATGATTTTAAACTAGGGTTGCTAATCTTTTTAAAAAAATTGCAGAAATTTTGTAGCATAACACAATCAGATATTTCTGTCAATCGTTTTATTTTTAAAAAATATTCATCTAAAGAATCTGTAGATATAGATATAGTGGTATATATGGTTAATAATTGCGAAAAAATATTATAATCAGAACTGTTATCTTTAATAATTTTTTCTAGGAATATTTGTATAGCTAAGATAGCAATTTTTGGAGCATACTTCCATATTTTTAACAAGTGAGGCTTTTTATTTACAAATCTATTAATGAAATAAATTCCATCTTCATAGTTTAATATATTCACCATTTCCTCTACTTGTTGTACTTCTTTAAACTTATACAATAATGCTACTCTAAGATCGAATATAAACCAAATTTGATCAGCAGATATTTTAACATATTGAGCTAAATTTTCTGTTTTCAGATACCTCAAAAAAGCTGTAGCTAAGTTTATAGCTAGATCTTCGCAGTTGGAGTTGCAAAGCTTTATCAACCGTATAGAAATCAGGTGAGCTTGTTCAAAATTAAAAAAATTAATATCATCATCGTTCAGATCAATATTTTCTAATTTCATTAGTTTTTCTAAAACTGGATTTGTCCACGTATTAATAATAACGTGTATAAGTTTTTGGAAACGGTTCTCAAAGTTAGTGTTTATAGGTATTATAACTTTACTAACTCTTTCTATAACACTGAGTAACTCGTTTCTAAAAACATCAACGTATACTTGCCATTCAGCGGTTAAAGTTATATTTATTGTGTGTAGATTTAACCAATCAAATACATGAAGTAATGTGTGTAAGTCGATTGTGGAGAAATCAAACTCACCCATCTTTTTCCATACTTCTAATAGTGTAATTATTTTTTCTGCAAGGAATATATTTTTATCGTTCAACACATAATCATATTTTTTAAAAGGGTAATACACATCCATTTTTAAGTATTTAACACGAAATATAAAACGTCACAATGATTGTTTAAACAAACAAACACACATGAAGGATAACACTTGTCCAAGTTGACTAGATTTTAAAATTAAATATTGATAAAAATCCTGAATGGGATTCCAATCTATGTAAAAAAAGTTGAATAGATAAAAATTGGTTTGGTTACTGGGAAAAATTATTGTTTATTAAATTTAGTTATAAGATAGTATTAATATTATTAATTATTAATCAAACGGAGAAATAAGCAAGCTGAATAGTTTGTCATTAAAAAGATATTTCTATCAAAAAAAGAGCGGCATATCTCCTATGTCGCAAGTTATCTACATTTATCTTTACGACTATGGGTAATCAAATGTTACGTATGGCCTATCTTACTATATGGGGCAGAAACATTGTCCTTTTAAGTTAGAACATTGAACCGAATAAAAGCACTTGATATGTGGACACTATGAAGACTTCTGAGGATTCCTTGGACATAACGTGGGACGAATGAGAAGGGGGTTAAGAAGTGCTGTTGTGGAAAGAGAGCTCCTTGAGATATTTAAAGAACGAAAAATATCATACCTTGGCTATATTCTTAGAAATAATAGATATAGTATAGATACCTAAGTTGATAATTCAGGGCTAGATAGAATGTCGTTGTGGACCAGGGAGAAAACAACACTCATGGCCCCGAAACATAAGAAACATAAGGGATTGGTGTGGAATAAGTAATGCTGCCACAATTTTTCGAAGAGCGAAGGTCGGTACCTTACATATGAATAATGGACAGTTGGATCGCCAACTTGCACCGTAGCACAGGGTATAAGAAGAAGAAGAAGAAGAAGAAGAAGAAGGAGAAAAAGAAGAAAAAGATGAAGAAGAGGAAGAAGATAGATATATACAATCTTAAACTTTCTACCAAATAAACCAAGGTATTAAAAAGTTACACTACTTCAATTCATTAAAAAAATTTGGTCCGTTGCTTCTTGTTTTTCGTATTGTTTATTGCGTCCCTCCAAGATATATTTTTCTTTTTAAAAATGCTTGCCACCTCGTCATTTCATGTTTTTATCGGTCTGCCATGCCCTTTTTTAGTGTATATTTTTTCCTCCTATATACGTTTTACTTGTCTTTTTTCATTTATTCTACATATATGTGACTAAACTATTTAAACTTATATCTATGATATTGGGAATTGGTTCTATTTGCAACTCTTGTCTGACATTTTCATACCTCATCTTATCCAGACTTTTACTTTACGAAGGAATTTCATATCTATCGCATTCACTATGTTTTTAGTGCCCGATTCATTAGCCAAATTTCGCTGTCATATAGTAGAATTCGCCTGAACACAGTTTTGTGTACCACTATCTTTGTCTTCGTACTGTCTTCTTTTTTACCAATAAACGTTCTGTCTATGCTATGATATAAACGTGATGCGCTAGAGATTCTTTGGTTAATATCTTCTTTAATTCTTCCTTCATTGTCGATTTCCTTACCTAGATAATTATATATCTACACACTTTCTAGTTGTATTCTTTGATCATTAAGTTCTGTCGATATATTTTGGTTTTTATTCCCAATTACCATGACTTTGGTTTTCTCTACATTTATCTTTAGGTCTTTGTTTTATGAATAATGTCGGTTTTAGTACTCCTCCCTTCCTTACGCTTTGATTTATTTGAGACTCTTTGGACCTGGTGTTATCTTTTCTGATGTAACATTTGTTAATCTTGTACTGCTCTTTTTTATACTTGGGTTAATGTTTCTTTATCCTATTACGAAATTTGGTAAAAAAATAAAATTAACGATAGCGTCATAAGCCAATTTTGTTAATAAAAATTGATTTTTCTAAAAATTAGGATTTAGGTACTTTTTATCGTATTTAAAATCTACCCATTGCAGAAACGGGATTTTGTCATTGGGTTGGAAGTATTCTGTACTGTGAATTTTTTAAATAAGAATAACCTTAAAAATAGGTATATTGGCCAGTTCTTGGGAGTTTGTGTTTTATACATATATAATAGGTTTTTAGAGATGTCGCCGTCTTCTTCCCCTCGAACCAAGTCGCCAAATATCTCCACTCTCCATCTTGCAAACCTCTCTTCTGTATGGCGATGTTAACTTCGTCCCTCCATGATTTTCTAAACGGACCTCTTTTTCTTTTATCCACTGGATTTTAATCCATCGACCATTGCCAGCACGCCTTACGTGGCTATATCATAACAGACTCTTCTCTTCGATATATGTTAGGAAATGTTTTTCATTCTTTATCCTTCTTACAATTTTCATAGTAGGTATTCCGTCTAGTCTATTTAATCTGACGCAGCGCCTCCAATAGTCCATTTCCACTGTAGTTATTTTACTTTGAATTTTCTTATTCATCACTCAACAACCTGATTCGTACGTTATATTAGATCGTACAACTGTGTCGTGTATCCTTGATTTGGTGTTCCTAGTTACACTTTGGCCTCATAATATAGGATTTAGTGTTTTATCGCAGTTTTTGTTTAAACAATTTCATACTCATTACTTGATTCGCTTATGGGAGCCTAGCCTTGTAGCAGCCAGTGAGCAGTTGCTAAGCCTCGCTTTGAGTATAGATATGAAATGGTGGTAAGTTTACGTTGGGGCGGTCCCCATGACCTTTGTGACATTCAGGCATGCTTGCCTTTGAATGCTTCCCAGTAGCCTGATTTCGTCAGACTGTTCCGTTTTATTAATAAACTTTTGCTTACAAATTGACTGACTTATAATAAAAATAAAACCATTTTTGATTTTTTTAACATTTAGAATCTAAGCAAAATTAGAATTTTGGTATTTTTGTATATCTGTTTTTAATAAAACAACTTTGTAGGTTTTGCTTAGAAGAATGTAATGTTTTTTTTTATTTGATAAAAATTGCAATTGGGTACTGTTTGAAGCTCATCGAAGCCCTTTAAACTGAATTATTATATTTTCATCACTCCGTGCGAAAAGCACTGCTTTCAACCGTGTGGAAAGCAATGCTTTCTTCAACGTTACGAAATTTAAAACTTTTCATCACTCCGTGCGGAAACCACTGGTTTTGACCATGCAGGACCGTGCGGAAAGCAATGAGATAGAAAGTGAATTAAGAGAAATCGAGGATGAATTTTCTAATAGTTTTGCATCTGATAACGTGGTAGTAAATGCACCACGATATAATCAATCAAACGTTTCATTACCAAATAAAGATTTTGTTGATTCTCAATTATTATCTAATATACTGAAACACTTATGGGGACTTTAACACAATTTATTCACAAAATTGTTAAGATACACAGAACTCTGCTGGATAACGTCTAAATGCTTGACAATACAATGAACTATTTGAACTTGAACTGCCGTTAACTGCCCATACATCCCCTTATATACTACAAATGAACATTTTGGAGCTTTCTAGAAACATTATTTAATCTAGTCAGTGTGTTTAGAAGTTTCTAGAATTTTCTAGAAACGTTATTTGGACCGTGTTCTGCAACAATGATGTAACCCACAACTTGTTTACAATAGGGATTTTTATGCAAACACATTTATTACTAGTAGTACGACAGTAAGCAAAAATGTTTTAAGCCACATCTAGTATTTTAGCGACATCTATCAAAGAAGTTCTAACCCACATTCTTTAAACTAGTTATATTCCAGAAATCTACAACAATGACTTAATCCACATTGTGGGATACACCGTTGTTGAAAAACTCAGTATATGCGTAAACAAAACTCATTTGAAATCACGTTTTGTGAGTTGTGCATAGTTTTTGCAGTTTTTTTTAATAGACAAACGTTTATATAGCTCGTTATATAGTGGTTCCTATTCCAAATAAGGTATGCATAAGATTAGACCAAGAAGTAATAAACTATTGTTCTAATCTGGTAAAACAAGTAAACTAAATAACATAACCTTTCAAAATGTTTAATAATAATATCAATATTAGGGTCGTTTGTAGCAATAAGTTATTTAGGTTGATAATTATTTTAAGTTGATAACGCTTTTATAATTTTATTATAATATTGTTATATTCAAAAACAAACTACTTAGTGGTTCATATTATACAGGTGCTAATTTGTAAAATGTGGATTACATCTTTGTTGCTTATTGCAAAACTATTAGTTATTATAAAACGGAATAAGAGATAATGCAATTTTAGTTATTTTGGAAAATTAATTTGTGGATATCACGTCCGGTATTTAATTTTATTATTTTATTTTCTTTCCTTACAGGATGATTTCTAGAGCAAAATTGTTAGTAAAAATGAGCCTTAAAAAGTTTGAAGAACAACAACTAAATGAAAGTCGAGAAATATCTAGCGATGCCTTGGATACTAGTTTTTTCCTAAAACCGTGTCTTCCAAGTGGTTCTTCCATTAAAACAGTTTTACCCGACCCAGAGGAAATTGTATCTGAAGAACACATAAATTTAAGTTCTGTTCTTACTAAAGATGCAGCAAGCAAATCTCCAGACGAACCTAATGTGTTCGATATTGATGAGCCGTATCAGTCATCTGGTAGTGAATATATACCCGACTCGGATACTGATTCAGCTGCTGAAGAAGTTGTTAGTGTAGGAAGGATAGAAAATACGAATATAAAAGAAAATGAAGGTAGAAAAAAACGTGGAAGAAAAAGGAAGATAGCCCATCAATCACGACAAGACAGAAAAAAAATTGCGAATTGCAATAAAGAATACATTTCGGTACGAAACAAAATGGTAAAAGCCAAAATATTTAACGAACATTATTCATGTACATGTGTAAGAAAGTGCACGGAACATGTTAATATCGAGATGAGAAAACGATTGTTTGAACAATTTTGGACTATAGGAACTTTTGAGGGACGTTGTGCAATGCTTGGCAAGTGCGTTAAAGAAATCCCAAAAAAAGGTGTTATACAAAAAGCCAGATTTCAAGAAGGAGTAATTCACGGGTCTATAACATAAATGATATCAAAGTCTGTAAGGCCTTGTTTTTAAATACCCTTCAGATTACTGATAATCGAATTCGAGTGGCTTTGAACCAATTAAAAAGTGATATTATACTAGACAAAAGGGGACGAAAAAGTGGCGGGCTAAATGTCATTGATGACGCAAGAATTCAACAAATCTAGCAACACATATGTTCATTTCCCAAATACATATCTCACTACTGTCGCAATCAGACAGAATCAAAATTTTTAAATCCGGAACTAAATTTATCTCAAATGTACGAATTATATAAAGAAACCACCGAGCAGCCAGTCAGTCTGACAAAATATAAACAGATATTTTACACTCATTTTAATTTAAGGTTTAAAAAACCCCATAAAGATACTTGTCGCTTGTGCGATGTATATTCTGCTAAGATTCGTGGTGCACAACAAAGTGAGAGAGCAGTCCTGGAAACAGATCATAAGAAACACCTTGACATTGCCCAACAGCTAAGACAGCAAATGAACGATGACTTAAAAGCTGCACGTGACGATGACACATTGGAAACATTGACATTTGACCTACAAAAAACTCACCCTATACCCAAATTACCTACGGGAATTGTGTATTATAAGAGGCAACTAAATCTGTTCAATCTTGGAATCAATGTTGGCAGTACAGGAAGAGGTGTTTTTAACATCTGGATAGAACATGAAGCTGGCAGGGGCACGCAAGAGGTTGGTTCCTGTTTACGTAAATATATTAACGAAAATGTTCATGCCCCCGTTAAAACACTTATTTTGTGGTCTGATTCCTGTGGAGGCCAAAATAGAAGTATCAAGCTTATCTTAATGCTTATTCACGTATTACAAAATCATACCTCGCTTGAAAAAATTTCATTAAAGTTTTTGCTTTCTGGTCACAGTTTTTTGCCCAACGACGCACATTTTGGAGACGTCGAATGTTCTCTGAAAACGCAGCAAAGAATATACACAGATAGCGACTACATAGCTATCATGAAATCGTGTCGAAGAAAACAGAAATTCATCGTAAACCGTATCACACGAAATGATATGGTTTCTGTTGAGATGTTGGAGAAATCGATTACTAATCGCAAAGTTAATTCTATTAATAAAGAGAGTATTAGTTGGCTAAAAACTCATGAAATAGCAATAAACAAAAATGAACCTACCATTTTATATATGAAAAATCACGTTACAGATCCCTCCTTTTCAAAAGTAAACATTGAAAAGGCAGGAAAAGGAAGGAAACCTATTCTTAAAAACATAGAACTACCTCTTCTGTGGCCAAATGGCAGAGAACTTTCTGTTGAAAAGAAAAAAGATCTTGAAGATATCTTGAATTTGGTCCCAGAGGACGCAAAGGCATTTTTTAATTTTTTAAAAGCCGTAGAAGGCGGAAATTTCGAAGACGATTTGGAAGGACTGGGACAAAATCCAGATTTCAATATTGATGAGGATCAGTATGACGTACCTACTGAATAATAATCATTATTATATTGAATTTTTCTTAATAAAACTAGTTCATGTTCATCGCCTTCATTATTTTGTGACAAATATTCTATTTTTGCATAATCGACTATAATAACCTTAGTAATTTTGCAACAACAGTGTAATCCACTTTTAATTTTTTTATTACTAGATTTAAAGGTTATTTTTTGCTAAATAAGATATTTTTCATTTACTTATATTGGTATACAACAAAAAAAAAATTGAAAAACAAAAAATTCCGGAAAGTGTATTTTCAGTGGAAACTTGAAACATAATGCTATTTATCTCGGAACGACACGTCGGTGGCTTACACCATTGTTGCAGAACACGGTCCATTTAATCTAGTCAGTATTTTTAGAAGTTTCTAAAAATCAACTGTCAATAACAATCTTTTAAATTAAGGTCCCTTCCTTTACGGTTATCCTGTTACAATACTTAAGTTGAATATAAAAAAATATGTCTATAGAATTAAGCAACTGTTCAAATATTACATTTAACGTATTTAACAAAGATTCATAACTGTACATAATTTTGTAATAAAAAAGTGATTTTTGTTTTAATAAAAGTGTTATGATTTCTTAACTCTAAAAATGTTTGTTTTAATGGGGGGGAGTCGCCTCCCCCCAACCCTCCTTCAGCACCTTCGCGGTGCTGGCAGACCTAATACTACTTTTATTATCTTCTTTCCTTTTATTTTAGACAAATTTATGAGCTTTCCTCACGGAGTGATGAAAAATAGAATACGCAACTCGTGCGGTAAGAAGGTAATCCTATCACTCGTGCTTTTTATCGCGCTCGCCTTCGGCACGCGCGAACAACGCACTCGTGATGGGATCACCTGCTTTCCGCACTCGTTACGTAATGTACTATTTCGATTTTTTATCACCTGTTTAAATATTTTATTAATTTACTATTTTTTTAACATTTTATTTAGTTTTTTACGAGATATTAAATATTTACAAAATCTTTTTTATCTGTTTTTTTTTAAGAATTGTTTTTGCTTTTTTAAAGGATTAAGTATTACAATAAATAGTGCAACGCTTTTTGGTGTCTCTTTTTAACGTTCAGCATGATGGCTAGAATATACGATAAGAAGCCTAGATTCAAGAATGATCGCAACACAATAGCTGGATTTTTTAAAAACTATATGAATACGTTTGTCTTTTCGGTAGGTACCTACCTGTATTTAGATATCTAAAACTAAGCCGGCCATAGAATGGAATATATAGAATATACGGGCGAATTGTTTTTAGCGTATCGGTATATTTAATGCAACATTATTTTCTGTCCCTCTTTCTACGTTCACTCTAGCAAAACGCCCATAGAAGCATAACTATGCGACGCAAACAGAAAAAAAGCTGGTAGGAGTGATGTCGTTATAAAACTAAAAAACTTTTATATATTACCTTCACAACCATTTAATCTCATCCAGAAATAAGTTTTCTGCAAATGCGGATATTTTTGTGTGGACGTAAGATCTCTAAGGAATTTTTCTGGAGATGTTTGCGAGTAAAAATGTAATTGGTTTTACGCTTAAACTGTAGGTAATTATGTGCGGAGAACTGAAATATGGTTTTCTGTAGACAACTCTCAGGAGTGTGCTTTTTCACGAACACGACGTCCAGTGGCGGTTTCTAGAAAACTACTTTAAAACCACGCGATTTCTCCAAGGCTTTTACAAATTAAAACAAATAAGAGAAAGCAGTAATACAGTTAATTTAATTTTGTCTACTTAATCTTATTAAATTTAATATAAGTATTTTTATAAAAAAGTAGAAGTAATTTTACATTTTAAAAATGCGCTTTGACAATTTTAAGGAGTTTTTGATCACATAACAGAGAAGTCGCAAATGAATCATACTCATTCTCAGTACTAGATATACTAGGTATACTAATATCGAAAGTAAAAAGACGAATCGAACTGGAAAATCTGCAACTTATAGGGAGAAATGCTGAACTTAATCAACGAGGATAACCTCCAGACTATAATACTACTAATGAACAATATATATACATATGCCTTCTCTGTCCTTTTCTAAGACAGGATGACCTGCTTATTCATTCTTACACTTTAGAAAAATAGAACAGATTATTTATGATAAGCACGCTCTGTCCAAAATAGTACATCAAAGCATTTACAAAGAATGAGTACGAAATGTAAGCGACAACCAATTAACTGGCACTGTTATGTACCAAAAAATGTCGTTATTAACGGAAGGTTGTATTTCTCTCCTTTAAGAATACATGTAAACAACTTGAGATACGCAGTTATCTGTAGCGCTAAAGAACTACAACAGATCTTAAATGTGGTGATTAAACCAAATGCTTAAATATTGTGGCAGTAGTATACGTAAACAAATTTTCATATCTTAGTTGCTTGACAACAGATGACCTTGAATACACAGTTAAGGTCCAAGCCAGAACAGAAGATGACGGATCAGCCTTGGAAAGAATCAAGAAACTTTTGCCAAACCCCACTTTATCACTGATACGTGATACCCGGCATCGAAAACTTACATTTATTCTATACTTCTATACGGAGTCAAATTATTAACTCTAGGCGTAAATGAAATAAGAAGGTTGCAAGCCTTAAAAATGAGGGTCTTCCAAAGAGATTTTATAGGGGGAACAGATGACAACTGAAAATCCATTGCGAATACTGTGAAACGATAGAAAATTAATGAATACTCTTTCAGTACGAAATCCATCTGCTT
This sequence comes from Altica lythri, assembly GCA_964028335.1. NCBI lineage: Eukaryota > Metazoa > Arthropoda > Insecta > Coleoptera > Chrysomelidae > Altica > Altica lythri. Next base: position 61,407,386 of record OZ034802.1, read on the forward strand.
AGAACACATTTATCGGGGGATAAGTATGGCATTCTACGTCTTGTTATGGAGGAAAAAAATTGTAGGAAATGAAGGCATAAGGGGAAAATTTTGCTCATGGCGGAGAAACTTGTGTTAATTAGGACACCAAAGAATAACGAACAGTTTACCACAATTGTAACCAATTTTCACCAATGGAGGTGACACCCTAAAAAAAAGAAGAAGAAGTCTAGGCAACTTCTTCTATTTTCTTTAAAAATATTTAAAATTTTAAAACACTGATGACTAGGTTGCATAATGTCTTGTGTACTGGTATGTTTCTGTGTGTGTCTTAGCGGTATAATACTTGGTGTTAGTTCATGATATGAATAATTACATTCTTATTATTTTAACTTAGTAGGTAGATATAAACCAATATAAAAAAAATATAGATATTATTTATCGATAAAAAATTAAAATGTGAGCAAAACCGAAAAAAAAATGAATGCATTCACATTAAAACCCAAATAGAAGAAGTGGTAATAAAAATTTTGAAAAAGACATTTGCAGCTATTAATAAATTATGAATATTAGATGCATAGGTTTCAAGTTTAAAGACCAGATCTTGGTTAAAGTGATAAAGATCGCTTCCAAACGAAATCTAACTAAATGAAAACAAACGGCATAAAATATAAAGAAACTAAGACACCCCATTCAAATTGATGAAAAACTGGTTAAAGATAAGAAAAATCAAAATAATTTAAGGAGCAAATCTAAATAACAGACTTAATCGATCCATCGACTTTTCTGACCACACTAAAGCCAACTATCATCATATAAAAAGTTTGGTCTAGAATTGTGAATTATGTGCTGTTAGAGCATTAAATATATAATCGAAAAACAACTATGAAGCTTCCATTGTGTGTTGTTTTAGAATAAGCAGTGTTACGAGCTAGTCCAGACCTGTCGCCCAGGAAGAAAACGAAACAGACTAGGAGTTCTTAGAACCTGAGAATGTTCGATTGGCTGCTGAAATCTTCGATGCTAGAAATGTAACGTTGGCGACGTTCTAGAAATGTAACGTTAGCGACGTTCTAGAAGGATTTAATTGTATATAAAAAGGACCGCTTCAGACAGAAAAATTAATTGTGTTTGTAATAGCTGGCGATAAAGTGCGATTATTGTACGATATATTTTAAAGGCGTTATTTATAAATTGTGACTGTATTTAAGTTGTGTAAATTAGTTTAAGAGATTGTTATTTAGTTGTGTTTACCAATAAATTGTTAATTTTGTCTGCTGTTATCACTTATTCCGAATCCACGAAGGAAAAATTAGAACAGCATGTTATATCGGGATTAATAAAATTTGCTGCAGCATCTTGCAAGTTGGAACAAACATTTACTTTTTTAAAATGACTATTTTATTGTGGTAAAGCTATACCTTTTTGATAACCTATGAAACGTCACTGTTTTAATATTTGTTTACATTTTATCAGAAAAATTACTTTAAATATACCTGTTGAATATATGAGAACGTATGTAGCAAACAGCGATAAATTTACTTGTCTAAATTTTCGTCATTTTGACAGTACACGTTATTTCCTCGTTGTATATTTCAGACATGCAGATGTGTCGAAAGATACACATCTTGCCGTGTAGTGTAAATATACATGGAAAAATAGTAAAAGAGCAACCAATCCAATAACATTTCATATTCAGATCACTTTCAAAACTGGAAAAAAGAAAGTAATATTTTATTCAAACCTCTACGTTTATAGGACCGTAGAAATTTTATCAGAATTTCAGATCAAAGCTGCAGAAAACGTAAATATTTAGGATACGGTCGATTTTGTAGCTATAGTAAACATTTATGTTATAGATAGTAAAGACATACAGGTAAAGAAGGTTACCATAACTGTTTGAAACTAGATGAGGTATATTGTGATTCACTTTTTTATGGTTTTGTTTTTGTTCATACAGGATAATAAAATTGTTGATCAGTGTTATTATTGTAAAGCTATTCTATGTAAAGATGTCGTAAATAGAGCAAAGAGAGGTATTTTACAGATAGTTTGTAATACTTACCTACATAAACGAAATTTGCAATTTTTGAAATACTAAATTTGATTTACTTTCACAGCGCTGGATATAAATTATTTAAAAATATGTTTTTTCTATAACCATAAAAAAGACGTCATTTTAGCGAAAACGTGATTTCCGTCGCAAGTGAGAGAAATTCTAATTACGTTAACTTTCATTACTAGTGATGAAAGTTATATAAAATTGCCTGATTCTCAAAAATATACTAGGCATTGTTTACGTAGAACTTCCAAAACGCTGCTAGTGGATGAAGGAGGTGATTTACTTAATTATGACTTGTGATTAGTCAGATCATCGTATTTTGTAACCGTTTACCTATGAAGATTTTACTCTCAAGTTACCTGTTAATCAAGAATAATCTAAATTTAACATTATTACTGTATTACCTTCGAGATTTCTGATTTTCATATTATATTTAAAGCACTTAGCAAGCCAAGAGTAAGTTTTGTGTTAACTTTATACCTTTACCGTAAAAGAAATTACCGTTTATTTCATTGGAGACTGAATTTTATTGTATTCATTATATATTGAACAACAGTGATTTAAAAAGTTAGCAGTGCCGTATCTAAGTTAAAAAGTGTAAGTGTTACCTTTAATCATTTATTTTTTCGTTTTCTAGGTAAAATTGTGTAATTTCTAATTTAGTAATAATCTAAATCTAAATTATGTTTCTTTTTTTATTTTTTTTTCTGGGTTTGTTATCTTTCCCCATCCACATTTTTTTATTATAAACAAATAAACGTTTATAAAATGCTTATTAATCTCTAGAAATGTTCCTGTCTAGTGGAAGCTTATATTTTTATATTTTATATCCATTAGCATTCACCTGGTTGTAAAACAGTAAGTTTACATCGAAGTCATATTATTTTTAATGGATACATTAGATCTTTATGTTCTTCTATGGAATATAGATCAACGAAGCCAGCACACACAGTTCGATATTACCGTTCCCTTCTGAATAGGAAAGAATCTAAAAACGGTAGCAAAGTTTAAAATATTTTAAAATAAAGCTCATATTTTAAATTTTCTCGAATACTTGTTAGTTTTATACGATGTCTGTCGCAAAGAAAAAATTAACAAACATTTTTTTTGCAGCAAATGGAATTTATTTTATTCAAAATATTTCCCTTTAAAGTTAATACAGCGATTTGCACGGTCCACAAGTTTTTCAAATAAGTATTGCAGCTCATTTACCTGGACGTCTTTTGGATAGCCTCTACGTCAGCATACCGCTGTCCCTTCATGGACAAATGTAGTCTACCGAACAGAAAAAAGTATGCACGGTGCCATATCCGGAGAATATGGGGAGTGGTTGATGGTAAAAATGCAATTTTTGTCAATAAATTGGACACAAGTGTCGATCGATGTGATGGTGCATTATCGTGCATTAAGTGCCAGCTTCTTTTTTCGCGATATTCTGGCTGAACACGACGAATACGTGAGAGCAAACTCCTCATGACACCAAGATAATACACAGCCTTAAGCCTTTGGTACGAATTGTTTGTGTTTAATTTCCTTTGAATCGTACAATATATATATATATAAGGCATTTAAACGAAATGTTTTCTTACCTATTGTTTTTGGAAAAACGTAGTGTTGATTTTTTACATATACTTGAAAATTAACCATCTAAATAATAATTTAAAACTACCAAAAAATTAAATAACTAAAATAAAATTTATAATAATAATTTAATAATTTTTTAATTAATTTTATATATCTACTTTCAATTTATTAAAAAATTTAATAACATTTTTAATACAACTTTATATTTAAATACTATAATAAGTTTTCATATACTTATTGATTGTTTCCTATGATCTTTTTTCAAGACCTAATTTCGTTTCCATAGGATTTTTCTAAATCAAAAGCCAATATGACACAAATACATCCAGTCATGTTTTAATTAATGTAATCGCGTGTATCATCGTTTTTTAAAAAAGCTCTAGTGTTTCAGTTTCTTTTTTAATAATTTTTAAAAAGCTTGTTTTTTCAATAATTATTACATATGTACATCAATTGCTATCAATTACTATCAATTGCGAAGTAATCTCAACAAGTTGTAAGTAAAAAATAATTTTTTAGTCCATATTATAACATAAAATATTGTAGCGCCCTGAAGATGATTATAATCATAATCGAAAGCTTGGCATTAAATTACTTATAAGAGTACACTTTTCGTATTGCTGCAAAAAACCCAATATCCTCGTTATTTTGTTACATAAGAGTCAGCAAAGAATTTTTAAAAGTTATATATATATATATATATATATATATATTGTTATGATCTCTATACTCATATAATTGTATTCTTGTGACTCTTCAAGGTTGGGTTCTTCGATAATATTAAACTAAAAAGTCCATCTCAATTTTAACATCATTTAATATATAAATATATTAATTCTTTACAACACTTTAAAAAACAATATAACATTCATCATTTATCCTGTCATAAACTTAACACTAATTAATTTTAAATGAAATTTTGCCCTCTTTTCCTAAAATCCCCGAATAACTATTTCTAATATACCTCTATTACCAGCCGATAACAAATTATACCAGAAATACTTATCTTTATAAACTATGCTTATTTTATTTTGAAAATCCAATCTATGCAAATATCCAATTAATCTTCTCTATATATATCCATTTTATTCCATATTTACCTCTACCATATAGTTATTATAACATTCTATTCATACATTAATCTTCTTTTATAATTTTTATATTTATATTCATTAACATTCAGTATTTATCTTCATTTTCAATTTCTATTATTATTATATTTACTTTATAATGGTTTTTTAAATTTTTAAATTCTATATAATTCCCTAAACTTTTTCTCTGACTTTACTCTCCAAAATTCTATGACATTCTATCAATAATTTTTTTTTTTTATCCCCCTAGAAACCTCGCAACCCAAATTTTTTTTTATTTATGATTCCTTGATAATTTGCATAAATTGATTATTCAATTCTAATATCTAGTTAGTCTTAATTACACTTATATTACATATAAAGACCAACTATTGAATACCATAACAATATATATATATATATATATATATATATATATATACATCAACATTGTCTTCACTTTTGACTTTTCCAAACCGCATTTTTTCCGATTTAGCTCGCTTAGATGCTTCCATCTTTCTGGACTTTGTTATTGATGTCTGTCGACTGTTGAATATTATGAAGCATTTTATGGTCATCCGTAAGCATGTGCGGAACAAACCGTGAACACACCTTTCACATGCCCAAATTCTCGGACAAAATGTGATAGATCAAATTTTTGGAGATATTTAATTCCATTTGCATGTATCTCAATGTATATTCTGGCTTATTTTTAATAAACAGACGCACTTTTTCGGCAATTTTTGGCGTAATCACAAATTTTGGCAGGCCAACATGTTCGACCTCTCGACCTCTCGACCCTCTTTGAACTTTGTGGACTTAGCTACGAGATAAACAATCATCACCATAAACTTTTAGCAACAATCGATATGCTTTGGTAAGTGGTTTACGGAGTTTAGAACAGAACTTAATATTGGCTCTTTGTTCGACGCTCATTTCTCGACCAATGTTAAAAAAAGGTACTGTCACTTTGAGCACGATAACTCGGCGTAAAGTGGTTCGATTGGCATGAAATTTTGTCAAAACATCAATGAAACATCTACCTATCGAACGCTAGCCTCAATAACAGATGCCGCTACTAATCGGATATTTCTTAAAAGTCCTGTTTACTTTGCGACAGACATCGTATATCTCATAGAGTTTATAACAATCATATATATTTTTTTAATTTACTAATAAATAGTTGAACTCAATTTGTACCCGATTTCTGGCCGCTTGTAACATTTTTATTTTCTAGTAGATTCCATATTTAATTATTTCATTAAGGCAAAGCTTGTAAGCTTTTGCTTTCGAAATTTAATTTCCCTGAAGCGCCTAGCAGGTTGCACTCGCTTTATTTACTTATCACTGTCTTGTCTGCATTTGCACCGAGATGAGAGTTTCTATTTCTTATAGAGAGATTTCTAACAGATATAACCGTGTATAGAAAAGTTAAACAAATTTTAGAAATTTTTTGATCCTTTTTTCTTCCATTCATCTTTTAGTATGAACGTCGAATGATTATTGGTAGGTACCCACCCCGTTCACCCTTGCCAGAGTTACAGAACTGGGAAAAATATTTGCTTTTTTTCGGACAAGCAAGATGACCATTTCGCTAATAAAAAAACTAAGAATACAGGTGGTTAAAATTTATACTAATTTGTAAATTGATTTTAATACGAAAAAAATTAACCAACCCTTAGCCTTTATATTAAGAGTAATTGATCTTTTGTTTAGCAAAAGTAAAGCAGAGTAAAAGTGTCAGTTTTAGTTTGTTTTTTATTTAGTGAGTAAAAGTTTATACGCCAGTTTGTTTTTTAACAATAAAAATTAATGTAAATAACGTTTTGTTTTAATATTTAACTGGTAGGTACATCTCGAGAAAATGTGCCGTTTTCTCTGGTATGGTTACAGTTAGATGGATTTTGAAAGTTTTCTCTAAAGTTTTGATGTGAGATTAAATCTGTCTCGAGTTTTTTAATACTCACTAGTACATCCAGGCAGATATGTCATTTTTTCTCTGGCATGGTTATAACTAGATGAAAACGTATTTTATTACTTTAACCAACGCGTCTTTCTCTCATTAGGAGTTTGAAAACCAAATTTTTTTCTTATAACTTTTATAGATATAGCGGGGATTCTTTGACAATACTCCACATGAGGCTGTCAAAAGAGCACTTAATGAAGAAAGGTCAAGACACTACCTCCACTAATACGACCAGAGGTTGCCCGCAAGGGTAGTTGCATTCCCACTCATGTGGAGTCTTACTGTGAACAACTGATTCTGGCAGTTGACCGCACTAGAAATACCTTGCCAAGGGTATTTCAATGACGTGGTTATCCTCGCAAGAGAAAAATATGAAAATGTCCTCTGTGGCATAGTACAGAGGGCACTGAACAGAGCAAAGCAATGGTATAACTCAGTGGGGTCAAAGTAGATAAAAGTATCGTTGAGTAAAAAATAAAGGTTAAATATGTATCGCTCACCCTAGATTACAGGTTACTCTGGAACAGACACGAAAACGAAATAATACACAAAACTACAAAATCCTTTATGGTGTGCAAAAACATAGCAGGATAGAATAAGGGTTATTATTTAGAGAGATTGCAATGGATGTATACGGCAATACTCAGACCAATCATCATTTATGGAGCAGTAGCTTGGGACACGAGAACTAATCTGACTACTACGAGAAAAAAACTTCTAGTGCCTATACATGCATCACTGGAGCAATGAGAACATGCCCCACCACTGCAATGGAAGTAGGTAATCTTAAATCTCACACCACTACACATTCAAGTAAAAAGTGTAGGGAAGAAAACAATATATAGAATGATCAAAGAAGGAACAATCAAGGAAATGCCCCAAGATAACATGCCAAAGAAATTTAACTTTGTAAGAAAAGTCACTACAAAACTGGGTGGTAAATCTAAATGGGATAAAGACAACATATTGGAATTAAGCCAAAATGCCATAAAATGGGTCCAAGACAGATAAAAATACAGGATTAGGGTCCCCACTTGGGACCAAAACTATCTTGTGGAATCAGCGGTAGTACAGTCTTAAAAAAACTAAGAAGTAGATAGAAAAAAATCCAAGTACTGGAATGATCTACAAGGACTGAGACAATAAAAGATGCTCCTGGGAAACTATAACCAAAAGAAATATTTCATCTTTTTAAACCTCAGTTAAAACAACTTTCGTGTCATAACGGGAATATAAATAAACGGGAGAAAAAACTAGGATTGGTAGCTGAAGCAAAGTGCAGATTCTGTGAGGAAGAGGACGAAACCTTAATACACATATTCTCAGAATGCATTGCATTACGTAATTCTAGGGTCAGATACCTAGGTTCGTAGGAAATAAAAGAGAAAGACCCACAAAGGGGGACAACATATATCTTATAGGTCACAGGTGTATATGTTACCCCTTATTTTGCTATGTTTTGTTACCATCATTTGAAACAGTTGTAATCAAACAAATACTTAAGCTTTTGTATTTTCTTGTTTTCACAAATATGCGGTGTATAAAAGTTTTTTTTTTCATTAAATTATATCTATTAATTCAACTAAATTTTAACGTCATTGCTTATCAATTTGAATCCACGGCTCGCTCTCCATATACCTATTTTTTTTCTGTTTCTCGTTAAAGTACCAACATTTTGTGTGAGGTCCAATTTAATCTTACCAGTTTACACATCTATTTTAAATTCAGATTTTATTAACTTTACATATAATTTCTGTCCTAAAATCTTAACTCAAAATTTATAACAGACATAAAAGAAAATTTTATTACTTTAATTAATTTCTAGAAATACTCATTACCATTTATGTGAAAAATATGAAAAATGTTGAGCAAATTGGTTTACACTTTTTCTTAATTAAATAGCTATTATTCTGTTTACAAACAAATTTAACCAACGGTCACATTTCGAAGAATTTTATTTAAAATATTTGTTATAAAGCAAAAAAGTGACATTTTATACCAAAAATCGTTGATGAAAATTTGCTAAATTCTAAATATGATACACCTATTCCAATATAATCTTGTTTGATTACCTATTCATCGAGACTTTCAATAACCTTCAAGTTTTCCTTTACCAAATATAAAAGAAAAAGGATATCAAGATAAACTTCTGGAGTGTTGGCTTATTGACTTTACATTGTTACGTATTCGGAAAAAATAATGTCAAATTGGATTTCACTTTTTCAAGACGACATATCGGGAACGAACGTTCCTACGGGACATATTCATCTCTTATCCTAGCTGAGACTATCCCAATCGGAAAAGCCATGTTTGAAAGGATAATCCTGCCAAAAGAAACGTATAAGGGAATTGGAAAATACACAAAGAGAGTCTTGCTATTCTTATTTCAGCAGTGAATGAAATATTTATCATGTCAAATTTAATCACAATATTTAACTACATACATATATAAAAACCTTTATATTCTCTTATGCATTAAACTCGTTCCACTTTTCGTAGTAACCATTAACCTTGACGGGAATAGGGGAAAATAAAACGTTCGTCCTTATTATCCGCGTACAATTCCAAAAACTTTTCATAACATGCAAATGCTACCGAAATTCCTCGCCATAGTCATTTGGGAGATCCGTGGAAAATGCCTTCTTTGTCTAATTTAATTCCCATTCCGGAATAGCAGAAGAGCCCTCTGGCGTATGTTTGAAACCTCAAATCCTTTTGGTCCGAACTAGGGGATTACTGCACTAAAACCGTGGCTATTTTCAGCGCATTTTCAATTCTCAGCTTGCATGTGAGTTATGCAGTGGTGAAACAATAACAACTGAGTTTGAGAAGGGGAAATAATCGGAGGTATATAATGAAGATTAGTATGGAAATTTACGTATTATAAACAAGTCTTAGAAAATCTAATGGATTTTTGTCTCTTTATTATATGTTAAAGCACAGGAATGGTTATAAATTATTGTAGATAATATATTTTCGTTTATTTAATAGTATATTACATACTGAGGTGGAAAGTTCTTCATTTTTCTCAAGAGAAAAAGATTATTCACCTGAGAAAACGTACGAAATTTACCACGAGTGGTGTATTGAAAAAGGAGTTCAAATCGAAACTTCCGAAAACTGCTTATTGGCTTATTTTGCCAATATTGTTGCTCAAGAAAAGAAACCTTCCAACCTTTGGTCTATTTATTTAATGCTAAAGATTACAATACGAATAAAACATGATATTGATATATCAAAATATGGAAAACTAATATCATTAAAAAAAATGTGGGTTATACCCACATGTATAAATTCAATCATAAATCTTTAAGGTTGCTTTAATAATTGGCATCTCCGGCGAACTGATGAACTATTCAAAATGTGTCATTGTTATTGCTGATACAAAAACGCATTAGTCGAGAGCTTTTGTCATTAACAACATCAAGTACTGGATATCTACAAATAATTACAGAATATACTAACCTTGCAAGTCAGACATAAAAAATTAACAAATCAGCCATTAGGACACAATTTCCCAAAAAAATTGCCACTTATTTACAATTAGACAAGATAGAAACATATACTGGTCATTGTTTTCGTTGAACTGCAGCTTCTTTATTTGTAAATAATGGTGGAGATGTTCCCAATTTAAAACGTTTAGGAGGTTAGAAATTAAGTGCTGTTGTTGAAGGTTCTGTTCTAAACAAAAACAACCTATTCCTGGTCGGTCAACATCCAGCACACAAAAATATTCTCTCTTCAATAAAAAACCTTAAAGAGGGAATAACAATTAATAATTAAAGCCATCCAATTTTACGATAAATTTTTATTTATATACTAACTCTAACACTTCAAATAGTGTTTAATTTTATGTTAACTATTATAATATTTACCTACCTGGTACCTACCTATTGTTGGCTCTGTTGTTGTTATTGTTAAGTTTCTCTTAATAATAAATTCCACTGGAATTAATAAAAATGTATAATGTGTACATAATCGTTTAATCTACAATGCAATTCGTTGTTATTATTCTGGAATCTGTAATCATTACAATTACTGAAAAAAAATTCAAAATTGAGTTTTCCCGTTTATTCCATTTTTTAGCATATTCTTAAACAGAAGCTATATTGGTTCTCTATTTGATCAAAAAGTAAACGTAAAAATCAACAAAATGAGCTTTGAAAAATCCATTTACGACGATTTTTCACCGGAGAATTTTCGTCGCAAAAATGGGTTCTTTTTTTTTGAAAAAGTTCAAACTGTAACGTTCGTTTTTGAGTATATCCTCCTGACTATATTTTTATTTATTTCAATTTTATCGCGCCGGTGCGGAAGGTTTGTTCGCGTCGATTTGGTAGGAGAAAGTTTGTTACTTCGTTAGAAAATTATTTCAATTCTTGCATTTTATCTTCGATTCTTAATATAATCAGAATTATTTCCTGATTTCCTTGGCCCTTCGGTTATTGCCAAATCAAAAAAGGGCCCTATTAAGGATTATCTTAAAAACAGAAAAGATTCGCTGAATATCGACAGCCATTTTGTTCCTTAGAAGTCGACACAAGGTGAAACCATTCCCGGGTTTGGACACCAAAGAAGTTTCCTTGAAAGAAAAATCACTTCCATCCACGTTTGAATTTTATAGAGCAGTTCCGATCCACAATAAATCCAGCTCCAACAGGAAGAATCCAAATAAACTAAAGATAAGAGATTAAATTAATTAATTTTTTTTAAATTTGCACATAACTTTGAATGATTTAAATAAATCAACTTAAAACTGATTTTTTCGTTTTTTATTTGTTTGTCTGTACTTGGCGCCCTAAATTAATGTTTGGGAAGGATTGATAAAGACTCAGAAGGAAGCCACGAACCCAGGAGCTAGCCTAGGGTAATTTAAGGGTTACAAAACTCAAACATTTTTTATTATTTTCTTTTAAAATGTTTGTGGTTATTTATAATACATAAAGGTATATTTTTACCATGTTTCATAATAATTCATTAATTTTTACAAAAATGAAAAATGAAAAACACAAATTTTGTTATTTTTTGAATTTCTCGATAATTTTGATGTTATGTTAAAAAGTACCCTTAACAAAATTAAAGATCTTTTTATTACCTACAACTTTGCTGTCTCCGGCATCAAATTTTCTTAGAAAACGCGACAAAACTGTTGTCTGTGGATTTTTTTCACTTAACTCCCTAAGGTCAGTAGGTTTATTTATTTATTTTTTTGATGTTAGTAACCCCCCAACAGTTTTCCGATGGGCTAGTCCAGGTATTAATTTTTCCGAATTTTGATTAAAATTATGTTAGTTTGCCCTGAATATGGATGCAACTAATTTATTAATGAAAGTAACAATTTAAGCCTAGTATGTAGAGTTGTAACGTGATCCAAAACTGGGGCAAAACCTTAACGTGGTCTAAAGCTGATCTAAAGAGATCTAAGATATTCTAAAAAGAGGTGTAAAAAGATCTAAGGGGTTTTAAGGGTTTTGCTGAATAGATTTGACATTTTTCTTTGAAGACAAAGGAATCGAATTTCCAAAATTAAATACTAAAGACATATCACATGTAGAAAATCACACATCAACAATGACTAAAAGAGTAATTATTCGTTATCAGCAACACGTATTCAACTAATTTAGGAAGTAAAAAAAAATAATCGCATTTGGAGTTTGGTTAAAATATTAGATTCTAAATCATTTTCTTGGAAAAACTAAAAACTTTAAAAAAGTTTTATGTATAAACAATACGGTAATTATAAACAAAGAAAATTTAAATTACTTAAATACTCCGTTAATAGATAGTATTTACGTATATATAGCCTTAGTTCTTCTAACCCTAGTGATAAATAATTAATGAATTTGTAATTTATCTACATCTCCTTTGAGCTTCATTTCTTTGTGGATGTGGTTCCTGTTTAATTTTTCTTCGTGCAATGCGATACATGGATTTTCATCGACAATTCTACAGAAATACAACGAAATAAAATATGTTCGAATAAGAATTTAAACAACCTGGAATCTCGATTTCGAAGATCCTAAAAAAAAGGTGACAAAAAGTATCACTGCCTATGATTCTTATCCAGAAAATAAAAAATTATAGTTGTCCGGTAGTCAACGGTCGCATTGCCTTTGTTATTGGTACTTACATGGATTTTTTTCGATAATTCCTTTATTTCACAGTTCTTAACTAAACAGCAGAATTTATTAGATCTAATTTTTAATGAAATACAAAAAATAAAACACATTCGAATAATTATTTAAACAGCCTTGAATATCGATTTTGAAGATCCTACATTAAAGGTGACAAAAAGCCTGCCTATTCTTATCCAGATAATGAAAAACATCGTGATATAAGATTTTATTTCGTGGAAATAGGTGTGTGAATAAACGGACGTCCATAGTGGAAACCTGCATATGTGACATCGATAAAAGGTTGTACATAATGGAATAAAAAATCTCTTTAAATTATCCACTTCATTTTATCCGACGACAATACACATTCGTTTAATAATTCTGTATGTTTGTTACTCGGTGGCGGTTGTTCGAAAGTTGAGTTCAGTTCGCGTTCTAAACAAACAACATTCATGAACATGAAAAGCCGTAAATGAATGGAGATAAATAAATGTCAATATATCACATCCAGCTCACGTTCTCGTATGTTTGTTTAAGTGCTATCTAGCCTTTTCAATGGTGTTAAATTAGTGAGTGTATATGTATGCAGATCTGCAGATGTACATGATTGAGGTCACAAACATCACTAAAATAACAATAGGTAGTTTTTGGAAGTTTTAAAATTTTTTAGAAAGTATACAAACAAGAATATATTAAATGACATTATGAAGAAATTGAAAAAAATGTCGCATTCAGCAGGACTCGAACCCGCAACCTTTAGCTCTACGCGCTAACGCTCTAATAACTAAGCTATAAATGATTAGCCATCAAATCGGTCGTTAAATTCAACACATGTCTCATGTGACACTTACTCACTTTCTCCCTAAGCACATAAACATATAAGACAGGGCACAAAAAAAGTGTCTTATATTTTGATGTTTCAATTGTCGATTTGACAAAATCTTTTTCTCATTAAAGTTATGCTTTATTTTTAGGGAGAAAGTGAGTCACATGAGTTGAGTTTAACGACCGAAAAAACGATTTGATGGCTAAGCATTCATAAGTTGTTAGAGCGTTAGCGCGTAGAGCTAAAAGTTGCGAGTTCGAGTCCTGCTGTATGCGACAATTTTTTAATTTCTCATTAATGTCATTTAATATATACCTACTAAAAAATTTCAAAATTTTCTAAAATTCCATGAGAGATATCTTAAATAATCGTTTACTAAAGAATTCATGGTTCCAGTCTCCTAACCGAATAAAAATATAAGAAATGGGCACCAAACAAGTTAGCTCTCCCTCATATATCTGCTTAAGAGCGTTCTTTCGCTGTAAAAAGGATCGGAGTTGCATCGCCCTTCCACTTTTTTATATTGATGGGCCCAACGCCTCTGAACCCTTTAGATGCAACTCTAATAGTTTGAACGCATTAGTACTGGCGGCAGCACATAATGAAGCACTTAATGCATTTCTCTTAAATCCCTTTTAAATGTTAGTTACAGCAGATTAAAAAAAATTTTTTTTGATCAAAAATTTTAAAATGTTATATAGAAATGTGGAAACTTAAAATTTTTAAAAACTTGCACTTAAATATCAAAGAAAAAATATGTAAATTGAATAAAAAATATATATTTTTAGCATCCACAATACTAGTTTTTTTTCTCTATATTTTGGTGAAAACCAAATTTTAATTAGTTAATTAATAAAAAAGTTAGCAGGAATCTAGTAAATGAAAGCCTATAGAACGCTCTTAAGGAAAAAATGAGTAAGTGTCATGAGTCGAATTTAACGACAAAAAAAAACGATTTGAAGGCTAAATGTTCGAGTCCTGCTGGATGCGACATTTATTCAATTTCTCCTTAATGTCTTTTAATGTATTCTTGTTTGTATACTTTCTCAAAAATTTCAAAATTTTTAAAAATCCCATGAGAGATATCTCAAATAATAGGTAATGACATTAAATAATACTTTCATGATCATAAGTGATGTATTCTTGAGACATGATTACCTACAGAATAAGGAAACCAAAACATCTCGAAATAGAAGGATAAAATAGTATATTGTGTGACAAGGGGTGAAACAAGACGATTTCTGACTAGGGCGAGAGTTGACTGCCCGAGCGAAGCGAGGGCTGTCTTCGCCCGGTCAGAAATCGTCTTTGTTTCATCCCGTGCCACACACTATATTTTTCATATCACATGCATTGAAACAGCGAGTTTTGATCTCTGTAGCCAGTTGAAGTAAGACTATTTCAGACAAATAGCGTAGTAATATCTTGACAACGATTTAACGACAGCTGTCAGACGATTATGATTTTACACGCTTTTGTTTATTAAAAATGCGATTCTGACAGACTTGAAATAAAGACATAAATAATCAATAAATAAATGTACCGGGCAGAAATAACGTTGTTTCTCCCCTAGGGCAGAAAAAACTGTCAATTCCTGACTGACAGTTGCATTGGTCTGAAATTGTCTTGTTTCGACTGACAAAATCGGGATCAAAACAAGCTGTTTCAATGAATGTGATATGAAAAATATATTATAAATAATTGATTATGATAACATAACTGAAATTCGAAAAAATAGTCCAATACTAAAATAGCAAAATTTTTCGCAACGGCTTATTGATGTATTTTCCATTCAGGGATATCTGGTTGCTAAATTTGTTTTTATGTTAGTAATTCTCAGAGCTTTTTAAATAGTTGTTAAACAGTTATACTATTGTTTTGCTTAATATTACTAAATTGTCTGTACCTATCTAATTATATGTAGGTTGTTAACATTTCCGATAAGTTTTGAACTTATGTTGGTACAATTTGGCCAAATCATCTTTTTTTAGTCGATTACATTTGCTCCATTCTCTGTCTCCCGATGAGTAAATTCCAATACCAAATATAAAATTTTACGAGCTTGTGAACCAAAACATTCTTTGATTTTCGAATCCATTGCTAATAAATAAAATAAGTGCAGTGATTTGGCAACTTTGTACTACTGTACTTTGTTTTGTTTATTTCGCTCTAGAAGTATTATTCGTTCCAAGTTCGTGCGAATTTACTAAACTTAAAAGCTACCTAAGCCGACACTTTAAAGCTCAGGGCCGTAATAGGATCTGTAATATACCAGTAGGTATCGACCAATGAAATTTTAAAAGGTTCTAATTCACTTATTAATTCATTGATTACCATAATATAAACTTATTATAGTACAAATTAAAAAAGGTATAAATTATGATAATAATTACATTCAAGTATTAATATCAGTGTCGATCTTATCGTCATTATTACTATCTACATTTATAATCAATTTATTTACATTAGAAAATATCTGTGAGTATTTTAGCTCTTGTTTAACATATCCAATGTAACTTGTTCAGTTTTGATTCTCTATTGCAGCGACTTTAGTTTCTATCAATTGTCTCTTTGCACTTAGTTTTGGAGTTTTTGCTGGCAATGTTCCATTTCAACTGACCCCAAAGTAGCTCTATAGGATCTAGAACGCAGTAATAGGAAGGTAGACTTAATACATTGTAATGTTCTTGTTTTTCAAAACAGTCAATGACATACTCCTTTTTAAATGTTTTTTTATGTAATACTTCTAATAATTGTTTTTTAGTTTAGCACTCTTCAAAGTAAATCTTATTCTCTTTGTGAAAGTAAATATTCTTTTCTCCATACAACGAGTCTCTTGGTCGTTTATTGATAGTTTTAAATTTAAATTCGTTGTTCGCCACAAAGTCTATCACTAATTAATAAAATAATAATAACGTATGAAGAAGAATAAATTTCAACATTAACTAACACTAATTTGTCGAAAGCTCTGGTCGACGACAATACTCGGAGAATACTGGAATTTGTGAATTCATGACAATAAGAAACCCAAACCTTCAAAGATTAAAACCAGGTAATATAATACAATGGAAGCGATAAGCAGCCGTCGTTAAACCCTCATTAAGATAAGAAAGGTCATTCCGTACGAACTTGGAACGAATAATAAATATTTTTTTAAATATATATCTAATTGTAAATTGTAACGTGTTATTGTGCTTGAACTAATCATCATTGTTTTCTTTTATGGTTATATAATTAGAATAACATTTGATATTTGAAGTACCACAACTATCTGTGTCTTTGATCTTTTGTTCCAGTGGATTCTTATTATAACTTTTTAAAACATTTCTTTACTTTTTTTTTGTCTTTGTTTTTCTTACAGTAATTCTTAATATTTTTCTACCTATTTTAGATTTATTTAATAATTTGTTTTCTAGTTGTAGAGATTGTAACCTCTTTTTTCCTAAAGGTGTTAAAGGCTCGATTGTAGAGGTTAACAAATGCGAACGGCACTCAGGGGGTAGGAGGAGAGCGAGCGTGGATTCGATCGAGCTAGATGATTATTTATTGGAAAGATATAAAGGAATATATTTACTAGAAAAATAAAAGATAAAAGAAGTTAAAAGGGACCAAAGAGAGGAAAAGAAAGAAATGAAAGAGAAAGGGAATGGGCGCCACTTATGTTTTTTATCCTGAGGATGGGGAAATATAAGAAACCCAGTGAAAAAAAAATATATAAGTTGGATAAAATAATCTGTCAGTTGTTCTAGTTAGAGTTAAAATTACACACTTTTATCCGTAAAGCTAAAAAGATAGTTATACTTACTCTTTTCCCTTACTTATCTCAATGGCTACAGTTCTATTATGTGAGGTAGAGAGGTATTCCATAATTCAAAATTTAGTACTCAGTTACGGCTCGTTCTATTCATTTATAAAGTTTGATCAGAACAACATACACCAATTAGGAAAAGAAAACATCTAGTTAAACAATAAACAATATTTATTACACAGTGTGGTAATAAATGAGATGTACAGAAAATAAATAAAATGAAATAAAAATATATCAATGTCATAAATAGCATATCACATTATTAAACACATTTGTGTTTAATCCAAAAAAAAATAACTATTACTACACATCAAATAACAGCTAAGTGAAATTCTTTTGTTATTTTTGTGTACTCTGTTAAGCGAAAAGTGAGAAAGGGATTAAAGTTAGATAAAACGTTATATTAAAGAAATAATAATTCACCTTTTGCTTTGGTTTTAACTCGAGTTAAAAAAGAGTACTTGTACAACTAATTATATTTAGCAAACTTACATATGAAAGGTACAGTGACAAATAAAATTTATTAATAAAATGCTTTAACAAAAAAAATCGAATCACACCCTGGCGTCACGATCACTTTTTGTTTTATGGCGTGTTATGTAGGTATTATCGGTATTGAAGTTACTTATCAAAAAACTTCACACTTAAATTTACAGATACCGATTTTTCAAAAAACTGAGTTACCCTCTGGAGTTTACGATCACTAAATATGTTAACTCTTCATACGTAGATATTAATGATGTGGATTACAAATAAATCCGATATCTAAAGAAAGAAATAGTACTCTTTTTTTTTGTAGTAAAAAATTAGTAACTATGCAATAAAAAGACTTACAAAATGGCTCCTAGGTAATCAGATTAGCTTCGTACCTAATCTCGGAAATACGGAAAAATTCGGCGGCTTACAAGCCTCAACCATAGGTAATTATCGGTAACTTTCACCAAAACCATTAACGATAAACACTAACTGACTCTATCACCACTAGGAACATTAATTAGCTTTTAATTTTAAGCATCAAATAAAAAACCCGCCAAAATTGGACGTAGCTAGGTAACAGAGGTCTTATCACCTACGTTAACATATTCGGAATCCATCTTCGTTCCCTAACGCCAAGGCGCGTAAGCGTTGTTCGCTTAACCACCTGATTTTAAGCACGAAATCCCATTGGTCAATTAAGAAAATCGAATTGTCGTACCCAAGAAGACCGTTATGCTTCAGAGTTCTGTAAACACCTCGAATAAAATTTAGGACAGAGTCGGCCTAAGTGAAAAGAACTGTTAAAAAAAGAAATTTTATTATTCGGGTTTTTTAAAAATGCTACAAGATTCTTTTTTATTATTTGTTTATTCTCACTTTAGTTTATGACAAATGATATATATTCAATGATTATAAAATAGATACAAAGGATTTTATTTTTTTTAATACCACTCGATTTACACAACTATTTTTTTTGGCTAAATCAGAAAAGACACAAATGCTGATAATATAACTACCAGTTAATAAAACATTTTAGCAATAGATAAAATGGTATAAATAACACAATACCATCATTCAATTTAAACACAGTTCTAACTAAGAGAATGAATATATGGTGAACATGCGGTGATCATGTCAATTTAATTACATTTGAAATTTACATTTTGCGGAGAGTTTAGAACATAATATTGAATACAAATTTTAGACTATTATTTTTCAGTAATAATGAAATAAAATCTAGTTACAAAAATACAAAAAACGTAAAATTTACATATATGTAGGTATACACCCAGTTATTTGGTATAGCTATAACTAGAATATAATTTTCAATGTAGAGTCTGCGGAATTATATAAACTTGTACGTGGTGTAAGTCAGCGTTGAATTCGTGCGAATATTGTAAATAAGGGTCTCTCCAAAGACTAATGAAAGCCAGAAGTTTGCATGCTCAGATATTCTGCTGTGACCTTTTAGGAAAGCTTCCCATAAGGGCTAAAATGAAAATACAACAGTTTTACTAAACAAATATTTTAGTTACGTTTGTTGTAAGTATAAAGAGAACTAAGGATTATTTGACTAAATAAATAAATAAATAAATAAATAAATAAATAAATAAATAAATAAATAAATAAATAAATAAATAAATAAATAAACAAATAAATAAATAAATAAATAAATAAATAAATAAATAAATAAATAAATAAATAAATAAATAAATCAATAAATAAATATATATCGTAAATCCACACATACAACGTAACATCTTTATCTCCATTACCTCTGTTATCCCAGCACTGCTTTTTATTTCTGTTTTTATTCCCTCATACATCTCTTGCACTAATCGTACATACTTTTCCGCCACACCGTTTACTATAGCATACATCTTCAATCTTCACACTTCTTGTCTCAGCATTCCGTCATACGCTTTCTCCAAGTCTATGAAAGCAACGTGGACATTACGCTGCATATCACGAAATCTCTCAGCATCTTCACATAACAAAAACAGTAGTTATTGTTTCTTTCTCAGGCATAAATCCAAATAGCTCTTTACTTATACTCTTCTCCCTCTTACCCTCTTCTCAACTATTCTCTCTTACATTTTTACTGCTTACTTTTTGTGTCGCAGCTCTGTTTATCTTTAGATTTTCTTAATAATCATTTTTTTTTCTTTATTACTCACAAAGATTTCAAACGCCGTTTCCATTGCCTTTTGCTTTTGCACCGTTCTCTTTGCTACCTCATTTTCTCTCTTATCACTTGCACTGCCTGATGAATCCACTTATTTTTTGCTACCTTTTTCTTTTTTACTACTTTATTCCACTACAACACTATTTTCCTGATAATTTTCCCAACGTTTCTTCTGGTATCTTCCTACTAAAATAACGATTGCTAGTCCACAAGTCCACCATTCCTCCACATCATTTTTCATACTTATCTCTTTTTACTCTCTTTTCTTAAACTTACTCCCATACTTCTCTTTTCTTAACATTCACCGCTTTACCTTCCCCCTTTCCTTTGAAGGAATTAGAAGTAGAGGCCAGAGCTGAAAAGTGGTAGAGCAGAGAGGCAAGAAATAGAAAGTTATGCAGCACGAAGAGAAAGTTGGAAAGAAGTGGAATGTAAAGAAAGAAAAGAAAATTCAATTTTTGTTTGTAGATTTTTTTATAATAGCAATCAGATTGTAAGTGCCAGAATCCACGACGTAGAAATTGTATTGATTGGAAGGTGTTCCAGATTAATATATTTAAATTATAGTGTGAGATAGATAGATATTTTTTGGGTTAGCTGTTAGCCTATATCACTGCGACCTTTGCAGATATATTGTGAACACCCATTATCTGTGGAATAGGATTAGAGCACCTTGTCCAGCTCTGTCCTCTTAATGAGACTTAATAGCCTTGAGAGTGGCCACTCCGCATAACTTGAAGCAGCCGGTTTCTCCTCTCCCAGTAATAGATACCGCGTCCTTGCAAGGCCTTCACATTGGCATAGGACATGAAATGCAGTTTCCTCTTCCTCTTGGCAGTATCGACAAATGTCTTCATCTGCTAAGTTTAGCTGACTCATGTGTTTTCTGAGCCTACAATGTCCTGTCAAGAGACTGACAATCATTCTGACATCATTTTGCCTTTGTGATAGCAGCTCTGCAGTAAACTTCGCCGAGTATCCCTTTATAAAGAGTTTGGCTTGTCGCTTGCCCGGTGATTTTTCCCACCACTCCTGGGCCTTTTCTAGCCTCCATTTATCAATGGCTGCCTTTCTAAATGTATTAGCAACTCCGCCGAATGGTTCCGGGCCAATCATTGGAGTATTAGCTCCCGCACGGGCCAATTCATCAGCCTTCTCATTGCCCCGAAACCCTGAGTGTCCTGGTATCTATGCCAGTGTCAGAGAATTTTGACTAGCGGCATGTGTCAGGGCCCCAACGCAGTCCTACACCAGCTGTGAGCTTATTTGTGCTGAGACTATCGCCTTTAGAGCTGCTTGGCTGTCCGAGTATATGACTACGGTTTTACCCGTTATACCCTGACTTACGATCTCCGTTGCACAGTGTTGTATGGCCGTTACTTCAGCCTGAAACACTTCGGCATACGCACCTAGACTTAGTTGGATTTTTATCCTGTGTCCTCCACTGTATACTGTGCCTTTCTCAGTCTTTGAGCCATCGGTATACCAAATTGGGGGGCCATTGTTCCATGAGTCCCTTTCCAGTATTTCTACTCGAAAGTTTCTCACAAAGTTATACCTGGGGACTATCCTGTCCTGAGGCATACTCATTATTTGATCTGCCCTAACCCTATTGTATAACTCTGCTTGCTTTTTGCCTTTTAATAAGGTAATGGGGGCCTGGCCTTGTAGCAGTCTGTGAGCAGTTGCCATAGCCTCGCCCTGAATGTAAATGTGCAATGGTGGTAGGTTGAGTAAAACCTGTATTGCGTCCGTTGATGGTCAAAATACATTTTATTTAGATTTTCTTTTTTACTTTTAAAACCTAACACCGTCCCTAGTCGACCCGTTTACAGTGGAATGTGACCTGATGGGATTCTGGGAAGGGTGTGTCACGTGGTGCACACCAGGAAAAGGGTACTTTTATGTGAGCCAGGTCAGCCAGAGCCAGGCCACTTTTACTTTTACTTCGTTCTCGAATAGTTTAACAAGTATTATAATAAAAGTCTGTTAAAAGATATCGTTCTATTAATTTTTATAAAACTCTTACCACGGGTCGTAACACTTTTTAGTGCATTTTTCTTTTTGAATGTGGCTTAATATTTTAAAAAAGTTTTTATTTTATCCTTTGGCTTTTTCTGGTCTGCGATCATTAGACGACCTTTGAAATATCTTCTTTCCAACAAAAATTTATCAAAATCGGTTAATAAACGAGTTATTCACGAACAAACATAAAAAAGCATATACAGGTCTAATTAAGAATTCTCCTCCTATTTTGATCTCAAATAAAAAGAGTTTAACAGTATGATGTTATTAGTTTCTTATCTGATTTATATATTTTGTTTATTAGACAATGTTAAATAACTTGACGAATTACAAATCAATTTCAAAATTGTGAAATTCTTATTAAACTAAGTGTCCAATTTGAAACAAATTTTTAAACATTCATCCGAAATTATTCATAACAATATAAAAAAAACGCAAAATGCCATTTTCCCCCATTTTCGAAGAAGCGAAACTCGTTTGTGAGATTTGTGTCGAACTCAATTGCCGATAACCCTCAAACTGCGAAATTTTGTCGTTTTTTAGTATCTGAGCTTAGAACATTGATTGGATCGGGTTTTTTCGTACAAAACTGCTATAAATTCTGAATTTTAAATCCAATTGCAATTTACTAATTTTATGCGAGTTTTTAATATTATAATGCCTCGTAAACCCTTGTCCAGAAAACGAAGAAAAACGTGTTGTTTATCTAATTGTTTTAGTTGCCGATAATTTATAAAAAATAGTATGTTACATACGGAGGTATAACAGTGTGATAGCTTTTAAGGCAACTTAATATGAAACAAACTTTATAAAAAATATATTGATTTTTCGAACTAGTTTAAAAAATGTCTTGATTTTTGGATGCGTGATAAATTCAATTTATACATGGTAGTAAAAAATACTTTCCCAACAGATTACTTTATAAACCTTTTAGGGTTACTTACTGAAATTTGAAGAAAAACTAATTAAGCTACAAGAATTTTAAAATTTCTTTATGAACTCTACAGTTTTACACAATAATTTTTGGCAGCAACACTGATTTTCATTTTCTGCTCCGTTCGGCCCTGTTAACCTCAACGATAAATCTTAAGGCGTAAAACTGAAGACTTTCCCAAGTAATGCAAATGCATTCGTTAACATGCAAGAAGAATGGTCTTTCAACAGTTTCCGTTTGTTTTTGTGATGAAATGAATACTTTACCGTTATTAGAAATTTTCCTTGTTGGATCTTAATTTCCAGGTTTAAATTCTACATTTTTCGTTGATGCAAAATAGATTTTTAATGTAAATAAGTGTAATGTGTAAAACGATTCAATAATTATGAGAATATTAATATTTTTTATACACGCTTAAAAATTTGTATCGTTTGTTTTTGTATGTACCTATATATATATATATATATATATATATATATATATATATATATATATATATATATATATATATATATATACATGCAATATTATTTATAAAATGTTATTAACAAAGTGTTAAAATAATCAAAGCGTATATATATATATATATATATATATATATATATATATATATATATATATATATATATATATCTCGAAAATTAATTATTAACATATATAAAAAATGCACATTATAATTATAAAATAAATTTTATTAGGTTAGAAATATAATTAATTTTAAATTAAATAATTTTAGCTAAAACAAACAGTGTATGTTAAAAAACAACGCTGCGGACATATTAAACGAGAGAAAGGTTTAAATATTGTGATTTTTTGTTTTCTAATTAGGGTACCTTTAAAAACAACAATTTGAAAGCTTAGTAAATAAAGTAAAATCAATATATTTTTTGTATTAAGTCTGGCATCAAGGTCTACTGTATAAACTGAAAAAGAACTTACCAGAGGAACTGTACACACTCCTAAAATCGTATTTATCAGAAAGATATTTTCGAGTGAAATTCGAGTCAACTTATACAAAACTATATCCCATCAGATCAGGGGTACCACAAGGAAGTGTACTGGGGCCACAACTGTATATGCTTTACACAGCTGACTTACCTACAAATCATGATACAACAACCACCACCTTTGCCGACGACACTGCAATTTTAGCAGTTCACAAAAATCCTGTCGAAGCCGCTGCAAAACTCTAGAGAGCATTAAATCAAATAAATACATGGGCACTAAAATGGAGGATTAAATTAAATGAACAAAAACCAAACCACATTGTTTTTACAAAATGTCACAGTGCATCTCCATCAGTAACAATAAATAATAAAGTAATTCCCACAGTAACCTCTGTAAAGTACCTGGGTATACACTTAGACAGGGGACTAACCTGGAGAACATACATATGGAACAAACGGAAACAACTGGGCATAAAATTTAAGAAGTACTATTGGCTTCTAGGGTGTAACTCTAAACTTCTAACAAGAAATAAACTTTTAGTTTACAAAACAATTTTCAAACCAGTCTGGACATATGGTCTGCAGCTCTGGGGAACAGCATCCAAATCGAATATATCCATAATCGAGAGATTCCAGTCCAAGGTGCTACGTGCAATAATCGATGCTCCGTGGTTTGTGACTAACAGGGATATCTACAAAGATCTGAAAATGAAAACCGTCAATGAAGTGATAGTGGAGTTAAGTGAAAAATACATCGCACGTCTTGAAAGTCATGCGAACGTCCTTGCAATAAATTTGTTGGACAACAGTCAAGAAACAAAACGATTAAAAAGACAGACACCTCTAGATTTACCACACACACAATAATATTGCTATTGTTACAATTGTTAGGCTAACGAATAACATATGTGTATGATTTAATATTCATAGAGATGTGTGGCGCTGGTCACAATCTCTTCATGCCATTCTTTTCATAGATAAAATGTGCTTATTGTTATACGTTATAACAGATTGCATAATAAACATACAAAAAAAAATTAAATCGAAATTTGTTAATTTTTTTAACCGACATTTAAATACAAAAGGTTTACAATTCTACTGTATTTTTTCTATTTAAAGATGTCCCCGTAGGTACAGATCTAAATAGAAAGGTACCGAGAACATCTATTGGGACAGAAGAGGCAATTTATTAATTTGGCAGTTAAAGGACTGCAAGTTAGGACTAGTTGGGAAGACGTGGGAAGGTAAGGAGTTCCACAATCTGGATAAAGGAACGATTGAATCAAACCATTCTCGATGTCTGGCATTAAACAGTGTAAGGGTGCATGGAGTTGGCACGTCGTGTTGCTCTGGCAGGTCTGGTAAATGGAGGCACTATAGAGACTTCTTCTGAGCAAACTTCGTTTAAGCATCGGTAAAACAGGGAAAGATCAGACACTGCTCTTTGGTGGAGTAATATTTATTAGCTTAGAACTTTTGATTGGGTGAAACAATTTTAAAGTTATACTTTCTTTGGCACCTAAGGGGAAAATGATAAGGAAAAAAATTTACAATCCGCGCACATCGTCACGAGATACCAACAGTATAAATTTAGCTAGTAAACATATTATTTTTTTATTATAAACTTTTGAAAATGAATACAAAAACAAGATAAGATGAGAACATAATTAAATAGATAACATAGAAAGCTTTCATCGGAATTTCCCAAGTTCCACACACCTTTTTTATGTAATAGATATCTTGAAAAGAATTTAAATAAATTCGAATGTTGGTAGTAACGTGAAAGAGTTTTTTAAGCCTTCCTGACTGCTACTCTACGATTTACCTACGATTATATATATTTAGTAATTTTTCCAGCTTTATAATTTCACAAGTGAAGCCATTTTGAAAACAGTAACCAGATAAACACTTTAAAAGACGACCTAGTCATACCTAAAGTCCCTAAACCCTTGAAAATTAAACCGTGTAGGGGAAACTAGAGAAGTAATCTGGTTGCTGTCGGCTTTGTCTTTATATATTTGAGCCAGATAGGATCTTTCTGTATTTTCTGTATGCAGGAGCTTTGAGATAGGTTATGTTAGAATACTAATTTACCTAAGAGAATGATGTTACTGTTACAAACTTAATAGTATAATACATAAATAAGTGATAAGTAGCGGTTTATAAAACAGTGGAAAATAACGCACGAGCTTTGTATCTTAGAGTTAGTAATGTACTATACTTTATCTACGTTCACTAATATCAATTGAAAAAGATTAGGCGAAGGTTAAATTTCTGTTA
Organism: Altica lythri; assembly: GCA_964028335.1. NCBI lineage: Eukaryota > Metazoa > Arthropoda > Insecta > Coleoptera > Chrysomelidae > Altica > Altica lythri. The sequence continues at coordinate 61,433,645 of OZ034802.1, forward strand.
ATAGTTACAGTAGAGATCGCCCAACGAAAGTTTGTGACAGCCACGTGGCCTCTCGTTCAATGCGCAGTGGTTTGTTTACGAGCGTTACGATAACAATGACCGTTCTGAAAGCTTGTCAGTGTGGTAGCTGGAATGGTTTTGTAAACTGTATTTAGCTACGAATATTCTGAGAGAGTTTCTGAGTTTTTTTTAAATGTATGTATTTTTTTAGTTTAAAGTGGGTAGTAACAAATTTATATAAAATAAATTCTTCTTAATTATGTTAGCATCATACATTAAAAATTAATTTATGATGTATAATATATTTTTATTTCCGTCCGCCACTGATAGAAAGACTCCGCCTACCTGCGCCGACTAACACGTGGCTGTCCCAAACTTTCGTTGGGAGACCTATACTGTTGTTAAATACTAAATTGAAAGATTCTTGTAGCAGAGATAATAAGTATATAAAGGGTGATTTATAATTAAATAAAAATTATAAAAGACGAATAAAAAAACACAGCCATATCAAATCTAGGTTAAAAAGTAAGGTTGCGCATAATGAAGGTAGGTACCTACTAATGTAAATAAGCGAAACAATTCTATTATGGAAACAAGTATTTTTATGTCCATCTTATGTATTTCAAAGATTAAAGAAATGTATTAAACGGTTTTAGACATAATCGCCCAAAACTTATTTTTAAGGGAATATTGAACACCTTGAACCAGGGTTGTCGTTTTAATTTTGTATGTAGCCATAAAGACAAAAAATATATAGGTTTAAACAACTTTATTGCTTCTCAAAATATGTCTTATTTTTGCATACGTTCAAACCAATTGGTAAAACAGTTATTTCAGTCTTCAGTTGACATCTGCAAAATCGCTATTTTTTAGGTGCATCGATGACTTCATATGGCGGCTGCAATCGCTGCCCACGCATTGAATTCCTTATCTTTGGGGACGTAAAGAAGTCATTGAGGCTTAGATCGAGACTATTCGGTGGATGGTCTAACAATTCGATGTTTTGAAGCTCCAAAAACTTTTGGGGCACCAATTTTAAATCAAGGTCTTTAAAATGCCCAATGATGCCTCCACCTCTCGTATGTTCCACGGCGCTCATCCGTAATTAGCTGACAAACCGAAACAATGTTTTGCTGTGTAATTGCTCTTTTGGGTGGACTTATCCTGGAATCGTCGTTAAGACTGAAGTGATCACTTTAAAATTCGCAATTCCAGCTGGAAATAGTTAAGTGGAGTGGTGCTCCATTCCCAAAGATAGAAACTATTTCAGCGAGACATTGCTATTGGGATAATCCTCTTCAAGAATAAAAAAAAAATTGCTCGAAAATGTTTTCACAGTAAACCTCTGGATTTATGTCAACAAAAAATTGAGGTTAGACTTGTGACTGAAGTTTATATTGGTGGCGCCTCCTAGGCGGCTATATGAAAAACTAAAAAGACAACCCTCGTATCTCGAAAATAAGAAATGTTCTCCTCTATCCACTGTCCAAGTTTATTACATCTAAAATAAATCACCCTGTATAATAACCTTCTTTTTAACACTTAAATACCACTATCGGAGTAACAGTAAAATTTTATTTTTTGTAGTTAGTAAAAAACAAAAAAAAAAATCGAAAAGAGGTTACCTAACCCTGCAAGCCATTCTTGCAACTTCCAGCTAATTTCAGAAAATATAAATGTATTTTGTCTGTTTTTTTGAGCTCCTTGAGCTCAAAAAAGCATTTCTTGAGCTCCTTGAGCTTTAAAAAAGTGGAAATTTTTGAAACCATAGTTTCCATTAATGGGATGAACGATTTTAATGTTGAAAGCAAGAATTGACGCAGTTTTTTAAATGCTTAAAATGTTATTGTTTGTACAAAATTGACAAGTTAAAAAATCTCCAGATTTTTCGACAACGATATCTCACGTGCGAATCAATCAAATTTAATTTATTTTCAAAACGGCATTTCATGTAATTTTTTAAGGCAAAGAGCTGATTAGGTTATGGAATAGATCGATTTAACCACCAATTATTTTTAAAAATAATTATTTTTAAATTTCTGTGAATCTACTTAAACATTAAATTCTTAGGAGGTCTAAGTTGAGGTAAACTCTTTGGAACGCCGTTTCGATCGGTTAAGCCGTTCAAAAGTGGGTTACATACATACATACATATTCTTCGATTGGTAAACAACTTTTAAAATTAATTTGTTTCTTGATTTCAGCTTTTTAGTTTTGTGTTATTTCAGAGATTCTTATTTATTAGTATGCTCATATTTTTTTAACATATTCGCTGCTTCACTGATTCACTACATTCCCTTCCACTTCAGTCTTTCGACTAGCTCAAATCTTCGATCTTTAAAGTTATAACTTGGTTGAATTTTCAAGTGTTTGTTCATTTTTGTACCTATTTTATTTAAGCTTAATATTTGTTTAAGTTACGTTCGATTTTATTTATTTGTAGATGTTTATACGGCTATCAATTTTAATCCTGAATGAGTTGCACTCTTTTTATTAAATTTATTGGATATCGATGGAAAAGAATGGTTTATTGGAACTAAGTTTCTTACGGCAGCCTTGAATGAGATAGGGATTTTGCTGCGTGACCGAACTGAAAAAAAGTAATAGTAAAAAACCGTAACGAAAAACCGTTGAATGAACTGGGTTCGATTCCCGGCCGATGCAATTTTTTTTTGTATATATCTCTTAACATTTACCTTTTTTTGTTAAAGTAATATGAGATATAATTTTTAAAAATCTTGATAGCTGAAAGTCGTTAGGAAAGGTGAGAAAAAATAAATGTAAACATTACTCTTTGAAGCTCACCTTGAATTTTAAAGAAGCTTCTTTCTTAACGCCAAGATTTCACTGATTTTGATATATTGACCGTTAAATGAGACGTGCGCAGGCGCTACAGTCGTATACACAAGCGAGAAGCGAGTAGTGTTATCTGTTGATTCTACATTAGTCGAAGGACACCATTTTAACTTGTTTTTTTTTGTATAATTTTGTATTTCATATATCCATATGTTCCAATTCGACGACTGTATATTGAAATCTGTTATTTTTTATTTTTGCTTTCCTTCTTACTTACATTTTATTTTTTGTAAGTGATTGTTATTCTTAACAGTGAATTATTATTTATAATTATTATTTGCTTTTATAATTTATTCTATTATATAAACTTCCATCATATAAATCTTAAATTTAGTTTAGTTTTCAATACATCTTGCTTCTTTCCAAGTAGTGACCAACTATTTTATCCTTTCAATCCAATTTTTAATTTCATTTGCAAGAAAGGATGTTTCGAGCGCTTGTCTCTTGAGTTTAAATTCAATTTTGTAGTAAACTTCGTCTAGAGACAGCACAACACCATCATAGTACAAAACACAAGAAATTCTCTAACTTGATTAGATTTCAATTTCTATCAGAAAAGTGCAACCTGTTTTCTAGAGAGCAATGGAGTTCGATGCTTTTGATAAAAGACAAATGAAAATACTCAGATTTTCCTAAGATAGAAATCTATTCAAAATGGATATTAAACGAGGTGGTTAATATTGTGAAAAGATCTAAAAGGGAACGAGTCTCGAAAAGGGAGACGAGGTCATCGTAGACTATTATCGCAAACCATCAAAAGGCATGGCACATTCAAATAAATTTTCATTGAAAAGACAGATCCTGTCCTATTTGAGAGGCCTCTAAGAGGTCGAACGAGGTTAAGGAAGCCATTACGGCGCTTTGATAAATTGCTATCATGGGCAAAAGCCCACGAAAAAAAGAGTTTAAATTTACTTTATTCTTTCTTAGCCTCGGGCCGGGACGCATTTTTTGTCTACTAAAAAAATGATGTTTATATTACCTCTGAGTAGTGTTATTTATATAGTATGGACATTTTTTTATACAGATAGAAATATGAAAAAATAACCGAAAGAGAACAGGTTGCAACAGATGGAAGGATCAGTGGTGTAGTGAAACTGGCGTGAGTATCGATCAGATAATATCACATTTTATTGAATCGGCATGTTAAAAGAACTCTTAAAATATGCAGACGTCGAATCGAGTTGAAAAAGCAACGAAAAAGGTCATAGAAGTGTTGCCATCATCGACTGTCAACTGTTTGGTTGCCTCCGGTCATTTACGCTCCATTTCCTTTTCCGAGATTTTGTGGAATACTTATTTGATTTTTTCGAGTCACATAAAATTAAAACAACGATCTTTGATAATTTGAATTTGTCAATATATTTAGGTATTTGAAAAAATAATAGGCATATTAATAAAATATTTAAAAACCATGTGTAGAACTCTAGGAATAGTTGAAGAGAAAAGAATTACTTTTTTAACATTAACAATGTTACGCTGCAAATGCCATGAATTGCATATTTATAATGTATGTGTACAAACTTTTTCCGTTGGCTCGTTCGCTCGTTTGTTTTTTTACCTGTCCATTACTCTCCTTGTAAGCTATAAAAAAGCTATCCTTCTAATACGATGGTCGTCTCTCAAGTTTTGCATACAGCCACTTAGAAGGCGTCACCAATAGAAACTTCAGACACAAATCTAACCTCAATCTTTTGTTGATATAATTTTTTTAAATTAGAAAGTCGATCGAAAAATGGATCTTAGTCGAGAACATTTTCGAGCAACATTTTTTTGCAATTTTCGGAGAGGATTTATCCCAACAGCAATATCTTGCTAAAATGGTTTCAGTGTTTTGAAATAAAGTACCACACCAGTTAACGATTTCCCGCTAGAATTGCAAATTTCAACGCGCCAGTCTTAGCACCATGCTAAATCCACCCAAAAAAAACATTGATGCGGTTCGTCAGTTAATTAAGGATGACCACTGTAAAAGATCCCGGAAAATAGAAGCATCTTAGTCATTTCAAATTCTACAATCAAAAAGATCCTACATGAAGAACTGGGTGTTACAAAGTTGTTTTAACGCTGGATTCCTCATTTGAAGACCACAGGGGAAAAACCTGATAAGTCACATTTAACAGATTTCCAGGAGAGTCGTTTTAATGTTTATATCTATTATAGGGTTAAAGTTATTGCACAAATTGTTTATAAATTTACATCAAACTGTGGCCTCATTTATTATTAAGTAAACTTTATAGTCTAAAAACAATTTTTGTTAACATGTGCAGTTTTATTTTAACTTTAATAGCCTAAGTACATGGTTTACTGGGGAAGAACATGGTAAATCCATTGGTCTTCCATAGTTTTCCCTGTTATTATGATGAGGTATTGTAAAAAATCAGGAAATATTTGTTTCGTACATCAGGTTAGCCAACACAACAAAGCCAGCAGCACTGTAGGTAACAAGTTAAAATGGTGGGATACCAGGTAGGAAATAAGTTCCTTCGGCTAATGTAGAATCAACACATAACACTACTCGCTTCTCGCTTGTGTATACGACTGTAGCGCCTGCGCACGTCTCATTTAAGGGTCAATATATCAAAATCAGTGAAATCTTGGCGTTAAGAAAGAAGCTTCTTTAAAATTCAAGGTGAGCTTTAAAGAGTAATGTATGCATTTATTTTTCCTCACCTTTCCTAACTACTTTCAACTATCAAGATTTTTAAAAATTATATCTCATATTACTTTAACAAAAAAAGGTAAATGTTAAGAGATATATACAAAAAAAAAATTGCATCGGCCGGGAATCAAACCCAGCTCACTTAACGTTTTTTCGTTACGGGTTTTTTACTATTACATTTTTTTAGTTCGGTCACGCAGCAAAATCCCTATCTCATCCAAGCCTGCCGTAAGGAACTTAGTTCGAATAAGGCACTATAAACATAGGTATTATCGTCAGCCATGTTTTGTCCAATGTCAACCACAAAACCAGAGATATTAGAACAGATGTGTTGATGCCTAATATAAAGTTGGCAACAAGTTCTGACATCAGCGCACCATGTTTAAAACTTTACTTTTACATCCTTTTTGTGCTTAAAGTACCTTAAGTTTATTTTTATCTAAAACCACTAGTACTTACTCTGTCACTATACCGTTATAAGTACTTTTTCGCTTTTCGAGATACCAGCTGGTTTAGTTCCCATTTTCACCACTACAAAATACGATTGCACGTCTCTTTAATTTGTCTATGATCTGACACGTAAATTGAGTGACATTGGAAAAAAAATGGCTGATGATAATACATATCTATAGAGCCTTAGTTCGAACAAAATAAAATGGACTTGTCAGGTTGTTCCCGTAATTTTGCTGGACTTATCAGGTGTTTCCCCTGTATGCTATTATTTTAAATAGCTGTAGAATGTAACTTAACATATTGTTCCCCTTTAGGGAGATACCAAAATATTACGCTGTTTGAGATCTACAAAATGATATAAAAAACTTGATTTTACCAAAAATGTGACTTATCAGGTTTTTCCCCTGTGGTCTTCATTTGCTCACAGAAGAGCAAAAAATGGTCCGCGTCAATAGGTGTGGAAAAACATTGGACCGGTTCAACAAAGAAAGCTTAAAAAACGTTTATAGAACAAGAATTCAATGCGTGGGTAGCGATTTCAGTCGCCAGAAGAAACCATCCATGCGTTTAAATCAGCGACTTTGCAGGTGTCAACTGAAGACTGGAATACCTGTTTTACCAAAGAAGCTAAATTTGTTTCTGTACATCTAAAAAACGTATCAAATCGAATCTGATTTATCTACTACTATGTAGGTGTACCTGCGACGTCGTTCGCGTGGCGTGTTGATTGTTGTTTAAAAATTTCTTCACTCACCCTATTAAAGAAATGGGAGGACAATTTTTAAGACACCAGATGTTATGTTGAAAGAAGACAAATACATCTGTGAAAACCGCATTCGAATCGGATCAGTAGTTTTCATGTGATACGCGCACAAACATATAGGTAGACAGACAGACGTACAAAAAAAATCTAACCACATTTTTGGGTTCTATATCGATGTACCCGTGACCTCGTTCGCGTGATGTATAGATTGTTGTATTAAAATTTCTCCCCCCCACACCGTAAAAGAGTTGGGGAAGAAATTTTTATACACCAGATCTTAAGTTAAAAGAAGACAAATACATATGTGAAAACCGCATTCAAATCGGATCAGTAGTTTTCATGTGATGCGCGCACAAACATAAAGATAGACAGACAGACAGACGTACAACAAAAAATCTAACCACATTTTTGAGTTCTATATCGATGTACCCGCGACGTCGTTCGCGTGACGTATAGATTGTTGTATAAAAATTTCTCCCCCCACACCGTAAAAGTGGTTTTCCATACATTTCCCTTCATTGCTCTGCTTTTATTGATTGTAGCGTGATGTAAAGTATCCTATAACCAGCTCAGGAGTATGAAAAATAATTGTACCAAGTTTCGTTAAAATCCGTCGAGTAGTTTTTGTTTCTATAACGGTTATACAGACAGACAGACAGACAAAAATTTTACTGATTTCATTTTTACCATCAGTATCGATCCCTAATCACCCCCTTATAGTTATTTTGGAAATATATTTCATGTACAAAATTGACCTCTCTACAGATTTATTATAAAAATAGATAGAAGATGAATTTTAAAATTGGAACCGAAAATGATCAAACCGGTATACAAAAATGTTTTTAATATTTATCGACTTTATCCTAATAATTAAATGAATAAATATTTTTAAATTTTTAGTTAGTGAACTGATTATTTAAAGACAAACAAAACCTGACCCTACAAAGTAATAGAAAGAACGACTGGTCTCGAGTTTCCGATCTCTACTAAACGCCGTTAGCGCCTTTAATTAACCGGCCACAGATGTCTTAATGTTTAGTCGACGTTTTTAATCATGTCTTTATTCAACTCATGTCAGATAAGAAACTAAATTCGTTTTAAATCACATTTATAAAGTTTTTGAGACAGAGATTATTTATCAAATCGAAAAATAAAACATTAAACTCAAAGTCACTATAGTATATTGTAATACAAGTGTTACAATGACAGAGGTTTCGTAGTACGAGTTCAGTTTGTGAAACGAACCGCGAAGCGGTGAGTTTCGCAAAGAACGAGTACTACAAACCGTCATTGTAATTCGAGTGTTACATACTATTTTTTATAATGAACTTTTAAAAGTATAAAAAAATAAATAAAATGAGAGTTTTTCGAAATATTTATTTATGTTGGTAATCTTGACAGTTTTGACACTTGTCAGTTTTAATGATTTTAAATTAGAATGTTTGTAAAATTTGTATAAAATATTCCGAATTTAGCAATAACGCTGATAATGTAGTTAATAATTTACTACAACATACTTCTTGATTTACTACCTGAACTCTTTCGTTGAAAATCAGTGCAGTGCAACCAATTGTGTAAAACAAAAAGTTACCAAAAACAGTGTTACAATGAATCTATTTCGATACTGTTTTTAGTGTCGAAATAGAAACTTTGTGAACGTGAATTATAAAAAGGCATTTGTGACTACTTGGTTTAAGACGATACCGGTTTTAGGTTAACATCGTAGGTTCGACCCGAATGTGATATTTTTCATTTTCATTACAATGTCATTTATTGTTTGTCTAATTTCAAAATCTTAAAAGGTCTATTTTATTGTAACTTATTCCTTTGTCATCGAGCTAACGTGAAAATCCTTGTCTGCTTTTAAAACCCTTAAAATATCTTTATTAAAATGCAAGGCGTACGAAACTGGTTCTAACATTATTTCCATCACATGCCGTAACAACCTTTGGTCCTTTTCGGTTCACAGGACCTTTCGCCCTACTCACAATTACCTATTTTCTCAAATGACGAGCAAAATCCCGATTTTCGCCTTTCAAATAGAGCACAAAAAGAATCTGATAGGGCGAAGGTATATACAAGTAAAATAGGTTAAAAAGAGTATTGAATAGAATACGGTATAAGTTTAATAATAAAGTTTTGAAGTTTACATCATACATTACATGTCCATCTTTGCGTTATAGACATTATAGACACTAAATAATATGAATATTTTTTTAACATTAAGTCTAACTGCATTTTTTAACTTATTTTATGTACACACATGCTCTAAATTTGGGGATATTAAATATGTACAAAAATACATAGCAATATGTATCAATGTAAATATACAAATAAAATTGATTTGCAAAGAATGTTCCCAAAAAAAAGTTTTTTCAAAGAAATAAAATAAATAATAATAATAATATCATTAATTAAAGAATTTTTGATAAGAAATTATTTTAATCGAGATTTTAATAGTTGTTTATTAATTGTTTTCTTACAAAGGTGTTTTTGGAAAAATTGTTGACGGCTATGGGGATGATTAAGGCAGAAATGCGCCTAACTGATGTTGCAACCGCTATAGAAACCACTCAGAACGTTATCCCACGTCTCTGGATTCGTTGTAAATGGGAAAACCTTAGGGGAAGGCACTTGGGACGATCAAGGAAGACAACATCTCATATGGACTGATATGTTCAGTTAGAAGCGCGAAGAAATCGCCCAGTGCATGCGTTACGGTAGTTAATTAATCATCTCCGTGGAGATCATAATGTGACTACAGAAAATTGAGAGAAGGTAATTTAGCAAGTCGAAGACCTTGGAGCTGTCAACCTTTAAATCAAGGGAATTGTACCAGTCGACTCAAGAAAATTTGATATGGGGGAAAAATCTATGGCAAAATGTTCTTTTTATCAATAAATCTCGGTTCAGTTTGTATCCAGATTCTCGAAGTATATGCGTATGGAGAGAACTTAGCGCAAAAAATCGAATGCAACATACACAAGACGTTCACAGCTATAGAGCAGGCACAGTTATCCTATGGGCAGGAATTTCGTTTAGCAGAAGAAAACTGCGTTGGGTTTGCCGGATCGGTTTTGATCATCAAAGCGCCACGTTAGAAATACTTTAGAACCTGTAATTGTTCCATACGCGTAAAACAATGGTCCAGATCTTATCTTGACCCATGTTGTCAATGAAACTTTACATACAACCAGAGTGACAAGAAATTTCTTGAAAGAGCCGATTATTTCAGTTTTGCCCTGGCCAACACAATTTCAAAATCGCAATCAGCTCTTTAACAATGCTGGGTGGCGATTCTTTAAGAAGATCTGGATTACTCGATCCTTAGTATGGAAAGACGGAGTAAAGCTATCATAAATGCACGAGGAAGCCACATTTCTTATTAAAATATTTTTTGCTTTGTTCCACTGTCATTTAAGTTTTCGTTTAGTGCATTCATTTTAAATTGTTCATATTTTTTTATGAAAATGAGTCATTTTGATATCTTTGTTCATTTAGCTCTTCCGTATCAGGGTTACACAAGTTATTCTATAAAATACTTTTGAACTATTTTATAAATAAAGTTTTTAAAGTAATTTTAAGTAATTTCAAGTGATTGCAGTGATTTCGCGTGATTGCAAGTCATAGAAAGTAATTGTCAGTGATAAAAGTAATTGAAAGTGATAAAAAGTAATTGCAAGTAATTACAGGTAATATAATAAGTGATTTTAAATGACTGAAAGTTATTGCATGTTTTTCATTTGTCAAATAATCCTTCCGAACGTTATGAAAGCTGTACTTTCCTCTGTCATTTTCATTTTTTTATTGAATAAAAACTGGATACAAGTGAGCTAAAGTTTACCATTTACCATAAATTTTCTTTTTAAAAAATTCCTATAGCACCAATGCACTATATATATTCTCTGTCGATTTCGCGCCTTTTTCGTATCGACCTTCACGTATTGTTGACGTTGCAGTATCCGAAAGGTTTTAATTTATGATACCGTTCGGAAAGTTGCTTCTATGTGCCCTTTTTCTTTTCCTTTTTTTGTTATTTGTTCTTAGATGATTTCTAAAATCGAAGCTATGATTTATGTCTACATAATTTAGCTTGGTATATGTTTATCTTCACCTCCAAAAAGAACTTTATCTCTGGATATTTGAAAGTTGTTTTTACTGGGAAATAGGTTTATACAGATATATAATTTTATATGAAGTTGGCATAAAATAGAAACAACAGCAAGAAAACACGTTGTTTTAAGTTTATTTTCAGTAAAAGTTCCTCAGAAGACAATTGTACGAACTTGTACAGTATCATTAGTGAATAACTGTAAAACTACAGTAATTACAGCTGAATTGGCCTCTTCGGCTTTATTATAACGGGCAACTTAAGCCCTTCCAGATCTTATTTATCACTTTAGTTTTATTGCTCGTTTTTCTTTATTTTCTAATATACCAGACTGCAAGTTCCTATATGAGATATATCTCAGTTTACTGGAGAAATTAAAGGTAATGTGTATAAAATCTATTTCTATAGGCAACTAAATTTCATTTTATAGAGTAAAGAGTTTTATGTTAAACTAGGAAATACAGGAAACAGAAAAAAGTTAAAGCACATAAAAAATTAATTGTAAGTAACAGCGGTAACAGGTACATATATGTTTTGTAAAAAAAAATATGTCAATGTAAATGCATTTTAGGACTGAATCAGGTCCGGGATCCCACGTGGAAAAAAGGCATAAAGAATAACCGACTGAAACTTTCAGAATCGCTTAATTGCACTTAGACCTACAAACTTCCATAGCAACAATATCGATGGATGGGTCGTTTTTTCTACAGCAGCGGTCAAACGTGTCAAAGTTATAACCCTCCCCGGAGTGATATATAACCGATTTATTTTTTGTGAATCAACAGTTTTTTATTATTATTACATAATAAAACATGTGACCTACAAAAGAGGAGGGCGTTAACTGGTTATTTGGTAATTCGTTGGCAGTCGTAACTATTACATGTTGAGCGCGTAGGCCCCGCCAAACGCCCTCCTCTTTTTGTAGGTCACATGTTTTATTATGTAATAGTAATAAAAAACTGTTGATCCACAAAAAATAAATCGGTTATCCATCACTCCGGGGAGGGTTATAACTTTGACACGTTTGACCGCTGCTGCAGAAAAAAACGCCCCATCCATCGATACTGTTGCTATGGAAGTTTGTAGGTCTAAGTGCAATTAAGCGATTCTGAAAGTTTCAGCCGGTTATTCTTTATGCCTTTTTTCCACGTAGGAACCTGGTATCAAGTATTGAAAGAATTTATAAAGAAGGAAAACAAGGTGATAGTGGTGAATCTCGAGATTCATTGCACGTAGAAAACGCAAAGAAGTAACTTCTAATGTGGTGTTAGTTCAATTCGACCACATACGTGGTACAATTATAAATTTTCATTTAATTGAGAAAGTACCTACATTAAGAAAAATTTATAAAAAAATCACATACCAAGGAAGCAATAAAGGAAATTTTAAAAGTTGCGCTAAAATTGTTGATTTGTTACTGTAATCTGGGTATTAATATACTAGTTGCTGCAACCTCAAAAAAAAACAGATACTAATTCGTTAACAATTTTAGATTGAGTAGGTCGCAAAGAGAAAAGGTCATAACATTGTTGAGTATGCAAAAGGTGTGCAACACGGTTTTAAATCAACCCACACGAAGGAATCGACCGCGTATCCTACGAGATCAAGTAGCCGTGATTCACACACCAGAGGCATGAACGTAATCACTGATCCATCTACGACAGTTAAAACTAGTCTTCTTATCCTCTGGAGATATTGAGCGTTCCGTCTATGGTACTCATACGCACAAGATAGTCTGGAATCACAAGCTCCCATGACACGAGTGCAAGCATCAGCCAATTCTTCAAAAGGACTCGTCCACTTCCACGGATACCCAAGAAGTCCGCTAAGCCGAGAGTGTCTTTACTAACGTAAGACCTTCTACGAAGAATTCTGACTGTATCCATCCTGATCATCACCAGAGATAAGCTCATACCAGCAACAGCCAGAAAACTCTACAAAGACTAGGACCTGATTGGACCACAGAAGATTTACGACGTTTTATTGTTCGCCGACAGCGATGTCTTCATGGCGAATCGACGCAACCTTCGTGATTGTTTTTGTACATTTTGTAATTGGTAAATTAGTTTATTGTGTGAATAAAACCATTTTATACATCAGCTAAAGTGGAAATTGCAATGTCAATAAAGAAATAAAGTTTTTACAGATATTTTCTAAAATAAAAAAAATATTCCTTAAAAGTCTGTCTTAATCAGAAAGCAGCTGTTTTTTTAAAGAACTTGTCAAATTGCGTTTTGTTTAATGTTGCCATGTATAATTAGTCCAGATAAGTAAGGTAAAAAAGTACTCTTTTAGGGACTTCTACTCGGCTAGGTATCTGACAAGTTTTTAATTACCTCAATATCTGAAATCTATATGTGGAGTGGGTTCGGTGGAGTTTTTAAGTTTATAGCATTTTAAGAGAAAAAATGCACCATTCATAAATGAGATAAATATAAATATTTTAAAATTTGTTAAAATATTACAATATTACATGTCAGATTTACTCACGAAAATATGTCAAGAGTCATAACAGCCCAGACAAAGGGTCTGTTATGAGACACTTTAAAGGATGACTCTTAGACAAACTCAGACTCCTGACCTCAAAGACGCCTTTTTATTTATATTTAATTCATATTCTACGTGAAAATAAAAATTAGACTATTCAAGATTGCTTTGAGATCTTACGTACTGACTTTGACCTAGTTAAATTGGATATAAAACTAATAAATTAGTATGTGAGGTAAAACTACCCGATTAGTGTATGTGAAAGTTTCTCTTTGAACATCTCCACTTGTTTCTTTTACCTATAGACGCCTTCTTTTATTAAGATTACTCTAACATTCCCAACTACACACACCTATTCTAGCAAATGACCATCTTGCTTGAATGAACCGGTGGACAGATCTAGATAGATTTATTAAAATTTAGTTATAAAATATCGTTTTATCTCTTAACGAAGCAAATAACGATACAATATCTTATTCAAGTTAAATAAGTGGGCAAAAATTAATAATAATTATTAAGAAATAAAATTAATGATAATTTACCACTTTTACGTGCACTTTTTTAAATTTATCCATCGAGTAAAACTTTCGAAACTTTGCACCATCTGTCTCAGCGAGACATAAGGTAGAAAAAAGTTAAATGTTAGCTTAAAAATTAGAATTGCATTGTCTGAAAACTCTCTACTTTTCTCCGGAAATAACTGCATAAAAAGAAAATTTTAAAATGTTTTGGCAAAACTTTCTGAACGTCATTACGTTTTACCTAGACTATATTTAGTTACTATCTTCGAGGTAGTCGTAAAATCTTTCAACAAAGAGAATATATTCATAGAATATTTAAGCTGAGTACAGAATATTAAATTGTTATTTGTAAATATATCTTTTTAAAAATTTATAGAGAACTAGCTTTTGAACGCGACTTCGTCTGCGTGTAATTCGAATAAAAGCAAGGTCTTTATGTATCAATAACTGGTGCCCGCGACTTCGTGTGCGCAGTATTAGTATTTCGAGTAGCTTATATTAGCGTGAAAAGAACTAACATTATGACATTAAAATTATAACATACATAATTTTTGGGTCGTATTTGAAAAATATAACAGTCTGACAATATTGAGATGTTACATTCGCACTGTAATAACGTAACAATATTGTCAACATAAGAAATACAGTAATTTTTTCAGACTTAAATGACATTTATCGTTATATTTTGGACAATTCACACAATATCTTTATAAATTATAGCCTATATGTTATTCTGATCTATAAGCTACATTACTGTAAAGTTTCATTAAAATCCGTTTAGTAGTTTTTGCGTGAAAGAGGAACAAACATCCATACATCCATCCAAACAAACTTTCGCCTATATAATATTAGTAGGAGTAGGATAGGATTTTATACAAACCTCGACTTAAAAAGGTGGCAATTCTTCTTTTCTTTTTTTTTAGTCTTATCCCCAGCCTAATTGGGGTCGACGTTATCCTTTCGTATCATTCGTTTCACCAGTCTTTATTTAATGCTACCTATGGTTTTCATTATTTTTTTTAGGTCATCATTTATATTATCCATTTCCCTCAACTTCGGTCTTTCCCTTTTCACTTACCTCCAATGTCATATTCATCTACTTTTTTTACTTAAAAAATTCTAATTCCTCCTCTCTACATGATCAAACCATCTTAACCTATTTTCCTGGAAATTCTTGCCCAGCTGTTTCACTTTAACTGTACCTCTTACTCTCTCAGTTTTTACTCTATCTCTCCTCCTTTATCCACACATCCAATACAACATCGTTATTGCAGCCTCTTCTAATTTTCTCTGTTGTTTTTTTGTTATTGACTATTTTGAGTTATACATCAACGCTGGTCTTGTACAGTATACCTTGTATTTTTGCACTTACATTGCTGTCACACAAAGGCCACTCATTTTTTTCCAGTTCATTCATTCACACTTAATTCTATGATTCATCGCACTCTGTAACCCTCCATCTTTTTTAGCACAGACCCCTAATGTTTGAAGTTTTGACAGCTGGCAGCACTTCGACCAGCAGATTGATTTGAAGTCTATTCGTCTTGTCTGTTGGCATATACGTCCTATTTACTCTCAACCCTTTACTCTCAAGCGCTTTTCTCCATTTCTTAAATTTTCCTTTTAGTATCTCTTTTACAAGATCTACACTCACAATATTATTCGCTTACATCAAAACCCATAGAGCTTCATCTCTTATCCCTTTAATCATAATCTCCATCACCATACTTAAGTGTGCGGCCACAAAGGAGCGCCTACCATCGCTCCGACCATAGCATCGCACCATAGCTCCGCTCACCAAAAAAAAATAAACACATAATATTAGATTTATGTGATAACATCGAAGCACCGACCATCGGTCCGCGCATAGGTTGGAGCTAAGGTCTGATACTTGGTGCCAGGGTCAAAACTGAGCTTAGTATTTTTTTGGCCCTCGACCAGGGTACTCTTTTAAAACATAATCAAAAGTTTCTTTTTTAATTCTCATGTAGTCAAAAAAAAATCCGGATCTTTTCTTAAATCTTCATATAGATGATGAAATCCTCCATACAACATACGTTTTTTGTTTAAAGAATGCACTTTCGTCTTTTGAGATCCTTTATGTAGATACCACATTTTAGCACTTGAATTTAAAATAATATCTTCCTCTTCCGAAGAAGAGGATGTCGAAAACTCGTTTATAGATGATCGTTCACGCTTTAACTGGCGCAAAAGTGCGATGCTCCACGGGTGCGCGTTGGTCCGAGCGAGGGTCAGAGCGAAGGTCGTGGGTATTATGCTATGGTCTAGGGTCGATGTCGATGGTCCCCGTTGTGTCCATACCCTAACAGATAGTGGCTCAGCACCGGCCCTGATAAAACTCTATATGCAATAGAAATCCCTCCGTAATCCCAATAGGAAGTACTCTAAGTCTATGAAAGCAGCGTGAAATATCAGTTGTTAAAATTTGGTAAAGTATCATAATTTTCTTATTCGTAGGTTTTTTTTAACAAATATCTGTGATCCTCCTATGACTGAAATTTTGTTGTTGTAATAATGTAAGACTAAAATAAATCTGATATAATACAAATTCAATTCATTAGTAACTCGGAAAACAATTTACGAACAATTATAATTCATTCAGAAAAACCTCGTATGCTAACTGGCGAATTTAAAGCGACAGAGGTAATAGGATTATTGCGTAGAATTAAAAGCTGATCCCTTTTCAGAAAATACATACAGATTTTGGGGTCAAGAGCGGCGGATATTGGGACTTGACTGCGGTTCAGGTTTAGCTATTCTCCCCTTTCGTGTTGTTACATCCTCTGGTGGCTGCGGTTTTGCACAGCGGTTTTCCATTTAAATTGATTTACTAGTTTTATCATGGTTTCCTTTAATCCTAACTAGAACTAGATGAAGCAGGTAACGAGATCATTTGTGTATGGTAATTAGAATGGTTAATTTTAATTTTTTCTTGTAGTATATGCAAATAAATAGTTATAGTGTCACATCAATTAACTTAAAACTGTCAACTATTAGGAATTCGTAGAATTAAACAGTAAATGCCAATTTGAAGATATTGTCACTTTACCTTTGAAATACACAAATAAATATAGAAAAAAATTGGTTTTTATAAATTTTTATATATAGAAACCTTGTTCTTACAATAAGGAACACATGAAAAAAATTATCTAAATTGGTGCACTCGTTCTGAATATATGCGGCGATTAATTTTTGTTTAATTTTGTTTTGGGAAAAGTTGTAACTTGTTTGGACGTCTGTAAAGCTAGAAAGGTCAAGTCGGCAGAATCACTCGTATTATATCTCAAAATTTAGTGCTAATTTAGTGCTGATAACAGATATTTGGTGCTGTGATAGGGGGACTAACTTTTCATTAATCTAGCAGTGTACCATTCGTGACCGCGCTAAAACGGAAACTAGTGCTCAATTAGTGCTGCCAGTACAGCAAAAGATTTTTAAAAAATATTTTTTTTTCAAATCAACTACTGCTAATATAACGACGCCAGCAGTCTTGAGAGCTAGAATAAGACTCTAAAACGGAAATTAATGGAATTAAAAGACGTCACCATTTAGTGCTCAATTAGGGCTGCCAGTACAGCAAAAGATTTTTGAAAAATAATTTTTTTTTCAAATCAACTGCTGCTAATATAACGATGCCAGCAGTCTTAAGAGCTAGGAGAAGACACTAAAACGGAAACTAAAGGAATTAAGTTTTATTAAATTTAATAATCAACTCAATTGTCACTAACAACATTTTTCTGATATAAACTTACTAATCTACATAAAAAAACCTTTTTATAATAGGCGTTGGGCGCCAAAATGTGGCCCTTATAATCTTAAAATATAATTGGTCGTGGCTTTAATTAGTTTGAGTGTTATCAGTTATCAGTCTCCCACGAAATAAGAATTTAGGGCATGAAGCACATACTTAAACCCAACATTAATTATTCGGCATTTTAAAGAATAATAATCTTTCTGTTAATTAAAGAAAATTATTTCTCTTATCTTGGATAGTTGACGTTTATCTGAATCCTTCGTTTGGGCTCCGGAATTATTTTAATATGCGGTGGAGGTCCTGTTTAAACTGTTAAAGGTTCTTAAAAATTCTTATCCAAATAGCACGAATCTGTCTTTTCCGGAAAACAAAAACTTTCAGTGTTGATTATCTTAAGGATCTTCATAACACCTTATCGAAATTTATAGATGCACCTCTGAGAGAAATGAACGAATCAGATATGATCACTTAGTTCTAAGTAGATTTATTCACTTTAGCCTTCGAAAAGGGCGCACTAAGCTAAGAAAGATTAAAACATATAAATTTATTACTTACAGTCTCGAAAAAATACGACAAACAATTAAAATAATGAGAATCTGTAGACATAGTTTGGATGCCAAAAGACACTGGAAAAGATTCACGATAGATACGGCACTACTCACTGGAAAAAACACTTAAGTTCTATGTATGAATCAAAACAAAATAAAAAATTCCAAAGATATATATAGGTACTTTTTTTAGATGTTTATCGCAAGTAGTTGTTTTCTTGATGAACAGAAAAGGTAAAGTGCTTGTCTGATAATCCGAGAAAAGGTATCAATCACCACCTCAGTTCTCGTGGATAAAAGGTAAAGATAAAACGATAATTCGACTATTTACTAGTCACAATTACCAGCAGAAGGTAATATTAATAACAATATTGGGAAATTTTACCAGTCCTCTCCAATGTAACACTCGAAGCACAAACTAAACTCCATTCAAATGCTGGTAAGATTAACAAGATTTGACTAGAGATTGGTCGCAAGAATAAATCAAAGGTCATCTAGAATTAGGTGGAAAGAGTATTTAAAAGCAGAAATTCTTACGAACCCAACAGGAGTTAGAAAATGATTGTGATTGGTCACACTTACTGTTGCACCTTACAAGTGCTTGATATAGTTATGTGTCTGTTGTCACGTAAGCCAAGAAGTGGTGTGTAAATTTAAGAAGTAGGTAATGCAAAATTTTTAACAACAGAATTTATTTAAAAGAAATTAAGGTAAGGTTTTTAAAAAAGCTACAAAGTAGACACATTAAGATCTTAAAATCAATTATGTTTTTAGATTACCTAGCAAAAAACAGTACCTAATCACGGGCTATAATTAGGTCGCCGTAGAACTCATTTAAAATGCACGTTCACTGTTCTTATATTAGGTTATAAAAAACAAAATTTTAAATTGGAATGAAGTTAAGATACCAAAATAACAAAGTTTTAAATATATTTAAATAAATAATGATATAAAAACCTACGCTGTTAAAGGCAAATACAACTCTGATTAGAAACTTTCTGAATAAAAGAAAATTTCCACCAAGGCTTTGGAAAATTTTATAGATATGGAACGATGCCCATGACTGATAGACTTGGATGATTTATATGGCACTTATGTATGCTCGGTTGGGTATTACTTTCCAAAACTTCCTTTCTCCAAGTTGCGAGCTTTAACTCTTTTAATTTCGAACTGGCTACACCTTTCGAATAGCCAAAGTTTCCTTTTCCAAGTCACCAAATGAGAAAAATTAACTCATTTATTACAAGATGTCTCAATTTTTTTTATAAAGAATGAGAAATAGTTGAGTTTTCACAATCGTAGGTAAATAAAATATGGTTAAAATTTTAGTATTGTAGTATAAGAATCATGTTTATAACAACAATAAAAATAGTAATCATTGATCACTATTTAGTTTTTGAGGAAGTCTCACAATATCACAAACTTTCTTTGATGGAGATGATTCAAAGAATCTAAAAAATTATGCTTTGTCTACAAATGTTACTTTTTTTATTTTGTCTAGTTGAAATGTCACATCCTACAGGACTGGAACAGCTAATTTTTATTTATAGATGATAGCGCTTTAACCAGTTAAGTCCTGTTGTTACGAATTAAATTAATAGTTTTACTTTGAAAATGTCACATGACTGCATAATAAAAATGATATAAACCTCTAACATACAGTCCTGATAAAAACTTTAGCTGATTTGTTGAATGGTTTTATTTACATATTCAACCAAAATTAAATAATCATGTACAAAAATTAAACACGACGGTTGCATTGATTCACGATTAAGGCGATACTGTCGGCGAACGGTGAAACATCAATCTTGGTAAAGTTCGCTAGATGTTTATACCGGTATGAGCTTTCAGGGCGTAGCTTAGGTGATGGTCAGGAAGTCAGAAGTCTTCCTAGGAACTCTGGTGTAATTGTAAAAGACACTATACCCGTAGCAGGCTTCCTGGTTCTCCGTGGAAGTGGTGTCACGGGTCTCGGTAAAGAATTGTCCAAGGGGTGTGCTCTTTAACATTCGTGTCATGAGAGCTTGTAATTAGAGGATTGGCATTTGAGCACAGTATATGGATCGCTTAATATCTCCCGAGGATAAGAATACTACTAGTTTTAATTGCTGTATACGGATTAGTCAGAACATTCATGCCACGAGTGTCATGTGTATTAACCACAGCTACTTAATCTTAGTGCAGTACTATGTAGATCAAGACGCGTAAGCAAAGCCCTCTCGTGCGTTAGTTTGATACGGCGCTGACAATGCCTTCTCGTGTGTTGATTTGAATATGTGTTGCCACTAAACCACAACAACTAAACTAACAGATACAAAAGCAAAATTTGACACATATATTACGTTCCAGTTTTTGTAGATT
The DNA here is from genome assembly GCA_964028335.1 of Altica lythri. NCBI lineage: Eukaryota > Metazoa > Arthropoda > Insecta > Coleoptera > Chrysomelidae > Altica > Altica lythri. The sequence continues at coordinate 61,454,182 of OZ034802.1, forward strand.
TTTCAAGTACCTACCGTATAAAACAGAAGATTTCAGACAATATATTTTTCCTAGTTATTTTATCTCTGTTATGTAGCATAATATAAACGATATCAAGGGAGTTGAATCTATAAGAGATCATAACCATATTTCACAATATTGCGTTGATATAATAACAATAACTGACCATTTTTTTCTAACATTTAAACAGATAGGACGACGCAGTAAAAAATATGTGCTTCCATAGTAGAAAAGCATCCGTTGAGTCATCAGATAAAATTTACGCTGTATTTTGATGGCACTCACTGTGAAAATCCAGCGGTTAATGGCTCGTTAACAGTGGAAATGATTTCTGGTATTTTTCGCATTTGTTCGATGAAACGCGCAGTTCACGGTATTTTGCAGATATCGACGCATGGTGTGTTTTTAGGCTGCCTTTCAGATAAGGCTGATTTATTTATATTTTTTTAGCTTTTTATCATTCTCTTGAGATCTTTGCCCAAATTTATTTGAGAACTGGACCTGAAAGTAAAGGCGTTTTCTCCCGAGTTTTGAATAAATTCGAAAGTTTACTACACAGGAATGTTTTTGATATAGGTAAATGGGTTAAAGGTTGGTGTATTTTTACGTAAAAGGGTTTAGTATAAAAACTTTTACAATTATTATTTTTAATTTTATTGTAATAGTAGTTTACGTAACAAGTCCTGAAAGTGGTATTTTACTGGACGAGTAGGCAAATTGCAGAGCGAGCCATAGGCGAGAAAAGAAACTATTAAATTTATAAAAACATGTCTAAATATCCTCTGAAGACACTCCTGTTACAAAATACATAAATATATAGTACATTTCATCGTTTTTGGCCGATTTGATATTAAAAACCACTGAAATAAGATTAAACTGTCATCCAAGTTACCAATGGCGGAGAGAATTTTTTTTCTAAATTAGGTCGAAAGTTTCTGAAACTATTAGTGTGGTTTGACATCTACAAAAATATGACATAATAATTCTTAAATTCAACCCTTCAACAACGAGCCGTACATGACGGTTACTAGGAATGTGAATTAAGTAAAGACTTTTGTATTGAATACTTTTTATTTACCGGTGAAACCAGATGCAGTTACGTTAGTGTTGTATTAAAAAACAAACGTCCTCATTTAAATTTCTAACTTGCCTGTATCTGAGAGAGATGTAACTCTAAATTTACTTCGAGTATGATTACTGTCATCGGCCAAAATCGGTGAAATGGATTATAGACACTAATATTTTCGATATCAATTACATTTACCTTTTAAAGGTAGGTATACGGTCTATATTTAAAATTTACTGAAAACAGAGTTGATAATAAACCACAAACAATGCAGAAAATTTCGTAAAAATGCTCGTTTTGAATAGATCCTCATAAAGAAAAGGCCCATATTCTTTATAACCCACACAATACGCAGCATGATTCATGAAAACCGGAAACAAAAACATTCCGTGTGGTTTTGGCAAGGAATATCGGTGCCGTGTCGTCTTTCCAGCAATTTGACTTCGTCGCGAATGAATAGATTGATAAAAAGAACCGAAGAACAGAACTGTATCACACAAAATTAAGCCCAAAATGGTATTGGTCCTAAAATGAAAAATGTTTGGAATTAACTTTTAACATTTAGAAGAAAACGCAAAAAATGTCACATCCGCGCCTTAATCAGTTTTACCTAGGATAATTCTAGACTTTTTAGAGGTTAGTCGGCATTTTTGATCATATCTACTCAATTTAATTTTAAAGACATATATGACATTAATGACAGAGAGAGTATTTGTTAAATCTATAATTAAAACATCACACACTAAATGCTAGATTACACAGTTCGAGCTAGCGTACGAATCCAGTAGTTGCACTGCAGTACCTTGCACTGTTTGGACATCATTTACGAGTAATTCGCACGTGCGAGTTGGAGAGTAGCTCGCGTCCGAGTTACTTGAACATTTTTTGTTTTCACTCGCCTGCTCGCTCGGCAGCAACTCGCACATGGCTTGAGCTCGGCTTTTGTTCGCATCGTATGGACGTATAGTTTCGTTCAAAGTTAATTTTTGCTTTTTTGCATTCACACTTCGGTATTTTTGTCGGCATGAAGTGTTAAATCTATAATTAAAACATCACACACTAAAGGCTAGATTACACAGTTCGAGCTAGCGTACGAATCAGCCTGTCGAGTAGCTGCACTGCAGTACCTTGCACTGTTTGGACATCATTTACGAGTAATTCGCACGTGCAAATTGGAGAGTAGCTCGCGTCCGAGTTACTTGAACATTTTTTGTTTTCACTCGCCTGCTCGCTCGGCAGCAACTCGCACATGGCTTGAGCTCGGCTTTCGTTCGCATCGTATGGACGTATAGTTTCGTTCAAAGTTAATTTTTGCTTTTTTGCATTCACACTTCGGTATTTTTGTCGGCATGAAGTGTTAAATCTATAATTAAAACATCACACACTAAAGGCTAGATTACACAGTTCGAGCTAGCGTACGAGTCAGCCTGTCGAGTAGCTGCACTGCAGTACCTTGCACTGTTTGGACATCATTTACGAGTAATTCGCACGTGCGAGTTGGAGAGTAGCTCGCATCCGAGTTACTTGAACATTTTTTGTTTTCACTCGCCTGCTCGCTCGGCAGCAACTCGCACATGGCTTGAGCTCGGCTTTCGTTCGCATCGTATGGACGTATAGTTTCGTTTAAAGTTAATTTTTGCTTTTTTGCATTCACACTTCGGTATTTTTGTCGGCATAAAGTGTGAATGTAAAAAAGCAAAAATTAACTTTGAACTAAACTATACAAAGAAGTAGCACGTCAGTGCAAGCTGGAGAGTTGTGATCGGAAAATGTGTTTTTTTTTTGTTTGCTGTGTCTAAGTACAAGCGGTTATTTAATTTAAAATGGCTGCAGATAGATCGTCTTTTGATAATATTTCATTCATAAAACTCTACAAAAAACAAGATAACCTATGGAACTGTTCTAATAAAAACTACCGAAATAAAGATGCGAAAAAGCAGGAATATATCCATTTTCTAAACCAAACCCTTTTCTTTCACTCTTTTTTTTTAAAGTTTTTTTTATGGACATTTTCCAATTCTTGACATATTTTTTTTTTAATTTAGAAATTGGACAAACAAGAAATGATATTAAGGAGTTAAAACAAATGTCCTATTTGCTGGCACTCGAATCTGCTATGTATCTACAGCATTTAATTATTTAAGACATGTATCAGGGGATTTTTTAAATTCAGTAACAAGACAAACAAGAAATGACATAGTGACTAACCACTAGAATCATTCCTGATCAAACGGTTTAAGATGCTATTGGCTGTACATGGACATCGCAGGTTCGAGTACTGCCGGGCATCTATCAAGGGATTTTTTAAATTCAGTTACAAGACAAACAAGAAATGACATAATATTGCTACTAACCACTAAAATCATTCCTGATCAAACGGATTAAGGTGCTATTGGCTGTACATAGACATCGCAGGTTCGAGTACTGCCGGACATCTATCAAGGGATTTTTTAAATTCAGTTACAAGACAAACAAGAAATGACATAATATTGCTACTAACCACTAGAATCATTCCTGATCAAACGGTTTAAGATGCTATTGGCTGTACATAGACATCGCAGGTTCGAGTACTGCCGGACATCTATCAAGGGATTTTTTAAATTCAGTTACAAGACAAACAAGAAATGACATAATATTGCTACTAACTACTAGAATCATTCCTGATCAAACGGTTTAAGATGCTATTGGCTGTACATAGACATCGCAGGTTCGAGTACTGCCGGACAGCTATCAAGGGATTTTTTAAATTCAGTTACAAGACAAACAAGAAATGACATAATATTGCTACTAACCACTAAAATCATTCCTGATCAAACGGATTAAGGTGCTATTGGCTGTACATAGACATCGCAGGTTCGAGTAGTGCCAAACATCTATCAAGCGATTTTTTAAATTCAGTTACAAGACAAACAAGAAATGACATAATATTGCTACTAACTACTAGAATCATTCCTGATCAAACAGTTTAAGATGCTATTGGCTGTACATAGACATCGCAGGTTCGAATACCTACTGCCGGACATCTATCAAGGGATTTTTTAAATTCAGTTACAAGACAAACAAGAAATGACATAATATTGCTACTAACTACTAGAATCATTCCTGATCAAACGGTTTAAGATGCTATTGGCTGTACATAGACATCGCAGGTTCGAGTACTGCCGGACAGCTATCAAGGGATTTTTTAAATTCAGTTACAAGACAAACAAGAAATGACATAATATTGCTACTAACCACTAAAATCATTCCTGATCAAACGGATTAAGGTGCTATTGGCTGTACATAGACATCGCAGGTTCGAGTAGTGCCGAACATCTATCAAGCGATTTTTTAAATTCAGTTACAAGACAAACAAGAAATGACATAATATTGCTACTAACTACTAGAATCATTCCTGATCAAACGGTTTAAGATGCTATTGGCTGTCCATAGACATCGCAGGTTCGAGTACTGCCGGACATCTATCAAGGGATTTTTTAAATTCAGTTACAAGACAAACAAAAAATGACATAATATTGCTACTAACCACTAGAATCATTCCTGATCAAACGGATTAAGGTGCTATCGGCTAAACATAGAAATCGCAGATTCGAGTCCAGCCGGATGTATACCTAATATTTATTTCAATTTCTTCTTATTTTAATTTCTAAAATAATTACATTACTAAGTAAACAACAACATATCACAATTTCAAGATACAAATCATCTTAAACACAATTTGTAACGTTCTTAAACACCTGCTAAAAGTGAGAATATTAATATTTAGTATTTTTCACTTGAGATGTATTTTTATATGATTTTAAAAATTAAACTTAAAATGTAGACTTAAGTCTATCCATTATAGGATTCGTGTGGTATTAATCGCGTAATACAGAACGCGCGAATTGACAGAATTTTGATTAGATTGAATACTCCATACTCACAGCAAAAAGATTCACGATGGATTAATTGCATGATGATAGTAAAGAAAAAAGTTGCAACTATTGAGTATGGAATATCTTGTTAGTAGGCATTTTCTTTCTTTCTTTGAAATCAGCATAACTTTAGTTTATTTATTGATTGAAATCTATGAAATACGGTTCTGTTATAAATCGATGAACGCCAATGGGCCAAATTATGAAATTATCAGATTCCATTAAAATGGGGAAGAAGCAGCAAACAGGGAGAAAATGACAAGAATAATTATCTTTATGTTGCTCTGGATGTCCCTGGAAAATATCCTGGAAAATTACGTTCAAAAACGCGACTTTAAAATATAATAAGCGAAAAGGGTCTTTTTTGTTGATGAAATGAACGTTAATTTGAAGCTTGTGTATTAGGTTGTTCAACGACTTTAACATAGTGAAATTAAAGTGTTTAATAGGAATAAGGTTCTTTTTGTCTTAGAATTTATATCGAATTTAAATAAAAATCTAATACACTTAATGAAAGAATTGATAAACTTACAACTAAGACAAAAATAACAAACAGAACATTTGTTAAATATATAACCACATCAACATATTAATAAAAAGACAGAGTTTAAGAAAGGCCAACAAGTCAGTTTTCTCGTAAAACTAAAACCAGTAAGATATAATTAATAAACCAAAAATATCATAATAAAAAGTATGGATATCTACAAATATAGTCGAGGCAATAAAGCACTTAATTTTGCATTCGATTTGTGAGAGCCTCAGGAAACTTTGTGAGCTTATGCGATCATGTAAATTGGAAAACTGTATTTGTGCATACAAAAAATGCATTTTTAAAGTGCATATAGATCAGACCTCGTTATTTATTGACTAAAATAAGTTTAATTTTGTTACCCAGTGGTTTCTGGGGTCGCTAAAAACGAGTATCTTATTGAAAGTACCTGGTGCGCATGACACCCTCAGTTTAAATCGCTTCCTGGAGTTTTCAGTAATATCGTTATAAAATTAATCAAAACTCATTACTCGGTTATTCTTGGGATCGCTGGAAACCAATATAATATTGGAAGTGATTTCTGGTTCCCACGATACTTACTGTTTACTTGATCTCCTGAAAAACTTTTCGGTAATATCGTTAAACAAGCAATTAGTCAAAACTCAATACCAGGGTTTTGGTCTCGACATACACAAATATGACATTGCAACTGATCTCCGGAGTACCAGGTGCACAGGATACCTACTATTTACCTCGTCTTCATTAAACAATTAGTCAAAACTCAACACTAGGAAGTAAGTATTTGGGCTCGCTCAGAACGTACTATATAAAATCAACAGCGATATACGGAGTATCTGGTGCTGATCAAAGCAACCTTTACCTTAAAAAACTTCAAGTTATGAGTTATAAACAATTGTATAACGATATTACCATTAGACAAGGTAAACAGTAAGTATCCTGTGCACCAGATACTCCGTAAATCATTTTTAATGTCATATTTGTTTTCAGCAAACGCAAAAACCTGCAAGTATGAAATTTTAATTAATTGTATAAAGATATTAATGAAAACCCCAGGAGACGACGTAAATAGTAGGTATCCTAGACACCATATACTCCGGAGATCACTTTTAATGTAAATTCGTTTTCAGCGACCCCAAAAATCCCCGAATAATAAAATTGAACTCAATTGAACAATAAATAACGAGTTATGTTCGAAATGCACTTTAAAGCCACGTTTTTTGTATGCACAAATGCAGTTTTCAATATTATATAATCGCATAGGATGACGCTCTCACGAATCGAATGCAAAAAGAATCACTAAATTCCTTGTTGGCGTTTAAATTTTGGAGGTAAGACCGATTGTAGTGCTTTATTGCCTCGACTAATAACATGGTCGTATAATTAAAGCACATATTTCATTGCATTACTAACTAATGTATACCCCGCTAAAGGAATTTTAAATTTTCTCGTCCGACTGAAAACAATTATATCTTTTAACAACTTTTTTAGTGGTCCAAAGATGTGAAAATCGCGACGTAATAAACCAGGTGAATGCTAGTATATCATCCATTTTGTTCTTAGGCAGAGCATTATGTTAAGCAGTCAAATAACGCCACTTTCCTAGACGTTTTAGTCTTATCGCTAGATGGAACTTCAAAGTTTTATTATACCTACTTGTTAGTGTTAATCTGCATTTAAGTTTCTGTAAACAGTAAGAGTAATTTTCCTTTAAAAAGTTAAACTGTAACCTTTCTGGTAACAAAAAATTTGCTTATTTCATTGCATGGATAACAACGTACTGAATAGTATAAATTCTTGACACCAAGATTCGTTGACGACGAAAGAACGTCATTATCATTTTGCATTTTGCTCACCCGCAAGTTACTTTGGCCCTCTGGACAAACACTAAGAAACTCATTACGCACAAACCTAATTTGTGTTAAATACTATGCACAACAACATTTCCTAAAACTTTTCTTATTGATATTCTACGATATTCTCTAATATGGCCTTACACATTCCTGTCTTCTGATGCAGTACTTATACAGCTTATCATTTGTCTCTGCTCTTAAATTTTCGACAGTAATCCTCAAGAGATAGATGAGTAAAACATGTGTTTCTATATTACTCCTTGCTTTCGCGTAAAAATTTGCATTAGTAAACAGGAATTAGCTGACCGCATGCTAATTATGTTTGGACATATAGGTATTTATCGCCTTTTTAATTCACAATACAGGGTGTCTCATTATATTCTGACTGTTTTTAAGAGCTTATATCTTCGTAACGGTTCTAGATCATACGATGCGGTTTTTACAGTTAGGTTTAAAATTACCGTAAGTTTTGTGGTGACACATTTATATAAATGGCCTACTTCCGGTTTACCCGCTAGAAAAGTGGCGTATTTTCGGAAAACAGTAGATATAATTTTTTAAATGGAAGACCCTGTATATTTAGCAATTTCCTAAAAGACGCATATTTTTACTTTATAACAATACCTTAAAGTTTAAAATCGGTGCACAGAAAGGGAAGTTAAAATTAAAAAATTACATCTACTGTATTCTGAAAATACGCCATTTTTCTATCAGGTAAACCGGAATTAGGCCATTTTATGTAAACGTGTTACAACAAAACTTAAGATAATTATAAACCTAACTGTGAAAACCGCATCTTATTATCTACAACAGTTTTGAAGATATAAGCTTTTAAAAACAGTCAGAATATAATGAGACACCCTGTATTTAAAATCGCAGTAAAGTATAAAATTGTATCAATGTGATGTGTACAAACACAACTAACATTGGAGAATGTCAGTTCAGTGATTACAATTATTATTTCAAAAACTAACCTGTTCAAAGGTCGGTTATAATTGAATAAAGTTCGTAAATCTGTGTTAAATCTAATATCCGGTATATATCACCTGCTACTTAACAGTTTCTACCTTTTATACGATTAACACTGATATAATATTACCTCACGTTAAATTCCTAAACCTCAATTATATTTTGTAAGGATTATCCTGATTTTTGAACCCTCAAAAAACCATAATTCCGAGTTAGGAAAATCCAGGAAATTATTTGCAATAATAATGAAATCATACATTATCAGGGATTTGGTAAGGGATTGGTACACAGAAAGCCAATTAAATATTCATTAAAATCTAATGGGTTTATACTACTTTTGTAGGCATTATCACCGAAAGAGTATCAACGGTTTTTCAAGAGAGAATTTGTAAATCCACGTAGATGGATTAGTTTAAAAATATATCAATAAAAGTTTTTATTGCACCTTAAACTCAAAACAACGAATTTAAATTTATTACATTGGTTAAAAATATGCCTTATTCTATGTTTTGAATTATTTTAATTAGTATATATATATATATATATATATATATATATATATATATATATATATACATACCTATCGTATGATACGAAGCCCAGTACACAATAAAGGTGAAAAGAAGCCCAGGTTAGGGAGGCGAGACGGGTAGCTTCAACTATTTTAATATTTTTATGTATCTATTAGTTTTATGCGTTTTCTCAAGTAGTGAGTGTTTACGAAGCCAGTGTGTATAAATACAATATAGAAGGTGGACTTAAGGAAGCCCAGAGAGGTTGCCATATTTAAAGTACGATTCTTTCTGCTCTCTTTATATTTTTAATGTTCGTGAAATAAAACTACTTCCTTATTTGGGCTTCAGAATGATGGTTTATGTGTAGAACTGTTTTTACCGTTAACGTATTTCTGTTTCCTAATGAAACACCCAGTTTGAAAATAGTAAAAAGCAACGGATTGTTTTCCCAAGTAGTTTAATTTAGGAAGTATTTTCGTAATAATTTAAACTTTGAAATAGTGTTCTGTGAAATTTGTGTAATTTTGTTTAAAAAAAAATGAAAAGAAGTAAATTTCTGCTAAAACTAGCTATGGAGAATAACATTGCCACTGTTACCGAAGAAGCCATCAATATTTCTCAAATTTCTAACATGTCTACATCTTCTGTAACTGAAAAATCATCTGACAGTATCATTAGTCAAATCAATGGAACTGCTTTTTCTGAATTGAATATGACCGAAAACTCACTAATTGATTCATCTTTTTCAAAAATAGACCCTTATAACTTTATACCTGAAATACCTGAAGAAAGTCACTCTACTTATTTAAACATTTCGAGAAACGAAAAACGATCAACATGCATATTACCTACTCCACAAACCACTGCCTATGAAGTAGTTTCTCAGACAGATAATTTGATGAGCCATTACAGTCTTGCAAATAACTTACAACTTAAAAAATGTTACACAATGCCTAATATTACGGATTCAGGTTCAGAATGCGGAAATATAAACGAAAAAATGTTCGACAATCTAACTCCTGAAATAACTACATACTTGGATTTTTTACCTGAATCTGAAAATTTAGTGAATCGAGATTACGTTACCTTAAAAAATGTAACAACTGAACTACCTACGCAGTTATTAGATTCAACGTCATCCAAAATTCCAGACAGTACATATGATATTGATAACGAAGTAAAAGATGATTCAGAGCAGTTTGAAAGTTCAGGAACTGAGTACATACCATCAACGGATTATTCATCATCGGTATCTTCAAATTCATCTTTAGATGTTGACATCGACATTTCAAATGATGCCACTAGTTCAAAAAATTGGCAAGTCGGTGATGTAAAGAAGACATATTCCAAGGAGCAAATCAAACATGTACTCACTGATGTCAGCAATGTGAAGGAAGTTGACAATATTCAATCAATAATACAGGTAAAGTCAATAATAAAAATTGGATCTAATTTTGATGGTTTAATAATTAATCAAAAATTTTTAAAAATATTTAAAATAATAAACTATGGCTATAGCAAAAAAAAAACGGAAATTCTAACTAAGAAAACTATTTCTCCGACTAAATAATTTTATTTTTTTCTAGGTGGTTGCCAATAATCAATATACCAAGAAGCCTTCTGCTAGAGAGAGACCAACTATTTGCCCCATTTGTTTTCAAGATGTTATTACGCATTTTACGAGACATCTATTCAGGCATCATGCAAATAACACTAATGTTAAACAAATTCTTAGTCTGAAACCCGGAAGCAAAGAGCGCTTAGCTCTTGTTACAGCACTTCGAAAACAAGGATATTTTCATTTGAAAACCGAAAAGGATATCCTCAATCCTGTAAGAAATTCAAAAAACCCAAATACAGATTATTTTGTATGTACCTATTGTCTGGGACATTTTAGTAAAAAACTGTTATACAAACATGTTAAACAGTGCAAACAAAAGCCAGTTGATGTTATTAATCCGGGCAAACACTGTTTAACAAAGTCTCAAACGTTTATGGCATCGATGCTGTCAAAAAATCACGAATATTTAAGAACATCTCGTATAAAAAATGAAGTATTTGGTATAATGCGACCAGATGATATAAGTGCAGTGGCAAAGAACGATCCGTTAATATGTTTATACGGTGAAACACTTTTAGCAAAACATAAAAGACAACAAATTGCTACTGTAGTTTCTAATAAAATTAGAGAAATGGCCAGAATGCTAATAACTGTAAAATCAATGAATACAGAAATTAAAGGACTGTTCGATGTACTACGGCCAGAGATGTTTGGGACTTTGATATCAGCAGTCAAACTCATTAGCGGTTATGACGAATCTCAGAAGAGCTTCAAAGCTCCATCTTTAGCTTTACACATGGGAACAAATCTAAAAATAGTATGTGATGTTGCCTTCAAAATTGTAGTTGAAAAAAAGAACCTTCCTAATATAAAATGGGATAATAGGGAACAAAAGAAAAGTGATATTAAAGATTTAAAAAAGTTAATCGTAGGACACTGGTGTAATGAAATATCTAGTCTAGCATTAAAAACCCTAAAGGAGAGAAAATGGGAAAAGCCAGTAGATTTGCCATTAACAAGTGATATACTTCTCTTTCAAACATATGTTAACAATCTGGCCGAGGATTCGTATGAAAAGTTAAAAAACAATATACACATTCAGAAAAATTATAAAATTTTGACTGAATGTATCTTAACTCAAACTGTTATGTTTAATCGTAAAAGGGTAGGTGATGTCCAATATTTGAAAATAGAAACATACTGTAAAGATTATGCTAGGACTGATCAAGAAGCTTTTACTCAATCGCTTACTGAGGTAGAAAAAATTTTAAGTCAAAAATTTAAAAGAGTTGTAACAGGTGGGAAGGGCTCTAAACCAGTTCCCATTCTTTTCCCTACACGCATTCAACTATTTATAAATTGTATACTTAAAATTAGGGAAACTACTGATATAGTGCCAAAAACAAATCCATATCTATTTGCAAACCCTAATTCCGAAAATAAATGGATGGCCGGAGCAAATATTATTCGCCGTTTGGCTAATAATTCTGGAGCTAAACAACCGACTTTATTAACATCAACAAAATTTAGAAAGCACATAGCAACAATGTTGCAACTAATGAACTTGCAACCAGAAGAAATGGAACAAGTAGCCACATTTATGGGACACACCAAAAAAACCCATGCTGAATTTTATAGGTATATATTTTTTTAAATCTTGGTTTTAGAAATTGCTTTTAGATAATTATCTTTTCTTTACAACTTCTGTCACACATATTTTTCTGTCATTTATTTTAAAAGTATTTTTTTTTAGATTGCCCCAAGATATCTACCAGACTGCAAAGGTTGCCAAAGTCTTACTTTTACTTGAAAAGGGAAAAGGAAAAGAATTTCAAGGCAAAACTTTAAACGAAATAGACATTATTGAAGACATTTATTACAGTTCAGAGTCAGAAGAAGATGAGGAGGGCCTTGGCGACTTACATCTTCCGAGTACCAGTACATCAGCTACTGATAAAATTTCTTTTAATAAATGCAAGAAAAAAAAACACAATTTTATAGAATCAGCAGAACAAAAAGAATTAGAAGATTCAGCTACAGATAAAATTTCTTTCAATAAGTGCAAGAAAAAAAACACAATTTTAAAGAACCAGCCGAACAAAAAGAATTAGAGGTGACAGAATTAAGCGAAAATGTAATGAATGAAAAAGGATTAAGACAAGAGAAATTTGTGGAAGAAAAATTAGAAGAACCGAATTTAAGTGCAGAAAAAGAAGTTGAACATAAAAATGAAACTATTTCTTCTAAAATACTTTGTCAGAGCAAAAAAATATCTGGCCGGATTCGGTGGACCAATCAAGATAAAAAACTTGTTTTAAATTATTTTAAAGATCATTTGGAAAAGAAAACTACACCTAGAAAATATGAATGTGAACAATTTATCGCCAAGCACGGAAAAAGGATGATAAACAAGGATTGGGTCAAAATCAAAACCTTTGTTTACAATTCATTTAGGTTGTCTTAAACCCGCCTTTTAAATAATTTTTAGTTTTAAGAATATTTGTTTTTTTTTTAGTTTATTTTTATTATCATTTTAACACTACCACTTTTTACGTTTACAGATAATCTCAAATCAATAAATGTTTAAATACAGAAATTTATTTTTTCTTATTTTGTATACTATTGTGCCTTTCTTATTTCAGGACTAATACAGATTGACCATTAGAAAACTACTGAGCTCTTACTAAGAGGTAATTAAAACCCCTTTAAAATGAGGTGTCACATATGCCCCGTTTTCATTTAAAAAATTTAAAGGGGTAGCTATTATTCCAAGGGGGAAAGGGACGGTGCATAATTGTATTTAAAAAATGGAATTTTATAAATAAAAATCGATCTGTTTCGGTATTTTCCTTAATTATTGTTGGAAAATTAATTTATCGGTTATTTTAGAATCTCATAATAAAATTAAAAAGACATAATAATAATGTCGGGTTCAAGCTATATATTATTCATATTTCAAGTAAAGCAATGTTGCCTAATTTGAGGGCTTCTTATAGTAAGTACAACGTTCTTGGCTCCTATAATCCATGTACTATATTCAATGAATATACACTTGCACTCGTATGCCCTCTTCAGTCAACTGCGGTGAACTATAGGTGGATAAATTGAGATAGTATACAGACTTATGACTCCCTATGAAATTTTTAGAAGTGTTTCCAGATGGCCCTGTCTACATTGTCTACAATTTATACATGATGTTTTTAAGAAGCCCGATTCGGGCCTCGTAAAAACCTATTGGGCTTCGTATCACCTATGCCAAATATCTGTTTGGGCTTCGGAAAGGTGGTTAGTATATATATATATATATATATATACAAAAGGGGAAAATTATTGGGCATGTACGCAAAAAGGATCAATAAGGCCACGAGTAGGAATGGTAACCGCAGACATGCATGTTTCTGGCTCATTAGCCGTCATCAGTGCGGCATAACCAAGTAGGGTATTGCACTTGGCTAGCAAAAGTGTTGGGTACTTGGGAGCAAAGGATGTTGGGGAAACATGTGTAAAGAAACATAAAAGCACAAAAACAACGAAAGCTCACACAGGAGTCCTATCGCCATTTTGTGCTTTCGGCCAGCTGTGCCAATGGGTTTTCGGCTAGCAACCAGCGTCGCAACGTTGGCGAAACGGACTCATTGTGTTTGAGTCCTTTTAAGCTTTGCACGGGGATTAAAGAAAAATAACAAAAGCCATTAAATTTATTGGGTCAACGCTTCCCTGTAAACGACATTACATGTTGTTTTATTTTCTGGCAGCAAAATAAATTGATTTTCAGGTGCTCCGACCCGCCTTAGGCGGTTGGCCATGACGAAAACCGATCCCTACTAATTGGAAGGTTTGACCTTGAGACCTATTATTAGTAAAAGCGAAAGATGTTTTGATAGGAAATTAAAGCGGTCTAAATGGATTTGGTAGATCAGTTGGGATCATCAGTATCCTCAGTGTATGAGGTAGTTGACCAGCTGGTGGTTCAGTTATAATGGTTGCTACAACTAAATTGTCCTTTAATTCCTTTATCAGTAGCCTCGTCCCATTGCACATGCTAAATTCGTGATATCTGTCGTGATTATGAAATAAGTTATTTTGATAATGATTAATACCAAGATAACAACTTTTAAAAGATTAAAAAATAGTTATTGTGACGTAACTATAACAGTTAGACACATGCTGTCGCGGCATTTTTTGTAGAGATTTATATATTCTTCAGAATCGTAGTACATTATTTTATTCTATAATCAATAGTATTCTCAGCGCACGCGGTGTAAGGATTTTAAGGTCATTTTTGGTTACATTAATGGCATTTTAGTAAGGATCTCTAATTTTTTTGAAAATGAAACATAGCCTATGTCACTCGGGAATAGTGTGGCTTGCCAACGGTGAAAGAATTTTTGAAATCGGTCCAGTAGTTTCGGAGCCTATTCATTTCAAACAAACAAACAAACAAACAAAAAATCAAACCTTTCCTCTTTATAATATTAGTATATATATTATAACATATATGAATAATAAAGATATGTTTTGATAATATCAATCACTATGTTATAAAATATTCCTTACCTTTAATTAATTTTGCTTTTTGAATATTAATAGTGAATAGGTAAGAATTAACTCAGTGTAATTATTTTCCAATATGATTAATTAAATATGCTACCGGCTATTCCCTTATATCAAGGTCAGAGTTCAAATATTCAACCAAACTAGATTCAAATCAGTTAATACACAAATTTGCAATAAAATGACTGTAAAACCGCACTATCCTAGACCAACGATATTTTCTAGGCATGAATTGTATATAAACTTTTTAACCTTTCTAATTCAAAATGTGTCAAACTTCAAAGATACCGTTAATAAACCCAAATATGCATCAAATATATAAAATGAAGTATTCTGACTTGAGTTACTAAACAATTTGGATTAAACTTATCAAAAAGTGAATAAAAATAATTTAGTTAAATACATAAAACAGTGAAATAAAAATGTTCATGAAAATTACAAAAATCAAACAACAGAAAAGTTCTTTATTGATAATAATGGAAGAGTGATACCGTTTTATGAAGATCTTGTTTTCTCTTCGGTCTGCTAAGCCTTAGGATCCCCTTTTCAATAACAGGCCTATGTTACCCAGCACAGCAATGATATCACGAACTTTGGAAATTTTACTAATAAGATTTCTTCTAATCACTGCACAATCAGCTTTTACATCCAAAGGTAAGTACAATAATGCTATTCTTTCTTGTTAGAAACTAGAGTATCTTTCTTTAAATCAATTCAGGAAGCATTTATAACGATTAACTACTCAGCAACAATTTTAACCATTTATTCTTTCATAAAATCATATAAATTTCTCTTACCAATTGCTTTCTCTGGTTACCTTGAGATATTCTTTATACTTTAAACTGTTTTAATACTTTCTATTATCAATACTTTCAAAAAAAACTCAAAATTTCTACAGAGCAAATTTTTAATACAACTTCTATTTCAACCACCAGAAAACAAGAGACATATCTTCTACAAACTTCTTAACTAATTATTTATAATATAAATCTTACTAATCTCCTTTTAACTTTCTTTTAACATCATAATTTTTACAAAAAACTTTCATCGAAACTTTTTACATCCTTCCTCTTCAGAAGGTCGAAAACAAGAGAGATTCTATCAGAATCAACAAAAAAACAATTGACAAATTCAACAAACTTAAATCTATACATCTTTTCCATCTAATCGCCTACTAATTTCTTATTCAAATAAAATTTTTAACAAAATCTAATTCTTGATTCAATATTACAATTTAAAACAATGATCATTCTTTTTTTTATATTCTTATGAAATTTACTAGCACTACAAACTAATAATTTTCTCTTTTTCAGAATATTTCATTTGGCATTTGAACTATTTATAAATTAGAATATGGTTGGTAAATACGTATAATTTAAAAGTAAGAAGAAGTTTTAACATGTATTTTAACTATTTGTGATGTCTTTTTTTTTTATAATTTAATTTTCTCATTTACTTTCACCCCTAATTCATTTAAAATTAATGTTTGATTACTAACGTATTGGCAATTTTATAAACTTTTAATTATCTACTTTACCCATTTATCAATTTCATAATTATCAAAACTTTATATAATGTAGATTAATCATTTTTGAATCTTTAAATAAAAATCTTTGAAATGTATTTGTATTTTTTTTCTTATTATTCTATTTTCTTTTTTCTTTTTTAGGAATTATGAAGAAGATGATGATAATCAATCCCAATGTTACTAAATTTGCGCTCTGACTCGAAATAAGAAAATCTCCTTTCTCTACTTTCCATTAGATTTTCCTTCTACATTCTTATTTAATATAACATAGTAACTAATATCATCTCAATATATATATATAGTGATAAAAAAAAGATACAAAATGTATCTAGTGCCATGCTGTCAGAATATTCCAGATACACAACCTGGATTTGTCCTGGTTGGAATTCATAACTCTATGCTGCGATAGAGATATAAAAATTAATCAGTCTATACAAGGGCAAAACCAAACTGGAGACACGTGTTTCGATCTATTAGATCTCGTCGGTACAGTATAGGTTTGTCTCTTCGGTCACTAATGAAGAGACATCCCTGGTATAGACTTTGTTATATAAGTTTACGAAAGTATAAAACGATCGAAACTGGCGCCATCTCTACTTCAAAAATGGCTCTCAAGTGGTCGCTTATATATATAGGAGCGAATTTTTCTCAATTTTCCAAAGTAGTCGAAACCAGGATTTCCAATCTGTTCGGTTTTCTTCACAAAATCGCGGAAATTTGGTCTCGCCTCCAAAAAAAATATGTAGCTCGAACTTCCTTACAGATATGGACGGACCCTAATGATGAAATTAATAATCAGAAATTCATCCCTTAATGAAATTACAATAAAGTAGAAACAGTTTCCAGCCAAATCGTTTTTTTCCATATTATTGAGAGTAAATTAATTCATACTACCGGTAAAAACCGGTCTTTAATTTATTCAAGATTACACAAACTGATGTTTGGCGAAAGTGAAACTACATGAAATTAGTGGTTTTTAATAATCAAATATCACCCCAATTTAAAACACTTCTAAAAACGAAATAATTAAACGAAACAATAAAATCGACTCACTTATATTGGAGAGGAGGTATCACGAAGAAATCAGATAGTCAAATGAACTCGAAATTCTATCGTAGCCAACAAGAAAGGACAGATATCAGTAACACCAGTAGCGGTACAATTTATAATTAAGGAGATTTCAATAAAATTAGTCTCACCGAATATAGGCCCGGAAACAATAGTCTAGTGAACTCCATTACTAAAACGATCCAATAGATCGTTACATAATTAACTCCGCTTAATATATGTAATAAATCGTTATTTGTATATTAAATAATAACCATTCATGTGGTCTACGTAATACTTAGTAAAACTACCATATTAAATCATTTATATCGTTTGTTGTAATACAAGGTATAAAATCAAGATCTAATATTCGATATAAAAATATAGTCATGCAAAACCAAAGTAACAACTCCCTTGATAACAATAACAGCAATGAACAAGACCATTTGTAAATGGCGCAAGCGAAAATACCACTGGTGTTCGACAATACATTTGAATTTTTATTCATTCCCAGCATGCATTCGATGCAACGCCAACTCAATGGCTTCGACTAAAGAAATGCATTACGTACGTGGAGATTTTCCACAAGATATAGCATCTAGCTAGCGGTAGAAAGATAAAATTGAACCTTAGGGCTAACAGCCACCGTTTCCTAAACACCTCTGCTGAAAAATATGTGAATAGAATTGGCCATTTCTCTAAAAATCGTTCACCTGGGGCTGTACAAAAATACATGTTTCAGGAATTTATTTCGTTAAAAAAAGGATCTAATAAAAATACCTTTAATTGATAATCATTATCAAAATTCTTTGTGCAAATATGCGTACTTGTTATAGTTTTAAATATGTTTCGTGTACTTTTATTTCACCTGTTATTAACTTTCTCTATTTTTAACCGACATCAAAAAAGGAGAAGGTTCTCAATTCGCCCATATTTTTTTTATGTATGTCACAAATATCTCCAGGTTTAGTCATCCGATTTAAATTTTTTTTTTTTAATTCAAAAGAATAGAGTGTCCATGTGGTTCCATAGAAATTTGGTTATGGTATGGCAAATTACCCCTTATTTTTATCTTAGCTATTTAATCTAGATTTTGAATGTTCGTAACTCAAATCTTTTACAAAGATATAAACCATTGGAGCCGACTTCAAGGAAATCGAAATCAGATGCCTAGTTGCTTCCAATTTTTTTAAGAAATAAAGATTTTATTTGTGGCATTTTTCTTCTTTTTTTTTTATTTTTAACTGGTATATATTTAGCGATTCTTTATCTATGTTAAATATACCACTAACTGAATTTCTAATAACAATATCTCTATATAATGAATATTCCTACATATCTAAAATTTAGGAGTCAATATAAGGGTGCATTCGTCTTGGACGCTCACACGCTTTCAGCGCACTCAATCGTCTTTTTCCGCGTTCGACTTGGCGCTGTGAGTAACAAAAAGTCACGCTCGCGGCTGACTTCGTGAGTTTAATCTTGTGCTCACAGACGCTAAATCCACAGAGGTAGGGCAGCAAAAGCGTGAGTGCTTAATGGTACTGTTTTTCTAAACGAATGATGCATGAGCATAAGCTAACCAAACTTTGTAATCAAAAAACAAATTGTTAATATTAAAAATGGCGAGATTTAAATTCTTTGTTCGTAAAAGCTGGTATAACCTGTTCAACGAAATGTTTAAGCCTTTATAAGCATTCTTTTTATAAAATAAATTTAAATATGTACACAATATTCTCATTCCATTTCATTATCACTATCTTCTATCATATTGTATTCATCATCACTATCGTCAGAATCAATTATAATTTCCAATAAATTATGTATTATCTAAAAATCATTTCCTTTATTCGCCATGCTGATACAAACTAACGCAACGCTCACAACGTCCAAAACGAACGATATTTTCTAAACGATTCTAAGAGTTCTTAGGCCAAAACGAACAACAATAATTTGTGGTTATAAGCGTGAGTGCTCAAAGCGTGTGAGCGTCCAAGACGAATGCACCCTAAGTAAGTACATAACAATTTCCACATTTTAATACAAAAGAAAATGAGACACGACAGAACTAAACTATAAGTTATATATTAAGAATTTACCAACGCTGTAAAAATATCTTTTTTTGTTCCTCCGTCCAGAAACCATACTATTAATTACTTCAAAATCGTCCAGAAAATGACATTTTCCGGCCTAGGCCGGCAAAGTAGCTTTTAGATTATCTAAACAGATGGCACTATGAGTTTAAATTTTAAGTCATCAAAAATACATAATGAATAATACAAATTTTAATTAAGTTTATTTAAAAACAGCGTATAATATACTAAACTTACCTAAAACTTTTTCTATAGGTAAGCAGGATTCTAATTTACATTTAATTTCTCTCACAACTTGTATTATAAAATTTGACATTTTTTGAACTTGTTGTGTTTGCAACATATGTTAATTAAAACACTAATAACTGCTGAACACGTATATTAAGTATCAAACTAGTTATTATACAACTATAATATTAACATCCAATGTGGCGCTTATATCTACCCGAAGATCACGTCATACCAGCTGACAGTCTGTCGGCTGTCTTCCAGTCAGTGGTCTTACTTTAGGTAACACAAGCAGTCAACTCTTGAACATAACAGAACTTTTGAAAATATTACAAATTAGTCGGACCAAAAAATAGTGTGTGTTACACGTCCGGAAAATGTTTTACAAGTGCTCGTATTGTTTCGCCTCGGTGCTACGCACCTCGGCTACACAACTTTACTCGCTCTTGCAAAATGTCATTTTCTGTCCTTGTGTCACAAATTACTATTAATTAATATGTAGGTTCTCTGTTTTGACCAATTCTTATTACACGTAACAGTTTTGTTAATAAAATAACTTTTATAAAAGCTCCTGTTAGTTTGAATCGATCTTTTATTTTAAAAATACATACATTTGGTACTATTAATACGTAAAATTTTCTAAAGTATGACTTTTTGTCAAAGGTTTTTCAAGCACTATATGATTTTTTGGTAACAAAAACACCAAAAGAATCTGCATAACTTAGACCAGAATTAAATTGGGCATATTAAACAGAAGTACCTCACGCAGATTATGAAAACTCATTAGAACGGATTAGGCTTAGTGTTTTTCTGTTACGAAACATAAATTTAGTTTTATTAAAATTATTAAAATATTTTTAATTTAAAATAGTTTTTTCAAGTATGGTTAAACTTCACGCTTAAATAATTAATTTTTTTATAAATTTTGAACGGCTTAACGATCGGAACGAGACTACGTCTATTAAGCTAGCAGTACAAAATGAGCAAAATAGATAGGTAGTTAGTTTGTTTAATATTTAGTGATAATTAAGTGCTAATTTTATGCCAGTATCGCAAATTTTGTGCTCTATCCAGCTTTATATCAAGCTAGCAGTGTATATGTCTAGAATCCTACATCAAGATGACTTCTATTAACAACTATTTAGTGCTCTTGATTTATGCGAAAAATATTTTAGTTTTTTTATAAACACATTATTTTGTACTAGTTAACTGCTTGCTTAACAAAGTAATATCTTTAAAGAATATTAAAATACTAAAAGTATTGAGATTTTCACAATTTTTATTTAATGTATGACGCGTTTCACTATCTTATAGCTTCTTCAGATACATTTAAACTTACAAATGTATCTGAAGAAGCTATAAGATAGTGAAACGCGTTATACATTAAATAAAAATTGTGAAAATCTCAATACTTTTAGTATTTTAATATTCTTTGAATATGGATTTTCATCAAGTAACGACTAAGAATATTCAATAATATCTTTAAGATATAATACGTAGGAGGTCAACCAGAGCATCAACAGTACACGAAAAGTTAGTGCTCATTTAGTGCTTTTATTTTATGCAAAAATATTTCTTATAACTGAGTAATTTTATTTTTATTTTTTACTAGTTAACTGCAAGCTTAACAAAGTAATATCTATAAAATAGAATACGTAGAAAGTTAAACGGAGCATTAACAGTACACGAAAATTTAGTGCTTATTTACGGTTATTTTATGCAAAAATAATATTTTTTTTATAACTGATTTTTTTTTTATTTTTAACTAGTTAACTGCTACCTTAACAAAGTAATGACTTTAGGATAGATTACGTAGGAGGTCAACCGAAGCATCAACAGTACATGAAAATTTAGTGCTCATTTAGTGCTATTATTTTATGCAAAAATAATTTTATTTTTTTTACTAGTTAACTGCTCTCTTAACAAAGTAATATCTTTAAGAGAGAATATGTAGGATGTCAACCGGAGCGTCAACAGTACATAAAAATTTAGTGCTGATTTAGTGCTTTTATTAAGTGCAAAAATAATTTAATTCTTTATAACTGAATTTAATTTTTTTATTTTTTACTAGTTAACTGCTAACGGTGGCGTTATAGTACTAAATTAAGTACAAATTGCTCGTTTAAATATAAGATATTGACTAGGTCACCTTATGGTGGCGTTATATTCCTTAATTTAAAAAAGTATTTTCTTGGCTTTTTTACCACATTTTTTTGATCTTTTACTATTTTTCAATTTTTATGGGTTCTCGTTTATCTATTTATTGATAAATCAAAATACAATACCATCTACTGGGTTTTAGTAATAGAGAAATCAAAACATTATATAATACTGCAATTCACACAGTCAAATGCTCTGCTTAAATCTTAAAATACATCACAGCACAGTTTTTACTAGTTCTGCTAGAAAAGTAGCAAATTATACTAATATATACCTAACTGTTTATTTCTTTTCCAGGTTAACGTCATTTCCTTGGTAAGTGATATTTTCTTTTTCTACACAACAATAATACAATTTCGATTTGTCTTTGGCCTATAGGTTCACTTTGTGGCATCCGACTTCGTATTTGAAGCGTTTTCTTTTATTCAACAATTCGGCAATAACTTTTCGCTAAAAAGTTTATATATGTTGAAAATTTAAATGAATCTGCCGTTTGTATTCGGAAAAAGTCGAAATAACTCTCCTTCGGGCACAGGAATCGACGATTTCAAATTTGCGATAGCGTTATTATGATCGCTTTTCACGACACTAAGCTCTTTTATGGCCACTTTTACTGCAGTATTTTAGTCGAGTTCATAAAGATTTTCCAGTTAGTTTACGGGATTTGTTTTAGTGTAAGTGTTATCTGCATACACATGTATCTAAAATTATTTAAGTGTATTTATTTTGTTTGTAGTTGTAACCAGCCTGTAAAGCATGCTAATTCTTGATCTTCACCTCAATCATCACTTTTATGTGTTAGTCAATGTTAATTGATCCATAAAGAGTTAACTTTTGCGAACAGCACTCAGTTGTTTAGTAAAGAACAAATGTGGGTTCGTTAAAGTTAACTAAAAAAATTACAAAAAAGATTTTAAAATTTTTTGGTCTGAATTTCTTCCGGCTAGTCTCAGTCGTAACGCGCGAAAGAGAACACTTATAATTATACTATTCACTTCACAAAACTAAACAGTAAACAATTCAAAATGAACATAAAAAACACAATGTCTATTGCCAGCTGTGATACTGCTTCTTTTCGCGTCCAATAAGTGACTAAACTATTGGAGTCGTTTCATATTCAGCTGTTTGTTTTCAACTTCTGATAGATATTTTGCTAAATTCCCATAATGAATATTTTTCTACTAGAAGTAACTGAAAGTTTATTGGTATTGCAGAATATTAAAAGTGAACAATAAACGCAATTTAAAACATCATTACCACATTCGGATGCTAGAAAAATAAAGCAAATTATATAAAAGCGTTGTCAGCAATTTTCCTACTCTATAACAACACTTGATAAGGGCAGAGACATAAAGATAACTACCAATGGTCATCACACTTGAACCAACAGACAAAAAAAACACAAAAACACTTTGAAGAAATTACATCTCTCTACTATATTTCTGTCAGACGGCGAGATCGTTGTGAAAACCCAATTTTCTTGCTGAGTATTTTCCACAGCGATTTTACTCGATTTTCCCCAAACAACAAAGAAACTTGAAAAACTCTAATAACCCCTGATTTGATATTAGCTTAACACATGTAGTGTTCTCGCCTAGAGTTAAACCCACATATACCATTGTATATTAATGGAGTTGGTTTGCAACTCTATTTGAAATAAGAAGTGGAGTTTATAGTGAGGTTTAGTTTAGCAAACTCTAGCAGTCTTGGTTTTCATGGATGTTGAATTATTTATTCCATTTTTAAACTTTAAGGCGTTCGCTTGGGATTCTTTCTCATAGTTTAATTAAACATCTACTTTAGTTCCGTACCTATCTTTTAAGTTATTCTAACTAATTTATTAAAGGTAAAAAAACGTGTGTGTGTGTGTGTGCGTGTGTGTGTGTGTGTGTGTGTGTGTGTGTTTGTGTGTGTGTGTGCGCGCGCGCGTCTGTGTGTGTGTGTGTGTTTTCGTGACAATGTGCACTCAGTTTTTCAGGACAGTGTGTGCGCATCGTAAAAAATTACTGTTATTTTTCCCTAACGCGCCAAAAGAAGTATAACTTTAAAATGTTTCATAGGTTGGAACAAAAGGTGGTAAAATACTTAAAAGTTATTATTATCGGTTTTTGGTCAACATAACACCAGTTACTCAAAGTTTTTAAAACTTAAAGGATTTAAATTAAAATTTGGAAGGCTGTGTGCACAGTTTATAGTCCAAGTAGGTAAAAAAACAGTTTGTATTCCTTGTGCAAAAATTTTTATTCAAAACAAGCAGAGCGCTTTCGACATAATGTCATCATCAGTGCTTCACTGAAAAGTATGGTTGAATGATAACGAATAAAGAAAATTAAGAAAAATTACATACTTGTCAGTTAACAACGGCAATCCATGTATAAAAACTTTGGTTAAGTTCACAAAATTTAAAATCCATAAGATTAAGATAAATTTACACGTTCCACATTAAACAATAATGTCACAAACATATAAAATTATTGATAAAATCATATAAAATCAACGATGTACAAAGATATAAATTAAAAAATTTTTAAAGTCACATTTTTAAAAGTATTCAATTAAATGAAGTGACCTTCTAAAGTGAGAAATGACATTACTGAAAAGTGACATGAACAAACATTGACAGAGCTGCGTTCCGCTATTTAAAATTAAATGATTTATTAAGAAATAAAGTTTAAGGAATTTTGAAAATTTGAAATCACTCAATTATGATAACGGATGTGAAACTTGTGCTTGAGTTTCACATCCGTTATCATAATTGAGTGATTTCAAATTTTCAAAATTCCTTAAACTTTATTTCTTAATAAATTATTTAATTTTAAATAGCGGAACGCAGCTCTGTCAATGTTTGTTCATGTCACTTTTCAGTAATGTCATTTCTCACTTTAGAAGGTCACTTCATTTAATTGAATACTTTTAAAAATGTGACTTTAAAAATTTTTTAATTTATATCTTTGTACATCGTTGATTTTATATGATTTTATCAATAATTTTATATGTTTGTGACATTATTGTTTAATGTGGAACGTGTAAATTTATCTTAATCTTATGGATTTTAAATTTTGTGAACTTAACCAAAGTTTTTATACATGGATTGCCGTTGTTAACTGACAAGTATGTAATTTTTCTTAATTTTCTTTATTCGTTATCATTCAACCATACTTTTCAGTGAAGCACTGATGATGACATTATGTCGAAAGCGCTCTGCTTGTTTTGAATAAAAATTTTTGCACAAGGAATACAAACTGTTTTTTTACCTACTTAAAGGATTTGTCAAGGATAAGAAACAACAGTTACTTTATTGTACCATGTGGTAATCAGGTTTTAAAATAAAGAGTAGCTGTAGCAGGTTCACTTCCAATCCAGTTCGTCGTTATCTAACCACCTAATTAGCACCCTTAATACTCTGCTGAAGGTAGTAACTAAGTGAAGTAGAAGATAAGATAAAAGACAAAATAAACTGAATAATAAATACACGCAATAATAGTAACTAAATTTTCCTCAGAGACATCTTCCGTATTTTTTTTCTTCATAACTTAAGCCCGTGTTTAGAATGATTTATAAAAATATATTCCATTTAACCTTGAGACTAAGGCGTACGCCACATGAAACAATAAACAATTGACTTGAAAATTTATTTTATTTATTGGTCTAAAAATACATTTCGAGTACACTCAATAGATCATTGTCTTCGATTTTTCGTAGTGTAGAATAAATGTCCCGATTTAGATTTTAGATGGTGTTTAAGCAATTTGTTTCAATTTTCGCTCCATTCGGTTAAACAACTCTTGCTCATCTCGTGCGTCCAAGTATTTTTCATACACCAAATGCTTGAGAACTGCACAGAAATTTTCAATTAGACGTGCCTGTTGTTTTTCGGCAAAAATATCATTTTTGCTCGATCAGCGAATCCGATCGTTTTTTAATAACAGCTCGCGTCATTGCCTGTGTGATATTTGACAATGTGCATGGAATTATGGTATTTTCTTGAGTTGTTTATGCTAATAAATAACTGAATATTGATTGTAGACTAATTTTACAATCATACTACCAAAAACATCGGGATGCGCCTTGTACTCCGGAGATCACTTTCAATGACAAAATTCGTTTTTAGCGACCTCAGAAACAAAATTGAACTCATTTCAGCCAATAAAACGAGTTCTGTTTGAGATGCACTTTAAAAATGCTTTTTTTGAATGCATAAATAGGTACACTTTACCAATATTACATGATCGAATGCAAAAAGAATCATTAAAATCCGTCTTGCCATTTAAATTTCGAAGGTTCAGTGCTCCACTATGGTGGTACCTTACATTTTTGAACAGAAGTATTTGTGTAGAGGCTACGTTGGTACTTTTAGTAAAATTTAGTAACCTTACTATACCTCGATACGCAATTGCATGTCACTGACGTCATTGTGACGTAAACCACTGCGAGGTTCGAATAAATGCCATGTTTAACTTAGAAAGACTTACTATCTTTGACTTATTAACGCGCAATAGAAAGATATACTTTTGAGAAACAACACTGGAGAACTTAATAAACTACGTTAGCGCCGCTTGCCTTTTTTCTTAAAAGTATCTTTTTCTATTGCCCGTTTATAAGACAAAGATAGTAAGTCTAAGTTAAACATGGCAACTACGATTCATTCAAACCTCGCATTGGTTCCACTTGTATATACGTTACAACTACGTCAGTGACATGCAATTGCCTATCGAGGTATAGCAAAAGTTTTGTTATTTCTATTACGATATATGAACAGGAACACTTTAAATTTAAAAGAATTACTCTTGTTTGCTCTTGGTTTCATGGCTTAAAATTGTTTACAAGCCATAACTAGAATTAATATAACATTTCGTCTTCTAGATTTTATACTCTTATTTCTTGAGAAACACATACAATTATAATTCATCCTATCATATTTTATATAATATATAACACAATTTATTTTAAATAAAATGCATCCAGGTGTTTCCCATTTCAATTTCATTCCACCTTCATTTTCTTGCTGCAACGAAACATTTATGAGAATTTTCTAGACCATAAGTTCAAGAGTAAATCTTTGTGCAGTTTTGCTCTGTTGGTTTAGCCATAACCCTAAAGAATGTGTTAGATAAAGAAATAAAAAAGACAAGTTGATAAATGCTATGCTATTTATTTAACCACCTAGTGCATTGTTCCCTTTATTTTCAGGTACATTTCACGCGACGATTTATTGTTCGGACATCCACGGAAATTTAATAAAATGTTGTCGATTTTCTTACATGTCGCTAGCTGTTCTTTTAAAGTAGTAAATGTTGCTGAAAGGATTTTTATTGCTTGAGTTAAAGAGAATTACTTGAACTTCAATCTTATGGCTCTATCATGAATACGAACTAATCTTAAAAATCTTTTTTTTATACATATGTATGTACTTTATATTGAAACTGTTAGTTTAAGTATTGGTTAAGATTGTAAAAAGAAATTATTTAAATGGTAAGGAATTTAGACAATTCTAGTCTCAGGTAGAAGATATATAATTCCATTTACTTTGTTTTTAAAGCAAGGCTTTTTATGCTAACTTTGTAGTTCAATGGAAAAGGTATCAAATCTTCAAAAATTTTAGGGAACCTAAACAATAAAGAGTCTAAATAATTTAATACTAATTTTTTTAAATATAGAGAACCCTTTTAATTATATCTTATAGTTGTAACTTCTTCTTTTTCATTATCTTTTTATCGTCAAGGCATTGTCTGTTTCTCTATACTAGATAGATAGATGAATGGTTTGCTGTTAGCCTGAAACTCTGTGACAGCTATTATCTCTAGACTACGATTAGAGCACCTTGTCCAGCCCTGCCCTTTAAATGAGACTTAATAGTCTTAACAGTGTCCTCTCCACATGACTTCTCATTGCCTTGAAGCCCTCAGTGTCCTGGTATCCATGCCAGTGTCAGAGAATTGCACAGTGTTGTACTCTGTGCCTTTCTCAGTCTTTAAGCCATCGGTATACCAACTTGATTCCCCTTGGATTGGGGGGCCATTGTTCCATGAGTCCCTTTTCAGTATTTCTACTCGAAAGTTTCTTGCAAAGTTATACCTGAGGCATACTCATTATTTGATCCACCATAACCCTATCATATAGATCTGTTTGCTTTTTTCCCTTTAATAAGGTAATCGAAGCCTGGGCTTGTAGCAGCTTGTGAGCAGTTGCCATAGCCTCGTACTTTATGTAGATATGCAATGGTAGTAGGTTCAGCAGAAACTGTAGTGTGTCCGTTGTTGCGGTCCCATGGCCCTAGCTTGAATGCTTCCCAGCTGAAACGCCCTTTTATTTGTCGACAGTTTAGAAGAGAAAATTACATTAATTTTTATTAGGCATTTTCAGTTTTGAAAAAACGACCCTTGACAACAAATAAGCAAGGGTCATTTTCAAAATATTGATTTATCATTTTATTACTTTAGTTTTAGTGGCAAAAGTTCCCCGAATAAAGAAGTAAATAGATTACATCTATTTTAGATGATCGATTAATAACATTCTATTGCCTCTATTGCTGTTGAATGGCGAAAAGAAGATAGATAAAGAATGATTTGTAGACAAAAAAGACAGAAACAGAAATAGCATATGAAAATGTTTAGCTGTAGTCGTGTTTGTTTCTTAGATAACCCCGTGATATTATATGTCAAGAATATCATACAGAATGAAATTTCAATTTCTCAACTGCTAAATTTACGTGTGAGAAATATAAACGTAACATCCGTTTCTCATTTCATTTTTATTTTTGAAAAGTCAACATCAGCTTATTTCGATATCCGGGCTGGGTTGAATCTGTTTGGAGACCGATTCCCGATGGACCCGCATAGAAAAGGAACAGGAATATTGCTGCTTGTCAGGGAAAGCGTGTTGATCCTTTAAGGATAAGTGCTGAGGAGTGTTCGAGCTTTATCCGCTTAAGTTTCACTATGTCGCTGAAGGTTTTTCATTTAAGACGCCAAGTTTGTGTTTATTTCGTAACACTTATTTAGATTAGACTTAAATCACAATCGAAAACAATTTATTTCTTTATAAAAAACAAATCAGACAACTACCGACCATAATTTTAATGCTTTTATTTTTCGGAGAGTAAAATATTCATTTTGTGTCTCTATATCGATCTTATAAAAAGTAGTTTTGACGTTTTTCTCTTAAAGCATTTAATGATGGGAGTAATTAGAAGGTTTTTTTGCAGAAAAAAGTCCGTTTATATTTAAAATGTTGATTAAAAAAAACTAATTACAGTAGGTTAAAATTGTTTATTTATTTCCTAAAAATTACAACATCCATACACAATCCTTCATTATTCTGGCATTGCTGCAAGATGACGTTAATTTTAGCTTTAAGATATCCCCAAACAAAAAAATCATTGGGGATAGATCTGGGCTACGAGTATCCCCTCTTTTCAATATCACTTTTGGGCCAAAAATGTCTCGAGCTGCCCTTAACGAGTCATTAGATGTATACTGGATCCATCTTGCTGAGAGCATGAGCGTTGATTAAAACCAGAAAATTTTGCTGCGCTGGAGCGAAAAAGTTTTCTAACATATTGATATACCAGTTTAGATTCACCGTTACCGCACGCCATCTTGAATCTGGACCAATAATGCCTGTTGCCTGTTGCTGGTAAAGCAATTTTGTTCCATTTAGGTGGAAGTGTGCCTCGTCTGTGAAACAAATGTTTGTAAAGCTGGTGAACCGCTCTACTATTTCGTTTGCAACCTGCTACCTAGTGGCATGGTTCTGAGCCATTAATTCCTGCACTATTTGGATTTTATAAGGAGGTAGAAGTAGATCCTTCTTAAAAGTGCGATTTAATGATGTTCTTGACACGTCAACCGTCAACCGTTTTCGAGATGAAAGTCCAGGACCCCTATTTTCGAATATGTGATGTGATACATCACTGGTAAGAAGCCGGCAATCCGTATTTTAAGACTACTTATATGATTACTCGCATCACACTTCGCCTGGTCAGACCCAGTCGAAGCAGTGAGACATGCGCAATATCATTGTACGTATTCAGGCGTCAGCGTATTGTCAAAATCACATGTTTACCAGAGTTGTTATTCTAGTTTTGTTTTGAAACTTGTCTTTCATAAATAAAAGAATATAGTTATCTGTGGTCTGATTCCTTATTGTTGTGCAAAAAATGGAGTTTTTTGAAGAAAGTTCTTTCAATTTTCATAAATACAACGAGGCAACGCTGCAATATCGAAAATACGATCCATGAAAGGTTCTGTCAGGGATCGATCACTTCCCGACTCACTTCACTATCACTTCACATCACACATTCGAAAATAGGGGTCCTGGTTGGTCACGAACAGACGATTTTACTCGCTCTACGTTTTCGGGGTTCCTCGATGTTCTAGGTCGGCCAGATCAAGCACCCATTTTTTAATTAACACACCTGATAGAGCTTGATTTTTGTGTCGTATCTTGTAAAGTTCGCAAAACTTTCGTTGAGCTTAGGTCGCAGAATCGTTGTTTCGATAGTATTCGCCCACACAACACGCACGTTGACTACCGCTGAACAAAGCCATGGTTCTAAATTTTCATTGGCATCTACACCCCTGCGACGCCGCTGCTACACGCGGCATCCGATTCAAAGGGTAACGGAATTTTCCTCCACCCTGTAATTGATTCTAAATCTTTGTAAACATTTTTGTAACTTATTGGTTATTATACGAGATAATACTAATAAATACTTCACAACACTCACTTCTATCGAAAGATAAACTTTAAAAGAACTGAAAGACATTTTACATAAAAATGTTTCTATGTTGGAAGTAATTAGTTTGCGAATTAGGGTCAATATAAATAAATGATCAAATTTGGTAAATGCTAAAAGGATTCCCTTAATAAATCAAACCTTGTGAAAAGGAATTGATATATAATTGACTTTAGTGGTTCGAATAGCTAATTAAATTAAATTTTTGAACAGATAATAAATTTTAAATTTATAGTCAACTTTAACAAAAGATATGTAGGTATATTTACACAATTTATTGTATCTTTAACACATGCCTATAATAAACCTTCTGAATAGACATACCTTTTATAAAAACTTTTTTCGTGATAAACATCATTAGAAGAAGCTTGCTGTATAAAACCAACTTCCTTCTACTACCGTTGAAAAGTATCTATTTGATATGATAAATGGAGGTTTGGTGAACAGAGTTGAATGTTAAACGCATGTCGTAAGTTTAATAAACGATGATGTATGAATGTTTTACGGAGTTTTAAACTCTACTGGTTTGGAAAACTTCTAATAGAAGTTATAACGATATTTTTACTATTTATTTACTACTCCAGAGTTTTTTTTATATTTAAGCTTTTAATTTTTTGTTCATACTATTAAAAAGTGTTTTATTAAAGCTTTTAAACCATCACACGTACGACATAATACTAATACAATATGCAAGCTTAAATTTTAGCACCCTTTTATACAACACCAGCGGTAAAAAAGGGACATTTAATATCCAGGTTTTTACATTACAGTATTTACGCTGGCCATTATATTCATAAATTTTGTCACCGAGCAATATACCTGTCTGTTTATTATTCATGAATTTTACTTTAAAATTACTTTAATAAAACATGTGTAATAAAGGGTTTGAGCTGGCTTATTGGGATAGTATTATAAAAATTCAACTATATACCTGCAACTGACTTTATTTGCTAAATTAAACATCAAGCACAAGAAATCTGCAATATTATCTGAAATATTTATAGTTATTATCTTTAATATAAAATCTAAAACTAGAAAACATCACATCATAGAAAACAGAAAGCATTTACATGCTTATTGATGAAAAGGAGTTTGGTAAAGAGAAAACGACTTCATCTAACACATCATCTAAGACATAGGCTGCAAGGATTGGTCTAATGGTAGCACCCATGAGAGTACCAAAGAAAAAAAATTGTTAAAAGTTGACCAAAAATCACTTGACTCACTCTGGATGGCATGCCAATGTTTCCTAATATCTCTTATAACAGCATTTAAACCAACATTACTAAATAAGGAAACCACATCCAGGGTAGCTAATACATAATCCGGAAAAGTTGGATTTTAATATATTAAGTTTGGCAAAAGTATCAAAACATCTTTAATAAAATAGTTAATTCACTTTAAACAATTCTTAAACTTTTCCTTGAAAACAATATAAAGTAAATTGGAGACTTTGTTAGTTTGCTTGATTCTAGTAAGATGAAAAACCTTGTTGCTTACCAGTAAAATTTTCATTTAAAGCTTTGTTACTACTGTCAACCATTTGTTGTTTTTAATTTAAAAGCAATGACAGGAATCAATTTAAAGATTTAGTGCCGTTTGCACCGGTTGTACTTAGCTACAGATAAGTGGAGCTTAACTTTAAGGAAACCTTAAAATCAATCTTATTTCGTTTGCAAGGTCACATTTCTCATTAAGGTGGACTATAGTTATGCCCAAGGATTTTACCACTTAAGTTTTCCTTTAAATCATCTTAACCTTCATCTGTCACTCTGTTGGCGTGTCAAAGAGTCGAGTGTTTGGTCGAGTGTGTATTGTTGTTGTTTTTCAATTGTGATTATATTTCGTTACGTTGATTGTGTTTGTTTGTGTCTATTTTTTAAAAATAAATTTTATTCACGACGATGATGGTTTGTTTGATATAAACTTTATTTTTTATAAAATTCCCAGACGGATTTATCTTTGAAATAAATATTTCAATAGCAGGGATGATCTGAATTTTTTTTCGCAATTTAGGGGGACAAAACCTACCAAGCCAAACACAACAATAAAGGTAAAAGCTTAAGGTTCACCTTAACTTTAAGTGCACCTTAGTTAATAAGAACATTTAAGGTGTACCTGAGCAAATGGCATTTAGAAGTTTGTTTCCTAACCTAACCTAAGATTGTAGGAAATAGTCCATTAAAATGTTACAATTTAAGGACCGAATAATGCATTTATTAGAGGACGCAATTTTATTTTTGGGATATGTTTGGGGGGGTCAATAGAAGCTTAACTTCAAGTTTGTGGGGTCACCACCCTTGTCCCCCGGCCGCCATCTTGGAAAAAGGGGGGAAACGCTTTTTTCGCGGTATTTTGGAAACTGTGCGTCTCACAAAAAATTTTCCTCAAAAGATCATCTACAAGATTGATCTGAGGTAATTTTTTTGTAAAATGTATAAAAAAAAGTTATAGAGCAAAAAAGAAATTTTTTTTAAAAATTTTCCCTTTTTTGCTTATAACTTCTTTAATTGTTAATTTAGGGCAAAAAGTGATATCAACATATTTGTAGGCAAAATAATTTTTATAAATTTTTTGTAAGACGCATAGTTTCCGAGATATCACGAAAAAAGCGTTTCCCCCCTTTTTCCACGATGGCGGCCGGGGGACAAGTGTGGCGACCCCACAAACTTGAAGTTAAGCTTCTATTGACCCCCAAACATGTCCCAAAAATAAAATTGCGTCCTCTAAAAAATGCAAAGCTCATGTAACATTTCAATGGACTAAAAAGTTTCTGATCTAGACGACTTTGTAAGTGCAAGTATAATGGTTTAAAGGTGAACTAATATATATACGTAAAACACTAGTTTTTAACCTTAACTATTGTAGTTTCTTTCTTTTTCTCTTAGATTCCTCCTTGGGACACGTTCCAATCAATAAAATTCTCCGAGTTGTGTTGTGGATTCTGCACTTAAAGTACCTAATCATTTGCTATTACAAAAACAATATCCAAATAAACATTTTTTTCTTCTTTCAACTGCTTGCTAACTTTCTGCTCCTCTTCTTGATATCTCCTTCTTTCTGATCCTGTGCATTGTAAATCTGTTTTTTTATTTTCTCCTGTCATAATTTTATTTTTATTTTTTGATTGAATCGTTTTATTATCTATTTAAATTTTAATGTTTTTTACTATTTTTATTCAATTTCCAAATATTTTACAATTCTATTTTTTTAATAAAATCTTTTTCAAATTAAATTTCTGATAATTTATAGTTAATAATAATCTTTTGACAACACAGACAATACAAAAAATTATCAAATACTTAAAATTTATCTTTTTAAAAACTAACATTAGCAACCGATTTCATCAAGGGTGTCTCACACTCCTGGAAAATCACTTAAAAAATGTGTTTCCGAGGAAAAAAAATTATACAAACGTACCTAGTGTCATGCTGTCATTGTATTCCAGATGCGTAACCTGGATTAGTGCCTGGTTAAAATTCCTATTTCTAGGACACAGCACAGGAGGCTACGACATAAATGTAAATATTGACCAGTCTATACAAGGGAAAACCAAACTGTAGACACGTGTTTTGCTCTAGTTAGAGCTCATCAGTACAGTATAGGTTTATGCCTTAAGTCACTAATGAAGAGACATCCCCGGTATGGAATGGCAATTATTTTATGTAAAACCATTGCGAAAGTATAAACCAATACATAAATTCATTATTATGATAAATTTTAATTTATTCTACTCTCCTATCTATGTATATATATATATATATATATATATATATATATATATATATATATATTCTTTTAGTTTTTTCTCTTTAACTAAACAAAACATCCTAATATAGAAATATCTCGCCAGCGTTCATTTTTCTATACATCCATTCCAATCTGCTCGCTATATGAAAACAGAAGAAAATATTTTTTGTAGCAGCCACTACACAGCTGGAAGTTATTCGAACCCGTCAAGGGACTTTAAAAGACGTGCCCTAAGGACAATCCAGTGCAGCTGAAATATATCTTGGCTTCTGCTTTCTGCCTTCTGGCATCTTGGAAGGAATTCGGCAGCCCTGAACGTCGCCGAGGACTAAACAGGGAGTTACAACGTGTTGCAGCTGTCAAGTTTGCTCTGAAATTCATATTTTAAAAGAAGGGTGTATAACCCTTCATGAGACTTGTTATGAGAAAATATTAGCGTCGTAAAGAATTTTTACATTATCTCAAGTGACAGAATTTTAACAACAAGTAAGGTGGTTGTTAATAAATTAAAGCTAAAGTATTAATAAGAGTCGAGGTATTATAATAGTTATGTTGGACAGTTTTATGAACTGGCAACGTCAACTAGTTTAAAACCCTCATAAACAAAATTAATTATTTTAACAAACTTAGCAGAAAAATGTGTATACAAAGTACCTACACCTCTTGTTTTTATTAAGATTTTGATCTTTAAAATCACAAAAATAATAAAAATATAAAATACAGATTTTTGTTATTCAGAAGACAAAATATTCATTATTTTTGTAACAATGTAATGGATGACAATGTAATGGATAGGTACATCCAAATTTTACCACCTAACGTAGTCATAAAATATAAAATCTGGCTTATATGCATGCATAAATATTTTCCAGCTCGATGGTGAATAGCAAAATATATCTCATGATACATATATGCTTGCACATAATATCTCTTAGCATTTTGGAAGCGATGATGTTTTTACATTAAAAAAGATGTCTTCCTATAATCGCAATTAGGTATAGAACAGGTTCATTTTTCTTGCTTTCTTTTTTTACTGATACTTTCTTAACAGATATGCAAACGAGTCAGGTCGTTAGTGCCTAAAAATGAACCGTTGAATATTAATATTATCTTTTCACATGACAGGTAAAAATATACAACGCTATAGGTAGTAAATCTTTGTATATACATTTTAACTTCCCAAAGAAATAAAGTAGCAAATCGCCTACAAATTTATTTAGAATATTGATGATAGTGAGGAGTATACACGAAGCAATTTAAATCATTTTTCAAAAATTGTATAATTTCGTAAACGAATTAAAATAATAGGACATTTTTTTTAAATTGAAGCTTTGAGATTGTAAATTAAGAAAAAATAAGTGATAATATTAGCACCCTGTTCTTTTAGAGTCAAAATGAGAAAAATAAAACTCTACATCCTAAATTCGTACCTGTATATGAGATAAATAGTATTTTTAATATTGATTTTAATTGCTCGCTAAAGGTTCAACTATGCGAACGACACACAGTTGTTTAGTGAAGAGCGAGTCGTGGGTTTGTTGGAGCTATTTTTTTACATGTCAAAAATCTTTGGGCGTCAGAATAATTAGTGTAAGTAAAAAAAATTTAAAAAAAATGAGTGCCAATTTTTTTGTCCTATGGATGGAAAAGATGAGAAATCCAGAAAAAAAGATAAAAAAATATATAATTTAGAAAAAGTAACCCAATAGACTATTATTAAGAAATTTGAAATTCCACACTTTGTGTAGAGATCGAAAAATAAAAATAATTAAGGTAATACTTAGAATTCCTGACTTATCCTAAATATAAATTTAGTTACTTTTTTTAATGCAAAAGTTACAAGAAAATGTTAATCGGAATAACACACACTAGGGAGAAATTAAAATATCTAACAATTTATCAATGCTTATTAAATTGCTAAATAAATATAAAACAAAATCAGATTCGCAATATAAAATGCATAAAATATTAAGTGAATCTCAAGATCTATGTATACTCTAAAAAACTAGAAAGTGAAGATATACTTTGTTAAAACGAAATAGAAATTAAAAAAAGAGTGTGCGTGAAACCTTTACGCGCGATTGAAGTAAAACTTTTTGACGTACGTATCGAAAAATAAATATTTAATTACAATTCAATTATATTTATTGTCTATATACTTTACAAAAAATGATATAATGTTATATTTATATTATTCATTAGAAATAGTAATTTGAAAGTTATCATTATTTTTTATATATGAAATAATAGGTTTATGATAACTAAAATGTGAAACATAGATTTTACTCTCTAAATACCATTAATGTATTTGAAACCGTTTAAAAATTTTGAAAATTTAATAAATAAATTTTGAAAATTTTAAAAATTTAAGCTCCTCCCATAGCTGAAATTACACCGTTACTCCCATCAGAATCTTCCGTTAGAATATGACGTCAGAATTGTTTAGAAAATAAATCTGAGTTACCACTAGTCGCGCCTAAAGAAGTTTTACTTCAATAATAGGTAAACAATATTAAAAATATACACACATTACGTTTAGAATGTGTGATTTTGTAGCTGTATCTACCTTATTGTAATACAACACAAGAGCCTTCGATAGTTAGATAACCATTTCATTTTGTAGCATTTTATAGCATATTCCATAAAATTTAAAATCCTGAGTTGAGTTTGTTTTCTTCAGTTCTCGAAGGATCTGTTATTGCTGGTAAAAGATCAGCCATCCTGACTAGTGGTTTTATGGCCTTTATGGCTACCTAACCAAACCTAAAATAAGTATAAGCAAGTGTTAAAACATTTCGAATATTATTATTTTATGAAAAAGAACGTGCAACATACTTCTTTACTTAACGTAAAGCTTCCCTATAATCAATTATTTACTATCATAATATGTATGTATGTATATAAACTTACTTAATCAAATCATAATAAATGTCGCTGTCTCGTCTTTTTTCCATTTTCATTTTTCTTCAAATCTTTCTGGCGCTGATAATATGCCCTTTGACGTTCATAATTTCTTTTTCTTTTTAGTTCTTTAAGTCTATAAAACGAAAATAGCTAGGTATAAATAATTAGGTATAAATAGTGTAGTTACACACCAAAAATAAAATGTATGCAGATAGATTACTCACTCATTTTCATTCAATATTTTTTCATCACTTTCTTCATTAATAAATCCACTTTGTTTATTCATATTTAAAACAAACACTTTATAGACAAAGTTAAACTATTCACCACCAATGTATTTTGGCTGACAAGCTGTCAATTCATACAATTACAGATTTACCTTTTATTTAATATAGTAGGCGGAATCGTGTTAGGTAATTTGTATCAGGTTTTATTTCCGTTACATTAGAATGACGTCACGTCCGCTAGAATTACTGAGTTACCCCTAGTCGCGCCTAAAGAAGTTTTACTTCAAAAAAAAAAAAACATTTAAAATTTAGTTGGTTTTACCTAATAGCTTTTGCTATTAACTAGAGTTAATTGAGTACATATTTTAAACTTATTGTTAAAAAATACAAAGAGTAAATACAATTGGTGTTATAATAAAAATCACAGATTTTTTTAAGATAAAGACGGCACTGTACAAGATTATTTCCAGCAAGCACACTGGTAAAAACACTGTAGGTCTTTGTATAAAATATAACAAAATCCAAAATTTCCAAAGAAATAAATAGATACTTCTTTCTTTTTTTAGATGTATAACGAAAGTATTGGTATTTTGTTTAGTTGTGTTTTCTTGATAATC
The DNA here is from genome assembly GCA_964028335.1 of Altica lythri. Classification (NCBI taxonomy): domain Eukaryota; kingdom Metazoa; phylum Arthropoda; class Insecta; order Coleoptera; family Chrysomelidae; genus Altica; species Altica lythri. Next base: position 61,492,413 of record OZ034802.1, read on the forward strand.
GGAAATAGGTAGTAATCAAGATAAAAACTTACTTTTGGCTTCAAAAGATAATTCTAGAAAAATGTATCAACACCCTCAACTTTCGTAGATGAAAGGTAAAGATAAAACGATAATTGGACTAATTACTAGTCACAATTAACAGGTACTTGAAGGAGGTAATATTATTAACCATATCGGCAAATTTTACGTTATTCTTTAATGTAACAATCGGAACCCATACTACCACGTAAGTTAAAAAAGCCGGTACAACTAAAAAATTGACTAACATTTCTGGCCAGACCAAATCAAAAGTGAAGTAAAAATCATTGGAATGGATATTTATAAGGGACGTTACCACGTATCTTACAGGAGTAATGGTATTTCGAGAAAATGACTCTGATTGGCCAATCATAGGGTTACACCCGAAAAGCACATGATATAGTTATGTGTCTTTTTGCACATAGGCCACTTAGGTATAGCGTTATTTTAAAAAATGGGGGAGATTGGGGGAAGACGGGGTAGCGGGTAAGACGGGGTACCATGCGAATTTCACAGTTCAATCACGCCCGTTTATTCATCGTCCGGCGCGCCGCCATAACACTTGTCAATCGCCCGGCGGTCAATGGTTGACAAGTGCATGCTTGTCAAAAAAATTTAAAAACAGTGTTTAACTACAAAGTGTTTAATATATTTTGTTGACTGTGGTTTGTGAAATAACGCTAGCTGATGAGGTGTTGCTGTGATTGACGCTTAAACTAACCTATAATAAGGTAGGCATTGTGTTTCCGTACGATTGTTGACTGTTTTTCTTTATTGTTTTTATTTCTAGAAAATGGCTCTGCAGGCAAAATGGGGTAACGGGGTATCCCATCTTGCCACCCTCTTGGAAATGCTTTTGTGCAAGCAGCCACTATGTCTACAGCAGTAAATGGATTTCGTAATTGTGGAATTTAGCCCTATAATCCAAACGTGTTTTCCGAAACAGATTTTGTCCCTTCTTTTGTAACTGAGATCCACTTAAATGACAGTGAAACTTCCATAAACCGAGAAGTATTTCAAGATATAAGCAATGTCATTACTACCCAAATTTCAGACACAATAGCTGCACAAACAGCTGATAGTGACGCTATTGATGACTCTTTGCCAGGATGTTCCCACTGGAGCCCCAGGCTAGTTAATCAGGAACCATCAACAGCACCATATCAAACTAAGGATCAACCAAAGACATCTTAAGCAGAACAATATCAATCCGACTAGCACAAGCACCCATTAGAACCAGCTGATAACCCTGTTTGTCAGGATCCAGAGACACCACAACCAGCTAAAATGCCCACATGCGATAAAAGCGACAGTACCTTTGTTTTGATTGCTCCAAAACAACTTCTTCCACATCCACTTGCTAAAAAATCCTCTCGTATTACCAAAAAGCGTGGAAAAACAGCAATTATCACGTCACCACACTACAAACAAGAACTAGCAGTAATCGCCCAGAAGAAAAAAGATGCCAAACAGAAAAAACTAGAGAAAATAGAAAAAAAAGACAAAAGATGAATTAAAAATCAAAATAAAATTACTACAAAAGATCAAAACGACGAAAAGTCTCATCATCTGCAGATGAAAGTAAAGAAGAGGGGACACACCATGTATGTATTGTGAGGAACCTTCCACGTCTGCGAGTTCTGCCAGCCCGAATAATAATCTTTTTCTGTGACTATGCTTATCACCCCATCTTACCTCAGGGGGTACCCCATTTTACCATTTTTAAGTGTGTAATCAAAAGTTCCTAATGACACCAAATATTAAAAGAGTAATAATTAGTGGTTAATTAAAAAATAAATATAATTGTTTCACTATGCATTTTTTTATATTATTGACATTTAAAGCTTAAGTACCCCATCTTGCCACCCTCTCCCCTATATAGAAAATTTCAAGCAACAGAGCCGTATTATATTTGGAAAAGAAATTTATGTAAGTTTTTTAAAACTGCTACCCTTCTGTGTCCCTCAAGGATGGTTACAGGGACATAAAATTTGTCATATAGAATCCTCCTCTCCTATTGATTTTGGTCCAGATGTGATAATCATAACTGCTAAATTTTAACGGTTTTCTGAAACTTGTGTATATAATTTATATGTACATTAAATCTTAATTTGATGATACTTTCTTACATTGATTTTGTTTTAATATAGAGGATAAAAATGAGAGTCGAAAACGTATGAAGCTTAAATTTCGACTAACAGGTTAGTTGAGGATTTTTATGGTCGTTAAACACCAATTGACTCAATAAGATAAAAGTTTATTTAAATAAACTTTATTTTTTTTCTATCACTTATATGTTATAAATTAAAGAATTTCGTTTTAAATTCCTTGATTTTGTTTTTAATTTAAGTTATAACGAAACAATTTTCACGTACCTTGTATCCCTTTCCACCAAAACAAAATATTTAAAATATCTAAAATAGTTTTCTATCTGCTTGGTTGGAAGTTTTAGAAATTCTTTGTGAGTGCTAACTTTTAAAGCCTGAACTGTTATAGTAACGTAGGAAAGGCCATGAATGATAAATTGTAATTTTCAAACTTTAACGAGTTTTTGACAACGAGACGAAGAGGGTAGGGAATAATTGCTATAATGCGGAGATCATTTTGGCCTGAAGAAAAGTTTAACAATTATTATTACATCATTTAAATAAAAATGTAACATTATAACTTTATTACTTGTTATTTTTTGAGTATCAATCTTATTATCTTACCAATTGCCATGTTTTCAGTGAAGTTTTATTACTCATTAAGTGAAAATTTGTTAGAATTTTAATTAAAACCACAAAATTTATTTGAAATACCTATTAAAAGACATTGTATATTTGTAGAGTTTCTCATATTTTTTGCACATTTTGGGTCACAAGTCACAATATTTACTTAGTTATTAGATATTGGAACATTTTACATCCAGATCCAGATTTTATAATTATTTGCTTGTAATTAAAGAATAAATCGGATAGAGTTCTTTTTAATTTTCTCACCTAAGTGAGTATTTATCTGACAATACTAACAATTCGCTACGGTTAAATAAGGGCTTAATTGGTCTTTCACAATATACTTCAGTTTCCTTTGCCTTGTTTAACCTTTACTACAGTGGATGATGCTGAGTACCTCTCATATTATATAAATCAGAAGAACTCCGCACTATAATGCCCCCCTTGCCAGACCAGCCAGAGCAACGCGACGTGCCAACTCCATGCACCCTTATACTGTTGAATGCCCGACATCGAGAACGGATCGATTCGATCGTTCCTTCATCCCCAGGGTCTCCAGATTGTGAAACTCCTTACCTTCCCACGTATTCCCACGTCCTAACTTGCAGGCCTTTAAATCCCAAATTAATAAATTGTCTCTTTTGCCCCAATAGATGTTCTCGGTACATTTGTGTTTAGGTCTATACTTACGAGGACATCCCAAATAAAAAAAATCATATTTTTGCTGTTGCTTTGGTTTTATCTTTCCATAAGTGTTACTGGATACTGTTACCCAAGCCCATTTTAGAAGAGTAAAGGTATATAATGGATAATTTTAAATCATTAAAGACATCACAGCATGTATATCGGTTGATTCATTATTTTAATATACTGATCAAAGTAAAATCTTATAAGGTTTTCTTGTTTTATACTACCAAATTATACGCACCAAAATATCTTGAAGTTGCTTTAAGAAAATGTAATATTGCAGGGGGTGAAACAAGACGATTTCTGACTAGGGCGAGAGTAGACTGCCCGAGCGAAGCGAGGGCTGTCATTGCCCGGTCAGAAATCGTCTTTGTTTCATCCCGTGCCACACGCTATATTTTTCATATTACATGCATTGAAACAGCGAGTTTTGATCTCTGTAGCCAGTCGAAGTAAAACTATTTCAGACCAATGCAACTGTCAGTCAGAAACATTCTGACAGACTTGAATTAATGACATTTGTTTCTGACCTAGAGACAACTGTCAGTTTCTGATTGACAGGTGAATTGGTCTGAAATTGTATTGTTTCGACTGGCAAAACAGGGATCAAAACTAGCTGTTTCAATGCATGTGATATAAAAAATCTACTTATCTATATTTATTGATATGGAATTCATTCTCTGGGACACCTTCCAGTTAATAAAATCTCCGAGTTTCTGGATTTTGCACTTTAGAAATCTGCTGCTCATACAAAAATATACAACCAAATTTTTCTTTTTTCTTTTCTTCTTGCCTTTGGTCTTTTTTTTACTCTTTACTTGCTAGTTTCTTTTAACTACTCATTTCTGATTCTCTAATTTCTAAATCTGTTTTTTTTATTTGCCCCTGTTCAATATTTTTTTTATATTTTTTTATTAAAGCATCTTATATCTATTTTGCTTTCTATTTTAATTTAAACATTACTACTTCTTACGACTTTTATTTAATTTTTATATTTACAATTCTTTTTTATGCTATTTTCTGTATCATAAATAATGATAATCCAATTAGAAAAAAAAAATAAAAATAATATCACAATCCAAACACTACAAAACAAAAAATTCACAACTCACACTCTCGGAAAGCTACCTCCGCATCGTCGACTGAAGCCCTCAATCGAAAAACTCAAAGACTGCTGGATCAGTTCTCTAACTGGTACAGCAGATGGAGAGTTGCTCTAAATCCAAACAAAACACAAACCATCATCTTCAGACATCCTAACCTCAGTCGACGAGAAAATCTCTCTTACGACTATATCAACCTGTCACTATGGGGGGAACAGCTCGTTCCTCAGGATCAGGTGACCTATCTGGGGGTTCGATTTACTCGAACACTTAGGTGGGACACCGATGTGGACCTTACACTCATCAAAATGAGGAAATGTGCTTCCCTCCTAGGTGCTCTGGGCGGTAGAATCGGGAGAACTGATACCAAAACTCTTTTACACACATACAAAACCTTTATCAGACCTCTTGTTGATTACAAGGCTGTACCATACTCTGCCATTTCCCAGAGACTTATACACTCCATCCATGCCACAGAGAGAGCGGTCTTACAGAAAGTGAAAAACCTACACTACCTCTATCCAAGCCACCTTGTCTACAATAACACAAATATACTGCCTCTCCCTTCTCGTTTTCAGACGCTTCAACATCGCTACGTCGCCCGGATTCTGCAGAGCACCAACATCGTTGCCCAGAGGACCCTCCATACACACTGGAATGGAGGACTCCAAAGAAGATCCAGAGTTCCAAAAAAGAAGATCCCCCTCCCCAACCTAAGACTCATCCAGTCCGCTGTAGACATGGACCTTCCGGAAGACCTGCAAAATCTACTGGACAAAACCCCCCTTTCCTACAGATAGATGGTGCCTCCAACCCACATTGGACACGATATAAAAAAAATACAAAAAATACAAAATATAAAATGGAAAAAAATGGGCTCTTGGCGAAGGTTTCTGTGGTTCCCTTTGTCCTTGCCAAATGGAAGGGCTGCACGACGGAGGAGACACGCCACAGCGTCAATCTCCCAAACCCACATTGCACCACGTGGGTTACACTCCTACACACACTTACACTCACACAAAAAAAATGACCTCTTGGGCACGTTCAACCATCACGGAAGAAAGAAACGGAAGTAAGAAGACCAACTCCAGGAACAAAGGAGGAAGATTTGTGAGAGCAGGGCCGATGACAGACAGATGCTAACTCCTTCCCAACATTCCATCCATCCCCTGAATAGGACGCAAGTCCTACAACAGGGTCCTCATACGCACCAAACTCCTAAAAATCCCCATATTTTTCTCCCAAAGAACTCATTCTTGAACTTGAACCGTAAAAATGTGTCCCCGAAGAAAACTCTATTTGTGACAGTTTAGGAAAGGTTTAAACGGTTAGAAACTTAAAAAAATAAATAATAGCTAACAGAAAATACTAAAAACATTGTATAAAGACTAAACATGCTAAAAACAACAATTTAAAATTTTAATGCAGTGTGTATTATTAAGTTTTATTTACTTTTAACAGATGGCGGTGTAATAATATCTATACTCTTGTTAAACAGCAAGGGATTAAAAACCACTGTCTCTCTAAAATGACATTAACTTATTATTCATCAAACTATTTTTAACAAAAAACTAATAACTTTCCCATAGTCGTCTGTTTATTTTTACAATATATGTGTGAGTAGAAGTGTGTGTAGTTGTCAGCACAGAAAATTATAAATTTAAATGGTTAATCCTGCAAAATAAATTATGAAATTGTTTGAGTGAAATAGTGATAGACACCTTTAATTAGAATCGAAGTTTTTAACGACAAATTCGGCTTCTGTTTCCTATAAATTGCAATTTTCTGCAAGTAAGGTTGTATTTAGCAGTAAAATCAGGTGCTATTTTTTTGTGCATTGATAGGCAGGACCGTCTTTAGTGTTTCTGTGTAAAATGGTTGACTGTTTAAAATCAAGATTGGACAATTTTGTTAAGACCTTTTATGAATCTATGAATAAATTTGAAGAAAAAGTGCAGAAACCTGGCCCCCATTGCACTATTGAAAGTATAACTATGAGTTTGTCTGAGGAATTTGCGATATTTAGAGCTACAATGCTAAAAAATTTTATTGAAATAAAGAACTCAATATTGGATCAGGAACTTAAAGTCGATGCCCAAGAGGCATACTCAAGAAAAAATTGCCTGGTAATTCATGGTATTCCTGAGAAGCAAAATGATATCGGAGATGCTAAGGATGCTGTGGTCGTTGAGACAACTAAAGATGTAATCCAGAAAGTTGTTAACTTTATTAATAATGTCTTAAAAATACCTGAATTTACATTTGAAGCTAGTATGCTTGATAATTGTCATCGTCTGGGCTTCAAAAACGGCCAAAAAAGGGCCCAAGGCCTATTACTATCAAACTTATAACGTATTTAGTAAGAGATAAAATATGGAGCAATAAGAAGTCTTTAAAGAACAAGGGCTATCTAATTACGGAATCGCTTACAAAAAGAAGAGCTGTGTTGTACAAGACGGCAAGGGAAGTTTTTGGAATGGAAAAGGTGTATACCTACTAAGGATGGTAAGATATTCCTGATCAAGAATAAAAAATCAGTACGATTGAACACTTTGGAGGATATCAGACGTCAACTGAAGACACTAGGAGACAGAACCCTCCCCGAAGTGCTAAAGCAGGCAAAAAAGAGTAAAAGGTAAAGATCTTTGTTTTTTTGCATTTTAAAATAAGATAATACTTTTGCTTATTTTAAATATTAATTTTTCTGCTTATTGTAAATATTAATTTTGCATGCGTTTTGTTTGCTTTGGCACCTGCACTAGGTTATATTAGTTGCTATTTTTTTTGTTTAGATTATATAAATTATGTTTGGATTGCACTACCGTTATTTTTTTTTTGGTATTGTGATTAAAAAAAAATATATCGATCGAAGTAACTATTACTATTGTTTTTTATACTTTTTATACTTAGGCATACATTTTAGAATCACAGTGTTTATAGTGAAAAAAATATACCCATTGTTAGATTCTATGTATTTGTTTATTTTATTTATTTAATTTAATTCTCTCGTTTAATATGAAAATGTCATTTATCTAATATAAATTGGTTTAATTCATTTGATTTAAAATTAGTATCATTCATTTATTTTAAAGTCATGTACGTATTTTTTAATTTTTCTTACTCAATTTCGTACATGTGTGGGTTAAATATTATTATTGCTTATCGATGCTGATCGCTGCGAGCTATGTTTTGCTTGCTTTTTTTTTGCTCGCTGCTGCTTACCTACTGTTCTTGTTTATTCTTCTTCTCTCGCTCTCGCCCATTGCCTATTTTTGTATCAGATAAAAATATAAACATTCTATTCTTGTTTTGTTGTAAACTTTCTGAATAATTTAATTTTATTTCTATTAAATTAATATAGACAAGGATAGAATTTTTTTTTTTGTTTTTTAATAATTAAATTAATATGTATTAGTTTTAAAAAAATGTATTATTACTAAATGTTTGTTAAATTTGCTCACGTTAATGTGAGATCAATCACTGGCAAATTCGATAGTTTACAAAATTTATTAATTAAAGAAAAGTTTGACGTCTTTGGACTTACTGAAACATGCCTTTCTGATGGTTTTGATCTGAACCTTATCTCTATTCCTGGATATACTTTTTTTAGTCTTCCACGCCCTACTAGGGGTGGTGGTGTTGGAGCATATATTAAACATACATTAAATTTTCAGATTTTGACTCAAGAAATAAATGCTAATATAGAGCAACTTTGGTTTAATATAATAATTGCTAATAAAATTATCACTGTTGGAGTTATTTATAGACCCAATGGTAATTTTCCTGCATTCATTCAACATTTCGAGAGCTCTCTGTCTGCTTATTCTGCGTTGGCTGATGAGATAGTTTGTTTGGGCGATTTTAACTGCAACGCTTTCAACTTCTTAAGTACCTACATATTATATAAGTTTAAACAATACAGTAAGCTCTTTCAATTTAAAACAGATTATTTCTGACGCTACAACAATAACTCCTTACTCTAGTACACTTATAGACCTTGTTTTTGTATGTGTGGATGCACCTGTGGTTGACTCTGGTGTCTTACCTGTCCACGACCTGGCAGATCATTCTTTGATTTATTGTTCACTAAATTTAATTAATGATAATCATTTTTCTATCACAAAAACGTTCAGAAATTTTAGTCTTTTCAATCAGGAATTATTTTATGCTGATCTATGCTCCATACCATGGTACCATATTTTCGATTTAGTAAATATAAATGATAAATTAAACTTTTTGAATAACAATCTAATTTATTTATTCGACTTACATGCTCCACTAGTTACTTTAACATTTAACAAACATAACTTACCCTGTATAACTGATAATATTAAGTATTTGATGCGTTTAAGAAATAAGGCATACCGTAGATGTAAAAAAACCGATAATGCAGCACACTGGAACTATTACCGGGAACTACGAAACTATACTAGTTATGCAATAAAAAGAGAGCAAGCGGTATATTTGGATAATACTTTTCAGCAGGAGACGACAAAGCAGTCATGGCAAAAGATTAAAAAACTTATGACTTCCCCCAATCAATATCTAATGTAGAAAATATAAAAGATCATTTTAAATCTGTTTGTACAAATAATGCTCCAAATTTTGAGTTGTTGCAGTATTATTATTCTAGGACTTATCAAAATATTCCAAATCAGTTTGATTTTTCCCCTGTAACTAACCATGAGGTTGAACAAGTTATATTTTCAATTACTTCTAATGCCATGAGTACTGATAACCTTACAATAAAAATGATTCGTCTGTGTTGTCCTCTGCTGATAGATTATATAAGACAAATTATCAACTTTGCTATCGAAACATCTACTTTTCCAAATTTATGGAAGCAAACATTAATATATCCAAATCCTAAAATTAAAAACCCTTGCTCATATTCTGATTTGCGTCCTATCAGTATTCTGCCTGTTCTCTCTAAAGTGTGTGAAAAAATAATTTTGAGGCAGTTACAGTACCACTTGCAAGAATACAATATACTCCCATCAACCCATTCTGGCTTTCGATCTGGATATGGATGTACATCTGCCCTATTAAATATTACCGATGATATTTTTAAATCAATAGATGGCGAACTTTCAGTACTTGTGTTGTTAGATTTTTCCAAGGCCTTTGATACGATAAATCATGAATTACTAATCTCTATTTTACATTACATCGGCCTTGGAGAAGGTTCCTATGTAACGAGTCGCCCTCAGACGGTTGTGTGCAGTGGTGTGTCATCTTCATTATACCAACTGACATCTGGGATACCTCAAGGATCAATATTAGGTCCAGTTCTATTTAATATATATTCAACATTTATAATGCGAAACTTGAGGTATTGTAAATTATACATGTATGCGGATGACACACAGCTGTATGCATCATTCAGTCGAGAATCAATGCTTGACAGTATCAGAAAAATTAATTTAGACCTTACTGCCCTTTACTCAGACTGTAAACAACATAATCTTAAATTAAATGCATCAAAAACTAACGTACTTTTATTCGGACCTAAACAGTTGCGGGAAATAGCTAAACCAAGTATCAACATTGTTCTTGATGGCTTGCAAGTATCTGTTTCCAACTCTTGTAGAGTTTTGGGCGTTGAGATTGATAAATATCTGCGATTTAGTTGTCATGTTTCCAAAACTATACAAAAGGCATTCTCAACCCTCAAATTCTTGTACCATAATAGACGCATATTAAATCAAAGAACTAAAATAAAACTATGTGACTCTCTAGTTCTATCAAATTTTAACTATTGTGATGTACTTTATAATAATTGATAAGCTAAGAATTCAACGTGTACAAAACGCCTGTCTTAGGTTTATTTATGGAATAAAAAAACTTTGGAGTGGGCAGGCTGGATGAATATGACTGCTCGCAGAGCCTTACACTCTGCTTGCTTCTATCATAAAATAATAACATCTAAAACGCCACCATATCTGTATAATAGGATAAGGTTCAGAACGGATGTACATAATTTACATCTAAGGCACAGAAATGCCATAACAATACCTGCTCACAATACAGAATATTATAAAAGATCATTTACTTATTGTATATCAAACATCTATAATAAAATACCTAATAATATTAAAATATTTTCTGTGCCTACTTTTAAAATTAAATTGAAGAAACTACTAGCCAGCCATCATGTTGATCTCACGTAACTAACCAATTAAAGTTAATTGTTCTGTATATTGAGCACAGTTTGATTTGAAATGTAAAATTAACATTTAAAATCTGCACATGATAGTCTAATGATATGATCATGCTGGTTAATTAGTTTTTAAGTTTTAAAATACAAAAAATACAAATTGGAATATTTTCTTTTAAGAAGGTTGGGCGATTGCGAGTTGAGGTGTTGGGGTTGCACTGGGCTGGCGGAGGATCGAGCTGACCAACGCAGTTGGTCAGGTTGAGCCAAGCACTTTTGTCTTGGGTTAGATTTTTTTTTTAGAATAAAACTTTGTAAAGTATCTCATTGTAAAAATGAAATAGCCTGGACAATAAAAGATTTATTTATTTATTTATTTATTTATTTATTTATTTATTTATTTATTTATTTATTTATTTATTTATTTATTTATTTATTTATTTATTTATTTATTTATTTATTTATTTATTTATTTATTTATTTATTTATTTATTTATTTATTTATTTATTTATTTATTTATTTATTTATTTATATGGTAATTCGCTGTTCAAGTATATTAGATATGGGTATTGTGCAAATTTTTTTAAAAGCTATTGATTTATATATTTTCTAGTAATAAGTAAGACTGCTTATTTCATAAATAAATCATATTAATACTGTCCTCCATTTATTCCAGATATATCATAAATTAAAAATTGATTTAAGTAAAACAAGTAACCGTTGTATAAAATATACAACAACAGCATGATATTAAGTATTCATCTGGTTTATGACTTTTCCTCTCTCTCAAAATTGTAATCCCGAATTTGCATGTCTGATACTAGAATGCAAGAAATCCATGAATTAAGTGCATTCGGTTTTAAGGCATAAATGGCAGACACCAACAGCAGATATTGCTTTATTTCAACGGGTCCCAAACTTCATTAAAATATGGCTAGACAGCTTGTTTTATGAACGCTTTAGTTCACGAAACAGCTGGTAATATGTTCGAAACAAGAAATTTTAAAACTCTAGTTTTAGGAGTGTTTAATTTTATTGCAATGCTGTGGGTTTGTAATGCTTTGGTAGAATTTAATAAGAAAAATATGCAACTATAAAATAATGCGATAATAAACTGTAAGCGTATCTTCAATTTTAATAGCGGTTTTTAATTACAACAAAAAATAAAGTAATAGTAATTAAAGTACGTATATATCTATATATATATAAATATATAAAACTCAAAGGTGACTGACTGACTGACTGATTGACTGACTGACATAGTGATCTATCAACGCAGAGCCCAAACCGCTGGACGGATGGGGCTGAAATTTGGCATACAGGTAGATGTTATGACGTAGGCATCCGCTAAGAAAGGATTTTGATTAATTCTACCCCCAAAGGCATAAAGTAGGGGATGAAAGTTTGTATGAAACTTTGTCAATTTTAAACCGTTCGGGCTGAAACTTTGCATGCATATAGTTACTATGACGAAGGCATCCCCTAAGAAAGGATTTTGATTAATTCTACCCCTAAGTGATAAAATAGGGGATGAAAGTTTTTACAAAACTTTGTCAATTTTAAACCGATCGGGCTGAGATTTTGCATGCATATAGCTACTTTAACGTAGGCATCCCCTAAGAAAGGATTTTGACTAATTCCACCCCTAAGGGGATAAAATAGGGGATGAAAGTTTGTATGAAACTTTGTCAATTTCAAACCGATCGGGCTGAGATTTTGCATGCATATAGCATGCAAGTTTTTACAGGTTTAAAATAATAATAGTCTAATACCACTCGCGCTTTAATGTGCGGGGTGTGTGGAGCGGTGAGGCGGTAGAACGCTGCTGCTGGCCGATATGACACTGTCGATAGACGCGTAGAGTCTTGAAAATTCGAGAATAAATTTGTTTTATTACGAATTTTTTGAATTCCATCCCTAAGGATTTAAAATAGGAGTTGCTAATTTGTATGAAACTCGGTGGCAAAAAACTAAAGTCCACGCGAATGAAGTCGCGGGCGGCTGCTAGTTAAATATACACTTTAGGTTAATTGTTAAATTAAACGTTAACACGGTTAATGAAATTTGACTAAAGAAATTATCAGAAGAACCAAATTGGTAATATTAGCACCCAGTGCATTATTTGTTGACTTCTAGGTAGATCAAATACAAACAGGTTTATACAACAGTAAATTTGGCCTGTGTGACTATGTAACTAGATTTAATAGTTTAAGAATTAACAGAATTACCAGTTGGTGGACTTTGCCATTCTTGTCCAGGCAAGGGCATCTCAATCTATTCATAATAATTCCTGGTTCCTATGATGATCCGCACTGAAAGAATGTTTATTTTTTAAAATTCACATTTTTTGTTGTAAGTAAATTATGATAAGGTATGATTCTTATTAAATACTGTTTTTAAGTATAATTTTGTGCACATATGAATCTGTCCAGATACTATAGTAACATAATGTAACTGGACGCATACTCTGTTGAGTAAAAAGGGCGATTTTAAAAAGGACACTAGAAAATTTGCTACTACACGTAAAAGTATCCTAAATAGGTAAAAGGTAGGCTTTACTCCACAGACTATCTCGTTAATATACAGTGCGGATGTTTATAATCCCACCCTGACATTTTTGATTCCAAAATAGCAAAACATGCGATAAAATATGGATGAAACAAAAATATTTCTACTACTTTTTGTAAGTGGTGCTACAAAGACAAAGACATGTTGCCTGTCCAACAAGAGGCAAACATGCGACTCATCCATTACAATCAAGGATCAGACACTGGTAGCGGGCGACTCCATTACGCTGGTTGGTATAACGATCTCCCAGGACTTACTATTGAACGAACATATTACATCCATAGCAACTGCAGCAGGAAAGAAATTAGGCTTTCTGTTTAGAGCACGGAAATATTTTTCTCCATACAACTTAGCTACTCTTTACAAAGCCCAAATACGGCCTAATCTTGAATACTGCTCGCAAGTATGGGGTTCGGTGGCTCCGTCAAGGCTCGGAGTTCTTGATGCAATACAGAGAAGAGAAGTTCGACTAATAACCGACACCAGTATAAAAAAAAACCTAGCCCCATTATCCCACCGAAGAGCAGTAGCTGATCTTTCCTTGTTTTACCGATACATAAACGGATTTTGCTCAGAAGAACTCCGCTCTATAATGCCTCCACTTGCCAGACCAGCCAGAGCAACGCGACGTGCCAACTCCATGCAACGAAGAAATGGCAATATAATCATTCGGTAAGTAAAGAGAAACCAAGCTAACAAAGCCCTAGTATATCTAAAAATGGAAGTGTACTAATAATAACAATAGGTAAGTAAAAAAATCCGATTTAAACTTAATGAATCTGATTTAATTAATTAATACCTTTGCTGTACCGGTCCTGAAATAATTTTTTGGAGTCCTTAAATAGTCAAAGACTGAATTGGAAAAAAAATGCATGGATTGACTCGAGCTATGATAACAAACCACAAACAATGTCATCACTTGAAGTTATCACTCCTAAGGACTACACTACCGCGAAAATAAGAACGAAGAGTTTTAACTGATATTGTAAACCAACATCACGACCAGATAAAGACATTACGAGATTTTTTTAAAGCAAATTTCAGACATCCCACTTGCATATTGTAGTAGTAAAAGCAGATAAGAACGACTCTTCTCTAAACCTCACAAACGCAGATGTAAATTGGGAAATCGTTGCAGACTGTGATAAGCATCAGAAGTGGGCCCAGAAAGTACAACATGGAAGATACTACCATGACCTAAACAAGGTAAGTATTTATAATTGTGATTCAGGATCACGTCATTCATAATAAAAATTAAAAAAAAAGTATATAATGGTGTCGTGGGACTAATGTAGAATCGACACTACTCGCTTGTGTATACGAATGTAGCGCCTGCGCACGTCTCATTTAACGGTGTTATTCCACGCAAATAATTCCACGGACTTTTTCTTACGGTTTTACTATTACATTTTTTTCAGTTCGGTCGCGCAGCAAAATCCCTATCTCCTCCAAGCCTGCCGTAAGAAACTTCGTTCCAAAAAGTGATCTAAATTATCTATCGGACAAGTGTAGAAAGTGCCAATATACCACGGAAACCATACAGCACGTAACATCGGGCTGTTCAACCTTGAGTGGCGCCGATTACCTACGCAGACACAACCAGATGTGCACTATAAGTTGGCTAATAAATTTGGATTACTTAGGACATACGCCTCTTGCCGGTGATCCTTAACTCCGGTACAAGATTGTTATCAATATAAGTCAACGCCTCAACTCCGGTGGGTACGTCGCCGTCGATTGCCCACTAATCCTATGCTTTAATTAATAGGTTAATATTATCGATACCTGATAGATCAAACACTGTAAGTAATTAGTGTTTACCGTTACAATGTTTTTAAATCGTGGCTTAAGAGGTTCATTGAAGAACAACTTCCATTTTAGTACTTTATTCATGTGTTATTAGTAGAATAAATGAAATAAAAAAACTTTGTTTGTCAGACCCTTTATTTACATGTATTATAAAGACATTTTGTATCACATTTACCATATCAAAAAAATTAAAATCTTTATTGATGCTTAGAACAGTACAGTATAATGGTGAGTATACAAAATAATGCAGAAGATTGAAAAAAAAAGACAACAAAAGATCAAAACATAAAGCGACAAAGCGAGTTCAATTAAGTAATAAAAATTTCAGATTACACAAAGTACAAAAAAAGCAGTCCTTTAAATAAAGATTACACCACTATTTGCATATATTTATAACTGCATTACTAATTATATTTGTCGGTTTAGCACATTTGTCCTATTTTCCTGATCGTGTACACCACACAGTTTAGAAAAAATAGGTAAACTATTACCAATAACATACAGCTTAACTTTAAAGTTCTTATTTATACATAGGTACATAACAAAATTCACCGGTCGTTTTAAGTTGTTTGTATTTATAAAACTTAAAATCTTCATAAAATATAAACTTTTTGCTTCTCTGACTAAACATTTGTCGTAAGGCCATTTCGAAAAATATCCGACACCTTCACTTGAAGAAAAATAATAAATACTAAAATTGACCAAAGATTTCTGAAGCAGGTTAGATTTCTTATTATTAGAATTAATTATGAGATTAGAAAAACTTAAGTTCGTAGTACTTGCACAGTGAGGGGTCTCGACCTAGGGTTTGGTCCGGAGCTGATGCCAGGGATTAAAAATACCCGTGTACCTGTCTAATTACGATTAAAGGCCGACCGGAGTTGATGACAGCCCAATCCTTACTAAAAGTACCATCCGCAGGTAGTTCTTGAGAATGGTAATTATAGAATCTACTACGATAGGCTTTTTACCACCGATAGATAGGTGACGCATAATCGGCCAGATACTGGCTTACAAATGTCAAAAAGGAAATACTAAGAGGCTGGTGCGTCTAGAATGAAAATATAAGAAACCTCTTCATAAGAAAAAATTTCGTGTTAAAAGTAGCCGTCGACACCACCGCAGTTCCATGAGCTCGTACAAAGACGAAGCTATCTGTCTCAGAAATTAGGTCTCGACAGTTCAAAATCATGTCATGATAAAGATAACTGCAACCCGAGTGGTTCAGGGTCAAAACAAAGACAACAGGAAGAATTTTAATCTCCGAAGAGAGACAAAGAACCTAGTTGTCGAACGTGTCACACTGTTCGTAATTTTCTTAACAAGTAAATATTGAGCCTAATTCCATTTTGCGTTAACGCTTGGGATAGGTGCATATTACCAGCATTTGCTGAGTAAGGGTATAAGTTTTTTTGTTATAATAATAATAAAATAACAATAAAATGAATGGCAAAAAAACACCAGTAACTATTTATAATTTCAAAAATTTTGACCAAAATAGTAGTAAGCGTTCAGTACCTATCGATAAACCTAGTTTGTACACAATCATTGCTTTCGTCATATAAAACTGGGAGAAGGAATTTAAATTAACGGGCTTATTTATGAATCAAATAACCTCAATTTTATGAGCATATATATATATATATATATATATATATCTAGGGTTGCATTTAATTCCTGACATACTGTTTAAAAGATACATACCAAGGAAAATAGGAATATCACAAATAACGAATAAGATGTCACTTGTCAGTAGATAAAGTAGAACGTACTATACAAACCGTTCAAAATAAACTTTATTTAACTAATAGAGGTGAGCTAACCAAAAATTTGATCGTTGCAAAATACTGATCTCATTATTTAAAGACAAGGTTTTTGCGAAAAATATTTTTACAACAAAGATCATTTGGGTTATACAAAGGAATATAATTAGATAATAACATATAAAAAATATTGTATAAGCAACATATTATTTTTGTAAGGTCAATAAATTAAACATTATTTCTAGCTGTTTAAAAATTCCATCAATGTCAAAGTAGCTTTACGAAAAAGCTCTTTCTAAAAGAAAGTCTTAAAACGACGGCTCGCCGACTTGAACTTAAATGTTTATTAGCTCTTATTCTGTACGCGTTTACAGTTTCTAACTTGTTTTCAAGTTCTAACACGTAACAGTTGGACGTGACACTAGCCAAAGAAAAAGAATTTTATAACTTCCTTGTTGTTCTTTAACGAATTGACCAATTGATTTATGTTTTGATTTATTAATTGTCAGAATTATACTGTTACAAATAAAGTTTGATTCACATTTATTTCTAGAATAGTAATAGTAATAGCTACAAAAAACTCCGCATAATACGTAGCTGTTTTGCATGTTTTTACTACGGTCGTAGGTCGTAGCTCACTCAAACTACGTTTTTGCCATTTATTTTTTCGCTGCCAATTTGCGAAATCGTTTCGGTAAGCTCTTTTTGTATGTATAGAAGCCATCCAATTCGAATCTAGGGTACATTCGATGATGAAATTTTGGAGGAGATCTCATCCTCAGTTCTGAAATGGAATAATCTAGGCGGTCACGGACAATAGCCATTGGTGTACAGCAATTTTTCGCACAGTTGCATATCTTTCTAATGGGAGAGAACGAGATAGGGAAAACAGTCTGTAGCTCGATTTAAATCCTAAGTAAATATATATGTTTAAATCTTCTTTTGTTTAATAGGTAGGTACACAATGTTTTTTAGTTCCAAAGATTTATAAATTTTATGTAAAAAATTCTTTACCATCATATTGCATTCTATTTTACAATAAAAGGGTACATTTTTGGAATGTTTTTTTTCCTGAAATATCAATTTACAGCAGATGATACTGTAAACAAAAAGTCTGCTATTGTTTAGATTTTATTATACTATATATATATATATATATATATATATATATATATATATATATATATATATATATTGTAATGGTTTCTCTTCTTAACTCCGGCTTTCTGGGATGGGTTCCTTCTTATTTCTTTTATTCTTTTTTAATTTTATTAAAAAAAATTCACTATTCAATTAATTATAACTCTATATTAAGATCAACTTTAAATACAAAATGACAAATTCAAATTATCAATCAAAAATCAGAAATCAATCCTCCAATAATCGTTTCCATCTCATTTCCCCGCTTATATACATAAAAAAAATTAATAGTCACTGGTCTATGTCGTCACACTATACAGTAAGATATTTTAATTTACACAATAGACACAGTGATACCATAACAATTTCCCCACAATTAAAAAAAATTAAAATTTTCTTCAAAGACATATTTTAATTTTTTTAAATTTACTATAACCTTTTTATTCAGTGTTCCTTTACATTTTGTTTTAAACATTTTATAAAAGCTTTATTTATTTATTTTCATCCATATTTTTAATTTTAATCTTAATTTTAATTTAGTTTTAATCTTATTTACTTTTATTTAACTATTTTATTTATTTTCTCGTTTTATAATTATATACAATGCTCATCCAAATCTTCCTTAATCTTCTATTAATGTTATCTATTTCAAAATAATTTATATCAGCTTCTTTATATGTTTTATGTTTAAACTTCTTTTTATTCTTATAATTGTAATTCAAATTAGTTTTATGTTTAATTTTATTGTCATTATCATAATCTAATCTATTTTTATATTTATTATCACCCTCATATACTTTATTTTCACATTTTGCTTCTTCATTTGTATAATAATTATCTTTATCTTTCTTCTTATCATCATCATATTCATCATTTAATTTTAATTTCATAATTTCATATTCTTGTTTCATATTGTTTTTATATGTAACATGTTCTTTATAATAATTATTTTTACTTCTTCCATTCTGTAAAATGTCTTCGTAAATATACTCTTCTTTGTATCTTCTCATAGGTTTATTTTTATTTATATTTATTTCATACATTTCTATTAATTCAGATTTATCTTCATTTTTAAGTTTATTTTCCCCCATATCTTTTTCTTCAGGAGATTTATTTTCATAGTCCTTATTAATTACTGATTTGTTATAAATTATTTTCATATCTTTCATTGTTTCTCTATATATTTCCATTTGGTTCCTCATCTCATCTTTAAATGCTTCTATATTCTTGTTCATATCTTTTATTTCTTTTTTCATATCTTCTTTTATTTCTTTTTTCATAGAATCCATATTTACATTTATTGCTTCCATATTTTTATTCATTGCTTCTGTATTTTTGTCTTGTTTTTCTTGATTTTCTTGTAAATTCTTCTTTAAATCTTCTCTTAATTTATTATTAATTTTTTCTAAAAATTTAAACATCCTATCCATATCACTTTCTTCTTGTTTATTACCATTACTTTCAATAATTGCTTCTATAATTGTGGTATTTTCTTTTTCATCTCCCGATTCATTATTTTCCATAATATTTATATCATCATCTTTTTGATGATCTCCTTTTTGTGCATTATCCCTATCCTGTCTTTGTCTTCTTGTTTCCATAATTATATATATTTTTTTTTTTTTTTAAATTTTAGTCTTAAAATTTATTTTTGATTTTCAATTAATTAATTTGAGTTTTATAATTTATGTTTAATTGTTTTAATAAAATTTTCCCCACAAATCACTGCGTCTATTATATAAATACAAATATCTTACCTATCTGTCAGTCCTGTCTGTCAAAGTCCTTGGAGGTGTCTCGAATTTGCAGTTCTAGGTGCTAGTAGGTGTCTCGATTTGCAGTTCAGGTACTTGTAGGTGTCTCGAATTTGCAGTTCAGGTGTTTGCAGTGGACTCGAATTTGCAGTTCTGGGTGCTAGTAGTTGACTTGTATTGGGCCCCACGTTGGGCGCCAATTTTGTAATGGTTTCTCTTCTTAACTCCGGCTTCCTGGGATGGGTTCCTTCTTATTTCTTTTATTCTTTTTTAATTTTATAAAAAAAAATTCACTATTCAATTAATTATAACTCTATATTAAGATCAACTTTAAATACAAAATGACAAATTCAAATTATCAATCAAAAATCAGAAATCAATCCTCCAATAATCGTTTCCATCTCATTTCCCCGCTTATATACATAAAAAAAATAATAGTCACTGGTCTATGTCGTCACACTATACAGTAAGATATTTTAATTTACACAATAGACACAGTGATACCATAACAATATATATATATATATATATATATATATATATATATATATATATATAATAACCAAAGTGCCAAGAAAACGCGTATTAATATAAACAAAAGGGGAAAATTATTGGGCATGTACGCAAAAAGGATCAATAAGGCCACGAGTAGGAATGGTAACCGCAGACATGCATGTTTCTGGCTCATTAGCCGTCATCAGTGCGGCATAACCAAGTAGGGTATTGCACTTGGCTAGCAAAAGTGTTGGGTACTTGGGAGCAAAGGATGTTGGGGAAACATGTGTAAAGCTGGTTGCTAGCCGAAAACCCATTGGCACAGCTGGCCGAAAGCACAAAATGGCGATAGGACTCCTGTGTGAGCTTTCGTTGTTTTTATGTTGCTTTACACATGTTTCCCCAACATCCTTTGCTCCCAAGTACCCAACACTTTTGCTAGCCAAGTGCAATACCCTACTTGGTTATGCCGCACTGATGACGGCTAATGAGCCAGAAACATGCATGTCTGCGGTTACCATTCCTACTCGTGGCCTGATTGATCCTTTTTGCGTACATGCCCAATAATTTTCCCCTTTTGTTTATATATATATATATATATATATATATATATATATATATATATATATATATATATATATATATATATTACATTGAAGAAGGGTGTTCCAATATTTCTAAATTGATTATCCTAAAAAAATTATAAACCCAAAAAAAATTATTTTCTTCCTCTTCTTTCTATTCCAATTCTTTTCTGTTGCTCAGCTCTTTCTCTATGCCTTCCTCTTCCTACTATTTTTTAACTCCTTCTTGCTGCTGCCTTTCTTTTTATCTATTGCCTTTCTGCTCTCTTCAAATTTCCAACTCTCTGCTTTTTTTACCTCTTATCTGCCTTCCTCTATTGCCTGTAGTCTAATTTTCTTTGCTTGTTCAATATATTTTTCTTTTATTTTTAATTTATATTTTTTTTTATTTATTTATTTGTCGTTTTATCTTAATTTAAACTTCAATACTTAATTTCTATATCTTCAAAATTTTATTATTTTTTTAATCCGCTTTGACATTTTTCTAATTAACTTAATGACAATAAACAATACTTTTCTAACAACCTAACATCATAATTTAAACAAAAACCATCTAAATACAAAAATACTTAATCTAGACAACCAATTTACAAATAATGGATCACGTTCCAACATTCCATTGAAGGAACATGCACCATGAAGAAAGATCCATATCAATATATATAAAAAAGTTTAATTTCTTGGTTTAATCTTAAATAGCTTAGTTGATATTAGTATTACTACTCGCTAATAGTCAGGAAGAGTAATATTTTTATATTAGTTATTGTAGAGGTTTTACATTGTCTGAAAACACTGATAAAATAAATCATAGTTAAATCGACAAATCACTTCCAAATTTCATGAAAATGTAAGAAATGACACTGCTTTTAAATATAATAATGTACAAAAATACGTAATTAAGAAACATGTACTATAAAGGTAATATGTTATCGAGGAAATGAGAAATCAGCATCAACGAAAAAGTGAAACTAGTATTAACACATTTAATATGCTATCAACGTTTAGAATAGATAGACGGAAGAGATTAGATAAAAAATCAATCATCTAATATCTGAAATTCCAAGAGGTGAATGGAAAAAGAAGCTCTCTGAAAACTAGGCATTAGATGCGGTTACGAGGTTTGTCTTCTTAGTTTTGCATATAGCTGCATAGACGGCGCCACCAATAGAACCTGCAGACACAAATCTAACCTCAATCTTTTGTTGACACAAATCCAGAATTTCATTGCGATACAACAAGCCGTGTAGGTACAGTGAATTTTTAAAATTAGCAAGTCGGTCGAAGAATGGATTTTACCCTAGAACATTTTCAACCAATAATTTTTTACAACTTTCGGAGAAAATTATGCTAACAACAGTGTCTCTCTAAAATGGTATTTGGAAATGGAGCACCACACCAGGCAACTATTTATCGCTGGTATTGCGAAATTTTAACGTGGTCACTCCAGTCTCAGCGACAAATCTAGTCTAGGTCCACCCAAAACAGCTAATTAAGGATGACCACCGTGTAACATCTTTGGGCATTTTCAAGACCTCGATCCAAAAGATCCTACGCGTTACAAAGTTGGATCCCACATTTGCTCATAGAAGAGCAAAAAGTGGTTCGCGTCACTTGGTGTCAAAAAACAACAAAAGAAGCCCAAAAAAAAAAACGTTTATTGTATTGTTAGTGGCGATGAATCTTGGATGTATTCCTACGAACAAAAAAATAAACGCCAACCCAGTGTGTGGGTGCTTCACGATGAGAAAAAACCAAACCAACAAAAGTGATCCGTTCTCAAAGTGTGTCACAGAAAATGGTCGCAACTTTTTTGTGAATATCTGGCCATGTGGCAACAATTGCTTTAAAAGAACTAAAAACGGTTTCTTTGTATTGATATATAAACGTTTGTTTACCAGAAGTTACCGTGAAACAAAGCAACATACAACGGTGAATCATCCTACATCAGGACAATGCAAGTTCTTATACTTAGACAATGGAGTTTTTGAACCTTAAAACCATCGAATTGTGAGGCCATCCACCGTATAGTCTCGACCTAATTCCCAACGACTTTTTCAGGTTCGCAAAGATTAAGAGTTAAATGCGTGGGCAGCGATTCCAGTTGACAGAAGAAACCATCGATTCCAGTCACCACAAGAAGCCATCGATACCTTTAAAACAGTGATTTTGCAGGTGTCAAATAAAGACTAAAATAACTTTTTTACTAATTGTTTTGACCGCACGCAAAAGTGTATCGATCTTGCTGGGACATATTTTGAAAAGCAATAAATTACTTTAAGTTTATATATTTTTTGTCTTTATGGCTATATGCAAAATTAAAAAGACAAACCCAGTGTTTTAAAATTTTACTGTTCAATTTATAAATTTGCAATATATATTAAACATAACCTTAAAGATTTTTTTAGTGCTAAAAACTTTTGGAACAATATCCCATGGACTAAAAACACAAAAGAATAAACGAATCGTTGAATGTAGGGTCATTTTGCACATCGTTTCACGCTTGCTATTTGGAATGTGCCTTTAGAGAGTGCTTACACCCTCATCGACTTGAGTACAGATTTCTTTTTCCTTTACGTTCTTTAAAAAATTCGCCTATACTTATTTAGTTTAAATTTATTATTTACATAAAAAAGGTTTTAACTTTGTAGTTAAAACTTTTTCTTTATACTTCAGTTAAAATATATTCTAAATTTCAAGTGGATACGTATACTCATCACTTGTGCATTTTCCTCTACAAAAAGTCATATAAGCTTATTTGAGAACTACTAAAATAATTAGTGGAACTCCATCTGGACAGTTTTAAAATGCTCTTGCATAGTTCGCTGACACGATGCAGAATGAGAAACTGCTCGCTTTTAGTGAAAATTCCCTGCGGATTCCTTTACTGCTTCAAGTCAAGAGACGAAAGGACATATTTGTCCAGAGTAGGCTTAAAATATTTTTATTCAACACTTATAAAGGAGAAATACAGTTAAACAAATTAATATAACATATAAAAGACTTTATTATTCCCTTAAAGATCTCTCAGTAAATTTTGTCACAAAGCTATTATGGTTTTTTTGTTTCATTTATATACTTTCACTACTTCTTTATATATATTGTTATGATTTGATTGGATAAAAAAATTTTTGTATTTAATAATAGGTAACTGTCTTTATATAGGTCATTTAAAATTTTATTTGTTTATAGAGTTGTTTGTTTTGTTTTGGGTTGATATGGAAGGTTACCTAGGGACGAGGGGGTTAAATAAATTTAGTTTAGAGTTTAGAATTTTGGAATTGGAAATTTATAATTTGGTTGAAAGATAGTTAAACAATTTGAATTTTGAGAATTATTATTGAAATAGCTAGAAGTAGTTTAATTTGAAGTAAATGTATTGGAAGTTAAAGTTAGAATAAAATTTGAATAAATTGAGTATTGGTTTAAATTAAATAAACAGAAATATATATAATTAGAACCCAGACCCAATAGCCGGAGCGAAAGAATAAAGAATTCCATAATATTATAATATATCGGCAAAAAGAGTCTTATGGATA
The DNA here is from genome assembly GCA_964028335.1 of Altica lythri. NCBI lineage: Eukaryota > Metazoa > Arthropoda > Insecta > Coleoptera > Chrysomelidae > Altica > Altica lythri. The sequence continues at coordinate 61,516,742 of OZ034802.1, forward strand.
AAGGGTTACTTATATAATCCGCCACCGCTCATTTTGCTGACTATACTAAACAGTATTAATTGGTGTATTATTTTTAACAAATTTAAACATTTCTATTTTGTTCAAAAAACAACACTGTTTATATAGATGCTTAAATGTGATTCGAACTCTTCAATATTGATTACAGAATACAAACGAATTATCTAACGTCGTTCAATGAATTGATTTTATAACAGTGAAAGTCCAGTCAAGCATTTTTACCATATTAAAACTACGGATTTGATTAAAAAATGAAATCAAGAAAGGTGTACATATTTACTTTGTTGTTTACAGTAAAAGCAGTTGAGCAACAATTTGAAATATTTTCATAGACACCTTATTTACAAACTCCATGATTTATAAATTCAGATGGCTACATAAAAATGTATATAAATTTATATGCAATCATGTCATGTTAGAGGGTTGGTTGAAAGCTTTTTAAGCGACAGCTATTAACCAGTAGAGGAATCGAAATTTATACGCTATTATAATATTTTATCTTACATTTGAATACAAAAAAAAATTAATATGTTTTTGAGATTTTTTGACAAACAATTTTTTTAGTTTTTATAAAAAATATTTTTTTTTTTAATAAAAAGTATCCTATGTTACTTCTAATACTTTCAAGAATGGGTGTAGAAAGTTTCATGATGATCGGTTGAGTAGTTTTCGCGTGAAAGCGTAACAAACAAACTTACATTCACATTTATAATATTAGTGGGGATTAACTGCGCTACCTTACGGTGGCCTATTTGGGGTTGGAACTTCATAAATGAACTGCTAGATGGCGTTGAAGAAGCTAGTTTCTGAGATTTTTTGACAAACAATTTTTTTAGTTTTCGTAAAAAATAAAAAATATTTTTTTAATAAAAAGTATCCTATGTTACTTCTAATACCTCCAAGAATATGTTTACAAAGTTTCATGATGATCGGTTAAGTAGTTTTCGCGTGAAAGCGTAACAAACAAACTTACATTCACATTTATAATATTAGTAGGGATAGGGATTTGAAGTTCACGTGTCAGTGTATTTTGTTACAATAAAAAAAAAAACGAATATCGTGCAGTGATCAAATTTCTTGTTATGAAAGGTTTATTAGCAACAGAAATTCATACAAAAATGGTAAAAGTGTTAATGGAATTTGCTCCTTCTTTTCCAACTCTGCATCAATGGCTTTTAGAATTTAAGAGTCTAATATGAACCACGTAGTGGACGTCCAAAAAGTGCAACAACACCAGATATCATTCAGCAAGTCTATCATATTGTTTGTAAAGTTCTAAGGTTGACTAAGCTTAAAATTTATCAGCAGTTTCATGATATCCCATATCAGGTTAACGATTACTCCATATTTTACACGAAGAATTATACATAAACAAGCTGTTTGGAAAGATAGTGCCGCATTCGTTAACAATTCAACAAAAACTGGAACAGAAACCTTTACAAGGACTGAAGCTGGTTCTTTAGCACCAAAACAGGTGGGAAGTCAATATGATCAGCAAAAAAGGTTATCTCATCATAACTTTTTTGTAATGCAGAAGAAGTTTTACATTGAAAAAGGTAAAACAGTTAACTCTGAATATTATTGCAACCTTTTGGACCAGTTGATTAAAAAAAGTCCCGATTCACAGAAGAAAACAATAATATTTCATAAAGACAATGCACGTGTTGACACAATTTTGTTGGCTATGGCTAAATTAAACGAACTACAGTACGAATTGCTTGAACATCCACTGTATTCACCAGATTTGGCTACCTTCGAGTATTACCTCTTCAGAAATTTGAAACAGGTTCTTTGTGGAAAGCGTTTTTCGTCGAATGGAGAAACTATATTTTGCATAGTTGCTGTAGATCATTACTGAGATTGTATAAAATGACTTAAAGATTATTGGAATAATTGTGTTCAAGCTGTGATGTACATTCTTTGATTTTTGCTTTCAAAACTTTTTAATCAACTTGTAGAAAGCGTTGCAAATTATGCTTTGCATTTTCTCCCAGGTATAGCATTTTTGACTGGTTGCATTTATTTTAGCTGACTATAAAAATCACGTTGGAATTACAAACTACTTCTTCATTGTAGGTTTTATAAAAAAATACAACATAACAAATTTCTAAAATACAACAACCAAACACTTGCTTCATTTGAGTCGAAAACGTTTTAGCATTTACAATCACTTTTCTACTTTTAGTTTTTCTGACAGCTATCGTTTTGCCTGATTTCTTACTTACCGGCTGCTGAAAAAGTTTGCAGGTTCAAGTCCTGGATTTTTTCGATTACTTCTTAATATCATCTTCTTGATGTATATGTATAGGATCTAAATTTTAGTAAAAAAGTATTATCACGACACAGCTCTAAATGACGTTAGTAACTTCCCTGATTATACACATTTTTCAAACTTATTTAATATTGTTTAAACCAGCAAAGAATTCTACACTTCCATGATTAACAGAAACAAAACGATTCAAACCCCTAAAGTATAAAATTAAATTTAAAAATGTTTTTCACTTTTGTTGCAAATGAGTTAAAGGGCACTGTTTTAATTAATAATGTATCCATTCAAAATATATTAAATCCCAAGGTTAGTTAATGAAACTTAGAACTTATAAATATTCGTGTTAGAAAACGAAATGATCTTTTATCCGAATATAGTGCAAAGTAATAATTCTTTAGTGCGATCCTGATTCGAAAATGTCTCATCCAAAAGCAGCGCGCCTGGTTTAAATTGTCCTTTCCTCAAGTCTTGTCATCGGGAATTCCGGGATCAGATCTCATATATTTCGCTCGTCTCCGCCGGAAAGAAGGAAAAATTGCACTGGAAAAAGTAAATCATCCAATATTTACCATCAGTTGCCTTGATGTATCACCGCGTCATCTTTAATTTTGTTTTATTCTTGAAGCTGGACAACCACATGGATTCGGTATCAAATTTATGAAAGATTAATGTCTTCTTCAGGATTTATCGATCTTAGTTTTCTACGCTCATACAAGTTTGCTAAAGTTTTGTAAATATATTGTAACTCTATGTTGTTAATAACACTCAGTGTATTTTATTGAGTCGTTTGTATCTAATTTTAATTTGAGAACTTGAAAATTGACTATCTGCCAAAGATCAAACTTTGCCCATTTACTTCTCCCTGTGCATTAATTTAAATTATCCAGGTTAACGGCAAGTCCTTTCGAAATTGGGTTAGTAATTTGAGTTTTGAACAATTGCCGGAACAAACTAGCAACAAACATCAATAATGGAGTTGCTTGCACCAGTTTAAAATGTCTAAATCCAAACTACAACTAGAGTCCTGCTTGAAGAAGAGATATAAAGCGAGTTTGAGATGGAGTTGAAAGCTTGAATTTACATAAACAAGTTTTAGGAAAAGTTTTCTGTAGAAAAACTTTCACATTAGAGTGGAAAATTTTGTAGAGGGTTTTTGTCGACAACAAGCAAGAGTTGGGGAAGTCTGTTAAAGTGAGGTTTTCTCTTTTTATCATTAATCTTTCAATAACTTGATGCAGTACATATATTGTAATGGATTTTTTATAAAAAAAACCTTTGTCACATACTAAAAGAAATTTGCCAGGATGTAATCACTCTTTAAAAAAATTGTAAGGGGTTGCAAAGGGAGAGGGATGGACTTGTTAATCGATTGACGAGAGAATTAGAATGTCAAAGATTTTGAAAAAAAATATATAGAATTGGGAAAAAGGATTGATATCTATACATATAATAAAACTGTAGAAATGAAAATTCTGTACATTAAAGATATTTAAAAAATAATTAGCGGGGTGTGTTACTACATCGATATAGAACCCAAAAATGTGGTTAGTTTTTTGTTTGTCTGTCTGTATGTTTGTGCGCGCATCACATGAAAACTACTGATCCGATTCGAATGCGGTTTTCACAGACGTATTTGTCTTTTTTCAACTTAACATCTGGTGTATAAAACTTTCTCCCTCCACGCCTTTAATGGAGTGAGGAAAAAAATTTTTATACAAAAATCAACACGCAACGCTAACGACGTCGCGGGTACATCGAAATAGAACCCAAAAATGTGGTTAGATTTTTTTGTCTGTCTGTCTGTATGTTTGTGCGCGCATCACATGAAAACCACTGATCCGATTCGAATGCGGTTTTCACAGACGTATTTGTCTTTTTTCAATTTAACATCTGGTATATAAAAATTTCTCTCCCATTCCTTTAACGAGGTGAAGGGAGAAATTTTTATACAACAAACACACGCCACGCGAACGACGTCGCGAGTACAACTAGTAATTTAATAAAACACAAAAATTTAATTAAACGAAAAAGCTAAGAAAACGTATATAAAAAAATTAAAGAAAAAACAAAACAGAAGTAAAAAAGAGATGGAGATGTTAAAAGGGGAGCAACTTTTAAAGAGCAAAGTTATTAAAGAGTTGAAGATGATGAAAGCAAAGATGTTGAACGGAAAGGTGGGAGAATAAGAACAGTATAGAGAATGGAAAAAATATAGAAGGGATCACAGGGACAGTATCGATAGAGATAGGTTAAAGGAAGAGGAATAGTTTATGAATACATGGACATATTGTTTTTGTGTTTATTTATTGTGAATAATTAAAATTTAAATCATAAATTATAGATTTGCTGATTAAGGAGTAATCCTAGCCCTGAAGAAGTTTAGTACCAGGATAGAGGAAGACCGACGGAGGTTGTTTCAATTACTAATCCAATACAATGTATATATCATATTATCACATAATCACATACAGAAAATGAGTCATTTAGCTAAGAGTATCAAATTGTAGATTTGTGGGAGAACAAGATTTTATTCGGAAATTTTAACAACGCCTTTTCCATTATATTTTCTAAATTTTGTTATAAAAAAACTATTGGAGCACTCCAAAACAGAATTCAAGTAATAAATTTTATGTGTAATCAAAAGTTTCTAAAAATTATTTGTCGAAGGGGTCCTAAAGACTGTTATCTACAGTTTTCTGAAAGACAGATAAGATGTACAAATTCCCGTGTTAGGAAGGTTTGGAAAAACCAAATATTTAGTTTCGATCTTCAGTTCTTGTACAGGCTTTAAAAATTGGTCTACTAAACCAAAATTTATTAGTTGATCAAAATAAAATGGGGTTTAAAGAAGTGAAATTTTAACTTCTATTAGCAATCTTCATATATCTTCGTGTAATGTCAGTCAAACTTTGCAAGCATCTTACTTTAGCAGCACGTGTGGGACGAGCAGAAACCTGATTATCTTCATGACGGTATTCTTGAAATGAGTCTTCACCGTGAGAAGTTTAAGAATCCTGATCAGTTTGATGACGATGCTCTTCTAGGTGTTCAAGCGTTTTTTTCAAAGTTCGTTTAGGCATTTTTAAGTGAACACGTGCATTAAGAAGACACAAATAATATAAATAAACAATTGATTTTCTTAGTCTTACCTCAAAGCAAACACTCATTGACTTCGTGTTACTTAACAACGCCATCTGCTGGAATAGCTTTAGCTGTTGTTGTGTCGTTAAAGCAATTAATTGCTCACAGTTTAAAAAAAATAGTATTATTCGCCAATAGATGTCAGGAAGAGTCATATTTTTCAGTTTTATCGATAAAACACGAATAAAATGACATTTTCTAAAAATGATTCCTAGCTAGATCGATTTATCGCCCCCGAAACCCCCTATATACTAAATTTCATGAAAATCGTTGGAGCCCATTCCGAGATTCCAAATATATATATACAAGAATTGCTCATTTAAATATATTAGATAATGTTGGAGAACAAAAGTAAATAAAGCAAATCAAGTAGTTAATGAGAAAAAAATACTGAGAAAAATTATAGAATTAAGGATGGAAAACAAAAATATCAAAATTTATAGAGCTGCCGGCTTAAAATAAAAAATGGATAGAAAAAACGTACACTGTTGTATCCTTTTTATGGATGTAAATGGCTCGTTAAAAGTTCACTTATGTGAACGACACTAAGCTGTTTGTTGGAGAGCGAGTCGTGGGTACGTTCTGGCTAAATAAAATAAAATTAAAAAAATGAAATAAAAATGAAAATGTGCGTTACTTGTTTTTTTTATCCATTGGGTGGTAAAGATAAAAAACCCATAAAAAAGATAAAAAAGAAATATATAATTTAGTTAAGGTAACCCGATAGATTATTATTAAGAAATTTAAAGTTTCACACTATATCTAACGACCGAAAAATAAAAACAATAAATATAATTATTACCATCCTTAACTTATCCTTTGTGGTTTGTAATAAAACTTGTTTTACAAGAAAATTTAAGATAAATCAAAATTTAGTTACCTTTTTTTTTTAATGTAAAGTTAAAAGAAAAAATTAATTTGAACAACACACACCAGTAAGAAATGAAAGTACCTAGTAAAATTAAACTATTTTTATTCAGTTGCTGAAAAAATAAAAAAGAAAATAGGATATCACAATAAAAAATTCGGATGTAATTTGGGCCGAAATCAGTGCAGGTACTTAAACGGTAGAGGTAGTTTGGGCCGAAGGTTTCAAGGGTCGTTTTAATCTTATAAGTATTTTGGGCCGAGGGCAGCAGGTAAAATAAAATATAATTTTCTATAATTATATTTTATTAAAAAATTATAACCAAAAACATAATATCTTATATTTTTAATAAAATTTTAAATACTTTGGTAAGCCATAGATTTAATAAAGTTAATTCTGGAAATATTTCCAGACCGCATATTCATCATATTTTCTAAAAATTTTAATTTATTTCTTACTTGTTTATCTTTTATTTTTGCAGGAATATGTACACTTTTTACCTTCCGAACAGCAACGCTGTTAGAGGAAGGTATTGTGATCGCGAAAAATTTCGATCTCGGGTTTTTAGCGGAAATACGCGTTTTAGGGTTCCTTGAGCCTAAAAAAAAACAAAAATAAAAAATGTCTGTCTGTCTGTCTGTGTGTCTGTGAACACATTTGCGGCTAAACGGCTAATCGGATCGGAATGAAACTATAAAACCTTACTTATAATTACCATCGGAGGAATCTGATAGAATTTGAGTAAAATCGGCTGACCGGAAGTGGACGTTTACTCTTATCATAAAATGAAATTTTTTGAAAATATTGGGTTTTCATATAGTTATTGGCAAAATATTTATACTTTGTGGAAAGAACATGTAATTTCCGACATTTTTGAAAGAATACATTTTTCTGATATTTTCATTAGTTTTCGAGATATTGACACTTTTATCAAAAACTGGAAATATGTGAAATAAAAATTGTGGATTCGCTCTTTCACTACTTGTTATTATACATGCTACTGTTCGGAAGGTTGTGTGGTGCCCACACCAGATTTTTATTTTTAAATAGGCGTCGATCTGAAATTCCTTTAATTTTTGTATAAAAATAAAAATTTATGGGTGACAAGAATAAAATGAGGAATTAAATCTTGCATGAAATGACTCGCATTCGTTTGTTGTTCTGGTGATGGACGGATTTTCGTCTGCCCATAAATCAGAATCAGAATTAGGTGCTATATAAGTACCCAATAAATAGTCTGCATATTTTTCCAATAATTCGTTATTTGGTTTGTAGGACATTAAGTCAAATATAAAAGCATCCTCAACTTCGGATGCTTTTAAATAAGTCATCCCAAAGGTACGACTAAGCCATTTTCTTTCTTCAGAGTTTTTATCTTTATATATTTGAGTTAACCCTAAAGACTGTATTTTTCTATACCACGCCTGATGTAGGTGAAATCTACAACCATTTATTTTGGTTTTGGGAAAAACATTTCTTACTGCGATATATATTGCCATTCAAAATCAACAAATGCCTCCGCCGGTTCAAAAATTTCATTAAACACTTATTAAACAAAATTTTGGTTTTAAGTAACACAAAAAGTTTCGTTTATGTGGCGGCTGTCATCCATGTATATAATGTTCATTTTACACAACGAAGTAATATTTTTCTGACACAAAATAGTATATTGTGTATCTAGTAGGAAAAGCGATACATCCCCGGACGACAATGTTACGAGGCGTCTAGCCGAGGCCAACAAACATTGAGAGTCCGAGAAGTTGCTTTTACTACGAGATACACATACTATTTTTTCTGAAATCGCATTAAATATAATCGTAAATCAAAAAAGTTTTATATATGCATAACTGTTTTTGATTATCATCGTATTTTCTATGAAGCCGTTTCGTTGACATTGTTTGTTAATTATTGTCTATTAGTGTCACAAAAGTGTCAGTTCGGTTAGTTACATATTGCTTAAATTTTTTTAAATTATATTTAAAATGGACAGTGACGATGATGTCCAGAGGTGCAAAACGCCTCCAGAGTTACTAAACACTGCTACTAATGTAGTTTTAAATTTATTGCCAAAAAAATATTCCCGTACAGTACGGCAAAGTTCATTGCCCAGCAACGGACTAAAATACAAGAATAGTGTATTTTGTGGCTCGAATTTAATCCGAGAAACTAGACATTTCCAAGCGATTTCAGAAAAAAACAATTATATTATCAACTGAACTATTAATGAACAAAAAATTTTCACCTATGGTCGTTTTTGGAGAATACTTGTCCACTGCAGCATGTACTTCATTAATATCCTTAGGCAGGGCTGGTAATAGCTTACGGCGACTATTATATATATTTCTTCTTACGAGATTTACATCAGTTGTGTTAAATTCCTCTGGTATATTTTTTAAAAGTTCGCTTTTAATGATTTTTGAAGGTTTTTTCGATATGTCCTCCTGGGCTTTTCGCTTACATGCAGTTGACACAATTTTTCTCTGCAAAGAACGTAGATTTGGTTCATGATTGTGAGTTAATTCACTCCTGGTTATTGTATATTCGGCACCAACAGTACCTATACACTTTCGCTGAACATTTTAATTGTTTCTTAAACCACCTCCAACGAACTTCACCACTCTTTGATGTGTCTTGCTTGCAAAATGAAAATTGGTCTATAATAAGTAAATCACAACCACGTGAACTCTTTAGATACTATCGAAACTGCCATCATATAAAGTATAGATTAATGTTATCTATTTGCTTGTCGATCACAAAATAAGATGTAGAAAAGTATTTTAATATTACTCAAGGGATGTAATTATAATTTAAATTTTACAGTTTCAAGGAAATTCGTAAATCTTATTGGTATTTCCCATCATTCGTATTTTGCAAAGAACTTAAACCCTCGGCGGGTGGTCCTTAATCTCCCGGCCCAAAATAGCTATGTCATTAGATGGGACCTTTACTTTGACCAGGTAGTCGATAGGATTATCGGCCCAAATTACGCCCACCGTTGTTAAGATACACAGAACTCTGCTGGATAACGTCTAAACTGATTAACATTAACATTAACAATACAACTGCCCATATATCCCCTTATATAGAACAAATGAAAATTCTAGAATTGACGAGAAACATGATTGAACGTAATAGGTACACACTAGAAAGATTAAGAATACGCTAGAATAAATAACCTAAAAACAGTCTTTCAAGTAAAGGTCCTTTTCTTTTTCGGTTATCCCGTTAAACTGTCTCCTCCTTAGATTCATTACTCCTGAAATGTTATTTCCTAAATCGGGATCCCGCACACTCCTTGAGCCAGCTGAACCATGGTATGGTATGTATGGTGTTAGGGGTGACAGATACACCTGCGACCTATAAGATCTATTGTGTCCCCCTTTTCTTGCTATATTTCTGATGATTCCTCAGACTTATAGCAGCTCTTCTAGTCCTATCTTCCTTAGAAAGTTAAGGATATCGTTGGGTTTTAAATTAGGTAGTTCTTCCCTTTCTATTTCGTATGACCCTAGGTATTTGACGCTAGAATTACTTAATGCCATGCATTCTGAAAGTATATGTATTGAGGTTTCATCCTCTACCTCACAGAATCTGCAGTTTGCTTCATCTACTAATCCTAGTTTCTTCATATGTCCTCTTAATCGACAGTGACCGGTTAGTATTCCTGTTATAATTTGGAGGTTTTTCTTACTCAGGTTAAGACAGCTGTGAGATCTCTTCTGGTTATAGTTTCCCAGGAACGTCTTCGATTGTCTTAGTCCTTCTAGATCATTCCAGTACTTGGATTTTTCGCTATCCATTTTCTTCTTTAGTTTTTCTAAGATTGTACTACTGCTGATCCCACAGGATGGTTCTGGTCCCAGGTATGGGGTTTCAGCTCCTTTTTTTGCCAGCTTGTCTGCTGTTTCATTTCCTTCTATTCCTACGTGTCCTGGAACCCATAGGAGGGTAACAGTGTTATTCTGTCCTAGTTCATTTAATTTGCCTAGGCATTCCCAGACCATCTTTGAATTGATTGTATCTGAGTTCAGAGCTTTGATGGCTGCTTGACTATCTGACATGATTACAATCTTCTGTCTACGATAGTTCCTTTCAATGTTAAATTCTATACATCTTTCGATGGCACGAATTTCCGCTTGAAAGATGCTTGGGTATGTACCCAAGCTTTCTGAGTATTTGGTTCTAGGTCCAAACACCCCTGCTCCTGTTCCTTTATCTGTCTTGGAGCCGTCCGTGTACCATTTTATGGCGTTTTGGCTTAGCCCCAATATGGTGTTTTCGTCCCATTCAGATTTGCTTCCCAGTTTAGTGGTAAATTTCCTTACAAAGTTAAATTTCTTTGGCATGTCATCTTGGGGCATTTCCCAAGTTTGATCAAGTTGAAGTGATCGAGGTTTTTCCTTGATTATTCCTTCTTTGATCATTCTATATATTGTTTTCTTCCTAGCATTTTCTACTTGAATATGCAGTGGCGAGAGATTTAGTATTACTTCCATTGCAGCAGTGGGACATGTTCTCATTGCTCCAGTGATACATGCACAGGCTAGTCTCTGAATCTTTGAGAGGTTTGTCCTCGTAGTGATCAGATTAGCTCTCGTGCCCCAAGCTACTGCCCCATATGTGATGATAGGTCTCACTATTGCTGTGTACATCCATTGCAATGTCTTTGGGTTACAGCCCCAATTTTTCCCAGCAATGTTTCTGCACACCATAAGGGCTTTTGTAGCTTTGTGTATTATTTCGTTTTTGTGTTTGTTCCAGAGTAACTTATTATCTAGGATTAGCCCTAGATATTTGACCTCTGTCTTCCACTCAACGGTATTTCCACCTATTTTTATAGTTTTTAGTTTAGGTTTCTTTTTCCTTGTAAAGGCTACTAACGTGGTCTTGGTGGGGTTGATATTAAGTCCCACTGAATCACACCACTGCTTTGCTGTGTTCAGTCCTCTTTGCACTATGTCGCAGAGGACGTTTTCATATTTCCCTCTTGCGAGGATAACTACGTCATCGGAGTAACCCTGGCAAGGTATACCTAATTCGGTCAGTTGCCAGAGTAAGCTGTCTACGGTGAGGCTCCACATAAGTGGGGATGCAACTCCCCCTTGCGGACAACCTCTGGTCGTATTGATGGAGATAGTGTCTTGGCCTACCTTCATTTCTGCGATTCTTGTAGACAGTAATTGCGACAACCAGGTGGAAGTCGTTCTATCTACTCCTCTATCACTGAGTGCTCTTTTGACAGCCTCGTGTGGAGTATTGTCAAAAGCCCCCTCTATGTCTAGAAAGGCACATACCACGTTTTCTTTTGTGTTTAGAGCGTCTTGGATTTCGTCAGTCAATTGTATCAACGCGGTCTCCGTAGATTTGCCCGTTTGATATGCATGCTGACGAGGGTGCAGTGGTACCTGCTCCAAGACTTCTGTTCTAATATAGTTATCTACAGCTTTTTCCATCGTCTTGAGAACAAACGATGTGAGGCTGATTGGTCTAAGGGATTTAGGGTGTGTGGTGTCCCGTTTCCCTGCCTTGGGGATGAAGGTGATTCTTGCCCTCCTCCACACTTCTGGTATATATCCCAGTTCAAAACTGCTCCGACTGATTCGGATCACATGAGGAATGATTGCCTCCTGCCCCTGTTGTAGTAGGGCAGGAAATATTCCGTCAGTTCCAGGGGTTTTGAATGGCTGAAAGGTGTTCATAGCCCATCTCAGCCGTTCTTCACTGCATATGTGTTTTGCCATTTCAGTGTCTTCCCTGGTTGGTCTTCTAGTTTTGTACCTCGTATTTCCTGTGGTGTTTATGCCTGCAGGAAAGTGGGTTTCTAGCAGGAGCTTTGCTCGTTCTTTTTCGCTTTCTGTGAAGCGTCCATCTGGCTTTCGCAGTGCCATTACTGTATCTACTCTTCCTTTTGCTAAGACTTTGTGTAGTCTTGCAGCAGAAGGTGTAGAGTCTATTTCTTCGCAGAATTTCCTGAAGCTGTTTCTTTTGGCTTTTCTAATCTCTTTATTGTAAGTTGTGAGTTTCTCGGTGTAGCTCTGCCAATCTCCGTTACATTTGGCTCTGTTGAAGAGCTTCCTTGTTTCGGATCTTAGGTTTGACAGATGACTATTCCACCATATTGCGTCGTTTGACTTTCTAGTCCTTTGAAGAGGACAGCTTGATTCATAGGCATCGAGTATTGCCTCGTTTAATTCTATGAGATCATTTTCCAATACCAGGTGGTTTTTGGCTTTCCCTGTGGCTCGAAGGCCTGCAAGGTTTCTGTTTAAATTAGTCTTATAATGTTCCCAGTTGGTTTTCCTGGGGTTTTTCCTTAGTATAGGCTCAGGAGGATTGCATTCTAGTCTGAACATGATCAATCTGTGATCAGAGAGAGACGGTTCATTCGAAACTCTCCAATCTTTTACATGATCTTTCAGATTGAATGTGCTTAGTGTTATGTCTAGCACTTCCTTCCTTATTCTTGTTACAAACGTAGGGGTATTCCCTATATTATGTAGAATAAGATTCTTATTGAGAATAAATTCTAATATTTGCTCACCTCTTTTATTGGTGTCTGTGCTTCCCCATATGGTGTTGTGGGCATTGGCGTCACATCCTATGAGTAATGGTAGCTTCTTGTCATGACAGTATTCTACTAGTCTTTGCAGTTCTAAAGGCGGTGCTGTCCCGTCTCCTGCAAAGTAGCATGAAACTATCATAACTTCTTGGTGTTTTTCTTTGAACTCGAGTTCAGCTTGAATCGGGACGAGATCTCTCGTCATGAATTCTCAAACACAACAATAATTAATACTGTTACTTACCAGGATGCAAGCTCTTGGTGTGTCCGTATTACTTACATTGTATATCACCTTTGTATCCCTACTGGCCAGTCCTTTCACCTGCCCTTCACGAACCCATGGTTCCTGAATTAATGCAATTCCCAATTGGTTGCTGATAAACGTCCTTGATATAACCGCTGAAGCTCCTTTAGCGTGATGGGCGTTTAGCTGAGCAATATTTATTCCCATTTTTTTTTTTTTTAGTACCTACCCCTGCTCTTCGTCGATGACCCCTTCCTCACTTCCAACGAGGGTGTCATCTGACTCACCCAAGAGGGTGACATCCTCGTCCTGCACTTCTTCGACCTCCATGGCTGCCTCATTTTCTGAGTCTTTGCCATAGAGATCGGCGACGTGGAAGGACCCGATGCTTTCCGCATCACTAGGAGTCTCTCCGGGTGAGCCACTACCACTTTCTGCTTGGGCAGTTTGCCCCTCTGGGTTTCCTTCCCCATCTTTCTTTTCTTCCCTTCTTAAACCGTGAACGGGGATTTTCCCGAACCGGTAGAAGAAGGTGAAGCCCTTGTTCTTGAGGGATTGGCAGGATAATTCATCTATCGTTGCCCTGTTGCCTCTTCTTTCAGGCTGAGGACTTTCCATTGGTCTGTCCTCAGACCCTCGTTTTGGGCTTTAATCAGCTGAAGTAACTTCTCAGCTGATAGCCCTTTACTCCTTGGGAGGAAGGCAGTGATGACATGTGATTTGGGGATGTCATCTCCCCTACATGTCGTCAGCTTCCTTCCTTCCCATTTCTTTAGGTGGGGTACCTTCAACCGGAGCTACTCTGCCGACTGTGGTGTTTCACAGTCGACTATGATTAGTCCCGGCTTGAAGTGTATTCCGCCGAATTGGAGCTTGTGCTCCCATCCGGCGAACATTTCCTCCACTATCGCCTCCTCCACCAAAGTTTGCTCGTCCGCACTGAGGGTATTCTCAGGGAACCCTTTGGGGAGGATTGCCACTTTTTCTGTTTTAAGAGCAGTGGCGTAGCTGCTCTTACCTGAGGTGGTCTGTTTTTCCACCTCCACCTTCTTCTTTTTATTTTCTTGGGCGGGACTGATGGTGGTCTCAGCCCGCTTACGTTTCTGTTGGGGGACAGGCTCTTTGGATTTATCCTCCATAGCCTTCCTCCTAGCTGTTTCAGGTGCCATTCCCTGGTTTAGGTACCTGAGGTACCATTTGCAGTCGGCCCCGCTGAGTCCCCGCCTCAGAGGATCGTCCTTTCCTCCAGGTTCTCCTAATTTGGGAAGCGGAGGTTGCTTTTTTGGTGTTTCTGCCGCCTGCTGGAGTGTTTTCCTCCCCTCAGATTTCCCTTTGTGGCTTGTTCCCACTCCAGGCTCTGAGGTGCCGGCGATCAGCACTGCTGTCTCCCGGGGTGTTTCCCGAGAGGCTGAAGAAGGGGAGGGTTTTCCTCCTGCCTTCTTCTTCTTTTGGTGTGTTGTTGCGGTGTATTCCCGCTGGTTTTCTTTTTTTTGTTTTTTCTTATCCATGGTTGTTCCCACGAGTAGCTAGGGAATAAACAGTCCGCTCCGACAGAGCCCCGCATGCCGGAGTAAGGCTAATTACAAAGGGGTTTCGCCTGGTGCCCCCAGGGGACCGTTCGCGACCAACTTTAACCCGTTGGCCATTCAGTACATCAGCACGGTACCTCACACCTTCACTTAGGGTTGTTTGTGTAATTATTTGCCGTAAGATGAGGGAGGGACATCAGGCCCTCTCCCAGCTTGCCGTTGCCCGGGGTGTGCCACTGGGAGGCTATTACACCAGGGTCGTACCGATCCGGGGGGGATCCAGAAGCCTAGTTGCGGTCAGCCACTCAAGCTTCTGCATCCATCCCACCCTTCACTGCACTACCTCACCGCCCCAAGCTGAACCATCTTTTTGGAGCTGCTGCACACCTCCACCTCCCTTATAAGGCGCCAACCGATTATTATGGACCACGATGGGTTTCCCTCTGGGGATTTTCACGATCCGATAAATGACATCGTTAATCTTTTTCTTGATGGTGTATGGACCTTCCCAGTTTTTCTGTAATTTGGGGCAAAACCTCGACGCCGTCTCGGGGGTTATAGAGCCAGACTAAATTTCCCACTTGGTAACTCTTTTCCATTGCCCGCGTGTCATAGTACCTCTTCATCCAATCACTAGATAATTTAAGTTTCCCAGCTTCATGTAAGGCCGCCGTCGCCACATCGAACTCCAGGGCAATGGTCAAGGCGTTTACAAGAGATCTCGGCCGCGCCAACCGTACAGCCCGTTGCAACTCGGCGTCTCGAAGACCATCGGTAAAGGTTTGGATCGCCAGGCACTCCAGGAATTCTTCCAATGCATTTGGATACGGAAACCGTACCATTCCTGCAACTTCTGCCTCAAACTCCTGGATAGTTTTTCCATTTTTCTGCTTCCGGCTCTTCAACTGCACTTGGTACACCGGTTGTGGATGACTTTGGCCAGAACGCATCTTGAAACGATTCATCAATAGCTCAAAATTGTTAACCTGATCCAGTGTTAACAAATGCAGGACGTCTAAAGCCTCGCCTCGCAGAGAGATGGTTAGGAACAATGTCTTCTTCTGGGGTGACCATCCATTCGCTCTGGCCGCTGTATCAAATTGTTTCAGGTAATTTGACCAGGAAGTCTTCCCGTCGAAGGTCGGGGGTTTTATCGTCGTTCGTACCTGGGTCGCTTTCCCGTTTCCTCGTCGTCCGACGTCTACGTGGCCGGTTTCCATCCTTTCTGCATCTCCGTCGTTGTGGGGGATGCAATATTTGCTGTGAGAACGAACTGGATAACTCTTCTGATAGGGTAGACATCCGTTGTGTTAGCTGCTCTTGCTAGCTCGTCATTCGTTGAGACAGCTGGGAAAATTGTTGTGTCTGTTCTTCCTGTTAGCTAGTGATTCGATGCGATAGCGCCTCTTGCAGCCGGGTAAGTTGTTGCGATTGTTCAAAAATGGCTTTTCAAATTGGATCTTAGAACTCCACATCGTCAGGGTCTTGATTATTATTTAGGTAGTATTTACGGAGCCTTCTCAACAATACTGATTTGCTCCCAGTAGTTTCCAACTCTAATTCTTCAAACTCTCTTCTGAGCAGAGCCACGAATAGTTCATTTATCTACTTTCCAGGCATTCTTATATCTTTACCCCACACCTGACACCAATTTGAAACACTTATGGGGACACAATTTATTCACAAAATTGTTAAGATACACAGAACTCTGCTGGATAACGTCTAAACTGATTAACAATACAATGAACTATTCTAACTAGACAGAAAAATTGAAAACTGTCAAAAGAAGCACACTTTAAATTTTTTTATAACAAAACGAATACCGATTGATATCATTATTTTATAAATTTGCTACATCTTTAATTAAAGGTTCACAGTTTTTTATAAACGTCGTAAGATGCCGTAAGGACTATTGAGTATAATTCCTATGTATAACTGTATAAGACTCTATATGTATACCTATGCGAAGTTTCTAAGAAAACTAATTTCTTTGTGAACGTCCTTAAAAGTCTAAAAAAGCGTTAATAAAACTTTTAGTTTCCAATTAAAATGTATTATTTGATTCTAAAAATAAAGATTAGTTCAATTAATGGACTTTTGTAACACATCAACTAAAGTGCAACATTATTTTAATTATTACTTTGTATTGAAATAAATTCCATTTACAGTCTACTAAACATTATTCCAATATATAAAATTATAATATGGAAATTTAACGATACTGATAATTTGTGCCTTTTATTATTGCATGGTTCATAATATATAAAAAACCTTGATAGGTATCAAACATTCCTTAGTCCAGAGTTGCTATAAAGGCATTAAGTTTTGACGCACAAAAGAAAAATCTGAAAAACAAAAAAAAAAACAGCCGATCAGAATCGAGATCCCTTTGGCATGCAAACATTCGCCTGCACTCATATATCAAAGACTTATCGGTTGTCGAGACGGTTTTTCAGGGACGCATTAAGAAGAAAAAGTACTTAGACTAAAGGTGTTTAAAATTTTAGAAAATTGGTACTTTTAAAAGTCTTCTTGTGAATACCTGAAAATGATCTTTAAAGTGCATATTCAAATTTTCTAATCGTTTATTTAACTTTTTTTTAACTGTTCAAGCATGAAACTCGACAAATTTTTTTTATTTATTTTGAAATTTCAATATCCAGTATATATGTAAATCAATTTTAATAAGTTCTCAAAAAAATTTTTAATTTTATTCTTATACTGGTAAAAATAAGATTTTTTTAACCAACCTACACCAACACAGCGTACTCTGCAGTTCTTTGATAAGAAACGTATTTATTTATTTATTTATTTATTTATTTATTTATTTATTTATTTATTTATTTATTTATTTATTTATTTATTTATTTATTTATTTATTTATTTATTTATTTATTTATTTATTTATTTATTTATTTATTTATTTATTTATTTATTTATTTATTTATTTATTTATTTATTTATTTATTTATTTATTTATTTATTTATTTATTTATTTATTTATTTATTTATTTATTTATTTATTTATTTATTTATTTATTTATTTATTTATTTAACTCATTACAAATCATTTTCATTTAAAGTATTAAAATTAGTAAAGTCGAGTGTCGTAAAACAAAAAAAAAAACAATCACGAGCTTATTTGAAAAAGAAAAGAAATGTGGGGTGGGTAATCAAAGGCAGGTAATCATCGGTTCGGCCTGCAAAATCCAAAAATATTTTTCAATACTATTTTAAACTGTAATAGTAGTTTACGTAACAATTCCTGAAAGTGGTCTTTTACTGGACAAGTAGGCAAATTGCAGGGCGAGCCATAGGCGAGCCCTGCAAGCCTGCGAGTCCAGTAAAAGCACTTTTCGGACGTATTACGTACAATATTTTTTTTTTAAACGGGCATTGTTGTACCATAAATTTCATATTAAAAACAATAAAATAGTTAGTCTAAAATAGCGGTCAATTGGTTTCTATGGTAAGCGAGTTTTGTATCTTTTTAAGACTATAAAATAACTTGTCATATTTTGACGTTTAGTTGAAAACGTGAAAATGGATATTCAAAATGATGCATTTGATTCTGAAGATGAAATTATACCGGAGGAATATGGTAAGCGAGTTTTGTATCTATTTAAAACTATAAAATAATTTGTCATATTTTGACGTTTAGTTGAAAACCTAAAAATGGAAATTCAAAATGATGCATTTGATTGTGAAGATGAAATTATACCGTAGGAAATTGTTAAGGCGGTCACCCAAGCAACTTTTGATTTATTGCCTTCGAAGTCCCGGACACGATATGAAAAAACATACCAAATTTTTGAAACGAATTGTCTCTGAAACTCATTATAATGCAAGCAGTTCAAAAAATCTCACGTCAACGAATATTTTTGATATACCGTGCTTACAGATAAAACATGCTAATAATAGTACGTTTAATATAACTATTCAAAAATAATGTTTATATTTGTAAACTAAACATTAACACTTGTTAAAAAAAATTGTTAAAATTAGTTAATAAAGAGTTCTTATTATAAAAATGTAAACTGATTTTCATTAAAGATAGGCCGGAGAGTAAATAAAAATGAGTCCGGTAATAGTTATTTGTGACACAAGGACGGAAAATGACATTTTGCAAGAGCGAGTGAAGTTGTGTAGCCGAGGTGCGTAGCACCGAGGCGAAACAATACGAGCACTTGCAAAATATTTTCCGGACGTGTAACACACACTATTTTTTGGTTCGACTAATTTTTAATATTTTCAAAAGTTCTGTTATGTTCAAGACTTGACTGCTTGTGCTAACTGAACTAAGACCACTGACTAGAAGATAGCCGACAAAATGTCAGCTGGTAATTAATTTTTATACATACAAATACTGTGCTAATAACATAGACAAATTAATTAATTAATTCTATATTCTCTGGCTAATAAGCAGCACAGAGAAAATTGTTATATTGAAAATATTAAAATCAATATCTAATAATTTTATATAAAAATAGCAGAGACAATGAACTATATCCATAATCGAATGATAAAGTAGTTGTAAATTGACATAAATGTCAAATTTTATAATACAAGTTGTGAGAGAAATTAAATGTAAATTAGAATCCTGCTTACATTTAGAAAAAGTTATAGGTAAGTTTAGTATATTGTACGTTGTTTTTAATTAAATTTAATTAAAAGTTATATTTATTATGTATTTTTGGTGACTTAAAATTTAAACTCATAGCGCCATCTCTTTAGATAATCTAAAAGCTACTTTGCCGGCCTAGGCCGGAAAATGCCATTTTCCGGACGATTTTGAAGTAATTAATAGTATTGTTTCTGGACGGAGGACCAAAAAAGCTTTTTTGGTCCTCCGGCCAGAAACAATACTATTAATTACTTCAAAATCGGGCGGAAAATGACTTTTTCCGGCCTTGGCCGGCAAAGTAGCTTTTAGATTATCTAAAGAGATGGCGCTATGAGTCATTAAAAATACATAATAAATAATACAAATTTTAATTAAATTTATTTAAAAACAGCGTATAATATACTAAACTAATAACTTTTTCAAAAGGTAGACAGGATTCTAATTTACATTTAATTTCTCTCACAACTTTTATTTTAAATTTGACAGTTATGTCAATTTACAACTACTTATCATTCGATTATGAAAATACATATCTCGATTTTATTTTTGCTCATTGAACTAAAATAGTTCATTGTCACTGCTATTTTTATGTAAAATTATTAGATATTAATGTTAATATTTTCAATATAACAATTTTTACTGTGCTGCTTATTAGCACAGTAGTCGTATGTATAAAAATTAAGGATCTTGAAATCGATTATCAGAAAATCATTCCTTATTACTAATTCTTTTAATCGTGCAATAGATGTCAATAAACATCTATAATCTTGTATGTCATAAAGTAAAAAGTTTCTGAACTTTTGAAAATATTAAAAATTAGTCGGACCAAATATAGTGTGTGTTACACGCCCGGAAAATGTTTTACAAGTGCTCGTATTGTTTCGCCTCGGTGCTACGTACCTCGGCTACACAACTTTACTCGCTCTTGCAAAATGTCATTTTCCGTCCTTGTGTCACAAATAACTATTACCGGACTTGTCCGACAAAATAACATTTTCTGACCTACAAATAAACCGGAAAGTACTAATTTCTGGCCGGTTTTAAATAACCATATTATTTAAAATCTGCTAATTAATTATCAACACATCTACTTGTTTATTATGCTTTTCAGTTATGGTTAACTTGTTCTAAAAAGTATTTCTAAAGTTACCGTTTTTATTGGCTTTTTGATGATAGACAGAAAAAAACAATTGAAACAGTGCATTTGTTGGTATTTCTGGAATAAGGTATTAAATAATCAAAAGTCAGCCCTCCATAATGAAACGTATTTCTGATAAAGAAAGATCATGATTTCTTGTTATTCATACTGTTTTTTTATTAAATGCCTTAAAGTTTGGTAATCTATAACCTCTTACTGCAGGTCGTTTTTTATTTGGACTGTAACAGAGTATCCAGTAACGCAGATGGAAGTTAAAGTCAAGTTCAACAGATGTTGTTTGTTGATTTAGCTATAATAAATCCAGTATGTATATTATCGTCTCCGTTTGAAGATTTTTTTATACGAATATAAGAAATACATGAAAATGCTTTCGAAGAAGCATCACAAAATGTATACAACTTTACTATTTTAAAATATTTAAGTACATAACAGCGAGGAATTGAAAATGTCGTTATTTGTTGTAACTCTTTAACCCACTTTAACCATTGTTAAAATGATGGGTGAGTTTTTCATCCCAGTTTAAATCTGTTCTCGATATATCTGGAAAAAGAATTTTATCTTTAATATTAAAATGACTGAAAAAACCTAATTAATCAAATACTGACATTACTTTTCGTAATACCTCACGCGTGGTACTTCTTTTTGTTCTAGTATGATTACATGTAAGACCTGAATGCACAATTAGATCAATTAGAAGTGATCTTTGTTGGTATACCAGTATAATTCTTATATTCTTCCACTGGGTAATTTTTTTCTATATCTAAATCTTTTATTTTATTGGTTCTTTAGTTACATGGAATATGCATTAACACTTCCTTACTTTTGCTTGCCAAATTTTGAATTTCAAAACTATTTCTGAAATGTACTGCTATTACTGAAGATTGCCAGTTTGGTAGGAGAAAATATGTTTCTTCGATAGATTATGATTTAAATTTGTTCATTTTTATCTGCGAATCTTATTAAATTCAGATTTATTTTATCTGCGTATCTTATTGACTTCAGATTTATTTCTTAATATCTACGCCCTTCATTCTGGGTTATTGCCATCTATAAGAAGGGCCCTATTAAGGACCAGTTAATTCATACAGGAAATTACGCTGTCTGACGACAGCCATTTTGAAGCCGACACCAATTGCAGTTTCGTTCCACATCTAACGACAATCCGACAGGAAGTCCCTTGAAAGGAATTCAATCCACCTTGCAGTTCCGTTCCACATCTAAACGAAAATCCGACAGGAAGTTCCTTGAAAGGAAATTCTATCCACCTTTGTAGTTCTGTTCCACAACTAATCGAAACTCCGTCAGAAGTCTTCGGAAACCCAAAGATAAGAGAAATAATTAATTTATTTAATTAGTTTTTACTAAATCATAATTAAAGTAATAAATCAACTTAAAACTGATTTTTCGAATTTTATTTGTGTGTCTGTACTTGGCGCCCTTTACTTAATGTTTGGAGGGAATTAAATAAAACTGAGAAGGAAGCCACGACCCTCAGGAGCTAGCCTAGGGTAATTTAAGGGTTACAAATTGGCGCCCAACGCCAATTTAACCTTTAAGAGGTTAATTAAGCTACAATTCTTAACTTTCAATTAAATTTCAAACACCATCCAAATAATTATCTACGTATGGCTAGATATGCTTTAGAATGCAATTCTTCAAATTCTTCTGCATTTTTTCTCATATTTGTAGCACAAGTTAAAGAACAAGATGCACTGAAAATCATTGCCTTCACAGCATACGTTTCTGTTTATTACGTTTGTTACGGCATAAAAATCTTGAGCCCACCTATCCTGTGGACGAATAGGAACCTGGTAAAACATTTCTTTTGAAATCACCCTTAAAAGCTTTAAGGCATTCTTTAAATTTAAATAGAATGTCAAGCAACGAATTTGAAAAATCGGGGCCTTTAAATAATAAGCTTGTTAGTTTTCTTAGGATATATAAAAACACCAAAATGTTGGTGTATTTTCTTCTTCTTTCTCTGTAAACTTAACTGCATAATCTATGGATATATATTCTTATAAGTTTTAACAAACTCGTTATTAGAATGGATTGTCTTTTCTATTCTTGTTAATTTAGTTAATGAATTATTTTTAGAAAAGGAAAAATTTATTATGTCTTCTTCCATAAAAGACCTATCTATCATCGGTTGTTTGTATTTATTTTTGATGTATCTTCCATAATTTGCTTTGTCTTGTTTTCATGTTGGATACTATGTTTTTTGAATTAAGTATCCACTCCTGATTATCTAAAAACCTTTGTTGTACAAATTCATGTAAATCCATATCAGCATACAAAAATGTTCAGCTACCCTATTTCGGTAGTTTGAAAAGCAACCATGTATAATCAATACTCTGTATTTACTATAGAATTTGTCCCTCTTATTTGTAAGGGTTTCTTGGGCCCAGTAACTCATGTTTTGTTAGCAATCTCACAATCAAGCAGTAAGAACCCTCGTCTAACAGCGTCTAATTCCTCCTTTTGGCACATACAAAACTTTAAGTAAAACTTCTTTTCTAGTAATAATCGACTAACAATCTCATTACCTCCCCAGATTGTATTATACCTTCTGTTCTGTCCTGTTACTTTATCCGAAGCAGGATTTAATACCAATATTTTATAATGTACACAAAAAAAATTTCATTAGTCTGCACTCATAGACTCATAATTTTTTCTTAAATAACTAAAACATACCTTTTTCGTCCTCCGTCCAGAAACAATATTATTAATTACTTATTGACATTTTCCGGCCTAGGCCGGCAAAGTAGCTTTTAGATTATCTAAAGAGATGGCGCTATGAGTTTAAATTTTAATTCATCAAAAATACATAATGAATAATACAAATTTTAATTAAATTTATTTAAAAACAGCGTATAATATATTAACTTACCTATAACTTTTTCTAAAGGTAAGCAGGATTCTAATTTACATTTAATTTCTCTCACAACTTGTATTATAAAATTTGACATTTATGTCAATTTACAACTACTTATCATTCGATTATGAAAATAGTTCATTGTCTCTGCTATTTTTTATATAAAATTATTAGATATTAATGTTAATATTTTCAATATAACAATTTTTACTGTGCTGCTTATAAGCACAGTACTTGTATGTATAAAAATTAAGGATCTTGAAAATGATTATCAGAAAATCATTCCTTATTACTAATTTTTTTAATCGTGCAATAGATGTGAATAAACATCTAATCTTGTATGTCACAAAGTAAAAAGTTTTTGAACTTGTTGTGTTTGCAACATATGTTAATTAAAACACTAATAACTGCTGAACACGTATATAAAATATCAAACAAGTTATTATACAACTATAATATTAACATCCAATGTGGCGCTTATATCTACCCGAAGATCACGTCATACCAGCTGACAGTCTGTCGGCTGTCTTCTAGCCACGGGTCTTACTTTAGGTAGCACAAGCGGTCAACTCTTGAACATAACAGAACTTTTGAAAATATTAAAAATTAGTCGGACCTAAAAATAGTGTGTGTTACACGCCCGGAAAATGTTTTGCAAGTGCTCGTATTGTTTCGCCTCGGTGCTACGCACCTCGGCTACACAACTTTACTCGCTCTTGCAAAATGTCATTTTCCGTCCTTTTGTCACAAATAACTATTTTCTTTTTGACCCATTTATTGTCTATTGGTATTTTTTGAAAATAAATACATGCTTTTAATTTATGATTGTCTTTTTACAATATTTACAGTAAAATTTCTTATGATTTATACCTTTTTTTCCCATATTGCTACTTGAAAAAACCATGACAAAAAATCACAAATTGATACAAATTTCTTATTTAATGTTGGTATATGTTGACCTCATTTCTTTACTTGGTTTTGTTTTAAAAAATATTTCCATTTTTTTATGAGTTCTCTATATAATTTATAAGTTTTAATTTTAAACATAGGATATCGTTTAGGTGTTCAGATGCTATATTAGTTGAAATCAAAGGACCAAATTTAATTCCAACAAATATTGGAGATTAATATTTTATTAAATTTAAACAATTAAAGTTTTTTAAATATTGACAATTATTATTTTCCTTTTTAATTAAAAACAAAATCAATATTTTCTCAAAAATCTTTAACTAAACTGCTGCAATTACAAGGGAGACAAGTAAGTTTATTACGATATAAATAATATATGAAATAAAAAGAATATTTATCACTGGCAAGAATAAAATTATGAACTTATTTTGATACTAATAAAAAATTATATTGAAACTGGTAATAATAAAGTTCTAATTTAAAAAATAATTATTTACAAAGCAAACCTTATTTTGCTAAAATAAGTAAATAAAATATTTTTTAAAATGGTAAATAATTTATATAAAAATAACTGTTAGATAATATATACTTTCTTTAAATAATGTATTATAAATCTTAAAACTTTATTTAAGTACCTACACATAGTGATTGTACACATTTTATTTTTTAATCGTTTTTGTAAACATTATTTTAAAATGTCTAAATTTTTAACACGCTTTTATTAGCTTCTCTTTGTTTGTTTGTTGGTTTTTGTGCTTTTGACATTTTTGAAATTTTTGTCTGTTCAAAAAATATGAAAAAAATAGTAAATGTCACCGTTTATCAGGGAAGCAAATTATAAAAATGCATATGAGGAATTCTTCTTTATTAATTAACATGCTTTTATTAGCTTCATCTGAAAGTTTTTTTGCCCACGCCGAAAAATATAAAAAATTTTTGGCAAATTTTCAGTTTAAATACTAAAAAAAACACTTTTAAACAACATTAACCTCAGAAGTGAAAAATAAATACAGTTGAAAAACTAAAAAACACGCATTTAAAGAACATAGAAATAAAAAGTTACAGTCGAGGCAATGAAGCACTAAAAATGCCAAAGATAGGAAATCTTTTAGGATAGGACGGATCGGAATGCGGTTTTTTGCATTTGCTTTCAAAAATTACTTACACCATTCCTGCCTACTTTCTACCTAGTACAAACCGGAAGTTGCAATGCTGCAGTCAAAAAAGGTTTCAAAAAATGCATTTTTTGGCAAATTCAATAAATTTGTAAATCAGAGTCAGAATTGGCCCAAGTTGGGACCCAGGGGTTTTAAGGTCGCTGATCACGATTATAATGTTCAAATTGCCACTTGAACACCTGGAGCTCAGGAACGTCGACGAACGTCATCCCGGGGACTATCCCGAACTTCATGCGAAGAAGGAGAGAAACTCGACACCCGGGTGTTTTTTGGGTCGCTGAATTCAAATATGGCACCGTCGAACACCCCACGGGCACGTGGTGCGCCCTAACCTTGACGCAGATGTCATCTTCGAGAATTTTCCTGGAAATAGCATTAAAACGAACCGAAAATCATTATGGGGGCATTTCGTGTGCGCTGAATTCGAATTTCATGTGAAAAACGACCCCCCGAGCATCTGATGCGCCCTAATCTGGCTCTGAAAGTCATCCCCGAGGTTTTTCCAGACACAATTGAAAAAGACGAACCGAAAATTGTTACGGGGGTTTTTTGGCTCGCTGAATTCAAATATGGTACCGGCGTACAGCCCACGGACACCTGGTGCGCCCTAACCTGGCTCTGAACGTCATCCCTGAGGTTTTTCCAGACACAATTGAAAAAGACGAACCAACAATCGTTACGAGGGGTTTCTTTAGGCGCTGAATTTAAATATGACATCGGCGTACACGCCACAGACACCTGGTGCGCCCTAACCTGGCTCTGAACTGTCCTTGCGGTTTTTCCAGAAACAATACGAACCAAAAATCGTCTCATAATTTCATACATTCATTCATGTGTAACTCTCCCCTGGGGCCCTGGAAAAAGGTGACCCAGTCCTGGAAAAATGACGAGAATAATCTCCGGCTGGACCTTCGAACTTTGCCAAGAAGCCTTTTACTTTTCTCCCAACGCATAAAAATCTTTTGTGTAAGTATTTAAGTATACACAGATACTTTACCTTAACTCCTGGCTCTGCTTAAAAACGCGTAGAACGTGTCTGGAAAACCCTCGGGGATGACGTCCAGAGCCAGGTTAGGGCGCACCAGGTGTCCATGGGGTGTTCGCCGGTGCCATATTTGACTTTAGCGCCCCAAGAAACCACCCGTAACGATTGTCGGTTCCTATTTTTCAGATGTGTCTGGGTAAACCTCGGGGATGACGTCAAGAGCCATGTTTTGGGCGCTTCATGTGTTTGGGGGGTCGTTTTCCACATGAAATTCGGATTCAACGTACACAAAATGCCCAATAATGATTTACGGTTCGTTTTTGTCGCTATTTCCAGGAAACTTCTTGAAGATGACGTCCGTATCCAGGTTAGGGCGCACCAGGTGTCCGTAGTGTGTTCGTCGGTGCCATATTTGAATTCAGCGACCCAAAAAACCCCCGGGTCTCAAGTTTCTCTCCTTCCTCGCATGAAGTTCGGGATAGTCCCCCGGAGATGACGTTCGTCGACGTTCATGAGCTCCAGGTGTTTGGGGGGGTCAATTTGAACATCATAATCGTGATCAGTGACCTTAAAAACCCCTGGGTACCCAACTTGGGCCAATTCTGACTCTTATTTACAAAGTTATTGAATTTGCCAAAAAACCTCTCAAAAAATGCATTTTTTGTAAGCATTTTTGGCTGCAGCATTGCAACTTTATGGTTTGTACTAGGTAGAAAGTAGGTAGGAATGGTATAAATAATTTTTAAAAGCAAATGCAAAATACCGCATTCCGATCCGTTCTATCCTAAAAGATTTCCTATCATAATGCTTCAATGCCTCGACTATTAATCCATTTACGAAAATTGCATAAAAGGCTTACACGTTTTTTTCCAATAATTCTAGTAGTTTTAAGTTTATTTTATTCAATGTGCTTTAAAACGTGTTTTTTAGTTTTTTTTTAAAGTATATTTATTTAACGAAAGGCAAATCCGTTACTGTAAGTTCGTGACTAGAGAGAAAGGGTGAACAAACCAATAAGGTATTCGATGGATAAGTCTATATGCGTAATATAATGGCATACGTATAGTTAAGGTTAAATATAAAAGAACCGTATTTCCATTTTAATCTAAATAGTATTAGGATATTTAAGCTTACAATCGATCATTCAATAATATAATTGTTTATGGTAATTTTATAAACGAGACTGTAACTCTTAACAAAGGAAAGTTTCTGAATATTTTAATGGATTTTTGGGTGGTTTATTCGATGGATACTTAAGTCTATATTCGTATAGACGTAAGATAGTGGTATACGTATGATTAAAGTTAAATATAAAAGAACCTTATTTCCATTTTAATCTAAATAGTATAAGGATATTTAAGCTTACAATCGATCATTCGTTAATCTATTTGTTTATGGTAATTTTATAAACGAGGCCGTTACTCTCAACTAAGGAAAAGTTCTGAATATTTTAAAGGTTTTTTGGGTGAATCTGTTTAAGTTAATAAGAATACATGTTCAATTAAAAGGAAATTATTCGTTGGATAAACTTCCTTTAAACAGCATAACATATAAAATTCTTATTTTTTGTTGCAGGTCCATCGAAGTGTACAAGAAAGTATTTTATTTTGGGTAAGTATTAATAATATATATCTATAAGAAAGGAGAAGTTGCCACTGACCGATGTATAGACGCACGCACAGCCGTTACCGCTGAGGGTAGAAACGTGAAATTTGGACGGATGTTTATTTTCTTAATTTGAACACCCACTAAGAAGTGATTCTAAGAATTTTAACCATGAAGGGGTGAAATAGGGGTTGAAAGTTTGTATGGAAAAAGCGGGATTATAAAGATTAAAATTTGGCGTCTATTTCATTGAACTCGTGTTTCATGGTTTATTAGAATTTACCCCTAAGGGGTTGAAACTTTGTATGTATAGTATATAGCTTAACATCCCATGTGGGGTTTCGCCGCTTTCGTTTTCTAGATCCATTTTACGGGGTGGATCAGTCCCAATCATCATTTTATTTGTTCGCTTATATGTCTCCATTTGTTCCGGTCTTTTGTGTTCTCTTTCTATTTTGTTAATTCCTGTCCTGCTTAGGTCCTCCTCTGCTTCAGTTAACCATTTCGATTTGGGTCGACCACGTCTTCTTTTTCCTCCTGGTTGCCATAATACTATAGCTTTTGATATTGAATCTGGTCCTTGTCTCCACATATGACACAGCCATTTGATTCTTTGTACTTTTATTTTCTTTACTACCTTTATCTTGTCCATTTAATTCTTCTAAAATTTCTTTTAGTCGTTCTCCTTCTATACTGCTGTTCTTCGATTCTCACTGGACCCAGTATTGTTCTTATTATCTTTCGTTCATTTATCCTTAATTTTTTTTTTTTTTTTTTTTGTCATAGTCATCGTTTCTGCTACATACATTGTTATTGGTCTTATTATCGTTTTATAAATATTCATTTTTGTCTGTTTGGTTAATATTTGACTTTTTAGTAGTTTTTTATTTGCTTGGTATACTTGGTTTGTCGCAATTATTCTTTCTTCGATCTCCGTTTTTCTTTCCCCTTTGTTTCGCCCAGGTATTTAAATTTTTGTATTTTGTTCTGCTTTACCGAGTCTCATTAGTTTTGTTTTCTTTTCATTAATTTTTAGTCCCACCTTCTTTCCCTCTTCTTCAATCTCTATTAATAATTTTTCCATGATTTTTCTTGTTTTTGTTACTAGCGCTATATCATCTGCATAGGCGATTAGTTGGTACCCTGATGCTCTTATGGATCTTTTTTATTACAAAATCTACTGCCAGGTTCAATAGTGTTGCTGAGAGTGAGTTTTACCCCTTTATTTATTTCGAATTCATCTGTTTCCCCTTTTTGTGTTAGTATGCTGATTTTGATTTGTATGGATACTGATAAAATGTTAAAAATCGTAAAAAAGTTAATGAAAAACGTAAAAAATTGTAAAATAAGTTCAAGTAATTCTTAATATTCTTAAAAAATTAATGAAAATTACAAAAAACCGGAAAAAAAAATAAAAACAAAGTAAATAAACAAAAAATATGATAAAAAAATAATAAATTTCTTAAAATTAATCGATTTATCATATCTAAAATTATAGTGACAAATAATTAGATTTAAATTGATTGAACTTAACAAATTCTTCCAATCAGAAAATTATTCCTTTTTTCTTTCAACGATTTACTTAGTTTAGAAAATCAAATATAGGATAATCCTCGAATAAGATAATGTGATTATACACGGTTTGGGAAGTTTTCCATTATCCAAAATGTTGTTCCGTTTGGAGAAACTGAATAGGAAATGCACTCCATTATTTCCTATTTCCTCTTAGGGAGTGGAAAACGAGAGGGAGGAACCTTATAGGGATTGGATATATAACAGACATGATAATATTCTCCAAACCATTTATAAAGTTTGATGAGATTACTACTCTAGTAGGTTTGTTCTATCTAATGTGTTTTTAATAAACTTGTAGCGTGGTTAGGTACTTTTGATGTTATGCATTTCAACTAAGTGAAAAAATAATATTCTAAATAATAGCCTATGTAAAACATAACTTTTAATAACTAATCTTTTGCAATTGTCATTTTAAAGATCCGTAAAGATTCTATAATAAATGTGAAAAGTGTGATTAGGGTTTCACTATTTGACAATTTATAATTTTCATTAGATCATCCCGAGTTGCAAAATTAAATTATCTCTTCCTGCGATTTTACCCAAATTCGTTATGTTAATTCCAAATTTTTTAACATATCTATATATTAGTTATTACCAAAAGTGTTTCACAAGCAAATGTAGGTATCTGTTGGTCTTATTACCGCTTTGTACAATATAATTTTTAGCTTATTAGTTATTAAATTATTATTTTTAAGAGATGGTTTAAACCATATAAACATCTATTTCCCAGTCTTGCTTTGATTTCTACCTTTGTATCCGGTTTTCTTGTGAATGTTGCTCCTAAATAGACAAATTGATCGACCTCTTTAAAATGATATATTTTACCACTATTCATTTCTACTTTTATGCTCGCTCCCTCCATAAAGTCGTCATCTGTTCATCTCATATAAAGGTATTTAGTTTTTTCCTAATTTATTACTAGACCCTTTCCTTCGCTTTCTTTTCAAGTGCTTTTGATACTTGCATAAATTCTCTTTTGCTTCTAGCAACAATTGCAATGTCATCTGCGAATGCTAAACATTGGTGCTTACTATTGTACAGTAAGCGATTCCTATTTAAATTTGCTCCCCTGATTATATTTTTTAGTACATAGATAAATAAAACTGTTACAACGAGTCCCCTTGCCGCAACCCGGTTTTTACATTAAACTTTTCGGAATATTTTCTCTTCCCTTGTATTCTGTTACCCGTGTCCTAAAGATTCAACTTTACTAGCTTTATAATTTTTTCACTCCCTTCTAATTCTCTTAGTGCTTGGTATACTGCCGATCATCTAATTGTATTATATGCAGTTTTAAAATCTATAAATAATACATGTGTCTCTTTTTGATGTTGGTAACTCTCAGCCTGGATTTCTCTAAGTGCAAAAATTTGGTCCACTACTCCTCTTCCTGCCCTAAACCCACATTGGTATTCTCCCATTCTTCCTTCCATTTTCGCTGAAAGTCTACTCTTTATACAGGTCGCTAACACTTCATATCATTCATAGCATTCATAGCATCATAGCATTCAATAAGGCTATCCTTCTATAGTACTTGCAATTTCATTTATCGCCTTTTTTAAACATTGGGCTTATTAACGCCACATTCCTTGCAAGCGGCATTTTTTCTGTTTCCCAAATTTCCCCTATCAAACTGTACATTTTCTCAATAAAGTTGTTCCCTCCAAATTTTAGCATCTTGCCTGTGATTTCATCTACACCAGCACTTTCGTTTGATTTTAGGCTGCCTAGAACTTTTTTTATATCCTCTAGGTCTGGTGTTTCCTCCAACCCCATTTGTTGTTCCTCGAAATTGATTATTTCGTGATTGTTGTCATCCCACATGTTTTCATTCAGCAGTTTCTCGGAATAGCTTTCTTATCTTGCTAACATTTCTTCTTCAACTGCAATGAGTTGTCCGTCTTTACTCCTTATAAACACTGATTTTGCTTCGTAGCTGTTTTTTGTATTTTAACACTTTGATATAAATATCTTATCTCCCAATTTTTATGTTATTCTTCTATTTCACAAAGCTGGCTTTCCTTATACTTCCTTTTTTTCTCCCTAAGCAGTTCCTTGCAGGCTTTTCGCTGTTCGATGTATTTTTGTTGTGGATAGCTACTGCATGGGGTTAATTGTCGCATTTGTGGATAAATACTGATTTTTCTATTAGCACTAAAAGTGTTAAAAAATATCCGATACTTGTAGCTCCTTCTGATAGGTACATCTTTTATTGATGTTCTGTCAATATTTCATGACGATCAAACCACTCCATGCCGAGTTATTGCGCTCAAGGTGACTTAACAAAATGAGCAATACTGTTTCTAATTTGATATAGCAATTTTTTTTATTGAATGTAAATAATTTATCTAATGTTACATAAAAAAATGCCCTTGTATTTATTGTAATTTCAAAGAAAATAAAAATAAATCGTTCAAGTTCAAAATAGATTCAAGTTTCATTCGTGATACCAGAAAGGTGCTATAACATGGTGATTTCTGGTTGGAAATTAAAAGATTGTCTTCTACGGTTCCCGAGTAGCATCGATTGTTAAAATAAGTTTATGGTTATGATTGTTTATCTCTTAGCCGAGTGCACGAGTGCAACACGGTTCAAAGAGGGTCGTGAGTCACTGAAAAACGATTTCGTCCAACACTGTCGAAAAATTGCTTCTGTTTTTTAAAAATGAGTCAAAACCTTCATTGAGATACATGCAAATGAAATTAAATATATCCAAAGATTCGATCTATCGCATTTTGATCGGGATGATAAAAGTCTGTTCACGGTTTGTTCCGCACAAGCTCACGAATGACCTAAAAATTATTTCAGCTACATCATTAGAGAGTCTAAAAAAGATAAAATCTTTCTGTACAACAATGTGAATGGTGACGAAAAGTGGTGTTTTCAATACGCTCCCAAAGCAAAAAGTCAAATTTCTGCATGTAGGCATCCAAGCGAACCAAAACGAATAAAAGCCGTTTGGAAAAGTGAAAAGTGAAGACAATGTTGATTTGTTTTCGAAGGGAATTATTTACGTTCCATCGGGCTAAACGGTTAATACTGTGTATTATCTTGTTGTTATGATGCATTTCCTCTCGTGTATCGCGAAGAAGGTAGCTGGCGCTTGTTGCACGATAATGCACCATCACATCAAACGAACTTGTGTCCGATTTTTTGACAAAAAATGGCATTTTAATTATCAACCACACTCCTTATATAGCACCTTGTTCAGTAGACTACATTTGCCCTTGAAGGG
This sequence comes from Altica lythri, assembly GCA_964028335.1. NCBI lineage: Eukaryota > Metazoa > Arthropoda > Insecta > Coleoptera > Chrysomelidae > Altica > Altica lythri. The sequence goes on from OZ034802.1 coordinate 61,549,515, forward strand.
ACAGCGGTATGTCGACGTAAAGGCCATCCAAAAAGCGCCGAAGACCATCTCGAAGAACATCTCTGTCAATGAGCTAAAATAATCATTTGCACCGTGCAAATCGATGTATTAACTGTAATTAATTTTTTTTTCTTTGTCCTGTTTATTTTGCAACAGATTTTGTATATCGAATATTGTCTCTTATTCCCTGATCACTTAAAAATTGTAATGATTTTCTATACACAAATAAATTTCCAACCTGTCATCAACTGAAGGTCACATCTATAGTTTCAGGTTTATTAGTGAAAAGAATGAGATTGTCTTCAAAAACTTTTACATTTCATTTTACTAAACTAAAAGTTAATTATTAGATTATTTTTATTGCGTCTCTTCCCTTTTAAGAATATTGAAATCAAATCAATGCATTGTTCCTTAATACTGTGTTTTGTAACTATACTTTATCTGTACTTTTGATCAATAATCTTTTGCTTTTCTTAAACAATTCAACTTATAGTTACACAGATGATAGAATACTTTAAGACATTAGCTAAAGACTTCGAGACTTTGCTTTAACAATAGAGCTGGGTGATACAGTTGCTTGTCAGTTTTAATTGCCAATTTAACGCAATCTTTCTCTTGTTATTTTCTCCTTACTGTGAACTACAAAGTCAATTAAAATAAGAACAGTCCCTTAAATATTTTAGTATTAATTAGAAAACAAACTTTAGAAATTTAATTGGTAATTATATTTTGTTATCTGTATTACCTATACAATTTCTTTATAACTATTTATAACTATATTTTCAAGAATTTTCTTAGCAACGATATTATTTATAATTTTTTAACTAAACTAACTGTCCAAGGTTCACCTTTAGTTATTCAAATTCTGTGAATATTGGTCACCTTGATAATAATTTAATGTATTTAAAGCCTTCTCTAAATCCTGGCCCAGATGGTGTTCCTAGAATTCTAATTTTTCAATGGTTCTTTCACTCATTTGACTTTTAATTTTTAACAAATTTTTGCGTTTATGTGTTCCTAGATAAATGGAAAACAAACCCCATTGTTTCAATTTTAAACAATGGTGACAGATCGATCTTAATGATTATGAGCAATAACTAAACTTTTACTTTTCAGGAAAATATTTGAAAAGAAAATCTGACCCTTCAACACCACATTTTAAGACTTTTATTCTCATAAAAAAGCATAGTTTTTGTAGAAATAACAACAATTTCGAACCTTTTTATTTATATTAAAGGCCTTGGAGAGTAGATGTGAGGTTCACTTAATTTTAACAGACTTTTCCAAACCATTTGATATCTGCTCTAGAATTACATGGCACATTCCTAAATTGGTAACAAATCTTTTAAGAAAATAGAAAGCAAACAGTGAACTTAAATGGCACCTGATCCAATCCCATTTCCGCCAATTTTAAGGTGGCTAAATGTAGGTAGTCCAACATTGTTATTGAACTGTTTTCTTAACGATATTAGTGATTATAATTTAAATAGTCTTTTTTTGCTCCATGCAGATGATCTGAAAGTCTTTAATAGATCTGATTTGAATGATTGCGTTTTACTTCAACACGTTTTTTTTTAGTCTGTAAAGCTAATGGAATGGCTCTTGTGCATTTATTATCTTCTCTAGGCTCAAATCGTCAAAAGATCTTGGTGTTATCTTTGATATACACTTAAGATTCAATATCTACGTTGATTTTATATGTTACCGAACTCTAGGGTTGTTAGGATTCAAATCTAGATGTAAAACATTAACTGCTCTATTGTTTTCTAGTTCGTTTCTATTCTAGAGTATGGTTTTGTCATTTGGACACCATTGTACCAAAAATATATTGATAGGATAAGAGCACACAGAGAATATTTTTGAAAACAGTTGTTCATAAACTTTACATACCTATATTGACATTCAATATGTTTTTAACGTTTTTAATAATGTGATGGATGGTCGTGCCCCGTTGGAGCAATTTAGCTTAGCAGTCCCTCAGGAACTCACAAAAGTACGAAGCACATTTGCTATTAGATTTTATAGAACCAACTTTGTATGGGAAGCACTCGCCATTGACCACAATTTGTAGGGAATTTAATCAAAACTGTGACCCATTTAACACCTCTACCTCTTTTGCTTGCTTTAAAAGGAAAGTTAGATCTAAAACTTTGTATGAGCTGATGTTTTTATTTCAGTTTGGCTAGTTTCTATAATCTTATCATTTAATCTGTGACTTTTGTTTAGTGTGATTTTACTTGTGTGATATTTTGTTTTCTTATTTTTTGCTGTATGTAAAATTGATTTTTAATAACATTATTCAACAAATTTTATTCAAATTTATTGATAAATTTATAAAATTGTCAATCTTGTTTTATTCCGAAAGAAAATTTCAATCGTACTTTATATGTTACATAAATATGTTTACTCTAACAATCCACTTTGAGTCATAAATCGCTCAGATTGAATACGTAGACGTCGATGCTGACATTTTATTGAGTCTTTTCTGTCTATACTTTACAATAAGTATGTGGGACTGCCGCATTTCACGCCATTCCATCCTCGATATGCCAAATGGCGAGGCAGTGCGATTCATATTGAATAAATTCATTTGAATTTCATATCTGAATATCTATCGTCTACAAATTTGATATTGGAATACGATTTAATAAAAATTGATGTTCTCCGAGAGTTTGGGAATCTTCCTATAATATTTAAATAAAAATAGAAACATTTCTTTATAGAACCATAAAAATGCATATCCATTTTTCAAGTCGTTACATTTGCAGTTGGCTACGTGTCTCCCTTAAAAACTTGAGCTACTTGAATTACTTTGCTATGCCTGGAATATAAGAGAAAGTCCTCCAACGGAAGAGTTTTAAAATAAAAGGTAAGGCGTACATAGCGCAACGCTCGTTGTGTCATATGCACTTCAACACAGGAAAAGGACCATGTTAAAATAACTTGGGAAGTCAAGAATGTCGTAATCGTTAGACGAAATATACTGTACAAGAGGTAACGAATTTAACTATTACAAAATGTATTTAAAAAAGTATCTGTGTAAAAAATTGTTTTATCCAACAGTATTACATTGAAAACATGAATAACTTTTATCGAGAAACGCTCCTTTGTAGCGTGTTTACGATGGTTTTGTTCAGCTATATATTTTTTTAACACGACGGTTAGATTTGAAATAATTTCTTTGAAGATTACAAGTTAGTCGGAAATGACCCATAACTAAGGCAATGAGGATACAGGTTTGTTGAAAAGATTTGGAAGCAAAAATGTGTATTTTTTAATAAAATTGATTTTTTTTTATTTAATATAATCTCCCTCAGCCTAAAAAAAATTAGTCCAATGATCCTCCCGTAATTTTATAATGATTGGTTGTAATGTCTTCTTCATTCGACGAAAAACGCTTTCCACGAAGGAACTGTTTTAAGTTTCTGGAAAGGTAATAGTCGTAGGGAGCCAAATCTGGTGAATACTGTGGGTGTTCAAGTAATTCGTACTTTAACCAACAAACTTGTAGGAACACGTGCATTGTCTTCATGAAAATTGATTGTTTTCTTCTGTAAACTGGGTCTTTTTTCAAGAATTTTTTTATCCGACTGGTCCAAAAGGTTAATTGTTTTTTCTTTGTTAAAGATAATCAATCAACAAAACCCCTTTTGCATCTAATAAAGCTGATACCATATTTTTTTGCCTGTTTTGGAGATTGAGAACCAGCTTCAATCCGCTGTAAAAGTTCTTGTTTCAGTTTAGGATTATGATGGTCTCACCCATAGTTATAAAACGACACACAAAATCGGTTATATTCTGCTTAAAACGCACCAAATTACGCAGAGAAATTTGTTTTTAATTTAGTTTTTGTTAAATTGTTAACGAATGCGGCTGTAACTTTTGAATAGCTTTTTCATATGTAATTCTTCGTGTAAAATATAAAGTACTCGTTTATCTGAGATGTCCTTGGTATTAGCAATTCACGGTCTAGGACAATTCGACGCGGCCGATTCAACGCCGGCCATTCGACGCGGCCGTTTCGACGCGGAGATAATTCAACGCTGGCCCTTTCGACGCAGGGCCGATTCGACGCAAAGTTGTTATTACACTTGTGGTCATAATATGGTTAATCTCAGTGTGTCATTTTTTGTTTAAAATAGCAGTTAATTACCCTTACCGGATGATAAACTCTTTATCTTTTGTTCCCATAGAAGATTTAGATTTTGCTGTTGATGAGTTATCCAACGAATTACATCCAGATCTACAGCCTCTTCTGGAATGGTTTGAAGATTCCTACCTAGAGCGCCCTCAAAGACGAGGCAATGGAAGACGTCAGCCTTTATTTCCCACATCATTTTGGTCCGTCTACAACCGTGTCATAAATAATATAGACAGAACAAATAATCACGCCGAAGCAGCCCACAGACGATTGCAAAACGAACTTTCCATGGACCATTCAACAATTTGGAAGTTTATTGATGCCTTGAAACGAGTACAGTCTGGTAGGGATCTGTATTACGAGGAATTACTTTCCGGACAATAACCACCAGTTAAATTAAATAAGCACCGAGAATGCGAAGAAAGAATTAAGACCTTAGTAAGAAAATATGCAAATCGTAATATTATCGATTTTTTACGAGCTTTATCTAATAATTATGTAATGAATGTTTAGCGCAGGTACATTAACCAACTTGATTTGAGAATAGTACGTAGTTTTAATGACTTTAGAATATTAATTTTAGGATAGACACTTATAGGACACTTATAAAAGAACATTTCAATGAAAAATACATTCGTTTAACAAAACACCTCCGTGTTTCTATTATCTCCGAATGGATAAGTATTTCGCCTTCTACTTCGCGTCCAATCGGCCTTGCGTCGAAAGGGCCAGCGTTAAATTGTCTCCTTGTCGAATCGGCCGCGTCGAATAGGCAACGTTGAATCGGCCGCGTCGAATTGTCCCATTCCGGCAATTTCACGCGTAGTCAAACTTGAATCTTAACAATCAATATAACCTACTTGTCCAATGATTTCTGGTATAGTTGCACCTTTTGGACGCTTGTACGATCACGATTAAACTGTAAAACTCATCGATGCACAGTTGGAAATGAAGGAGCAGATTCCTTTAACACTTTTATCATTTCTGCATGCATTTCTGCTGCTAATAAACCCTCCAAGACAAAGAATTTTAACACTGCACGATAATCGGTTTTTCCATTGTAACAAAGATTGAATTGACAAATCAAAATATTTTTTTTTGTATAAGTATTTAAATGAAAGATGAAATATTAAGATAGCGTATAAATTTAGATTTCTCTACCGGTTAATAGATGTCGCTTTCAAAACTTTTCAACACACGTTTATATATTATCATCAACCATATTGTTGAGATTAGCAGATAGTGATGTTACCTGATTATTTCTTTCATGGATAATTCTAAAGATTTGGAATTCCACACGTTTTGTTGACAGATAAATCTAGAAAAAATCTTTATAAACACCGATACATTTTCTTTTTATATATTTTTTTAACGAATAGTACATTACTTCAGTGTTTCGATATATTTTACACATCTATCAGAATTAAGCCTTATGTTAGATGTCAACAAATATATATTGCGATTTAAACATTAATCGCTACCCTTAATCCTTTTTGAATTAAGTGCTATCCTTTTAACCTTCGGCAAAGTGTATGTAGATCATCAGGATGGGGAAAACGCCAGGTTGACAAAAAGCCGTTTGAAAGCACTTTACTGTGGAATAAAATGTTTTTGGGTGTGAGAAAATGTACAGTTGGTTGAAATTTGCCTAAAATTGGAAGCGTGTCATATGATAGTAGTTACTTCTTACATAATTACCAAGTTAAATCTATAATTAAACTTTTGAAACTTTCAAATTTCGATACAATATTCTTGTAGTACAGTTGATTAACTTAAATCAGGAACAATTTTGCGATCTAGTATAGGGAAGTCCGGGCAAAGAGAATAGAGCAGGCAAAGCGAATAACCTTTTTAATTTCAAAACGGCGAGCCCAAGCGCACCTGTCACGTAGTATGAGGTCGCCCACCCACCCCTCAGTCGTAAGCAAACAGAGCTAGCGAAAAGTCACGCTTGGTTTGTTCAAAAAATTTAAAATAATAATTTGTTACGATATTTCAAGGTACTACTTACCGTAATTACTCATGTACATGTAGTGCTATTGTACTGGCTTGATTTTGTTTTAAAAGTGCATGTTTTCTTGTTGAAATACTGAGAATTTTATTGAGTTGGTGATCTTAGATTTGGTTCCAGTTTAAGTTATGTTCAGCAAGTACCAGTTGGGCAAAGTGAATACGGGCAAAGTGGACAGAGTATCCGATTTGCCCGTTAGGTAAAATCAAAAGTATAATTCGTTTTTTAATAAAATATTTCCAAAAAACTATTAAATAACGCTTATTGGGTATTGGTTTACTGTAGGCGATGGGCTGACTACCTGTCACTACAAATCAAAAACAACTTATTTCCCTCAACACTTTGTTGAAGGTGGCAGGAAATGATCTTATACATCGTTCGTTCTCTGCCACTCCTTTTAATGGAAAAGGCGTGATAGTTATAAATAAATAAAAAAACACTTATTGAACGTTAATTACTAAAGAATTAGAGATGTTAGAACTTCTTTATGTATAAAATTATAAGCATAGCCCCGTCCACACTCTCGTTATTATCGTCGAGTAAATTATCGAAATCGAAGGTTTACTACTGTACCAAATAAACTAACTAGGGGAGAGGTGCCATGAATGGGACAATTTTTGAAATTGGAAGAATTTGTACAATAAATGAGGCATAATAAAAAGAGTATTCATTTATATCGTAACTATATTTAATCATCTTTCAAAATATAAACAAAAAACAGTGTCTTCTTTAAAGATTTACGTATTACAGCCATATTAAAAAAAAGTAACATTTGTCCCATTCATGACTGGGTGGCCTTGAATGGGTCATTTACAGTCATGAAAGGGACATATTAAAATAAAACATAAAATAAACAATTTTTTAAAAATTATTACAATAATTATTGAGTTACATATGAGATCAACAATAAGTATTAGTAGTTTAATTAAACTTAAGCCTAATGACACAGATTACAAAAAAAGTTAAAGGTACCCTTGATGCCACATTTTTCATTTGCCCATTTTTGACAAAGTTTACATTGGAACCATTCTTCCTTACTGGTCGAAAATTTTTTTTTACAGACACAGCATACATCCTCATAAAGATTTGTAGATTTTTTTAGCTTATGTAAGGGTTCACTATCGCAGTCAGGAAAAATTTCATCACTTGAATCTAAATTCGGCATTGTTTGGTCACTATCACTGGATGATTCCAACAGAACCTTGTTTTGTGCTTTCCTATTAGTTTTCTTTTTTTTCTGTACTCCTCTTTTGCAGCTTTCTTTTTTGCCATATTGTTTTTCCTTTGTATTTTCTTTGCCAGATAATAAGGTTTTGAAAATATCTTCTACATGAGTCACGTCTGTAATATTCTGTTTTTTATTTAGCAAAGCTGTTAAGGATTCTGCCAGTAGTTTGTCTTTTTCGGGTGTAGAGGTAATGACTTTAGTTGTAACTTTTCTCTTGCATTGTGTCTGTTTACGGGGCGGTGCCTTAGGAAATGGGCGCACCATTTCTGGACCCAATGTTTGTGCACTGGACAACATTGTGCTCTGGGCAGATGTAGATGGTGCAGTTGTATCAGGTGCTAAGTTTGTATTATTTACTGTTGTTGTCATAGCATTATCTTTATTATCTGATATTACATCCAATGTTATTGGTATCACCGGAGGCTCACGTTCATTGCTATTGAGTTCTTGGTGGCTGTCTGCAATTATTGGTTGTATGATTTTACTGCTTGGTACTGTTTCTGACTCTAATGGACGATTACTGATTTCAGATGGCAAAAAATCATCATCATTAAAAATATTCGTATTTAGTGGATAAATTCCCGTATTTTTGAAACCTGACGTTATGTTTTGCATGTTAAAGGCTGAGTAATATGCATGTTTTGCAAATTCAGCGACATTGTAAATGGTAACACCTTTACCAGGGTTGGATGTCATCCAGTCATTCATTGAACTTCTGTAGCGTGATTTGAATGGGCCAAAAACTGTTACATCCAGCGGTTGTAGACGGTGGCTACAGTGAGGTGGGAAAGTCAATAAAATCAAATTATTTTGTCGCGCAAACAAAATTACATTTATGGTTATGTGTGTTTTGTGATTATCAAGCACTATTAATGCAGGTTCCTCCGTTGATGGCTTTACATGGTGTACAAAATGCTTTAAAGCTTCCAAAAAGCAATCTTCACTTATCCAACCAGACTGGTTAGCTAAACCTAAGGATCCATTTGGTCCTTTCTGAAGCATATGATCTTTGAAATGTACTCTTGGAAATATGAAAACTGGAGGAATACTGCTTCCGGCAGCATTTGCAAATGCCAACATAGTGACTAAGGTGCCACGCTCTGCTGAACTAATCTGACCTACACGTTTAAGTCCAGCCTCAGCAACTACTTTTGGTGAATTAACAACTGTAGTACATCCCGTTTCATCGGTGTTCCAAATCATATTTGGCGGGAATTGAAATTTTTTGTAACACTCTTCTAAGTTATTAAAAAAATTGGTCACATTGACTTTATTAAAAGCAGTCGTTCGGGCCAAGGATGTGTTTTCAGGTTTTCTTACGCTTAATGTACCTTGTCGTTTCAGAAACTTCTTTAGCCAATCAATAGTTGCTATTTTATTTTCGTGCCACTTATCGGGAGCAATATCTAATTTTAAAGCATATTGATAGGCCAACTCTCTGACTTGAACAGTTGTCAATCCGCAACACATTTTAGCTGAAGTTTTTAGATACTCCGATAACATATTTTCTTGTTCCAAAGTAAAAATTCTACGATTTCCAATGTTGGGACAGTACTGAAAGTCTTCCTGCGTTGCCTTAGCTTTTATTACAAGTCTTCCTAAGTGAGATTTACTAATATTGTATGCACTTGCCACAGAACGCAAAGGCATTTTCTTTTCTATTACTTCCTTAACAGCTTCTTCTATTTTTTTAGGTTCAACTCGATCTCTTTTTTTAGGAGGCATTTTAAGTCACAAAACCGACCTAACCTGGAACAAAAATGCAACAAGAAGCAAATACCATCTCAATAATGTTGATAAATATCAGAGTCTTGAATGGGACAGTCATGAAAGGGACGTCCCTTTCAAGACGTATTTAGTTGTCCCAAACAAGACTTTGATGCTCTTTCATCAATAACCGCAAAACATAAAAAACTACGGACAAGTTTATTATGATTGTACACTTACCTTTTGGGTAGCGAAATCCACAATCCAATTTGTAGTACAAAACCTATTTAATGTGAGTAAAACAATTTAAAAAACAAACGCTTAAAACAACAAATAAAATATGTTAAAGCACAAAATAATTCAAATACGTTTTGCGATTCTGTTTGATTTGAAAACCTAGTGACATTTACGTCAAAAGTATCTATGCGTCAGTGTTGCCAACAGGTAAAAAACGAAAATCGAATACTTAGTTCCTAAGGCGGTAAATTAAATTTGTCCCTTTCTGGACTTGTCCCTTTTATAGCACTTTTCCCCTATCGTAAAGACACTGATGTATATTGTCGTCTCGACGAGAACAGCAATGGTTTGGAAGGGGCACGTCAAATATAAAAAATAATCTAAAACTACCACCATTTTGGATCCAGAAATATCTGAACAAAGCAAAGATATTTCTACTGAACTTCTAGATGCAGAGACTGAACCTAATAATGTCTTGCCTGTAACGAAATCAAATCTAGAAAATCCACTCGGTTATAACGACAACAGAATCGCTACAAAGTCTTTTACTACTGCGCCTGTATCTTATTTGAGTCCAAGAGAAATACGACCATTTCCAAATCCTCATGTCACTGCAGAGACGCGGAAAAGAAAACTGCAAAAGTCTGAGGTGCTTACTAGCACTCCTGTTAAAGAGGAACAAAAAATTAAATTGACTAAGAAAAATACCAAGGTATTGAAAAACATCAACAAAGACTTAGATGATAAACCAAAAACGAAAAAGAAAACTACAAACATGATCAAAAATACTAAAACGACTAGAAATACTAAGATGACTGAAAATATCAAAAAGACAAAAAATATAAAAACAAATTCTAACGATCGGGAAAATGATGAAAAATATACCTGTTATTTTTGTGGAGAAGATTACATTGAAATTAATAAGCAGCCAGTTGATGATTGGATCCAGTGCAATACATGCAAGCATTGGAGTCACGAGAAATGCACGGCTTATGAAGGAAACGGTATATTTCTTTGTGACAACTGCACAGATTTATAGTTAGTTATTGTTTTTCTTAATATTATTTTTTCTTTTTGTGTTTTAAGTAAGGGAAAGTGGGGGAATCGTGCGCAGCGGGCAATTGTAATCATATTGTAATTCCTCCTTAAATATTAAATATTAAGGAATCTAACAAGTGCTGCCACCTAGCAAACCATAGATCAAGTACTGCAGATACGCGAAACCGATTCAAATACAGTTAGTTTGAGAGCGTTTTTGGTCAAATGCACATGTAGGTGTTTGTTTATAATTTTGCCAGTGCCTTATTTTAAAAGGTAAGCTGTCTATTTATTCTTAATAAATTTTTAGCATGCGACGTAATAATAAGTAAAGGTTTAGGCATCTTTTAATGTAAAGTAAGCTATGATCGTCCGATTTGTTGTTTATTTTACGACTAGTTTTTACATATGACTCGCTGTCGGGAAATTGTGCGCGGTATTGCGCACAATTTCCCCACATAGGTTTAAATGAAATTTTTCTTTTATTTGCAGATGCCACGAAATTACAAGCGAAAAACAGAAAAGAATTCCTGGAATCCAGAAAATTTAAAGAGAGCTTTGAGTGAAATTAGAGATGGGAAAAAAATAAGAGAAGTTGGTCGAGCTTTCAATATACCAGAGTCAACATTGAGAAAACAAATGAAAAAAGAAAATCCTGGATCATCGCGCCTTGGTCGTAAAGCAGTGTTTTCTCCCGAGATTGAGAGCCAACTAAAGGAGTACGTGCTTACACTTGCCAAGCTTTTTTACGGTTTAACTCCCACAGAACTTCGTCGGTTAGCATTTAAATATGCTGAAGAACATGGCATAGGAAATGTTTTCTCATCCGAAAAGCAAATAGCTGGTAAAGACTGGTTGTATGGTTTCCTAAAGCGAAATCCCGAAATAAAACTTAGACAGCCAGAAGGCACCAGTATAAATAGAATAGCTTCCTTCAACTCCGAATCAACCAAGAAGTTTTTCGAAAATCTTAAAATTGTAATGGACAAACATAAGTTTCCTCCAAACAGGATTTTTAACATGAACGAAACAGGGGTCACTGTGGTTCAAAAAAAGTGTCCCAAAGTTTATGGACCCAAGGGTGCTAAGAAAGTTGGAGCTGTTATTTCAGCGGAGCGTGGACGAACAATAACAGCAGTATTTGCCGTTAGTGCTGGAGGTAACTATTGTCCACCTATGCTAATATATCCAAGAAAGTGAATGTCCCCAGCCCTGCAAAAGAATGGACCAATTGGAGCCCTTTACGCCTGCTCCAAAAATGGATGGATCAATTCGGAGCTGTTTATTGAATGGTTAAAACATTTTGAAAAAAACGTCAATCCTACTGAAAATGATCCGGTTCTTCTACTTTTAGACAACCATTCCAGTCATATATCGTTAGAAGCCTATTTATTCTGTAGAAGAAAATTCATTCACATGGTCTTTCTGCCACCTCATACTTCTGACCACCTTCAGCCACTGGACCTTACATTTTTTAGCCCTTTTAAAAACCAACTTTATAAGGAATATGATCTACAGCTTACCAATACGGCTCATGAAAAAATTTCAGAATACGACTTGGCTGAACTTTTAAATAGAGCATTTTTAAAAGTAGCCACCATGGAGAAAGCTATTTCTGGCTTTAGAACTGCTGGAATATATCCATTAAACCCGGATAAATTCACCGAGGATGATTTTGCGCCAGCTAATCAAATAAGACCGCTGATAGTTGGAGCCACTCCAGACGAAGTTACTCCTGTGGTGGAGAATACACCCTCGAATCCACCTTCTACATCCGATTTTGAGAGACCTTCAACGCCCCCTGCTGTGCCGTCTACATCACGCGAATGCCCAGTAAATCAGTATAAAGGATTTAATTCATCGCAACAAGATCTTTCTACATCAGATAACTCATTTTTCAGCTTTGCTCCAATTCCAAAAAAGAAATCAAATCTTGAAGCCCCTAAGAAAAAGTCTCGGAAACAGTGCTCTGAAATACTAACATCGACACCTATGAAAGAACAGTTAGAAATAGCTCAGGAGAAAAGAAAAGTAACAGCCGACAAGAAGGCTAAGACTGTTAAAAGAAATTTAACAGATAACAAGAAGAAAGAAAATATTATTAAAAAAAAGAAATTGGTAACAAAAAAGAAGAGAAAGTTGTCAGATACAAGTAGTGAATCTGATGTTAGCAAATCTGTTTGCGATGATGATGACCAAGACTATTCCGATAATTTTGACAATGCTGGACGTAGAGAGGACTCTAATGAAGTATATGGCATTTGTAATGAGTTTGGCCGTAATAGGGAGCTGTGGTATAGATGCGTCAGCTGTTCCACATGGAACCATGCAGCATGTAGTAGTGCTGATCGAGCTGAGGGCTATTTATGTGATTATTGCGCTGTTTAAAGAAAATATGCTTAATGGACTTTATTAAAAATATGTTTAATAGACTTAGGTATACTTTTATTTTAGCAAGATATCAATAAACATACCGTAAAAACCTCTTGACTTATCTATTTCTATTAGCAAAAAATATTAAGAATAATGCGCACAATTCCTCACGCCCTGCGTACAATTACCCAGTAGGGTGGGGAATTGTGCGCTTTGCACTTTTTTTGTTTTTTGTTGTGGTACTTGGTTCTACAAATACAAAAAAAAATATGCTTTTACAGAATGAAAGAATAATATATGTTCTTTAAAGTTGTATAGGTATCAGTATCATAAAATCAAAGGTCTAGCCATGAGAGCCTATCTTGCTTAAGTGCGCACAATTCCCCCACTCTCCCTTAATGTCCGTTGGTAATTGTTCCTTTATAAACACTGTGTTCACTTTGCCCTACAATCATATCCACTTTACCCGGTGGGTTGGGCAAAGTGGATCAGAGTGCCACTTTTGATCTGCTTAATAATTTTAAGTAAAGTAAAGTAAGTTCGCAATTTTTGTTAATTATGTTAAAAAGTTTAATAAATGTTGATTATGAATCAGTAATTATTTTATTTCTGTGTGTTTCGGGTATGTTATGACAGGCCACTAAACGTTAACGTATCCGCTTTGCCCGGACTTCCCGTAAAGATGAGATATTAAGCTCAAAATCAATAGGATTATAAAAAGACTTCAAATCAGGTATATATCTAATGTTTCGATTTGTAGTGGTTAATTATGTACTATGGAAGGAAGTTTAAAATATTAAGCAGAATATTTGGTGGCGTCCTTTTTTAAGTATGTATCATACTTATATTAGTAGCATCATAATTGGAGTGGACTATTTGATAGTTATTACCGTTTAAGTAGCACTTAAACTGTTTTAAAATTAAATTAGAATTGTGGTTACTAAAGAGCTACTTAAACTGACTTTATGACATATTTAGATTAGATGTTTATTGGGTTGGCTGTTAGCCTGTATCACTGCGACCTTTGCAGATCTATTGTGACCACCCATTATCTCAAGAATAGGATAAGAGAACCTTGTCCAGCCCTGCCCTCTTAATAGCCTTGACAGTGGCCACTCCACATAACTTGGAGCAGCTGGTTTCTCCTCTCCCAGTACTAGATACCGCGTCCTGGCAAGGCCTTCGCATTGCCATAGGACATGAAATGCGGTCTCCTCCTCCTCTTGGCAGTATCGACAGATGTCTTCATCTGCTAAGTTCAACTGACTCATGTGTTTCTTGAGCCTACAATGTCCTGTCAAGAGACTGACAATCATTCTGACATCGTTTCGCCTTTGTGATAGCAGCTCCGCAGTAAACTTCACCAAATGTCCCTTTATGAAGACTTTGGCTTGTCGCTTGCCCAGTGATTTTTCCCACCACTCCTGGGCCTTCTCTAGCCTCCATTTCTCAATGGCTGCCTTTCTGAATGTGTCAGCAACTCCGCCGAATGATTCCGGGGCAATCATTGGGGTATTATATACATATTTAAATATATACACAATTACAATAACAGACAACGGTTTGAAATGTAACAAAATTTTCTAGATGTTAATTTGTTCGATGGATGTTAGTGGAGGAAGCACAAAAAAACCTGGATGATGGAAATACAATAAAATAAAATTTTAAAGTAAAACTCTTATTTTACTAGTTAACCTTTCGGAATGACTTTATTCCTTAATAAGAACATCTACTAAAGGTGTTATTTTTTTAATTAATTACAAATATCTACATTAACGTATCTAAATGAGTTTATACAACCAAATTATCTTGAATTAAGATAACAAAAAGGAACCATCATTGAGACATTCCTACTGATTAAAGTTTGATGAAAAAAACTTTTGGCACAAAAATTGAGGAGATAAAGGATGCGTCGAAGAAAGAGCTGATAGGCATATCCAAAATCGAGTTCCAGAAGTGCTTTTAAGATTAGAAGAAGCGCTGGCACAAGTGTGTTATATCTGAGGAGAATTACTTTGAAGGGTAAAAAATAGATTTTAAATAAATAAAGATTTTATAAGTTATTTTTTTTTTGAACATTCCCCGTACGATTTTTCATCTTTACTCAGTGGTGTTTTTAAAATGCTACAGAGTAAACTGGCTGTGAATACATTGAATGTTGCAATTTTAACGTTTGTTGCACCCTTCAATAATAATAATTTTTGGTGTTAAGGATGAAATGTGGGTTAGTAAAACAAACATCAAAGTATTTACTTCTTTATTTGGGGATCTTTTGCCACTAAAACAAACTAATAAAAAATATAAATCAATATTTTGGAAATGGCCCTTGCTTATTAATCTTAATAAATATGTCTAATTTGTCAAGGGTCGTTTTTTAAAAAACAAATCAAAAAAATTTAAAACACAAACTTGCATTAACAAGTATATATGGTAGAATATTTTATCCTCTTTGAAAACGACAACTAATCTGGTTGTCGAAAGCTAAGAGTAATTTAAAAAAAATATTTTCATTTTTGTTTGCCATTTTCAGTATTAAAAAACGACCCTTGACAAATTAGACATATCCATCAAGATTAATAAGCAAGGGCAAGAACCATTTTCAAAATATTCAAAATAGTTTGTTTAGTGGCAAAAGATCCAAAAATAAAGAAGTTATTATGCCACAAAGAAGCTATCGAGAATATTTAAATATAAACATCAAGGTGTTTAAAGTCCGAGTAGGATTTAATATCGTAATTAAATCAAAATTGGTGTTATATAAAAAAAGACGAATTATGTTGTAACCAATATTAAATGATGTCTAACTAATTAATTACATAAAATAAAAGAAATAATTTTCTAAAAATGCAAAAAAAAAATATCCTGATTTATATATTGTCCGTAGTGATCAAGGTAAAGTTACCATAGCCATACTGAAGACTACGTTTTAAAATGTAATAAATTGTTGCAGAATGAGAAGTATTATTATTCATTGAATAGGAGCCCAGTCTCTAATATTGAACAAAAACCTAATGCACCTAAAATCCACAAAGAACCGTATTCTATGAGACCAATACAATTAAATACAATTTATCTTAATTTCTAACTGATATTTTAACTTTAGCTTATAATGACAAAAAGATATTTACATCAAAAATAATTTTTCATTTAGAGCTTTTATAAATAACTTTATTTACACTACCTGATGGATATGTACTTGTAATTTTTAATGTTGTTTCTTTATTTACAACCTGTCATTACCTACCATTAAAGAAAGCATTACTTATAACTAACACATTATCAATATTTAACTTAATTCATCAACATATATTTTTTCTGTGCGTGTGTAGGTCACTGAACTACTAAACGGCAGGACCGATTTTAATGAGTTTTGTTTGTGTTCAAATAGATTCAAAAATTACTATCAAATATTTTTTTTTAATTAATTATGTTCTTATTTGTGCATTTTAACGCTGAAGTGGCAATAACACCTAAGTGACATTTATTGTTTATTTCTACGAATTTCTAATAGGCGGCGGTGTAGGTTAATTCTTACAACTCTCTATCAACGTTCGACATCTAGGTTTGGTAGACATTGGGTAGATGACGCTGTGTTTTGATTTTTAGATTAATTACTAAGAAACTAAAAAAGAATAAAAAAATCGAAAAAGGATCATATATGTCAAAGGTAATAATACTATAATACTTTTATAACGTTTTACAGAGTCTTTGAAAATCAAAGAACATAAACCGTTTACTAAGAACCAACAACTACTTCCCTGGCTATATGCCCCGACGGACATTATTACCTTTGACATCTATTTAATAAACTCTTTACTAAAATGACAATTGATTAGCAGGAAACTGTAAATCAAGTAGATAAGGATCATATATTTTTAAATTAAGCAAGCAAAACAAAATCATATATTCTTATGCGGTACGAAGTGCGCCGTGTCAAAGCACAGTGTGTATTTATTATTCAGTTTTATAAATTCGTAATAGATATGGGTTTAAGTTAAATAGTATAGATCTAGCGTTTAACAGGTTGCGGGAAAATCCAATAGATAACTAAATAGAAAACAAAGAAATAAAGTACAATGGAAAATAGATGAAATAAAGGCGAAATTACGGAAAAATAAACCTATGCCGTTGATATCTCATATATTAAAAGGAGCAATTCTTACTTAACCTTCCGCCACTGCCGCGCGGACTCAGACTCCGAAGCTCCCGAGAATTCCAGATTATTTGGAATTCCCCCACTACCTGACCATCTCTGTCTCAGTAATCCTTAAGCGGCATTCCTCGAATATCAGTGTGTTGCCGGGTGCACAAAGGTGTGTTACGTTACGAATTATAGGCTTTTGCGGAGTGAGAGTCTCACGGCAGTAACGCATTCTAATTTCAACATTCAGATTTTTAGTTGCATTTTTGACTAGAAGAAAGGTATTCTACAATTGTTTTTTTTAGTTTTTGAAGTTTTAAAGTTTATTAAAATTTTACAGATGGGTAGCTACGAGAAGGAATTAGAAAGGTTAAACAAACTCATGTTAGAGTGTTTAGAAGAGGAATCAGAAGAAGAGAAAGTAGATGATTCGGACGACGATTTGGAAGAAGATAACATAGAAGTACAGGAAGATAACTCAGACACAGAACAGGAAATATCCGATACTGAAATAGATCCAACGGCTAATCTTCCATGCTTTCTTGGGAAAGATAAAAAAACAAAATGGTCAAAATGTGCCCCTCCTTCGTCCAGAACACGTGCAGAGAATTTGATAATTCATCTCCCGGGACCAAAAATGGCTGTACGAGGCTTGAAGTCTGCTATAAATATATGGAAGTATTTCTTTGATTTGGAGATTATAGAACAAATTGTCCGCTATACTAACCAACATATCGACAAACAAAGACCCAAGTTTGGCGACAGATTGTTGCGAGAGCCAGGCACAAATCTTTCTGAGATGCATTGTTTTATTGGACTGCTATATATAGCTGGCGTGTTAAAGTCTGGTCGGGTCAACATTGATGAGTTATGGAATAACGATGGAACTGGAGTAGAAATTTTTCGAATTGGTATGTCAAAATTTCGTTTTTCTTTCCTACTACAGCATTTGCGATTCGACGATATGGATACCAGAAAGGAAAGACACAAAGTTGATAAATTGGCCCCAATTAGATCTATATTTGATTTGTTCGTTGAAAAATGCAAATCTGCGTATACGCCTTTTGAGAATGTCACTATAGATGAAAAGTTGGAGGCATTTCGCGGGAGATGTGGCTTTCGCGTATACATTCCGAGTAAGCCTAACAAGTATAGCCTAAAAGTATATGCACTGGTGGATTCTAAAACATACTACGCTTGTAATTTGGAAGTATATGTGGGATCTCAACCCCAAGACCATATGTTCAGGATACTTCTGCTTCAGCCGTTGTTGAAAGACTTGTTGAACCGCTTAGAAATTCAAAAAGAAACTTGACCTGTGATAACTGGTTCACTAGCATTCCGTTAGTACGCAATTTATATTCGAATTATAAACTTACTTTTTTGGGAACGATCAGAAAAAATAAGCGGGAAATCCCCTTAGAACTTTCGAACCCAGTCAAAAGGCCACTTGGGACAAGTATGTTCGCCTTCGAAAACATAATGACATTGGTTTCATATATCCCGAAAAAAAACAAAAACGTACTGCTAGTTTTAAGTCTACACCACGACGACCGAATTGATGGAGCCACGGAAAAAACCCGAGATGATAATCGACTACCACAGCACCAAGGGTGGCGTAGACACACTAGATAAGATGTGTGCAGCTTACGATTGCGCCAGGAATACCAGACGTTGGCCGATGGTGATTTTTTATTTAATGTTGAACATTGCAGGAATTAATTCTATGGTGTTGTTTTCCTTGCAAAATCCAGGCAAAAACATGCGTCGTCGTAAATTTTTACATATGCTTGCTTCGGAGCTAGTAGAAGATCATATCCGTAATCGTGGATTACAGGTCAATATTCCAAAAAGCATAAGACTTAGAATTTCAGAAATGTTTGGAACAACCTCCAGCTGCAGATCCGGTAAATGTGAGAGGAAGGTGCGAATACTGTGACAGAAGAAAGAACAGGCCGACACGATTCTCATGTAAAACATGTGGAAAGTTTATCTGTTTGGAACATGTTACTTGCGTATGTGCAGATTGCTATTTACATTAAAATTACATGTTAATGATATAGATAGGTATTTTTAAATTAGTTTTATGTATTCCATAACGAGTTTTCTGCATTATTTCTTTCTTTTGTTTTGTATTCAAACATTTTATTTGTTTCGAGTTTTATAAATTTTCTCAATTATTCAAAATAAAGAATTTTTGGTACTTCTTGTGTTTTTGATAAAAACAATTAACTTTTGACAAATTTTGACAAAACAAAAAAATTTTTGAGGCCCATTTTGGAGTGCGGACTCTCAGTCCGGCGGCAGTGATCGGTAACAAAATCGTTACGGCAGTGCCGAAAGGTTAATTAAGTACCTACTATGAAGCCACGTATGGTGGCACAGTTTTTTCAAATATTTTAGTGTAAAACATTTCTGTTGAAACCATAGACTTGTTTATAAAATAGACTAAGCGAGTCGTTAGTATCATATTTTTGTAACAAAATCTCTTAACTAATTTCCTTTTACGTCTACCCTGTTGTTTCACTTTCGTATAAAAATACTAAGATCAGGAAAAAAATCTTTTCCCTTTGCCTGATGAACTGCTCAGTCTTTTTATAGATATCTGTGGGAGGACCGTTACAAATACAGATTAAGGTAATCTTTGGTTAGAAATTATCCTCAAGTGTAGTGACTATATGGAGGGTAGAGGTAACCCTCCATAAGTGACTACATCATATTTTATTTATTTTTTATTTATTTATTTATTTTTTTACAGGAAGGGCTGAGGCAAGCCTATTAAGCCCAAATGTATAATATTAATTACAAAGTAAAAGTGCATTGGCATAATAGTTCACACACTAGAAAAAAAAAACACTGTTGAAAACTAAACAACTAATGCACACCAAGTAAAAACTGTCGAGTCTATTCTTAAAGGAGTTGATTAATGGAGCGGTAACAATTGTAGCCGGAAGTGAATTCCATTGTTCAAAAACTCGGTTTGAGAAGAAGTGTTGCCTTAGAGTTGCTCTAAATCTTTCTTTCTTCAGTTTGAGCTTATGACCTCGGAGTCTTACATCAGCGTTACTTAAGTCCAGAGAGAATTGATTATTTAAAACTCTGTAACATTGTATTAGGTCACCTCTGTTTCTTCTGTCGATAAGTATTGGGAGTGTTAAAATAGATAACCTCTCAAGATATTCCAAATGGTAAAGGGCAGGACTCCATTTAGTGAACCTCCTCTGAACTTTTTCTAGTAAATTTTGGTCTCTAACTAGGTTTGGAGACCAACAAGAAACGTTGTATTCCAAAAGGGGTCGTACAAGGGCTTTATAAAGTTTATTTACAAGTACGGGATCGGGAGATTGAAAGGACTTACGTAGCAAGTAACATTTTTGGTTAGCCTTGTTAACAATGTTAGCAATATGTTATGACCACTCTAAGCTCTGATTAATGGTGATACCCAAGTCGTTTTGGCTAAGAACCGACTTCAGCTCTGTGTTGTTGATGTGGTATCTTAAGCCTGGATTATTTTTGCCAAGATGTAGAACTGTGCATGTAGCAGGATTCAAAGGTATCAGCCATTCAGAACTCCAATCTTCAACTTTTGGAAGGTCGCTTAAAAGATTATTGTGTGCAAGAGGATTGCCAAATAGTTTGCTATCATCGGCATAATCGGCGTGACAAGAATCCAATAAGAAACCGATATCAGCTGTATACAATACAAATAAAACGGATCCCTGGGGAACTCCGGAAGTTACAGGATGAACATTAGATTGAGAATCTCCAACCCTTACATAAAACTGTCTATTAGTTAGAAAGGAACTGATCCATTGAAAACAGAGTCCTCTAATACCATAGTGGTTAAGTTTTAATAAGAGCCTTTTTTTCGGTACGCGGTCAAAAGCTCTTGAAAAATCAAGATAGATGATATCTACAGGCGAGCCGTTGTCTAGAGAAAGTGTCCAAGAGTTTATTGATGACAGTAAGTTGGTTAATATGGACCTTCCTGGTAGAAAGCCATGCTGTGTTGGTGGAACTATATTGTGTGTCATAATAAAATCAATTAGTTTGTTGGCTAGAATTCTTTCCATGACCTTCGCACAAATGAAAACTAGACTAATGGGACGGTAGTTATTTGGACTGTACACAACACAGTAGGTAGTGACACAGTTGGTATAATTTGTAACTACATCCTATAGGTTTGTTTTCATACCGTCACTCATTAAAAGAATAAGGCAATCCAAACCACGTGACATTGTTATTTGTTTGACCCCCGCCGCCATATTGAATTTATTTTGACACATCGTTGGATTGGCGCGAGATTGGATTCATCTTCAGAAAGCTGAGGAATGTTTTAGTTATAAAACGATTTGCTTTTTATTTTGTGATGTTTAAAGGTGTTTTTTAGTGTTTAAAAAGGACAATTTTCCGATTTCAACATGGAGAGTGCTTATTTAAAATCATTATTAGCGGAAAATCCAGATGTTGGCAAAAGGTATATATGCTAAATATCCCGTGATTTGTTTTCTTTACTTAATGCTTAGACTTTATTAATAATGCAATCAATCATGTTACAAAATTATAGTGTTAAAGGTTACAATAATGTTTTTATAGGTAACATAGTTTACTTTTGCACCTGGTGATAGGTACACCCGTATGTACATGTTAGACATCTTTATATTTTTTATTTTTTTTACAACTTTTTGGTCGTTTCCGTGAAAAAAATAAACAATTTAAGTAGGAATAATTAAAAATACGCTAACATTTAAAAGTAAAAAACTAGAAAATCTAGTGTACAATAATAATAATAAACAGAGAAAAATATAATAATAAATTAGATGTAGTTGTTATTTAGAAGGTTTTGGTAAAGTTAACTGAAATATAGAGCTAAGGACTTCTTTATTATTCTACAGGTATTAGCAGAAATTGAAAATAATAAATGGCTTAGATCCATAATACACTGTTGATAAGAAGAGCCTCAACACTTCTATTGATGGTGTTCCACCAATTACCAATATGGATATTGTTAGTTATCTAGTTCTAACACATAGCTTTTATACAAAGGATCAAATTAGAGCATACAAGAGTTTACAAGACTACAAATATTTCGAATCTGGGTTTGTTATAAAGGCAGGAACCAAAAGGATAACTGATTTGTTTGTGTTGATCGGAAAGGTATGTAATCTTTCAATATTTATTAGGTACGTTTTAGAGCTGGGTAATTACTTGTATTTACTGTTAATTAACAATTACTTTCATAATTACTTTTTGGTCTAAGAAGTTTTTTTTAGTAAATTAAAATATATAAATACAACACATAATATAAACAGTAAGCAGATTCTAGTCTAACGTTTGAGAAAGGGTCTGGGAAGGAACACTGCAAGGTCATGAGTTATGCAGGAATTTCCTTGTTTTTATTGGTAACAGTAATTGTAATTAGATTAATAAATATTTAATTAGAAATTACAATTCCAACACAAAATTTGCTCTAATTACAATTCCAAATGATTCTTATAAAAAAAGGTATTTAAGTAAAATTACGAATTACTTTTTACCACGGAATTACCCAGCTATGGTACGTTTGTTCTAATATAAAAAATGTATTACATCAGAATCTTTTGATTTTATATTTCTTATTGTAAACTTATATTTGGCATTTATTTTAGGTAAAAAATTCCCAGCGGTTTAGTGCAAAACCATTAGAAGTATGGTGTATTGTTGGCAATGATGGTGATATACATACAGCACACTGTACATGTATGGCTGGTAATAGTGAAGCTTGCTGTTTAAAATATGTTTTAGTATTTGTCCAGTTGAAATTGTTTTAGAATTGAAATAAATCTGTATTACATAAATATATTATTTGTAAGTAAATAAATGTAGTAGTTAAGGAGGAAAGCAAAGTTTAAGATTATACAAGTAGTGTGGGTGTATATGTGTAACTCTGCAATTAAATTAGTGCTGTATTTTTTGTAAATAAATGTAGGATTAAGTTAGCCTTTTATTAATTGTAAGTTTTTTGACGATGTTGTCTTGTGGAATTGTTTCTATGACCTTTGGAGTTTTATTTTCTAGTTTTTTTTTTTGTTTTGGAAAAAAGTAAACTGTTATAAATACAAGAGTTTCATTTTTTTATTGTCTCTAAAATGTTTGACATTTAATGCATTAGAAAAACTATTATTTTGACATGAGTACATTACAATACATATTTCTAGTTTTAACATGAGTAAAATCAATGAACGCCTCATTGTACAAATATGTTGATCTTATTGACAAAGCTATGTAAAAATATATTATAATAACACTTAGTACATAAACGTTATACATATTATGAAGAGACAAGAATTATTACTTATTTAAGAACTAACTATATAATCAAGGATTTAAATTTATAGTACAGAATATTCAATATCTGCTCAAAATAGGTAAATGCAGATATTTTAAACCTGTACGCTAAATCTTATAATGCAAACCTAGTCTTCAGAAGTTGATTGAAGCTGCTCAATGCTGTAGTGCTAGTTGTACAAACAAATGGTTCTACTCTCTTGAAAATGATCTTTACTATTTTACATTTAAACCCTGTATAATATTTCCACTTGCTATCATCGGATTCATCATCCATAAGTCCTAAAGGTGAATTTTCTACTTTCAACTCTAATGCTTGCATTTTTTTGGAACTAAATTCATTATGTTCTAATTTGACTGAAAGATTAGCCATTGTAAGATCAGTCTCCATACATTTAATTTGATTATCCTGCAACTGTTAAGGCATTTCATCAATATCCATGACCTGTTGACAAAGTAATTAATTATAACAATTTTCAGCAACTATCAATACCTACATAATTTAACATTGCTATCACTAAAAACTATCACTCTTTTTATCAAAACATACTCATATAGTATCTTTTATTGACCAGGACGGTCAGTTAAACATATCCCAATCAAATGTCATCAAGCTATTAAGACAATTTACATAAAAAACGACTACTATATTAATTATTTTTTACCTTCGTGTCAGCCAATTTTCTCCTTTTATCTGTGAGATTCTCTGTGTCAACATCTGCAACCCTTTTTTCTACTTTCTGAGACACATGTCCCATATGTTGAGATGGTACCCTGTCAGGGTGGTCTTTATCTTCGAGGGCAGCAAATTTGTCTAAAATGAGTTAATACCTACTTGAGTACCTACAAACTACGTATACTAGGAGCTAGAAGAGTTTATACCTATACTATTCAAGATAATATTTGATAAGAAGCCTACCTGTTATAAAGTGTCTACTGCAAACTTTCTGGTGTTTCAATATTGATTCGGTCAGATCGTCTCTCTTTATTGCCGCAATCCATGCAGCCCTGCGAAGTTTGGTCAAGTCGTTTTTCTCAATGAAAACCTGTGTTTTGTCTCTGCGGGAACGCGATAAAACGAAACTTCATCCCAATTAAAACGGCTTCCACAACCAACCACAACACATATAAGGCATTTCACAATACAAACACTTCACTATTTAAAATCCACAATTCACTGCCAAAAAACAGAAAGAAAACCAAAGGATCAACAAAAACTCAAACACTCTAAAGTAACTTTGTTCCTTTGTTGTTTGTTTGACCCCCGCCGCCATATTGAATTTATTTTTTGACACATCGTTGGATTGCCTTATAGCAATTTTCCGATGAAATTTGGAAATTTTTTATAATGGGTACAAATAGTTTGCTGTTTACAATCATTATTTTACCTAGCGTAATTTTTTAGTTGTCATTTCTGATTTGTTGTTAAAGTTTTTTATAAAACCTGTATTACATCTTTAATTTATTGTTGAATATTTTCAAGAGTGTCTTTTAGGTCACTAATTTATATCCAATTTTGTGCTTACATCAAAATTTTTATCAAATTAGATGTCGAATATTTTCGTAAATTAAGTAGTGCCAACATTGATGAAAAACAAAAGTGATATCAACATTATTTAATTTTAACGCTTTTATATAAAAGAAAACACTCAAAAAGCTTAACTTCAATTTATCTGACATTAAATATAAGAAAATCTTTAAAGTTGAAGAGTTAAGTAAATTTTAAATAGAGTGTTTAAACAAATCATATCGTCTCAACAATCTGAAATTTATTTGTTAAACTTATTCATAAATAAATTGTATCTTTAATGGCAGAATTCTACTCGAATCAGCGATAACTTCTTGAATAAAAGTAAACTAACAATAATACGAATTTAAATTTTTATTTCAGTTTCTAGCTATACTATAGTGTGTTCTTTTTAGATTGTGTTGTAGCCTCACTTATGGTTTCTTCAATAGTTTCTATACTTATAAAATGTCTAATACCAGGACCCACTGCAATATTGACAAACGTTATTGGGTCTGGTTCAGGGTCTGGTTCAGGTTCCGGAGGTGGTGGTTTTGCACGTCGTCTTGGACGTGACGGTTCAGGTTCAGGCGGCTCAGGTACAACACTTTCCTCACTTATAAAGTGACGAATTCCAGGACCCACTGCAATATTGTTAAACGTTATTGGATTTGGTTCAGGTTCCGGAGGTGGTGGTTTGGGACGTCCTTTTGGGCGTGACGGTTCAGGTTCTGGCTCAGGTATAACACTTTCCTCACTTATAAAGTGACGAATTCCAGGACCCACTGCAATATTGGCAAACGTAATTAGGTCTGGTTCAGGTTCCGGAGGTGGTGGTTTGGGACGTCGTTTCGGACGTGACAGTTCAGGTTCTGGCTCAGGTACAACACTTTCCTCACTTATAAAGTGACGAATTCCAGGACCTACTGCAATATTGTTAAACGTTATTGGATCTAGTTCAGGTTTTGGAGGTGGTGGTTTGGGGCGTCGTTTTCGGCGTGACGGTTCAGGTTCGGGCTCAGGTACAACACTGTCCTCACTTATAAAGTGACGAATTCCAGGACCCACTGCAATATTGGCAAACGTTATTGGGTCTGGTTCAGGTTCCGGAGGTGGTGGTTTGGGACGTCGTTTCGGACGTGACAGTTCAGGTTCAGGCTCGGGTACAACACTTTCCTCACTTATAAAGTGACGAACTCCAGGACCCACTGCTATATTGGCAAACGTTATTGGGTCTGGTTCAGGTTCCGGAGGTGGCGGTTTGGGACGTCGTTTCGGACGTGACGGTTCAGGTTCAGGTTCCGGTACAAAACTTTCCTCACTTATAAAGTGACGAATTCCAGGACCCACTGCAATATTGGCAAACGTTATTGGATCCGGTTCAGGTTCTGGTGGTGGTGGTTTGGGACGTCGTTTTCGGCGTGACGGTTCAGGGTCAGGCTCAGGTACGATACTTTCTTTACTTATGTAATGTCTTACACCTGGCCCAACTGCTGCATTTGCAAATGTTGGAGGTCCCAGTTCTAGAATGAGGGGTTGTATAGTTGACTGTCGTATTTCTTGTGATTCTAACTGTAGAGAAGAAGTAGACTCTGGTTTTCTACCTCCGAATCCATCCTGGTGGGATCTTTCGGACATTTATTTATTAAAGTATTCTATAAGAAATACAATATAACAATTAGCTAAAATAGTTACCCTAAATCTAGATGGCACCAATTAATGAAATCAACACAAATTAAAGTAAGAAAAATCTATCGATTGCGTCTGTGAGATAGTCATTAAATAGCGTCATCTTGCTTTAAACACTAACACAAAATAATTTTAAAGTGTGCTTAAAAAATTGTAAATATAAACCTATAAATCAAAAATAAACTTACATCTGATATTTCTGAAATTTGAAATGTATACTCTACATTCATTGCCAACCTGGAAATTCATCTTCTTTCATTAAAAACAACGATGCGGTATCTATAACATCACTTTCTGTATCTTTATATTTTGTCGGTGTTATAACCTTGTAATTCGCAGGTGGAGGTTTTGGTTTACGGGGTTTTTTCCAAAATGGTACAAAAGCTGGTAACCCCTCTAGTATTCCTATATTTTCTTTCTCATACGGAGCTATAACAACAGGACATGCATCTACAAGACTATCTAAACTTTCTGACGGCCTTCTTGGATCTCTATGGCAACAAGGGTTACTATTTGTAAATGAATGTTTCTCTTGGGGTGATCTGGATGTTACCACTATTGGAGGGCAGGCTTCTAATAGACTTTCTGTAGTTTCTATTTCAGGTTGTTGGTTATTTGAAAGTGATTTTTTGGATTTTTTATCTCGTTTTGATCTAGGCATTTTTGGGCTCTTGCAGTAAGTCTGATGGTATTCTGCCTAAAACTACAAATGTTATTTTGACAAAATGTTTATTTAAAAAAATAGATATATTTTTCATTTATGTTTTAGCAATAATTATAAAACGTTATTAGATAGTTTTTTTTAATGTAGAAATTTTTTGTATCCAAAAACAAATTCGTACCAATTAATTTTTTAAAACCTGAATTGATATAACAATTTGTATGCATCTACAGAGATCCCAGAAGGTATGAATTTTACAATTTTTTTCCTCTCTAGTCAATATAAAAATGATTCTTCTAAGGCTAGTTACTCGAGCTGTTCAACTGTTGACCTTGTTAATTTATTTTATAACACAATGGTTGTGTTATCACTGCTTTTTTAATTCTACTTCACCTCCCTCCTCCACTTGTCCTTCCCCTGTTTTAGGTAATATTAAAAATCTACATGGATTAGCAAGATTGTCGCAACTGGAACAGGGTGGTTTTGGAAAAATTACAACAGGTTCAAAAAAACATAATTCCTGATCTTTACGCGGCCCTTTGTCACCAGCTTTTTGGCATGGTGTACAAGGTTCATCTAACTCTGCAGCAGGACAAACATGTTCCTCTTCTTCACAGGGTGGGCAAGGTTTTTCATTCTCCTTGGGTGGACATATAATTTGAGGGTACTTCGGTGGAGGACATATGATTTTTGGTTTTTCTGGTTTTACTGCTCCACCACTTCCACCACTTCCAGCACCCTTATCAGCACCTTCTTGTATACCCTCCGCTCCACCACCACAAGGAGGACATGGTTCAACACATGGGGGACATGGCTTTGCCCGGTCATCACATGGAAAACAAGGTTTTTTTTGTTTTTCTGGAGGTAAAGTATCTACACTTCCTGTACCGCAAGGTGCTGTGCATGGTTCTGATTTAGGAATATCTGGTATTTTATTCATTTTGTTGCTGTACTTTTAATGTGTTAATGATAAAGTGTTAAAATGTTCTGATGTACCAATTTTTAGATGAGAAGATGTGGGGATGATGTATGCCAGTTCTTCTGTACCGATATGATGTTGTGGTCTGTAACAAAAAATCAGGTGTATGTCTTCTTTTGGTTTTACGTTTTACCCCAATTGTTTAATGCAAGAATTATGCCTCCTACTCATATTACAAGTGCACTTAGACACTTAGCTATTTTAATCCTCTTGAGCAGTTTTTTTTTAAAGTAACAGTTTTTAATTTTTATGTAATATTAATATGAAAAGTAAATGTTTATATGAAGCAAAACAAACAAAACAATCAAAAATTTGCACCCAGAAGATTACAAATTAAAGTATCAGTATTATTCTTGATACAAAAAATCTATCAGATTATTGCATGTCAAATAAATATACCTTATTTGACGTAATTTATTAAAAATATACTTAAAAAAAAATAGTATTACTAAAAGAAAAATAAAACAAACAACACCTGAGTATAGAGGATATATTCCAATTAGTTACATATAATATTATTTAAATGAATTATTGTAAATGTCACTGACGACCTGTCAACCAACTTTCTGGGGGTACTCCCTTATTTTTTCTTTTCTGCTCTCTTCTCATCTTCAGTCGCCGCAGGGACTACATCCGGAACACTTTGACCCACTGCAGCTTGTTCCTTTTTAACATCTTCAGATTTGGCTTTCTGCGGTGCCGGTGGTTCTTTCACTGCAGATTGTGATTTCTCTGCTGCACCTGGACCTGAAGCGACGGTTTTCTCAACCGTTTCGGTTTGGTCAGTTGGTGGTTCTGTATCTTTTTTATCTTTTGGCATTTTTGTAAAATTTTATTTTAATCCCCTTTCTTTAAATTACTCAGTTGCTGTTTGTTCTACAATGTATATATTTTATCCTTACTTGTAATTTACATGATATTTCCAGATGGAATGAAAAAATTAGTAGAGTTTCTACTTATGTGTGGAGAACTTTCACTGAAATTTTGAAGTTTGTTGTAAATAATAATCGGTTGTTATTACCTACTATGTTTTTTTTTTATTTATAAAATTAGCTAGTATAGTGAATTAGCTTTCTTTTTAAGGATATATTTAAGTAATAGCAAAGTTTATTAATGAATAATATTAAATAAAATTAAGCGTTTAGGATGTATGATTAAAAAAAGTTTACTTCAAGATGTTAAATAATTGACAAAACTCTTACCAAATGATACGAGGATTCAGATTATTCTCGGTAATCTTATTGTTATTATTATTATTATTATTATTACTGATACAAACTAAACAAAACTAATACAAACTTAAGCATACTTACAATTCTCCTATATACCTATACAATCTTATAAAAACATTAGAATCAGTAATTGTATATTTATTCGATTTAGTCAAGCGGTAGGGCGAATTCGTGGCC
The DNA here is from genome assembly GCA_964028335.1 of Altica lythri. NCBI lineage: Eukaryota > Metazoa > Arthropoda > Insecta > Coleoptera > Chrysomelidae > Altica > Altica lythri. The sequence continues at coordinate 61,578,963 of OZ034802.1, forward strand.
GATCAAAGTCGGAGTGTCAAGGTATATTCTTATGTAATACCAAAGAAAACACAATATCAAACTAAATGTGCTGGCTAATTGTGACAGGAGGGCAAATGCCATTAAGAAAGAGAGAGAGAGAAGTCTCGTACCACACAAATGTTTTAATTGTAAGATCAAAAAGGTTGACAACTAGTTTCGACCAACAAGGTCATCATCAGGTCAAATTCAAAGTAAAGTAATAAAATACAATTATATCCAAACAATAATTTAAATGGAAAGCAACTAAGTGGTATCAGGTTTCTATATCTTTAACACCAAAAGTCCAACGGCAGCAAACAAAGTGTGTAGTAAAAGAGCCAACAGGTAGAGGTAGACTCATAGAGGATCAAAAGAAATGTGGTACGAAAAATTAACTAACTCAGGAACAATAATAGTTAGTAATAAAATTATAAAGAAATTAAACACATTAATATGTGGAATTGGAACTGAGAGCTTTAGCATCGGTTAAGGCATAAACCAAAAACTTGGAGATAAAAGATCCAAATCAGGTGGGATGAAGGTCAAAAAATAATAAAAGCCATCGAAGGGCTTAAAGAAAACCAGATGTTTAATTTGTAAGGGTGGCAAAATACCAGAAATTAACGAAAGAACCGTTAATGTATGATGTGCATGAGCAGGAAATTCTCTGACCTTAGAAAAGAAGCTGATGAAATTGAAAAATTGTGGAAGAAACATCCACAGAACGAGGAAGAATCTAGAACATCCAAGAACGATGTAAGAAAGACTATGCAACGTAGTAATAAGCCAAGTGGTGGAGATGTATGTAAATCAAGGCTAAAACAGAGGCATATACGGAGAAATCTTTAAAAGAATGGACAAAAAGGATACATACATATATCTCCACCATTTGGCTTATTACTACGTTGCATAGTATTTTCTTACATCGTTCTTGGATATTCTAGATCCTTCCTGGTTCTGTGGATGTTTCTTCCACATATTTTCAATTTCATCAGCTTCTTGTCTAAGGTCAGAGAATTTCCTGCTCATGCACATCATACATTAACGGTTCTTTCGTTAATTCCTGGTGTTTTGTCACCCTTACAAATTAAACATCTGGTTTTCTTCAAGCCCTTCGATGGCTTTTATTATTTTTTGACCTTCATCCCACCTGATTTGGATCTTTCATCTCCAAGTTTTTGGCTTATGCCTTAACCGATGCTAAAGCGCTCAGTTCCAATTCCACATTTTAATGTGTTTAATTTCTTTATAATTTTATTACTAACTATTATTGTTCCTGAGTTAGTTAATTTTTCGTACCACATTTCTTTTGATCCTTTATGAGTCTACCTTTACCTGTTGGCTCTTTTACTACACACTTTGTTTGCTGCCGTTGGACTTTTAGTGTTGAAGATATATAGAAACCTGATACCACTTAGTTGCCTTCCATTTAAATTATTGTTTGGATATAATTGTATTTTATTACTTTACTTTGAATTTGACCTGATAATGACCTTGTTGGTCAAAACTAGTTATCAACCTTTTTGATCTTACAATTAAAATATTTGTGTGGTACAAGACTTTGTGTTTTCTTTGGTATTACCATTTGACCACATTTGAGTAATGGATGTTATCCTCTCGCATATTCTTATGTATTTTAACCCTCTGAATCCGAATTTAGAATATGCTCACTCGCCTAAAGTGACGGGAGTTTGTATAGGGAATATGCATGTATTTTTTTTATTCGTTTAATTCACTTTTCACTTCGTTTTAATATAGTAAAAAATAAAAGTATTGTTGAAAATGTACTAATTAAATTTTAAAAAAATAAATAAAAAGTCGCTTAAATTGTCATGTTCAAACGCTCCATTTTGCGCGCGCTTCGGAATCGTCACATCGCACCACCTGTCAGTGACATTTGTTTACATTTAGTGTGATTATTTGAGATTTTTGAGTTTAATTCGCTGTGAAATCATGCAAAAAGATAAAAAACCATTTTACCGATATTTACTACACACAGTACAAAACACCACAGGATATAATTAAAACACAATTTTAAGCACAAATATCTTGTAAACACATGTAAACAACTCAAAGGGATGCGATGTGACGTAACGTCGCTTCGACCAATGATGGGTCGTTTTCTCAGATTTGAATATCGCGCACAAAATTAACATTTTAATTTAAGTTTTATGGAATAAAGTCCAAATTAAATATAGAAATAATGGTTTAGATATAATTTTAAGAGCATAAAGTATTGTTGATATTAAAATCAAATAAATCTAAATTACATGCATATTCCTAGCTTTCAAATATAACATTAATAAAGAAAGAGCAAGTGTTTATAAAAAAGTTACAATTTGGAGATGACTTTTCCCGTGAAAAAATGAGATATAATTTGTTTATAAGCTTTTTAAACTACAGCCAAGAATTTTACATAATCTGTTTCTACGGTTCAAAACAAAGAATTCGATTAATTTAAGTATGTCCAAATTTTTTAATGCCATAAAGCAGATTTGAAATGCACGCGTTTTTGCGCACTGATACTGGAATAGAGGATTTAGGTACCTACAACTAGAGACTATATTATTTCATATTTTAAGAGCGATCTGTATAGTTCGCACTTAAACGAATTGTTTAAATAAATTGTCAATAGATTAAATATGGAAGAATTTGATTGGCACAAAAAATTATTTATTAATGTCGAAAAAATTTACCAATTTTTTGCCACCTGTAGAAGAATTGCCTCATAATGGGTCTCATGGGACATGCTACAAAAGTGTACTTGTTTTTCTTTCAAGTTTCGTGTTTTTCTATTTGCAAATCGTAAAAACAAATGTTGCAGAAATGTTTATAATGCTTTTATGTAAAACTTAAGGAAAAAGGAAGTTTTAACGGTGAATTGATATAAAATTAATAGTGTAAATGTATTTAAATTAATATGAACAGACATATAAAATTTAGCTTGAGGCATCGATGTATTGTATGTACCTACCTATTAGACGGAGAGCTGGCTACGAAAATTGAAAATGATAAGGTGCAGTAAAAATAATTATTATATAAAAACATTCATTATCTATTGTATAGCGCGTAGTGTCCACAGCCAGAAGTCTCTCCCGAGGCGTGGGCGGGCAGCCAAACTTGTAAATTTTTGACGTGAAAAAAATCATAAGGTGCAGTTTTAAAAATTTTATAGTTTTATAGTTTTTACCAATAGAAATAGTGTAAAACTATTGCCAGTCTAGATCGAGGCTAAAATGTCGCCAGAAGTCATTAAAGTTGTAAATAAATTACTAAAAAAAAATGACAAGGTGCAGTTCTGGCGAATTTGTTTTTATATTATTTATTGTTAAAAAAAAGCAAAATGTAAATTGTCAGAAGTCTAACTGTTGGCTAAGTAAAGATAAGCTAATTAAATCTTTGCAAATTTTAGAACTGAAAATAGTGGTTCTTTAAATGGAATTACAAGGTGCAGTTCTGACAATCGTTATTTTATATTACTTATAGTTTAAAAAAGCAGTGTATGTAATGACAGAACACCAAATAGTGGTTAACTATTTAAAAAAAAAATGGCCCTTGGTAAGCCAGGCGCATCAGTAGATTTATATCAATTGAATATATTAAAAGTATACGTTTCAGAAAAAAATGTTTTAGATAAAAGTTGTAGGCCTCTTTAAGACAAACAAAAAAGTCCCCTAATATTTTTTTGTACAGGGTGAAGTAAAAAAGGTACGATTTTTTTTCCATTTTGATTTGATGTCACGCCCAAACGGCCAGACCGATTTGGCCCAAGTATCTGTATCTGTATCTAAATAGATACTCCCACTTTGAAAGTATCTGTATCTGAATCTAAATACATTTTTGAGTAAGTATCTGAGTCTGTATCTAGATACACAAAATTATGTATCTGTTACAACACTGGTCTGGTGGATCCAATAGATCGTTACAAAAGATCCAACAAAGGTAAAAATGACGGATATATTATAGATAAGGCACTATAAACATAGGTATTATCCTCAGCCATGTTTTGTCCAATGTCAACCACAAAACCAGAGATAATAGAACAGATGTGTTGATGCCTAATATAAAGTTGGCAACAAGTTCTGACATCAGCGCACCATGTTTAAAACTTTACTTCTACACCCTTTTTATGCTTAAAGTAGCTTAAGTTTATTTTAAACTAAAACCAATAGTACTTACTCTGTCACTATACCGTTATAAGTACTTTTTCGCTTTTCGCGCTACCAGCTGGTTAAGTTCCCATTTTTAATTTATATTAGGCATCAACACATCTGTTCTGTAATCTCTGGTTTTGTGGTTGACATTGGACAAAACATGGCTGATGATAATACCTATGTTTATAGTGCCTTATTATAGATAATGATGTCTTGCTAAAATTTTGGCCTTCTTTACTTTTGCCCGCCACTTCCTTTGTATCCAATCAGGTGTCTGCCTGTCGGAAAAAATTTCATCCATTTATCAATGACTACAATTTACCGTAAAAATTGGCAATTTTATAGCCTTAGCGGAAACCTGTATTGGATGAACATGTTGCAAATGAGGAATGTCGACTTACCGATGATGCAAATTTCAGCTCTAGCTCTTAGACTATCAGACCTTTACAAGTTTGGCCGCCCGCCCACGCGTTCCGCCTCGGGAGAGACTTCTGGCAGTGGACACTACGTGCTATACAATAGATAAGGAAGGTTTTTATATAATCATTTTTACTGCACCTTATCATTTTCAATTTTCGTAGCCAGCTCTTAGACTATATGTATGAGCAGTTAGGGGTAACAGATACATGCTACCTATAATATCTATTGTGTCCCCCTTTTTGCTATATTTCTGATAATTTCTCAGACTTATAGCAGCTCTTCTAGTCTTATCTTCCTTAGAAAGTTTATGATATCACTGGGTTTTAAGTTAGGTAGTTCTTCCATTTCTATTTCGTATGACCCTAAGTATTTGACCCTAGAATTACTTAATGCGATGCATTCTGAGAGTATTGAGGTTTTATCCTCTACCTCACAGAATCTGCAGCTTGCTTTATCTACCAATCGTGGTTTCTTCATATGTCCTCTTAATCGGCAGTGTCCGGTTAGTATTCCTGTTATAATTCGGAGGTTCTTCTGACTAAGGTTAAGACAGCTGTGAGATCTCTTTTGGTTATAGTTTTTCAGAAGCGTCTTCGATTGTCTTAGTCCTTCTCGATCATTCCAGTACTTACATGTTTTGCTATCCAATTTATTTTCTTAGTTTTTCTAAAATTGTTCTACTGTTGATTCCACAGGATGGTTTTGGTCCCAAGTATGTTGTTTGAGCTCCTTCTTTTACCAGCTTGGCTGCTGTTTTGTTTCCTTTTATTCCTATGTGTCCTGGAACCCATCGAAAAGTAGGTAAAGGGCCGGTTCCGCCAGCCAGACACTACACCCTCGACTTGCAGCAGGGTGCCAACTTCAGGTCGGTCGGTAAGTTAGGGATCTTAGCCAAGACACAAACCTTTGTGACGTCAGTGTTGCCAACTTCAGGCCGTTTTCAAAAATAATAAACTTTTAATATTTAAAAAAAAATCTTTTCTTGGCCTGTAAAATTTATGACATTAAAACGTAAAATATATTCGTTATCAGAAGGTATATTTTCAAAGTTTGTGCGTTATAGCACTAGACACTAGACAATAGAGGTGAAAAACATATAAACCGCATTCGGCGATAAGCGTTATAGTATATTATTCAACAAGCGTATAATGATGGCTATTACACACGAAGATGAAATTGCAATACGAGCCGGAAGCGAGTGTTGTAACATCTGAGTGTGTAAGCCATTATGCGCGTGTTGAATACTATACTTTATCCACAACTATGTATATAAGTTTATAAAAAAAATGCAAAATATATTTCAAATGAACAAAATTTTTTATTAATGGTAACGTTATTAATACACAATAAATTTATGTTTATTTACTTACATAATAATTATTAATAGTTACATTACAATTGTTAAAATTCATGCCAGGGATAACTTTGTCTGCCATCTGAGTCTGATTGAAAATCATGGGGCTTGGACTGGCACTAGAGCTAGTACAAGGTTTTTCATTGTAATTAGAGCTAGTATGTTTGTTAATTTCGTTTGAAATCTGATTTCCTCTTTTTATTTTATTGGTTATGTTGTCATCTATATAACCTTCGGCAACTGTGGTTGATTTACATCCCCCTAACTGCTTTACTGCTGTAATGTCACCGCCTGCGCTAACGCAAATGGTTGCAGATGATCTTCGGAACAAATGTCCTGTGTACAATTCGGGATTCTTTAATTTTAAAAACGTAGCAATGTGCTTTCCCATAGAAGCTAATTTGTTAATACCTACTCTCTGAATAGTACATTTGCCATTCTGATAATTTAAAAATATTGATAGGCATTTAGCATGAGATGGGCGAAGATTTATATACTTTTTGCAAATATCGTAAAATTCACCTGATACAGTAAATGATCTAGGAATCTTTGTTTTTGTGAAAGGTATTTTCACTATAAGAGCTCCATTGTAATCTTCTATATCTTCAGTTTTCATAGAATATAATTCATTAGATCGGCAAGCTCCCATTAGCCCCATGATTAAGGTTACCTAAAAATAATTTGATTAAATTGGAAAGTTCTAAGCTGAAAATTACGTTATTGTAAGAATACCTTTGTCATTAGATAGGTATGATCTGGCGCTTCTTTAATAAATTTACTGATTTCTTCGGGGGTAAAAGTTTTAGATTTTTTCGGTTGATGGCCCTCGGACTGACGTTTTAAGAATGCCTGTAACTTCATGTAAGTCTCTAGGTGGATACTATGGTAAATATTCAAAGTACTTTTCAGCATAGAATAATAAGCCCACAATGATGATGACTTGTATTTTTTTTGCAAGTTCAACAAAATACACTAGGATAACATTTTCAGAAAAAGACGATGTTTTTTGTGCCAGTTGCCAATCCATAAAACTTTTGTACACCGCATCATATTTACCTTTTAACTTGTTAGGTAGCAGATTTTCTGTAGCGCTAGCCGCGCTAGCCGCTAATTTTAAAATGTCTATGGCGGTGTACAAGACATATCGTCTAAATCTGATTCACTATTAGACATTTTTCTAATAATACCAGAGAATGTACACACCAAATAACTCACAAACTAATTGACAGTATATCTACAAATACAATGACAAGTAAATTCACAAATTGTCAAATTTGACGTAACGATTGAGTAATATTATTCCATCGAACTGTCATTATTATTTAATTCTATATGGTAATGCATGGCATTACTTGATAAAAATTGCATATTTAACAGATATATTAATTAATAGTTGTGGATAAAAACAATTTTGCTATTACTTTTACCCATATAATAAACTTCTTATGGATGATGCAATACTTTTAAGGTCACGTGACAAATTTTAAAAAAATGAACAATATAAGTTTTACGAGATTTCTGTTACAAATTAAATCAACTCAAAAATAAAATTAAAATCAAACCTAAATTAATAAAAATAATTAATGAGTGTATACTTTTACTAGTTAAGAAAAAGTTTAGGAAACAAAATCAAGTTTTTTTTAAAAAATCCAAAATTTACCAAAAAATGTTTAAAAAAAAAACAAAAATTTTCTAACTTTTATTTATCATAAATAATTATACATTTTACTAATTAATAAATTAAAAAACAGTTTGAAAAGTGTTCTGTGGATTTCTTTGGAACTTCCCATGGGATTTCCTATGGTTCCCTTGATTAACAGGTTGTCACCGCTGCATACCTAGAACTGAAAAGTGGTTTTATGAGCAAAACTCAGTATGTATATTTTCAGGTAAAAATAGCATATGTATGGGTGACAATAAATTGAAACTGGTGCATTAACTAACTAAGATTGTACTATATAATTCGGTACAAAGCCTTAAAGCAGTTAGTTAAATATATAATGTAATTATTAATAAAAAACTAGTGTGGCAGTCAGTGGGACTGCCGGCAGAAGTTATACTTCTATATGATATTCGTGGTAAGCGACTCCAAAAACCTCCTAGTACCGTGTGCACACTCTTTTTGTATCGAATTTGCATAAAATTCCTGGAGACGAGGTCCGTCTTAAGCACCAGGTGTTTCGAACACCATCGCTATTATTATAATCGTATTTAGCGACTCAAAAAAACCACCGAGTACCAAGTGTGCACTGATTTCGTACAGAATTTACATAAAACCCCAGGAGAAGAGGTAAATACCCTAGACACCAAGTGCCGCGGAGACATTTGGAATCGTGATATTATTGTTCAGCGACTCCAAAAACCCCGAATATATAAATTGAACCCATTTTCAGCAATACTTACTTACCGAGTTGTAAGTTTTCTCTCTATTGTCTGAATGTACTTTTCGAATGCAGAAATGCAATTTCCATTTTTACATTATTAAATATAGCGACAAATTTCCTGATACTTTAACGAATCCAATGCAAAAAAACGTATTCCGATCCATCTTACGTTACAAAATTCGGAGGTTTTGGTGCTTTATTTCCTCCTCTATTGGTAAAAACTCTGTTTATGTATCCAACAACCTTAAAAGCATGGAGCAAAATATACTGCAACCATGTGACGGTATTTTAGACTACAATACAATACTCATTACTGAATATTATTAATAATATAAAATGCTAAACTTTATATGTATACTAACCGTGGGTTTATACAGCAAATAAGATAAAATAAGAAATAGCATAAGGAATAAGACAAAAATTGATCCGTTTATACAGTCAATTAAGAAATAAGAATCAACCAATGAAATCACGGCTTTTTATGACAATGACGTTCATGTCTACCGATAACTTCATGTTTATTGTACTTTGTGCGCCAAAACTTTTTACCTAATTTTCAATTTTCATGTATGGTCGTTTCACATTTCACCGGGAACTCTTTTATATTTGTTTAGTAAATTATTATTTTTCTTTCTTCACGAAAAAACTATTGAAGGTTAGGAATGAAACAATTCTGTCATTTCTGTCTGCAGTCTGCACATGCGTACTTCAATTTCCGAACTAAATTAAGATAAGAATGAAAAATAAGTTCATTCTTATTTAATTCCTTATTTCTTATTTTATTTCAGTACATGTATAAACGCTCTCATTGAATTACGTATGTTCTATTTTCTTATCTTATTCCTTATTTTATCTTATTCGCTGTATAAACCCACAGTAACGTGACAGAATTATGAAATAATCTGTCAAATAATCATTTGGTCCGTCACTATGATATTCATACATTAGTTCAGTCTGTTTTTTTGTATATCTATCCCTTTTCAATGTACTGAATGTTTAAAGGGTATTCAAAGGACTTATAGTTATGACTAATAACATGTGGTATATATTTTATCGTTATTTTTACCGACCAATATACCTTATAAGTGTTTCTGTCTCTCTCTTACTCACACCATTACATATGTAATGATTTTTCCCATTTAACTCTACACAATCTTTTTCTACAGGGTGTACGAATAGAAGTATAACTTCAAAAATCAAGAAACAGTAATTAATGCAATTTTCTTCTCTTCTTCTCCTCTATCCAGATGTATGAGGGGCTAAGACAATAAATATCTTTATATATAGCTAAAGCATTTGTATTTACAATAAGATACACATCCATATGTTTTTTTATTTTTAATTATGATAACATTGTTGATAGGTCCAATGCTATTGTTGATGATTTATTCAAATCATATAAAGCGTTAGTAAATAGTTTTTCGCATAGCAAAGATAGAAAGACTGAGAAATTAAGTCTATAGTCCAAAGTCCGGTTTATTTAGCTTTACCCCTAATGATATTTGTAAAATAAAAATTGTATTTTACTTTCTTTTGTTTTAAAATTAGAATTGTCTTGTGTATTATCTAGTAAAAATTTTGTTATTAGTTAGCCGTTGAGAAATTTTATCACAACAGGAAAAGGTAACTTCCGCCTTATCAGCGTGGAAATAAATTTTTTCATTTCATTTCATTACGAAATATCATTTCATAAATGTTCTGTGTTCTGTCTAGTTCTCTAGTTAAAATGTTTTGCAAATAAATAAAAACCAGGTAAGCTTTAAATATTTAATAAAATCTTAGGGATTAGCAATTTTGTATATGTAGGTCTTAAAATTTTTACATTATTTGCGATTAAGTTTAAGAAATTAAAAGAAATATGTTCATATTTACGTAGCGTTTCAGGTTTTAATACTTACTTATTATATTATGTTCTGTTATTTTTTAGATATGTTTGAAAAAAGGAAACTGAATAAATAGGTACCAGGCCTAATGAAAGACGTCACCTTTTTGAAAAATGCAGACCAATTTGATGATAAGGAAAAAATAAATTATTATATGTAGGTCTTAATATTTTACATTATTTCCGATTAAGTTTAAGAAATAAAAAAAAATCTGTTCATATTTACGTAGTATTTGAGGTTTTAATACTTATTATAATACGTTCTGTTATTTTTAGATATATTTGAAAAAGGAAACTGAATAAAAAGGCTTAATGAAAAGGAATTACCTGAAAAAAAAATGTATATCAATTCGATGATAAGGAGAAAACCGGAAAAATTAAATTATTGTGAATGAAAAGCTGAAAAATTCTCATCAGCGTAAGGGTAAGAAGAAAACTGTTTAAAAACATTTTTTTAAGTTTAATTTTTTTTATTATTTTACTTGTATATAGTAGTTTAAGTAGGGAATTTAGTTTGTCGGTACATTTCCACACCACCTAAGAGGTAGCACCTACCCTGGCGCGTTAGCTTTTTTTAGTGGAAAGCTTCGCCAATAGCCATATAAAACCACTTTAAGGCTCCAATTCTCATTGGCTACCTCAAAAACATTAGACATCAATATAAGTTTTTTATTCTTTATATTTAAATATAGAGTTTTGGTTCAGTAGACATCTTTTAGTGATCTGCCCGGACATCTTTTTTAGTTAAAACATTTCAATAGGGGGTCCGTAACAGATATCTTTTATTGGTCTCAACTAAACATCTTTTTTTTTGTATTCTTAATATTTAAATATGAAGTGTGGTTCAGTAGACATCTTTTAGTGATCTGTTGGACATCTTCTTTTAGTTAAAACATTTCAAATAGGTGGTCCGTAACAGATATCTTTTATTGGTCTTATCTGAACATCTTTTAGATTATCAGGATGAGCTTTTAGTTTATTTTTTTTCATTGGCTACCTTGAATCATTAAACAGTAATTCTTAAAAACTAAAATTCAGGGCTCTTATGTCTCCATTAAGCTACCTCAAAATACTACACACTCTTAAAACTAAAAAAAATCAAGGCTCCAATTCTCATGGGCTACCTAAAACTAGAAATTATTCTAATTTTTGTTTTTTATATCCGTAAGGAACAGAGGTGCCGTTATCTTAAAACTTCCTCTTCATAGAAAGAGGTTTATAAATTTTTTCAAAATTTCTAGTGACCACATCGTGCTCCTTCGTTCGCGTAATTTGCTTGCATGTGATACTAATAGGAACTGATTTTTTCAATATCATTTCCTTAATTCTTTCAAAATTAACTATACGGCTTGTCGTGTAGTTTAAGGAAATACCTTTAACTTTACATACAATCTTTTTCTCTCCAGATAAAGAGGTATATTTGTAACCATAGTTTTTGGGCCCTCCAGAAACGAACTCTGTAATATAACCACCACCCAATTCATCGGTTAAATCACCAATACAATCACCTGTAGGAAGATCAGGGTAACGAGGGTGAGATAAATAGATAACACTATCTGTATCATAATATAGCACCCTATCTTCTATTTGCTCAAGATGAGAATATAATTTTAGTCTAGCTAAAGCTGTGACGTAGGTTGCTAAGACCACATTAACCGTAGGAGAAAGATTGTAAGCTTCTTCCTTATACTCCCACGTTACGATTAACGTCTCCTCATTAACAGGAAGAATGGTGTTAACATATATAGCAGGGTTTGCCATCATAGTGTAAAATTCCTGACTAGTTCGTACAATACTTGTTTTGGGCAAATTTTCACGCTGAGCGAACTTACCCCAGAATGAATTTAACATTAATTTAGCGAGACAACGAAGTCCAGGGTTTTCCGTTATCTCGCCAAACTCCAATAAAACATCTTCCCTTTGCAAAAATTCTTCGATATATTGATTTTTTTCTTCTTTCGTTATGCACTGTTTTGGCCATCCTGACGCTTGTTGTTTTATTTTGATGAATTTATTTATCATCTTTGAAAATAGACCATCCTGCTCTTTAGTAAGTTGAATGGTGTCGTACGACCAAATCTCATACGTTGTCATCAGTGTATAGCCTTTTTTAACAGCTTTTACAACTTCTTCTATCACCCACGTCCCTGCTAAGGCCCTCTCCTCCGCAGAATGCATACACTCATCTTTAATAAAGTCATCACCACACTTTCGGCATAGTGTAAGTGTAAACATGCATTTGTTGTTCATCTTAGCGGGAAGAACAGGGTGATAGAGATTGGTAGGAGGCAATACTTTACATTTAATCAACCCAGACAGCGAGGAAATGTCAACATCACGACAATTATCACCTACAAAGACTTTTGGGTGGCCAACAGAAAATTTTCCGTATTTGCACACCCAGGGGTAAAGTGAGCAAACATCTTCATACTTGATCTTTTCTTCTTCCTTGGATTTACAATATTCCACGGTATTGCCTGTTCTTCCACCATATAAAGAGTCTCGAGGATTTAAAGGTAGATTTTTCAAACAGCGATGAATTTCTGTGTATTGTTTAATGTCTTTGCTCATTTGTTTACGAAAATCACATTCCCGCATTTCAATAACTTCATACCCTAAATTCCTTAATCTTTCTATTTTGGCTATGGTTCTTTCATACCTGTTTTCCAGACAGTCTGTTGGGTCATCGTGTAACGGTTGTGTACGATTATGTGTAAAACATCTAGTACAACCGTGATAAAGACACCCTAAAAAATCCAAATACTGTCTTCTCAAAAAGTCCGTCAACTTTACATCCTCCGACAAGAGCTTCAGGACCGCGACTAGCGTGTTGTATCATTATTTCCCTTTGATGTTCTTCCCACAACAGCCACTGTAGAGCTATTTTAGATTGATTTTCACGCCATCTTTACCCTCCTTTGGGTATCAATCCTATTGTATTAGGTTGTAGAAAATTACGCCTAAATACCTTGTTACAGGCTGACGCTATAGTACTAGCTTCTGTGAAGGGGCAAACGTTAGATGTTGCCAGAAGCTGTTGACGGAATTTCAGGCATGCATTTGTAAGAATATCAACATCAGATGTCAATCTCTTTCTGAAAATCAAAAACGTAATTCTCAGACACCCTTTCTGCATGCCATTTAATTAATTTTTCACGTGCATCTTCCTTTAAATTATCAGGGTCGTAAAAAGTCAAAGCAGGTAACGGTCCTATATAATTTTAATTTTCCACTCTGTTAAACAGGTGTGGAAAATAACCCTTTTTCAATTCTGTCTAACCAAAAGCCTTAGGAAGAGAAGAGAGAGGCATAGGAAAATAGTTTAGACTATCAAGAAATTTAACATTACCAACTGTCATTAAAATTAATTTTGTCCCCCGCATTACAAGTTCAGGAGTAAGGTCTGTTTTCATCAAAACATGATTTAGTATAAACTGGTGGTCAAAACCGCCTCCATTGTGTGCAAGAACAACAACTTTCTTGAACAACTTTCGTTGATTTAAAATAAACTCCACTAACCGTTCAATAACATTAAATCTTAGTATCTGCAATTTTACCCCACATTTGTTACAAATTTTACTATTCGAACCAATACATGCATCACAACACTGCGGAAATACGCAAAGATTGGGTTCGTGTAGAAGAGAACCGTCAGCGTTATTCTTTTCCTGACGTGTCTCTAGATCTTAAAAAACAAAGAGAAGATCAGAAGTTTTTGGAGATCGCTTGTCTAATTGAATATAACACAAATGACCAGGGGTTGATGTTTATTGCATATTTTGCAGAATATTTCTCTACAGTAATGCTCTCTTTCCTGCTTTACTGTTTTAAAACACTCAGGGCATTTTCTGATTTTACCGCAGATGTTTGGCAAGTGTATTTTAAAACACTCCTCACCGTAAAAGTCACGGTTGCAATCAGCACACCTCTTCTTTAATACATCTTTAGGACAAGCCGGTGAACGCTGACACCCAGGGCAGGTTTCTCCACATCGATGCTCGTTTTTATTGTTATATGTTGTATGAAATGATTCGCAAAAATATCTTCACAGAAAGGCCGCTGTAAGTGAGGTTATAGTGTTGTAATGTTCCTCATGGTAGAGCAAGTTTAGAGAGGGGGCATCGTTTTCACCACTAAAAACAACGTCTCTACCTTTTGAGCCATACGAATACACTGTTATCTTATAATTTTTGAGATACTTCTGAATCTGTTGAAGTTCTGGTATACCTACTCCCTCAGAAGGAATGACAACACCAGAACCTTTTAGCAACTCTGTAGCTCTTTTGGTTTGTAGTTTCCCAGTATCTTTTCGCACTTTGGTATATAACGGGTCCTTGTTGATGTAGGCCATAGCAACGACGAGAGCACGAGGTAGACACAAATTGTCTTTATTATTAATTACCACTATACCTCTAAGCTTGGTAGATTCCTCGTTAAGGTTATTGTAGTTGCGACCTCTAGGTGTACCTGTTCTTTGAGGCATCTTGACTGTAGTAACACCTAGACAAAATGTTTCGGTGTTTAAACCACAACTATTGGATTGGTAAATGGAAGAAATTTTAGACCAAACATCGTCATAGGTCACTTCAATGGCGGGTTTAAATGCTATCCAACCCTCACCCCTAGCAAAATTACGTCATCGCTGTTTTTAGATAAAGATAATGAGCAATCCTTTGGGTTATGTAGATAATAAAAAAAGGTGAATTCTTTTTTATTTGGTAAGAATACATATAAAACAATATATTTATTATTGATAATTGGTTTCGTTTACTTTTTTCCTAGTTAAGCATTCAATTAGTAAATAATCTCTAGATAGCGCAATTCATCTGTAATTAATTCGGTTTCTTTTCCATTTAAGGCATTGTTTTTTGATAAAATTTTAAGTCCTTCTACAAGAACGTTTGGGTCGTCATGTTCGTTATAGAGGGTCCATATTTCATCCAATAGCTGTTTGTCTACCACGCCCTTTGTGTCACTTGTGGAGAAATCAACACGATTTTTCTTTGGCTGTATGTCTTGAACCTTATGTCTTCTTTTACACTGTGATTGCTTGTCTGATATATCTTGGTCTCGTGTTTGACTTCTTTCACAAAACTGTACGTTTTGGTCACGTGTTTCGTCAATTTCATGTAGGGTCTGTGACATTTTTCTGCTTTTACCTAGGTACATTGGTTTAATAATTTTTTCGTGTTTAGGGGTATGAGATTGATGACGTAGCCGACCTCGTCCATCCTTGTGAACGCCTGATATGTCTAAAAAAGCTTTGTAGATTTTTTGATCGGCAAGCGTATATTGTGTTGGATGCTTTGAAAACAGCAGTTCATAGACACCTTGCGTAGGTTTAAACTTGTGTGAGTCCATCTGAATGGTATCTTTATCAAACTCAATTATTTTATTTCCAATCGACAATTCCCCTCGTAGGCCAGTTGAACTTTGGACCGTATATTTGGTCTGTATTACCTAAATCTTGAACATATTTTACAAGATTAAAGGTGTTATCGTCATACGATGTTTGAGTATGTTCCCCCTCTGTCATTTTCGTCGAGTTCTGTTTTAGGGACTTTTTCATTCACAAATTTGCCTATTTCTTTAAGAGGTGTAGCTATTGGTTTAAACGTTGATTCTAGTAGTCCTTTTTTACCAGCTTGCATTCTTTTGAGAGCTTTATACTTTTCTCTCACAATCGCTGCGAGTTTGTTTACTTGAACCGCTCTGCTTGAAGACATGTTAACAAATGAATTCTCGATTTTGACTTCTTGATTTATACCTTTGTTATGTACGTTCCTGGTAACCTCTGTTATTCTATTTTTTACTGCCCTGCCGCTCTGTGCTACACACTGCTACGCTCTGCTCTGATGCTATGTTGTCCACTGCTACGCTCTGCTACACACTGCTACACTCTGCTATCATGCTCTGCTACACTCTGCTCTGATGCTCTGCTACGCTCTGCTCTGATGCTATGCTACGCTCTGCTATGCTCTGCTACGCTCTGCTACACACTGCTACACTCTGCTATGATGCTCTGCTACGCTCTCCTACGCTCTGCTCTGATGCTCTGCTACGCTCTGCTATGATACTCTGCTACGCTCTGGTACACACTGCTACACTCTGATATGATGCTCTGATACGCTCTGCTCTGATGCTCTGCTACTTTCTGCTACACACTGCTACACTCTGCTATAATGCTCTGATACGCTCTGCTATGATACACTGCTACGCTCTGCTACGCTCTAAAACGCTCTGCTACGCTCTGCTATAATGCTCTGCTACGCTCTGCTACGCTCTGCTACGTTCTGCTACGCTCTGCTACACACTGCTACACTCTGCTATGATGCTCTGCTACGGTCGCTACGCTCTGCTATGATGCTTCATTGTGCACTGCTAGGCACTGCCATACACTGGTACGTACAATCCCACATTATTTTTTAAATTTCCTTGCACAGGTTTTTTTTATAAGTTTTTAGGATACCTAGTTACTTAAATACTTAAATACGTTTATCATATCATGAAAAGAGTAACCGCAAAGTTTTACTATCAAGCTTTTCAGTTCCGTTTTGTATCTATGTAACGATGGCTGAGTGTGAATTTCTGTTTTGTATTAATATTTTGTCCGAGAATTTTCAGAATGTTAATTTAAATGTAAACTTTTTAGAATTGTGTCAAGGAATAGATGCTGTCTATGCAGATTTTGTAATCAACAATCTCTTCTTTAGTGCCGAAATGTGTTTAGGTAATAACTACGGGATCGGAGATTTATTACAATTACAATTCTGTATTGACGAAGTAGTGTTTTACGTGGTAAATTTTTACATCAACGAAGATCAAGTTGAGGATGTAAATTTTGGGGATGAAGGATACTTCGAGCATAGTACGACTGCTACGGTTTTTACACCTTCAAGTACTAATGCTCTACTTCCTATTTAATTTCTCAAAGGTAAGAATTTTAATACAATTTTTATAAAAGGGTGGGAAAAAGTCTCTTAGTTGTTTAAATGTTAAACGTAACGATAGACGGGACGAGAACCTGGGCTTAGTTGTCTATCGGGGTGATAGAATTAAAATTAATATTTTTTTCCAATTTATTTTACGTAATAACTTTTATAAAAATATTTTTTTTTAGTAAAACCGTGTCCAGAGTTACTTTTTTATGGTTTTGTGATAGACCGCACCCATATCTATTTCCTGTTAACATATCCTCCTTGCAAAGTTGTGGTCTGGGAAAATTATGGAGCATTTTTAAACAATTGATAAGGAGTATAAAAGCTACTGTTTTGTAACTAAGACGTTTAGTTTTCGTTTTATTTAAGAATCTACAACAACAGAACGGTATGTATATTTTTTACTTTATATCAAATATTACTAGTTGCTAAAAATTTTTGAACACTGGTATGCATAAAATTGCACACATTTGTCATAATTAAGCGATACAAAATAGCTATTTATGTGTTTGGTCATAAAAAATGTTCGTCACGTTCCTGGAATTCTTCGAGTTCTTTTAGAATCGGTTCAGCTACTTTTTTATCAAACCATTCATCAGTGTTAGTATCACGATATATTGCGGAATTGGATATTGTAAAATATTTATACTCATTAACTGTCTTCTCACCATGAGCAATTTCGAATTCTCCACAAAACACCATGTTAACTTTAACTGAATCATCTTTCTTGAGAGCGTTTTGAATTCTTCGTTTAAAGAGTGCTTTACAATCGTTCAGAAATGTTCCAGGATCTTTATGCTTAAGATTGGATATGAGTTCTGTTTAACTTTTAAATAAACATATGCTAATACACACTGGAAAAACCATTTAAATGTGTACTTTGTTCACACAATTCTTTTTTTTTAGAAGAATTCTCTTAATTTCGTCACCACTAAGTACAAGCATTTATGGCATCTTGACAATTTGGGGTGAAAAACTTTCATTCTGATATGCTGTTTGTAGAGAAATAATCATCGACCGCTTTCTCTTCTAATATCTTTTTAAGCCACTTCTTTTACGTGTTAATATTTTGTCTGGCTGTATAAAGCATAAGTGGTCAGCTGATTGGTGTTTATTGCAAATCTTGCAAAAAAAATTTCTCCACAGTATTGCTCTCTTCCTTTTTTAATTTTTCCTTTAAGAACATCCATTCTGTAATTTTCTTAATGTGGAAACAATTTGTTATTATAAAAAACACTAAAATTAGTCTAAAAACTGTAAAAACCCTTCAAAAAGGTATAGTTAGACCCTGTGTAAAAGTATATTCACATCCTTTTTACCTTTTTTTGTACGAGATGTCGTGTCTGTCGGTGTTTGGACTGGCAGGGGTTGTTGGCGGGAACTACCTTATATCCTTATCCTTTAGTGATGTACTTTTTTTGGGCCTCGTCAGTACAAGGTATATGTTATCCGCCATATATATATATATTCTGTTTACTTTCGTAAACTGCTATCTTCATAGAGAATTTCGTTATAAATCTAAATTTCTTTATAAAAACATCTTTAAATTTATTTTCGTCAATTAATAAATCTAATGCTACTAATTCAGAAATTACTCTTCCCAAATCTTCTTTTAGTAGTTCCAATTTGCATTTGGTATATTTTAGCATTGCATTCGGTTCTTTTAGTGTTTTTTCAGTTTTTTCCACAAATATCGGATATAAAAATGGCAAAAACGTGCAATTTATATGATAACGCCATTAGTCATCATGTTTCTAAATGTACACTCCTACATTTTTACTACTTCGTACCTTAGATTTCTTGATGAATTCTCCACAGGTGACACACTCAAGATTCATCTCATGACGAGACTCAATGCATTCAGTTTGGTATGGTTGTTGTTTGACCGTATTAGGTTAAGCAGTCTGTTAAAGGTTTTGGAACACACAACACCTACCTTAAAAATTCACAACACATATTCACTCGAGTTTATTATTTATGTAAACCAGAAAACCTCTGAAAAAGAGAGGAAGATCGAGAATTGCCTACATACCATAAAAGGTTTTGGAAACACAACACAACATCTACATTAAACATTCAATAGTTATTTCATGACCCATATCGTCATACCCACTCGACTTTTTAACGGGGTAGCAGTCGTAATATTGTTCCTACTGTTGGATATAAAGAAACGATGTCTATGTAACGGGGTTTTCTCCACTCCTGGTGAGTCTTCTGTTGGAGAAGATGTAGGTAAGAATGCAAGACGTATGCCGTATGTTATTAGGTACTTTATCTAATAATTCAGACATTTATACGAATGAAAACTTTCATAAACAGGATAAAACCGAAAGTTCTTCTATTAAATACGAATACGTAGAATACCCAGAAAAAAACAGCTAGAACCTACCATATTAGAGATGAAAATCTACAGTAAACTCAGCATTTAAACAGCAAAGTTCTTGAAAGTAAGCGGGTTGCTTTATTGTCTATATGGACAATCATATAAACAATGTTCAGCACTCGAGTCGAGTGGATAATAATATGTCGATATGGGTCGTGAAATAATTATTGAATTTTTAATGTAAGAGTTGTGTTGTGTTTCCAAAGTTTGTTAACATACAAATTAATTATTGGTAAACAACCTATCATAGGCATGGTTGTAAAAGAAACACATAATGAACGAAGATTTTATGTTTCTTCTCGATCACCAACAAACCCCTGCCAGCTCAAACAATGATATAGAAGTGGTTTCTATATCGTCTATATCGTCTATTAATTCTAAATCTAGTACATTTAAATCAATTTCTGATTCATCTATTTCGTAATTCTCAGAATCTACTGAAATATCATATACCTAGTTCTTCTAAATCAGGCTTCTCTCCAACCGATGTTGCATATCTTAAAGCATTTCGAATTTTCTTTGTAGCTTTTGTACATTGTATAATGCCTTCTCTAGCTCGCTGCTCATCATAATTAAGAGTTATTACCCCCAAAATGCATCATTTGAATCACCATGCTAGCATCGAGATACATGAAATATTTTTCAGGCTTTTATGGATCGTAATTATGCATATATTTCATTAGTCATCATGTTTCTAAATGTACGCCTCCACATTTCTACTACTTCGTACCTTAGATTTCTTGATGAATTCTCCACACAATACCTCACTAACTTTATTGAAAAATTCTCTTTCTTTGTCGGTCTATTCCTCCAACCACCCACCGTGTCCTTTGCAGACGTCCGCGATGATACTTTCGTATCTAGAAATGAATTTGTCCTACAGGACGTTTCAGTACAACAGTTCCGTCTGCGACACCGATAACTTGGTTCTCTTCCTTGCCTTTTTTGTTGGCCAAGTTGGATTCTATTCCCACACACACATGTCCTGGAACGTGAAACAAATCCATGTACTATCAAAAAATTTACCAAACCCAATTCCTTTATGTGATTCTTAAAAGCTGTAGAACTGCGGAGGAATTCCATCATACACAAACAGATTATATTTTTTATCACTACCGAACAATCAAAAGGATAATGTATACTGTGCGTAAAACAAGACACAAATAATTGTTTGTGAATAATGGCTAACATTTTATATATTTTTTGTTATAACCGAACAATACAAATTGATATTAAAAAAACATTGAGATGTTTTGTAATGCAATAGCATTTTAATTAGGGTAAATCTCTTT
Source organism: Altica lythri (assembly GCA_964028335.1). Classification (NCBI taxonomy): domain Eukaryota; kingdom Metazoa; phylum Arthropoda; class Insecta; order Coleoptera; family Chrysomelidae; genus Altica; species Altica lythri. The sequence continues at coordinate 61,599,770 of OZ034802.1, forward strand.
CAATCTGATTGTTATTGGAATTGTTAAAGTTTATCTATTTTCAATACCTCATTATGAGATTATCCCTTGCTGTTTTGGATTTAAATTTGATAATTAAGCATTTTTGTAGTATTAAGGTATTCTATTATTTATATATTATTTTCAAAACATTATTATGAGATTATCCCTTGCTGTTTTGGACTTAAATTTAATAATCATTGGGTATTTTTGTACCACATTATGAGATTATCTCTTGTTTGTTTCTCAGTGTAATTTAGAATATTTTGGTGACATAACTGTAAACTATAAAATTTTGCGTAAGTATTATATATGGTTGAAATCAGAAAAAAAATATCTTTACGTTTCTGATATTTATTTATTTTTATTTATAAAAAATTAAACACATATATTTGTTAAATATAAACAATAGATTGTAAGATCGTGAATTCATACAACCACATGCGGTGAGGGTAGGCGAAAAGGTCTCTTTTATTGCTCTTTTATTAGCACCCTACTGGGCTCAGGTACGGGGTGACGCGGGAGTCTGTTTAACCTAGAAGTCTGTTAAATTGCTGATAAAGTAAATCGCTAACACTATGTAATAGTTCTTTCATTATTTCGAAATCTGTACTTTCAACTTCCTCTTTAATAGTTGGGAGATCATTATTTTTCGAAAATTTAAAGTCTCTGTAGGATTATCTTTAAGAAGTTGATCCCTCTGGTGTTTAAAACAAGAAGGACATCCATGAAAATAACACCCCTGAAATTCAAATATTTGGCGGGTTTGTTCACAGAATCCGTCAACTTTGAATCCTCCGACAAGAGCTTCCGAACCTGTTGCTGCGTGCTGGATTAAAATACCTCTGTGGTATTCCTCCCAAACTAGCCATTGTATGGTTATTTTAGATTGATTATCCCGACATCTATATCCACCTTTAGGTATAATTCTTATTGTATTTGGTTTAAGAAAGTTACGACGAAATACTTTGTTACAATAAGATTGAGTGCCATATCGACCCTCCCAAGATCTTACGAGTTTTACAATGCGGTGTTTTTCTTATATTCTCCATAGTTTTATCGAACACAGCATTGTTTATTAACTTGAACAAATTTTTCTCAAATTCATTCTTGGCTTTTTTTTCTGTGTTTAGATCAATATATGGTTTTAACCATGGGCTTTGTTTAAATTTTAAAACTCTGTGAATCTTTTTCAAAGTTAATCCATGTTTTATAGCCTGTTTAAGAGCTCGATAATGTATTACGTATTTTTCTTTATTATGAAGTGTATTTCTTGATGAATTCACCACACAATGCCACACTAACTTTATTGAATAGAAGTCTGTTAAAAACTTTGGAAACGCACCACACCCAAAAACTATATAAATTTTTTCACAACGATACACATTTTTAATAACGTCATATCATAAATTTCTCAGTCTTTCTATCTTTGCTATGCAAAATCTATTTACTAACGCTTTATATGATTTGAATAAATCATCAACAATAGCATTAGACCTATCAACAATGTTATTCATAATTAAAAGTAAAAAAAAAAATAAAAAAACATATGGATGTGTATCGTATTGTAAATACAAATACTTTGGCTATATATATAAGATAATTATTGTCTTAGCCCCTCATACATCTGGATAGAGGAGAAGAAGAGAACAAAATTGCATTAATTACTGTTTCTTGATTTTTTATTAATAATTACATTATATATTTAACTAACTGCTTTAAGGCTTTGTACCGATTTATATAGTACAAATTTAGTTAGTTAATGCACCAGTTTCAATTTATTGTCTCACATACATATGCTATTTTTACCGGAAAATATACATACTGAGTTTTGCTCATAAAACCACTTTCAGTTCTAGGTATGCTGCTGTGACAACCTGTTAACCAAGGGAGCTCCAAAGAAATCCACAGAACACTTTTCAAACTGTTTTTTAATTTATTAATTAGTAAAATGTATAATTATTTATGATAAATAAAAGTTAGAAAATTTTTGTTTTTTTTTTAAACATTTTTTGGTAAATTTTGGATTTTTTAAAAAAACTTGATTTTGTTTCCTAAACTATTTCTTAACTAGTAAAAGTATACACTCGTTAATCATTTTTATTAATTTAGGTTTGATTTTAATTTTATTTTTGAGTTGATTTAATTTGTAACATAAATCTCGTAAAACTTATATTGTTCTTTTTTTTTTAATTTGTCACGTGACCTTAAAAGTATTGCATCATCCATAAGAAGTTTATTATATGGGTAAAAGTAATAGCAAAAATGTTTTAACGCTTATCGCCGAATGCGGTTTTGTATGTTTTTCACCTCTATTGTCTAGTGCTATAACGCACAAACTTTGAAAATATACCTTCTGATAACGAATATATTTTCTCCACGACTATTAATGAATGTAATAATTCCGACTTCATTTTTAATAATAGAAAGTGTTCATTCTCACTATTGAGATAGAATATTCATTCTGAAACACTTGCTTCTTATGTGTTTTGCATGTATTTCCATTGTATAACTAGTGACGGAATAACATTCTGTAATTGCTCAACAAAAAACATAGATTGCCCTGCGAATTTTAAAACTGTCACTCATTTTGTCAGTGCGACGTTCCAATTGTTTGGCTACATATTTCAATTTAAATAAACAGAATTATTACATGGTCCTGGAGAAAATACAGTCTGTTACACGGTTAGAATGAAAATTCGATAACTCGTGGTTCCTCTCTCTCGCTACGCTCGCGTTCGGAATTCTCCACTCGTATCGAATTTTCATTCTAACCTTGTTACAGAATATACTATTATGTTTTAATGTCATAAATTTTACAGGCTAAGAAAAGTTTTTTGTTTTAAATATTAAAAGTTTATTATTTTTGAAAACGGCCTGAAGTTGGCAACACTGACGTCACAAAGGTTTGTGTCTTGGCTAAGATCCCTAACTTACCGACCGACCTGAAGTTGGCACCCTGCTGCAAGTCGAGGGTGTAGTGGAGGGGGTAAAAGATAGTTTCCTGATAATGCCAAAGGTTGAAGGAAATGATAGAGAATTAAAATATCAATAATGTTTATTTACAAAATAAATATGTACAATTATTATGATTAATTAAAATGTAATTTTTAAACAATAGTTGTGATCATTCAAAACATCTTCGACAATTTTTGTTTTATTATATAATAATTCATGAATAAATGTGTTTTCATCAACTGTTGGCTTTTTAATGAAGTTACTTTTTTTACTTTTTTTTTTAGTTGAGAAAAATGATACTTGTTTTTTAATTTTTTTATTTGCTGGTTCATTCATTTTATTCTTGTCTGTAATTATTTCTGTAACTTGTTTCTCGGACTCCATGGACAAACCAACATTTAATAATAAATTTGCTTTTTTAATATGGTCTTTTCATTGTGATAGTAAATTAACATTTGAAATTTTTTTTGAATTTTTAATTATTTCATTAAATTCTTTAGTGATATCCTCCTCAAATGAAGTGACATTTGTTTGGAGGCAGTTTGCTTGGTGGCGAAGAGTTTCTAAGTGCTTTAAAAATTCTTGCTCATCATGTGTCTGAATAACATGTTCAAAATTGTGCATTTTCCTTTTTCGATTATGTTTTCCCTTTGTATTTTTTATCATTCTTTGAACTGTTTTTTCCCTTGCATATTTTAAAACTGCATTTAATCCCTTATCTAATTTTTGTACCAGAGTTCCATTTAAATGACAATATTTTATTGTTTTGTGGGCAGCTTCTAAATGCATGTTGGTATTAATAAAACATTCCTTTCTATGACATGATGCCCAAAGTTTAAAATTTTTGCTGTAATTTGCTCTAAAGTAAATTCCAAATAATTCAGTTTCAGTGTCATTCAGAAAAAAATCTTTGGCTCGGTTTAATTCTTCTTCGAAGTTACCCTCATTTTCATAGTTTTGTAAATATTTCAAAGTTTTATAAACTATTTTTTTTTATCTCGATTAGTAATTTTAGTCAAATTTTTTTGCCATGCTCGGTCCACATGCCAAGCACAATAAAGTTGATGTTTAGGAGTACCCATCACATTTTTCCAGGCAGTAAAGAAAACTGATGTAATATCTGTCATAAACGTAGATGTTGAAATTGTGCCAACTCTTTCTTTAATTTTTTTAAAAAATATTTTAAAAATATATGTGTCTTTTCGGTTTGTAAACATGAAGGCACATGGATACCCTTCCCCATATTCATCTATTACCATAAGAGTACTTAATTCAAAATCATATTTGTTTAGTCCATGTGTAGAATCTATACAAATAATATTTTTTCCAAATTTATTAAGCATATATTGTTGTGACACATTCATTATAATTAAACAAAAGTCAGTGTCACTTAAAATATTACATTTACTACCTTGTGTTTTATAAAACAGAAATGAATTTGCGTTGCCTAGATTTTTTTGTTCCTCTACCCACATGTTGACACATTCTCATTTCTTCGGCCATCATCAATGTTTTGAACCCCAAATGAATTTTTAATATTTGTCACATCTTTTTTAGTTAATAGATGTATTCTTTTGGGTTCATCTTCATTGATAGTATCACTTGTTTGCACTGTTATCCTAAAAGCCAATAAATTTAAAAACCATGTTTTCTACTGTTAAAATACAAAACAGTATATGTACTTATATAAAAAAAAACATAAAGGTTTGCAGGTCCTACCTTGTAATTGAAACACCAGAGGCTAATTTATTTGCAATTTTATATCTCTCCGATATAGGTATTTTTAAATGTTCAATATTTAAATCATGTTTGTAGTGGCTCTTATACCAGATTATTTTTAACTTTCCATTCTGCTCTTTCACAATAATCTGGCTTGTGCACATAAAATTTAGTTTACAAGATCTTTGGCTTATGTCAATCGACGACCTGTTTTCATTTTGTAAGTCCAAGCACTCCTATTGCAATTAAAATAGGTGGTGGATTTTTTTGTTCCTCCGTGTTTACAATAATTGACATTTTCTTTTATAGAAATAGTATCCAGCCATTCTTCAGATTCTAAAAAAATAATTATTAAAATGAATACCTACCTAGCATAAACAGATACAGATGTAGACAGAGGTAGGTACCTTTTATTTGACCGAATTCTAGCTCTTCAGTATCACATGTAAAGTTGTGTTGCAAAACTAAGTGTTGCCGCAAATCACTTCTATACCGAAATGAATATTTATTACAATCCAAGCATTTAGCTTTGTAAACCTTATATTCGTAACACTTACTTTTTTCTTCCTTATGATCTTCTTTTAAATGTCTATTGAGAGATTGCTGGTGTCTATAAATTTTGGAACATATTCTACATTGAACAGTCATTGTAAAATTTATATAAAGCCTAGTCCAGACCTACATACACTGCCCGCAAACAAATGTTTAAAAACATTTGCTTGCAAACAAAACATTTATACAGTTGTTTAGTATTTTGTTTCCATGTTTAAACGAGGTTTTTGTTGAGTCCAGACTTACGACAAAAACATGTCGGTGAATAGTGAGGCAGTGGCGGGCATTTGTGCTGGATATATAATATACTTTACTCCAAAAAGAAGGAAACAAAAACGTTGGTGGGTTCGCGAACTACTACAAGACGGAATAGAACATTCTTTGAACTTATTAAAAGACCTAAATTTCAACGATGGATCTGGATTTAAAAATTTTGTTAGAATGACTCCAACTGATTTTGAGATTATAATTCAAATGATTGGTCCAAATATAAACAAGATACAAAATACACAGCAGCTATCCCCGTCACATTGCGGTTAGCAATAACTCTTAGATATTTGGCAAGTGGTGATTCATATACTAGTTTGATGTATCTACTTTTTTATTCCGATTTTTATAGTACACACACTTCACTTCCCATAAGCATGGTGTACTGTGAAGATGCTCAATGAGGCAAATTGTTTTTTCTTGGTTCGACATTTTATATTGTTGTGGTTGTGAAAATGACACAAGACACAAGAACGAAAAACCAGAAAATACCGCTACCACTGCTTCAGTTGCACACACTAAACAAACATTTGCATCGAACGCGTCCAGACTTGTTTCTTGCGAGTATAAAAACACGTGTTTCCCACTCGGACGGGACAACAAAAAGCATTAAACATTTGTTTAAATGTTTTTAAACAAATGTTTGCAAACACATTTTAAACAGTTTTTATACAGTTTTTATACAAATGTTTGTGTGTTTGCGGGCAAATGTATGTAGGTCTGGACTAGGCTTATCTCACACTTGACAATATAAAATAACGGCTTTTGCTTAATTGATTTGTAAGGTTATATCCAGTTCAGTTATGTCATGTCAAGTCAAAACAAAAAACCAACAAATATTCCGTTCAATTACTGCGCTTGCGCATTTAGATGCTCGTGTCTCAGATTTTAGCTGCTCCTAAACCTGTCTGGCTGGCGGAACCGGCCCTTTACCTACTCCAGACCATCTTTGAACTGATTGTATCTGAGTTTGGAGCTTTGATGGCTCCTTGACTATCTGACATGATCACAATCTTCTGTCTACGGTAGTTCCCTTCAATGTTAAATTCTATACATCTTTTGATGGCACGAAATTTTGCTTGAAAGAATCTTGGGTACGCACACAAGCTTTCTGAGTATTTGGTTCTAGGTCCAAAAACCCCTGCTTCTGATCCTTTATCTGTCTTGGAGCCGTCCGTATACCATTTTATGGCGTTTTGGCTTAGCCCCAATATGGTGTTAACGTCCCAGTTCCTTACAAAGTTAAATTTCTTTGGCATGTCATCTTGGGGCATTTCCCAAATTTGATCAAGATGGATTTATCGAGGTCTTTCCTTGATTATTCCTTCTCTGATCATTCTGTATATTGATTTCGTCTTATTATTTTCTACTTGAAAATGCAGTGGCGAGAGATTTAGGATTACTTCCATTGCAGCAGTGGTTCCTGTTCTTATTGCCCCAGTGATACATACACAGGCTAGTCTGTGAATCTTTGAGACGTTTGTCCTCGTAATGATCAGATTAGCTCTCGTGCCCCAAGCTAATGCCTTACTATTGCAGTGCACATTCATTGCAGTGTCTTTGGGTTACAGCAATTTTTCTGCACACCATGAGACCTTTTGTAGCTTTATGCATTATTTCGTTTTCGTGTTTGTTCCAGAGTAATTTATTATCTAGGGTTAGCCCTAGATATTTGTCCTCTATCAACGATATTTCCAACTATTTTGACGGTTTTTAGGTTAGGTTTCTTTTTCTTTATAAATGCTACTAATATGGTCTTAGTCGGGTTGATATTGAGTCCCACTGAATCGCACTATTGCTTTGCTTTGTTCAGTCCTTTGCACTATGTCATAGAGGACGTTTTTATATTTCCCTCTTGCGAGGATAACCACGTCATCGGAGTAACCGGTATAGGTAGGTATACCTAGTTCGGTCAATTGCCAGAGTAAGCTATCTACCGTGAGACTCCACATTAGCAGGGATGCAACTCCCCATGCGGACAACCTCTGGTCGTATTGATGGAGGTAGTGTCTTGGCCTACCTTTATTTCTGCAATTTTTGTGTAGACAGTAATTGTGACAACCAGGTGAAAGTCCTTCTATCTACTCCTCCATCATTGAGTGCTCTTTTGACAGTCTCGTGTAGAGTATCAATCGGTGTATTGTAAACTGTATAACCGATAGCACTTATATCGTTATCGTCACGTTATCCGTTATCAGATTACCGTGCTCGGTGGCTCAAGCTTTTAAAATGTATATACATATATATTATATTTTGAAAATATCTATATCTATGTACCTACGTATTTAGGACTTGCCTATGTACGTATTACAATGACGATTAGTTACCAAGAGAGGTGTTATTTCAAAAGTAAAAACTTGTCACTAAATACCATGTATTTGAAGAATGCGTGGCAAGACGATTTCAACGAGCCCAAACTATAGGGGTACGTAATTTCATCTCTGAGATGCTATGGCCACCTTCCGGCTCCATCATCATATCAGCTTTCAAACATTATAATATTGCATTGTGACCCAATTTACATGTCTCTGCAAAATTTCAGATCAATCGGAAGTCGATTGGCGCATATTTTGCTTCCAAGATTTCACCCGTACAAACTAACGAATACGACAAGTCAAATAAAAGCTTGTAAAAAATCTGATAAATATCCAGTCCTATTTTTTTAACCGAAGTACAATATGTCTAAAATTAATAAAATACAATTCAAAATATATTCACGAAAACCTAACACCACATTGAAAAACAAGACCGCAGAGAATATAAATGAACGACTTGGTTATTTCAGTACAGTAGTAAACCATAAATCATTTAAAATGTAATAACAAAAAATATGAGAGAAACTATGTTAGAGAACTCCGCAAGTTATTACCACCACTTCTAAGGAATTTGGAATCTGTTAAATATAAATTTATCATCTGTGGCGATTTTAACCTACCTCAATCTGGTTTATTAATGGTCTGGGTTCTGGGTGTATCAGTTCATTGTGCCGAAACATCGTCAGCCAATATGATCGCTGAATCATTTGCTTATATTTTTGTCAATTTAATACTATCCCTAACAGTCTTGGGGGGTTCTTGGATTTACTATTTTTTAATCCTAAAACTTTAGATTATTCTGTAGCAAACGAATAAATAGTGATACCCGATCCTTTTGTAAATATGCTAACAGGTCAAATGGTGGAAATTGTGATCCATCTTTCTTATTCCACAACATAACTGCAACGGGTGGATGTGATATAAGTGAACTTATTCTATCAGTATTTATCATCAGTGTATACTGATATTACTGATACCTACAGTTTGCGATTTACAACTCGCTGAAGGTGGTAGTCAAATCAATAAAATCAAAGTATTATTACAGAAAACTGTAATAGTGTCTTACTTAGGCGAGTTATTAATGAACAAATGTTGCAAAATGCAGAATATTAGTTATTCTATCGCTTTACTAGTTTTGAAAAATATTTTCAAAAACATTGACCATTTAACTAAGAAGAAACAACTACTTCCCTGGCTATGTGCCTCGACGGATATTGAATTACACTTTAAAGTCAAATGGGGTTGGCATATCTAACTGATAATTTAAACCAACCATTTTAGTTTGCAGTTAGAAGGGACAACATAACTTGTAGACCGGTTTCGACCTATTGGGTCTCGTCAGTACAAGGTATATGTTATCCGTCAGCGAGCTTAAGGCATAATCGCTGGCTGAAGATATAAAACTTTCATAATGATAATATCTATACACAACTTATATCATATTTAATATCAATTCAGTATAAATTTCGAAATCTATGTATATGCCTAAACACACTTGAAACATGCATTGTCATCCAGTTCTTAGCTATCCTGAAAATTTCAGAGCTCTAGGTAGTCGGGAAATAGATTTAAATTTGATTACAAAATTCCACGGAATGTCAAATAGACAAAGAACACGGCGAAAATATAAAAACTTTCTAAAAAAGAGCATTGAATATCAGGAAAACGTTCAATTTTACGCAGAAAACGCATTCAATATTTTTCTACTTCAGTAATTATAGAAGAACAAAGGTGTTTTGTAACAGAAAACTTATACATTAAACCACTAGTGCTATATTTTAAAAGGTGGTTAGTAAGTTATAAAAAAATAAAAAAATATTCAACAGTGAACTTGGAAAATGCGACTTTCTGTATTTTAAAGTAAAAATATTGATCAGGTCGCGATAATGTTAATGAGACTTTTACTGGAAATAAAAAACCTACATAATAACGAAACACTTAAAGCAAAATATTACCGGATCCCAAAGACATTACATATATTCCTAATGGTGGTAAACAAGTAAAAGAAAATAATTATAGTTACTACAATATAAATCCAATTTCGTTTCATGCAGTCTGAAAGCAAATTAGATTTTCCAATAAAGAGGCTATTTCCTGAAAATCTTTTACACACAAAGCTGAAATCAACATCAAAATCATATAATAACTTCTACCCGTAGTGTGTGCAGTGTTCCGTTATGAATGGGCACAATATGTCGTAGTGGTAAAAAAATAAATGAAAATAAAGCTTCTTATAAGGCTTTATCCGACTTTGGAACGACTCCAAAACGTTCAGACGTTTTCTCTACTTTATATACGTCAATTTAATCTCATAAAATGTCGTATGCGGATGTTTCTACTCTTAAATGGTTTAGAGAGTATAAAGAGATTTTTTATAAGCATTCATTTTATTTTTGATACATAAAAATACTTACTTGTACTATGCTTTGAACCACATCATAACTTTAGCCATGGCAATGGAGTTTCCCAATATACGTATATGCTCTATTTTTCAATGATATATCCACTCCTATAGGAACTCAATATATTTCAGAGTATATAGTGGCTAACTTAAGTTTATATGGCAAATATGTAAAAAAACAAATTAACAAAAACCAAACTAATACAATATACAAAAAATTTTAACGTACCATCCTCATAATTTCACTTAATGATAAAAGAGTAGATAGAATGACTTTCACTTGGTTGTCGCAATTGCTGTCTACAAGAATAGCAGAAATTAAGATTTCTCTATGAATACGACCGTAGGTTGCTCATAGGTGGGAGTTGCATCCTCACTAACGTGGAGTCTTACTCTGTACAGCTTACTCTTCAATGAACTAGGTATACCTTGCCAAAGTTATTTCGTGGATTTGGTTACCCTCGCAAGATAGAAGTATGAAAATATTCTCTGCAACATAGTACCGAGAGGACTGAACAAAGCAAAGCAATGGTATAATTTAGTGGGACTTAATATTAACCTCACCAAGACCACTGTAAAAGTCATTTCAATGGAAAAGAAATCGACCTTAAAAATTGTTAAAGTGGGTAAAAATATCGTTGAGTGGAGAACAAAGGTTATCTAGGGCTAATTTTAGATAACAGGTTACTCTGAAATCACTTACGGTGAAGTAGCTTGGATCACGAGAGCTAAACTGACTACTTCAAGGACAAACCTCTCGAAGATTTAGAAACTAGCACCTGCATCTATAACTGGAGCAATAATAACACACCCCATTGCTGCAATGTAAGTAATCCTAAATCTTACGCTACTACACATTGAAGTAGAAAGTGCAAGCAATAAAATAATGTACTTAATGGTCAAAGAAGAAACAATCAAGGAAAAACCTCGGTCAATTCAATTTGATCAAACTTGGAAAATGCCCCAAAAGAAAATTCATACTCTAAATGAAACAAAGACACCATACTGGGACTAAGTCAAAATGCCAAAAAATGGTATACAAATGACTCCAAGTCAGATAAACGAACAGAACCAGAGGCTTTTGGATCAAGAATAAAATACTCAGAAAACCTAAAATTTTACTTTCTTATATCTAAAAGGACATCTATATAACCCGAACCTTAATCTCATAATTGAAATGCTAACTTTCAGCAGAATCTACAGACATAAAATTAAAATTAATTGAGAAGATTATGGAAGTTTCACTTAATCCTCTAATAAAGAAAATTTTATAGCAAATAAAATTCCACAAAATCAATGTTTATATATATCCATCAGCAGTCAATATTAGTATCAGTTCATGTCGTAATATGATTAAGAATAACGGTCTGCCATTACATTGCAGTAATGTCCATTAGTCAAGTGATGGGTGTTGTGTTTACATATATGTGTATCAAGCTGTCCACACAATTTTCAACCAATAAATCTCCAAATTTCAGGGTGAATTAAGCCGGGATCACCATCAATCTGGATATAATCAATCATAATTATTTAGAAATGAACCAAGCTGTCTGCAAAATGAAACTTATTTTGCGGTTGGATACGACCGAAATACGATATTTGTTTGTGAAATTAAATTAAGTAATCTGAGTGAAGTGATTTGTTACTTTAAAAATGTAGAATCTGCATAGATACAAAAAATATTTATACAAGTTACACAAACTCTCCTATCAAATGAATCCTACTAATACCTACGAGGTCTGTCGCAAAGTAAACAGCACTATGAAATATTCGATACTAGTGAGTTACTGGTACAGCGTTCGATATGTATATCTTTCATTTATGGTCTGTCATAACTTCATGACAACCACTTCATGTTGAGTTATCGTGCTCAGAATGGCAGTACCTTTTTAATATCGGTTGAAAAATAAGCATTGAACAAAGAGCCAATATTAAGTTCTGTTTTAAACTGGGTAAAATATTTACCGAAACGCATCGATTGTTGAAATACGTTTATGCTGATAATTGATTTTCTGGCAGCCGAGTCCACGAGTGGTTTACACGGTTGAAAAAGCATTGTTAGTCGCTGGGACTGTCGAAAAAGATCTTCAAAGATTCGATCTATTGCATTTTGACTGGGAGTTTAGGCATGAGAAAGGTCTGTTCATTGTTTGTTTCGCATAAGCTCACGGATGACCAACAAATAATTCGAATTCAATATTTGAGATATATCATTAAAGAGTTGTAACTAGAGAAATTCCCACTAAAGCGCTTTAATCCCCACAAATCGAAGGAAACGAAACAGTAGACAAGCTGGCAAAAGAAGGAGCTGAAACCCCATACCTGGGACCAGAACCATCCTGTGGAAAAAAATGGATAGCGAAAAATCCAAGTACTGAAATGATCTAAAAGGACTAAGACAATCAAAGACGCTCCTTGGAAACTATAAGCAGAAGAGATCTCACAGATGTCTTAACCTTAGTAATTATAACAGGAATACTAACCGGACACTGCCGATTAAGAGGACACATAAAGAAACTAGGATTGGTGGATGAAGCCAACTGCAGATTCTGTGAGGTAGAGGATGAAACCTCAATACAGATACTCTCAGAATGCATCGCATTAAGTAATTCTAGGGTCAAATACCTAGAGTCATACGAAATAGGAAGGGAAGAACTACCTAACTTAAAACCCAATGGTATTCTAACCTTTCTAAGGATCAAAGAACTAGAAGAGCTGCTATAAGTCTGAGAAATCATCAGAAATATAGCAAGAAAAGGGGGACACAATAGATCTGATAGGTCGCAGGTGTATCTGTTACCCCTAACTTCTCATACATACATACATCCCCTAGCTAGCTCAATTGAGTCGTGTCTTCTTTTCCGAGTTTTACCAGTCCTCCCAAACATAAAATATAAGGGCGCCAGAGTACAAACTACACAAATAACACTCAAACATCCGTTTAAATGATTTATTTTGAAAAAATATCAGTTAAAATAAAAAAATTAAATATGCTATAACTATTTTGGATTAGTTCGTAATTAATCTCTTATCTTTGTGTCGTTGTTTCCTAGGATGAGATTCCCTTGTGAGACGCTTGCTCTCGCCTATTCGTCGTGTTCGGCCAGAATATCGTGAAGAAGGTCGCGGTCGCTTGTTGCACGATAATGCACCATCACATCGATCGTTTCCTGGTCCGATTTTTTTGACAAAGAATGGCATCAACCATCAATCACTCTGCATACCTGGATATGGCACATTGCGACTGTTTTCTGTTCGGTAGACTACATTTGCCTATAAAGGGACAGTGGTATGCCACAGTAAAGGCCATCCAAAAGCCGTCGACGACCATTTTAAAGAACATCCTGTTCAATGAGCTGAAATCCTCATTCGAAAAACTTGTGTACATTGCTGTGTTAACTCTGCAGGGGACTATTTTAAATAAAATAAATTCCATTTGCCAAAAAAAACTTTTCTAATTTTTTTCCTTGTCCTGTTTACTTTGCGACAGACCTTGTATAACAATACAGTTTTAAAACCGCAAACAGGAAACTTGTTGATGTAAAATCGACTCATAACATTCAATACTCATATTTTAAATTCTGGGAATATAAAACGAAATTTATGCGCTATTTTGAATCTGCTGTTACTGAATTAGCATTAGTTTTAGGCAACGGAATAACTGTTAAATAAATATTCTACTTAATGATACTATAATTTTCAATAACAGCGTTTAATAACGAACTTAAACAATTTAGTATTAATATTACTTTACATTTTTTTTTAAAACAGATTCTATACAGTAGTTGTTATCTTACATTTTCTATTTTCCTACCCATTTATAAAACAACTCTAATTGGTTTGCTGATTAGATAGTTAACTAGAAATTACAATAGTTTAATTGTAAAAGAGCGTCATTGAGGTTGCACTGGTTGAGTGCAGAGTCTGAGGTTGTCTGCAAGTGTTACCCTTTGGAGTGTCTCTAAAACAGACCCTTGGGTCTAGCCTTGTGATTCTTTGACTCTTGATATATAATTGGGAGTAAGTGTGACATGCCACAATCCACTATATAGTTTCATTGGTAAGATTAGTAAAATTTATTGCATTTAGTTATTTTATATTGAGATTAATTATTATTTATTTTAACTGCTTATTTATTGGTTAATAAATTTGTTGTTTCATGTTGTTTATCTCATCTTTTACTTGGTTTACGTAATTTAAGTCAAATCTATTTTGTATACGAAAAATTAATGGTTTAAATATTTTACTGTATTATATTCTTAATTTTGCGTTTAAATTTATACTTTCACAAGAGTTAAAGGTTTGATTGGAGTTATATAGTTACAAATTTCTTTTGCATACCAAACAACAGTTAGTATGCAAGTTTTTGGAAAAATGCAAAAGTCATGGAAGAGAATAATAAAAAATTCACTTTTTTAACACAAACCAGAAATCTATCACACAAAATAATTAACATTAAACAAAAAGACCTTTCGCCATAAAAAAGTAGGTATAGTCCATTTCATCGTCTTTGGCCGATTTGATATTAGAAACCACTGAAATAAGATTAAACTGTCATCCAAGTTACCAATGGCGGAGAGTTTTTTTTTCTAAATTAGGTCGTAAGTTTCTTAAACTATCAGTGTGGTTTGACATCTACAAAAATATGACATTAATAATTATTAAATTCAACCCTTCAACAACGGCCGTACATGACGGTTACTACGAATGTGATTTAAGTCAAGACTTCCGTATTGAATACTTTTTATCTACCGGTGAAACAAGATGCAGTTACGTAAGTGTTGTATTAAAAAACAAACGTCCTCATTTTAATTTCTAACTTGCCTGTATCCTAGAGAGATGAAACTCTAAATTTACTTCGAGTATGATTTCTGTCATCGGCCAAATTCGGTGAAATGGACTATATCTAAAATATTACTTTTTTGGTCTAAATTTTTATTCTATCAAATATCATTTTGACAATTTTAATTTTGATCGAACCATTAATTTTTTAGTCTACATGTTATTTTTAACCTAATTTAACTTTACAATTTCCTTTGAAAAGACTAATTTTAGGTGCCATGTCTTTTTTTGTAATATATCTGAAATATGGACTATAAGCGTTTGCTCCAGTTGCGAAAGTGATAAAAGTCCTTATCGAAATTCAGGCACTCCGTCTCGAAGAAACTCCCTAAAGTACGATTGAAGTATATTTCTATGTCTGGAAGAATAACCTCACCCTAATCCGCTATCTCCAATTAGGGAGTTTCCCGCAGAATTATTCTCGGAGAGGCCCGGGCAACAAAGAAATTTTAAGCATTTCAATTCTCTGAATAAGCAGTATGAACTCTTGCGATGCGGTAGTGTCTAATCAACCTATCTCTAACTATAGAGACACTCCCTTTGACTGTTCCATCATTTTCGGGCTTGATAAGTATCCCCTGCTATCTCTAAACGAGTACAAACCGGGAACATAGAAATAATCATTAGAAAATATTGTCGGGAGACGAATAAGTATTGTTGTGTCTGTGTTATGTTATATTTCTATACAAGGAATGGTAAAAATGTACAGTAATTTGGACCCGATAACAAAAACACAATTTGCAATAAAAAAAACCATAAGAGAGTAAGTAGGAGAAACAAAACGAGTTAAAAAACATGAACATACGAATAAAAATACAATCATAATTTGTAACAAATACGAAATGAATTATTCAACAACACATTGAAATATTGAAATAACACACAATCACATAATTCCAATACCAGCAAACACATAAACTTCAGCTTTTTAATTCCGATCAGAGTGGTTTTCCAAAGGCAAGGAAAAACTGCCGAAACAAAAAATATTGCGAGCTACGTAAATACATATTTCAAAAGGCAAATTTTGAATACAAATTGCCGCTACATAAACCGTTATATTTCTTCGAATCTGCTACGTCGAATTGCAAATATCCAGTATTTCGTTTTTTCCCCATTTTCTGAGCAGCCTGTGTGCTCGTTTACTAACAACGTCGTTTTTTAAAAAAATTAACATTCTCTACAGCTGCACACATGTAAACGTTTACAACAAAATATGTACATGGTATATTTTATTACAAGCAACGTTTAGAAGTTGGATGATTGTACAAATACAAATTAAAATTGCCTAGATAAATATTTTGGAATTTTTTAATTATTTAACCATTTTTAACCGACTTCAAAAAAGGAGAAGGTCCTAATTCGACCATATGTTTCTTTATGTATGTTACCGGGAATCTCCGGTATTTATAATCAGATTTGAAAAATTCTTTTTGCATTTAAAAGAATAGTGTGTCCGTGTGGTCCCATAGAAATTTGGTTAACGTCAGATCATCAATGTGGGAAATATTCTCTGTCTCTCCCGGGAGTACAAATTTCTCGTTTTTTATTTAAAAAAATGACACCAGGATCCAAAGATTAATATACTTAACTAATAGAAATAAAAACTTCTTTCATTAGAATGTTTATTAATTGAGCAATAAAGTACATACCTGTCAATATCAGACAATAGTTCTATTAAATATGGACTTTTACAATGCTTTTTTGTAGATTTTGATTTGCCAAAATCTATACTAATATTATAAAGAGGAAAGGTTTGATTTTTTGTTTGTTTGTTTGTTTGTATGTTTGTTTGTTTGTTTGTTTGTTTGAAATGAATAGGCTCCGAAACTACTGGACCGATTTCAAAAATTCTTTTACGGTTGGCAAGCTACACTATTCCCGAGTAACATAGGCTATGTTTTATTTTCAAAAAAAAAATAGGGATCCTTACTAAAATGACATTAATGTAACCAAAAATGACCTTAAAACCGTTACATCGCGTGCGCTGAGAATACTAGCCTCAAGGTCAAACCTTCCAATTAGTAGGGATCGGTTTTTCTCATGGCCAACCGCCGAAGGCGTGTCCAGCACCTGAAAATCAATTTATTTTGTTGCCAGAAAATAAAACAACATTTAATATTGTTTACAGGGAAGCGTTGACCCAATATATTTAGTGGCGAGGAAAGGTTCGTTTGTTTGTTTGTTTGAAATGAATAGGCTCCGAAACTACTGGACCGATTTTAAAAATTCTTTTACCGTTGGCAAGCTACACTATTCCCGAGTGACATAGGCTATGTTTTATTTTCAAAAAAGATAGGAATCCTTACTAAAATGCCATTAATGTAAACAAAAATAACCTTAAAACCCTTACATCGTATGAGCTGAGAATACTAGCCTCAAGGTCAAACCTTCCAATTAGTAGGGATCGGTTTTTCTCATGGCCAACCGCCTAAGGCGGGTCGAGCACCTGAAAATCAATTTATTTTGTTGCCAGAAAATAAAACAACATGTAATATTGTTTACAGGAAAGAGTTGACCCAATATATTTAGTGGCGAGGAAAGGTTCGTTTGTTTGTTTGTTTGAAATGAATAGGCTCCGAAACTACTGGACCGATTTTAAAAATTCTTTTACCGTTGGCAAGCTACACTATTTCCGAGTGACAGAGGCTATGTTTTATTTTCAAAAAAAAAAAAATAGGGAACCTTACTAAAATGCCATTAATGTAACCAAAAATAACCTTAAAACCCTTACATCGCGTGCGCTGAGAATATTAGCCTCAAGGTCAAACCTTCCAATTAGTAGGGATCGGTTTTTCTCATGGCCAACCGCCTAAGGCGGGTCGAGCACCTAAAAATCAATTTATTTTGTTGCCAGAAAATAAAACAACATGTAATATTGTTTACAGGGAAGCGTTGACCCAATATATTTAGTGACTTTTGTTATTTTTCTTTAATCCCCGTGCAAAGCCGGGGCGGGCTGCTAGTTATCAATAAAATTAGAGAAGTATGTGTTCATTAGTAAAGGAGCTCGGCCGGTTCTAGACCAAAATCGATCATTTTTATATGTTAATCTACATAAGAAAATCTAAGGTCGATTCTGCTCATTTTTGGCTAATTTACCCCCCACCACTTCAAACATGTGACTACATACTAGAGTCGTATCATTATAATGATTCAATAGGGGTAAAAGGGTGGTAACTACCAAAAGGGCATTAGGATTCAATAGGGGTAAAAGGGTCGTAACTGCCAAAAGGGCATTAGGATTGTATCTCGTAAACCATTACACAAATTTCAGCGTGTGACGTATCATTGTAAAGGGAATAAACGATAGGGTGAGATGCGATGCCAAAAAGACCTTAAATAAAGTGCCAAAAAGGCATTATAGCTATATCTCGTAAACAGCTAATCAGATTTCAGCGAGTGACATATCATTGTAAAAGGGAGGAGCCATAGGGTGAGATGCGATGTCACAAAGACCTTAAACAAAGTGCCAAAAGGGTATTAGGGTTGTATGTCACACAACGAAATCTGTTCAATCGTTTACGACATACAACCCTTATGCCCTTTTAACACTTTGTTTAAGGTCTTTTTGAAATCGCATCTCACCCTATGGCTCCTCCCTTTTACAATGATATGTCACTCGCTGAAATCTGATCAGCTGTTTACGAGATATAGCTATAATGCCTTTTCGGCACTATATTTAAGGTCTTTTTGGCATCGCATCTTACCCTATCGTTTATTCCCTTTACAATGATACGTCACACGCTGAAATCTGTTTAATCGTTTACGAGATACAACCCTAATGCCCTTTTGGCAGTTACGACCCTTTTACCCTTATTGAATCCTAATCCTCTTTTGACAGTTACGACCCTTTTACCCCTATTGAATCATTTTAATGATACGACTCTAGTATCTTGTCACATGTTTGGAGTGGTGGGGGATAAATTAGCCAAAAATGAGCAGAATCGACCTTAGATTTTCTTGTGTAGATTAACATGTAAAAATAATCGATTTTGGTCTAGAACCGGCCTAGCTCCTTTACTTTCATTGTAGTGTCACTTTCGCAGGACATAACATAACACTAATGTGTTTAATTTATTTTGGAGGAGGTTTGACCTTTTTGCATTTTTCACTCTTGTCAATATCGAAAACCCTCTATTTGCTGTACAGTTAATTAGGTACTGATAATGTTAGGAAAATTCGCAAAGCCTTTTCTAAATCAGGAAATTGTTACTTTTTATGTGGTTACAAACTAGTGGTATTGCCCTTTAAGTCTTTCTGTTTAAAATGATACAAATTCA
The DNA here is from genome assembly GCA_964028335.1 of Altica lythri. Taxonomy (NCBI): domain Eukaryota; kingdom Metazoa; phylum Arthropoda; class Insecta; order Coleoptera; family Chrysomelidae; genus Altica; species Altica lythri. Next base: position 61,619,101 of record OZ034802.1, read on the forward strand.
TCACTTATATTATCCTTAAAATATTTAGCGAGTTTTGATACTACCTTCATAATTAAATCGTTTGACGAAGTATTCTTTTTTCCAAAACAGATGGTACCACTAGGATAAAACTATCAAAACAGTCTGATAAAATATTGTAGGCAACTTTGACTTTTTAAGAAGTTTGAAATTAATGAGACAATAGTTTTTAAATATACACTAGTTCTAAAAGCTGTTCTACCATTAAATATTTCTTCCAAATTTCATCTTGAAATAACTTGCTTTTTCTAAGGCCTGAGTAAGTTCGAGTCTTTTTACATATAGCTGCGGCAAGTTTCTCATATTCCTCAAATTCATCTCATTTTTCAAGTAAAGGCCCTTCCAAAGTTTTTATATTTTTAGTGATTGCTACGAGGTTAAGGGATTTCGTTTAAAGGATTTTATATACTACGCTGATTAATCCTCCCCAAAATATCATTTTAAAAGACGGACGGAAAAGTAAAGTATTCTTACAGAAAATTGTAACATTGTCGTATTTAGTAAAGCGTGTTATCAATAGATATCAAAGATCAAAGAATATTATTATTCTAACGCTTTACAAGTTTTTGAAAAACATTTTCAAAGACAATGACCGTTCAACTAAGAAGAAACAACTACTTCCCGGGCTAAATGCCCCGACGGATATTGGATTACACTTCAAAGTCAAACAGAGTTGGCATATCTAATAGATATAATTTAAACCAACTATTCTGGCTTGCAGTTAGAAGGGATAACATAACTTGCAGACCAGTTTCGGTGTATTTGCACCTCGTCAGTACAAGGTATAGGTATGTTATCCGTCAGCGAGCTTAAAGCATAATGGCTGACTAAAGGCTACACTAAAATCACAATCAATATATATCTTTCAATATATATCTTTTACACTTTCGTTATTGAAAGATATATATTGATTGTGATTTTAGTTTAGTCTTTAGTCAGCGATTATGCTTTAAGCTCGCTGACGGATAACATATACCTTGTACTGACGATGTGCAAATACACCGAAACCGGTCTGCAAGTTATGTTATCCCTTCTAACTGCAAACCAGAATGGTTGGTTTAAATTATCTATTAGATATGCCAACCCCGTTTGACTTTGAAGTGTAATCCAATATCCGTCGGGGCATATAACCCGGGAAGTATTTGTTTCTTCTTAGTTGAACGTCATTGTCTTTGAAAATGTTTTTCAAAAACTTGTAAAGCGTTAGAATAATAATACTCTTTGATCTTTGATATCTAAGGACGGAAAAGTGATTTCAAAGTTATTAATTTAATTTTCAAGTCCTTGTGTCGAGCTATAGTTTTTACACTAATATCATCAGATAATGGTTTAGAGGATTTTGGATGTTTTTATATTTTTTAAATAGAGGTTTTAGAGCATCTGCTCTAGCCGACCAACCTGTAGCAGACAGAGATTAAATAGAGGTTTTAGAGCATCTGCTCCAGCCGACCAACCTGTAGCGACAGAGATTTTAGTACAGGAATATGTTTTTTGACCACCATGAGCACCAAGTGTTTCATCTATTAGATAACTATTCGTGCTGTTTAATTTAATTAGATAGAGTTATCCTACGTCTTCTTATACAACTTTGGCTGTTGATTATTATGACACTTTTTAATATGCAGTGTTTCCCTAACGCACAAAAACAGTTATTTGTGACACAAGGACGGATAATGACATTTTGCAAGAGCGAGTAAAGTTGATTTTCTGATAAACGATTTCAAGATCCAAATTTTTATACATACGAATACTTTGCTAATAAGCAACACAGTAAAAATTGTTATATTGAAAATCTTAACATTAATATCTAATAATTTTATATAAAAATAGCAGAGACAATGAACTATTTTAGATCAATGAGCAAAAATAAAATCGAGATATGTATTTTCATAATCGAATTTTAAGTAGTTGTAAATTGACATAAACGTCAAATTGAAAATAAAAGTTGTGAGAGAAATTAAATGTAAGTTTGAATCCTGCTTACCTTTAGAAAAAGTTATTAGTTTAGTATATTATACGCTGTTTTTAAATAAATTTAATTAAAATTTTTATTATTCATTATGTATTTTTGATGACTCATAGCGCCATCTCTTTAGATAATCTAAAAGCTACTTTGCCGGCCTAAGCCGGAAAATGTCATTTTCCGGACGATTTTCAAGTAATTAATAGTATTGTTTCTGGACGGAGGATCAAAATAGTTATTTGTGACACAAGGACGGAAAATGACATTTTGCAAGAGCGAGTAAAGTTGTGTAGCCAAGGTGCGTAGCACCGAGGCGAAACAATACGAGCTCTTGCAAAACATTTTCCGGACGTGAATCACACACTATTTTTTGGTCCGACCAATTTTTAATATTTTCAAAAGTTCAAAAACTTTCTATTTTGTCACATACAAGATTAGGTATTTATTGACATCTATTGCACGATTAAAAGAATTAGTAGGTAATAAGGAATGATTTTCTGATAATCGATGTCAAGATCCTTAATTTTTATAGGTACATACGAATACTGTGCTAATAAGCAGCACAGTAAAAATTGTCATATTGAAAATATTAACATTAATATCTAATAATTTTATATAAAAATAGACAATGAACTATTATAGTTCAATGGGCAAAAATAAAATCGAGATATGTATTTTCATAATCGAATACTAAGTAGTTGTAAATTGACATAAATATCAAATTTAAAATAAAAATTGTAAGAGAAATTAAATGTAAATTAGAATCCTGGTTACCTTTAGAAAAAGTTATTATACCCCATTTCGTCATTCGTTGGCAGCGTATGAAAGATAGGAATAATGCCTAGTTGCCAGGTTTATCTTAGAAAGACTTACTATCTTTGTCTTACTAACGCGCAAGAGATATGTTTAAGTTAAATGGCAACCGGTGACTAAAAACACGCCACTGAACGATCACTTGATGACAGAACAATTTACTCTGGCACCGGTTGCCATTTAACTTAAAAATATCTCTTTCTATTGCGCGTTAATAAGACAAAGATAGTAAGTCTTTCTAAGATAAACCTGGCAACTACACATTATTCCTATCTTTCATACGCTGCCAACGAATGACGAAATGGGGTATAGTTTTAAGTATATTATACGATGTTTTTAAATAAATTTAATTAAAATTTGTATTATTCATTATATATTTGTGATGAGTCAGAGCGCCATCTCTTTAGATAATCTAAAAGCTGCTTTGCCGGCCTAGGCCGGAAAATGTCATTTTCCGGACGATTTTGAAGTAATTAATAGTATTGTTTCTGGACGGAGGACCAAAAAATAAATTCTTAACGCACCACGACGAAGTATAACTTTAAAAATAAATATCTAAGAAAAACTAATAAAAATAGCTTCTCATGTTTAAGAATAAATTCAGTATATTTGAGAAAAATAACTAAGGGTTATATTCGGTACTTATTGTGATAAATATTGTCTTAATTTAAGACATCATATTTGGATATACCATGTTTTTTTAAACATAAATTTTACCCTAACTTCCAAGGTATGCTATTATTGATCCTTAACATAATAAATTGATAAAGACAAATTTTATAAATAAATAATCCAATTCTTGTTAAAAACTCATAAATCAAGTTTTCTACACAGTATACACGATCAAAAAACAATTGCTGGGATAAAACCCAACGGTTGTTAAAATCGGTATAAAACGGTGATTAATGGTAAATGTATGTAATACTAAACCTATGCGAAGAACCGTTATTATTATAAATGATGATTTATTTTGGCTTTTGGTTGGATTGGGGAACAAGTAAATTGGGATATATTTGCGGAACTCGACCCAAAGTTTACACCGCATAATAGTTTTGGATATTTTAGAACATTCGTGGCTCGGTTTTATTTGAAACAGAAGTTTCGAAACCATACCATGAAATAAAATGTTTCTTTGTTATTGATATTAATTAAACGCAATGAAAATAACCATTGAAATAGAAACATATACAAGTTAATTAAGTATGTCTACCACGATTACTGTAAAACTTATCAGTAAATTAGAAAAGGATCGATTGTTAAATGCTAACTGTTATTAGAAAGAATACAGTTTAAGCAAAATACTTGGTACAGGTATATAAGTTACATTTAATTTTCATCGACCAATGTGAATGGAACTGTTGTCATGAAATTTTATAAAACAGATTCTTAGACAAATGAATCCTTTTGGGATAGTGTAAATGAAACAGAAAAACTGAAATGCAGAGCGCTATTTTTAAAGTTCAAATTCAAACGATTCATCCGTAGTTTGTCAATACTATCATTGTTGTGGTTTTTAAATAATTTTTGATACCATAACTTCTAGCTTCCAGTTTGGATGCTTATCTGTAAGCCATTTTTACGTGGTCTTATAGAAATAAAGAAAGATAATATCCGAGCAGCAGTTACCCCTAAAATGACATTATACTTACTACATAAATAGCGTTCTCGGTGAGTGGCTAATTATAATTATAGTCATTCTAAATATTGCCGTTTGGCAAAAATATCATAATCATAAAATTATTATTATCTGTCAACCGAAAGGATAATCCTAAAGATAACATTAAGTTATTAGAAAGCTTAATACGTTCAATTTAGACATCGTCAACAAATTTGTTTAAACAAATGCCTTGGCTTGATTAAAAATGATGATTTTCTTCTGTAAACTGGCTCTTTTTTCACGAATTTTTTTATCCACCTGCTCCCAAAGGTTGCAATGATATTCAGAATTAATTGTTTTACTGTTTTTAAGATAATCCATCAACAAAACTCCTTTTGCATCCCAAAAACCTAATACCTTGACCTTTTTTGACGATCGTTCTGTTTTGGAGCTTAAGAATCAACTTCAGTCCTCTGTATACGTTCTTGTTTCACTAAAGGAACATGATTGTAAATTCAAGTCTCATCCATAGTTATAAAACAACTTACAAACTCAGTTTTTTTCTGGAATTAGGATCTGGAAAATTTGGAGAGGGGCAAGCAAGTGCTCTGCCGTCATTGAGGTTACATATGGCCTATTGTGCCCGTGTATAGGGCTATCATTAGGACTAAAGATTTAAAATAGGTGATAAGACTCACGAGGGAAACCTGACATCGGCTAGTGTAAGCCAGTACCCGCCCAACACGGATCTTCGGATTTCAGAAAAAGAAGAGCAGTCCTACATTATATGCTCTTTTGTTGGCAACCTCTGCTTAGTAGCGATTCTGCTAATTTTATCGTAAAGAGATGTTGTCGTATTTGGCAGTGACCTGTTAAGATTCCCACAGCTGTTCGGAGATTTTGTCTGGTCAATGCCTTAAATTTCCATGCTGTTTCCTTGCCAGGATGAGGTAATCACTCTCTGGTCAGTCTACAGTTCGCTCTTTTATCACAGTACTGTATAAAGTTTTGGTGAGAGTGCTGTTGGCTAAGATCTACGACAGCTCACATTATTAGCTTGGTAGATGGACGAAGGCTAACATATTTGTAGCCCGCAGCCCTCCTTTCTAAATTGTCCGCAATACGGTTGCCTTTAGAGTTCCCATGTTCGTTGACCCAGCTCAGAGTGATCACGTTATTCTAGCTGGCATAAGTTAGAGTTTGGTGACATTCCAGTACTAAACATGAACTTAAAATGCTCCAAATTATTCTGAAAAATTTGTTTTTGATTCAGTTTTTGTTGATTTGTTAACGAATACGGCACTAACTTTCCGAACAGCATATCGTATGTTATTTGTCGTACTTGTTCGTCTGAGATGGCTATGGTATCAGAAATTTCACGCTTAGTCAAACTTGAAACTTTCTTAACAATATCATAGATTTGCTCAATCAGCGTTTAATAAGTTTAGATTACCGATGCGATACGTCATGCATCAGGAAGTTATCTTTTTGATGCCTTACATCTACAACAGTTTAGTACAATTAAGATACCTTTGAAATAACTTATCCACAAATAGTAATCAAAAGATAACATTTTGTTTTAAAAGTTATGTTTTTGATAACAAAAGTCATCTTTCTGACATTTATACCGAACAGGTTTATTTTTTAAAATTTTACTCTAAAGTATTCCGATAAAAATGAAACCTGCTCGAAATATTTAAATTAATTCTATAAGGAGCGGTAAATTTTAAACATTTTTATGCGAGATTTTATAAGTTTCATGTTACTCGTAGAAGTTGAGTGACAAAGTTTAAAGTTTACGAGGATTGTTTGAAAGTATTTGTTTACTTAACCGTTTTGCCTATTGATAAAATTTAGTAAAATATTAGATCAACGGATTTGCATGAAATTTTGCTTTTTAAACTACTCAAATGATGCCGAAGGCTTTTAAGTGATGAGTGTAAGCTAAAAACAAAAATAAAAGGGTGGTGTAATAGTTTCAAACGGCGCCACAAATCCTCGTTCTAACAGATCGTAGATGAAAATAATATTAGATAATATTGAATATGTGCGATTTGCAATCGAAGAAGACTGAAGTTTCATTGTACGCGAACTAGAATATTGTTTTGGAATAATCAAATCTACAATTTAGAAAATATTAACTTTACATTTAGGAATTACAAGAGTGGTAAAATTTTTCTTAGCGCACAGCAAAAAAAAATTGATAAGAAATCACTCACACAACTTAGTAATAATAATAATGGTTTGTTATGGGTCCAAAGCAAAACAACCACCTAAGCAGTGGAAAGCTTTCGTCAAAAACAGCACGTCAACGTCGGAGTAATATTAAATCATTCTTGATTTTTTTTTAGCATAAAGCTGTTGTGCACAATACAACAGGACAGACGAATATTAGGGAATAGCTGTAGGACTTTTCAGGGATTGGGTGCCGTTCGGTTTCTGATGTTCTGACTATTTCTGGTTCCTGGAACGTGCCTAAACTGTAAAAAAAAACCTTTTTGGTATGAATGTGTGCAGGTGTGTTTGGTGAAACGTGGTTTTGGGAGATTGACGCTTTGGCGTGTCTCCTCCTGCGTGAAGCCTCACATTTGGGAAGGACAAAGGGAACCACAGAAATCTTCGTTAAGGGCTTAGTTTTTGTATCCTATCGTCCTCCACATGTAGAAGACTGGTGTCACCAAGTTCTACAGGAAAGTCCTTGTCTACGGTTTGGAGAAGTATTAAGGAAGGAAGGTAAATCTTGATCTTTAGAATTCCCAAGGATTTTTGGAGTCCTCCATTCCAGAGGCTATGAAGAGATCTCTCTGGTTATCTCCGTGGCAAGAAAGCGAATGGAGAAGTCCCTAAGAAAGAGTATAGTATGACATAGCCTTATAATTGACAGTAGGTCGATTAAAAGTTTAGTAGGTATAAATTAGGAATTTGGATTGGCATCTTTGGAGTCTACCACCAAGAGCACCAAGACGGGACGCTTGTCTTCTTATTTTATTGCTGTTAAATTTGACACTGGTGTCCTACCTAAGAGTTTCAGTGAATCGCACGCACAAGTAGGTCACCTGGTCTTGAGGAACGAGTTGTTACTCCCACAGTGAAAGGGTGATATGGTCAAAAGTAAGATTTTTTCGTAGGCTGAGCTTTGGATGTCTGATGATGATGGTTTGGGTTTTGATGGAGTTAAGGGCTTCTCTTCATCTGCTCCACCTGATGTAGAACTGGTCCAGCAGACTTTGAGTTTATAATAATTTTAGTCGACGTTGCGGAAATGAATAAGGCCGTATCGTCGGCGTATAGTAGGACATTTTGAAGATGAGGAATGTGCTAGCATAGATAGTGTAAAGAAATGGCGCTAAGATTAGATAACTCTTGTGAAACTTCTAAAAGGAGGTGAAGGTTACTGAAATTGCATTTCCAACTTGGATACAACTTTTTCTGTTGAAGAGGTAGGAATGTATTAGTTTTATGGTTAGAATGGATAAGTGGATGTCATTTAACTATCTGATAAGACCAGCTTGCCAAAACTTGCCGAAAGCCTTTTAAACATACATTATTTTGGCAGAGACGACTTTTCTATGATTTGGTGGAGCAGCGGCAAAAGTTTAAGGTTTCAGAATCCCGTTTTGGGTAGAGTGGTTTTTGTCTAAATTCATGTTCAAAAAGAGAAATTATAGAGTTGGTGTCTCTGAAGCAAGAGTTCAAAAATTTTGCCAATGACGTTTAGAAGAGAGATATAGAATATAAGTTATCTTTTGTTATCCGAAATAATATAACTTCATCAAAAAGTCCTTGTTTGGCAACCAAAACAAAATTGAAATAAACATTGTCAAAATTTCAAGTCACTTCATTCATTAATTCATAAATTTAAATCCATTACAAATCCGCTATAAATCACAGTTCTCAGTAAGTATAGTTTACAACAAAATGATTCCTATTTTAATTTTTCTTTTAATTCCAGCAACTAACGCCACATTTTGAAAAATGCCGGGAACACCATCGAAAAAATCAGATGAACAAAACCCAAAAGATTCTTTCATGCCAGGTAGAAATAAGTGCAACGATTCCAGATGTAATCAAACCGCAAAATGTAAAGGTGGAAAATGTGCAGGAGAATGTCAAGATTGCAAAAATTGTACTGACGACGGCAAAGTTAAAAAGTGAATTTACCTAATCTCATAAAATATACATATATCATTAGATTTCACAATCAATAGATAATAATATTAATTTAACTATTTCAAAATTGTTAACTTCATTCTTCCGATAGTATCTATTCAGCACGTTTAAATGTATATGCATACTTATTTAAAGTTGCTCATCAAAAAATAGGGCCTTCAAGCAGGTATCTCTTACAGATGCAAATGTCTCTGCCAGTTACCAAATGGCCCCAGATCACGATGTTGCTTGTAACCAACTTCAAGACTGTTTAGATAATATTGTATTCAATTTTTGATAGTTTGTGGGAACTAATTGATGGATGTTCATAAAATGTTTTATCGAAAACATTTTTTACATATTTGGCAGATTTAATAAAAAATTATAAATAATTTTGTTTTTAATTCCATTACATCTTTAAACTGAATAGACTACCACCAGATTTAAGATTTAGTATTGTTGTAAATTAACTTAATTTACTCAATTGTCTCAAGATGGAAACTTTGTAAACTTAAGTGGTCCTTATGCTCTTAAAAGTAAGTAGAAATTGTTTTTTTACGTATAAAGATTGTTATAGAATATAATTTTATTTGAAGGAGAAATGAAGAAAAATTACAGGTGCTGAAATATTAAGTACGTCTACATTGTTGTTCATAAAGTAACGATAATATAGTATTTTACCAGAACTGATGTCATTAAATTATGACAAAAAGAGATGTAATTAGTTGTCTATTAGCTGCAGCTGTGAATCGGCCAAACATGTAAGAATGGAAAGCTATAAAAAAACTTTAAAGTAATGGTTATATCATTCCTTTAAAATAATAAAATAAAAAATTATGACAAAATCATACGTGATTTGTGATTTAGTATAGCTAAGGAATAAGTCTGACTGTGAATCAGCTTAACATGTTCTAAAAAGAAGCCATAAAGAGCAAAAGAATGGTGTTTGCAGTGCCGAGCCGTCCATATGGGCAAGTCGGGCGGCGCCCGACGGCGCCGAGGTGATAGAGGCGCCGTTCTGAGATTTTAGACCGGATAAAAGCTACAAATGTGGTAGCAAAAAAATGTTTTTACGTTTTAGTTTTTTTTTGTGACTGTAATTTTAAACTCAATTATCAAATTACATAAAAAATAAATTTAGCAACCCCCTATCATTTTTACAATTTTTCATCTCAGCAGTTTGTCAGTATTTTGGAATTTAGATGAATGCAAATGCGCTAAATACATTTTAATGATATCATAGGAATTATTCAAAGGCGATCTTTCAAAGCGTTATTGCCCTTCAATAAAATAAAGCCCAATAAAACATTTTATAAATACTGACAAAATGCAAAACAAATTTTTGAGTTTACCGAGCAGATGACGAGCAGATGACCATAAAGAATGATCAGTTATCTAAAGTGAGTGGCATGGTGCAAAGCGTTATTGCCCTTCAATAAAATAAAGCCCAATAAAACATTTTATAAATTCTGACAAAATGCAGATGACCAAAAAAAATTCTCAGTTATCGAAAGTGAGTGCATGGTGCAATATCGAGAGTTGTTTTAGTATTTGTGTTTTTGCGATACTTAATAATTGTGAATACTGTGATGAGTGATAAAAAAAAGAAATTGTCTGGCTACCAGAATTTAATAAAAAAACGCAAACGAGAAGAAGAGCGTGATAAGAATGCCACATGCAAAAATACAGCAATAGTTTGTGTCTTCGGCACCGTCCACATCAAAACAATCGCTAGGTGTCGAGGAAGAGATTTACAAAAGTGAGGAATTAAAAAACGTGTCCAGTGGTATGTGCTTTTTTTAAAGATATGTATATATTTTTAAAAGCTATAAAAAATTCAGCATTTTATTTAAATTTTAAATAAATATATCAATGCATTTGGTACCTATAGTGGGCGATATTTACTCATTTGTGTGTTTGTATTTTCAGATATTGCGCCTAAAGAATTGCCTTTACCTGCGCTTGATGCACCACCGCCACCAAAAGAAAGATCAACACCAGCACCAGCTTTTCCCAAAGATGACCCAGGACTTTGGCCAGAAGATTTCACTTCAAACATGGTTGAATATTTAATAGAAACCCCGATTACGCAAGTAAAAAATTATAATTTTCCGCGTGATTCTTCGGGACGAAAATTTTCGGATTGTTATTATGAAAGACATTTAATAAATGGTGAAAAGTTTCATAGAGAGTGATTGCTTTATTCTAAATAAAAAAAATGCGGTTTTTTGTTTATGCTGTAAATTATTCGATTCAAAAAACAAATCTCCATTTTGCAACGGAACAAACGATTGGAAACATTTGGCGGAATCTTGCAGTAAACACGAAAAAAGTACTGCTCATTTTAATAATTAAAAAAAGTGCACAAATTTAAGCCAATCGTTAATTTTTGTTTTATTTTTTAAAGTAGTTGCATAATATCCTGATTTAGAAAAATCAGAAATTTGATATTTATGACTGTAATTAAATGTCTATATGAATTAAACAAATTTTAAGAAAGGCGCTTCGGAAGTTTTGCCCGACGGCGCTGGTAGGGGTTGGCTCGGCACTGGGTGTTTGTACACTACTTATTTAACCGAAATATGAAATAAGAAGTAGTAATCAGTGATCCATTCAAAACTAAAGAATTAAGAACTACAAGCCGGTTCAACGCGTCCTAATTTGAAGTAACAAAACGTCCAGATTAGTTATGTTTTTATGCAGAGAAATTAAAGTAAGCAGAGATTGTTTTTTCCTTATTATACCAAGATAATTTAGTATATATCATTTAATAAGAAATAATAATGGAAGGAGAAGTGATCAGTAATCTGTTAACAGCTATTGTTAAATATTCACTAAGGGTAAATACTTTTTGAAACTTATTTACTATATGATCAAAAACTGTTCGAATAGGAGCTAACTTATCACATTTTATTCTTTCATTTCTTGTTGCTTTATCATCGAATCTAATACATCGTAGTAAAAAAAGAAATCGCTGTTTATTAATAGTGTATAAACCAATTCATTACCCATTTCATAGACAGAAAATAAACCATTGAAATTGAACTCCACTTACTATTAGAATTAATAAAAAAGCGTAAGTTTCGTTTACCAAACAGGCATCTCTTTCTCTCTTCCTATCAAAAATTTTTGTTTATAGTTGGTATATATAATATTTATTTGTATTTTCCAAAATCAGTTGAATAAGAAATTTGTCAAAATAAAGAAAAATGAATTAGATGCTTTTTTATGGATTTTGCAATGCCTTTGCAGCCTGGTAAATAAATTATTTTACCTGGAGGCATTTGATACCATTTGGTAATTTTATCTTTCCCAATGTAATCATTTTTATTTGATAAAGAGGACTCAACTTCCTCTTCTTCAGAATCCTTGCTTTGTTCAGAATTTGTTCCATGTTCACTGTATTCTACATTATCTTTGAAATCACTTTCGTCACCTTTAACATTTGTTTCAAATTGATCATAGCTTCACGTCCTTTAATTCTCTCTTCTTGTTCTTCGTTTCTGTGCCGTTCTTGACATAGTTCCATAGCTTCACGTTCTTCCTTTCTGTGCTTTTCTTCAGCTACATGTTCTTTCTTTCTGAGTTGTTCTTTAGCCTCTCGTTCTTCCCTTCTGCGTTGTTCTTTACCCTCTCGTTCTTCCTTTCTGCGCAGTTCTAAACGTAGTTCCATAGCTGTCAATAATTTCCCAATCTCTTCCATCTCGTCGTAATAAGTAGTTCTTGTGTTTACCATATACTTCTACGTCTTCTTTCACTTATCCCACTTTTGACACCAATTGTTATAATTTTTCCCTTCGTGGATTCGGGATAAGTAATAAACAGCAGAAAAATTTAACAATTTATTAATAAACACAAATAAATAACAATTTCTTAAAATAATCTACACAACTTAGTACAATCACAATTACTAAATAACCTTTTCCTTAAATACCTCTTATAACAATTCGCACTTATTTTACAATTACTGTCTATCGCATTACTATTACTGTTACTATTACTCTTCGTCCAAAGCGGTCCCTTATATATATATATATATATATATATATATATATATATATATATATATATATATATATGAAACTAAATACTTCTAGAAGCATCTCCAAAATTACAACAAAAACAACGTTCTAGAATCTTTCGAACGTTTCAAATGTCACTCGAACATTCGCAGATTCTTAAAACTGCCCGTCTGTCTCGCACCACTTTGTGGGCAACAGGTCCGGACCGGCTCGTAACAGTACAATAGTAAACTAATAAATTTTATGTACAAAGAATCTAATGTTATAGAAAAAAAATCGTATTTGTACTTATGTACGCACGTAAGTTATACTTCTTTGACTTAAATCATAAAGTTTAATCTCATGCCAAGATAGTAAAACGCAAGTCTTTTATTTTGAAAGTTTAACAAGGGTGACAGTTTGTAATTAGTATTATCCTAATTTGTTGTCTTTGTGTAAACATATCAAAATTACGTGGTTTGAAGTCTTTTAATTAAATATACGAAGATATTAAATATATAATTATTTACCGCCTAAAGACTACAGTGGAGTAATTAAAACAGTTTTAGTTTGCTTATAAAAGAATGTGTTTGAACAGTTCTGTCAGAACATCAAATATAGAAATCTGTGTTTTAATAGACTTTTTATTTGTTTATCTATTTGATCAGTTTTTTGAATTATTTTTTTATTTTTACGTTTCTAAAAAAATAACCAAAATATTGAATAACTAATCCCATAGTGTCGGTTTTTTGTAGTATCGGTTTTTCGTGACGGTGTGCGCTCGGTTTTTTGTACGTGCATCGTAAAAATCTACCTTTGTCATTTATGCCAAACGCGCCAAAAGAACTTGAAAAATATTTCCAGAACTAAATATTAACCCGCAAGGAAGTAATGCATAACCCATACGAGGGTTTCCTATTTGTAAAACTGAAAAAGGATTATTTGGTGTTAAAATGAAAGGCCATTTATCTTCTTTAAAAGCATATTTTAGCTTTACAATCTGAATTGAGCCCACATTATTTTGAGGGGTGTATACATACATATATATCTAGGTATACCCTAAATTGTTATTCTGCATATGAATTTCTAGGTCATATACTAATTTTAGATAGAGAATTGGTACCTAATAACTAAGATAGGTTTGTTGCTTCTTTTAATCCATATATCTACTTTCCCGTTTTGGTATTACAACACTGACGAAATTAATGTATGTATTTACATTAGCACTACATGCATTAATGTACTTTCATATCTTGTACAAACAAATGTTGCTGTTGAATTTCTGACATCATAATATAAAGAGAAATATGCACTTCCCAGTAGAATACTGTTCCCGTAATAGTAATAAATAGGTAGGTAGGCTATTAAACCTATGAATTATTTAGCTATGTAAACCGATGTTCTTGTTTCATTACAGAGTCTAATACATTATCTTTTATTCAGGGTGATTAACTTTTAATTCTATTATAAACAGTTAAATTCCTGAATAAAATGTAATTTCCAAAACAGTTCCATCCATAACTTTTAAATCCTATTATCACGTTAGATCCTTTTCGCGCCTTTGGTGACATAACTATATATCTCCTCTCCCTTCTTTATCACCATTCTTAGAGTTAACATTATCCAGTGGTGTTGCTCGCAAGAAATAGAATAAAAGTTTTTTACTACCAGTATGTCTAAAAAACAAAAATTCAATTTAGTTAACCCAATATTGAAACCAGTTAATGTGTTAAGAAAAGTAAAATAATATTTTTTGAACTTGCTACATTTTTTTGGGATATTCTCGTGTTTTTGGTTTTTGTCGACATTATCATATTATTTGGCCTGGCTTTTACTTTTTTTTTTCGTTGTATTTTGTAATTTTTTCGGTTTTGTCATTTTTGATATTGTACATTTTTCTTATACTTACAACTATTATATTTCTCGGTTTTTTTTTCTTATTGGAACGAAGTTTCCTTTCGGGCGTTACGAACAGTTACGACTGAGGCTAGGAGCTAGCCAAAAAAAATTCATACCAAAATTTGTCACGACACGACACGACATACGCGTGTTGTCTCTCTCTCTCTCTCATAGATAGATATACCTATCTTTATTTAAATAGGAAACCCTAATATAATAAATACTAATAAAAGTACAATTAAAAAGACACTAATTTAAATTAAAAGAAAATACTGTAGAAAAAAATAAGTACCTATAATAGTATTGAAACACGTATGGGGGCTTTTTACACAATTTATTTACAAAATTGTTAATATACACTAAACTCTGCTGGATAACGTCTAACTACTTGACAATACAATGAACTCTTGTGAACACTTGACTCGAACTGACGTTAACTGCCCATGCATCCCCTTATATACAACATTATTTAATCTAGTCAGTGTGTTTAGAAGTTTCTAGAATTTTCTAGAAACATTATTTAAAATGGTCAGTTGATTTTTTTTACAAACTTCTAAAAATCAACTGTCAACAACAATCTTTCAAATTAAGGTTCCATCCCTTTACGGTTATCCCGTTATAGTATTATATTTTATTTCATCCTGTGTTTATAAATCAATAAAATCATAAATATTTCAAAAATAGTTCTTAACTTGACTAGTTAGGTACCTACGTCAAATTACCTTAACTGTCAGTTACTGTCAAATATTTTAATTTTAAAATTTTGTATTAAATTTTTAATTCCTGTTTTAAATTAAATTGAAATAAAAAGTAATTCTAGGTAGATGTATATCCTCTAAACCTCTGGTATTGTATAAATGGACACTTTTGTTAAAAGAAACGAACTGTTGAAAATAATGGATTTACTATTTTTTTTTTCTATTTTGCTTTGACTTTGTTAAGTTTATACAAGTTTTTTTGTAGATAATAAATATTAAAATAATAGAAAATAAAAACAATAATGTATCCTGACAGTGTTTCTGCACAAGTTCCGGATATTGCTGATAGAGTTAGGTAAGTAGAGATTTTATACAGACGATAATAAATGCTTATGTATGTACAAACTCTCTGTTGTGTTTACAAATTACAATGTATGTATGTATGTATGTAGTTAGGGGTAACAGATACCCCTGCGACCTATAAGATCTATTGTGTCCCCCTTTTCTTGCTATATTTCTGATGATTCCTCAGACTTATAGCAGCTCTTCTAGTCCTATCTTCCTTAGAAAGTTTAGGATATCGTTGGGTTTTAAATTAGGTAGTTCTTCCCTTTCTATTTCGTATGACCCTAGGTATTTGACCCTAGAATTACTTAATGCCATGCATTCTGAAAGTATGTGTATTGAGGTTTCATCCTCTACCTCACAGAATCTGCAGTTTGCTTCATCTACTAATCCTAGTTTCTTCATATGTCCTCTTAATCGACAGTTACTATTCCTGTTATAATTCGGAGGTTTTTCTTACTCAGGTTAAGACAGCTGTGAGATCTCTTCTGGTTATAGTTTCGCAGGAGCGTCTTCGATTGTCTTAGTCCTTCTAGATCATTCCAGTACTTGGATTTTTCGCTATCCATTTTTTTCTTTAGTTTTTCTAAGATTGTACTACTGCTGATCCCACAGGATGGTTCTGGTCCCAGGTATGGGGTTTCAGCTCCTTTTTTTGCCAGCTTGTCTGCTGTTTCATTTCCTTCTATTCCTACGTGTCCTGGAACCCATAGGAGGGTAACAGTGTTATTCTGTCCTAGTTCATTTAATTTGCCTAGGCATTCCCAGACCATCTTTGAATTAATTGTATCTGAGTTCAGAGCTTTGATGGCTGCTTGACTATCTGACATGATTACAATCTTCTGTCTACGATAGTTCCTTTCAATGTTAAATTCTATACATCTTTCGATGGCACGAATTTCTGCTTAAAAGATGCTTGGGTACGTACCCAAGCTTTCTGAGCATTTGGTTCTAGGTTCAAACACCCCTGCTCCTGTTCCTTTATCTGTCTTGGAGCCGTCCTACAAATTACAATTCCTTTACTAATTAATCGAAAGGAACTTCGTTCCATCCGGTTGTCCCTCGACACCTCTCACTTTTTTTTGTTTTTTACTTTAATTTCTCGTTTGCAACCATTTTTATTTTTTTATTTTGATTTGCTATGTTTTTTTGCAGTTTTTTCTATGATTCTATATATTCCATTTTAGCTATTGCAATTTAATATACACTTTTGGTTTTTTCTTTTGTTTTCCTATTTTTTGTGTATTCTATTTTTTCGTGTTTTTTAAACATATTTTTTTAATTTTAAAAAGTTGTTTCCAATATTTCATATTTTTCCTGTTCTTGTTTTAATTATTTTCCATTTTTTGCATTTTTTTGGTACCTCCATTTTTACCAATTTTTCAAGATAGTCACAAATTTTTTAGTTTTTTTAGAATCGTATATGATGTTTGATGTTTTTTAGATATGTTTAACATCGTTTTAGGATTGTAAACAATGTTTTACGTTTTTCTTTTTATGATTTTTGACAATTTTTTTACCATTATTAACAATTTTTTTAGACTAGCCCAAATTTCTTAAAATTTTTTACCTTTTTTAAGATTTATTTTTAATTTTCAAAATTATTTTAACCATTTATCATGATTTTTAACAATTTATTACGTTTTTCAATTTTTTCATGACTATATCTTTTTTTAATTATTTTAACCATTTTTTAAGTTTCTCAAGCATTTTTTACAATTTTTTACATTTATTCAAGATTTTAAACATTTTTGCACCATTTTCAACAATTTTTTAAGATTCTAAATTATTTTTATAAATTTTGTAGGTTTTTCAGTTTTTTTTCTGATTTTTCCTGTTTTTTTTTTTAATTCTTATCGTTTTTTTCTATTTTTTTTGAGACCTACTTTTTTGATTTATCATTTTTTTGTTATCTTTGTTTTTCGATTTTTTTCTTGGTTTTAGACATTTTTTTGACCATTTTCATTAATTTTTCAAGATAGTCACAAATTTCGGGTAGTACCGAATTCCTATCTATGGTCAGATCATTACGATCGACCCCCAGCTGAGCTACCGGTTTTAGACCCTCTCCGTTAATCCTATGTCCGAATTCCTAACTGCAATATTGTATATTATTGCATTCTGAATTTGATAAATCTAAAATAGTCTTTAAAATTTTAAAAACGAAATGTGTTTTGGAAAATTGTACATTATTTTTTTTTATACGATTAGATTTGAGTCGTAAAAGTATCGCGCGTTAAAATCTTGAAGTGAACGTTTTTAGTGAAGATAAACTGTATAGTAGAAGGTAAACTGTTTGAAGTATTTTTTTTTCTAATTTTGTGTGATTAATAAAATTAAAAAAATTTCAAAACTGCAAATATATATTTATTTTCATTAATTTGATAAAATATGTACATACATACATGTCAAAATATATAAAAAAGTAGTTAAAATAAATATATACATAAATACAATCCCATTAAGAAATCTAAAGTAATCGCCAAGATCAGGTAGAAGATGTTGAGTTAGGAATTCGGACATAGGATTACCGAATTACTTACTAATCCCCAAATTTTATGACCTCGGTTAGGAATTCGTATATCCCGCAAATTTCTTGCAATTTTTACGTTTTTTAAGATTTCTATAATGTTCGATATTTTTTAACCGTTTTCAACAATTTTGCACAATTGCAATAAATTGGTTACGTTTTTTATTATGTTTGACATATTTTTTAAACATTTTCAACGATTTTTAAGATTTCACCGAATTTCTTACAATTTTTAACAATTTTTCAAGATTTATTTATGATGTTCGACATTTTTTTAACAATAAAAATTCAAGCAGTAAAAAGAATTAAAATTTAAATTCAGCATCATCTCTTAAATACTTACAGAACCTAAAATTATCATTGTTTATGGAAAATTGTATAACCATCACCGCCACCTATTGATAACTCGTGGAACTTAGACGTGAATTTATCCCTTTTTTAACCGACTTCAAAAAAGGAGAAGGTTCTCAATTCAACAATGTATGTTACCGAATATCTCTGGTATTTTTAATCCGATTTGAAAAATTCTTTTTGCATCCATTGGTCCCATAGAAATTTAGTTGTGAAAGATATTCCAGGAAATACCACAAAAATCAACAGAATAAGCTCTGCAGTTAAGTTAATAATAAATAATGATGTATAACATAATAATTGGCGCGTTACGGTCCCACTATAACCGATTTAAAAAAAGAGGGGGGTTCTCAATTCAACCATTATTTTTTTTATGTTACCAAATATCTCTAGGAATTTATAATCCGATTTAAAAAAAAGTGCTATTGCATTCAAAAGAAAAGAGTGTCCGTGTGATCCCATCAGAGATTGTCTATGGATCCCATAGAAATTTGATTAAGGTCTGGTCATCAATGTGGAAGATATTCCAAGAAATACCACAAAAATCAACAGAATAAGCTCTGCAGATAAGTTAATATGTAAATAATAATGTATAACATATAAACATAATAATTAGCCCGTTACTGTCCCACTCTAAAGCCAAAGACCTCACTGCGGTGATTTCAGACAATTAGGTCCACGTTTCATATCGATGTTTTTCTTTTACGTTCGTGCTTCGTGTTTCTAGGTGTTAGACAATTTACTTCTGTCTCCAAAAAGTCACATTGGTACATATCGAGATTGTTGGGGATTAAACTCAGGACCTTTTGCACGGTATTTGGAAGGTTTTGAAAATATAACATCATGAATCAAGTAGCAACTAAAAATGATAAAATAAAAACTTTTTCTAAAAAATTAAACCGTCTTTAAGGAAATCGAAATCAGATGCCTAGTTAGTTCCAATTTTTTTATTGATTAACAGTATCATAAGCTTTTTAGTAATCAAGTGATAATGGTGTTCAGACCTAATTGGTTATTCTTTAATTGTTTTTTGAATTGGGTTGGTCCTTAAACAATGTTCATATTAAGTCTAGAGTCATATTTGGTTGATGAATACATTAATTAAATTACCGATTACTGATTACAAATGCATATGAAAGGTTCAATCATTAATGAAACAAATTTTAAATAAATTAATTAATTAATTCCATCATAAAATAACTTTTAAGAATTGTTGTATCAGTAGATATATTAAGGGAATATAGTAGCCTCTCTTCTTGGTTTCTGCACGGCAATTTCCTTAATAGATTTACCTAAACTAATTTCACGCTGTTGTTGCTGGATAAGCAAACGAAATCCCAATACGTTGGTAGCGGTTTCATGTTTCTCCACCGAAACATTTGCCGTTATAACAAATTGAATTTTAAAAAAACATTTTACCTCCTCTATAAGATTAATTGAAAATTTAACATAACTCAGAAGTTGGTAAATAGTCGAGTTAAGAAACTTTTCTTTTGTCATAAAGTTAATGAAAGCCTAAGACTAAGCTGAAATTTGTAATTTCGATTCAGTTCGACACAAACTTGTTTTGAGAAGAGTTGATTGTATTTAAGGAAAGAGAATAGAAATGGCGTTAAGGGAGATAATTGAATTGTTTTGAGAAGTTCAATGTTTTGGGACCAAATTGATTTGGTTATACAGCTTTTTGTTTCTAGTTAGGTTATTTCTTATACTTAAGTAGTGCGTTAATGGTCTCACTCTCCCTCTTAAAAGGTTTAGAAATGTTTATTACATATTTATTAGTTATCTTAGATACAGAAAATAAAATGCACAGACGACAGAAAAAAATTCTTTAATTTGAATTGGGTAAACAGTATTTGTGTACATATTAATTAATCCATTAAATACACATCTTACTACACGTTTTTTTGTACAGCGCCTCGACAACGATGTGGAAACGTAAAAGATTCCTCTGAGTTAGTCTTTAAACGGCTCAAAAAAATATTTAAGGAGAGTGACAAATCTAAACTATTTGGAAGTTAGTCGAGGGTTTTCCAGTGCATTTTCTGCAATTTCTCACTTGCCAAGTTCATGGTATGTGGCCCAGCAGTATAGGAAATCTCCGATGGTAATACCCCGTCTGGAAGTAATAAACAAAACATATTTATTATTAAGAAAATCAATTTATAACACTACTATGTAATTAAAAAATTCACAAAACTTTTTCTCTCAAAACGAGTTTTGGTGATCACTGGGCAATGTTCATTCTTTCCTTGCTATTTTTAATTCCGGTTGTAAAATAGACTTAAATCGTTTCACATGTAACGTTACGCCTCGAATATTGAATCAAAAGTATTTTATCAATCTTCAACTTGATCTTTTTTTACTTTTATGATAACAACCTTCAAATCAATATTTTTTTTATGCCAAAATTGTTTTTTAATAAGGGTACATAAACCTCCACTAAGGTGGTTTGTTTAACATTTAAACCGAAGATATTGTCATCCGTGAGACTTATTCTTTGCCTTCGATAATGAGTTTTATTTTCTAATTTTTCTTAGCCAAACTTACATTGTGTTGTAAACACTCTTTTCCTTAATTGTTTAGCGTATACAAATGGTGTCTTCAAAAAGTTTTCCGTACTTTTCAACAGTTTAGACATTTACTACCGAAATCTTTTTCGATCCACCCCTCACTCCAACGTCCTGATTGTAACTGACAATGGGTTAGATTTGAGTTACCTATACCGAAGTGATTATGTCTAAATAATACTTTCACTGTAGATTATCGTTAAAACGAAAATTTGTGTTTCCAAAACTGTTGCTTGTAGTAGTGGCTTCTAAAGATTAAAACTGGAGTGGCCAATATACGTAAAGAGTGGTGTTAAACGAACAACAACAAAAGCAAGAGTATAGTTTAACTAATATTAATGTAAAAATTCAACCACGCCTTCTAAGCCCAACAAAGGAACCGACTTTCGAATCTAGGTTGCCAGATATATTTTCGAAAATTCCTAAATTTATATATTTTGAAAATGTTCTCTCTACTTTACTCTTCAATTGTTCGTCAATGACTCTTAGAAAGATAATATGAAAATATTCTTAAAAAATATATACTTAAATTAATTAACTAGGTTCTTTATATTTAAACAGTTTTCACTAATGAAATCAATTTTGTATATATTACTTACACTTAAAGACATTTTTGAGTAATGGCAACATTGATTATTTTTTCAATTTTTTTGCTGGCTCTTTAGATATAAATTTAAAGAAATGCCGAAGAGTCGGTCATATACAAACGAAACATCAAAAACACAAAATGCGACATTGTGACGATTACACTAGCGTCGTGTCTTTTTTCCATTTTTCGTTTTTTGGAATTTTTACCATTTTGCTTTTTTTGTTTTCATTGATTTTTTATATTAGATATCCGCTGCACTACCTTACGGTGGGCTTCATAATACTTAATTTAGTAAGAATTTCTCGTTTAAATATATGAGATAATAACTGCGACACCTTACGGTGGCGTTATATTATTTGATTTTATTTCGCATTTTCGAGGTTACGTTTTTTAATATATATAATAAATATATAATTCATTTTACAGAAATTGTTTATAATTAAGTATTAAATCAAATGCTCACATTGTCCGACAAATGTATTGCTGCGTTTTTGCTGTCTGACAGCTTAAAAATTTCGTTTATTTCTAGCTCGAAAAAGCAGCAGTTTTAAATTTAGATAATTTCAACCTTTGTTGGACTCGTCAATAGGAAGCTATACACAAAGTTTCAAGAATGTACTAATCATTTCGAAAAAAGGGTTGTGCGCGGTGGACTAAATATCCTGTTGTATCGCTAATAGCACCATTAGTTATTCAACTTGGGACCGATTCTATTTCAGAAGACTCTGACAATTCTTGTTAGTCATTCTAACCAATTTCCTTTAAAACTATCGTGATGTATGTTGAAAACTTGATTTTAAAAAGAGAACTAATTTTAGATTCTTACTAACATACCCAACCCTTTCCTTTCCAGAAGCAAGGATGGCTTATACCCCCTCGAGGTCCTTTAAGATTGTCTGACAAAAAAAGTATTACTTGCAAACAATTGTTATAAAAATATTATGAGTTATGTGCCATTTGAATAATGAGTCAAATGTTCTTATTAGAAACTTAAATTAACAAGTTTTAATTTGAAAGAATTAATTTATTTGACAATTTTCAAATTCACACAAAATATACAAATATAGGTACAACAACCGTTTTCCTTTGAAATTTAAAACAAGAATTAAAAAAAAAAGAAATCTTTAATTCCACGCCAATGGTCGGCATGGAGTTTAAAATCCGACAAAGACCAAGAGATTTTACATTGACTTTGGAAAGAGTATAACGTTAACAAATTGGACCAAACCTACGATAATATTTGTGATTAATGATTATTTTTCTGATAAGTTTCTATAAACAATGCTAACAACTATAGTTGATAGTTAGATAGCTATCTAAGGAATTCTTGTATTTCGCCAATTATAGGTGTATACCTAAAATGCTTACCTACAAAGTAGGTTACCTTTACCATTGTAGAATAAAAACTATAAATTGTGTTACTGTTCGATTTGACTCCACACTGATTTCAAGGAAAATGAAACAATTACAGCTGTCTTGTAACATAATAATGGAAATGAGACGTGTGATCAGTAACTGATACAAAATAAAAATTTACAAAAATCACAGATATTTAAAACACTCATAATAAAGTCACTACTTTGTACGAAGGTTAACCTGCAGTTGTATCAAACAACAAAAATAAATGACTGTTATCCGCATGAAAGCCATGGAAGGAAAAACAAAAAACGAAAGAAAAGTTCAAAATAACTAAAAGCAATTATAATATAAAATTTAGAATATTGTTGACTGAACCTGCAGTTGTATATAACAACAAAAATAAATTACTGTTATTTGCATGAAAGCCAAGATAGGAAAAACAAAAAACGAAGGATAAGTTCAAAATAAATAAAAGCAATTATAATATAAAATTTAGAATATTGTTGACTGAACCTGCAGTTGTATCAAACAATAAAAATAAATTACTGTTATCTGCATGAAAGCCAAGGAAGGAAAAACAAAAAACGAAAGAAAAGTTTAAAATAATTTAAAGCAATTATAATATAAAATTTTCAATATTGTTGACTGAACAAAAGTTAGAATAGAAAAGCCAAAAAAAGCTTTAAAAATACAAATGATGAGAAGAATGAATAGAAGAACATTTTTGACTGAAATTGTTACAATAATAGAATAAAAAATAAAGTAACTCTAAAGAAATGCCTGTTAAAAATGCCTGTTAAAAGATAGACGAGAAAATAAAATAAAATAAAAGTAAGAATAACAAAATAAAAAATAACAAGAAGTCCTTACCAACCAGCTACTAACGTTGAAGTTATCGTAATTCTGTATTTTTTAATCTCTAAGTGGCCCATTACGAAAATTCGCTCATTATTAAAGGTCCGTTTTTAAAAGGAGATTTACACCCTACAGACCGAAATATACCTACCTACATGTAGTCGAATACGCAGAAAATTTCGTCTTTCTCCTAACGGAAATTAAGTCATTTGTTTTGAGTTACAACGCTGACTTCCGACTGCCCCTGGAACTAAATCACCGAAATAGCTGTATTCTGTTTACCTTTGTTGAATGTGGAATTTCCTGGATTTGTTTTGCGGTTTACTTACACAAAATTGAGATTTCGTTAAAAGACATTATTTTTTACAACTCGACGAGAATCGTTTCTGGAAACTCTCAAATACTTATCGGTTAAGTTAACACAGGTCACATTCTAATGACCTAGGCCATTTCCAGCTACTACTTCCGAACTTTAACCTGTTAACGGCCCTTTCAAGTAAAGTCCAACTTAAGTTTGCGACGTCTTTAAATCTAATTACATGCAATGCGGTTTGAAAAAGTTTTGAAAGATTAGATTTTATCTTAAGAGGATATTACATCCAAACCACAATATTTACCTAAGTTTCAAACTGTCTCATCTTAAGTTTAAATGTAATTTGTGAAATATTTTTAACTTTTTTTTGGCTAACTCAGCTTATTGTTCTTCAGTCCCAAAGTTTAATGGATATAATTTTGGAGGTGGGGGATATGTATTTTACGATTTAAACAATTTTCAGTTTTATGGTAAAACCAAATTTGCGCATGTTTGGTATGGTCTCAAAAAAAAACAAAGAGATCACTTCTGCTTTCTAGATATCGCCTTATTACGTCGCAAGTTGATTGTACTTCGAATTCGGGATATGTTCTTTTAAAGATATGTCGTCTTCATCTTGCAAATCAATGTCGTCAACTGCTAATTGATCTTCAAAATCTATATCTGTCATTACATCCAATTACATGTCATTGTCAAAGTTTACAAATTCTTCATCGGTCATGCCTTCAGGGGTAACAGAATCGTTTTGGTATACGATTTCTAAATTGTCTGCATAAAATCCATAATTGAAAAAACAAACCGAATTCCATTAAGTGGATTCCCCTGTATTTGATTACATCGGAATTGCTGGTGGCTTGAGGGGTACACTGGGATTGGTTTTACTTACTGAACCTCTTTCATTTGCACATCGGTGTACAATGAGCTATTAGTTATAAAATTATAAGAACATTATTATCGTATCAGCAAACTTCAATAGAAGGCAGCTGTAGGAAAAAATTTATTAAGTCATATCGCCTAATAAGTAATTACCTAATATGTAGACTCACGCTGGGATTGGTTTTACGTACTGAACCTCTTTCATTCGCACATCGGTGTACAATGAGCGATTAGTGTTAAAATTATTAGAACATTATTGTCGGATCAGCAAACTTCAATGTAAGGAAGCTATAGGGAAAAAATAATATCGCCTAATACAGATTCGTTAAGATCTGAAGAGTCTTGAGTCTAAACACACACAACTGTAAATGTATATAATAATAAAAATTAAGAATAATTGCCGAAACTTAATGCCCAGTTTGAAGTTATCCCCTATTCCATTATGGAATGTGCGTGCGCCTGTGGCTATTCTTGATGAGATTACGCGGCCACAGTTCGGACACTCAAAATTTCCAGGTGTGTAGTTAAATGCTCTATGACGGTGCTGAGAATGAAAGTTCGAAACCATTTATCTCCAATTGCTCCTATTAGCTGCATGACGTTTTCAGTTGCCTGCTAAGTTGACTGTTTTCAGTGTTTCGTGTAAAACGTCTTTATGACTTCTTTCCTGGCCTTCTTGTCTACGGCCCCCTTGCTTATTTGTCCAAAAAGTAAAAGTATATATAGATACATCATGCCCCTCATTGCAGTTCTCAGTAGTATTTAGATTTAAGATAGTGGTAAAAACTGAAATATATACTGCACAGGAATAAGTTCAAATTAAAGAATTGTTTTCTTTGTGAACATCAAGAAGGTGTAACTCCACCTATTGAAGTTATACTTCTATTCGTGCACTCGATTTGTGTGGGGTTAAATGGGAAAAATCATTAGATATGTAATAGTGAGAGTAAGAGAGAGACAGAAACGCATATAAGGTATATTGGTCGGTAAAAACAAAGATGAAATATTTACCACATGTTTAGTCATAACTATAAGTCCTTTGAATACCGTTTAAACATTCAGTACATTGAAAAGAGATAGATATACAAAAAACAGTCTGAACTAATGTATGAATATCATAGTGACGGACCACATGATTATTTGACAGATTATTTTATAATTCTGTCACGTAAGTAAACATATAAAGTTAAGTATTTTATATTAATGATATTATTAATAATATTCAGTAATGAGTATTGTATTGTAGTCTAAAATACCGTCACATGGTTGCATTATATCCTGCACTATGCTTTTGAGGTTGTTGGCTACATAAACAGAGTTTTTAAGAATAGTCAAAAAGTGCATTCCTAACAGACAATACATAGAAAAATTAAAACTCAGTAAGTATTCCAAATATTCAATTTATGTACTCGGGGTTTTTGGAGTCGCTGAACGCGAATCTCATGATGTCGAAAGTATCCGCGTCACTTGGTGCCTAGGGTATTTACCTCTTCTCCTGGGGTTTTATGTAAATTCTGTACAAAATTAGTGCACACTTGGAACTCGGCGGTTTTTTGGGTCGCTGAATACAAATATGTTAATGGCGATGGTATCCGAAACAACTGGTGCTTAAGACGGACCTCGTCTCCAGGAATTTTATGCAAATTCGATACAAAATGAGTGTGCACTCGGTACTAGGAGGTTTCTGAGGTCGCTGAACACTAATATACTATAATGATTTTGCTCAATCATTCGCATACAAATTTATGAATCTGGCCACATGCATAGAAGTATATAACTACTGCCGGAAGTCCCAGTGACTGCCACACTCGTTTTTTTTATATAAAATTTAACTAAAAATGATCTTACAGGGAAATCTCCATCCATTATGTGTCACTGTGGCGAAATAAATGACCAGGTCATAACGCTTAGTGGTCTCCACAAAAAGAGGAAAAAAATGGAATTATTTGTTTCAGTTTTTTATGTGCCTATTACACAAATGTTTTTTTTTGCACATTTAATACTATAATTTCTTTTGTCTATAGGTGTTTGAGTATGCCTCCGTAAATCTATTAACTTAAAACAAGCTTTTATCCTATTTTCGTTTTAATGTAACTCTGAATCGTACAAATACTCTTAAATGCATTTACGGAAATTCAGTTAGGTAAAACTTCCGCAGCCAGGCGTTGGAACAGGATGTCTCTCTGGTCTGTTAGAGTTATATGTGAATTCTTTAGTGCCTTTTAATGAGATTTTCTTCCTAATAGAAATATCTACAGGAAATTTCACTTTATCTTGTGGTCGATCTTTTATTTTCATGATCGTTATATTACCAGCGTATGAGAAATAGAACATAATTAAAGGACATTTAAAACAATAATTAAAATATATTTTCAATAGAATTAAAGGAATATTTACAAGTAATATTAATCATTTTGTTGTAGATTTTTGTTCTGATAAAAATTGCATGCCTAAAACTGCGTTTAAATAAAGGCGAATGGCTACAAACCATGATAGGATGACATAAAATCAAATTTATTTTAAAATTCTGACTTATTTATTGCACCTCGACTAACAGCAGTCATTCATCATCAATTTTTATTGAAAAACACTGACGTTAAAATTTGAAAAATTGTAAATTAAACCACTTGTTTTTTTTTCAGTAAATTTTAATAATGACAAAAGTTTATTAGAGGTTTATAAATAACTAGCGGCCGCCCGCGACTTCATCCGCGTGGACTTTAGTTTTTTGCCACCGAGTTTCATACAAATTTGCAACCCCTATTTTAAATCCTTAGGGATGGAATTTAAAAAAGTAATTTCTTAATACACCACTATGTAATAAAACAAATTTATTCTCGAATTTTTAAGACTATACGCGTCTATCGACAGTGCCATGTCGGCCAGCAGCAGCGTGCTACCGTCTCACCGCTTCACACACCCCGCTCAGTAAAGCGCGAGTGGTATTAGACTATTATTATTTTAAAACTTTAAAAACTTGCATACTATATGCATGCAAAATCTCAGCCCGATCGGTATGAAATTGACAAAGTTTCATAAAAACTTTCATCCCTATTTTATCCCTTAGGGGTGGAGTTTATCAAAATCCTTTCTCAGTGGATGCCTATGTCATAGTAGCTATATGCATGCAAAATCTCAGCCCGATCGGTTTAAAACTGACACAGTTTCATACCAACTTTCATCCCCTATTTTATCCCCTTGTGGGTAGAATTTATCAAAATCCTTTCTTAAGGGATGCCTAAGTCATAGTAGCTACATTCATGCAAAATCTCAGCCCGATCGGTTAAAAATTGACAAAGTTTCATACAAACTTTCATTCCCTTTTTATCCCCTTAGGGGTGGAAATTATCAAAATTCTTTCTTAAGGGATGCCTACGTCATAGTTGCTATATGCATGCAAAATCTCATCCTGATCGGTTTAAAATTGACAAAGTTTCATACAAACTTTCATCCCCTATTTTATCCCCTTAGGGGTGGAATTTATCAAAATCTTTTTTTGGGGAATGCCTACGTTATAGTAGCTATATGCATGCAAAATCTTAGCCCGATCGGTTAAAAATTGACAGAGTTTCATAAAAACTTTTAACTCCTATTTTTTCCCCTTAGGGGTAGAATTAATTAAAATCCTTTCTTAGGGGATGCCTTCGTCATAGTATCTATATGCATGCAAAGTTTCAGCCCGAACGGTTTAAAATGGACAAAGTTTTAGGCTGGGCGCAAACGCTCGGTTTCCTGATTCGGTTTTCGGATCAGGAATTCAGATTCTGAAACCTGAATGCTTTATTTACATATAAAATGTTCAACAAGGCGCACACATCCTAACTATTTCCGAACGGAAAAAAACCTGACGTTCGTTTCGGAATTCATTCCATGCGTTTGGGTCGTAAGAATTGAAAAAAACATAATAACGTCGTTCTCTCTTTTTCTTCATATCTAGCGCCAGTAAAAGGGCAATAGTAATCAATTCATCGTCGTCGTCCATTTATGCTTTCACACCAACGTCACTATTTGAACCGACAGGATAAATTCCTAATAGAAAAAAACGGATGTATGCGCTAGACAGACGGAATTCCGAATCTGAATTCCTGATCCGGAAACCGAATCAGGAAACCGAGCGTCTGCGCCCAGCCTTATACAAACTTTCATCCCCTATTTTATGTTCTTGGGGGTGGAATTAATCAAAATCCTTTCTTAGCGGATGCCTACGTCATAACATCTACCTCCATGCCAAATTTCAGCCCCATCCATCCAGCGGTTTGAGCTGTGCGTTGATAGATCATACAAACTTTTATCCCCTATTTTATCCCGTTGGGGGTGGAAATAATCAAAATCCTTTCTTAGCGGATGCCTACGTTAAAACATCTACCTGCATGCTAAATTTCAGCCCCATCCGTCTAGCGGTTCGGGCTCTGCGTTGATAGATCACTATATCAGTCAGACAGTCAATCAGTTAGTCAGTCAGTCACCTTTGAGTTTTATATATATAGATACTTTTGTATATTTTCGTAACTATATATATATATATATATATATATATATATATATATATATATATATATATCTATATATATATTGTGATATTATCCTATTATATGTTATAAATTAAAGAACAGATCAAATTAAGTTATTAATAAATTCATTAAAAAAAAAAGGAATATTCTTGATCCTGGGCAGAATACAAAGTTTAGGTTGTATATAAATAGTATTAATTTTCTTCAAGTTCCTTAGTTTTAGTGTTCTTTTAATTTTTTCTTCGTTCCTAAAAAAGGAAACATAAATTTAAAAATAAAATATAAGGAGTACCATGATATATTCATAATTATAAATAAAAGGAATCATGTAATTTTCTTTCTATAAAACAAGAAATTTGTCTGAGAAAGTATGCTAGAAATAATATTTTTTTTTATGCAAAGAATAAGTTCAAATATTAATTAAATGTAGAATTATATGCTGTATTAACTAATGCATATGAGTATTTAAAAGCTATTATTATGGTTTAAATTTTAAATGAAAAAATTTATTAAAAGAATGAAATGAAAAGTTTTAATATTAATAGTAATAAATAAAAAACATAAATTTGTATAAGAATCCTAGGTATAAGATAAATTGTAAATAGAAATTAATCAAGTGCACGGATGTCATAAATTAAGTTATTATCAAGTAGGCATCAGATAGATACTAATAAGAATTGTTAGGATAGTTGTTTTTTGTTATTTTTGTTTTGGAAGTTGTTGATTTTAAACGACTCTCTCTTGTTTTTTGTTCAGAAAGAGGAAAGACGTGTTAAATTTGCTCTTGTAATTTTTTACGATTTTTATTAAAAAATTTCAATATAAATCAGTCTTGAGTAATGGAATATTATTATAAACGTCTGTAAGAAGAAAACTAAAGTATATTGGTAAGCAGAAAGTTAATTTTTATATAAATAAAAGAAATCAGAAGATGAGAACGTGATAGCAAATGGTGCTATGAATGTTATCTTGAATTTTCAAGTACGTGTTAAATAGAAAGAAGGAATAAGTACATACCAGCGTTGCAGAGTTCATTAAGCAGTTAGAAGACCTTTTTCTTGAACGAGTTTATGGTTTCTTTTGATAATCCTGTAGCAGACTAGCTGAGAGAATTCATAGATCCTGGAGTCACGGTATTAATATTGCACTATTCACCTTAATAAAGAACTTTCTTGTGTTTTCTATATATAATTGGATGAACAATTAATTTCCCCATTTTCACTTTTACTCTATTCACATATTTTATTAGTTTTAAGAATTTTTTGATATGTATAATACCACCATTTATTAATCTTTTCATATCATTTTACTCACATAATTAGTAATCATAGAATCTCACATTGACGAGAAGATAGGTTACAGATCTTCTTCTTTTTAATTTAAACATCCATAGGTATCATTTGGTACATAATAGTTATTATGCATATAATTTCAAGACAATATCAAATTAATAAAATAAAACATTGAATTCTGCCCTGAGATAGAGTCGTTGATAAAAAAATTTATAAACAATAATTCAATTCACATCAAATTTTAAAGTTAAATATAATTATTTTAAATTTACATCATTTTAAATATAACATATAATCAGATAAACAACACAAAATTATAAACAATTAATAATATACATTTACATTTTCATATATGTTATAATATATATATATATATATATATATATATATATATATATATATATATATATATATATATATATATATATATAAATGTGAGCCGTCACGGGACGCCTGGCAGATGTGAAACATTGACATTAACCCGTGCCTAAATCATAAGACATTGCCAATTTAAATAACATGGCATTTTTGCACTTTTTGTCGTTAATTTTTTTACTGAAGCAAATGTAGCTAAAAATAATTAAATATCTATTTCTGGTAGGAAATTTGCAATAAATTTGTCATCAGAGTTAAATTCACGATTTTTTTTTGTAATTTTCACCATAATTTTTATTTATATCAAACTAAATACATATATATAGGTAATAAAATTAACAAATACAAAATAAAGTATATTATCGCTTATAAATAATAGTATCACAATGGTATCACAATATTTATTGTACGTTTTCTCAGATTGCTCACAGATGTCGATAGATTACAGAACGAAAATAAATTTAAAACGTGATTTCGTTTAGCTTTTTATTTAATTACCTTAAATTCAATAATCTTAAAAAAGGAAATTATTAAAACACAAATTTATATAGAAGTACGTTACTATATTAATATAATTGTAGTTACTTCACAATTTTAGTACAAACAAAAAGCGATAGTAAATAAAAAATAGGAAAATGATGAATTTAACTATGAATACAACTTTATCGTTGAACAACTTTTAAACGGTATTTAAATGGGAAATGTATTATGATTTAGGCACGGGTTAATGTGAATATTAAGGGCTGGTTTGGGTCTGATAATTTTTGTTAGGTTATAATCTAAAAATTTGATGGGTGTTTGGAGAACAAAACCAAATTTGGGAAATAACGGACACCCTAATGTATATAGAGTAGGTAGGTACTCACTCATTTTTATTCAATATTTTTTCATCACTTTCTTTATTAACACTTTGTTTATTCATATTTAAAACAAACACTTTATACACAAATTTTACAGGGACCATTCACCAACAATCTATTTTGATTAACAAGCTGTCAATTTTACAGGTCAGCAAAATATGTAGGTATATTATGTTGCCTATACAAACAAACATTTTTATATATATAGAATAGATAGTAGGCGGAATCGAGTTAGGATTTTATGAAACAATTCATACCCTGTCCCGCCAAATTTTTGAATCAATGAGCTTCTTCCCCCTATTGTTGGCGCGCCCCCGTCAGCGTCGCTCAAAAAATGAGACCAATTTCATATAAGGTATCAGTACATCTCTTTATTATATATTATCGATGCGTTAGGTTTTTTACGTCATACGAATCATACGTCACCGTCGCCACGCGAGAAATCTGATTCACGTGCGGCTATAGATGTTTCACATCAATAAAAAAAACATGATACAAAACGTATCTAGTGTCATGCTGTCAGAATATTCCAGGTATAGAACCTGATTTGAATTCCTAACTCTAGGACACATCATGCTGCGATAGAGCTAAAAATTAATCAGTCTATACAAGGGCAAAACCAAATGCAGACACGTGTTTCGCTCTAGTTAGAGCTCGTCAGTACAGTATAGGTTTGTCTCTTCAGTCACTAATGACTGGTATAGACTGGTCAAAATTTGTTATAAAAGTTTACGAAAGTATAAAATGATCATTACTAGCGCCATCTCTACTCCAAAGATGGCTCTCAAGTCTGGTTTTGCCCTTGTATAGACTGTATTTTTATCTTTATTGCAGCATGATGTCCTTAGAGTTAGGAATTCTAATCAGGCACAAATCCAGGTTGTGTACCTGGAATATTCTGACAGCATGGCACTAGATACGTTTTGTATCATATTTTTTTGTTATTAGATTATCAGAAAAGATGAAAAGATACCAACCAACACGAAGAGAAGTAAAGGAAAAAATATATAGTAAAAAAAAGAAAAACAATTTTATTGCTAACAGTAAAAATATACACTGAACCCAAAAGAACGGGAGAAGGCAGAATTAGATGGCAGAAGCGACAAGAGCAAGATTACCAGAAAAGACGAAAAAGTACCAAACAACAAAAAGAAAAGTGGAGGAAAAAGCATATAATTTAAAACTTAAAGGAAAATCATTTTATTGAACACATTAAAAATATACACTGAACCCAAAGAGGACCAGAGAAGGCAGAAGAAAGTGGCAGAAGCGACAAGGAGAAGATTACCAGAAAAGACGCAAAAGTATTAAACATCAAGAAGAGAAATAAAGAACAAGTATATAATATAAAAATAAAAGGATAATCATTTTATTAAATATGTACAGCAAAAATATACACTGAACCCTAAGAGGACCAGAGAAGGCTGGACAAGGTAGCTGAAGCAAGAAGAGAAAGAATACCAGGAAAGATAAAAATATACCAAAAAACAAGAAGAGGACAACAAAGAAGGAAAAAATATTTTTATAGCAACTAATTAACTTAAGTGCTGAATCCACACGCTAGAGATTTTATAGATTGGAAGGTGTCCTAGCAGTAATTCTACAACAATTGGGAAGAGTTTAAAGTGAAAAATTAGGGGATATTATACTAATAAAATTTTCTATTTATTTGTATTTTATTAACGATATTTTAAGTTTACATTTATGTAAATTAATTTGTTATATATCAAGTGGATGTTAGATAACGTTTTATCAAATAACGAAATATTGATACTATATAAACTGCATTTCTGTTTTTAAAAAATATTTTTCTTGTTTCAGGTGGCAATTCCAGCCCTCACAAGGAGTAAGTACCAATATACTTCATAATACCGTAATTTATCATTTTTTATTTGTATAACTGTGGCAAGACAAAACAAAAATGCTTCTCCCTACGATTTTTTATTTAAGCGCTTTTTCGGTTGTTCATTACGTTTTTTACGAGGGCATCAGGTGTTCTTTGTTGAAAAGGATTTGTGCCTTTTGATAAATTTCGATAGAGATATTCCTTTGTCAAAATATTTCAATTTTTATGTTGACTTTTATATCTAGAAATAGAAAAATACAGTTATAAAAAATATAATCGAATATGTACCCTTCCTGAGAATATTTTAGATGATATAATTTTTATGTTATTTTATTGATTTTATATACACAGCAATAATTTTAGTGAGCCCTTTGCGTCAATGTGCACAATTTAGAGTTTTTAAACTGTATGTTGTTGAAAATAATTTTGGTAGTATAGTTACATGGGGAAAAGTAGAAATACTTAAAAGAAAATTTTTTCGAATAAAAATGGTACAAATTATCAGACACAATAGCTTCATTATTAAATTTATTAATTTGTTTATGTCAATGCCGAGTACACTTATCTGCACAGAATCATCAATAAAAGTTGTGCATGACCAAATTTGTGTAGAAACAGCTGCACTTGTTTTAAATTGCCGATTAGACAGTTTAAATGCAGGTTGGTTAAAAAGTTTTAAAAGCAAAAATGAAAGAAAGTATATTTTTCATTGAAAATGTTTTTTTTTTATTCAGTATTATCTCACTTAGCTTGAACACAGTCTTTCCAATGATCCTCCAGTAATTTTATACCATCTCTGTAATGATTTTCCGAAACTCAATAGCTTCTTCATTCGACGACAAACGCTTTTCACGAAGGAATTGTTTCAAGTTTTTGAAGAGGTAATAGTCGGAGGGAGCCAAATCTGGTGAATACCGTGGGTGTTAAAGCAATTTATACTTTAATTACATTTAGCCATCGTCAACAAACTTGTGTGATTAAGTGCATTGTCTTGATGAAAAACTATTGTTTTCTTCTGTAAACCGGTTTTTTTCTCACGAATTTTTTATCCAACTAGTACAAAAGGTTGCAACAATATTTAAAGTTAATTATTTTACCTTTTTCAATATAATTAATCAACAATTAACCTTTTTTGCCGACCTATTTTGGAGCTGAAGGACCAGCTTCAGTCTACTGTAAAAAAAAACTTGTTTCAGTTTAAGATCATGATGGTAGATCCAAGTCTCATCCATACTTATAAAACGACACCCAAATCAGTTTTATTCTGTTTAAAACGCTCCAAAAATTTGTTTTTGATTCAGTTTTTTGTGAACTTTTCAAACAGCTTTTTCATATTTAATTATTTGTGGCATAACCAAGATGTTTATTGTATCAGCAATTTCACGCTTAGTCAAACTTGGATCTTGTTAATCAGTATCATAGACTTGTTGCACTTTTTGAACGTTCACTAAGAGGTTCATCTTCGACACTTCTTCGACCACATTTCAACTCAAAACCCATCGATGCACAGTGGAAAATGAAGGAGTAGATTCCTGTAACACTTTTACCATTTATCATAGAATTTTATCTCTGCAAAATATTCGGTTTTTTCCAATATAACAAAATATGCTGACACGTCAACTTCAAATGGCTTGTGTATTCAAATGGAAAATGATATATTAAAATACAAATTCATCTACTGGTTAATAGGTGTCGCTTTCAAAACTTTTAAACAAACCAATATTTGGCAACACGTGTATAATCAAAGGTAATACCACGAGTCCTTAAAATTTTATCGATAAATTTTTAGTTTCCACGAAAACTTTTTTATTGTGCAAAAATACGAAAACAAACTGAAATGTGATAAAATCACGAGTCCGTAGGACAAGTGATTTTATCATATTCAGTTTGTTTGAGTAGTTTTGCCAAATAAAAAAGTTTGAGTCTGGAAAATAAAAATTTATCTAGTAAAATATTACAGGACGAGTGGTATTTGAGAAGATTATTTTTTGAACCATTCTGTACAAAAACTACTTTATTTAAAAAACTTCCTAGAACAACTTATATTTCATAATTAACACAACCGAAATGCCGTTACCCCCCCTATTAACTTATCCTGTACACTAGATAGTATTGACAGTTGTCAGTTGTCGTGAGCGTCGTGAAAACAGGGTTATAATTTGAATAAATATTTATTTTTATACCTATTTATACAATTATATTATTAAAGAGAAAATTATCAAAATAAAAATTATTAGGTATATCTATTTAAAGTTTACCTACAAGACCACATTTGCCTGTAGGCATATAAAAGTTTTAAATGCATGCAGAACCAGGAAGCAGGTTAGTTTTAAAGTCCCTACATATTTGATTTTTTATTATCGTTTAGATGAATTGAATTGTGATAATAATAATAACAAAATATATTTCAGAATATTTAGATAATATAAATGAATGTTGATTTATAGTAAGGTACCTACTTGTAAACAAGAAAATTGATTGTTCAATATTGTTATTGAATTTTTGACAGTTCTATAATTTTATCAATACTAGTAAAACCACTAGTGGTTTTATGAATATAAACCGGAATGATTGGCTAGATTTAGCATAAAACATTGAAGATTAAGCGTTTTCATTGGACGAAATCAAAAAATTGTGATATTTTGACAGGAAAAAAAAATAATCAGGTTAAAACCAATTTAAATAATGCGGAGTTACCCGAGCTACTTTTAGTTTTTGTGACTAAATTTAGAGATATTTTTTTCTTCCGTATTTCTAAAAGTTTATTTTTTACATTTTGCGAATTAGCACCATACCTTTGTGTTAATATTGTTAAAAATTAAAATTAAAATTAAAAATTTTAGAACAATAGCTCTGTTTAAAATTTAAAAAAAAATCCTATACGAATATTTGAATATAAACTTTACTTTGTTTTGCAAAGTAGGTTATATAAAATATTACATTTTAGAGTGATCCAGAGTAGAGCACACATAGATAATATATATAATACAAAACTAAAAATATGACAATACAGGCTCATATCTCATGTTTTTTTCAGTTTTATTTTTTCTGTTAGCAATCATGTCTCGAACTTTTTACCGTATTCTATTCAAATTTTCACGGAAGTGCCGCCTGTTCGAAAAGTTTAGCAGGTAAAAAACTTGAATAAAAGAAGGGCCGTTGCATATAAAAGCGACATTTACATAGAACCGCCAGAATAAGGTAATTTTGAAACAATATCTATGCTATAAATGTGGTGATTCTTGACGAGAATTGCTTTGGAACGTTATAAAGCTAAAAAGGCTTTACAAAAATTCAAGTAAAAAAAAATAACCAAAGAGGATCTCGCTTAGCTTGATTTGTTATTGTTATAATTTATAATATTATGTTTATAATGACGGTAAAACGAATTTTAATGTTAATGTTCTTGGCAACCTTGTACAGGTCTAGTTCAAGTTTTTGTTTTAATCTCATACATATTTAAAAATGTAAGATTTTTTAAGTGCGATTGACGCTACTTTTACATCGTTAAAAATCAAATGAACTGCAATTAGGAAATATAAATGAGTATTAAAATGTAATTAGTTATCATTGATATTTAATGAAATATTATATGTAGGTACATAAAACATCTTTTAGATACAAACAACTTTAAAAGTTTATTATTAAAATACTAGATGACTCAGAGAACTATTAATCAATAATTTCTTTTTCCCGCTTTCTATTATTTTTTGGAACGAAGTTCCCTTTCGGGCGTTACGACCAGTTACGACTGAGGCTAGAGGCTAGCCGGAAAAAATTCAGACAAAAATATGTCACGACACGACACACGCATGTTTCTCTGTGTGTCTGTCTCTCTCTCTCTCACATAGATAGATATATTACAATTAAAAAGACACTAATTTAAATTAAAAAAAAATGTACAATAAAAAGAAAATACTGTAGAATAAAAAATAAGTACCTATAATAGTATTATATTTTATTTCATCCTGTTTTTATAAATTAATTAATTCATAAACATTTTAAAAATAGTTCGTAACTTGACTAGTTAGGTACGTCAAATTACCTTAACTGTCAGTTACTGTCAAATATTTTAATTTTAAAATTTTGTATTAAATTGTTAATTCCTGTTTTAAATTTAATTGAAATAAAAAGTAATTCTAGGTACATGTATGTCATCTAAACCTCTGATATTGTATAAACGGACACTTTTGTTAAAAGAAACGAGCTGTTGAAAATATTCAGGTGATAATGGATTTACTATTTTCTATTTTGCTCTGAACAGTGTAGTGTCGCGACTTTGTTAAGTTTATACAGGTTTTTTGTAAATAATAAATAATAAAATAATAGAAAATAATAACAATAATGTATTCTGACAGTGTTTCTGCACAAGTTCCGGATATTGCTGATAGAGTTAGGTAAGTAGCTATTTTATACAGACATTATGCTTATGTATGTATAAACACTCTGTTGTGTTTACAAATTACAATTCCTTCACTAATTAATTGAAAGGAACTTCGTTCCATCCGGGTGTCCCTTGACACCTCTCACTTTTTTTATTTTTACGATTTTTTTCTATGTTTTCATGTTTTTGTTAATTTTATCATATTTTCTTGTTTGAATCTAAGTTTTCTTTATTTTATCCTTGAATTTTATAGGTAATTTTTCAAGTTATTTTAATTCCTTTGATTTTCCACATATTTTTTTTTATATTTTCTAGATTTTTCTTTTTTCAGTTTTTTTTTTGATTATTTTACTTTTTTTCGTTTGTTACCACCTTTTTTTTCAAGTCTTTTTTTTACCATTCTTTTCTTTTATCAATTTTACATATGTTTTTGATTTATTTTTTCCTGTTTTTTACTTTTTTATATTTGTTTATTTTTTCTTATTTTTTGATATAATATATTTTTTTCTATTACTTTTTTTTAGTTTTTTTTTTGATTTTTATCGTTTTTCCCAGTTTTGCTAATTTTTTTAGTTTTTTCATTTTTTTCTTTTCTTTTTTTTATTTTGTCGCCCATTCTGTTGATAATATGTATTATTTTATATTTTCTTACATTGCAGACAAAGATAAATCCAAATAAGTTGTTTAACTTTATCATTTATTATTCGAAATACATCGCCATTATTTTTGATTATTAATTTCTTTTTGTGTTTTTTCAGTTTTTAATTTTTTTCTCTTTTTTTTGTGTGGTTTCTTCTGTTTTTTCGATTTTCTAATAATTATGCTTGTTTTTAGTTTCTTATCCATTATTCAATTATTCCTGTTGTTTTTGTTTTTTTCAAATTTTTGTAGATTTTGAAATTTTGTACGAGAGCTTTTTTCGATTTTTTCGATTATTGCTCTGTTTTTTGTTGTTTTTGTAGATTTTTATTATAATTTATTGTTTGTTTCAAAGTTAAATCTTTTTTTGTTA
The DNA here is from genome assembly GCA_964028335.1 of Altica lythri. Taxonomy (NCBI): domain Eukaryota; kingdom Metazoa; phylum Arthropoda; class Insecta; order Coleoptera; family Chrysomelidae; genus Altica; species Altica lythri. The sequence goes on from OZ034802.1 coordinate 61,658,307, forward strand.
TATTTTTTTCAATTCGTTGGTTTATTTTTATTTTCGACATTTTTCATGTTATTTTCTTGGGTTTTCTTTTTTTAATTTGATCGGTTTTTTAATATTTCACTTTTGCTGCTCGTTTTCAACCAATTTTTTAACCATTTATAACTATTTTATCCTGCTTTTTCGATTTCCTTCATTTTTTTGTATAATATTTTTTTTTGAAGTTTGGAGTTTATTTTTTTTTCGCTTTTTAATTTTTTTTTATTATTTGCTATAGTTTTCATCTTTACTGGTTTTTAAAGTTTTTTCTTTTTTTCTCAATTTTCTCCAATTTTTTCAAGAGATTTTATTTCGTTTTTAGGATTTTTATCATTTTATGTTGTTCCCAATTTTTTCCGACATTTTTCAATTTTTATTAACATTTGTTTATCTTTTAAGAGTTATTATTTTATCAGCAAAGAAGACAAATCTAAATAATCTTTCTAACTATATTTTCCGTTACTTATTATCTATGTTTCCTACCGTTTAAACCTTCCGTGAACTTCCACAAATAATTTAAAATCAAAATTAGCCAAATCGGTCCAGCAGATCGCGAGTTTTAGCGAGACTTACGAACAGCAAGTTATTTTTATTTATGTAGAAGAAGGTAGATGATATAAAAAAAGCTATGGCAAGAATTCAAAGAATTCATTGCTATCATGGCTTCGAAAAGTAATACATTGATAATCCAAGATTTTTTGGCAAGATTTAACCTCGTTAGATTATATTTTTTTATATTACTTTGGGAAAGATGAAGTAATTTTGTTGTAGAATGAAAACTTGTATTTTAAGTGATAGTAGGTACATTAAAGCAGTAGAAAATTGATGCAGAATCTATTAGGTACTTTTTTTATAAGTTATTGCTAAGAATTTACTATGTATTATATTAAAGTTATAAATTGCAAATTATATGATATAGCAATAAAAATAATTATTTTGTTATGGGTATTAATTTTATTTTAGTACATTATCAAAATGCTCCAACAAAAACTTTAATTTAAAATTTAAGGTTATCAAATTTTTGATGATGTATCACCTAAAGTTAAAATACGAAAAAAAAACTGATAAAAATGCAGATTTTTCAAAAATAAAATTATTGCATAAAATCACATTTTTTTTTTACACATCTCATATAGTTCATTAGTAAGTCCATTATGCAGAACTTTTTGTAAGTAACAACATTTTTTATTTTCCTTAAAATAATGTTAAATATGTTTAGTATTCTTCTGCTGTATGTTCATTTTACTAAATAAAAAGAGGTTTTTGTAATTAAAAAAATATTTTATTCAGGTATAAAATTTGTTCATAAATTTGTATCAAAAATTCTATTACATCTGCAATAGGTTATGGTCCCAGGCAGATTGCAAGAAATTTAGTTAAAATTAATTTTAAAAATATTTAAATTGGACACATGAAGACAAAACAATTTGGCCTACGTAAAAATGAAAAGATTACTTTTTCTTAAATTGGACACATTAAATCATCAGCTACTACACATTCACATAGATAATGAAGAAGCTCTGGACCTCAAAAAGAATCATTATTGTACTAAATACATAAGAGCTAGACATTTTTTGTACAAGAATTAGTTCTAAAGAAAAAAATAGCGGTTTTTACTTTTTACATATCTACTAGCACTGGATGGACAGAATTTGTATAGCTTTATGTACATTTTATCTCATTGCTAGTTACAATGCTAATATTACAAACGTTTTTATTATTAGTTGTACGTAAAGTATCGAAAACTCTATTAATAAAACTGCAATACATAGAAACCAAACCACGGTTCTAAATTTCTGCAAATAGTAAGTATGGTAAGAGAATAGCCACATCGTAGGTATGTTGTACATCTGTAAAGCTAGAAAGGTCAAGTCGGCAGAATCACTCGTATTATATCTCAAAATTTAGTGCTCATTTAGTGCGAATTTGGTGCTTATAACAGATATTTGGTGCTGTGATAGGGGGACTAAAAATGAGAACACTGCTAACTTTTCATTATGCTAGCAGTGTACCATTCTTAACCGCGCTATGATACAGTTGGAGCGAGAGGCACATCAGCTAATAATTAAGTGCTCAATTAGTGCTGCCTGTAAAAGCAAACAGATTTTTCAAAAAAAAATTTTTTCCGTTTTTTAACTATAGATAACTGCTGATATAACGATACGAGCAATCATAGAGCTGAAAGGTGACTTTAAAATCGGTATTGGTGAAATTGAAAAAAATTAATAAATAGTGCTCAATTAATGCTACCGGTAAACCCAAAAAAATTAAAAAGAAAACATTTTTCAACTGCCCGCTAAGAAAATCGAAGTTTTTAAAAATCGAAAAGTTATGGTTATTATTCTGTATTGCAAATATCGAGTTTTCATCAGATCTCAACGTTATAAGGTCACAGGAAACTACCCTGACTCTTCTCGCGATGTAGCCGCTGTGTGTGTGTGTGTGTTAAAAAAAATGTTTTATTTTTTTTTCAAAGCAACTACTGCTAATATCCCGACGCCAGCAGTCTTGAGAACTAGACGAAGACTCTAAAACAGAAACTAATGGAATTAAAAGACGTCACTATTTAGTGCTCAATTAGTGCTGCCAGTACAGCAAAAAATTTTGAAAATTTTTTTTTCAAATCAACTACTGCAACTTGAGCAAGTGACGTCTTTTAATTCCATTAGTTTTCGTTTTAGAGTCTTCGTCTAGTTCTTAAGACTGCTTGCGTCGTTATATTAGCAGTAGTTGATTTGAAAAAAAAATAAAAAATAAAAATTTTTTAACACACACACACACACAGCGGCTCCAACTGTATCATAGCGCGGTCACGAATGGTACACTGCTAGCTTAATGAAAAGTTAGCAGTGTTCTGATGTTTAGTCCCTCTATCACGGCACCAAATATCTGTTATTAGCACTAATTGAGCACTTAATTATTAGCTGATGTGCCTCTCGCTCAAACTGTATCATAGCGCGGTCACGAATGGTACACTGCTAGCTTAATGAAAAGATAGCAGTGTTCTCATTTTTAGTATCCCTATCACAGCACCAAATATCTGTTATCAGCACTAAATTAGCACTAAATGAGCACTAAATTTTGAGAGATACCTAATACGATTAATTCTTCCGACTTGACCTTTCTAGATTTACAGACGTGTCTGACGTCTCGCTCGGTTATAATCTTTTAAAATATAAAAGTATATTAATTTCGGGTATGTAACAACACTGTAGCTTCCTTTCATAAGGCACAACAAAGAGGAAATTATTTGTTTTCTTCTATCCCAAAATTCAAGCATATACAAGAAAAACAGATATTTTCTTACAACCCGAAAAAAAGACGCTAAAGAGGAAAATTTTCAACATTTATTTGAGGCGTTTTTTGGTATTTGGATGTCACGTTAGTATAATTGTTTATTACAGTTTTATTATCATTTTTAGCATTGAGAACTTTGATCCTGTTGTATAATTTATATTTTTATGTAAATGATCTAAAAAAAATAATAAGGTCATAACATAACACTTATATTCAACGGACACTTCCTATGTCTGTTAGGTTGATAAAAGTAATAAAAAAAACAAACATTATTATACTTATATCTAATCAGTTTTTATTTAAAAAAAGTCTATGAAATTATGCTAATTAATAATTAAAAATCTGGTATAGACACGCAGCTATATAATAATTACGTTATAATCAAAAATATTTTATCTTAATATAAATAAATATTAGATTGGTCGAAACTAAGTATTATATATATATATGATCCACTAGACTTGTTTTTAAAAAATGTTTCTTGTATGTTAGTGTTACTTTGGACGTTATTTTGTGTTAGTGCATAAAAAATACAAGGTAAGATATTAGATATAATAATTAAATATTATTGGTATGATTTCCGAATTTTTGGGGTTTGTATAGGTTCCAATATCATTTAAAATATTTTGAAAAGATATAATATAGTTTTTTTACACTGAAGATCAAAAAACAAGGATTTATTTAGTTTGTTTTTACTAAAAATGATATAAAGAATTGTCTTGGAGTAAAAATAACTTTTTTGGAAGTTTATGTACAGTAATATATAAAGGAACCTGTAGTCTAAAAATGCGCTAATACTTTGTGTAGAATGATTGTAGGTAGTCGATATTCTGATAAAAAGTCTTAGTTATTACAACCCCCAGTCACCCAAAGCTTCTCAAGTAATTCTTATATTCAACCTTTAGTTAATACACCACCTCTTCTCATCCCTGCGCTCTCACACCACCTTTAAGTAACGCTCCATTACACCTTTTTAAGGTTAAATCTTTTAAAGCTGGAATGTAGGATTTGTTTTATGATTAATTATTATGCACACCTGAAGTTTGCTTCGGAAGATTTAAGGAGCAGTGGTGGTCTAAGAATGAAAATGGAAGGCATACCCATTGAGACATTTGCTTAGTAGGTATACCGATTATCATATTTGTTTAAAGTTTCAGTTTTAGCCACGATCCAGAAAAATGCAGATTTGACGAGTCATCCTATTCCTTCGCACTTTTTTCTCCATTGTTTTAAACTGTATTCTAGAAACCCTTTAAACAAAGTTGGGAACATGGGGCATCCTTGAAGAAGACCTTTTGTACGATGAATTGTTGCTTCGGAAGATTTAAGGGGCAGTAGGGGTCTAGGAATTAAAATGGAAGGTTGTACCCATTGAGAATTTTGGTCAGTAGGTATACCGAATATCATATTTGCAAAGTTTCAGTACATTTAGCCAAGATCCAGGATACTGCAGATTTCGAAGGTTCCTTCTATTCCTTCACATTTTTTCTCCATTGTTTCAAACTAGAAATCCTAAAAACACTTTAAAAAAAAGTTGGGGACATGGGGCTTCCTTGGAGACTCCTTTTTGTGGGATGAATGGTTGCTCCGGAGGATTTAAGAGGCAGTGGGGGTCTAGGAATGAAAATGGAAAGTTGTACCCATTGAGACATTTGGTCAGTATATCGAATATCATATTTGTGCAAAGTTTCTGTAAATTTAGCCAAGATCCTGAAAACTGTAGATTTGGATGGGTCCTCCTATTCCTTCACTTTTTTTTCTCCATTATTTTAAACTGTATTCTAGAAACACTTTAAACAAAATTGGGGACATGGGGCATTCTTGGAAAAGCCCTTTTGTAGGATGAATTGTTTCTTCGGAAGATTTAAGGGGCAGTGGTGGTCTAAGAAATAAAATGAAAGATGTACCCATCGAAACATTTGGTCAGTATACCGAATACCATATTTGTGCAGAGTTGCAGTAAATTTAGCCAAGATCCAAAAACTGCAGATTTTGACAGGTCCTCCTATTCCTTTACATTTTTTCTGTAAATGCTAAGTCGTACACAACCATTTGTTTACTCAGAAATTCAAAAATCATTCTGCATCACGATAATGCAAGCTTCAATACGGCACAACAAACACGGAATTATTTGACAACTCAAAACGTGTATTTGATATTCCATTCTCTGTACAGTCCGGACTTAAGGCCAAATGATTACGTTTCCATAAATTAAAAATAAATGGCGTGGGCAACTATTTTCAACGTCAGATGATGAACTTTTGCTTGTGCTTCTGATTAAAAAAACTGTTTTGACAAATGGTTTTCTCGCATGCAAAGATGTATAGAATGTAAGGGTGTATATTTTAAAAACCGGTGAAGAAATTATTTTTAATCAACATATTTTTCTTTTCTTTTATCTCGAAATTAAAGCAGTAGCACTCGTAATTTTATTTCTCAACTTTTTTAGCTATTTCTTCCTTTAAAACAATAGTTTTAATATCCTTATTATTCACTCCATCTAAATTTACAAATATGTATGGTCTAAGATATTTCACTAATTTATTGTTTTCTACACAGATGGCATCTATATACTTATAATTTTTCCTGCGTTTATAAATTTTAAAATTGCACTATTATACTCAATAAAATACTATGATTTTTTATCTACATTTCCTTTTGCTTGATTTAAGACAAGAGCTACCTAAAAGCTATAGATTCATGCTCAGTAAAATAATTAAGATATTTCTCGACATTATTTAAACCAAAAGCTGTAAAAAAATGACCCTTTGTGCTCACTTAACAAGTAAATCATTATATTCATTTATATGTTTTTAGACTGCTATAACAAGTTTTCGTGATATAGAAAAACCACGTCTATATGGTTAGCGATGACCAAGAGATGCAAACAGTGAATATTATCCACTTGTAAAAGTGCAGTGCAATATGCAGGCCAAATTTGTTAACTCGGTGTACATAATAACATTGCTGCCAATTGTTTTAGTGACTGCAATAAAAATTTGCAACAGTTTTCCGGATTATAATTTATTAAATTTCATACAAAAAAATTGTTATGAGGATCCTATTGATAAACAAAATATCGTAAGTAGATTTTTTAATTTTAAATTTAGTATATAGTATGAATTTGTCCAAAAACATTTTTATTGATTGTATTTTTGAAATAAGAGTTTTTAAAAAAACGTAGATTTTAAAATAATTTATGCATTTTTTTTATTAAAAATTCTAACATTAGCATTCTGATTTTTTTAGATTATAACTTTTTATTTAAAACATAAACATTAAAACAAGGCTACAGAATGTACCGGAATCTCATTAAAAGGCATTTTTATTCACAATAACAAAAAAAAAAAAAAAAAATTAACGATCTTTGTTCTATAGTCTGTTTTATGTTACAGTGGTTTGCCCTGTGAATTTCATGTCGCCTTTTTTTTACTTTTCTTGTTTTTTGATAACATTTTATGTTTTTTGTCAATTTTATCATCTTTTCTCGTTTCTTTCCGGGTTTTTACTATTTTTTTTCGTTGTGTTTTGAATTTTTCAGTAATTATCAGTTTTTTTTAGTTGATATGTTTTATTAGCCTCACCTTTTACCTCCATTTTTTGTGATTGTCTCGGTATATATGTTCATGATATTTCTTTGTTTTTTCGTTATTTTTTTATTTTATTTTAGTTTCCTGTTTGTAATCAACTTTTACCCATTATTAAACATTTTTTTTTAATTTTTCGAAACCTACCTACCTGTTTTTGATTTTTCATATTTTCTTTTTTTTTCTATTTTCGCGATTTTTTTAAATTTTTTTTCTCTATTTTTTAATGTTCCCTAATTTTTACTGTTTTTTTTTTATTAATTTATTTAAATTTTTTATTATTTTTTCCAATCCTTTTTTTTTCAATTTTTGCTATTTTGTTGAATCTTTTTCTGATTGTGTCTATTTTTTCAATCTTTATTGATTTTTTTATTATTTTTTTTATTTATTCGATTTTTATCATTTTTCGCTTTTTTCTTAATTTTTTCAATTTTCTCAATAATATATTGACTATTTGTTTTGACATTTCAATACCAATTATGCTATTTCTGAACGAAGACAAATCTAAATAAGTATATTAACTATTATACTGGCAACGCTTCTGTTCTCTAGCTATTCGATCCTCTGTTTTACTTTATTACTTATGTTTATCATAAAACTGTTTTATTTTTGATTATTTATATCACGCATTTAAAAGTAATTTGATTGTTTAGTCCATAGTTTTTACAATAATTAATTATTTTAAACTTTTTTTGAAATTTTATCTATATCTATACATATAATAAAACTGTAGAAATGTATATGTTTGTGTGCGCATCACATGAGAACTACTGATCCGATTCGAATGCGGTTTTCACAGATGTATTTGTCTTCTTTCAACTTAACATCTGGTGTATAAAAATTTCTCTCCCATTCCTTAAATGGAGTGGGTAAGAAATTTTTTTACAACAATCACACGCCACGCGAACGACGTTGTGAGTACAACTAGTTTTCAATATAAAAAGTCAAATACTGTCTCCGTAAAGTATCATCTGCGCAACTTGATCTTATGTGCTACAATTTTAATTATTTTTATTATATCTTTTACATATACTATAATTATCATTTATTATTTCATTACAAAGGAAATTTCCCAACTTCCATATGCACAGATACCGTGTTTAGTTAATACATCCTATTTAATTACGATCACCATTATCCATATCTTGATATAATTGCAAAATTCATTACGTTTTTCTTAAACCGGTAGGTTTCATCAACTGCACGTTATTATATGAGCAGATATCTGTAGTTAGTGAATATTTTAAATGTCTAAGTGAATTGCAGTGTATCATGTTTCTAAACGATTTTAAAGTATAATTTCCATTACGATTTATATAATATTTTCTTTACAACATTTTCGAATACAAATAATTTTACTTTTATAAGATATAAGTAGTCGATGATCTGGTAACATTTCAGAAAGCTCTGGAGAACACGATATTATTATGTTAGATGTTGAAGGAAACATTTTCATAATTTAGATATTTTACCCACGACTAATAAGTAAATTGCGTATTTTTTAACCTATAACTCTGTCAGTAAATGTCAAATTATTGAGGAGTTGTGTTATAGTTTCATTTACTAAACTAGTGAAGTAAGTAAATAGAAACCTGTATTATTATGTTGGTTACCTACAGTTTTCATTAAATTAAACTAACATTTGACATTTCTCAGACAGAACTGTCTGCGAAATCGAATATTTTTACAACTTATGCCAAAATTTAAATTTTATGTTTGTTATTTTTAGTTTTATACAAAACCATTTGGTAAGTCGTGGCGTGGGTAAAGCATAGTACTTCACTCGAGGAACAAATTGCATATTTAGCTCGTTTCTTTAGCCACTTCGCTCGCAAGCTCGCTCATGGGCCAAACACACTCGCTGTAATATGCAATTTACTCCACTCGTAAAGTAATATACTATTACATTTAATTAAGATTAAGATTGCATAAGACATTAAAATAGTTCTAATGTCAATAATGTCTAATGTATAATGATACGCCATACTAAATCCACCGTCACGGATTACGAAGCATGCATATCAGGAGGCCGAACGGCTTTTCTATAAAATATTTCATGTACAGAAAATAAACCCAGATCATAATTCTATTTTTCCCACTGGCTGCACAAGTATTCAGGACGTAGTGATGCTATTATTATTATGACATGTAAATGTCTCGAATATTGTATTTAATTATAGTTATTATCCTAACAAGTGCGGAAAGTTATACTTTCCCGCACGCGAACTGCCGATGCCCGAACGACGCGAAGCGGAGTTCGGGCAAGCAGTTTAAGTGCGGGAAACTTAATTTCCGCAAGTGTTAGGATCAATACTTTATACAACTACTGCTCTGGAAGTAGAATTTGAGAGGAATATAACAAATAATTTTTCTTTTGACACATCTGGCAATAAAATTGTTGTTGCATTTTTAGCTGATTCAACTAGTTCAGGTGGAGTTAAACATCTTGTTAAATTGACCATTATTTTAAATAGTACACTTTTTTTAATTACCTACACTTTCTTTCTGCGTTTAATACAGTTGCGTTGTGACAGTTGTGACATAAATTAAAAAGGGTTAGGACTGATCGTTGTTTTTAATGTATGATTCACATGAACGATAAAAATAACTATACTATCGCGGCATCAGATGGCGTTTCAGTAGTCTCTCTGGTCAAATAAAAACGACAGATAGTTTAGGCGGAATCCGTGTAGTTATGTGGTCATAACCAAACATGTGCGTTTATGAATTACATAATATAGTCAAGTATGCGACTATTGTGTACTTCGGAGATGACATACTGCGCTCGAAAAGTCAACTTCCAGAGCAGGCGTTGTATAAAATTAATTTATTTATTTAACATTAGTTGTAATTAAAAAAAGCTGCTGTGCTGCCCATGGTTGTCTTAGTGGTCGAAATGCATCTGAGAATATAGGAAAAGTGTCTTCAAAGCACCAAAAATGAGTAACTTCAAAATAATATCTTTTAAATACTTATGTTATGCACAATTAAATTATAAGAATTTAAACTAATACTTCTTGAAAAGTGGCGCAGTCTACCGACGAAAAATCTATCCTCTAAATAGAGACCATTCGTTTAACATTACTTGCGGGCTCCTGGTATCTATACACTCCGTGGTCACGGATTTTCAAACTTATCATTCTTGATGGTATGGTAAAGGTTAAAGGGTTAACAACTAAATATTATTTTTTGAATTTACAGTCACTGATTAACATTTGTTAAAAGTATTTTAATTTCTTATTGTCAACATTTTGTCAAATTTGCGATTGGTTTTAGACTATTAGCAAGATCTTTTGTATATTTCTTACTTCTAAATCTATTATCCGCTTAGAATGTACGTTTGTAACTTCATCAAGCTCTAAGAAAACCTGTTCCAGATATTTATGTCGTTGGCAAACAATTACTCTGCCATATGTGTATACTTTAAAAAAATCCAATGGGAGAAATCTCCAATAATCGTTTACTAAAGAATCAATAAAAATATAAGACAGGGCACTAAAAAAAAATGACTTAGAGTTTAATGTTTCAATTGTCGATTTGACAAAGTCTCTCTCTGATATGTGCTTAAGGAGAAAGTAAGTAAGTGTCACATGTGCCATGAGTTGAATTTAACGACCGTTTGGCGATTTAATGGTTTGGCACCTATACCTTAGTTGTTAGAGCGTCAGCGCGTAGAACTGAAGGTTGTGAGTTCGAGTCTCGCTGGGTGCGACATTTTTTCAATTTCTCCTTAATGTCATTTAATATATTCTTGTTTGTCTACTTTTCTAAAAATTTTCAAATTTTCAAAAAATCAGCAATTATGTTTTCGACAATCCCTTTATGCCTTGATATGCACAGCAAATTTACTTTGTTGTGTTTAGCCAGTGGCTTGAGATACTATTTGCAGTTCCAGACTGTTTTGGACTCTAACATATTAGATTGTAGTGCCTTCAAAGTAGCTCGACTATCGGAGAAAATAAATATTCTGACTGAATTAATAAGTAAGGACTCCTTTTGAAAGTTGAGCAATATCGTTTTGTGTTAACTCACACTGATGAATATTAAAATTTATTGTAAGTTTGAAATTGTGACCCAAAATTTACCCTTGGCTAGCTCCGGAGGGTCGTGGCTTCCTTCTGTGTTTTATTAGATTCTCTCCAAACATTAATTAAAGGGCGCCAAGTACAGACACACAAATAAAATTCGAAAGATCAGTTTAAAATGGTTTATTACTTCAATATGAATTAGTAAAAATATTAAATTAATTATTTCTCTTATCTTTGGATTGGTTCCGATGACTTCAGACGGAGTTCGATAACTTTAGGAGCTGAACACTAAGAAGGATGGGGTTCCTTCCTAGGGACTACTTGTCAGATTTTCTATCGTCGTGGAATGGGACAGCAATCGGAATTGGAATACTCCTCAAGGGACTTCTTGTCGGATTTTCTAACAACGTGGAACGGAACAGCAGTCCAAAGGGAATACCCTTTTAAGGAATTCTCGTCGGTTATTCAATCGACGAGGAAACGGAACAGCAAACGGAATGGAATACCCCTCTAAGGACTTCTGGTCGGGTTTTCAATCGACGTGGAACGGAACTGCAAAATGGCGTCGGCTTCAACTGAATGACGTCTAACTGCGTAATTTCTGATAGGAATTTTGATGGTCCTTAATAGGGCCCTTCTTATAGTTGGCAATAACCCAGAACAGAAGGGCGAAGATAGTCGGGAAAACTCTGAATTTATTCAAATTCAACGATAAAATGAAAGAATTAAAATCAAAAACTCTCGAAGAGACTCATTCTCTCCTTCCCAAGTAGCAATTCTCTCTCGTATCAACGCGATAAGAATAGATAATATAAAAATATTTATAGTCCGGATGGAATGCTAGAAAACCAACGTTACAAACGTTACACCACGGTACCTTGGCAGAAAAAAAAGAATTGAAGATTCTTTTTTTTATGCAAAGAGAAAAACTTCTCAATCTCGGTAATGAAAAAAAAAGATAATAATCCAAAATTGGTGAATAGGTAAAGAATACAGAAATATAAAATTTATGTTGGTAAACAATAATGATTGGTGTAATTCCTGAATATACAAAATTCCAACATTAAAACTTAAGAAACAAAGGTTACCAGTACAACAAGGTTACTAACAAGGAGAAATTAAATCGTCCGAAGACGAAGTGACTGGATTTTTACAAAGGGTACCAGCCAACCCAAATGGAACGGTCAACACTGAAGTTTCTCTACGCTGGACAGGGGATGCGAGGAGCTCAGTGAAGACGGGTGGTAGCATGTCAGCCATTTAAAAAATAGTAAAAAATAAAAAAGGTAAATGTAAAAAAAAATATAGGGACTTGACCAAGGGAGTTTCGAAAATTAAGCTTCCCCGGGAACATGTTTCTCCAATTGGCAGACAACGCCCAGCCAGGAAGAGAGAGAGAGATTTTACAGCCAAAGAGGTTACGACAAAAAAAAAATTAAAAAGGTGGCAATAACAAAAAGAACAAAAAAAATATATAGTCACAATCAGTAAGAGAGTCCTCCCACTCTAAATAAAATTTGGTCGCATTGACCAGCACCTCTAGGGTACCAAAAAAAGACACAATCGGTATTGCTAACACTTAAGTAGCATTAAGTCACAATTGGTAAAAAAAATTATTAACTGTCCTAATTAAATGTCGTCAAAGAAAACAACAAACGAGATGTCAAAAAGAAACAAGAGAAATATTGTCCACAAAGCGATTATAGAAAAAAAACGAAAATTGAAAAAAGTCAAGGCAAAAACTGTCTCCATAAGTAAAATAACTTACCAAAACAGCAAAGACAAAGATAAGACTGTAGTCAACAAGAATCATTGAATAAAAAAAATACTCAACAATTAAGCAACCAAAATAAGCTAAAAAGCTAAACAAATATTCAATGAACGAGAAGAAAAAAAATGAAACCAAATATCAATTGAACAAAAATGTGACTAAACACTCAAAAGAAAATCAATTAATAACCGGATCAAAAATAACTTGACAAGTCATATCGCACACGCTGTGCAAACAGGAGACAATGCAAAAGGTAAAAACGGTAATAGTTATCATTAAAAATGACAACAAATAACGGTAATAATGTGAACAATAAAAATAGGACAATTAATAAAAGAAAAGCGTCAAAAATCAGTATGGGACAGGTATATACACTACACAACGTTAAGAATACTGAAGGCAATATCAATGAAGAGAAAGAGAAAAATTTTAAAAAAAAGAACAAAGAAAACGGATCATTCAAAAATGAAAAATTATGCAAATTGGTAGTGCGGCACAGAGGAACAGCCTCAGCCTGTACTCGCAATAATTGCTAATAACTAAATTACAATCGATTTTTTTTTAATAATAAAAAAAATTGAAATGAATTTGAAAAAGGTTAAAATTTTTAAAAAATTTAAGAAACGGGAATCAGAAAAAATCAAGTTAAAGTAATAATACATGCCTTCAGTGTAGTGACTCCAGTGTATGGAAAGAAAAAATATATATATATATCAAGATAAGATAATTTAAAAATATTGAGAAAAGATAAAATATAAAACGATATCTTCAAAATGTGCTGAAAAGTTACTACAAAAATTATTACAAATATAACGAGACATAAGATAGATAGATATTTTTGGGTTGGCTGTTAGCCTATATCACTGCGACCTTTGCAGACGAGACATAAGAAAAAAAAATCACAAATTATATCAAAATGTCCTAGGTATGAAAAGAATACAGTCCAAGCTATTAAAAGGCATTTCTGTATTTGGTGTATTACAAATGCAATACAGGAAAAAAATGAAAGAATGGTATTTGGAAAACAAAAAATCCCGAATAGGTACACAAAACACATGGAAAATCTATTTGCTAAACCCTAACGGTTAAAAAAAAAGAAACAAAATAGACCATAATCCCACAGCTAAACTCCTATTGTGTTCCATCCATACGGAACACCAACAGAACCAAAAAAGCAGTTATACCTAACTGCTACACGATAAAGAGGTCTCACAGACCCCTACAAGATAATAAGGTCACACAGACCCTACAAGATAATAATGTGGTCAACCAGGACCACACCCAAAATGCCCACGGCAAACTACGATAGATACCAAAAATTCCGCAAGACCATCTTCCAAATCTTTACTAAAGGTAATGAGATAAAGAAAGAGAGAAAAAGAAAAACCAAAATACAGAAATTAAAGAAATACAAAAAAAAATTTGACTGTTACTCTCACAACCACAAAATAAAGTCATATAAAAACAGACAAAAGCTTAGATAGCAACGAAAAAGGACATATTTATAAAACGGTACAAACACTTTAAAATCATCAGAGAGCCAACAGCCATTTAAATAAAAGGAATCGTCCTAAACTCAAAATATAGAAATATTAATCTTAAATGTGGAGACAACATCCCAAGAGACATTCTGTATAGGAAAACTACTAAATGGGAAGGCAACATAATTGTATAGGAAAAACAATTAAATAAAGAATAATAAAATTCTTCAATAACGATAAACAAAACTAGATTCAGAAATTATCAGATAATTAAATAAAGAATAATAATATTCTTTAATACGACAAACAAAATCAGGTTCAAAAAATTATCAGAGACTTAAACCAATCACCCAAATGTTGTTAACCTTGAGCGGTGGCTAAATATAAATTATACAAAATAATAGTACGGGTAAAAAAATTAAATGTTTGTAAAAACCGAATTGACAAATATTTGTATGTCTGTACTAATTTGATGTTAAAATTTAAATAAAGTGAATGCTTGGAAAAAATCAGCAAAAACCAGAAGACCAGAAATTGGGCGCCAACTTTGTGACCCAAAATTTACCCTTGGCTAGCTCAGGAGGGTCGTGGCTTCCTTCTGTGTTTTATTAGATTTTCTCCAAACATTAATTAAACGGCGCAAAGTACAGACACACAAATAAAATTCGAAAGATCAGTTTAAAATGGTTTATTACTTCAATATGAATTAGTAAAAATATTAAATTAATTATTTCTCTTATCTTTGGATTGGTTCCGATTACTTCAGACGGAGTTCGATAACTTTAGGAGCTTAATGATAAGACGGAATACTTTTTGCATATGAAATATCAAACTACATAATAATATGTTCTTGAAACCACAAAAAATAGTATAATTATTAACATATTTAAACAAAAGACTTAGGGTTTTCGATGAAAATAGAAAAAAATTAGAAACTATTGTATATTTAGCAAAGTTTTCAAAAAAAAATTCTCTGATTTAATCTTATTTTTCGTCTTGACAGAACATGAAAATGTATGAAAGCTTAGTGAAGCAATAAGTTGTTAGTTATTTAGTTCTATTTGGGTCAGAAAATCTCATTTTCTTGATCCTCTACTCGAAAATACGCACTTTCTGACAGCTCTTCGCTCCAGAAAGTCCAACTTTTATGGCTTGCTTGAATTACAGCGCGCTCTGGCGGACTATGTTCGGATGGGGATCAAGAAAAATAGTATATAACCCATGGCCAAAAAGTTGGATGCTCTAAAGCGTGTAATATAGATGACTCGGCTTCGCCTCGGCCTCTATATTCCACGCGCAAGAAAATCCAACTTTCTGGCCTTGGGTCGTAATATAGTAATTTGTCGGACCGGGCCAGAAAATTATTGTGATAGTCCGGTAAAAGCTTTTACCTCACTCATTTTTATTTTCTGGTCTTGTCCGACAGAACGAGATTTTCTGACCTAAAAATAAACCGGAAAGTACTAATTTCTGGCCGGTTTTAAAAGAAACTAATTTTCTTAAAAAAAATATGCCAGGTAGATTCTTTGTAATAATACCTTCCCACTAAGTTCAAATATTTAAGGTGATATACTCCAACATTTTGGCGCGAAACCTAGAAAAAACAACGATACTCAAACAAACCCAGTACAGAGAATAAATGTAAAAATTTTGTCAGGTATACATTAACCCCGACATTTAAAACAGATACTGATTCACCGAACTGTACTGGGAGGTTCATAGTAGAGGGCGTTTCAAATCAAAGAATAGAATATTTTAAATCTGTATTGCGTTTTTCTCAAAAATTTCAAAATATTTTGATATGAAATTTTAGTCATGAATAGTTCGTGTCATTTTACGTGGTAGACGCATGTGTTTATTACAAAAATTATTTTTTTTCTCTATAAACCATCATAATTTTCTTTAAGTTATCATTTATTCAAAATAAAAGTTTTAAGAGGTTTACATACATACACACACACACACACACACACACACACACACACACACACACACACACACACACACACACACACACACAACACACACACACACACACACACACACACACACACACACACACACACACACACACACACACACACACACACACACACACACACACACACACACACACACACACACACACACACACACACACACACACACACACACACACACACACACACACACACACACACACACACACACACACACATCCACACGTACATACAGACATACAGACACCCTCGTAAAAATGGCCAGGGGAGGTTCCTAAGACCTCAAAACGTTGAGATCCGATGAAAACTCGATTTTCGAAAAACGGTGTGAAACCAATAACTTCCCGATTTAAAAAAAAAATTTTTTTTTTTTTTTAGCGGGAAGTTAAAAACTGACACAATCACTTTATTTGACAAATTAGAATACCTGTCCACTGGCATAACATTTTTATAGTACTTAGTTTGTTTTTTTTTTATGAAAGATTAGCATTTTAAATTTATTTTTAAGCACTGATGGCTAATGAATTTTCTTTATTAATTCAAGATCAAAGTATTGAACTTGACCATTGACAAGTTGACAAACCTCTAGGTCATAGTACTCAAAATAAAGTTTAAGACTTTCGTTTATGTAGTTGACCGTAATTAAATCCGGTATTATTGCTTCAATTTTTCATAAACATTTTAACAATACTACCTTATTTTTATTATCTCATTAAAAATACATTAAATTTTCACAATCAGGAACTACTAATAAATATAGTATTATCATATTTTTTCCGAAACAGTTAATATTAACATAGCATTGAAGTAGTTCAAAAAAAAAATTATATTTTAGATCAGTTTTACAGACAGGTGCATTATCAGTTTCTTCCTTAATGATAATGTTTGCTCAAATAATGTGTTTGTTATTTTTTTCGGTAATTAGTATAGTAAATTGTGTTAAAGTTTGTCCAACCGTTAAAGATTATGATATTAGACATAATCCTGAATGCTTCCGTAATCCAGTGACAAGAAAAAATATTGTAAGTAATATCCCTTTTATTTATTCATTTATTTATTTAATTGCCTTCGCTTATAGATTTAATCAACATTTCATAAGTGTGTAATAGATAGTTCTTTGACCAACTTTTCCTATTCTATCTATTATCAATTTTATTTAAAAATCCTTACTTTTTAATTATTTTATATTAACATCCATAAAACAATCTTTCCTAATTTGTTCAATTTAAAGTCATAATTTTTCAATTCCAAATTTCCATTCTGTCTCTAAAAAAATTTTTTGTTGCTTATTATTTTTATCTATTCTCTAATATCTTTAGCTACGTTTTTCCCAAATATTTTAATTCTTTTTTTATGAATTTTCGTTTATAATTTGCTATATACAATTTGTTATTTAAAATTGTGTTTTTTCGTAATTGACACAGTATCATTCGTAGTTACTTCTAACAGTCTGTATATAAATATATATAGTTATAATCACTTCTTTAATCGGGAATTTTGCCACTAAAATCAAAATAATAAAATAATAAATCAATATTTGGAAAATTACCCTTGCTTATTTATCTTGATAGATAATAATATGTCAAATTTGTCAAGGGTCGTTTTTTCAAAACTGAAAATGCCTAACAAAAATTTAAATAATTTTTCAATCTAAGCTCTCGACAACCGTTTTTAAAGATAATTTTTTTTAATATTCTTCTTATTTCGATTTGAGGTATGTTCAAAAAAAAAACGAGAAATTTTGAATAACTCATAAAATCTTTATTTATTTATCAATATCTATTTTGTCCCCTTCAAAGTAATACCCCTCAGGTATAACATTCTTGTGCCAGCGCTTCTTCCAATCTTCAAAGCACTTCTGGAACTCGATTTTGGATATAAACTCTAAAACCAATTGCTTCACTGATTCCACGTTTTTATCAGTTGTTGACGTGCTCGTGCGCCCCGAGAGGTCATCATCATCAATGACTTCTAGGCCTTCTTTGAAGGGTTTATACCATTTATACACTCTTGGTTTACTTATAGTAGATTCACCAAATGCCACAGTCAACATTTTGATTGCATTGCCACACTTTATTTCATTTTTAACGCAGAATTTAATGCAGATCCTTTGATCAGTATACCAAAACACGTCTAACCTTTCTGTCTGTCTAACACAAACTAACAATGCAAAATGGCTGATATTGTCAACATATATTAGGGACATGTGTACCATTACAAAGAAAAAAAAATCGAGAATCGAATGTACGTAGCCCGTGAAATTCAAAATACTCATTTCTTTCTGAACAAACCTCGTATACAAATTAACAGTACCTCAATATATGTTTTTTAAATTATAGATTTTTTTATTACCTGAAAAATGTATTTTTTAAATCTTGTATTAGTTATTTTAATATTGCATTTTATGGTTATACAAATTTTCACTTCAATATATACACATTCAAGCTATTAAAAGTTATATTTGTTACATCCAATATTGTGACCACGTTCATCAACATAATGGACAGTGATAATTAAATATGATAATTATTAATATAATTTTGTCACATATCAAAGTCCTTTCTTAAAACTAAAAGTTTCTTCCGCTAGAAAGCTCACCTAAATTCTATCCCACAAGATGCTTCTAGCTTTTTAACTGAAAAGATGTCAAACAGTTTCTTAAAAGTTTTTAGAAAGTATGCAAACAACAATATTGCCATGGTTTTTCCCTTAGTTAAACCACTAAGGCTCTTTCAAGAAAGAGGAAAAACAAAGAACCCAATTTCAATAACAAATGAATTGCGCGAGGGTTGTTAGTGGTCACTCTACTGGCAAATTATGCCCGAGCTTAGCCGTAGAGGGATGATACACAAGTGAGCCGCGCCACCGACTTCGACGGTACAAGCCGGAAACCCCTAGATTTAATAGGCACTAACAACTCTTACACAATCCCACGAAATGAAATAAAGTGAGCTAAATAAAACAAATCAATTTCAAAACTAGACCCTTCTTTAATAAAAGAACAAACGTTTGAGGTCGACGTAAATTATAAACTTCAAGTTACACTAGCGCCTTAATGTACCGATGTTGAATCTATGAATCGATGAGAAATCACGATAAGAATAGGATTGCCTTATTGAATAAAGTGTGCACTTACCGACGGGAATCTTGTAAAAATCCCACACGTGGTATTTTCCAACTAGACACGGAGAAAAACCAACCAAATAATAACCAAGCGTGGATTAACACAATGGCCCAGTTGGAAATAGGGGTATGATTTTAATATCCACAATTTAGTGCCAAGGATGTCCCATGATTTAAAATCTAACCCGACAAAATCCCTTCAATAAACACAATAAGCACTTTATCACAAGAAAGCTGACCAGGAAGTGATAGAAAGTCTCACGCATAGGCACAAGGTAACTGCCAGAAGGCCTCTTACTATTCTATATCAGTTTAAATGAACGCTGCCTTTACGGAAGATCGGGTATAGCGGAAAGAAAATAGAAGAAGAAATAGACATAACTGACTGTTTACATATTAAAATATTCAGCTTGTCATAATAATAATAATTCTAAAATGGGCCAAAAATTAGTAATTCCGATGAAGTTAGAACGAAGATTGGATATAATAAAGCTTTAGGGAAGTAATAAATTGAAATTATTGAGAAATAAAAGATCAAACTTGGTTAAATTCCCGAATGACGTATAACTATAACCTAAGAATTTTTAAAGTAAACACAGGTGTGTTTATATTTTAATAAGTATTTAAATAATTGAACTAAGTGAAAAATTAGCCCGTGACAATATAATACCTATGTGCTTATGAAGAAAGTGAGTAAGTGTTACATGTGGCAGGAGTAGAATTTAACGACCGATAAGGCATTTATAGCTTAGTTGTTAGAGCGTCAGCGCGTAGAGCTGAAAGTTGCGAGTTCGAGTCTCGCTGAATGCGACATTTTTTAAATTTCTCCTTAATGTCATTTATTATATTTTTGTATACATACTTTCTAAAAAAATTTTAAAAATTTCAAAAATTTTCAAAAAAATCCCATGAGAGATATCTCAAATAATCGTTTACCAAAGAACAGTCTTAACTTATGTGTATATATTTTCAGATAATGTATTATTTGGTACTTAAAAAAGTCAAGTGTTACTTCAAAGTGACGGTGATTTAGACATTGTCATTAAGCTGAACATATAGTCTAATCGACAAGTTGAAAATGGTACAAAATAGAGATACTACTCTTAAAATTATGTGCGATAGCTCATTGGATCCGGAATGACGTCTAGAAAAATGTGCCAAAAGTGTGTATTAGCACATAAAAAATTGCAAAAATTATAAACAATTAAAGCTGAAAAAAAAATGGCATTTCGTTTTTTGCCGATATTGAATAAAATATTAATATTTAAGAAGTTTCAAAAAAAGATTCTGAAAGAGGAGGAAATTTCCAATAAAAAACTCCCAACTCCCGGAACTCTATCTTCATTATTTATAATTTTAATTTAACGCTGAAAATAGGTTTGCGCTTGACATTTTTAGATTGCGCGCGTGGCGTCAAAAGCGAGTACGGCACATTAATTAATTTATTTAAGGTATTGAATATTTTTTTTTAAATTTGAAAAAATTATGGTGTGTTATGAACACTATAAATAATTTATTCCCGTTGGAAATTTTACTTAAAGTTAATTTTTTAACAAGTTAAACAATTGTTAACTAACAAAATTTTCTTGAACTTTCGTCTTAATTGTAAATGAAAAACAATGTTTAAATAATTTCCGTAAAACTTTTTCGCTTCGTAGAGCCATTCTTATATACATACTTTACAAGATTACGCCATAAAAGTTAAAAAAATATTTATACTTTGTTTATAATAATTTTTGCAATTAACCAAAAACTGAAAAATCCAAGCAATGTTGTTTAACTACAAAAATTATTATAAACAAAGTATGAATATTTTTTTAATTTTTATGGCGTGATCTTGTAAAGTATGTATATAAGAATGGCTCTACGAAGCGAAAAATTTTTACAGAAATTATTTAAACATTTTTTTTTATTTACAATTAAGACAAAAGTTCAAGAAAAATTTCTTAGTTAACAATTGTTTAACTTGTTGAAAAATTAACTTTAAGTAAAATTTTTAACGGGAATAAATTATTTATAGTGTTCAGAATACACCATAATTTTTTCAAATTTAGAAAATAATATTCAATGCCTTAAATAAATTAATTAATGTACCGTACTCGCTTTTGACCTACACGCGCGCAACCTAAAAATGTCGCGCGCAGACCTATTTTCAGCGTTAAATTAAAATTATAAATAATGGAGATAGAGTTTCAGGAGTTTGGAGTTTTTTATTGGAAATTTCCTCCTCTTTTAGAATCTCTTTTTGAAATTTCTTAAATATTAATATTTTATTAAATATTGGCAAAAAACGAAATGTCATTTTTTTTCATCCTTAATTGTTTATAACTTTTGCAATTTTTTCTGTGCTAATACACGCTTTTGGCACATTTTTCTAGACGTCATTACGGATCCAATGAGGTATCGCACATAATTTTAAAAGTAGTATCTCTATTTTGTACCATTTTCAACTTGTCGACTAGACACTAGACTAATAGCTAATAAATATCGAAGACAACAACATATTAACATAACATAATAATTAGTTTTTAAGTTTTTTTTTTATAAATGTCGTACAATAAAAATTCGAAATAAACTACTCGAATGGTAAAAGGAATCGTTGCCAGTCGTTACCTGTGCGATATGAAGCCGGAATGCGCATGAGTGTTAATTTTCAAATTCAATTTCTAATGTTAAAATGTATTAAAAATTGTTTTAATTATATCAAAAACGTAAAATTTTGTTCGGTACAATCTATTAAAAAATATTGGACAAATTAAAGTAACACTTAATACTTAATCATAATTTTTGAAAATCGGTGGGTAAATTGTAAAGGTAATATTCTTATCTAAATATGAATGTCTGTATTTGTTTTAAGAGTGAAATAATACGGAGTTGGCCGGGTTTTACCGCCGAAGAACATTATATTACCACCGAAGATGGTTATAAACTTTTGGTAGAAAGAGCATACTCTAAAATTACCCAGAAAACCCCGTTAATCATAGTACATGGTATAGCTATGAGTGCTTTAGGTTGGGTAAATAGAGGAAATGTATCTCTTGGTAAGTTAATAAACAAAATACTATCATGATTTTAATTATTTTCCAAACTAATTATTACACATTAAACAATTTTCTAAGGTCGTCGATTAATAGCTAATTAATTTGTTTATTTGTTATTTATTTTTTAGCGAAGTTGTTAGGTGAGTTAGGTTATGACGTTTGGATGTTAAATTATCGAGGAACTTGGTATAGTAAGGGACATGTAAATTTAACTACCAATGATAAAAATTACTGGCACTATAAGTAAGTAGGATAACCTTATTAATATCGATGCAAAAACGTTATATGGATGTATTTTAATTAAACTTAAACAAACAAAATTTGATTAGTTATTTTCCATTTTCTATTACATTTTAATGACCAAAATATTTTTGTTTTGTGAAGGTAATTTTTGTTACATTCAACAAATAATAAACAATGAAATGATCTAATACACAAACTATTTGAAAAGTATTGGCTAATTAAAATAAAAAAAAAAAACAAATATAGTCTTCCAAACAGTGGCAATTTAAGAAATCCTTTTTTTTATTAAGGATGTCCTCGTAGGTATAGACCTAAATACAAATGTACCGAGAACATCTATTGGGACAAAAGAGACAATTTATTAATTTGGGATTTAAAGGCCTGCAAGTTAGGACGAGTGGAGTAGACGTGGGAAGGTTCCACAATCTGGAGACCCTGGGGATGAAGGAACGATCGAATCGATCCGTTCTCGATATCGGGCATTGAACAGTATAAGGGTGCATGGAGTTGGCACGTCGCGTTGCTCTGGCTGGTCTGGCAAAGGGGGCATTATAGAGCGGAGTTCTTCTGATTTATATCATAAGAGAGGTACTCAGCATCACAATCAGGAGATCCTGGGGATGAAGGAACGATCGAATCGATTCGTTCTCGATGTCGAGCATTAAACATTTGTTTTAAATTGTTCTCATTTTACTATCTCTTCTGCTAATAGTGTAAGAGCTAGAGCCAAAATTACGCCGTTATCTGTAATACAACAGTTCTCCTCTGCAATGTTCATTCAATACCTGTATTTACGTTTCTGCTCAGGCGGACATCCTAGTGGATACAGAGGGTAGCTATAAAGGGTAAAAGTTGCTCATTTATGGATAAAAAAATTTTTAGTCGAAGTTGTTGATGCGACTATTCGAAATCCCGACAGCTGACTGGATACAAAGGAGGTGGCTGACCAGGGTAAAGAGGGCCAAAATGTGGTCAAAAATGTTCATCTATAATGTGTCCGCCATTTCTATCACGAAATGTTTGACCCTTAAGGAGCATAAATCAAAAATAGTGGATAGCTGGGTGGATACAGGAGGCAGTAAACCAGGATCAAATAAACC
Organism: Altica lythri; assembly: GCA_964028335.1. Lineage (NCBI taxonomy): Eukaryota > Metazoa > Arthropoda > Insecta > Coleoptera > Chrysomelidae > Altica > Altica lythri. The sequence goes on from OZ034802.1 coordinate 61,681,972, forward strand.
ACTTATTTGAAGAACTTATCTGATGGGTAGTCAATTGATTTTTACTTTTGTTTTTCTGTTTTTGAGAATAATATATTTTCTTGAGATGAAAGTCGCAAATGAAAAATATACATTAAAGTTATGTTTTTAACGAACAAACACCATTTCTTTGTTTTAAGAATCCTCATGTATTTACTTACGACACCAACGACAGCCTCTCATTCTGTCTCTATTAGACATCATGGAATGTTAAAAACAGTTATGAACAATGGTTTTTGGTTTAAAACAATATTATTGTTTAAACACTATTTAAAAGCTTTTTGGTCACTTTTAACTTGTTTCTTCACAAATTAGTTTTTAAAATAATCTTGATGCGCCCTTTTTTACTCTCCATATGATTTTTCCTTGGATGTTGTGTGGTGTGTATACATTAATTAAAATAGTAAGCATTATTTGTTGGCTACGAGTTTATGGCTAAAGTTTTACAATGAATGCAGAATTCTTGCTTTAATACAAAGATATCGCATATCGCTTAAATTAATAATACAATATTCTAACTACATATTAATATTGAATCTCTGGTAATACCAAAACACAGTACTACACTGTGGTTGTGGTAACGTTTTTTTTTCCTTAAATTCTGCTGTTAAAATATAAAACTTTGTTGTTAGAAAATTGCTCCAAAAACATATTGAAAGTTCTAAAAACACCCATAATACCAATATTGGACTTATACTAAGCAAGTTGTTTTTGTTCTTAAATATATTCGGAGTTGGTTGAAAAGTTTTAAAAGCGACACCTTTTAACCAGTAGCGGACTCAAAATTTATACGCTATTTTAGAACTTAATCTTCTATTTGAAAAAACAAAAAATTCTATTTTGATTTGTCAACTCATTCTTTGTTTACAAACCATTAAAAGTTGACGTGTCGGTGTATTTAGTTACAATGGAAAAAACCAAATAGTATCGTGCAGTAATAAAATTCTTTGTTTTGGAAAGTTTATTCTTACAAAAATTTCCAACTGTGTATTAATGGGTTTAAGAGTTTAAACGTGGTCGTACAAGCGTAGAAGATAAACCACGTAGTAGATGTCCAAAAAGTGCAACAACACAAGAAACCATTGAGCAAGTCTATTATATTGTTTTTTAAGATCCAAGTTTGACTTGCGTGAATTTGCTGATACCATATGCATCTCAGATGAACGATTACTCCTTTTTTACACAAAGAATTACGTAAGAAGAAGGTGTTTGGCAAGTTAGAGCCGCATTCGTTAACAATTTAACAAAAACTGAATCGAATACAAATTGCGTGCGTTTTAAGTAGAATAAAACTGATTATGGGTCATTTTATAACTGTAGACAAGACTTGGATTTACCATCATGATCTTAAAAAGGGGTTTTGTTTTTCTTGAAAAAGGTATATTATTGCAACCTTTTGGACAAGTTGGTTAAAAAACGTTGTGACAAAAAGGCCCGCTTTTTAGAAGAGAACAAACAATCATTTTTCATTAAGACAATGCACGTGTTCACACAAGTTTGTTGACGATGGCCAAATTAAACGAATTAAAATACGAATTGCTTAAACAACCACCGTTTTTACCAGATTTGGGTCCCTTCGACTGTTTCCTCTATAGAAACTTAAAACGATTTCTACGTGGAAAGCCTGTTTTGTCGAATGAAGAAGCTATTAAAGCCGAGGAATAATATTTTGCAAAGCTTCCGAAAAATCATTAAAAAAATTGTATAAACTTACTGGAGGATTATTGGAATAAGTTTGTTCAAGCTGAGGGAGAATATTATGTTGAATAAAAAAATACACATTCTTTAATTTTTGCTTTTAAAACTTTTCGACCAACCTGTATGTTTATGCATACTTAGGTACCTACTTAGTTAAATTGTTCAGTTTGGATTTTACCGAAAATAAATAAAAAAAAAATATTTTTATTATAAAAAAGCTTTGTTAGGTAAAGTTTTTTCATTTGATATTAAGACTAATTGAAAAATTTGAACTCCAATATCGTCAGTGAATACTTTATCACATTTTTATGTATTTTTTAGTATCAACGACTTAGGTATATATGATGTTCGGTCAACGATACAGCATGTAAGAGAGCAGACCAAACAGAAACCTATTTATATAGGCTACTCAATGGGTACCACAGGATTTTTTATTTACTCACTTACCTATCCAAAAGAAGCCAAGCAAAATGTCAAAGCTATGATAGGTTTAGCACCAGTGTCAAAGTTTATTAATATCAAATCAATTTTGAAATATACCTCTTATTCCTGGCCATTATTAAAAGTAAGATTCAATTTTCAAATATTACTTACAATAATTAATATCTTTATTGGTAAAATTCTGTTGTGAATTTAACATAAAAGGGCATTGTGGGCAAATTTTTCATATCGTTTGGTGCTATCAATTCTAAATTATGTCATGTACCTACACAATTTTACACTTTCACAAATTTTTTTGGAGAAATTTATACAAATCATTTAATTTGAGCCTGATGACCTTGACCGTTGCAATGCATTCATTGGTCAAGATTTAAGTGCTAAATAACAAATTTTAATACAAAATTACTACTATGTTGTTTGCTTAATGAATTTGAATTACATTCCAGTAAAAGTAAACTGTAAAGCGGATCGTTTTAAAATTATAAATAGCTGCAATTTATTTGTTAAAACTATACCTTATTTAAAAACTAGGAGGAGCGATTTGAATTTAAGTTGGCAACACTCGCGTTTGTTTATTGGTTAATTTGGAGGCAAGTTTACACTATAAAAATTTGCCACTTACATTTTATCAAGTAATTTATTACATATATGGTAATTTGTGACATTTATAGGTTATGTTTTCAAAGTGTGAAATATTTATAATGGTGACTTTTGTTAATTGATTTCTTTTTTTAATATAATTATTGTAAGTTTACTTTGTGACCATCTTAGACCATATATAAAGTGTCCATAAACATTTATTTTCAATTTTATTTAAATGAAAGAAATGTATTTAAATTTGCCGCCTTGTAAATTTTCTAGTAACTTATTTGGCTGTAAGTCTGGCTTTTCAAATCACTCCTCCTAGTTTTTAAATGAAGTATAGTTGTATGAACAATGCAACGAACCTACCTTGTCCTTGTCCACATTGAACTGTCCCGCTTAATCAGGATATGCTTGATTTGATTAAAATCTACAGTGAGTCTGACATGTAAAGAAAAAAAAAAAGAGAAAAAACAGTCAGTATATAAGAATATTGTAAATGTAAAACAAGTAAAATAAGATCATCAAATAATACACTGAAGGACAAAAAAAGTGGCGCACCCAAAATTTTCAGAAAATATAAACCTTCAAAACTTTTGAGTTGGTGGTCCGATTGCAAAGATTCTTTTTTTATTTTAGAGAATGGTTCTTTGGTATTACGACGCGGTTATAAGAGCTTTTAATAATTTTCGATTTGTAGCCAGTATTGATTAAATAACAAGTACACGTTTTTTACGCTATTTTTGAAACACCCTGTGGACGTTCCTGCTACTCTAGTCGTACTAAGTCTTTTATGGGCATGTTAAGTAGAGCCTCTTTTACATTTTTGGTCTTAAATCATGTCTCTATCTTAGATGGTTCAAAAGATAGAGGCTTTCAAGCAAATTTTTACTCCCAGCACAAAAATCCATTTTTTTTCAATAGGAAAAAGTAGGCTGAGTGCTTATTTGTGACAGTGTCATTTTGGCTAAACTTCTGACTGTCAGTAGTTTGTGTAGTAGTTTTTCGCGAAAATTTATAATGGTTCAACAAATTACACTCAAGCAGGTTTCACGAATGATGGCTCTTGTAGACGATGGTAAAAGTAAAAGATATGCAGCACGAGCGGTTGGTTTTCCCGATGCAACTGGACGGCGAGAAATTCAGAGGTATCAACAAACTGGCCAATGTCATAGAAGAGCTGGTTCAGGGCGCCCTAGGAGTACCTTCAATATTGATGATCGATTTATAAGATTGCAAACTTAGCGCAATCGTTTCCAAACTGCTGTTAAAACAAACCATCAATTAAGACAGGTACGCGAAACGCATGTAAGTGATAAAACGATTTGTTGAAGATTGAAGTAATCTAAGAGCTAGGAGATCAGCAACAGGACCAAGATTACTTCAAAGACATAGGAAAGCTCGTCGTCGCTTCGTCGAAGAATATGGAGATTGGCGTGATCCCGAATGGGATAGAGTGTTATTTACCGATGAATCGAGATTCTGTTTATATTCAAGTGATGGTCTTCAAAGAGCATGGAGAAGACCTAGAAAACGATATGAACAGGATATGATTGGAGAGCAAAAGAGTTTTGGAGGTGGTTCCGTAATGACCTGGGGAGGAATTTCAATGTAACCCCGTACAGAACTTTGCGCGCTTCCAAGAAATGCTCTAACGGCCAATATGTACATAGAGAACATTTTAGAGCAGCACGTGGTACCATTTGCACCATTCGTTGGAGATGCATTTTAATTAATGCACGACAATGCAAGGCCATACACTGCCCAAACTGTTTGTGGATATTTCAAGCAAGTTGGTATAGCAACCATAGTATGGCCTCCCAAGAGCCCCGATATGAGCCCTATCGAGCACTTGCGGGATGATTTAGGGCGTCGAATTAGGTCTCGTCAAATTGTTCCACAAAATCTTGTTGCTTTGGGTGATGCACTTGTTGAAAAGTGGAACAATATTCATCAGGAAAGGATTGCAAACCCAATTCATAGCATACCAAAAAAAATTGAGTCTTTGAAAAGAGCAAGGGAAGCCAATACTCGATATTACTTATTGTTGTTTATGTTATATTGTCGTTATTATTGTTGTTGTTTTGTAAACTTAATAAAATTCTTAATAAAAGCAAAACTTTGCTTGAAAGCCTCTATCTTTTGAATTATCTAAGATAGAGACATGATTTAAAACCAAGAATGTAAAAGAGGCTCTACTTAACATGCCCATAAAAGACTTAGTACCACTAGAGTAGCAGCAACGTCCACAGGGTGTTTCAAAAATAGCGTAAAAAACGTGTACTTGTTATTTAATCAATACTGGCTACAAACCGAAAATTATTAAAAGCTCTTATAACCGCGTCGTAATACCAAAGAACCATTCTCTAAAATAAAAAAAGAATCATTGCAATCGGACCACCAACTCAAAAGTTTTGAAGGTTTATATTTTATGAAAATTTTGGGTGCGCCACTTTTTTTGTCCTTCAGTGTAGATGGAGTCCAAGGATTAAAGCATCATACGCCTATGATTTTTTGTTTTTGTTTTTTTTTTCATGTCGCACCCAATGAAATAGTTTATTGTTACCGTTGGTGATATAAATTTGGATTTCAAATTTTTATAAACACTGGTAATGGATAACCTACTTCGTTATAAAATGAATCATTTTCCTACATAATAACGTAAGTTTAGTTTAAATTTTGCTGACTTTTGATTAGCGAATGCAAATAAAACTGGCAAAACGCTTAAACGAGGAAGAGTTATAGCTTTAAACTAGTCCAAACATGAAACTGGAAATGCTAATTAATGCTTATAGTAAACACATTATTTTAAGATATTTCTAATTGAAGCTTTATAAAACCCATAAGAAATATTTCCAAATAATTAGTTTACCCATGGTCCCGATCTTCCAACCGAATAAAACTATAAGCCTCGTTTCACACTTATACGGTTCCATTCGGTTTGGTGCGTATTCGATTCGTTTTCGGTGGCCGCCGGTGTGAAACGGTGATACGGGTGTGTTCGGTACCTAATAGATAACTGATAGAACCGAAAACCCCCTCGACACGAATCGGTTTCGTTGGGTTTCCATTCGGGTCCATGGTTCACAAAAGCAATTGGTCGTTTACACACATGCGGTTTAGTTTCGGTTCGGTCACGATTTCGGCAAGGGAAAATATTATTTAATTTTCATTTTCTCATTTAAAATTTTGTAATTTACATTTGGCAATGTCTGATTCACTTGACATTGATATTGATCGGCTAATTACCATTTTGAAAAAAGGGTATAAAATGCACCAAATTCCACCCGTGGATTGGGTGTACCCAGTGAAGTCGATTATTCCTATTTCGTTTTTTGATTCTTCTATAGAGAAATAACATGGCAGCAATTTGTCTTTTCTCTATAGTGAGCATTGTGAGAAAAGTGAGTAAAAAATTCAGTACTGCGTATTCGATGATTCGATCATGAAATCAAACCTTATACTAACCGAGTGTGTGTGAAGAGTTTTCATTCGTTTTAGGCGCTATCGAAAACGAATCGAATACGCACCGAACCGAATCGAACCGTAGGTGTGAAACGAGGCGAAGACGGGACACAAAAAAAGTAACATCTATATATATATAAAACTCAAAGGTGACTGACTGACTGACTGACATAGTGATCTATCAACGCAGAGCCCAAACCGCTGGACGGATGGGGCTGAAATTTGGCATGCAGGTAGATGTTATAACGTAGGCATCCGCTAAGAAAGGATTTTGATTAATTCCATCCCCAAGGGGATAAAATAGGGAATGAAAGTTTGTATGAAACTTTGTGAATTTCAAACCGATCGGCCCGAGATTTTGCATGCATATAGCATGCAAGTTTTTATAGGTTTAACATAATAATAGTCTAATACCACTCGCACTTTAATGTGCGGGGTGTGTGGAGCGGTGAGGCGGTAGCACGCTGCTGCTGGCCGACATGACATTGTCGATAGACGCGTAGAGTCTTGAAAATTCGGGAATATTTTTTTTTATTACGTAGTGGTGTACTAAGAAATGACTTTTATAAATTTCACTCCTAAGGATTTAAAATAGGGGTTAAAAATTTGTATGAAATTCGGTGGCAACAAAAACTAAAGTTCACGCGGATAAAGTCGCGGGCGGCCACTAGTGTGTTATAAGTTGAATCAAGACGATTAAAAGCTGACTAATTACTGATGCATCTGTTGCTTTGAGCATTACCGCGTAAAGGTAAAGGTTGCAGAATCGAGTCCTATAAGATGCGACATTTTTTCAATTTTTTCTTAAAATCATTTTCTTGTTTATATTCTTTTTAAATTTCATATAGAAAGTTATGTCATCTGAGTCCAGTTATGTCATCTGAGTTTGAAAGGATTTTTAGAAAATTTGGTATGCAGTGAATTTCGGTGCCGATAAATCGGTCTAGCTAGGTTTCATTTATTCCGCTTTTTTGTACAATAAAAACTGCAATAAGAATGTATATAAAAACTATGACTTCCCGAGTATTAGCGAGGAGTAATATTACTATTATCTAATATATTTAAATAAGTAAAATCTCGGAAACGGTTTCAACCATTTCAAGAATACCTCCATAATTAGGTTTTCGCTCGTCCTACCCGTGCTGTTAAACGAACAGAAATATCTTATGATTTAGATGTTTCACGAGCAAAGCTCGGTAATCCAGGTACTTGTATTTATATATAAAAACGTATGGGTGGTCCACGGGAAAAGTCAAAATATAACATTACTCTTATCGACAAACGTTCTATAATTGGTTCGTTTAAGGTCAGCAAACGAATTTGTCTATTTCCTTTATAAATCCGTCAAATATGTCTTCCCTAATCTTTAATAAATACTATAAGTACCTAAGTTTTAACCAATTGTGACTATATTATATTGTGTTACACATGTATCATTAACTATAGAAATACGCAAAAAAACTTATAGGTATAGCACCTTAATTCTTGATTACCTACATCGAGTTAGTACGATATTAAAATCTCTAATTTTTAGGGTGTCTTATCTAAATCACCAGTTTTTTAAACTTGTATGATACTGACGAAATCTTACATTACATTTGTGCATTAAACTGCATTTTAAAGTACGGTTTAAAATTAATGGGTAAAGAATAATGAAAATGAGTCTGATTTTGTAAATCGCTGGACATTTAAGGTCGCTGAATACGAATATAAAGTGAGTACCTAGTGCACAGAAAGAATGTTATTAACGTATTATGAATATTCATTAAATATTTGACCCAAACTCCTTACTCTGGAGTTTTTGATGTTGTTGAAAACGAATATGGCGATGGGAAAGCCCTGTACAGTACCTGGTGTTCGAAAGGAGGTGCTAGCAACGTCTTCCTGTCTTATTCAGTTTTTTTCTATGAACCCAAACTCGCTGAACACGAACATTGTCACAATTAAAGTCTCTGAGATACCTAGTGCTGGCATTGTTTGTTTTCAGCTAAAGTACAATAAAAGTTTGTTAAATGTATGGGAAAGACAGGCAAAGATTTTACATGAAGATTGTAAAAAAATGTTTTAATACCAACAGAATTTAAAGTGCACAATTAAAAAACGTTAGTATCAGCAACAAAAAAATGTATAAAATCATATTAATGTTTAACAATTTAAAAAAAAAACATAAATAACAACATTCTGTTCATTCTCTGCATGCCACAGAGAGAACAATTATATGTAAAGCGGAAAACCTACACCACCTTTACCCAGGCCGCCTTGTCTACCAGAACACAAATATACTGCCTCTCCCCTCTGGATTCCAGAGCAACGACTCTTCAGGGAACGAACATCGCAGTCCAGAGGACCCTCCATACCCACTGAAATGGAGGACTCCAAAGAAGATCAAGAGTTCCGAAAATCAAGATCTCCCCTCCTTCCCTAAGACTCCTCCAAACAGTAGACAGGTACCTTCCCGCAGAACTGGAGGCACTCCTTAATAAGGCCCCTTTTTTCTATAGATAGATGGTTGATGATGTAAACATGATGGACGACCACCACCACACTAAATACACAAAAAAATTACCCCTGGAGAAGGTTTCTGTCGTTCCCTTCGTTCTCGCCAAATGGGAGGCATCACGACGGAGGAGACACGCCACAGCGTCAATTTCCCAAACCCACATTGCACCACGTGGGTCACACTCTACACACTCACACTGACATCCAAAAAAGAATGATGATTAGGACAAGTTTAAAGAACTTTGAAACCGGAAGACACAGGAGCTAAAGAGAAATCTACACCAACTAGCTACATATGGAGAGGTTTGTGAGAGCAGGGCTGGCGACCGATGCTAACACCATCCACACCTTCCCATCCACTCCCTGAAAAGGAGTCCTACAACAAGGTCCTTACATCCAACACACCCACCCACACCACATTCCTTTGAACTTCCTTAACTTTATTTATATAGTCCAGAGGAAAACGTTAATGCACCAGGTACTTGGTAAATCCTTGTCGACCTCATACTTGTGTTTAGCGATCTAAAAAATCCCCTACAAACAAAATGACATTTATTTTCATCATTGGTTACTGATTTAAAAACTTTTGATAATTGAATACCCTAAAACGAACTTTTGATATGAGTTTTTCTTGGTCACACATACAATTTGAGATTTCGTTACCTATTACCTATTAGAATAGTTCAAAAAGTTTGTACAAATTATCGTGTAACCAATTCACCAAATTGAAACTAAGATCCATTTTTGTACTTTATATTTCCAACTATTGGATGTGATCTGACCGTGATTAAAAACCAACTAAGTAGTTAATTTTGGACAAATATGTACATGAAAGTTGTCACATTTTTCTCTATAATATGGGTTGGAGTTTTAGAAGTAAAATTCACAACATTAATTGATACCTTAGTTTGGACTAACAGATAACAGTCTTTCTGTTAATATCGTATACAATTAAATATTGGGAATTCCAGGAAAAACGTTTTAATTTTAATATTATAATCGCAATTTAGAAGGATGCTGACGTCACAAATATTTTATTATTTTAATCCACTATTTCACTGACTGTAAGTTTATTTTTTAGCAAATAATTTATACTTTATGGAACGGTGAAATTTTACCCGGTTATTCAAAGTTATTAAGACCATTAGTGAATTATTCTGGAGGCATGTATTTGGTTCAATCCGTCGTTAATCTTATATTCGGTGACGATTATGAGCAAATGGATCCAGTAAGTTACCATGTTGCATTTATTTATTTGAATTTTAATCTTAATAAACAATTTTTATAGCTAACCTATCCTCAATTTATTACTCAATTGATAGATACCGCGGCTGTAAATGTATATGGCCATTATCTACAATTTCATCAAACTGGAAATTTCTCAAAATTTGATTATGGTAAAGAACAAAATATAGAATATTATGGATCAGAAAGTCCTCCACTGTATGATTTATCTAAAATTGAAGTGCCAGTCACCATGTTTGTAGGAGAAAATGATTGGTTAGCTACGTTACAGGTGAAAATATTTAATAATAATAATAATATAACAGAAACTAATTGGTAATGGGAATTAATCAAAAAACAACATTTTTATTATTTTTAATAATACTAGCTTTAAATTTAAATAAAGTCGTTTATGAGGTAATATATAGTTAAAACCCGTAATTTTATCTATATAAGGTTTTATAATTATTTTATATATAGAGTATTCTTAATAAAAATCTAAGGATCATATTTGACCATACGGTACAACTGGTTATTACCCACTTTAACGGGACTTTTAACGTAGACACCCTTCCTGTTTCGAAGAAACATTGAAAGTTTACAGCCTTTTTTTGTTGGTTTTGAAACTAACTATAAGTTTTTGCTATAAATTTTATTTTACTTAGAAAAATAAACGACTTGCAAACTAAGGTTTAAGCTTTATTTGTGCAGTTTTTATTTGGCAACCTATCCCTTGATTTCAGAAACCTGGAGAGCAAACTCTTGATTAAGCTAAGCTAGAGTGAGCCTTATTTGCAATAAGTTAATTTAAATTTCATATATTTTATAACAATTAAATATGGAATTTGTTGTCGAAAATTTAACGTTGCAAACTAGATCCACATTTCTGCATGTTATCCGGAAAAATTTGCAATAATTATTGTTTTTAATTTGAATGTGATTGACGCTTGCGCAGAAGGTCGAAGGCAGCTCTGAATGATCTTTAATAGTCATATAAAAATGTAGATTTATCACAAAAAATGCAATCATCAGGATATGTTGCCTATCCAACAAGAGGCAAACATGCGACTCATCCATTACATTCAACGATCAGACAGTGGTAGCGGGCGACTCCATTACGCTGGTTGGTATAACGATCTCCCAGGACTTACTATGGAACGAACATATTGCATCCATAGCAACTGCAGCAGGAAAGAAATTGGGCTTTCTGTTTAGAACATGGAAATATTTTTCTCCATCACAAAAAATGCAATCATCAGGATATGTTGCCTATCCAACAAGAGGCAAACATGCGACTCATCCATTACATTCAACGATCAGACAGTGGTAGCGGGCGACTCCATTACGCTGGTTGGTATAACGATCTCCCAGGACTTACTATGGAACGAACATATTGCATCCATAGCAACTGCAGCAGGAAAGAAATTGGGCTTTCTGTTTAGAACATGGAAATATTTTTCTCCATCCAACTTGGCTACTCTTTACAAAGCCCAAATACTGCCTAATCTTAAATACTGCTCGCATGTATGGGGTTCGGCGGCTCCGTCAAGGCTCGGAGTTCTTGATGCAATACAGAGAAGAGCAGTTCGACTAATAAACGACACCAGTATCACCAAAAACCTAGCACCATTATCCCACCGAAGAGCAGTAGCTGATCTCTCCTTGTTTTAACGATACATAAACGGATTTTGCTCGGAATTGACAAAGAAATTTTTGAAAAATTTTTTGAAGCTGAGAGAGTGCTAATAATGTCCCAACACGTTATAGACTGTTTATTAGATTAAATTATTTATTTTATTATCATCATTATTATTATCATTATTTAAATTCCCTTTTAAAATAAATGTTGATGATACAATTTGTGTACTACCAATAAACAAAATTATTTAAACTCTTAATGATTTCAATAATGATAATAATATATCAAATTTTCGTGTACTTAGTAATGTATATATTATATAAAAGCGAAAGGTCACTCACCACCATATCTTAAAAACTATAAGACCAACAAACTTGAAATTTGGCAGGTAGGTTTCTTATAGGGTCTACGTCCGCTAAGAAAGGATTTTACGAAACTCTACCCATTAGGGGGTAAAACGGGGGATGGAAATTTGTATGAAAGTCCTATGTTTTTCAAGTAAGGTATACTAAGATTCCAAAATAGTAGGCACTAAATTCTCGGAACTATTATTGCAATAAAACAAAAACAATGTTGTCAGGTTGTAATTTAATATATTTTAACATTTTCTATTTTAATTATTTACATGCAGCTAAACGGTCGTAGAATAGCGGTAACGTGTTTTATTCATTAAAGAAACTTCTTCTTAATGACATGTATTCAACAACATCAATTTTTTGTTAAATGAATCTAAAATAATTAAATTATATTCTGCGGCTAAAATTTATAAATGGCAACGTCTTCTAGGCAGAGATGTATACTGAGCGGAAAAAAGAACGACAGATTAAATTTGCCGTAAGATAGAGAGAGAGCTATAAATATTGACCCTTCCACTGCGAAGGGCTTAATAATCATGGTCGTAACATTGGTTGAGTAATACGTAAAGTAAATTTGCTGTGAATTGTGAGCAATATGGAAGGTGAAAGCAGTCAAAGTAAACGCCGTCGTCCGAATTTTTCTGAAAGAGAAAAAATTATTATATACAATGTATATTGTGGGCTTCGAGAAAGGAATAAAACACCTCCATCAAGGTGGCTGACCCAAAGTGGAGAAATTTGTCGAAATTTATTTCAAAATTAGGTGCATTTTAGGTGCTATTTAGGTGCGCAAAACAAAAATTAGGTGCACTAACCCTTTTTGAAATATTTACGAAAAACCTTGGGCCAGCCAGCCTTTAACAACCTAGCTGACCCATAAGAAAAAAAAACAAAAAACAAGGATTAAATAATCTTTAAATTAGGTGCTAATTAAGTGCTTTTTAAAACACGAAACATAAAATAAAAAATTTAAAAATTAAACGTCTTAAAATTGAATATATTGATTGTGTATGGCAAAATGCCACATTTCTTCTTGCACTTTGAACCAAAATGGACATCGGCAGTTTAAGAACAGTTAGAAATCGGTAAAAATTTCTTGTCCTGTAATTTTTTTAATGGATAATTCGGAAGGTCACCACAAATTTTTTTTTTTATTTTTTTTAACTCGGACCGCTGAGCGAGACTTGCAAGTGCAACCGGTCATTTCCGGAAATGATGATTAATATAAAATTCACTTTGTCAGAGATTTAAGTGCTTATTAAGTGCAATAGTTTCACGAGCAAAATAAACTGCTAATGAGCAATTTCAACTGAAAATATTTGTCCAAAGTTTTCTTGCGTCTCAACTAAGAGTGTCAATCTGCACTTTTAAAGCACATGATCAAGATCAAGATCATTAAAATTTTCTTGTAATTCTATTACTTAATAATTCTCTCGTCCGAAATGAAATAATTTTTTTTTAACTGGGACTGCTGAGCTTGTTACCGGTCACTTCCAAATATAATAATTATTATAAAAAACTTTTTGTCAAATAGTTAAGTGCTCAGTAAGGGCAACAGACTCAATAACAGAACAAACCGCTGATGAGACAAGTCAACTTGAAATTCTTAGCCTAAGTCTTAAACCAAGTGTGTCATTCTGCACTTTCTAAGCACTTAAAAACTGGTACAAATACCTACGAAATAATCCCATAAAATTTCCATAGTTTTTTTGCGCGTAGTTCCGATAATTAATTGACTTTACAAAAGATGCAAATGAGAATTTGATCGACGCTAATTTAGATTTAAAGTTGACAGAAAAAAAAAACAAAAATAAACCGAATAAAAGAAAAATTATTTCGGAGGAGATAATTATTAAGTAATAGAATTACAAGAAAATTTTAATGATCTTGATCTTGATCATGTGCTTAAAAAGTGCAGATTGACACCCTTAATTAAGACGCAAGAAAACTTTGGCCAAATATTTTCAGTTGAAATTGCTCATTAGCAGTTTATTTTGCTCGTGAAACTATTGCACTTAATAAGCACTTAAATCTCTGACAAAGTGAATTTTATATTAATCATCATTTCCGGAAATGACCGGTTGCAAGTCTCGCTCAGCGGTCCGAGTTAAAAAAAAATAAAAAAAAAAATTTGTGGTGACCTTCCGAATTATCCATTAAAAAAATTACAGGACAAGAAATTTTTACCGATTTTTAATTGTTCTTAAACTGCCGATGTCCATTTTGGTTCAAAGTGCAAGAAGAAATGTGGCATTTTGCCATACACAATCAATATATATTCAATTTTAAGACGTTTAATTTTTAAATTTTTTATTTTATGTTTCGTGTTTTAAAAAGCACTTAATTAGCACCTAATTTAAAGATTATTTAATCCTTGTTTTTTGTTTTTTTTTCTTATGGGTCAGCTAGGTTGTTAAAGGCTGGCTGACCCATGGTTTTTCGTAAATATTTCAAAAACGGTTAGTGCACCTAATTTTTGTTTGGCGCACCTAAATAGCACCTAAAATGCACCTAATTTTGAAATAAATTTCGACAAATTTCTCCACTTTGGGTCAGCCACCTTGATGGAGGTGAATAAAACTATGTTGCATAACGACATAGTTAATCTGTGTAGTGATTTAACTAAAGTGTCGACGAGAAGTGTTCACAGAATTATTAAAACTTTTAAAGAAAATGAAGGTAAATCTGATAAAGTTTCTAAAGGCATTGAAACTAGAGGAAGAAAACAAATTCAGATAGATGATTGTACCAAATATGTCATTCGTAGGAAATTCCATTCGTTCTTTTTCCGAAATGAAATCCCAACCTTAATAAAAGTCGCAGCCGAAATAAGTTCCGATGATTCGATGCCCAAAATATCACGACGTGTTTTATTGCGAACATTAAAGCAAATGAACATTAAATTTATGAAAAGATGTAGGAAAAGTGTTCTTATAGAAAGAGAAGAAATTATTTTGTGGAGGAGAAATTACTTACAAAAAATCCGAGAGTATCGTCGTGAAGGTAGAAAGATTTACTATTTAGGTGAGACTTTGTTGAATCAAGGCCATACTGTCTCAAAGGTATGGCAAGATTTAGAAATAAAAAGTCGTCGACAAGCTTTCATTGAAGGCCTCTCGACAGGATTAAAAGCGCCAGCTGGCAAAGGTCGAAGGCTGATAATAACTCACATAGGCAGCGATTCGGAGTTTTTAGAAAATGGCTTGTTACTCTTTGAGTCCAAGAAAACTAGCGACTACCATGAGAAAATGGACGCCCAAAAGTTCAAAAGTTGGTTTTCTAAGATTTCACTTAATCTTGAACCAAACTCAGTTGTCGTTATGGACAATGCCTCATACCACAGTAGACAATAATTAGAGCAATCACCAACAACTGCCTGGCGAAAAGCTGATATTATTAAATGACTATCTCAAAAAAATTTGCCATTTGACGATAATATGTTAAAAATCCAATTGCTTAATACTGCAAGGCAACATATACCTCGGTTAAAGAAATATGTTGTTGACGAAATGAGAGCAACATAATCGTACACCGCCTGCCTCCTTACCATTGTGAACTAAACCCGATCGAGCTAATATGGGCTCAAATAAAAAACCAAGTGGCGAGAGAAAACTTGACTTTTAAAATGGATGAAGTAAAAGGCTTACTAGCTACTGCTATAGAAAATGCCACCCCTGAGTCATGGAAAAAATGCATAACACATATCATAAAAGAAGAAGACAAAATCTGGGATCTCGACACTAGAATGGACATTGCAACTGAACCATTAATTATTAACTTAAAGAATAGCGATCACGAATCACGACAGTTGCTCATCATCCGACGAGTTTTCTTTAGAGGATAGTGAATAATATGATACAGGTAATTTTAATTTTTTTGCGATTATTTGCAACATTTCACAAAAAATTAAGATGGCCAACTTAGGTTCAAATTTACATAAATTACATGTAAACTTTTGCTAAGACGACTTTCTTGATTTTTTTTAAATGATGCAAATAATCGCCTAAACCACTATGATTAATCTGAATGTAGAAATTGGAATTTTAGTCTTTCAAATTGAAATTTTTTTTTTTAAATTATAAACATCATTAATCATTTTACAAAACTTTGTGTAAAATAATAAATAATTGTACTACCTACTTTCACTTGAAACAATATGCCACTGGAAGAGACTGATTAAGAATTTAGTGCCTACTATTTTGGAATCGTGGAGGTGTAGTTATATTGTATTTTTAGAAATCAACCCCCTTTTAAGGGTTGAACGGGGGTCGGAAGTAACTATGCTACTTTTATGGCGGAAAAATGACTCATTTCCACGGAAAAACTTAATAACGCGGTCGAAGTCGCAGGCGGAATGCTGTCTATTCACATAACCACCTATGCCCCAACGGCTCCTTTAAAATTAAACACCTATACTGACCTTTAATTCAATGACCTTTAACTTTTTGATTAAACAATCCGGAAGTGTACTGATTTATAATAAACTAGAACAAACCACAGTAAATAGGTACGTTTTAAAATCTAAAATATCTAAATGATATAAATACTTTATTTTTATGGGTAGAAAAGGGATAATAATACTTTAAGGATATACAAGTAAACATCTCAGAAGTAAGTGTCGTGAGTATAAAAATCACTGATTGCAAGTAACTATTTGAATCGACAATTACGAACATATTAAATTACGTTAATTTAAGTTTGAATAATAACGGAAAATAACTCTTTTTTAGGTGAAAGGGGCAACACGATTTTCAAATTGGTCTCTTGTCACTTCCAATTTAGTTTACTAAAATTAACCTATCAGGGGCAGAACTTATTTTAAAATATTAGACATTGTCAACAATAAATATTAACAATATTATAATACCAGTATTTAATATTCACTGTGTTACACTATTTTGTTTTAATTTAATAGAAAAAGCAAATCAAATCAATTTAAATGTTATTTATTGCTTGGTAAAATAGAAACTCTTAGGGCACCAGTGACATGATTACGATGACGGATACCATGTATGAAGCGCAAACAGGAATTCTGAACCTTTTGGATCCAAGAAGTAAAGCGATCAGGATAAGGGCCGTAAACAGCATAACAGAAATAAAAATTACTTAGGACAAGGAAGTCACATAATGTCTTTCGTAGAGCAATTGGTGAACACCACCTCCTTGGCGTTAAATGGAATTTACTCTAGATCCTTAAACCTAAAAATAAAATGGGCTATGGATTTTTGGTTAAGTGTGGTTCAGTCAAAACTCACAGGAATAACCATAGCTGCAAAAGAATTAATCAATAGGAACATCACAGGCAGGAATATAGATATATACACAGACTGCCGACAAGCACTACTGACCTTGGATAGACCACGTTTCACTTCAAGTTTAGTACTAGAATGTCACCAATCTCTAACTGAGGCCAGCCAGAATAACGTGGTCACTCTCAGCTGGATCAAAGGACATGGGAACTCTAAAGGCAACCGCATTGCGAACAATTAAGCAAGGAGGGCTGCGGGCTACAAATATGTTAGCCCTTGCCCATCTACCAAGCTAACATTGTCTGCAGTCGTGGACCTTATCAAACAGCACTCTCACCAAAAATTTATACAGTGCTGGGATGAAACTACGAACTGTAGACTGGCCAGAGAGTTATTACCTCATCCTGGCGAGGAAACAGCAAAAAAAATTTAAGGCATTGACCAGACAAAATCTCCGAACAGCTTTGGGAATCTTGATAGGTCATTGCCAATTGCGACAACATCTCTTTAGGATGAAATTAACAGAATCGCCGCTATGCAGAGGCTGCGAACAAGAAGAGAAAACAGTAGAACACATTATGTATGACTGCTCTGCTTTTTCTGAAATCAGAAGATCCGTGTTGGGCGAGTATTGGCTTACACCAGCCGATGTCAGGGAGATCCTTCTCGGGAGCCTCATCACCTATTTTAAATCACTAGGCCTGGTGACAGCCTGAGGTGTGGATATCCCTGCATACGGGAGGATGCACAATGGGTCATATGTGGCCTCAGTACTTGCTAAGCACTAGCTCGCCCCTCCCCAAATATCCAAATCCAGAAATCCCTGTTGCGAACCAGCAGACAAGGTCAAAGGGTCAAAAAACACACCAGAAATCTTTACTCGCTGCGACCTATTCTGGAGATATTGAGTGAAAAATTACAGAGGAATCTCTGATAGACCAATACATCGAAGAATACTCAGTAATAACTCGATAGAATCAAAAGCTTTTAAAAAATCTATGAGGATCAGAGCAGTATTTTAGTGAGCATGAAGGGATGCAAAAATATCATTTGTTAAACAACATAAAGCAGTTGCACAGCTGTAACCTGTCCTCAAACCAGACCCAGTTTCAGGAAGCACTTCGAAAGTGCGCAGATGTTGCCGCAATTGACGTTCAATAACCTTTTCCAAAATTTTTAAAAGTGCTGATAAATTACTTAGATCTGCAAATGCCTCACACTTTTTACCCTTTGGAATGGGGATAGTAATTGCCTCTTACCCCAGACAGAAGGAATCACCCCCTCCGGAAGGCATGTATTAATAATATTTGTAGGAAGTAATAGAACAAATAGACAAGAATAAAGTCACTAAAACCAGAAAGTGTGTTCCCATAAATAGTTAGATAGCTGCCAATACTTTCCGTGACACATTTTTAGGTCCCCGGAAAATTAAGAGTACCTACAAGATTATTCGTGCTTTTACTGCGCGCGAAATTTAATTTGTATTTTATTTTTACTGTTGATATTAATTTACAATATAGATTTTACTAATAATATAAATAATCTAATAATTTTTTAAATTTTCCATAAATAGAAATTATTTAGCAGATATTTAAGTATATATTATAAATAACGTGCTAAGAATGGTGCCTGTAACCGGCAACCCGTTTTGCAGTCACTTCATAAATAATTGCGTTGGCCGTCACGTCGCAAAAATAATTGTTTATATTTTTTAAAGGCCGCACTGTTAGATTTTTTTTAAGGTTTATATGCGGGTTTAGTGCACTGAAAAATAAAAATCTCATGGAAGGTATTGGCAGCTTCCTAACTAGAACATTGATACTAAGTTCAGGCGTTTATTGGATTCCATAAACCACGAAGTATAGATACGAGTTTTAACGTAATGTTAAACAAATGGTGTCAATTTAGGGGACAGAACTATTGCCGGTAGAGTGCGCCCGTGTTCAAGAGATACTCGTTTAAATCCTTACGCGTGAAGTTTTGTTGCTATTGACAGCTTTTATGACAACTAATTTTAAATAAATAATAGTTATTTATGTATCAAGGGCGTAAAACAGGCGTTTATGGACCGCAATGTGTAACGTAAGGTTACTTGTGCCGCCAGTGGCAAAAAATAGAACTATGATCTGGGTTGATTATTGTGTCCAGAAGTATTATGAAAAAGCCTATACCGTGTATACTCCTGGTATCTATACTTCATGCCATAAACGAATATTTTCAAGTAGTTCGTTCCTATTCAAAATGATGTAAATCTGTTGGAACAATCAGTACAACTGGAATTCTTAATTTGTTCAAAGAGATTCTATCTATTCTGTGTGCGGCTGGATCTGGATCTGGAAATTTGGGAGGGGCGAGCTAGTGCTCAGCCAGCACTGAGGCCACATATGACCCATTGTGCATCCTCCCGTATGTAGGGATATCCTCACCTCAGGATGTGACCAGACCTATTGATTTAAAATAGGTGATGAGGCTCCCGAGGGGGATCTCCCTGACATCGGCTGGTGTAAGCCAATACTCGCCCAACACGGTTCTTCTTCTGTGCGGCTATTTTTTCGTATTTTGAAGTCGTGATGAAAATAATGAAAAATCCTCTGTTTAATTGTCAGAAACAAGATTCTTCAATCAACATGCACATTATCAAGAAAATTTGGTAGTGCCGTTCACAAGATTTTGGCGAAACATAGTTTATCGTAAACGTGAGTGGGCACCAAAATATACGGCAAAACAACTCCAAAATAAAACCAAAAACACATCTCGAATGAAAAAATCAGTATTTTTGATGACGAACCGTATTTTAAAATAAATGAACTGCACCGACGGTTTTTACATTGACAATACTAAATGAAGTTAAATATGCCAGCAAATCAAAATTTAAACCTGATAATCTATTCTTTTAACTTATACGCAAATGCCCCCAAATTTGTCTTGTCCCGTATTCAATAAGAAGTAGGTATCTACGTTTCTTAATGTTTTTCCCATATTATTAATTTAAATCTATTATTTTGAAATTAAGTGTACATCATCTAATAGCAATTTAAAATGAATAATAGATCGAATCAAATTAAATGTATATTGCTTTTAGAATGAATAACAAGATTAAATAAAATAAACTTAAACGTATTTTATATAAAAAATATGATTTTCCAACTTTTCTGAAAAATTGAGAAATAAATAACTGTTACCCGGAGTGGAAATTTTCCACTGTTTATATTTCAGATTTCAGGTAATTTGATTTACATATTATTCATTCACAAAGCAATAATAGTGATTACTCGAGAGAAATAATGACACTTTTTGCTCACAAACCATACAAATTTTTTTTACAATCACTTAACGAAATGAAACAATTTTCGATTATGAAATTTATTACACAAATAAAAGCTAAACAAAGACAATTTACTTATTAATGGTAATATTGAAATTAAAAGTGCAATCATTGCAATCTTTAATAATAATACCCTAACCCGAAGGGAATGGGACGTTTCAGTGCTGCCGTTTCAGTGCGGCCGATTCAGGGCTCTTGTTAACGAACGTTTTTTTACCGGATAACGGGCCGGTGCTAAACGGGCACCTTTGTTGAAGATTCATTTATTTGACGGAGATGATTTCGTTGTCTATATTAAAACTCCAAAATCTCGCCAGTTTTAAACAAGTTGTCGACAAAGACAAAGCTTATATTAGCGTATTATATTATTTGTACAAAAAAAGGCAGATGAAAGAAAAGCGCAAGAGGAAAATGTGGGTACATCCTATTTTATTGGAAAGAGAAAGTTATGGTGTTTTCCATACACTTTTTGAAGAATTAAAGAAAGGCCAAACCAAATTTTTTAATTTCTTTCGTATGACTCAAAAAAGTTTTTGCAAATTATTAGGCTTCTATATCAATTTGGTGATCCGTATTTCATTAACACTGGAGTCTTTTAAACACAAACTATACAAAATTGTCGGTGAGGAAAACGGATGTCCGTCCGACGTCTTCAACAGACTTGCATCAACTCGCGTGGTTCACTGCATCGGGCCGTCGAACGTCGCTCGAGGGAGATCGGATGTGTAGCCGGCGAGAAAGCAGCCAACGGATTGATTTCCGTTGCGTGAACAAACATTCATATAGACCTGAAAACTACTGAATAACGGACAACTGTCCGTTTTTAAAAACGGACCGTTGGCCGTTGTCGTCAACAAGAGCTCTCAGGGCGCCGTTTCAGTGCCGAGATGTTTCAGTGTCAGGACCTTTCAGTGTCGGGACGTTTCAGTGCCGGGATGGTATCATTCAGCTATATATTAATAAAATTACTTGACTTGAAATAGCTCACATTTTTACAAAAATTCGATATATGATAATTAAAGTTTGTTTTTATATTTGATCTTTATTTTTTCATTTTAAATTTGTTTGAATAGGTTTAATTAAAAATATTTACATAAATAAACAACAATTTTTTTAATAATTTTTTATTATTAACTAATATAAAACTGTGTATGTAAATGAAATCAACTTTAATATAAGTTGTTAGTTTAACCAAAACAATATTTACATATATACAATATAACAGATTTTGAGTTATTCAGTCATTTGATAGTTGTGGGCGATACCTCTTAAATATTCAAGAGGAGTTCTATTCCCGTACTCCGTGACAATTCTTAAAATTCTTTCATCAGCATCTCTATACTTCTTTAATTTTAATGGAGGCTGATTCCCAGCAACAAATTGTTCGTAATAAGTATCTCGCCCTTTTTAAACTTTCCGTAACCCATTTATAAATTTGCAAATTGTTGGATGCTCCATTCCCATTTCCTATTTCAATCTTCAATTGGCAGCTTCGGAATGGTTGTTGGTTCGATCATCTCTATCAAGAGTTCTAGTATATAAACTCCACATTTGGGGTAGGAACAGAGGTTGCCTTCTCCCATTTCCGCGCCTATGCATGCGTCCTATATAGTTATCCTTAAACCAGTTTAGCAGAGGATGCAATTCTTTAGGTAAGTCTTTACTTAGTGCTTCCAGGTAATCGTCTAAATCATCTACTCTAACAAATGCCAAAGCATTATAATCATTTTAGCTTTCAGGCAAAAGTCTGGATCAGTATTATACCGATTGATAAAACCCAACCCAGCAATATGTTGGCATGTTCTGCGCCAAATAAAAAAATCAACATTTTATGGAAACGCCCGGAAAACACTGAGCCATTGCACCGGCAGCTGCCTGTTCAAAATCACAATTTATAGAAGTGGGATTTAAATTATTTGGCAGTCTTTTAATTAAATCGAACATTCTTATGTAGGTTTCTCGTTGTTTATTTGGCAACAGAGCGTAAAGTATTGGTAGAACTCCTCCAAATCTTTCTGCCATTATGGTATATACTTGCGCAAATAATGGGGGTGCAATTGAGAACGTAACATCTGCATACCATGTCGATGTCTGTAAGTGCTTTATCCATGTTGGCCATTCGAAAATTAAAATTCTTGACTGACCCACCCTACTGTCACAAAGTAAAAAATTAAAGGATTTAAACAAAACATAATTAGGTTGGTATTTTGTGTTAAATTAGTGGTGAAAAGGAAAAAACATTTTCTGCCCGTGTATTAAAAACAGGGAGTTCTGCTTATTTTATATAAAGTTAACACAACAACAAATATGGTAAAATTCAAAATGGCTTGATCGTTGAATATCGTCTTAATAAAAACAATCTTCGTGACACTGAAACGTCCTAGCACTGAAACGTCCGACACTGAAACGTCTCCGCACTGAAACGGCGGCACTGAGTCGGCTGCACTGAATCGGCGGCCCTGAAATGTCCTAGTAACCCAAAGGCGTGTTGTAACTATATTCTGTTATAGTAAATTCTTGATTGCTGTTAATAGCATATATATCTGGATGTGTATTCAATGACTAAAATTTTTATCGTTGTTATTAATATTATCATTATAAGCTTCCGCGACTATAGAACCGTTCTTTTGTAGCAATTGTGTTTCATTAGGTGCTTCACATAAACATTTTGTTATTTCGCTTTCTGAAAAGGTTTTGAATTTCTTAGCATTGTACCCGATCCGTTGTTTATTTTTTAAATCGCAATTAATATATATCAATGCGAAATAAAATATACAAAACATACGTCAGACCTATGCTAACGCCACAGAAAAAAGATCTAAAACATCAAAAACGAAAAGAATAATGAGGACCACCAAAATGAAAATATTAAGAACCATCAAGGGTGTAACCCTCAGGTATCGAATAAGAAGCCATTACATCAGGGAGGAACTAGGATTAAAGTATGTGGTAAGATGGGTTAGAGCACACAAGCGGTGTTGGAGAGACCATGTAGAAAGGATGCCTGAAGAAAGATGGGCAAAGTCGCAAACACCAAATACGCGAAGACCGATTGGAATACAACCTAAGAAAGTTGGAGCTCAATATCAAAGGAAGAGTTCTGAAGGATGCTAAACACATGGGATTAAAACAGGACTAGGTCATATTATATATATTTATATATATTCGTATGAAAATAGTAGTAGTACAATATATATTATTAACAATAATATAGTCATTAAACTTGAGAAAACACTCTTCTAAATATTGTATCTGCGGAAAGTTTTTAAAGGGTTTGCGCAGTTCTCACATTCGTGTTGGAGAGTAAGTGAAAACCGCAGAAAAAAAAACCTTAATCAGAACTACTTGCAGTATATTCAAAGACTCTTGATTTGTGTGAGCCATTTAATGGCATTTTGTGTCAATTCATGTAATTCTTGAAAACCGCCAGTAAATCTTGTAAGATGACATTCATTGACTAAATGTTCATATTAAAACAAGAAGAAGACTTATATCAATATCGTTCTTCGCAGACAATGTGGTTTTTGACATTGAGTAAATCAACCAGAGTGATGACGATTTCAATGTTTTTGCCTTTTCAGAAAAATAGACAATTAATACGTTTCCAACATAGTTGCCTTTTGCCTATTGTCTTCCATATTAACATGTTACAAAGCGATTATATTGCTTGTCGTATGCAGCCTTTGATTTCTCGGTAACACATTCTGGCTTTTGCCAGATTTCTAAATTCTGATTGTATTTTAACGTTAAGTATCCATTTTTGGTTGTCAGTTATAAGCAAAAATGCCTACTTTATTAAGGGGTCTAGAGGACAACTCGCCGTCGCCGACTGGCCGACGCCGATTGGCCGTGGCCGATTGGCCGTAGGGACAACTGGACGTAGGAATAACTCGCCGTAGGGACAACTGGCCGCCGATATATGTTTTCTAATTTTTTATTTAAAAAAAATCATTTTATATAATTTGGGTATTAAAACTGATAACATGAAGTTGTCTCGTAATGATAAGACGGAATACTTTTTGGATATGAAATATCAAACTACATATGTTCTTGAAAACACAAAAAATAGTATAATTAATAACACATTTAAACAAAAGTCTTAGAGTTTTCGATGAAAATAGAAAAAAATTAAAAACTATTGTATACTAGCTGACCCGGCGAACTTCGTACCGCCTACTGATGTTTTTTTACCATTTTTTTAAATTTTTACGGTTTTGTAAATTATCGATTAGATATATCATATATTAACTGCGCCACCTTATGGTGGCGTCATAGTACTTAATTACGAAAGAATTGCTAATGTAAATTTATACTATCTCAACTGCGCCACCTTACGGTGGCGTCATAATGCTTAATTTAGAAAGGATCACTCTTTTAAATATATGAAATAGCTGTACCCGGCGCGCGTTGCTACGCCAACAACTTAAATAAATTTAAGAAAAATAAAAGAGATGAAGAGATAGAGAAGGAAAGAAAGTTTATAGTTTTGTTTCACTTATCGCACCAAAAATATATTTTTCGAACTTTATATGAAATCGTATAGATATCTATTAATCAATATTGAATTTGATACATGGAAGCTTTATTTAATTAAGTAACCACGTTTCCGAAGAAACGATTCTCTTTCAATATAGTCTATGGCTGTGAATTACATTGACATTCGTTACGTGCGTTTTTTAAAATATGCAAAATTAAATGTCTATTTTTCAATATTTCTAATATTTTCTTAATATTTTCTTCCGTAAAAACCTTCTTCTAATAATAACAAATACAACACAGAAAGAATTATTAAAATCGGTCCAGTCATTCACGCGTGATGCCATGACCAAGGAAAACGGGTTTCATTTATATATATATATATATATATATATATATATATATATATATATATATATATATATATATATGTATATATATATAGATAGATAGATTAGCCAAGTTTCCAAAAAAATATATTCTCTGATTTAATCTTATTTTTCGTCTTGACAGAACATGTAAAGTGTATGAAAGCTTAGTTAAGCAATAAATTGTTAGTTATTTATTTCCATTTGGGTCAGAAAATCTCATTTTCTTGATCCTCTACCCGAAAATACGCACTTTCTAGCAGCTCTTCGCTCCAGAAAGTCCAACTTTTATGGCTTGTTTGAATTACAGATTTTCTTGATCCCTTACCCGAAAATACGCACTTTCTGGCAGCTTTTTGCTCCAGAAAGTCAAACTTTTATGGCTTGCTTGAATTACAGCGCGCTCTGGCGGACTATGTGCGGAATGGGATCAAGAAAAATAGTATATAACCAATGGCCAAAAAGTTGGATGCTCTAAAGCGTGCAATCTATCGCCCCCGAAACCCCCTATATACTAAATTTCATAAAAATCGTTGGAGCCGATTCCGAGATTCCAAATATATATATACAAGAATTGCTCATTTAAATATATTAGATTAAATTGTCATAAATAAATTTTATTTGTGTACAATTTATTCTTTATCAATGTTTTTAATAACATTGTTATTAGTATTTTCTACTATTAATTGGAGACTTTGTGCCTAATAAATTTATTCAATGTTTTTAAAAATGAATTACTCATTTTAATAATGTTGAAAGATTTGTTAAATTTGCCAAGTGCCGTCATTTAAATCTAAATATAAATAAATAAAAAATATGTTGATTTAACTCTTTCTAAACTTCCAACAACCATATCGTTTTTCGTTTTTAACGATTTTAAAATTCTTGACTTATTACACATAATCGCAAGTACCTAACACTTATACACTCTTTGGCAAAAAAGAGCAATTTATACTTCATTGTTTTCATCCGCAACTTTCATGGGAACCACAGACAATTTTGTTAAACAGTATTTCTAACGGGGGAAGTGCTGTTTTTTTTGCAAATTTTTAAATTGAATAGGGGAGAATTATATAAAATGAAAAAAATTAAATGTAGAATTTGATAGCAACCTATATTTGTAATTGTGGTGAATTTTGTGTTTCTTTATAAAGACTGCTTATAAAAAAATTAAATTTAAGAGTACCTTTCTACTATTTTATTTTATACGAACTAAACATATTTGACGAAAAACAATACTTAATTTCATATTGGAAAATAAAAAAGATTTAGCAATAGCGTTTCCATTAGCAAGAAACTGTAAATCAAGTAGATAACTCTACAAAGCCGTGAGGTTTTTTGTCAAATAGCATTTCAGTTTGTGATTGGTTATAGAGATGTCGCTATTATCACACTTTTAACATTTTCTTTACTAAAGATAAATTATTTGTGTGATTTCAGACATGTAGTAAATAATAATTAAATAATTATTTTAAATGATAAAATGATAAAATTAATAAGTCTGGTTATAAGGTACAGACCATAGATGTAAGTAGCTGAAATATTAATTACAAAATTATATTTTAAAGGCTACACACATAATAATAATAATAATAAGAGTAATAATAATAATAATAATAAAAATAATAATAGTAATAATAATAAAAAACATATCCCGAAAACATGAATAAAGAAAATTAACTACTTAAAGACGAAAAACAAAAAACCTGGTCACAAGGTACAGGTAGAAAATATAAGAAGCTAAATATTAACTACATAGTTATATTTTAATGGCTAAACACATTATTATTATTATTATCATATCTCCAGTCTAGATAGATGCTCTTTGAGCTTCTGGACGGATATCTTCCTTGTACTGATGAGGCGCAATACGCCAAAACCGGTCTACAATTTATATCCTTTCGAATTGCAAACTAAAATGGTTAGTTCTATCTTGCAGATATACTAACCCCGTTTAACTTTGAACTGTAATTTAATGTCCGTCGGGGCATATAGCCAGGGAAGTAGTTGTTGGGTTTTAGTAAACGGTCTATGTTCTTTGATTTTTAAAGACTGTAAAACGTTATAATAGTATTAAACTATTATTACCTTTGACATCTATCTTAAATACTATTCAGATAACGGTCTTGGAGTGAATTCGTCCATCACTTTTTTGGCCTTCAGGTAATATTTATTTTTCGAGAGTGACTTTTTCTTCGCCGTTTCGATCTCGGTATGTAATTTACTGTTAACAGAATCCCATTACTAATTTAATACTTTTTAATCTTTTATATACTAAAATGTAAATATTTTATTTGATACTATGTTTATTTTTTAGGGGGCCGAATATACATACGCACAGTTACAACCGTCTCAAAGATGTGGATTCCATATTGTTCCTTTTAAAAAGTGGAATCATGTTGATTTTCTTTCAGCTAAGGACCTTCCTAAATATTTATACAAATCTTTATTTAAAAAGATTAAAAAACTTGATAAAGGATTATGTACTCAGTAACTTGTGATATAATAAATAATGTAGTTTAATAAATATTTAAGTGATTCTATTACATTATTCTTTCCCATATTTCAATTAAAATTTTGTCGGTACATTTAATATTTAATGAAATTAAAAAATATGCATTTCACAAAATTATTCTACGTATTATATAACAGTTGCTTATTATTAGTAGGGACTGGAAAATATGCACTCAAAAATGTCTAAAATATGCATGCAATATGTCTTTTTGATTTTTTCATTGCTATTTTAGGCATTTTCACAAAAATTAATAAAATACTTTTTTTACACACTATAGACAATAAGAACTTGCAATGACAAAAGTTGAAAATCCTACTAACCTTTACTATTATAATATAAGAAACCAACTAATCCTACCATTAAAATTTAATTTTGTTTGTTTTTAAGCAGAAAGTAGAAGGTATTTATAATTTTCATAATACAATAGGTGTTTCCTAATGCAACTTTATCTGGAAAGTCATAATCTTAAACACCTCGGAAGATACCTGCAATAATACCGCCCATCTGGATTTTATAATAGAACCAGCTGACACGGTCAAATTCGCACCGCCATACACTAATGTCTTTCCTGCCGAAAGCCCTACTGACCTTGAATAGACCACGTATCACTTCAATTTTAGTACTAGAATGTCACCAAACTCTAACTGAGGCAAGCCAAAATAACGTGGTCACTATGAGCTGGATCAAAGAATATGGGAACTCTAGAGGCAACCTTATTAAACAGCACTCTCACCAAAACTTAATACAGTGTTGGGATAAAACTACGAACTGTAGAATGGCCAGAGAGTTATACCTCATCCTGGCGAGAAAACAGCAAGAAAATTTAAGGCATTGACCAGACAAAACTGTAGAAATCTTAACAGGGCACTGCCAATGGCGACAACATCTCTTTAGAATGAAATCAGCAGGATCGCGCCTATGCAGAGCTTGCGAAAAAAAAGAGGAAAAAGTAAATCATATAATTTATGACTGCTCTGCTTTTTCTAAAATCAGAAAATCTATATTGGGCGAGAACTGGCTTACACCAGGCAATGTCAGGGAGGTCCCACTCGGGAGCCTTATCACCTATTTTAAATCTCTAGGCCTGAGGTGTGGATATCTCTACACACGGGAGGATGCACAATGACCCACATGTGGCCTCAGTGCCAGCAGGGCACTTGCTCGCCCCTACCCAAATCTCCAGATCCAGATTCAGATCAATGCCTTTTTCTCATTTATCGTTTTTTTATTAAATATTTACGATTTTGTCTCGTTATTATTATTATTTTTTTTTGTTTTGTCATTGTATCATATTTTCAGTTGTATTTTGTAATTTATCGATTAAAAATACTAGATATTAACTACGTTACCTTACTGTGGCGTTATAGTTGTTAATTAGATAAGTTTTGTTCGGTTAAATATTTGAGATATCAATTGCGCCACCTACAGCGGCGACACGGTAGTTAGTTCAGAAAGAATTGCTCCTTTATATATAATATATCAACAGCGCAACCTTTTGGTCGCGTCATAGTACTAAACTTAGTAAAAATTGCTTCTTTTTTTATCTTATATTAACTGCGCCACCTTACGGTGTCGTCATAGTACTTTATTATGTAAGAATTCTTCTTTTAATTATACAAGATATAATAGGTTATTTGACTAGTTACTAAAAACCGTCTTATATTATTTATTGGTGTATAAGAACCCTACAAATAATATTTATTTTTATATATTATGAATATTTGGTTTAAAGAAAGCACTACAAAAGATACCGATTATTTAAGCTGTCAAAACGCTTGGTTCAGCAATATGGCGTTAAATCGTTTTAGTGACGTCACACGTCTGTAAATAAATATTGGAGAGCAAGTCGAATGGAGAGTTTTGTCGTTCTAAATAGATTAATAAAGTTTCTGGTTGTAATTGACTAAAAAATAAGTTATAAATGATGTGCAGTACCGGCGTGCATAAATACAACGATAAAGACGTTAGAGAAGCTATTTATAACTGTTTCAAAAAAATTTCGCAGTAAGGGGTCACAACTTGCACGCAGAAATCCTAAAGTCACATATTTTAATGTTATACCAATTCGGGAATCTGTTAGCTTTTTCCAGCAGCATTCTACTTCCGTATTTTGGGTGTTGAATATTTTTTTGGTGTTTTAATCTAAATTCCTTTTGTACGCCATAATTTACGGGGAAAGCTATAAATAAATCTTCATACTGTCAACTAGCCTATAACCTCACGATGGCGTTTCAGTAGTTTTCTCATTTTACTTTAGTTTCTAGTTTTTCTATTTATTTAAAAATGGAAATACTTTATCATCTACCGGTTATTTGTAACCCAGATATCCAAACAAATTAACTTACATAACCATCTATTAGGAATTCATTGAACTATATAATAAATACATAATTGGTATTGGAATATTATAGAAACGTGGTCGAATGGGATAAAAAGTATTTTTTTCCATTTCCGGGTCTTAATCTACCTC
This sequence comes from Altica lythri, assembly GCA_964028335.1. NCBI lineage: Eukaryota > Metazoa > Arthropoda > Insecta > Coleoptera > Chrysomelidae > Altica > Altica lythri. The sequence continues at coordinate 61,712,297 of OZ034802.1, forward strand.
TTTACCAATTTTTAGCTAAAAATCAGTTCGGCAGCTCTTTTATGTATATATAGTTTACAACAAAAAAGAATCTTTACAAGCTTTTACAGTTTATTTTAATGAATATAACTTATATACTGATCAAAATATGCATTTATGTGGTATTAAATTTCCAAATATCCAGGGCATATAGGTACATTTATGGAAAACACAAGAAATATGCAGCATATACAATTATTAAGAATATTATTGTTTAATTTGACTTAGTAACTATGAGAGGGAGAGGCTGACACAAATTTGCTCTTGTTCTTCTGATTTGCAGTAAGAAATTAATTAGTGCATGCGCTACGAATACAAAATCAAATTAGTATATTAAGTATGGAGAACGGTAAGGGTTTTATACCGATCGAAGACAATTGTTTGGAGGAGAAGCAGAGCGACGATTCCAATTATTGTCTGAGATCGGTTACCCTTAACGTTCGACATGCTTATAACGTTTTTTGCACGATTGATACCATTATAAATTATAAAATTAAACATTTTCGTCATATTGACTAGTTTCATTCATTTTATCAAGATAGATACTTTGGTTGTTAGGTAGTAACTAGGGTGCATAACAACATTGGAGAATTGAGTTTTTATTTAGTTGTCAATAATTTTAAGTACAATTTTGATTATTATAAATTAAAATATGAGCGAAAGTAAATTTGAAGAAATTGAACGGGCTTGGGAGAAGGGTGTTCCGCAATTATTCCCGAAAAATCCCAAATCCGTTATCAAAATACCTACCAAAGTTATAAAGAATGGTGCGAAGGCAAGAATTTAAGAATCGATGAAAAGACTCTACTGGCATATTTCGTTCAAAGACATATGCAGTTGAAAGCTCCTGGAAGCCTCTGGGCAGAATATTCAATGATTAAATCCACCGTTTTTCTTTATGATGGCATTGATATTTCCAAGTTTTCAACTTTGATCGCGTATTCGAAGAGAAAAAATGTTGGCTATAGGCCTAAGAAAGCGAGCATTTTTACACGGGAGCAATTTGAAAAATTTCTGATGGAAGCACCGGATGAAGAATTTCTAATTCACAAGGTAATGTAAGCTAGTTTAGGTAATGAAGATTTTTTCATAATTTGTAGGTCGCAATGATATTGGGAATATCTGGTGCCTGTAGAAGAGAAGAATTATATAATATTACTATGAATGACATCCAACAAACCGATGGTTTAATGATTGTAAAAGTACCCAATACAAAAACGAACATCCAGCGTAATTTTACAGTCGTTAATAAACCAGACGATAAAATTCCATATTTAGAAATTCTGCAAAAGTATATAAAACTTCGTCCATTACAAGTAAAATCAAATCATTTGTTCTTAAGATACGCCAAAGCAAAATGTTGTGTTTAAGTAATAGGGAAAGGGACAATCGGGGGCTGGTCTTCTCAAATTGCCAAATTCTTAAATTTGCCTAATCCCGAGAACTATACTGGCCATTTGTTCAGGAGGACATCAGTAACGGTTTTGGCCAATAAAGGTGTTGATATCCTCGGATTAAAGCGTCATGGAGGTTGGCGTTCATCGACAGTGGCAAAAAGCTATGTAGAAGATTCTCTTCAAAATAAAATAGATTTTGCCGAAAAAATATTGTGCAATACTAGTAATACTACTAATGTATGCGATTCTGCAGGAGTTTCTGTTAGAAGTGAAACCACAGCCCAAACAAGTGGGATTTCATTAAATAATTTAACAACTTGTACCATAAGTTTCAATATTAATAAATAATTCGTTAGTTTTCTTTATTCTTTCAAAAAATAAATTAAAATTAAGAAATTTTTTAACTCGACGGTAAGTGAATTACTTACCGTCGAGTTGGAGTACTTACCGTCGAGTTGGATTACTTACCGTCGAGTTGCTAGTAAATGTCACCTACTGACATAAAATCTGTCACGGTAAACAGTCAAAAATGATCAACCCTGCAAAAAGATATTTTATTTATCATTTTATTTATTTATTAGGTAATATTTTAACGAATTTCGATGTTATGCATAATTCGGTAGTAAAGGGAAAGTAATCGCACCCTATAGTTGTGATCTAGCGATTGTTTGAACGAAGAACAGTTAAAAAGTGATTTTGGTCTAGATTAAAAAATCTGAGGTATCCAGAATTTTGTTTTATAAACATGAATTCTGGATGTAAACATATTTTGGGAAGTAAAAAAAAAATTAAGAGATTGTAGAGGCAGTCAACTTCATAAGCCCTAAAAATATTTAATAAATCGGCTGATAAAGAAATTTATCGATATTTTGTAACGTGTTCAAAACAATAATATTCTTGAGTAGATCATCTTAAAGAGTGGGATAATAAAAATTACAACCAGGTATTAAATTTCAAATGAATGGATTTGAAATCCTTATACAAATCGATCTCACTAGATAAAACTACAGATCGTGGTTTATTTTAATCCCAAGATTAATCCAGTAGTAAAAAAGAGTAGTTTAATTATTTTGATATAATTAAATAGTAACCAGCAAAAATGTTGTAGAACATTATAAAACCACTTTATTCTATTAAAATGCGTAAAAAATTTAGAATGTCGAAAGAAATTGAAATATTTGGTTTGATAATTTATGGGCAATTTAAGATTATGTAACATTTTTTATTTGCCTTTAATTTCTAGTCTTACCAATATAGTTCCACTTTCAATGATATGAAAACCATTCGTTGTAAAAATATTGTACTTGGCCATTGCAAACTGGTCTCTAGGTCACCTTTTACAAAAACAAAGTTCAAGATCTTTAAATTAATTTTAGCTTAATTATAAAGGATAAATAAATATATACCATATATATTTAGATTTCTGTGCATAGAAATAATTAAAGAACAGTACCTTGATTTTATTTAAAAAATATTAAACTTTTATTTTTATTTTTTATTAGCATATAACATTGAGATGGTAATAAAAGTATATTCTGTTAACCAGTTTTATACAGTTTTCAAGATTTTTTGCTTGCAACAAGATGTATATTTCAATTAGTTGTTTGCTAGCTCTCTGGTTTATTTATACAGCAAATGGTATTAAAGTTTGTCCAACATTTAGAGATTATGACATCTTACATAATAATAAGTGCTTTGACAATCCAGTGACTAAAAGAAATATTGTAAGTATTTTTTTTATTAATATATGGAAAAGTGTTTTCTTTGGAAGCCATCTGATATAGCCAGTAGTCGGACGGTAGCCTAGTTAGACTTTTTGTTTTTCTTCCATTGGTTTATTGCATCCATTTTAGTTTCTTGGCACCTTCCTCTAATTTGTACCAGTCGAGAGAATTGGCTCCATGTCTACAGAGGCACTCTGAGGTCTTTAAAAAATTAGCTGCGATCCAGTGCTTTGCAATGACACAATATCTTTTTGACTATTTTAGGTTACCTCTCGCAAAATCTGCAACTATAGTCTTCATATTTACAGCTTCATGGTCTGCAGGTGTCCTTTGAACAGAGCATAGTCTGTGACGAATTCAGTAATGACTTTTACTGACTACTGCTTGTTCTATGCAGTGCTTCACCTCTTTTAGCACACTTCTTTTTAATATATATTTTTATTGTGTGCCTGACCAGGGGTATGTTCATATAGTGGTAGTTGTGTCGTTTATGAATCTTAAGATTCACCTCCAAACCGAAGTTTTTTTATACTCTTAGAACTAGCTCTACATCTTAGAACCTTTTATCTTGCCCTTTCTTAGCAAATTTATAAGCCTGCTCGTTGTCTTGCATTCTTCTTTGACTAGACACTTAAATTAGCTTGATACAACTGTTCCACTGAAATATATTAACGCTTTAATAGCCGCTTCACTACTTTCCTATGCATATATTGGTAGGCTAAGATTCATTACCACTTATGTTTTTTTGTCTTGCTCAATTAAAATTAAATATACATCTGTTAAAAACAGAAGTACCTATGTATTTGCAGTGGTAAAGAAAATTTTACATTTCCATTACTGCTGTATATTTTTTTATTTGAGACTCATTTGTATTGTAACCAAAAATATGCTTAAAGTTTGATTTGATTTCACGCATTGCGTTATTCCTTACGTTTATGTATATCTGCTTACTTAATAATAACATTTTTTTTCCAAAATAACAAAAAATACTTGCATAGATCCAATATAAAATTCCTGGTTTGAAACTTCACGTGTTTCTGAAAATATAACGGGCTATCGCCCTCTGAGTTATGTGTTTATAATGGCGTTTACGAATTGTGACTTCTATGGTAGGTTTACACTCTTGGCATGTTTCCGCAAGCATTCACAAATGCCTAAATGCCAATTACACGCTTGCGAGTACGCTAGTGTGTTACGAACCGGCCAACAGGGCAGACGCAACGTTAAAGTTGTTTTAGCACTTGCGTTTGGCTTGACATATTTTTATTTTAAATATAAACAAAAACAAGGAAAACAAAGAAACAAAGGAAACCGGCCGAGAAGATAGTGGATTTTAAAAATCCATTGAAAAACAACTCGTGTAAATACGTCGCAAGCACTTGCCGCAAGCTTCTTTGTGTTCGAAAACCGACACTGGTATGGATCGGCAACAATCTCTTCCAATCTTACGCCAAGCCAAGCCAAACAGTCCCTCTACACGGTTGTGTTTGTGGAAGCTTGCGAAGACTTGCCAAGCATGTAAACAAGGCAATAAACTTCTCCCAACACATATTTATACCATTTATACCCTTAGAGCACCTATGCTCTTTAAGTTTCCTTTTCTTTTAAATGTCTTATAGGTATGTTAAGCACTTCATTTAAGGTTATTTGAATAAATTATTGTTTCTTTCGTCGTAAAGATATTAACAGTAACGGTAGATTTTAAATGAATGATAACACTCATATTTTTGGTGCCTTAAATATAATGCTAGATATCAAAAGAATGACACAGATAGATGGTTGAGAATCAGTGGCAGTAAATTCAATATATCGTGTTATAATATTTATATCATTGGTGTTTTATAGATTGGTTTTTCAAATTATTTTTTGGTAACTTTATTTCACAAATTGGTATAAAATTATCACATTAATGAAACAGATATCAAGATAAATAAAAACTCACTAATCGAAGTTAATACAAGGCGAAACTAAGTGAACAGATTCTAATTTCTCTTCTGACATTTAATCAAAGGATTAGTGTACCAATAAATCTTTTTGTTTCAAGACTGAAATAATACAGAGTTGGCCGGGTTTCACTGCTGAAGAACACTATGTTACGACTGTAGATGGTTACAAGCTTTTGATTGAAAGATCATACTCTAAAATTACCAATAAAACTCCATTAATAGTAGTACATGGTTTGGTTATGAATGCTGTAAATTGGGTAAATAGAGGAAATGTATCTCTTGGTATGTAAATACGCAAATTAACTGTTACACAATAAACAATTGTATAATGTTGCAAATTATTTACTCGATGTTCATTTTTTTAGCAAGGGTATTTGGTGAGTTCGGTTATGATGTTTGGATGTTAAATGTTCGAGGTTCATTTTACAGCAAAGAACACGTAAATTTAACTGCTAATGATAAAAACTACTGGACATTTAAGTAAGTGAGAAACAGTAATACAGTGAACACTTTAATAAACAAAATCAATTAAAAAGAAGGATGAACTAGAATTTATAATTCGGCTAATCACAGTAAACCTATTAAATTACTGTTAACTAATTAGAATTAATTATAAAAAATAACAAAATTTTAATCTCTTGATTAATTTAGATATTCCAGAGTTTAAGTCGTTAAAATTGTAAAGATCCAAGAATTTAACCATAATATTTTGATTGTTTGGCGGTAATGAATACAGGAAGAATATCTTGCGTTGGGGCTGTAAAAAAAGTATTGATAGCTGTCAAACTCAATTTTTTGTGCCCTGATGTTTCAATAATCTATCTTTGCGCTTAAGGAGAAATTGAGTACTTAACAGATCTATGCGACAAAAGTTAAATCAAGATTTGATCAAAAAAGCTGACTTACCACTAAGCCATCTGTGGCACAATGGTTAAAGGCGCTACCGACTAGGTATAAGTAAAAATTCTGCTTGATGTGACATTTTTTTTTTTAATTTATCCTTAATGACTTATCTTTTTTTGTCTTATTTCTAAATAAAAAAAATGGTACTTACATCACTTATTATTTTTTATTGAAGAAATTTTCTTTTACTTTTTTGTCATATGAACCAAAGCTCGTTTTAAATATTTACTCCCAAATTGTATAGAACATCGGCTAAATTTTTTATTGTCCAATATTGAAATTATTCTAAGCCTAACAATTTTAAATATTCTTAGAATGCAAGGACTAATGACTGAAGTGAGCTTGCACACAAACTCTGTAAGTTGGGTTCCACATTGGAAATAACGACTGTGGGTTCTCTTTCTAGTTGAAGCTTAAGTCGATATTTAGATTTAATTTAAATCCTGGTTTACAAAGATAGGACGTGGAAAAACTAAGAAAATCCACATTGTTTTGATATATCTCACTGAGAAGTTATTTGAAAGTTCCAGTTTATTAAAAATTTGGTACCGAAATCTATTTTCAGTGAAGTTTTTCTTCTCCCAGTAGTAGGACATTAGGTTTACTGCCAAATGGATTTCAAACCCAATTCCAATTAGACAAATTGATATCTTCTTCTGCAAAGAAGTATCATCGAAAATTCTAACCTACTCAGGTTTTCGAAATAGTCCTCCATGGCTTTCAAAATTACAATTTTAGGATTCTTTTGTGATAAATCCTGGAAACTTCTACACAATGTAAAAAACATATGAATGCAGCTTTCTATTAACTTGTTTTTCAATAAATGCAGTTTTTACAACAAAGTTCAATCTTTTTACTTACATCAAATACATTCAAGCTTTTTCCCTGAAGGTAAACATTAAGTTAAAGATATCTACGAAATAAGAAAGCTTAAGTAAAAATAACTTGTCGAAGAATTCTACCAAACACTTATTACTTTCTTCCTTCAAAAATACCGCTATTTTACTTCTCAGTTCGTAGATATGTTTACCACGTCATAACCATCTCTATAAAGAATTAAACAACAAAGTTCAGCTCTTATATCTGTACAAAGCGTAGAGTAAATCAATAATTTTAATGGCCTAGGTTTTATGTAGTTAACTTCAATAACTACTCCCAAAACATTATTTAGACCAGGGCGTAGAGACTTTGACGCTTCCCAATGAATCATACAATATGTCCAAATAATATCTGAGGATTCCTTCTTCGCAAGCGCTTACAAACAATTGTATTTACCAATTATGGCTTGGAGTTCATCAGTGCAAATCCCAACACAATTTTCTCTTGCAAATCCGACGCAATGATAGCATTATTTGTAATCCTGAATAATTCGTTGGCTGTAGTTCTACCTTTAATAAGTTTGCAAAAAAGTAATTTTTTACATTTTGTGATATTCTTATAGAGAATCTAATGTAACAAGTTATTTGCTTTATCGAGTTAAATAGCAAATAATTCAGGCTGGCCCTAAGTGTCAGCCGATATATCCGAAATTCTTGTTATATCATTTGACAAAGGAATATTGTCAATTTGTTTAGCAAAGCTTTCACCAAACAATGTTTCCAAAATGTCTTTGGAAGCAAGTAAAATAAGTTGCTCTGCCACAGTGTGTGATTTTTTACATTTAACTACTTTGTAAGCCCCTTTGTATGCTGCTAACAAAGCCTTCTGGTTTACTGTGAGTGTTTTCTGAAAATTACAAATAATGCATTGCAGTTTTTATTCTCCACTAATTTCAGTTTAGGTTAGCTTGATCATATGTTCGGGTTTTAGACTTATATCCTCATAAATTATCAAAGTACAATGTTTTTTCTCAATTGGTTTTCGTTTGGCTCCAATTAAAAATTTCTTTAATACATAGAAAATATCCTGCGTTAGAGCAGTAAACTTAAAAATGTTTTGTTTAACTTTAATTAATTGTAATGCAATAACTGTCTTAAAACATAAGGCTACAACTATAAACGTGCTTCTCTATTTGTCACCGCGCATCTTGCCTTGAGACAATTTGATGACGTTCGACATCTTTCGAAAACATCATCGTCCGCCACGCCAAGACCTTATGACTACACCAGCTGGATACACAGTGTTGCCTAGTCTAACCCAAGTTGACTATTTAAATCTCGCAATACAACGCAGGGCGCAAAATAAGTTAAAATAAAATTGGGAGGCGTTAAGTATAAGAATTTGAGAACTTCTGGTATAGAACCAGCATCGGTTTTAGCTTGTATTATCCATACTATATTAATTAATAAAGATATTATCAAAAATAATGCTTAAAACAATCAATAATATCACTCTCTGGATTGGTTAAAATATTCCACAAACTTTAAAGTATTTGCCATAAGCTACAAAAGTATCTCTAAAACATTTAAACTATGAAATTAAACACAAAAATATTGCTGTTGATGAAGCTAAACAGTTAACAAAAAAATACTGTTCATTATGAAGAAAGAGAACAACCATTATAAATTTGAAATTATAGTAAAGACAGCTAAAAATATTATAAATGAAAATCAAAAAATCTATACTACAAACAATTTTACAGATCACAATAGTCACATACTGTTAAAATAATAATCATTTTTATATACCACATACAATATCATATTTAAATATATTTTTCAGTCTCAACGATTTAGGTATACACGACGTTCGATCAACAATAAACCATGTTATAAAACAAACTAAACAAAAACCTATTTACATAGGCTATTCAATGGGAACAACAGGCTTTTTTATTTATTCTCTTACCTACCCAGAAGAAGCCAAACACAACGTTAAAGGTTTTATTGGTTTAGCACCAGTGTCCATGTTTGTTGAAATCAAATCAATTTTAAAATATACTGCAAATATATGGCAAATCTTAAAAGTAAGAAGCATATTTGTTCATAAAGTATAACCATCGCTATTTGAAGGTGACTTTAATAATCTTTAATCGTTATGAGGACTCTTCACCTTCACCAGACCAGAATAACCTTAAACTGCAATAAAGTAGAATAAACAATAGTAGCGGCCTTGAAAAATTTGTAAACCTTTCCAAATTAATATAACTATAAATTAAATTATAATTGCCCCAAATTTTTGGTTATACACTTACCCATATTTATTGTTAAAAAAGTGTCATAAAATGAAAAAGGGGGATAGTATGTCCCAACATAAGCAAAACAGTGTTAATTAACATATGTCCGCAAATTAACGGTTCTGGAGATACGGACCACTTTGCGTTCTAAACAAATTTTTAATCTGTACAAAAACAACAAAAACATAAAATGCTAAATAACATGTTTAAAGTGCTCTCCCTGAATTTCAGTGCAGCTACGATATCTCCAATGCATGGACTGTCGAAATCTTTACAAAATACCTTCATTGGCTAGGATTTGATGACATTTCTGCTCTACTCTTTGCAGCAGCTTTTCGAGGTTATTCACAGTAGTAGCGTACACAAAAATTTTTAAGGGCCCCAAAGAAACAAATCAAGGGGGTTTAAATCAAGTGATCTTGCAGGCCATGGTACAAGTCCGCCCCTTCCTATCCACCTTTCTCCAAAAGATCAGTCGATTTACTGACAAAATATGTATATTGTGTTTGTTAAGATTTTTTTGCATATTTTATGCCATACTACGACCCATTACTTTTTGTAACACTTTTGACAGCAAAGTTACTTTGTTATATTTAGCCAGTTGCTTAAGACATTGTTCCACCCGTCTTGGATTTAAACTTGGTAGATTGTAGAGCCTTTAAAGCAGCTTGACTTTAAAGGAAAATAATTTTCTGGCTGATAAATATTCTGACTGAATTAAAGTGTTTTTAAACCACTCTTGACTACAGACGTCTATTGCTAAAAACTCCGTTTAGAACTGAGAGCCTAATCTTAGAGTCTGTAACTTCCATACCCACTCTTTGGTTTTTCAAACCCATCAATATATTACCTAAAGAACATTTTTTAATTTAAGTGATTTCGTGTTGTGTAAACTCCCATTCTTTAAAACTAACACTAAGTGTGACTTCGACATCTTGTTTTGGTGACATGTCTGTAGGCATTTTCATAGATTGGGTTGTTTTGACCCTTATTTTCCCAAGAGTCCTGTAAAATGGTCGGGTTTTAGAGACTTATTCCTTGTTAAGCTATAATCACTTTTTACAGCAATCCTTTTTACATACAAATGCAAGGGTGTAAGGTCAAGAATTATCTCTAAGGCCGCACTACGACAAGATCTTATTACGCCAGTGATCCCTATACATGCGTGTCTTTGCATTTCAACTTTATTATTGCATTTGGTTGCGTTGGATTCCTTCACCAAACCAGCGTATCGTAGGTAATTAGAAATGTGACAGTGTAGATACAACCAATAAGATCATTTTAGCTTTAAGATTGTTTTCCCAAAAAGCCTACGGCAGGTCCACATAATTCTTATATTCTAAGTGGTTATATTTGCGATGTTTGGATCCTACGTAAGTTTTCTCTCAAGGATAAATCCGAGGCATTTTATCTTTTCTCAGAATGTGTCACTCTATCACAGGAGGATAAATAATTGATTTTCTTTTGTTGGTGACTAAAATGAGTGTCGTTTAGTTAGAATTGGATAAAAGTCCTTCCTTCGAATACTTATTAGTTATAAGGATTAATGCACTTTGCATGCGATCAGAAATAATACTGTCACGTTTACCTCTTACCAGAATAACTAAATTGTCAGCATCGCTCAGAGCACGAAGTTTTGCTTTAAGATCTTCGACTATTATGGGCCATATTAAAGCCGATAAAACTCCTTTAGTTTTTTACTTCTTTTATGTTAGCTGATTTATCTGTAAGGTAGAAAACTATAATTCTAGCCGTTAACATGTATTGTATGCATTTGATAATGGTGGGTTATATACCCATTTTTGTTGCGCTAATAAAATAATCCTTTGTGTCAATAGCCTTTTCAAGATCTCTCACGAAATAATGCAAAGCATCTAGTGTAGATTTGCCAGATTGATAGGCAAATTATTCCTCGTGAAGTAATATCGTTAATAGATATTCACTTTTTATATGTGAGTCAAGTATAATTTTTAGTTAAAAGTCTAATAGGTCTATATGACGTTGGTTTCTACAAAGGACATTTGCCAATCTAAGGAATTAAATAGACCTTTGTCCATATTTTTTGAGTATATCTCAAGTAAAATTCAATTTATTCTTGTCAGGTGAGGGACAAGGATATCAATGCCCAGCTGTAAAAGGGCTGGAAATATGCCATTCTCTCCAAGAGATGTGTAGTGCTTAAATCGGTAATTTTGTTATTCGTGAATATTTTTACCGGTAGACTTTGTAATGGTCTTAATGGTCTGTGTACAGATTCATCATGATCAGCCTTTGCATTGTCACCAATAGCCATTACTCCAGTAAAGTGAGCGTTTGAAAGCATAATTAAAATTTATTATATTAAATAGTATTGAAATACTAATTAGGTAATAATGATTGGGTGGTGAAAGTATTTTATCTGTTTATTTTTAATGGTAACTACTATTGCTAGTGTTTTTCGGATTATTTAATGAGTCATTAACCAGTATTGAATCTCTTCTGTGAATAGGGTTATCTGAAAAGTTACCTTTAAAGGGTGATGGTCGTACTGTACTGTTTGGTTAAATTGTACAGTCAAGCCAACGGTAACTGGTTCTGCACTTAAAGTCTACGTTGATATTTGTATTAATAGCCATTATGTTCTTAAAGTTCTTGTAGCGTTGCGATATAAATAATTTGTGCAAATTTAATGAATACCAAACTGCCGTGTTTTAAGTAAATTAAATTTAAAAAGTTAGCGAAATATAGTGGCTAAGGGCAATTGTATTGCTAAAATTGACAAAAAATCGGAGAACCCATTCTACTTATTTCTGACATACAAGGGTTCTTTATTCATACTTTTATAATTCTGCTATCAAAAGGTGGAGATGTAAAGTTGGCTTCACGCGATTTTAAATTATATAGACCATAAAAACCTTTTTAGGATTAAGTTTGCTTTTAGCAATCGATTAATATTTTATGGAATGGTGAGATTTTACCTGGTTTGTCAGGACTACTAGGACCTTTAGTTAATTATTCTGGGGGTATTTATTTGATTCAATCATTTATTAACTTTATCGTCGGTGACGATTATGACCAAATAGATGCAGTAAGTCAGACAACCCTTAAACATTTTTTTTTTCTATTAAATTATTTTTATAGCTTCGTTACCCTCAGTTTTTTACTCAAACATTGGATACCGCTGCTGTTGATGTATATGGTCATTATATGCAACTTTATAGAACTCAAGCTTTCTCAAAATTTGATTACGGTAAACAGAAAAACCTAAAACTTTATGGATCAGAAAATCCTCCGCTATATAATTTATCTAAAATTGAGGTGCCAATCAGTATGTTTGTAGGAGAAAATGATTGGTTAGCCACGTTACAGGTAAAATTATTTTCATCATTTAATTGTATAATTTTTCATTAAAATTAATAATATTATAAATTATACCATACTGTTTAAATATTTACTCACATAATATTTTCCAGGGGGCCCAGTTTATTTACTCACAGTTAAAACCATCACAAAGATGTGGTTTTCAAGTAATTCCTTTTAAGAAGTGGAATCATCTTGATTTCCTTATAGCTAAAGATATTTATAAATATTTATATCAACCTTTATTTAATAAGATCAAAGAACTTGACAAAGGGTTGTGTATTCCTTAACTTGTAATAAAATAAATAATAAATGTGCCATTTTATAAATATATGATTAACTGTATAGTATTTATTATATACATATAGCATAGCTGTACAGAAACGTCGCGATGATAGCTTAGACTTTAAAATAATGTAAAAATAACTAAATACTAAATTATAAATAATTTAGACTGAAATCAACTTCCATAAAGTATTCACTTAATTTTTTTTTCGTGAGGAAAATCCAAAGAGTGTAAGTTTAAATATCATAAAAATTCAAATTGTTTGATTAGTACCACCGGTATTAACCGAACTATAAAATAAACACAAGTTGAATCTTAAAATCCTGTATCTCTGGATCTGGAAATTTGGGAGGGGCGAGCTAGTGCTCAGCCAGCACTGAGGCCACATATGACCCATTGTGCATCCTCCCGTATGTAGGGATATCCTCACCTCAGGCTGTCACCAGGCCTATTGATTTAAAATAGGTGATGAGGCTCCTAAAGGGGATCTCCCTGACATCGGCTGGTGTAAGCCAATACTCGCCCAACACGGATTTTCTGATTTCAGAAAAAGCAGAGCAGTCATACATAATGTGTTCTACTGTTCCTCTTCTTGTTCGCAGCCTCTGCATAGCGGCGATTCTGTTAATTTCATCCTAAATACAGTTCGTAGTTTCATCCCAGCACTGTATAAATTTTTGGTGAGAGTGCTGTTTGATAAGGTCCACGACTGCGGACAATTTTAGCTTGGAAGATGGGCGAGGGCTAACATATTTGTAGCCCGCAGCCCTCCTTGCTAAATTGTTCGCAATGCGGTTGCCTTTAGAGTTCCCATGTCCTTTGATTTAGCTGAGAGTGACCACGTAATTCTGGCTGGCCTCAGTTAGAGATTGGTGACATTCTAGTACTAAACTTGAAGTGAAACGTGGTCTATTCAAGGTCAGTAGTGCTTGTCGGCAGTCTGTGTATATATTTATATTCCTGCCTGTGATGTTTCTATTGCAGCTATGGATATGCCTGTAAGTTCTGACTGAACCACACTTGACAAGCCATCCATAGCCCATTTTATTTTTAGGCTTAAGGATCTAGAGTAAATTCCACATCCCACACCTTGCTTTGTTTTTGATCCATCCGTATATACGCTCAGAGCGTTCACTACGTTGGGGTCTACTGTTCTGTTTGTTAATATTTTGTAGGGTTTGTCAAAGACAAATCTTGGTGCGACGGCATCCGTGTCTGCCTGTAAGAGTGGTATCACTTTTATCGATTCCCTCCACAGACTATCCCTATAGGTGCCAGTCCCTACAGTGGGTTCGATACCAACCGTGCGAAAGCGTACCATGGTCATCAATGCGACCTCCTTAACAAATATATCAAGGGGGGTGAGACCGAGTATGACTTCCATTGCGCTGTTCGGTGTGCTTCGCATGGCTCCTGTTACGAAAAGGCATGCTGATCTTTGAATTTGGTTTAATTTTTTGATAGCTGTCGTTTGTTTCACTTTAGGCCACCACATGACAGCACCATATGTTAGCATAGGTCTTATGACGTGTAGATCCACATGGTTACCTTGAAATCCTGTATTTAGTAGGTAAAAAATTTATAATTAAAGAATATGTAAAAAAATGTGTTGTTTAATAATTGATAGCTTTTACAATAACATGTCCCCCATTTCCCGTTCTATCTATAAGACCATCTTACCCAAAATAATGTTAAATATATCATAATTAATAACTTGCGTTCATAAATTTTAAACGATGTACAATTATAACAATAATGCCTTAATTTTAGCAGCAAAGAGAAAATACAGGAGAGAATCCAGAAGGGGATGCAAGTTTTTGGAAGGAATAAACAACTACTCAGATCCAAAAACCTCAACAGAAAAACAAAAATCAAAATGTACAAGACATTGATTAGACCAGTTATCACCTATGCAATGGAAACCACGACGCTAACAAAAAAAGTTGAAGAAGATATAAAAATAGTGAAAAGAACAATTATAAGATAAATATTGGGACCAAAAATAACAAGTGATGGCGAAATAAGAATGAAGACTAACAAAGAAGTTGAAAAAGAAATGAAAGGACAGAACATAGCAAGATACATAAAAGCAAGGCGACTGTAATGGGCAGGCCACATAATGAGAAGAGCACCTACAGAAATGATAAAAATAATCACGAACTGAACATCGCTAGGACCAAGAAGAAGTGGAACACCCAGGTTAAGATGGCTGAACCAGATAGAGTAATGTAATTAAAAGACTGGAAGACGAAAGGTAAAATCAGAAAAGATTGAAAAAAGATAATCAACGCCACAAAACCACATGCAGACCTATAAAGAAATAGACTAAACAGGAATAATCCACCTGGAAAATCGGATTACGATATGCCTCAGCATTGCCATAATCCACTGAGATTGAACAAAAGTGATGATGATGACCTTACTTTTAGCACTGCCTAATTAAAATTATTTAAAAATCACTTAATCAAAAGCCCCAAAATAATTAGTTATGGGGCATGGCAGTGCTCCCGCAAAGTCGAGCAAAAAAGCAGTACGGTCGTACCATTTATCGAAGCAGTTCAGGTCATTTTTGATTCCTACATCCATAACTTTGTTGGGGATAAAACTAGAAGCCTAAGATTTTAGTAACTAAACAAAAATTGTATAAACACGGTATATTTTAAATATCATTCAATTTAAACTGACCCACTGACTGACAGTTTATCATAAGTTTAAGGTACTTCGAGCAGACATAAAAGCTTCAAATTTAGAATACTACTAGTGTTTACTGAATGAAGGAAAAACTAAAATATTTTTTAATTTCGGTCCAGTTTTCAAGATACATCAACTGCATAAATAACTTGATCCCATATAAAAATATGTATGTTTACATATCTGGGGGCACGGCAGTGTTCGCATACAAGAAATAGAAGGTGCCGGAAAGGAAAAAGTAGGAATATCTACAAAAAGAAATAAGATTCCATAAAAAAACAAAACCTGTCAAAAAAAGTCTCGCAACTCAGTTTGTTTACCGTAAATAGTTGTGAGATCCATGTAATATCAAGTCGATTATTAATTTATATTCAGTCCCTAAATAATCGACCTTTTCTTTTAAGTTATTACGTAACTAGTGACCATATTAATATTAAAAATCTTGGCAATCAGACTAAACGATCTTATTTATATATGTTTTACTTGTGAGATTTATTGGGTTTGCATGCGATGGAAAAGTTAATGTGTTTATTTAAAACCTTAAAGATTTTTAATATTGATAACACGGAAAAATCATCTGTATAAGCTACATAGTTGTTTCTACCAATAACTGTGTCTGCTTTATTAACATAAAGAATAAATATTATTGGTCCCAAGACAAACCACTGTGTAATACCCATGTTTTGGTTCAACGGACATGATTTATATGTTTGTAATATTTTCGTTTGTTCTAACTGCATTGATTTAGATTTTTGAGGAATGTTGAGAACCATTCCAATGCAACCGTACATTTTAAGAACAGAGATTCATGATTAACACAATTAAATGCTCTACTTAGATCACATGGAATCGCAACGGGACACTCGCGAACACCTAGATAATCAATTATTTGATTATAAAATGGAAGCATAGTTTTTGATGCTAAAACCATGCGGATTTTCTGTAATGATTTGATGTTTGTATAAGAACAGTAAAAGACGATCCAAGAATGCGTATTCAAAAACTTTCGAGAGGCTACAAGAAATTGTCACAGGTCTATAGTTTTCCACCGGCCTTGGATCCCTTTTTTATATAACGGCAAAACTTTACCACTCAATACCTAATTGAAGTAAAAAAATGCCAGTAACAGGTAGGTATGTCAATGGAGCTATAATATCCTGAAGTTTTTTTTTTAGATAAAATTTGGTATTTTTTTTGCACCAAATAATTTCTTATTTTGAAATGACTGACAAAAAAAAATAAAAAGTTGTTCTTAGAGGACGTCGCTTTATTTTTGTGAAAGCACTTTAAAACAAAAAACTAACTGTCTATTTATTTATTTATTTATTTATTGAAACGAAGTTCCCTTTCGCGCGTTACGACTGAGACTAGCCGGAAAAAAATTCAGACCAAAAAATGTCACGACACGACCGACACGACACACGCATGTTTCTCTGTCTGCCTGTCTCTCTCTCTCTCTCTCTCTCTCTCTCTCTCTCTCTCTCTCTCATAGATAGATATATCTTTATTTAAATAGGAAACCCTAATATACATAAATACTAATAAAAGTACAATTAAAAAGACACTAATTTAAATTAAAAGAAAATTTACATTAAAAAGAAAATACTGTAGAAAAAAAATAAGTACCTCTAATAGTATTATATTTTATTTCATCCTGTTTTTATAAATTCATAAACATTTTAAAAATAGTTTGTAACTTGACTAGTTAGGTACGACAAATTACCTTAACTGTCAGTTACTGTCAAATATTTTAAAATTTTGTATTAACTGTTGATTCCTGTTTTAAATTAAATTGAAATAAAAAGTAATTTTTGGTATATGTATGTCATCTAAACCTCTGGTATTGCATGAATGGACACTTTTGTTAAAAGAAAGGAACTGTTGAAAATATTCAGATAATAATGGATTTACTATTTTCTATTTTGCTTTGAACAGTGTAGTGTCGCGACTTTGTTAAAAGTTTATACAGGTTTTTTGTAGATAATAAATAATAAAATAATAACAATAATGTATCCTGACAGTATTTCTCCACAAATTCCGGATATTGCTGATGGAGTTAGGTAAGTAGAGATTTTATACAGACAATAATAAATGCTTATGTATGTATAAACACTCTGTTGTGTTTACAAATTACAATTCCTTCACTAATTAATTAAAAGGAACTTCGTTCCATCCGGGTGTCCCTTGACACCTCTCACTTTTTTATTTATTTATTATATATAGATAAATGTATTCGCGTGCCTGCCAAAACGGTTTCTAATAAACCTCCGGCAGTAATTGTGTGATTTTGTAAACTTTTGAAAAACAGTGAATATGTTATTAAAGAAGATTTAACCAAAATGAGACTGTCTGTTATACGCGGCTATCCGTGAGTTTTCTTTTAAAGATTCGTGGGTGTCCAATGGCAATATATATGCAAAATATAATAGTGTTGTTCACCGTATTAATTGTGTGGCCGATATTGATAAACTGAAAAACTCCTAAAAATGTATAATATGTTTCATTATTTGGTGATAATGTAGGTACCTATATTTTCTTTATATATGTATTTTCTCCGTAATTTAATATTTTTTTTCTTCTAAATGCTTATTTGGCATTGACATATCAGAGATTCACACTTTTTTAATAATTATTAGCCTAAGAGAATTCACTTAGTTTCGTTGTTTATTTAGTACACTGAATTTTAGTTTTTATTATTATTGTTATTATTTTTTCTATTGTGATTAATTGTATACAGTAGAGCAAATCTGGATAGCTATACAATCAGAATTTAATACTTTCTTTTACTATCCCTTGATATTTAATATTTTCGATATACATAATTTACTTAAAGATTTATTTAATTACAAATAAGTAGACCATATTTTTTGTACCTGTTATTTTTTGATTCGAATGGATAAATACTTTAAGGTAGGGCATTTAAATGTAAGATCATTATTTACGGGTTTTGGATGAACTAAAAACCCTAGTTCTTTGTATACTCTAGTCAACATCTTCAAAAACGTGAAAAATTAAAATAAAGGTCCTAAAAATATGAGCGATAGCTCAATGGATTCGAAATCACCTCTAGAAAAATGTTTTTGAAGGAAAAGTGTACAGGCAAAAAATTGCAATTGTTATTAACAAAGTAAGATGAAAAAAAACAGATGTTTATGTTTTTGTTAATAACTAGAAAAATATTAATATTTAAGCAATTTTGAAAAAAGCTCGTTAAAGAGGAGGAAATTTCCGAAAAAAAAGTCCGTCCTCCCGGAACTCTATCTCCATTATTTATAATTTTAATTTGACGTTGAAAATGGGGCTTTGAGCGGCTTTTACGGCAGACGCGCGCTACCGCTAAACGGTGTTTATCAGATAAAATATTTTTTTTATGACATAAAATATTATTTTAAAAATTTGAAAAAATTCCAGTATTTTCCTAACACTTGAAAGAATCTAAATCAGTTGGAAAAAACATTTTATCACTGTTTTTCAAAAAGTTATTCAATTGTTAACTAACAAATTTTTTCCTAATCTCTGTTGACATAAACAATGGGATAAAAGGTATAAATAATTGGCCTAAAAATTTGAAACTTCGTGGAGCCCTTTTCATATGTATACTTTACAAGGTCCTGCGATAAATCTTCATAAAAGTTTATTAATTTGTTAATAATACTTTCTAATATCATACGTCACGTTAACTGTAGCGCCAAATAACTTGCCAATTAAAAAAATGATATATCTTTTAAACTGTTGGAGATATGATAAAGGATATTCAGGAGTTTTTTATAGAAAATAAGTTTTTCTTTCAAATAATTCTAAGACCAAATTCGTATTTATTGTTTATACATGCATTTATTTGGAAAAATTCTGTATTTTTTTTTACTTTTTCCCAATATTTTGCAATAGTTATGAAAAATCATAATTAACAAATTAATAAACTTTTATAAACATTTATCACAGAATCTTGTAAAGTATACATATGAAAAGGGCTCCACAAAGTTTCAAATTTTTAGGCCAATTATTTATACCTTTTATCCCATTGTTAATGTCAACAGATATTAGGAAAAAATTTGTTAGTTAACAATTGAATAACTTTTTGAAAAACAGTGATAAAATGTTTTTTCCAACTGATTTAGATTATTTCAAGTGTTAGAAAAATACTGGAATTTTTTCAAATTTTTAAAATAACATTTTATGTCATAAAAAAATATTTTATCTGATAAACACCGTTTAGCGGTAGCGCGCGTATGCCGTAAAAGCCGCTCAAAGCCCCATTTTCAACGTCAAATTAAAATTATAAATAATGGAGATAGAGTTCCGGGAGAATGGACTTTTTTTTCGGAAATTTCCTCCTCTTTAACGAGCTTTTTTCAAAATTGCTTAAATATTAATATTTTTCGAGTTATTAACAAAAACATAAACATCTGTTTTTTTTTTCATCTTATTTTGTTAATAACAATTGCAATTTTTTGCCTGCACACTTTTCCTTCAAAAACATTTTTCTAGAGGTGATTCCGAATCCATTGAGCTATCGCTCATATTTTTAGGACCTTTATTTTAATTTTTCACGTTTTTGAAGATGTTGACTAGAGTAGTAATGATTTTGATGTATTTTTAATCCCATTAAAAACATAAATGTAAAAAAGGAGAGCCAAGTTCAATACAAAAATTATGCTTGGCGGTGGGCTTCGCCGCAAAAAGAATGGAGATCTAAATGAGTGCCAAGTTATATGCAAAATCCAAATATGTATTTATAGGAACAAAATAACATTATGAACAAATATTAAACTCTTATTTCTTTGCTTTATTGATTACCTATAATAATTGTTGTTATATAAAAATGTGAGATCTTAAAGAAGGTTAGATTTCAAGTCAAATCTAACCTTCTTTAAGATCTCACATTTTTATATAACAACAATTATTATTTTGATGTATTTTTAATGTCTGAGACATGGCTTTCTGATGGTGATAATACTGATTTATTCAACATTCCAAATTATAGACTTTTAAGAAAAGATCGTGAAGGCAGGGGAGGGGGTGTAGGAGTAACTACTTATTTTTTGAACCTATTATTTTGAATAATGATATTAATCCACTGTTGGACACTTAATTTTTAAAATTAAAATACGTAACAAGACTTTTGCTTTTTTGGTTTTCTATAAACCGATTTTGACAATGTTACAATGTTTTCTGTTCCGTTTACCCCACCGTTGATGAAATGTTTGCCTGGGTGATTTCAATATAAATCTTTTGGATTTAAACAACCCTATGACTACATTTTTTGAAAATTATAACATAGTCCAAATCATTTATGAACCTACTCGTATATCTAGCTCGGCTTGTACTTTATTGGACGCAATTTTTGTTTCTAATCCCGATATTGTGCTAAAAAGTGGTGTTATCTCAGCCGAAAATATATCAGTTCATAAGGCTGTATTCTGTGATATTAACTGGTCAAAAACACCAACTGAACCAAAAATAGTTCGATATCGTTGTTTTAATAGTTTTGATTATAATTCATTTTTAAATTCTATGTATGCGTTACCTTGGAATAATTTAATTTACGAACAAAATATTGATAGTAAAATAAAATTTTTTAATGAACTTTTACTAAATTTGTTTAATACTTATACCTACATCAATTAGAGAATCGCCCATAACTAAGCGCAGGGCACCATGGCTAACAAGCAATATAAAGCTCTTTATGAAGCAAAGGGATGTGGCATTACAAAAGTTTAAAAGAACTAAACTACAAGATGACTGGAATGAATATAAACATTTGCAAAATTTCACTTTGGCTCTAATAAGAAAATAAAAAAAAATGATACCTGAACTCCCTATGTTATGAAAAGAATCCACGTAAGATTTGGAATGCAATAAGAAATTTTAATATTTGTGATAATAAATCCATTGCAATTCCTAATAATTTATCTGACCCTAATACAATAAATAACTTTTTTGCAAAATTTCTTCAAAATAAATCGTCATGCAATGATACAATTCAATTTTATAAGAATCACTACTTTGACAATACCTTAAAATTTACTTTTAGAATGGCCGAAATATCTGATATAAATACAATTATAAACAGTGTCAGCTACAGGTGTTGATAAAATTTCACCACAAATATTAAAATATTGCAGTCCTTTTATAGATAAGTATGTAACGCATATAATCAATTGTTACATTGAGAACAACTACTTTCCAGAAATGTGGAAAATATCTATTGGAAAACCACTTCCTAAAATCTCCAATCCTACGAACCTTAATGATATTCGAATAATTAGTATCCTTCCTGTAATTTCTAAAATTTTTGAAAAAATTTTATACGACCAAATGTATGTTTATTTTATTACTAATAATATTATCCCCAATACACAGTGCGGTTTTAGAAAAAATTATGGTACATCCGTGGCTTTAACAAATGCCACTTATGATATTATACGTGCTTATGATAAAAAAAGAGTGTACGTGTAACCTTTACGCGCGATTGAAGTAAAACTTTTTGACGTACGTATCGGAAAATAAATATTTAATTACAATTTAATCATATTTATTGCCTATATAATTTACAAAAAAATGAGATGTTATATTTATATTATTCATTAGAAATAGGAATTTGAAAGTTATCATTATTTTTTTTATATATGAAATAATAGGTTTATGATAACTAAAATTTGAAACATAGATTTTACTCTCTAAATACCATTAATGTATTTGAAACCGTTTGAAAATTTCATAAATAAATTTCGAAAATTTAAGCTCCCATAGCTGAAATTACACAGTTACTTCCATCAGAATCTTCCGTTAGACTCTAACGTTAGAGTTACCCCTAGTCGCGCCTAAAGAAGTTTTGCTTGAATAATAGGTAAACAATTTTAAAAATATACACACATTACGTTTAGAATGTGTGATTTTGTAGCTGTATCTACCTTATTGTAATACAACACAAGAGCCTTCGATAGTTAGACAACCATTTCATTTTGTAGCATTTTATAGCATATTCCATAAAATTTAAAATCCTGAGTTAAGTTTGTTTCCTTCACGTCTACGAAGGATCTGTTATTGGTGGTAAAAGATCAGCCATCTTGACTAGTGGTTTTATGGCCTTTATGGCTACCTAACCAAACCTAAAATAAGTATAAGAAGGTGTTAAAATATTTCGAATATTATTATTTTATGAACAAAAACGTGCAACATGCTTCTTTACTCAACGTAAAGATTCCGTATAAACAATTATTTACTATTATAATATGTATGTATGTATATAAACTTACTTAATCAAATCATAATGAATGTGGCTGTCTCGTCATTTTTTCATTTTTGTCATTTTTCTTCAAATCTTTCTGGCGCTTATAATATGCCCTTTGACGTTCACAATTTCTTTTTTTTTAGCTCTTTAAGTCTATAAAACGAAAATGGCTAGGTATAAATAATAGGTATAAATAATTAGGTATAAATAGTGTAATTACACACCAAAAATAAAATGTATGCATATAGATTATAGGTACTCACTATTTTCATTCAATATTTTTTTATCACTTTCTTCATTAATAAATTCACTTTGTTTATTCATATTTAATACACTTTATACACAAAAAACTACCAGCAATGTATTTTGGTTGACAAGATAACAAGCTGTCAATTCATACAATTACAGATTTAATTTTATTTAATATAGTAGGCAGAATCGCATGAGCGCCTCCAGGATTATTTTCAGGGAGGTGCATCTGCATCTACACACTATTATGATCTAATATATATAGAATGTAGAATGATTTGGACAGCAACCGCGACGCCTTTAGTTTTTATTCAAACAATAATTTAATAAAAAAATTAAAAATATATATAATTTTCTGGTAAATTCAGGTATTTTCTTTCATAGCAGGGGGTGCAAGCGCACCCTCTTGCACCCTGCTGCCGGCGCTCATGCAGAATCGTGTCAGGTATTTTCTATTAGGTTTTGTTTCCGGTTTCTGTTATTAGAATGACGTCACGTCCGTTAGAATAACTTTTTTACTCCTAGTCTCGCTAAAGAAGTTTTACTTCAATTACTTCAAAAATGAACAGCTTATTAATACTATTGGATTTTTCTAAAGCCTTTGATACAATCAACCACATGCTATTAAGTTCTAAACTAAAATTTTACGGTTTTTTAGATGAGTCTTCTCATTTAATAGAGTCGTATCTAAAAGGCAGAAAACAAAAAATATTCTCCAATAATACATATTCCAGTAGTATTGAAATTTATTCGGCCGTTATTATATGCTATTTGCTATAGCAAATAGCATATAATAACGGATATAATGCAGAGTTAATTGACCATATGATTAAAAAGAAACAATTTCGTTATGCTGTCAATGAAGTTTACCCGTCTAATAAATCAATTCCAAAACAGTATTGTAGTTTAACTTATTTTGGTCAACCTAGTGAAATGATGAAAGGTTTACTTAGTAATTACAACTTAACAGCATCCTATAGAACGATTAATAAACTAGGCATGTACATTAAAAATAACAAATCCAAAACTAATAAATCACAAAAATCTGGTGTTTACAAACTTAACTGTGGTAATTGCCCTAAAACATACATAGGTAAAACTTATAGAAATTTCAAAACCCGTATTTCAGAACATAAACGTAGTTTTGATAAATGTAAAAATGATTCAAACTATGCAAAACATTTATTAGAAGAAAACCATTCCTTCAACCCAAATTTTGAAATTTTACATGTTGAAAATAAAAGTTTTAAATTAAATCTATTAGAATCTTTAGAAATCAATAAAAGGAAAAATTCAAATATTTTATTAAACGACCAACTAGACCTAAATCATTCACCTTTACTCAACCTTTTTTAATATGATTTCTGTGTAATGGTTCAAAATGGTTTTACCCATCCTTTATACCTGGGTATTGTCACTCAAATTAGTATTTAATGACATTTATCGTAAATTTATATATTCACACTTTGCAAATTTTCTTTAGTTCATTTAGTACCAGTGTTTGATAAAGCTACATCGTAGTGAAACGCGTCACATATTACTAAGTAATAAATCGTGGATATCGTGAAAACAATTGTGTTTTTATTTACATATAGTTATGGATATCCATCAAGTAACAGCCAATTCAATCAAAATATTTAAATTTGAGTTTGAATACATAAATGTGTGTGGTTATGTGTAGTCCATATTAAATGTGTCAGAAATTATATTCAGTCTTTAAGTAGGTATGTTCTTTATTATTGTCCTTATAAATAAAATAGAAACAAAACCAGCATATGAGTTTTAGGTGGGTAGATAGATTCATTGGGTTTGCAGTTAGCCTGTATCACTGCGACCTTTGCAGATCTATTGTGAACACCCATTATCTCTAGAATAGGATTAGAGCACCTTGTATATAGCCCTCCTAATGAGACTTAATAGCCTTGTTAGTGGCCTTTCCGCATATTTTGGAGCAGCCGGTTTCTCATTTTTCAATACCAGATATCGCGTCCTTACAAGGCCTTCATATTGGCATAGGACATGAAATGCGGTTTCCTTTTCCTCTTGGCAGTATTGACAGATGTCTTCATCTGCTAAGTTCAGCTGACTTATGTGTTTTATAAGCCTACAATGCCCTGTCAAAAGACAATCATCGTCACATCGTTTTGCCTTTGTGATAGCAGCTCAGCAGTAAATTTAGCCGAGTGTCCTTTTATGAAAACTTTGGCTTGTCGCTTGCCCGTTGTTTTTTCTCACCACTCCTGGGCCTTATTTAGCCTTCATTTCTAAATGGCTACCTTTGTGTAGGTGTCAGAAACTTCACCGAATGGTTCCGGGCCAATCATAGGGATAGTAGCTCCAGCACGGGCCAATTCATCAGCCTTCTTATTGCCTCGAAACCCTGAGTGTCCTGGTATCCTTGCCAGTGTCAGAGAATTCCTACTTGCGGCATATTGTGTTAGGGCCCTAACGCAGTCCCACACCAGCCAAGACTATCGCCTTTAAAGCTGCTTGGCTGTCTGAGTAAATGACTACGGTTTTACCCTGACTTATGATCTCCTTTGTACAGTGTTGCATGGCCATTACTTCAGCCTGAAACACTGTGGGTGATTATTTTTCTTTACTAATCTTGCTCTACTTTTATTACCATTTAATGTTAGTTGTTAGTTTAATGCGAGCGAATTTATGTCTTTAGTTACCATTTATTCAGAACAACGATTTTATCATTAAAAACTTCCGTTCATAAATTTTAGCCTAATTAAACTCGGAATTAGTAATATTGCATACATTATTTGTAATGAGTTGTTTTTCTTTATTTACAATAATTTATCAATTACCTCGATTTTTTATTACAAAAATTAAATATGTCGATAAACAAGTGTTATTATTTATTAGTTAATGCTTACAAATAAAAATCAACTGTTTAAAAACCAATATATTCTGCTAACCAGTTTTAATCAGTTAAAAAGATTTTGTTCTTGAAACAACATGTATATTCCAATTATTTTCTGGTTAGTATTCTTAATGCATTATCCAGCAAATTGTATTAAAGTCTGTCCTACATTTAGAGATTATGATATCAGACACAATCCTAAGTGCTTCGAGAATCCAGTGACTAGAAGAAATATTGTAAGTATTTTTTTAATAATTAAAAATTTTTTTGTAATTTAAATAATATTCAAAATATTTTCTGTTGCCTTTTGTGTTTTTTATAGTTATACAGATTTTTCCTTTATGCGGTAGTTTTACAATTTGATTTGTTATAGTTTAAGTATTTCTATAGAGGCTGTCGTCTAGAAATTCTCTTTTATTTGTTTATGTTGATTTGGACTTTTAACAAGTTCACTACTACTAAAAGCTTATTCTACCACAGTTTTATCAGGAACATAGTACCTTGAAAGCAAGAAACTCGCAAAACTAAAAACAGGGTAAGTTACACACAACAGCTTACCAGTGATTGTACCTATACATTCAGTCAAATAGTCTGTCTTAAAATTTCAATACCTGGGCTGAAATATATACAAGGGGGATCATATTGAGAACGAAAAGTGAAATAATTTTTTGAAAAATTCCTAAAACTAGGCGGATAGAAATTAAGAGCTGAAATTCGGCAGATATTTTTATTATTGTATTTCCGAGGGCTGTGTGCATAGGTTCTGAAAACCCTTTATTAACTTCCCGCTAAAAAAAATTATAAATTTTTTTAAAATCGGGAAGTTATTGGTTTCACCCCGTTTTTCGAAAATCGAGTTTTCATCGGATCTCAACGTTTTGGGGTCTTAGGAACCTCCCCTGACTATTTTTACGAGGGTGTCTGTATGTCTGTATGTACGTGTGTGTGGATGTATGTAAACCTCTTATAACTTTTGAACGGCTTGACCGATCGGAATGAAATAAAAAGCATTCCAAAGAGTTCCATCTAACTTAGATTCCCTGTAAGCTTGAACCGATTCGAGCTGGTAGATTTCGAGAAATTTTAAAATAACCGAAAAAAACAATTGGTAAAAATGATGTTTTTTGGGCATATCTTTTTGGCTATTGCATTGATCAATTTCATAACCTAATCAGCTCTCAAGCTTAAAAAGCCACGTCGAATGCCGTTTTGCAAATTAAAATCGGTTGATTCGTTCGTGAGATATCGTTGTCGAAAAATTTCAAAAAAAGTGTTTTTTTTTCAATAACTTAGAGATTTTTTGACTAACTGATTTTGCACTCTTGGTAACGTTTTTAGGTCTCAAAAAACTGCGTCGAATGCCATCTTGAACATCAAAATCGAACAAGGCGTTAAAAAGTTATGGCTTTTTAAACATTTCAAAAAAAGTCAAAAACGTCAAAATACGTCACGTTACTATAGCTTTGCGGTTAAAACTAGCGGGAAGTTGCAAGGATGGCCGTTAAGGTCAACCTCTTTTCGAATTTTTTTTTATATGATTTTCATGGCCGTATTTTATTATGGTTAAAATAAAATTAAAATAAGACTATGAAAAACACATAAAAAATAAACGGTTTTCAAAACCCATGCACACAGCCCTCGGAAATACAGTAATAAAAATATCTGCCAAATTTCAGCTCTTAATTTCTATCCGCCTAGTTTTAGGAATTTTTCAAAAAATTATTTCACTTTTCGTTCTCAATATGATCCCCCTTGTATATATTTCAGCCCAGTATTGAAATTTTGAGACAGACTATTTGACTGAATGTATAGGTACAATCACTGGTAAGCTGTTGTGTGTAACTTACCCTTTTTTTAGTTTTGCGAGTTTCTTGCTTTCAAGCTACTAGGTTCCTCTTAAAGGTTTGTTTCAATCCGCTTGTTGAAGCGCTCTAACTGAAAAAGAATGGTATCACTATTGTTATCTTTTCAGAAGTGTATTTAAACAATGATTTTTAGACTATAAATAAAAGTTTAAAATTGAAATGCTATTGGTTACTAAACTGATTGTTTGTTTATTTCTTTTTTTAATAAAAATTAGTTTATGCGTAATGAATTAAATATTGTTAAGGTAATTGGTTGATCACAATCTAAAAGAACGATTTATAAGAAATCTATATATATAAAAATGAAACCCGTTTTCCTTGGTCATGGCATCACGCGTGAATGGCTGGACCGATTTTTGTAATTCTTTTTGTGTTGTATTTGTTATCATTAGGAGAAGGTTCTTACGAAAGAAAATATTAAGAAAATCTCTTAGGAATATTAAAAAATAGACATTTAATTTTGCATATTTTAAAAAACGCGCGTAACGAATGTCAATGTCATTCACAGCCATAGACTATATTGAAAGAGCATCGTTTGTTCGGAAACGTGGTTACTTAATTAAATAAAGCTTCCATGTATCAAATTCAATATTAATTAATAGATATCTATACGATTTCATATAAATATAAGTTCGAAATAGTATATTGTAATACAAGTGTTACAATGACAGAGGTTTCGTAGTACGAGTTCAGTTTGTGAAACGAACCGCGAAGCGGTGAGTTTCGCAAAGAACGAGTACTACAAACCGTCATTGTAATTCGAGTGTTACATACTATTTTTTATAATGAACTTTTAAAAGTATAAAAAAAAAATAAAATAAGAGTTTTTCGAAATATTTATTTATGTTGGGAATCTTGACAGTTTTGACACTTGTCAGTTTTAATGATTTTAAATTAGAATGTTTGTCAAATTTGTATAAAATATTCCGAATTTAGCAATAACGCTGATAATGTAGTTAATAATTTACTACAACATACTTTTTGATTTACTACCTGAACTCTTTCATTAAAAATCAGTGCAGTGCAACCAATTGTGTAAAACAAAAAGTTACCAAAAACAGTGTTACAATGAATCTATTTCGATACTGTTTTTAGTGTCGAAATAGAAACTTTGTGAACGTGAATTATAAAAAATATATTTTTGGTGCGATAAGTGAAACAAAACTATAAACTTTCTTTCCTTCTCTATCTCTTCATCTCTTTTATTTTTCTTAAATTTATTTTAGTTGTTGGCGTAGCAACGCGCGCCGGGTACAGCTATTTCATATATTTAAAAGAGTGATCCTTACTAAGACGCCACCGTAAGGTGGCGCAGTTAAGATAGTATAAATTTACATTAGCAATTCTTGCGTAATTAAGTACTATGACGCCACCATAAGGTGGCGCAGTTAATATATGATATATCTAATCGATTATTTACAAAACCATAAAAATTTGGAAAAATTGTAAAAAAACATCAGTAGGCGGTACGAAGTTCGCCGGGTCAGCTAGTATATATTATATATATATATATATATATATATATATATATATATATATATATATATATCGTTTACAGAGAGCGTTGGCCCAATAAATTTAATGGCTTTTGTTATTTTTCTTTAATCCCCGTGCAAAGCCGGGCCGGGCTGCTAGTAATTTATACAATGGTTCAAATGTGACCTTAGTGCTGATAGATTGCAGCGCCCCGTACCCAGATTTTCAGATACAAAGAATAATAATAATAATAAAAGTTTATTTGCAGTTCTCGTTTACAATACAGAGAAATACAAAATAGAACTGAAAACAATTATAAAAGATATTACTTCAGTCCCAGTTCACTATATACTAAATCAATGTTAAGCTCGTTACAGTCTAGATATAGGTACATAATGTAAGGAAAAAAACAAATAAATATATAATTTCTGTAGTCTTGAACGTATAGTATAACTGCATCACTCGAAACTCAGATTTTAATTTTTGTTTAAATTTGCTTGTTGTCGAAATAGAAACTTAGTCAACCTGGATTATAAAAACACTATTGTCGAACTTTTTGTCTCAAAATTAGTACTACTTTGATTTAACCTGATGGCGAAGGGCAATTACCTTTTAATTTTTATCCAGAAATGACAAGATTTGGCAAGATGTTCACTACTGACATTGAATTATAAACCGCTTATGTTAATACTTACATCTTTAATGTTTTATTTAGGTATTTAGGTTTGGTCTTTTAATTGGTCAGTAATTATTTGTCGGGAAATTTTTTCACAGTAAGAGTGTAAAGTTATCAAGTTTATTTGTTCCTATTATTGCGAGTAAAAAAATGCTACCTTAGGGAAGTTTACACAAAGCAATATTTTTTTATCTGTCTAAATTGAAAAAACAAATTCTAAATTTAAATATTTAATCAAAGGCTTCCTGTGACAATGACTATTTTTATTTTAAGAGTGAGATAATACAAAGTTGGCCGGGTTTCACAGCCGAAGAACACTACGTCACGACTGAAGATGGTTACAAACTTTTGATTGAAAGATCATACTTGAAAATTACCAATAAAACCCCATTAATATTAGTACATGGTATATGTATGAATGCTTTAAACTGGGTAAATAGAGGAAATGTTTCTCTTGGTAAGAAAATGAACCAAATCTTGACATGGTCTTTACAAAGAAATTGTTACAAATTATACTATTGTAACGGGATAACCGAATAAGAAAGATGCAGAAAGGATGGATACCTGCCACGTAGACGTCGAATTATTACAGGTAATTTGTCCAGGAAGTCTACCCGTCGAGGGTCGGGGGTTTCATCGTTGTTCGTACCTGGGTTGCCTCCCCGTTTCCTCGGCATTCAACGTCTACGTGGCAAGTATCCATCCTTTCTGCATCTTCATCGCCGTGGTGGATAGCTTGGTTTAGGCGACAAGCTTCCAGTTCTTGTCTAAGCCTGTCTATCTCGGACTACACTTGCTTATTGATCTCTTCTCGCAAGTTGGCCACTTGCTGATTTAGTCTGGCTCTATAACCCCCGACGGCGTCGAGGCATTTGTCCTAAATTACAGAAGAACTGGGAAGGTCCATCCACCATCAAGAAAAAGAAGTCGGATCGTGAAAATTTCCAGAGGGAAACCCGTCGTGGTCCACCATGATCGGTTGGCGCCCTACCAAGAAAACCACAGTGGAGTTGTGCTTGCCTGTCTTCAACTTGGTAATTCTTTTTCGTTGTTCGCGTGTCATAGTACCTCTTCATCCGATCACTCGATAAGTGAAGTTTCCCACGCACCAGGTTTTGTATATTTTCCATTCGATTTTGAAGATCTACCGAACAGGACCTTCGCAGGTGATTGACAATAACAATGAACTATTTGAATACCTGCTGATTTTGCTCGTCACGCAGGTTAGCTGCGTACTGATATTGCTTATCTCGCAGGCTGGTGACTTGTTGATTTTGCTCATCACAAAGAGTGTTGATTTCGGAGCGCAGATGCGATATTTGCTGGGAGAAGGAACTGGATAACTTTTCTGGTATAGAGTAGACATCCGTTGTGATAGCTGGAACATATCTTCGTGCTGGCTGATTATCTGACTCGACAACTGGGACAGTTGTTGCGTCTGTTCCTCTTGCTGGCTTGTCATTCGTTGTGACAGCAGGAACATATCTTCGCGCTGGCTTCTTATCTGACTGGATAGCTTCTCTTGTTGGTTCGTCATTCGTTGCGACAGTTCAGAAATTGTTTTTTGAACCAAGTCTTCGAACTCCACAACATCAGGTTCCAAATTATTATTTAGGTAGTATTCAAGGAGCCTATTTAACAATACGGATTTACACCCAGTAGTTTCCAAGTATAATTCTTCGAGCTCTCTTCTGAGCTTAGCCATCAATAGTTATCTTCTTTCCAGCATTCTTGTATCTTTACTCCATACCTGACAACAATTTGAAACACTTATGGGGACTTTAACACAATTTATTTAACAAAATTGTATCTTGTATCTTTACTCCATACCTGACAACAATTTGAAACACTTATGGGGACTTTAACACAATTTATTTAACAAAATTGTAACAAGAGACACAGAACTTGACTGAATAACGTGTAAACTGATTGACAATAACAATGAACTATTTGAACTCCTGGATAGTCTCTCCATTTTTTCTCGGCGTTCGACGTCTACGTGGCAGGTATCCATCCTTTCTGCATCTCCCTTATTCGGTTATTTCGTTACACTATTTTATAATGTGCCAATTATTAACTTATTTATTCCTTTGCAGCTAAGATATTAGGTGAGTTAGGCTATGATGTTTGGATGTTAAATTATCGAGGTACATTGTACACTAGGGGACATGTAAATTTGACTTCCAGTGATAAAAACTTCTATACGTATAAGTAAGTACGATGCATAAATTAGCAAGCCACCTTCTTATTATTACAAAAAAGTTTATATAGTTTCAAATAATAAACATTTTTATATATCTTACATTATATTATAATATATTTTTCAGTCTCAACGAATTAGGTATACACGACGTTCGATCAACGGTAACCCATGTTATAGAACAAACTAAACACAAACCTATTTACATTGGCTATTCAATGGGAACCACAGGCTTTTTTATTTATTCTCTTACCTACCCAGAAGAAGCCAAACAGAACATTGAAGGTTTTATTGGTTTAGCACCAGGATCCCATTTTCTTCAAGTAAAATCAATTATAAAATATATCGAACACATATGGCCAATCTTTAAAGTAAGAAGTTGTTGACTAATCATTTTCTTTGGTTAAATTGTACTGTAAAGCCAATTTCAGCTGCACAGCTTGTGTGTATAGGTACATTGCTGCTATTTATAAGCTCATAGTTATTATCTTTTCCACAAATTTGTTCGCGTAACTTTGCAACATGAATAATAAGTAATAAACTTAATAAAAAACAGACCAACAAGAAACAGGCAGAAAATTTAACATCGGCAGGACTCGTACCTACGATCTCTACCTATATCCGGTAACGCCTTTGATCAATCAGTCACAGATGTCTTAGTGGTTGTTTTCGATCAACTATTGACTCAACTCTTGTATAATTATTTTCTTTTTAAGCACACATATGACGTCAATTAGAGTGATAATTTGTCAATTTGGCAGTTGAAACATCAAACTGTGTCGTGTCCTATAATTTTATTCAGATAGAGGATCAAAACCATAGACTCTTAGTAAACTGATTATTTTCAGATATATTTGGGTTTTTAAAATTTAGAAATTGGATAAACAAGAAATAACATCGAAAAAAAGTCACATCAGGCAGGATTTAAACCTGCGATTTTAACCTATAGCCAGTAGTGCCTTAAATCACTCTTTTCGTAAAATTGTTTTTCTAATACGAATCGACTGTAACAGTTTGTTTAAGTTGTGATAAATAAATTACAAGTACAAAAATAGCTAAACATCATACACAAACGTATTTAAGTTTTGCATAGATTTTAATCACAGTTCTGCTATCGACAGGTGGAGAGATAAATACTCGTAGAAAGAAAATAAATGAAACTCTTCTGTTCCGGTAAAAATGACCGAAAATATGTTGGCTTTACACTGTTTTTAGTTATCTAGATCCTGTTAATCTTTTATGACAATTTTTTTAGAAAATAATTACTATTTTATGGAACGGGGAGATTTTACGTGGTTTATCAAAATTGCTGAAACCTTTAGTTAAGCATTCTAAGGGCATTTACTTTCTACAATCAATTCTTAACCTTATATGTGGTGACGATTTTGATCAAATTGATGCAGTAAGTTAACTAAGCAACTAACAACTTTCTATTATAATATTCGACTTTTTAGCTAAATTACCCGCAATTTGCTATTCAAACAATAGATACTGTTGCTGTAGATGTATTGGGTCATTTTCTACAATTTTTTAGAACAGGTACTTTTTTAAAATTTGATTATGGTAAACAAAAAAATTCAATAGTTTATGGTTCGGAAAATCCACCGCTATATGATGTATCTAAAATTGATGTGCCAATCAGTGTGTTTGTAGGAGAAAATGATTGGATAACTACATTACAGGTAAAAATATTCTCTAAATATCACCAAAAAAAATCCGTACACCGGACGATACCTATCTACGCTGTCGAACCTCTGAAGAAATAGCAAACATTGGATCTTTTACTAATAAGAAAAAGTACATTTAGCGCCAGCATCAATATCATCAATCAATCAATACATAAGGTTTGTTCCAACAGAGCTCCTGACAGTCAAAAGGACGTCAGACGCTTGCGCAGTAAGATTAGACCGTTCCAACAGAACACCGAATAATCCCATGTACTGTCAAAGTGCTGTTCCAACAAAGTTTCTGACTCGTACATGAACGTGTTTATGTACGGTCAAATCTATCCTTGGTTCGATGCATGAATAATTTGTCAGGTACTTCGTTCTCTTTACTCTTTATAACACAGATTAAATTAAACTTTGCTTTATAATGATAAACTCTGCAAGCTCAGAAACTTCTGTTAAAATATTATTTAAATAAAAAATATTGTGTAGAAAAAAAATTGTTTATTATCTGAAATTTTTCTTCTTTTATAAAATTATGTTATAGTCAATATAAACATCTCACACTATTCAAAATCAAAAACTATTGCGTTACTCAACAAAGAATAAATTTATTATTAACAATTAAGATAATAGAAAACTAGAAGATTAAAAGCGTTCCAACAAGGACCATCAACCATGAACTAATACATGTTCTGGACTTTCGCATTTTATAGTTCATGAGTGTGTTAATGTACTAGTCAGAGTGGCTCTGTTGGAACAAACCTATAGTATAAAACAAAGTCGCTTTTTCTGTCCCTATTTCCCTTTGTATGCTTAAATCTTTAAAACTACGCAACGGATTTTGATGCGTTTTTTTCAATAGATAGAGTGATTCAAGAGAAAGGTTTATATATATTGTAACGGGATAACCGTAAAGGAAGGGACCTTAATTTGAAAGATTGTTGTTGACAGTTGATTTTTAGAAGTTTGTAAAAAAATCAACTGACCATTTTAAATAATGTTTCTAGAAAATTCTAGAAACTTCTAAACACACTAACTAGATTAAATAATGTTGTATATAAGGAAATGCACGGACAGTTAACGTCAGTTCAAGTTCAAATATTCACAAGAGTTCATTGTATTGTCAAGTAGTTAGACGTTAGCCAGCAGAGTTCAGTGTATCTTAACAATTTTGTAAATAAATTGTGTAAAAGTCCCCATAAGTGTTTCAAATTGGTGTCAGGTGTGGGGTGAAGATACAAGAATGCCTGGAAAAAGGATAAATGAACTATTGGTGGCTGAGCTCAGAAGAGAGCTCGAAGAATTAGAGTTGGAAACTACTGGGAGCAAATCCGTATTGTTGAGAAGGCTCCGTGAATACTACGTAAATAATAATTTGGACCCTGACGCTGTGGAGTTCGAAGACCCAGTTCAAAAATCAAATTCTGAACTAACTCAACAACTATCCCGGCAACATGAGAAGCTATCCAGTCAGATGAAGAACCAGCGCGAAGATATGTCCCAGCTGTCCCAACGAATGACGAGCCAACAAGAAGAACAAACTCAACAACTTTCCCGGCTGCAAGAAAAACAAATTCAACAACTTTCCCAGCTGAAAGAGGAGCTATCAGGACGAATGACGAGCCAGCAAGAGGAGCTATCCAGTCAGATGAAGAACCAGCGCGAAGATATGTCCCAGCTGTCCCAACGAATGACGAGCCAACAAGAAAAACAAACTCAACAACTTTCCCGGCTGCAAGAAGAACAAATTTAACAACTTTCCCAGCTGAAAGAGGAGCTATCAGGACAAATGACGAGCCAGCAAGAGGAGCTATCCAGTCAGATAAGAGGTGTCCCAGCTATCACAACGGATGTCTACCCTACCAGAAGAGTTATCCAGTTTCTTCTCCCAGCAAATATCGCATTTGCGCTCCGACATATGCAACTTGCGAGACGAGCAAAATCAGCAAGTGACCAACTTGAATCAGCAAGTGGACAACTTGAACCAGCAAGTAGCCAACATGCGAGACGAGCAGAATCACCAAGTGGCCATTTTGCGAGATGAGCAGAATCACCAAATATCCAACTTGCGAGACGAGATCAACCAACAAATGCAGTCCGAAATAAGGAAGCTTCAACAAGAACTGGAAGCTTGTCGCCGAAACCAAATCATCCACCACGGCGACGGATATGCAGAAAGGAGGGAAACCGGCCACGTAGACGTCGAACGACGAGGAAACGGAGAAGTAACCAAGGTACGAATGACGATAAAACCCCCGACCTTCGACGGAATTACCTGAAACAATTTGACGCAGTGGCCAGAGCGAATGGATGATCACCCCAGGAGAAGGCATTGTTCCTAACCATGGCTCTGCGAGGCGAGGCTTTGGACGTCCTGCATGTATTGACACCGGATGAAGTTGACAATTTTGAGCTATTGGTGAATCGTCTAGAGATGCGTTATGGTCAAAGTCATCTACAACCAGTATACCGAGTGCAGTTGAAAAGTCGGAAGCAGAAAAATGGAGAAACTATCCAGGAGTTCAAGGCAGAAGTGGAAAAAATGGTACGGTTTGCGTATCCAAATGCAGCAGAAGATTTTCTGGAGTGCCTGGCGATCCAAACCTTTACCGATGGTCTTCGAGACGCCGAGTTGCAACGGGCTGTACGGTTGGCGAGACCGAGATCTCTTGTAAACGCCTTGACCATTGCCCTGGAGTTCGATGCGGCGACGGAGGCCTCACATGGAGCTGCTCGACTGATGGAAGACACTGGTAACTTCGACCATGCCGTTTATGCCGTCAGCAACGTCGAAGCGGTAGTGGAGAGGTTAAAGAAGTTTTCTTCAAAAGGAAGGCGCCCAGTGAGGTGCTGGATTTGCGGAGAACTAGGCCACATAAGAAATACTTGCCCCCATTGTACCCAAGTGGAGCAGAACGAGGAAAAAGTCTCCTTAGTTAAGGTTGTGCCAGAAGACGAGAGCTCTGTGCTGGAGGAGCAACAAGAAAACGATCCCGTTCTGAGAAAGATTCGGGAGTGGAAGAGAATGGACCGTCGTCCGCTGTGGAGAGAGATATCCTCATCCTCTCCTGCTTTAAAAGCATACTGGTCCCAATAGAACTCTTTAATTTTGGACGGAGGGCTCGTCAAAAGACTTGTAGAAAATTCCGAGGGCACAGAAACAAGGAAACAAATAGTGGTCCCAAGAAATGCTGTACCGGAAATTTTAAAACAGATGCATAATGATAGTTCTGGAGGACATCTGGGTATCACAAAAACGCTGCAAAAGATCCGAGATAGATTTTACTGGGTAAATTGCACTAATGATGTTAAAGATTGGTGTCGTAAATGCACTACATGTGCTGCCAGTAACGGTCCGCACCGAAAACCGAAGGCGGAAATGCAGCAATACCTGGTTGGAAGTCCTTTTGAAAGAATCGCAGTAGATGTATTGGGGCCACTTCCACAGACCGATGTAGGAAACAAGTACATCTTTGTTGTAATGGACTACTTCACTTAATGGGTTGAAGCATATGCAGTTCCCAATCAGGAAGCTACCACTTTAACAGATATATTGGTTGAAGAATTCGTAAGCCGATTTGGGGTACCATTAGAATTACATTCAGACCAAGGAAGAAATTTTGAGAGCAAGCTGTTTCAAGAAGTTTGCCAAAGATTAGGCATCCACAAAACGAGAACCACAGCGATGCACCCTCAGTCTGATGGAATGGTGGAACGAATGAACCAAACTATAACCAACTATCTGTCAAAAGTGGTGTCAGATTGTCAGAGGGATTGGGATCGACATATTCCACTATTTCTAATGGCAATTCGATCGGCCATCAACGAATCAACTGGCCAAACGCCTGCGAAGGTCCTGTTCGGTAGAGAAATGAGGCTACCATGTGACTTGGTGTTTGGTTGTAAACCCGGTGAAGAAATGTCACGTGAACAATATGTCACCGACCTTCAGAATCGAATGGAAAATATACACAATCTGGTGCGTGGAAAACTACAATTATCTAGTGATCGGATGAAGAGGTACTATGACACACGGACAATGGAAAAGAGTTACCAAGTTGGAGATTTAGTTTGGCTCTATAACCCCCGACGGCGTCGAGGTATTTGTCCCAAATTACAAAAGAACTGGGAAGGTCCTTACACCATCAAGAAGAAGATTAACGATGTCATTTATCGGATCGTGAAAATTCCCAGAGGGAAACCCGTCGTGGTCCATCATGATCGTTTGGCGCCTTACCAGGGAAACCACAGTGGAGATGCGCAGCAACTCCAAGAAGATGGTTTGGCTGGCGGGATTCCGATGTAGAAAATAACATTCCAGGAGGAATGAATCTAAGGAGGGGGCAGTGTAACGGGATAACCGTAAAGGAAGGGACCTTAATTTGAAAGATTGTTGTTGACAGTTGATTTTTAGAAGTTTGTAAAAAAATCAACTGACCATTTTAAATAATGTTTCTAGAAAATTCTAGAAACTTCTAAACACACTAACTAGATTAAATAATGTTGTATATAAGGGGATGCACGGACAGTTAACATCAGTTCAAGTTCAAATATTCACAAGAGTTCATTGTATTGTCAAGTAGTTAGACGTTATCCAGCAGAGTTCAGTGTATCTTAACAATTTTGTAAATAAATTGTGTAAAAGTCCCCATAAGTGTTTCAATATAATAACATCCATCAAATAGTGGAGAAATACTGTTATTTTTGAGGTTTCTAAAGTGATATCGTTAATTATCAATTTTTTTCCGCTTACATTGCAAACGCAGGCTGAACCCTACGAGATTTATCAAAATAATGTACTAATTATTTGTACACATTAAAAAGGTCTACAGAAAACTCCGCGATGGTATATGTCTATCTCTTATGGATATCCTACAATAACATTTTTTTGTCATTTACTTTTTACGACAAATAATGGCTAATTTTTGAAGCGAATTTAACCAATACAGCATTAATCCTTATACAAT
This sequence comes from Altica lythri, assembly GCA_964028335.1. Lineage (NCBI taxonomy): Eukaryota > Metazoa > Arthropoda > Insecta > Coleoptera > Chrysomelidae > Altica > Altica lythri. The sequence goes on from OZ034802.1 coordinate 61,750,925, forward strand.
TAAATAGCTTAAATACATTGTTGATTTAATATAGATCTATATGGTCCTTTACAGCACAAGATTTAAATGAATAATTTCGAAGATATTACAGATTTAAAATTGCGGGACGTAGCGCTTGCGGTGGTACTAGCCGGCCAGGGCAGGGGTTACGTGCCTATAAATAGCGCATCGGAGGCCACGATTTTCCTTATAGCACTTTGAATTTTGCAGCGATGGGACGCGTTTATTACGAAATTAATCATTATGACGCCACCGTAAGGTGGCGCAGTTGATATCTCATATATTTAAAAGAGCAAAACTTACTTACCTAAGAACTATGAAGCCACCGTTAGGTGGCGCAGTTAATATATAATATACCTAACCGATAAATTACAAAGTACTATAAATAATAGTGAAAACTGGTAACTAACGAGAAAATATGATAAAAAATACAAAAAATTAATCGTAAAAATAAAATAAAAATTGGAAAAAACATTAGTGTTAGGCGGTGCGAAGTTCGCCGGGTCCGCTAGTAATATATATGTAATTTGTAATGTATTTAAACCATAAAGTCGTTTTAAATATAGGAAAATTGTAAAAAATCTATAAAAATTTAAAAAAACGTAAAAAACTTGGTAGGATCGTATCGAAGTAGATTTTTAACCCCCTTAATCATATTTTGTAATGTATGTAGCACATATACCCCCAAACACTCAAAAATATTGCATAAAACCTATAAAATAACAATA